>CM066729.1:74727500-75977500 GCA_033961575.1 Aselliscus stoliczkanus
TGAGTGAGAGAGAGAAAATGAACAATAGAGTTGAAGTGACAACTTCAGCTCAGGAAGCCATGTTGGCAGCATGGGCAAGACTTGCTGCAAGAGCCGTTCAACCTAAAGCTGTGAATTCCTGTCTCATTCCTGTTACTGCTGAGAACTTTCTGCTGCAAACCTCTGGTAAGATCAACCTTAGAGGGAGTACAATTCCAGAGAAAGGTTAACTTTTATTAGTCTAATACTGAAGGTAGTAAAAGGAAGTGTTAGTTAAAATGGCTAGATTGGATATTAGGTTCATAGGTGCTTATCTTTTGATTGACAGCCAAGTTTTCTCTGGATGGATCTCTAAGCTAGGTAATTGAGTGGTGGCCCTTTGTTATCACTAAGTAGAATTCCAAGGTGGGAAGAAAGCATAATCTGATGTGGTCAGCTACAGCCTGAGATTTTCACCTTTCTCTCTCCCTTCCTCAAGGCAGTTATAGCATACTGAATAAGAATGTGGGTGTTAGAATTCTACAGTCTTAGTTCAAATCCTTGTCTTACAACTTCCTAGGTATTTGACATTGGCAAGTTACTTAATGTAAGCCCTGGTATCCTGATTTATAAAATGAAAATTACAACTGTTCTACTTCATAGAATGATGCTGAGACTTATGAGTTACAACTTGGCACATTAAAAGTAAGCAATAATAACATGTTTGGGGCTCTTGTCCCCTTAAGTAATCTGGACAATAACTTAGCCTATCTTTCTCCAACTCCCATTCTCTCCTTGATATTTTTTTTTCCCTCTCCAGCAGAGTCAGCACAGTCACCTCCCTTTTTTGCTCTCTCTACCCCATTCCCCAAAGTGTTCTGGATCCTCTCTTATTCAGGGCTGACTTGTTCAATACACAAGGAATGCAGCCAAAAGGAAGATGGAAGCTGAAATTGGCCTGCTGTCTGCTCCCTGACCTGCACTGCCTTTTGTGAAAAGGAATGGGCATCTTTTGCTAATTTCCAAAAGCACTGTCCCATAATGCTGTTTCTAGAGGACTGCTCCCCCAAAGATAACATCTCTTTCTAATTTTCATAAGTGTGCCTTATGGGCTAGTAGCATCCCACATTGAATCACTCTTTTAGTTCTTCTTCCTTAAGCAGTTATTAAACACCTACTGTGATTCAGGAGTGTACCTAGCCACCAGGTATACAGTGGTACTAAACACATATAATTTCCACTCCTGTTTTACAGTTACTGGGGAGATTTTAATGGATAATAAAGCCCACAATGACTGCTCCTTTCTCTCAATTTCAGATACTTGATATCTTTATAACTTACCTCGTTATCTCTCAGATACCCCACTTCCTCAATTAGATTGTTCCTTAGGCTTTTAAGCAAAGATCCTTTTGCCTGTTTTCCATATTTGAGGCGGTATAGTGTAGAAGTTAGGCAAATGGGCTGTGAATCAGGATATCTGAATCCATGTCTTAGATCTGGGAAAATTATAATGTTTAACACCATAAGCTTTTTTTTTTTTTTTTTTTAAAGTTAAAGATTTTTATTGGGGAAGGGGAACAGACAACTTGCTCTCCTTTTGTTCTTCAGTCTAGTTGTGGAGGACATTGCTTCATTGGCCCATGTTGGTATCATCATTGCGTTCTCGGGTGAGGCAAATTGGTTGCTGGCCTCTGGATGGCCACTCATGGTGGCTACTGGCAGCTCACACCAGCTGTCGGCTTCTCACGCTAGCTGCTCACCACTCACTGTAGCCTATGGCAGCCCGTTGCAGCAGGGGCTGCAGCTATGCTGTCTCTGGGGACTCACAGCAGTCCAGCTCTGGTGGAGCTGTTGTTCACCATCTTAGCTGTAGAGGGCAGTGTCACTGGCCCTCACATGTGGGATCCGAACTGGGGCTGCTGGTATTGCAAGCCAGCTCTTAACTACCGCGCCACTTGGCCAGCCCAACACCATAAGCTTTTGTTACCTCATCTATAAATAAGAAAAGTAAATAGAAGGTAAATATTAGTAATGTTCTTAATAAATGTATGAATACATGTAAACCACTTAGCAATATCCTGGACACAAAGCAAGCATTCTAAAAAGTTAATTGTTATTAACCCTCATGCTATATAATTTGTGAAGTTAGTTTACTGTGTCTTTTGGTCTATATTTTTCATGTTTCTCATTCAGCTGATTCTTCAACAGAATATATGAGCAAAGTCGAGTGACTTGCTGAGAGGTTGGATTGGGGTGTGGTTACTTAATCTTAGCTGTTTATGTTTGTTTCTCTTTCTCTCCCCAGGTGTCAGGTGGTGTGTGATCCATGGCAGGCCCCTCTTGGCAGACTCACAGGGTTGGGTTCGCCTGCTGTTCTATGCAGGTCAGGCATGGGTGCCTGACACACCTAAAAAGATGATCTCTCTCTTCCTGTTACCAGCCTGCACTTTCCCATACCCAGACCTAGAAGATAACATGTTATGCCCTGAATGTGTTAAGAGGTAGGTAACCCTTAACTATCTGTATGACACACAGAAAAGTAGATGTCTAGATGGGTTCTGAATAATTTAGTAGGAGAAAGTGGAGGGCAAACATGCTGTTTTCTTAATTTGCCATATAGATCAGGCAAAAATAGGGAGGAAAAAGAACTTGGTAGTGGATTAGAGCTCAGATAAATGTGGCTTCTTAGCAACCCTCACAAAGTATGTGACAAATTAGCATATTAATTGTCTCAATTTTAGAGACCTGTTCTAAGAAAAGAAAAAAAAAATCCCAAAACATTAGAGTTTTACCACATGTTGGATACTTAGCTGGGGGTATAAAAAGTAGTAGACAATTGGACCGGCTGAGTAGCGCGGTGGTTAAAAGCTGGCTTGAGACATGAGTGGCGCCGGTTCGGATCCCACATATGAGGGCCAGTGACATTGCCCTCTAAAAAAAATAAATAAAATAATAATAATAATAATGAAATAAATAAATAAACGTTGGGATTTATTTAAAAAATATTAGTAGACAAAATCCATGTAGTATGCTAGAATGGAAAAGAGATGCTGTGAAAATATATGGTAGTATCTATATTGGAGAAGGTTAGGGAAATTTCAGAAAGGATTGCATGTGCTGAGGAAGAGCTTACCATTTGGAAAGTAATAGTTGGGGAATTTTGGTAGCAGAAGCAGCTCATACAAATACATGAAAATGAAAGAACCTGACATACTTAGAAATTGCAAATAGGTCAATATGACTGAAGCTTGTATTAACTATGTCTGAGAAGGGGAGGAGTTGGCCACTGAAGTTGTTATATCTGCATTAAAGGTCTCAAATATTATCTTGTGGGTCATAATTTCTCAGTCACATTTGGGACATAAGCTCCTTTGAGAATATAACTAAATATTTCCATCTAGGAAAATATACACCGGGCACACACATAAGCACTGCTTTAGCTTTTGTATGGACTATAGAGCTAATGTCCATTCAACGGTGCAAAATTCAGCTTACTATAATTCTGGAAAGGTAGAATTTATGAACTTGGCAAAGAATTTAAATGGGAATGGGACAAATTTAAGAGATGTAGGAATAAAGGAAATACTATGCTGTCTAGACAGAGGAAAGGTAGAAGTCCAGTTCAGTGGTGAAGAATAGGATACATGAGACATGATGAACATGGGTCTCAAGTTCTGAGAGCAGTATGGGTTAGAGAGAAACATGTGAGAGTCATTAGCATTTAAATTGTACATAAGTGTATGTAGGAACTAGAAAGGACATAAGAAGGAGCCCTAAAGAAAACCGGCATAGTGATGGCAGGTGAGCAATGGAGACTGAGAAACTACAGTTAGAAGATGGGATACAAGTGAAAAAAAGGAAGCAATGGGCAGTTCCAGAAGTGGTTGGTAGTGCGGTGGGCATGTAAGGTTATGGTTAATGCAGTGATGTTGGGAATGTCAATTTTGGACATGATTGGCAGCCTTTTTGAGAGTAGGTTGAAAGGGTCTGTAGAAGCAGAAATGTGATGTGGCAAGTTGGACTAAAGCATGTGATTAACTCAGACAGGACATATTGATAATTTCTGCTACCTGAGCAAGGAGATAACAGTTAGTTGAAATAATATCAAGGGATATTCTTCCTTCCTTCCTTCCTTCCTTCCTTCCTTCCTTCCTTCCTTCCTTCCTTCCTTCCTCCCTTCCTTCCTTCCTCCCTCCCTCCTGCCCTCCCTCCCTCTCTCTCTCCCTCCTTCCCTCCCTCCCATTTTTTCATGGGAAAACCATGACCATGTATAAACAGAGGAGATATGGGAGAAGCTGTGGGAAGAGAAGGGAGTACAAAGATAAAGAAAGTAGAACCAATTTTCTTTATAGAATGTGAGGCCTGATATTAAGTAGACAATCTTTCTTTGTTTACTACATAAAATCCTTTTAGCCACCATTCTTACTCAGATGATGGGCAAACTACTCAGGAACTTCAGGAGTGGATTTCTTATTTTATTAGTCATTTTCAAGGGGATAGTAGGGAATGGCCTATCTTATATCCTAACAGTTTTTAAAGATTATTTTCTAACTTGCTTTATAGGAATAAGAGGTTGATGGAAAGATTAACTTCAACGAAGAAGTAGAAGAAACCTGGGTTGAATACGCCCACATCATTCCTTTTGGATAGGCTGTGTCTTAATAACAAATAAATGATGAATAGCTCACAGATCCTAATGATTGCTGTGCTCTGTCCTGGCCACCCTCAGTGTTGCCTGATGCCTTGAGTACAGATATGAATGTCTGGATTCTGTACTTGCGTTTTGCCAAAAAGTGACTACCACTGCTGCTTCAGGTATCCTATATAGAATATAGTTTGGTTTTCTCTTAATGAATAGATTTTTAAAGCAGCTTTAGAGTTTCAGAAAAAATTAAGCAGAAAACAGGGCTCCCAAATGCTGTTCCCCGTATTCCCCCATTTTCCCTACTATCAATATCCTGCACCAGAGGGGTACTTTTGTTGAACCTACTTTGACATATCATTATCAATCAATGAAAGCCCATAGTTTACATTAGGGTCCACTCTTTTTTTTTTTTTAAAGGGCAGTGTCACTGGCCCTCACATGTGGGATCCAAATTGGGGCCGCTGATGTCCCAAGCCAGCTCTTAATCACCATGACACTTGGAAAGCCCTAAGGTCCACTCTTTATGTTTTACATTCTATGGGTTTTGAGAAATGTATAGTGATATATTCATAATTATAGTGTCATACAAAGTAGCTCTGCTGCCCTAAAAACTGATGTGTTCCACCTTTTAAACCCCTGACACTTTTTCTGTATCCATAGCTTGCCTTTTCCAGAACGCCATACAGTTGGAAACACAGTTGCTTTTTCAGATTGACTTCTTTCAGAGCAATATAAATTTATGATTTCTCCATGTCTTTCCATGGCTTGAGAGTCTACTTCTTTTTAACAGTGAATACTCCATTGTCTGGATGTACCCTAATTTGTTTATCCATTCACACATTGAAGGTCATCTTGGTTGCTTCCAAGTTTTGGCAATTATGAATATAGCTGCTATAAACATTTGTGTTCAGGTTTTTGGGGACATAGATTTTGAACTTATTTGGGTAAATACCAAGGAGCATCTTAGGAGTGTTTAGTTTTGTAAGAAACTGTCAATCTGTCTTTTGGATGGTTGTACCATTTTACATTCCCAGCAGCAATGATTGAGAGTTCATGTAGCTCTATATCCTCATCAGCATATGGTGTTCTCAGCGCTTTGGATTTTGGCCATTCTAATAGGTATGTAGTGACATCTCACTGTTTTAATTTGCAGTTTCATACTACATATATGAACAATATTTTAATATACTTATTTTTAATTTGTATATCTTAGGTGAGGTGTCTGTTCAGGTCTTTTGCACCCCCCCTTTTTAAAAAAAAACACCTGGCTGTTTACTTTGTTATTAAGTTTTAAGAGTTCCTTTTTTTTTTTTATTTTTTTATTTTTTTATTGGGTAATTGGCGGAGGGGAACAGCGTTGGGGAATCGGGGAAGGGGAACAGACAAGTTGCTGTCTTTTTGTTCTTCAGTCTAGTTGCGGAGGACGTTGCTTCACTGTTGGTATCGTCATTGCACTCTTCCCGGATGAGGCAGATCGGTCGCTGGCCTCTGGATGTCGCTCATCGCGGCTATTGGCAGCTCACACTTGGCTGCCAGCCGCTCACGCTGGCTGCGGGCCACTCACTGTAGCCTATGGCAGCCCACTGCAGCAGGGGCTGCAGCTCACACCATCACCAGGACTCGCACAGCCCAGCTCCAGGTGGAGCTGTTGTTAGCTGTAGAGGGCAGTGTCACTGGCCCTCATGTGGGATCCGAACCGGGGCCGCTGGCATCCCAAAACCAGCGCTTAACCAATGCGCCACTCGGCCGGCCCCTCAGAGTTCTTTTTATATTTTGGATAACAGTCCTTTACCAGATGAGTCTTTTGCAAACATTTTTTCCTGTCTGTGGCTTGTCTACTTCTGTTGATTTATTGGTATATTTGATTTATTGGTATATTTAGATCATTGATGTTTAAAGTAATTGATAGAGGCTGGCCGAGTGGCTCAGTTGGGTAAGAGCTCGCTCAAGAGTGTGAGCTGAGGGCCGGCCGAGTGGCGCATTGGTTAAGCACTGGTTTTGGGATGCCAGCAGCCCCGGTTCGGATCCCACATGAGGGCCAGTGACACTGCCCTCTACAGCTAACAACAGCTCCACCTGGAGCTGGGCTGTGCGAGCCCCGGTGATGGTGTGGGCTGCAGCCCCTGCTGCAGTGGGCTGCCATAGGCTACAGTGAGTGGCCCGCAGCCAGCGTGAGCGGCTGGCAGCCAGCGTGAGCTGCCAATAGCCGCGGTGAGCGACATCCAGAGGCCAGCGACCGATCTGCCTCATCCGGGAAGAGCTCAATGAGGATACCAACAGTGAAGCAACATCCTCCGCAACTAAACTGAAGAACAGAAAGACAGCAACTTGTCTGTTCCCCTTCCCCGATTCCCCAACGCTGTTCCTCTCCGCCAATTCCCCAATAAAATCTTTAAAAAAAAAAAAAAAAAAAGAGTGTGAGCTGAGCTCTGAGCAACAGCGGCTGGAGGCCAGCCTGAGCTGAGTTGCCATTGAGCTGCCAATAGGTGGCAGGATGGCTCAGCTAAAAAAAAAAAAAAAAAAAAAAGCCCTTCCTCGGGCCGGCCGAGTGGCGCGGTGGTTAAGCACGGGCTTGGGAAGCCAGAGGCCTCGGTTCAGGTCCCACATTCGAGGGCCAGTGACACTGCCCTCAAAAAATAAATAAATAAATAAATAAAGTAATTGATAGAAATGAATTGAGATAGTTTTCATTACTCTCATTTTTTATTTCCCTTTTTTTTTTTTATGTGATGCCCATTAATAGAATGAATATTCATTAATAGAATAAAAAAAAAATTCTTGATGCAGAAAAAGCATTTAACAAAATCCAGCACCCTTTCATGATCAATAAGCAAAGAGTAGACAGGAACAACTTTAACATGATAAGGTCACATGTTCCTGACTTCAGGGAAAATGTTTCAGCCTTTCATCTCTTAGTATGAGGTTAACTGGGCTTATCACATGTGATCTTCAGAGAAGTTAGGAAAGAAAAAGAAATAAAGGTCATCAAAACTGCAAAGGCAAAAGTAATACTACACAGATGATATGCTATTACATAGAGAAATCTCTAAATCCTTCATAAAGCTATTAGAGCTAATTCACAAATTCAGCAAATTTGCAGAATATAAAAATCACAAAATCAGTTGTATTTCTACATGCTAGCAATGAACTGACAAAAAATGTAAGAAATTTATAATAGCATCGAAAATGGCATATAGTACTAAGAAATAAACTTTAAGAAAAAAAGATGTGTCCACTGAGGACTATAAAGTATTGCTGAGGGCCGGCCGAGTGGCGAGGTGGTTAAGCACTGGCTTGGGAAGCCAGCGGCCCCGGTTCGGTCCCACATATGAAGGCCAGTGACAGTGCCCGCAAATAAATAAATAAATAAATAAATAAATAAATAAATAAATAACAAAGTATTGCTGAAAGAAATTACTTTTACCCTTTACTTCATAAGTGGTTAAATAAAAACAAAACAAAAAAAACACGCTGATCAATTTCAAATATTGAAACATGCTTGTATTTCTTATACTACTAGTTTATGCATTTTCTTATATTTTATATGTTTTATTTGAAAACTTTTGCACCAAAGTTAAAAGAATAGAAACAACTCATTAACATTTTTGCCACATTTGATAAACCATTTTCCATTGTTTGGTTGGTTACCCTGCCATATAGAGTAAGCAGACACATTTTTTCCCCCTAAATAGTTCAGCATGCATGCTCTAAGAATAAGGACATTCTATAAAATCACAGTATCATCAAACCTAAGAAATAGCCATTTCATAATAGCATCTAATATCTATTAGATGCTATTATCTAGTTCATATTTAAATATGCTTAATCGTCTGAAAAGTTTTGTACTTAAAAAAAAAAATGCAGATAAAACAGTTTCAGGCATTCTATTTGATTATAATACATTTCTAGTTTCCTTTAATCAAAAAAGTTTCTTTTTTTTTATGACATTGACTTTGAAGAGAAAAGGTCAGTTTTCTTGTACAATATACCACATTCTGGATTATTTTCTCATTGTGGTGCTTGATTAATTCTTTCTATTTTCCTGTAAACTTAAAATTAAGTCTGGAGGCTTGATTAGATTGAGAGAAAACATTTGGAAGACTACTCTGCATGAGGTTGAGGACTTTATATTTCATTGCTGAGAAGGTACATAATTCAGATCGTATCATCATTATATTAAAAATGTTATAACTTGATTAAAGTGATGTCCACCTCTGTCTCCAAGGTCGAGATGCAGTTTTCGCTTTGGAATTTATAATTACTCTGTAGGGTGATACTTTGACACCATGTGACTATCTTGCCCCTTCCTAACAAATCTTCATCTAGTGAATTTTAGCATCCAGTAGTCACTCGTGTCTGAATTATTACATTGAGGGCTGCAAAATCTGGTCAGTCTTTATTTTTTAGCTGGCATTCTAGCATAAAGAACTTTTCCTCCCTCCCCCCCCTTTTTTTAAAGAAATTTTATTGGGGAACAGTGTGTTTTTCCAGGACCCATCAGGTCCAAGTCAAGTAGTTGTCTTCAATCTAGTTGTGGAGGATGCAGCTCTTTGGCCCATGTGGGAATCGAACCGGCAATCTTGGTGCTATGAGCCTGCGTTCTAACCATCTGAGCCAATTGGCTGCCCTTCCTTTCCCCTTTTTGAGTACCATTATGGCTTCATGAACTTAAAATATTTTCTAAATTATTATTATTCTTTTAGGATTTTACTGGGGAATTGGGGGAGGGGAGGAGCATTGGGGAATCGGGGAAAGGGGAACAGACAAGTTGCTGTCCTTTTGGTCTTCAGTCTAGTTGTGATGGACTCTGCTTCACTGGCCCCAATTTGGTATCATTGTGCTCTTCCTGGGCGAGGCAGATCAGTCGCCAGCCATTGGGCGGTGGCTCATGGTAGCTTATGGCAACCTACAGCAGCCCCACTGCAGCTTACACCGACCCCCTGGTGAGCGACCCCCTGGTGACAGATCCGGGTCAACCTTTTGTTCACCATCTTAGCTATAGAGGGCGCAGTATCACTGGCCCTCATGTGGAATCCAAACCTGGACCCTGCTGCTCAGAGCTGGCGTCCCAAGCCAACTCTTAACCAACGGGCCACTTGGCTGGCCCTCTAAATTAATTTTTTAATTGAAAAATTAATTTTATTTATTTATTTATTTATTTATTTATTTATTTATTTATTTATTTATTTTTGTGTGTGGGCAGTCACTGGCCCTCATATGTGGGACCTGAACCGGGGCCGCTGGCTTCCCAAGCCAGCGCTTAATGACCCCGCCACTCGGCTGTCCCAAAAGCATGTTTTATTTTTTATTTTATTTTTATTTTTTGAGGGCAGTGTCACTGGCCCTCATATGTGGGACCGAACCGGGGCCGCTGGCTTCCCAAGCCAGTGCTTAACCACTGCGCCACTCGGCCAGCCCTAAAATTAATTTTAAATTCAACTTTGAATTACGTGCTTGACAATTAATATTATGATCCATTAAAATATCCTTGGATTCAATAAATTCATATTTTATTTAAAAATTGTATTACGTAAGTGATTACCTTTATCATTTTTTTGCATACCAATTTACCCTAGTTTTATAATATAGATTATAAATTTTTATAGATATATGTCTATAAAAATATAGATTATGAATATAGATATAATTACTGGTTTTATTATAAGAGTTTGGAAATGTTCTTTCTATTGCTAGAATAGGGTCTATAATAAGGAAATTATTCTTGAAAGTGCGTTATACAAATGCAAAAACATCTAGGCAGGGATGTGTATTGAGTGGAGGAATAATGTGATTATTTCAATTTCTTTAAATACTATTAGTTTTTTCAAGAGTTCTACTTATTTTTTTTTTATTCCCCCCTCGGAGTTCTACTTATTTTTATGCTACTTGTCTCATCTCATATTTTTCCAGAACTTTGTTTCTTTCAAGTATTCAAAGTTATCACTATATTATTTTTTGACTACTATGTCAGCAGTTCATTTCTCTTTTAGAGTATATATTTTGTTGCTTTAATTTTTGTCATATTTTTTTTATTCAGTCTTGTTAGAGATTTATTCATCTTATTAATCTCTCCAAAGAACAATGTCTAAATTAGGTTCTTTAGGAAGCAGACTCTGACTGTGGGGACAGGATTTGGGGGAGCAACATTAGGATCAACACACACAGAAGGAAAGGGAAGAAAGCAGGATTGATGAGAGGGACGAATCAGACTGTGATGCAAGCTGGAACAGGATCAAAGCCTTGTCCAACCTCTGGAGGAAATATTGGAGCTAAAATGTCAGGGTTAGGACCTGCCAAGTGGCTCAGTTGGTTAAGAGCTGGTTCGAGTGCAAGCTGAGCTCTGAGCAACAGCAGTTCGATGCCCAGCCCGAACTGAGCTGCCATTGAGCTGCCAACAGGTGGCAGGATGGATCAGCTTAAAAAAAAATAAAAATAAAATAAATAAAATGTCAGAGTTGGGCCGGCCGAGTGGCACAGTGGTTAAGAGCTGGCTTGGGACTCCAGCGGCCCCGGTTTGGATCCCACATATGAGGTCCAGTGACACTGCCCTCAAAAAAAAAAAAAAAGAAAGAGAAAAGTAGGTGGATGGCAAATAAATAAATAAAAGGATGTAAAAGATTAAATGGTACACTTTAAAAAATAATAATAAAATGTCAGAGTTGTCCCACCTTGGGTCCATACCTAACCAAGTTAGTTACTGATTGTGGGCTGCTTGGGGAAGGCTGAGGTGTGGACCTGGACCATTCATCCTTCACTGAGGGTGGGACTCTCACAGGGGAGGCTGTCTCCTGACAATATTCCCTTTCCTGGAAAGGGAATCTAGGCAACTCCTGTCCAAGTCCACTACAGTTGATTTCTGATTTTGATCACTCTGCCTTGCTCTTTTGTTTTGTATTTTGCATTTCCTTAATTTCTGTTTATTTTCCCCTTCCTCTATGGTTCTTTGAATTTATTCAGTCAATCTTTTTCTAGCTTGAGTTGTAATTTTCCTTGAGTTAACTTTTTTTAAGTTTTTTTTTATTGGGGGAATTGGAGGAGGGGAACAGCGTAGGGGAATGGGGAAAGGGAACAGACTAGTTGCTGTCTTTTTGTTCTTCAGTCTAGTTGCGGAGGATGTTGCTTCACTGGCCCATGTTGGTATCATCATTGAGCTCTTACCGGATGAGGCAGATCGGTCGCCGGCCTCTGGGTGATCGCTCACTGTGGCTATTGGCAGCTCATGCTGGCTGCCAGCCACTCACGCTCGCTGCCGGCGACTCACTGTAACCTATGGCAGCCCACTGCAGCAGGGGCTGCAGCCTACACCATCGCCAGGGCTCGCACAGCCCAACTCCAGGTGGAGCTGTTGTTAGCTGTAGAAGGCAGTGTCACTGGCCATCATATGTGGGATCTGAACCGGGGCCGTTGGCATCCCCAAACCAGCTCTTAACCAATGTGCCACTCGGCCGGCCCAACTTTTTGTTTTGAAGGTTTTATTGGGGATTTGGGGGAGGGGAACAGCATTGGGGAATTGGGGAAGGAAACATGCCAAGTTGTTGTTCTTCAATCTCAGTTGTGGAGGGCGCCGGATGCCCTCTGGCTTCCCATCTCTAAGGTCAAGGTGCTGTGTTCAATCATAGTTGCTGGTGGGCATAGCCACCATCCCGTAAGGGAGTTGAACCAGCAGCCTTGTTATTAAGAGTGCACACCCTATCCACTGAGCCACCTGGACAGCAGCTCAGCTCACGGTGCTGAGTTCAGTCTTAGTTGCAGGTATGCATAGTCCACCACTGAACAGGCAATCTTGTTGTTACACCAGCTGAGCCATTCTGCCACCTGTTGGCAGCTCAGCGGCAGCTCTGGTCACAGCGTCACTGGCCTATGTGGAAATCAAACCAGTGGCCCTGTTGCTCAGAACTCACTCTCTTAAGCCAGCTCTTAACAAATGAGCCACTTGGCCAGCTCCTTAAGTTAAATTCTTGAATAGAAATATTTCCTTGAATATACATTTTTCCTTGAATATATATTTGATCTTTCTGTTTGCTGATCAATACTTTTTTTTAAAAGATTTTATTGGGGAATTGGGGGAGGGGAACAGCGTTGGGGAATCGGGGAAGAGGAACAGACAAGTTGCTGTCCTTTTGTTCTTCAGTCTAGTTGTGGAGGATATCGCTTCACTGACCCATATTGGTATCATAATTGCGCTCTTCTTGGGTGAGGCTCTTCTCAGTCGCCAGCCTCTGGATGGCCACTCACAGCCACTATTGGCAGCTCACACTGGCTGCCAGCTGCTCACGCTGGCTGCCGGCCACTCACTGTAGCATATGGCAGCCCACTGCAACAGGAGGTGCAGCTATGCTCTCCCTGGGGACTTAGCAGCTCAGCTCCAGGTGGAGCTGTTGTTCGCCATCTTAGCTGTAGAGGGCAGTGTCACTGGCCCTCATATGTGGGATCCGAACCGGGGCTGCCGATATCCCAAGCCAGCTCTTAACCAATGTGCCACTTGGCCAGCCCGATCAATACTTTTTTTTAAAGCTAGAAATTTTCTTATAAGAACTGCCTTGTCTAATTCAGGGAAGTTCTCAATCTTTATTTCTTCAATACATTTTCTCCCTTGTATTCTTTTCGTCTCCTCCAGGGTTCTTACGAAATATTGTTAACTTTCTTTCTTCATAGCTCTTACTTTTATTTCATAGTTTCATGTTGGTATGTGTCTGGAAGGTCAGGACTGATAAGGTATCTGCTAGATGGAAGGAGTCCTGAGCAAGGAATTTCTAGATTTTTCCCTCTCTTGTCAGATAGCCATGTTGAGTGTCCAGAATAAGTATATGCTACTGTAAAAGTCAATAGCTCTAGGCCCGCCGAGTGCCAGTGGCACGGTGGTTAAGCACTGGCTTGGGAAGCCAGCATCCCCGGTTCGGGTCCCACATATGAGGGCCAGTGACACTGCCCTCAAAAAAAAAAAGAAAAAGGCAATAGCTCTGCTTATCGGCAAGCCAGCAGGATTCCCACCACCTCCAGGAACATCCAAAAGGGGAGAGAAGCCAGTTCATGTCACTATTACTTATATCTCAGCTGCGGTCTCCAAGCTACTTTGCTCTTTTTCTACTTATATATCTATTTTTTCTTTTTAGAGGGCAGTGTCACTGGCCCTCATGTGGGACCTGAACTGGGGCTGCTGGCATCCCAAGCCAGCTCTTAACCACCACACCACTTGGCTGGCCCTCTACTCATATTAATATCTAACCTTCCAACAGAACACATGGCTTTGAGTTATTGTACTTTCTCCAAATGCTTCTATTTCATGCCTGTGTTTTTAAACCTAGCTGCCTTTAGTTTCTCGCATTTGTGCTCAGCTCTGTGGGGGAAGGGGAAGAGGACAGGGAAGGGAGATACAGTCACAAATAAGCAGTTAACCTCACCCTTTCCACTTTTAGTGCTTACATTTAAAACTCTACAAGCTTGGAAATATGAGTGTATGTGACCTGAAATTCATTTTGTAGAATTAAAGTGAGGCTATCCTGAACTCAGGCTATTGATGGCTAATGGTACAATTGTCCAATCATCAGTCTATTTTAGAGGGAGCCCAAACTGGCAGGGAGACTAGAACAGAAAGGTCAAATGTGATTTGAAAGCCTTCCAGTAGAGGGCTCAGTTGGGTTCTCAGGGCAAAATAGATTTAGGGCCAAGTGCTATCAGGTTTGTGTTTTAAAAGTGTCACCAAGGGGCCGGCCGAGTGGCGTGGTGGTTAAGCGCAGGATTGAGAAGCCAGCGGCCCCGGTTTGGTCCCACATATGAGGGCCAGTGACACTGCCCTCAAAAAAACAAACAAACAAACAAAAAGTGTCACCAAGGAATTAACAGGTAATTGAAAGTGAATGGTTTCAGAGTTGTGATTTTTTTTTTTTTTTTTTTTTGAGGGCAGTGTCGCCGGCCCTCACATGTGGGACCCGAACCGGGGCCGCTGGCGTCCCAAGCCAGCGCTTAACCACCACGCCACTTGGCCAGCCCCAGAGTTGTGATATTATTAATCTATAATGCCAAGCATGTACTAGTCAGGGAAGGAGATAACAACTTGAAGAAAACACCCTTCACTATTATCATTCGTATAAAAAGAAATTAGTGGCTATATGGTCAAAATTATAAACTGTCCAAAGTGATTTTAGATTTAAAAAAGGAGGCTTTCTGAAAAGCCTGCAGACACTTTCCTGTTAGCAAAATGTGCTTTCTGGAATTCTAAATATCAGCAGTACATGTTCCGTAGGGTTAAGATTTACACCTATGTTTTTTAAAAATTGAGCTTGTTCTTCAAATTGTGTACAATGGTGTACAAGGTCATGAAATGTAGAATTGCCTACTCAGTGTATATAAATGTGTGTCATGGAGACATCTCAAGAACCTTTCCATCCTCACTATTGAAGATTAGGATCTCCCATGCCTGTCTTCTTCAGCCTCCCTGAATTTTAAAGGCACAGTGGAGAGAATATTGATTGTGGAATGAAACATCAGTGGCCAAATTGTGGTTTCATCACTTAACAGCTATCAGAAAGTACAGTGCTCCTTACCCTCCATTAGTAAAAAGTGTGATGTTTCTTACAAGGCTGGTTGTTGCTTTGGAAGGGAGTGCCTATAAAACTCCTTACAGGAAACAGATCTTTAATACATGATAGCTATTACTGTTATTCCTAGTAGACAGGAGTAATGTGTGGAAAAGGAAGAACCTATACCATTATCAGGCAGGAACCTTGGAACATTATGAAGGTCTTATAGCAGGAACTGAGCACTTTGTCTAATACCGCCAGTAGGTAATTTCCTCCAAAATGTCCCAACTGTCAAATAAATAATCTTGAGCTTTTTCCTTCATTTAACTCTCCTGCTTGAAATCTCTATCTCCCTCTGTCATTGTCTTAACAGGAAGTTCATGTCTGTTCCTAAACTATTATTATTATTATTATTATTATTATTATGTTTTATTTTACTTTATTTTAGCTAAGCCATCCTGCTACCTGTTGGCAGCTCAAGTGCAACTCAGCTCGGGCTGGGCATCAAACTGCTGTTGCTGAGAGCTCAGCTCACACTCTTTTTTTTTTTTTTTGAGGGCAGTGTCACTGGCTCTCATATGTGGGACCCGAACCAGGGCCGCTGGCTTCCCAAGCCAGCGCTTAACCACTGCGCCACTCGGCCGGCCCCTCAGCTCACACTATTGAGCAAGCTCTTAACCAACTGAGCCACTCGGCCGGCCCGCATTATTATTATTATTTTTTAAATATTTTACTGGGGAATTGGGGGAGGGGAACTGTGTTGGGGAATTGGGGGAGGGGACCAACCAAGTTGTTGTTCTTCAATCTTTGTTGTGGAGGGTGCCAGTTGCCATCTGGCTTCCTGTCAGCAGTTCATGGCCTCTAAGGTGCTGTATTCAATCTTAGTTGCTGGTGGGCATAGCCATTCCATGAGGGAGTTGAACCAGCAGCCTTGTTAAGACCACACGCCCTATGCAATGAGCCATCCAGGAGGCATCTCAGCTCAAGGTACCGAGTTCAATCTTTAGTTAAGGGTGGGTGTAGCCCACCATCAAACAGGCAATCTTGTTGTTACACCAGCTGAGCCATCCTGCCACCTGTTGGCAGCTCAATGACAGCTCAGCTAGGTCGCAGTGTTCACTGGCCCACGTGGGAATTGAACCGGCAGCCCCGTTGCTCAGAGCACGCACTCTAAGCCAACTCTTAACCAACTGAGTCACTCGACCAGCCCCTAAACTATTATTTTGCTTTCATATTTTCCAGTGCAAAATCTTTACTGCTGACTGGCACTAGAGAAAGTCTTTTTCTTGTTCACTTCTAGGTTTTAGTTGCAACTGTCCTCCTACCTTGCTCTGTCATCTCCACTCACCTTTCCTTGTCTCCATCCCCTCCAATAAAAAGACCAAACTGCAAAGCCCTCGTCACATAAGAGTTAAGAGCTGCCTCTTTTGTTTTTTGAATTTTTATTGTATATACTGCCTTTTATTATATTTTAACTTTGCATTAAGAGTATCACTTGTCTTTTCAATAAGTTTCCTCAAGGCAGCAATTGTACTGTTATATTTCTTGGTATCCAACCAAGATGCTAATACCTGTAATTTATGTTCCTGAGAGAATTCCTTTCTACAAAAGGAGTGGGTTCAATCACCCCTTCACTGATAATTTTGATAACGTATCTAAGGAATGAGGACTTTCTCATTCAAAATCCACATGGGTCTTCAGTTCCCTCAGCTCTTTCTGCCTCAAATACAATTTGAGTGATTATTCCACTGTAAATCATTCTACTTCAGGAGCGCCTCCTGTTGGGCAAGTGGCTGTTAGGTTACATATGCTACCTGAAATGCAGAGATAGTAACTTCTCAATACCAAAGTTTCAGCCTACAAACAAATGCAGGACACTTAAAGCAATGATGTAACCCCAACGTAAATTAGTAGTGTTTTTTTTCCCCCCTCCTAATACCACTATGCACCAAAGACTGTTGATGGCTTTTTAAATAGAACACTGTTCAAATCATGTCTTTGAAACACATGGATTCCTAGCCTCGTTTAATTTTCTTGGCTTCAAAATTTGACTCAACTAGAGCCAGGATTCTGTTCTTACACTGCACTTTTAATCCCCTAGGACTGTGTAGCCAATTAAGCTCTCCTTCCACTAGTGGAAAATACTCATTAACATTATTAATCATTTTAAACATACCAGTGGTCTGATTTCCTCTGGGAAATACCAGGTACTGACTTTGTTCGTTTCTCATATCAGGTCTACTACAAAATTCTTTCCTGGGGCCATACCCTTCAGCTCCATTTTCAAATGTGCCAAAGATAAAACTTTCCTGTTGATGGAATAATGACTTTGGGTTTGAGGTACAGTTTTATAGCTTCATAAATCATTTGAGACCCAACATCTGGGTATAGTTCCATTTTAAAATAAGTTACTCAAATAGCATAAAAATGTTCAGTGACTAGATCTAGATTGAATCAGAAAATAAGATACACAATTGCTAATAGCAAACACTAGTACAGTCCTTCATATCATCTCTATTTTACTAATAAGGAAACTGAAGCTTAGAGAAGTTAAGTACTTGACCCTAGGTCACTCAATTATAAAAGGCAGAGCCACAATTCAAACCCCAAGGCACCATGTACTCAGTTATTTCTCCTAAAAACGATGCTGGAAGACAGCATATCTATTCGTGGGATAAATTACTGAAATTAAGATACGTCTAATCTGGTGTGGACTTTACATACAAAGGTAGTATTGAGGCCATCGGCACCGCTCACACTTAGAACAGAAACTTTAAGTAGTTATACCGCTAATGGAATTGATTTAACTTTAAAATCTCTTGGTCATGGCCCTGCCTATGAAATCTGCAGTAAACACATTTGGATATGCCAGTTGACCATGCTAGGTATTAAGTTTCTTGTACTTACACTTAGCTAGAGGTGATGTTGAGTAATTATGACTCGTCCAGACTCAGCATCAAATTAGCACAAGTCTTTCTACTTTTCACTCTAATGTTGTGTAATTCAGACCTTAGGCTATGCAAAGTTTTATAGATAATTTGTTTTTTTGTTTTTGATATCTAATTTCTGTATTTCTTTATCCTATTAGTTTAGGAGATTTTGGTAATTATAGTAACTTTTTATTATCCATTGTTTCTTCTGTGAAGGGAATGTTTAAAATATTAAATTTGTTATAAAACCATGCAGCAAACATTTCTAATAGCAAACATTTCTATGGCATTTGGTTTGAGTTAGGAAATGTTCTAACCACTTCCCATATATTAACTTATTTAATCTATAGGCTATCCCTGCAAGGATATGCAAGAAACTGGTCACTGGTTCCTCTGGAAAGGGAGTCCAGGGCAACTAGAATCTGGTCTAGAGACTTAGCTTTCACTTATTGGTTTGAAATTAACATATTAACATAACAATTGCACTGAATTTAATATTAAAATAATGTTAATGCAATCACTTCATTAATATTAAAATAATATGGAAATAAACATAGAGCATAGGTAAATAGAAAAACAGTATGCACTGCATGTGTAGTATGGCTGCAACTTTTTTTTTTTTTTTTTAATTTTATTGGGGAATTGGCGGAGGGGAACAGCGTTGGGGAATCGGGGAAGGGGAACAGACAAGTTGCCGTCTTCTTGTTCTTCAGTTTTTAGTTGCGGAGGATGTTGCTTCACTGTTGGTATCGTCATTGCGTTCTTCCCGGATGAGGCTGATCGGTCGCTGGCCTCTGGATGTCGCTCATCGCGGCTATTGGCAGCTCACACTTGGCTGCCAGCCGCTCACGCTGGCTGCGGGCCACTCACTGTAGCCTATGGCAGCCCACTGCAGCAGGGGCTGCAGCTCACACCATCACCGGGGCTCGCACAGCCCAGCTCCAGGTGGAGCTGTTGTTAGCTGTGGAGGGCAGTGTCACTGGCCCTCATGTGGGATCCGAACCGGGGCCGCTGGCATCCCAAAACCAGCGCTTAACCAATGCGCCACTCGGCCGGCCCATGGCTGCAACTTTTTAAAAAGAAACATTATAGCCAACACTGAAAAGCAGAGCAAGAAGGGGCTGACTGCCCAGCTACAAACAGAGTTTAGCTGACAGTCTCCGACTAGGTATTCCAACTGAGGGCATTCTCTTTTCCTTGCTCTCTGTTAATGTCTGAGTGAAGTAGGAGAACAAGGGCCAGCCCACGTCCTTCCAGTGTTGGACTCTGCTAATCTTTGCCCCAGAATTTCCCATTGGGCTTGAGGGTGACTGTCAACTCTGTGTGTTAGTCTGAGCTCCCTCAGCATAATACTGTGTTTTACTATTTTTTTTTTCCACAAGTTTTCCTGGCCAATAATCATTTGCATTCCTAATTCAACCTCAGTTCTTGTTTCTCGAAGAACTGGGCCAGCATGTGTATCCATGAGGATGGAGAGGAAGAAAAATTCTTGGGATGTCTGGCTGGGCCTAAGAATTAAACTGATGTAAAACAGATTAACAGAAGAGCAAACAAGTTTAGTTAAGATTCTGTATGTACATGGGGCCCTTCATAAGAGAATGAAGACCTGAAGAAGTGACCAGAGCAGAAGGATTTAAAAAAAAAAAAACAAACAAAAAAAAAACCCCAAACAACTAAATTTGTGAAGAAATGACAAGACAGGAGTTTGGAAAATGAGCAATAAATTGTGGAGAGGTGATGAGAAGACATATTGGGGGGAATAGACGGAACTTGGTTGGAAGATGAGGGTTGTTTTAGTAACTTTGTACAGATGCATTTCAGCATCTATTGCCAGTCTCTGGTGATAAGGATATTCTCTTCCTAGTACACAGAGCATACCTGTACCAACATGGGAAATTTTATGGCTTGTTTTTAGGTATAAAAATGTAGGTCAGAGAGCCCTTCCTGCACCTGTTGTTTCTCAAGTGTCTTCAGCTCAAAATAATATGCCAAGATGGCATATTGAGGGATGGCATGTCCTGAACTCCTTCATGGACAGGAAAAGGGGTGGAAAAAATGTAGTTGATTCCTCCCTCTCCTTAAAATGTGTTACTTCATCTTTTTTTTCTTTTGCAATTTTTATTTTAATTATGCATTGATATAGTTTAAATGCATGCGTATAGTTTAACTACCTATACATAAAGAATCAACCAATTCCAAAGACTTGCTTGGATCAACAGAAGTCTCTAGGCCTTCTACTTTATTTTCCTTTTTCCACAGACCAACAGTTTTACTGCTTTAAGTTGACTCCAAATTGCTAACTAATATGCTTGTATTGCTGCTTCTTGATTTTTCTATGTTAGACCATTGGCTTTCTACTATGAAAGATAAGGACTTAGCTACCCTCTTCTTCTCCTAGCTACTCTGTGCATGAGCACCCACCAAAATCTCCCAGTATTTTAAATAACACTGTATCATAATACTGGTTAGATTGATATTTAATGTTTATATTGTTATATCCATACTACGACTATGAAAATGCCATTCACGGCCGGCCGAGTGGTGCATTGGTTAAGTGCTGGGTTTGGGATGCCAGCGGCCCCGGTTCGGATCCCACATGAGGGCCAGTGACACTGCCCTCTACAGCTAACAACAGCTCCACCTGGAGCTGGGCTGTGCGAGCCCCTGTGATGGTGTGGGCTGCAGCCCTGCTGCAGCGGGCTGCCATAGGCTACAGTGAGTGGCCCGCAGCCAGCGTGAGCGGCTGGCAGCCAAGAGTGAGCTGCCAATAGCCGCGGTGAGCGACATCCAGAGGCCAGCGACTGATCTGCCTCATCCGGGAAGAGCGCAATGACGATACCAACAGTGAAGCAACATCCTCCGCAACTAAACTGAAGAACAAAAAGACAGCAACTTGTCTGTTCCCCTTCCCCGATTCCCCAACGCTGTTCCCCTCTGCCAATTCCACAATAAAATCTTTAAAAAAAAAAAAAAAAAAAAGAAAATGCCATTCACAGTATAAATGTATTATAATTTCTTTTCATTTTTTTAAATGCCATATCCTGTTTTCCTGACGTTGATTTTTCTTTCTTTCTTTCTTTTTTTAAATTGATGACATTTCTGTGCTCTTGGGGAGTCAATATGAAATCGTGGTTACAAGAAAGCCTGTGCAGTCAGATTGCCTGGATTTCCGCCCCACTGCTACTTTTACTAGCTGCGTGACCTTGAGCTAATCAGTTTTGCCTTTTTTCCCCCATAAAATAGAGACAATACAAACACCCATTACATAAAGTTCATATTCAAAGTGTTAAAAGAGTGCCTGCCCACATAGTAAGCATACTATAAATGTTATATATTATTAATCACTAATTCAACCCCAAACACTGTCAATTTGCCTGAGTCTCTTAATATGTTTGCTCATGTCAGTCATATTTGGGGAAGTGTCTCCCAGATTCTCCCAATCTGCCCCACACAGGAGTGTTTGCCCTTTCCACCTAGGACAGAGAGGGCCAAAACCTATTTAGAATTTCCTTTTATATTCATCTTCTGTTGTTTTGATCTCCTGTCTTCTAGACTTCATGTTACCCTCTTAGTTGGTTTATGCCTTTATTTTAATGAAGCATATTTATAGTTTCCAGAGAAGGAGTTTCTTTGGAAAACTTTTGAAACAGAAATTGCATGCCTAAAAATGTCTGTATTCTATCCTTATACTAATTAATAGTTTGGTTGGATATAGAATTCAAAAATAAAGTAATTTGTCTTCAGAATTGGGAATGCATTCTTTCATTTTCTTGTTTCCAGGACTGCTGTAGAGATGTCTGAAGCTATTCTAATCTGAGACCCTTAAATATGACTTGTTTTGTCCCCATTTTGTAGAATATTATAGGTGCTTCTCTTTTACTCTGATATTCTTTTTTTTCTCAATTTATTTTGTTTTTAAAGATCTTTATTAAAATATAGCCAACATATAAGATTATAATAGTTTCAGGTATACATCATAGTTATTCATCATTTATATACCTAAAGAAGTGATCACCATAAGTCTAGAAACCACCCGACATCATACCACGCTATCACAATATTATTGACTATATTTTCTATGCTGTACATTACATCACCATGACTTATTTATTTTATATCTGGAGATTGAAATCTCTTATTTCCCTTTATCTCCCCCGCATTTTTAAAATTTTTCAATTATACTTGACATTCAATATTATTTTATATTAATTTCAGATGTACAGCATAGTGGTTAGACATTTGTATAATTTAAGAAATAGGGCCGGCCGAGTGGCGCATTTGTTAAGCGCTGGTTTTGGGATGCCAGCGGCCCCCGTTCGGATCCCACATGAGGGCCAGCTAACAACAGCTAACAACAGCTCCACCTGGAGCTGGGCTGTGCAAGCCCCGGTGATGGTGTGGGCTGCAGTGGGCTGCCATAGGCTACAGTGAGTGGCCCGCAGCCAGCGTGAGCGGCTGGCAGCCAAGCGTGAGCTGCCAATAGCCGCGATGAGCGACATCCAGAGGCCAGCGACCAATCTGCCTCATCTGGAAAGAGCGCAATGACGATACCAACAGTGAAGCAACATCCTCCGCAACTAAATTGAAGAACAAAAGGACAGCAACTTGTCTGTTCCCCTTCCCCGATTCCCCAACGCTGTTCCCCTCCACCAATTCCCCAATAAAATCTTTAAAAAAAAGAAATAACCCTCCTGACTAGTCTAGTACCCACCTGACACTATACATAGTTATTGCTATATTATTAACTATATTACCTATGCTTTTCATCCCCATTTTTTGGTAACTTTTGTAACTATCTATTTTGTATTTGACTATTTTGTAAACTATAAGACATTTGTACTTCTTACTCCCTTCATCTTTTATACTCTGGCCCTCAAACCCTCCCATTTATCACTCCAAAAATCTAGTACTCATCTGATACTATACATAGTTATTACAATATTATTGACTATATGTCTTATGCTATACCTTACATCCCCAAGACTATTGTATAACAACCAATTTGTACTTCTTAATCTCTCCCCCTTTTTCCTTCATCCCCAATCTCTCTCCCATCTAGCAACCATCAAAGTGTTTTCTGATTCTAGGAGTTTGTTTCTGCTTTGTTTGTTTATATTCTTTAGATTCCACATTTAAGCGAAATCTCATTGCATCTGTCTGACACTCCATCAGCATAATCCCTCTAGGTCCATCCATGCTTCTGCAGATGGCAAGAACCCATTCCTTCCATGGCCAAGCAATATTCCACCATATAAGTATCACCTCCTTTTTATCCGTTCTTCCATTGACAGACACACAGGCTGCCTCCACATCTTGGCTGTTGTAAACAATGCTGCAATGAACATATGGATGCACACGTCCCCTCAAAATGGCATTTTGGTTTCTTTAGATAAATACCCTGAAGTGGGATTACTGGGTCCTTCTTTGTCTCTTGTTATAGGCTTTGTTTTAAAGTCTATTTTGTCTGGTATAAGTATTGCTACCACAGCTTTTTGTTTTTGTTTTTTGTTTTTTCATTTCCATTTTCATGAAATATCTTTTCCCATTCCTTTACACTCCATCTCTCTGTGTCTTTCAATCTGAAGTGAGTCTCTTGTCAGCATATATAAGGTTCTTGTTTTCTTATCCATTCAGCCATCCTATGTCTTTTGAGTGGAGCATTTAATCCATTTATATTGAAAGTATTTTTTTTTTCATGTGGGAATCAAAACAGCAACCTTGTTGTTAAGAGCACATGCTCTCTCCACTGAGCCATCCGGGCGACAGCCCAGCTCAAGGTGCTGAGTTCAGTCTTAGTTGCAGGTCGGTGTAGCCACCATCGAACAGGCAGTCTTGTTAGGAGCACATGCTCTCACCAGCTGAGCCATCCTGCCACCTGTTGGCAGCTCAGCGGTAGCCCAGCCCAGGCATAGCGTCACTGGCCCATGTGGGAATCAAACAGGGTGGCCCTGTTGCTCAGAGCCCACGCTCTTAAGCTAACTCTTTTTTTTTTTTTTCTAAAGATTTTATTAGAGAATTGGGGGAAGGGAACCAGTGTTGGGGAACTGGAGAAGGGAAACAGACAAGTTGCTTTCCTTTTGTTCTTCAGTTTAGTTGGGGAGGGCATTGCTTCACTGGCCCATTTGGTATCATCATTGTGCTCTTCTTGGGTGAGGCAGATTAGTCACTGGCCTCTGGACAGCTGCTCACAGTGGCTGCCAGCCACTCACTGTAGCTTATGGCAACCCATTGCAGCAGGGGCTGCAGCTATGCCGACCCGGGTTCTGGGGCCTCACAGCAACCCAGCTCCAGGTGGAGCTGTTTTTCACCATCTTAGCCGTAGAGGGCAGTGTCACTGGCCCTCATATGTGGGATCTGAACTGGAACCACTGGCATCCCAAGCCAGCTCTTAACAAACATGCCATTTGGCTGGCCCTTATTATTCATAATTTTGATTTTTGCTTTTTTAACCATATTAAAGATGTTTCTAACATTCCTTGTAATACTGGTTTGGTAATGATGAACTCCTTTAACTTTCTCTTATCTGGGAAGCTCTTTATCTGTCCTTCAATTTTAAATCAGAGCCTTGCTGAGCAGAATAGTCTTGGTTGTAGGTCTTGTCTTTTCATCACGTTGAATATTTTGTGCCAATCCCTTCTTGCCTGCAAAGTTTCTGTTGAGAAATGAGCTGACAATCTTATGGGAGCACCCTTATAAATTACTAGTTATCTTGCTGCTTTTAGGGTTCTCTCTTTATCTTTAACGTTTGCCATTTTCTTTGTAGTGTACTTTGGTGTGGGGCTGTGTGAGTTTACCTTGTCTGGGATTCTCTATACTTCCTGGACTTGTATGCCTATTTCCTTTGCTAGGTTAAAAAAATTTTCAGTTATTAATTTTTCAAATATGTTCTCAATCCCTTGCTCTTTCTCTTCTCCTCCTGGCACCCCTATGATGTGAATGCTGTTAGACTTGATGTTGTCTGAGAGGTCTCTTAAACAATTTTTATTTTTTTGGGGGGGATTCTTTTTTCTTTTTGCTGTTCTTTTTTTCTTTTTTTTTTTTTTAGCTGATCCATCCCGCCACCTGTGGACAGCTCAGCAGCAGCTCAGCTTGGGCTGGGCATCGAACTGCTGTTGCTCAGAGCTCAGCTCACACTCTTTCTATTTTTATTTTTTGAGGGCAGTGTCACTTGCCCTCATATGTGAGACCTGAACCGGGGCCTCTGGCATCCCAAGCCAGCGCTTATCCAATGTGTCACTCAGTCGGCCCTCAGCTCGCACTCTTGAGCGAGCTCTTAACCAACTGAGCCACTCAGCCGACCCTCTTTGCTGTTCTGATTGGGTGTTTTCTGCTACCTTGTCTTCTAAATCACCGATTTGATCCTCTGCCTCATTTGATCTGCTGGTTATTCCTTCTAGTGCATTCTTCATTTCAGTTATTGTATTCTTTACTTCTGACTGGTTCTTTTTTATGTTTTCTATGTCCCTTTTTATGTTTGCAATCTCAGTTTTCATTAAGTTCTGTGAGCATCCTTATAACACATTGTTTTGCACTCTGTATCTCATAATTTTGTTTAATTCTTTTTCTGAGGGTTTCCTACCCCCCCTTCTTTCATTTGGATGTATTTCTTTGTTTCCTTATTTTGGCTGCCTCTCTGTTTCCATGTATTAGGTAGAACTGTTACATCTGCCTGTCTTGGCCAGGTGGCATTATGTAGTAGGTGCCCTATGGGGCCCAGTGGCACAGTCTCCCTGGTCACCTGTGCTGGGTGCTCCAGGAGTGTCCCTTGTGTGGGTTGTGTGTTCCTTCCTGTTGTAGTTCATCCTCAGTTGCTATTGGCATGTCAGTGGGTAGGATTGCCCCTCAGGCTGATTGGCTGTGGGGTTTTGCCACATCCATAGCTTATAGGCTGTTGTCTGGGGGCTTACTCCATTGAGTGGGATTCACCCCAATAGGCTCTGGTGCCTGCTAAGACTGCCCTTTGGGTGTGTCCAATGCTAATTGGGTTGTGCTCTGCTGTGGTCTGAAGCAACCTCCAAGTATGTTGGTTTTAGGGCCTCTTGTAAGTGGCTCCAGTGCAGATTCAGGTCACCCACTGCCTGTGACTGGCCAGGGACTACCTGTTAAGATTAGTGATGTGTGATTGTTTCACAATGTGTGATGTGTGATTGTTTGCTGCCTGTGCTAAACTAGGAGGCATGTTGGAGAGGCCATGCTTTCACCCAAAAACATCTGCCACCAGTACCTGGTTTGGGGTAACTGCAAAATGCTAGGACACCCCATTGCCTGCTGCCACTTGCCAGCTCCCTTAAGGTTCAGCCACTGATAAAGCCTCATGCAGTGTGCAAGTTACATGAAGCAGGCTCTCAAGGCTCACTAGAGAGCCAAGAGTTGTGGTCACCAGGTTAATGTAAATTCTGGCTTGGTACCAGTGCTGAACCTAAAGCTACTCAGCAAAAGTCTCAGAGAACAGTGAGGCCAGTTGTCACCTGGGATCTGTCGGGCTTTGATTGTTTTCTAAGAAACAGTGCAATTAGGGCAGGGCCAGGTGCTCTTGGAGAAAGAGCCTCTGGCATTAGGGGATTTGGGTGGGGTGGGATCTGAGTGAGTCAGCAGGGTGGAGCTGTGGAGCTCACCAGGCCAATTAGATTCAGAGTTGTCCATAGCATAGAGGGAGGGCTCAACACATTAAAGATGGTGGCTGCCTGCCAGCTGCAAGGTAGGCAGACTCCTCACAGGGATAATGCTGACTATCCTTCAGCTCTTGTCCTAAATCCACACAACTCAATCTGCCCCCGCATATGTCTCCAACACCCCCTGAGTTATCGCCCCTCTGTTGGAGCCCAAGGTGAGTGCCTGGAAGTGAGAGAGTCTGTGTACAGGTTTTTTAAGAGGAAGTCTGGGTTTCCCACAGCCTTCTGTCCTACCCAGATGGTTGGAATCCCCACTGTTTTTCACAGCCAGTACTCTGGGCTGGGGAGGCTGTTGTGGGGCTGGGGTTCCTCCCTCCTTTGGGGAGAATCTCCATGGCTGAGATATCTCTCCCGGTTTTCATCTGCCACACAGAGGTTTGGGGTTAGACAGTTGTGAGTCTCTTGCCCTCCTACAATTCTTGATGTGGCTTCTGCTTTATATCTTTAGTTATAAAATTTCTGTTCAGCCAAACTTCAGATGGTTCTCCAGGTTGGTTGTTCTGTAATTTAGTTTCAGTTTTAATTTGTTCACGGAATGAAGGAGACACAGTATTTATCTACTCTGTTGCCTTGGATCTCCCCTTGACTGGTATTCTGAAATTTCATGGTGTTGTGTTTAAATTAAAAATTGGGGGTTCCTTTCTTTATGAAATATAACTCCTTACTTTTTTTTTTTTTTTTTTAAGATCTCAGCATATCTGCTGTGTTTTGCTAGAAGATCTATCTCACAAAGCACAGTATGCAGTCATGGCAATGTACTCTTAGGGCAATCTAATCATGAGTGATAGTGGTTTTTTTTGGTACCATTAAATAATTTAAAATACATATTTAATAAAAAAGTAATGAACAAAGTATGCACATTAAATATATGCCATTATTTATGTATTGATTATACCTCAGTAAAGCTGTTTAAAAAATTAGGGATTTTTGGCTGACTGTAGTTCAGACTCAATTTGGTTGTTGTTGTTTCTGTCATGAATGTGACTGACAGAGACTGCATAAGGACTATTAAGTGCCTACTCTGCCTTTTTTATCATTGCTTTTCTGTATTTAGATTATAGTAGTGTCCCCCCTTAACTGTGGTTTTCACTTTCAAGGTTTTAGTTATCCATTACCAATAGCTGTCCAAAAATATTCAATGGAAAATTTCAGAAATAAGCAATTCACAAGTTTTAAAATGCTTCCCATTCTGAGGAGTGTGATGA
The DNA here is from genome assembly GCA_033961575.1 of Aselliscus stoliczkanus. Classification (NCBI taxonomy): domain Eukaryota; kingdom Metazoa; phylum Chordata; class Mammalia; order Chiroptera; family Hipposideridae; genus Aselliscus; species Aselliscus stoliczkanus. The sequence continues at coordinate 74,755,431 of CM066729.1, forward strand.
AATCTCACGTGTTCAGCTCTGTCTGGCCCACTATGTGAATTTTCCCTTTGTCCAGCGTCTCCACCCTGTATATGCTAGCAGCCCACTGGTCACTTAGTGGCCATCTTAGTTATCAGTTCAGCTGTCACAGTATCACAGGGCTTGTGTTCAAGTAACCTTTATTTTCTTTATTAATGGTGCCAAAGCATAAGACTAGCGATGCTGGAAATTCAGATGTGCTGAAGAGATGCCACACGTGTTTCTTTTAAATGGAAAGGTAAAAGCTCTCGATGTGATAGGGAAAGAAAAAAATAATCATATGTTGAGGTTGCTAAAATCTATGTTAAGAATGTTTCTTTTATCTATGAATTATGAAGAAGGAAAAAGAAGTAAATGCTAGTTTTGCTGTTGTTCCTCAAACTGCACAAGTTCTGGCTACCATGCATGATAAGTGCTTATTTAAGATGGAAAAGGCATTAATTTTGTGAGTGAGAGACATGAACAGAAAACATGTTTCTATTGATGGCAACATGTTGCAGCAGAAAGCATTAAGCCTATATGAAAACTTCAGCAAGGGATTCCCCTGAGACAAGTAAAACCAAGACATTCACTGCAAGTAAGGGATGGGTATGCAGATTCAGGAATAGGCATAAGAAAAAGAAGGGTGAGTACATTAGAGTAAGATATTTGAGAGAGGGGGAGAGAGAGAGAGATCCATCAGATTTATGTAACTTATTACAGTACATTGTTATAATTGTTTTATTATTACTTATTGTTATTAATCTCTTATTGTGCCTAATTTAAAAATTAAAATTTATCATAGGTATGTATATATAGGAAAAACCATAGCATTTATAGGCTTTGGTACTATCTGTGGTTTCAGACATTGTGGTGTCTCCCTTGAATAAAGGTGTACTACTATATCTCTAACCTGCATTTTCTTAGAAATGAAGGCTTGAAATCATTTGTGCACCTAGTTACATTTGCTTAACAAGGCACACATAGACTGCAGACAATTTCAATAAACTGAGAGTGCTGCTACTAATTTGATAGACTACTGACATAATGAGGTCAGTAACAATATCAACCTAAATCTTAAATATTAATATAGCTCCTTTAAAAAATAAAAATGTTAATAAAATTTTAATATTTTTTTCCCTATACTCTATTATATTGTTTTACACATTCGGGGCCAAATACCTCACTTGGAAGATAGGTGCGCTAGAATATCTCACTCTTTTGGCATATAATCATTGTGGATTCCCCCAAAAGTACAATATTCCTGATATGTGCATGTTATTATGGTGCTGCTGCTTATCTTTCTCAGACTATTTTGTCTCAGACCTATACACCGGATATATTTATAATTTATGAAGCCTTTGTCTTTTGAGAGTAATTAGCCCCTGTATTGAATCTTATGGTGCATAGGCACTAGGCTAGTGTGGTAGAGCAGTGTTTTTGAAACTTTAATGTACATGAAAGTCACTTGAAGATTTTTAAAAATGCAGATTCTGATTCATTAAGTCTGGGATGGGGCCTGTGATTCTGCATTTCTAATAAGCTCCCAAGCAACAGTGATGATGTCAGTCTATGAAACACAGTTTGAGTTCTATAGCTCGGATGTGTATAGTCTGGTCTCACCCTTAAGGGTCAGTAATGAGCATATACATCTGAGTAATCAAACACCCCATGTGAGTTATGTAAGTGTGATATAGCTCTTCTTTTTTAGTTTGTATTGTTCCATTCTTCTCAAAGTCACTAAATTTTCTCACTCCCTTGGACAGTAAGCAATATATGCCATGTGTTTTAAAACTCACCTGTACTCCATGAGTACATCCTTCCTGATGCTTTTGCTATTTGAGAATTAATATATTACTATATTGCTTTAAAATGATTACATCTACTAATGTCTAATCCCTTTCAGATATTATACTGAAGTTTGTACCAGGTGAGTATGAGTAAAAGTTAGTTAATTGCTCATAGTGAATTTTTCAAAGGGTTATGCATTATCAGATGATACAACTTAGAAAGTGTCTCCAGTGTGAGAAATTCTAAGGACAGGGAAAATGCTGGAAAATAGATGATAAAATAGTTCTAGGAGTTGGGGCAAATCTGCTATGCAGTCCCATGATTAAATACTTAGGAGCCATATGCATAACATAGCCCCAGTAAGTACACATTTCCTGAATAACCAGGACTATGGGCCTGATACACAAAGAATGCATGAAAAGAGCTCTGTTAACCTCGAAATGGACTCATGAAAGAATTAATCATCAGTGATAAATGTTCATGGTCCCCAAAGAACTGAATGTGTTGTGCTATTTTGAGCAAATGCCATCCATCACTGTTGACCCATAATAGCTATCCATCCATTATGCTGACTGGTAAAGAGCTGTCCCCCGATGAGGTCAGCTTTATGACTTACTTGGCTCCAGATTGCCACAGTGACTGTCACATCATTGCTATCACCAAGCATCCTTCCCTTTACCATGACTGCCAGCACACAAACACGCACACTCACCCCTTCTTCATCCTAAAGAGGAAAGAGAAATACAGAGGCATGGTTCTTTCTCTTCAGGTCTGCCTGCCAAACTTAACTGAGTAATTGAAATGTAGGCTTTCAAGTCTAATCAATTACTGAACATTGATTGAGTACTGATTTTATAAAAGCACTTTTTAGGTCCCTTGTTGAATATAAAGATGCATCATAGTTCCCATCTTCACAGAGCTTTCATTCCAGTTGTTCTAATAATACATAGGCTTTTGAAAACTTCACTATGAGCAATTGACTAAGTTTTCTTCATCTTTTTGTTTTCCTGCCTAGGAAAAGTGAGTGGCAAATAGTTGGTGACCAAAATGTGTATTGAAGAATGGTAATTAAACGATGATCTTAAGCAACAGTTATAGGCAATAATGAAGAACACTTGCAGGACATGATACAACTAATTTCAAAATGAACTCTGCAGACAATGATACAGCAATAATGTCTCTCAAACTGGGTCCACAAGTTTGCTTCAAGAATATTATTTTATAGATAATGAGAGCTATACACTTGAGGAATTTATATCTGGTTTCATCTTTGTATATATTTAACCAACAGTATAATTTAAATGATTTAAAGTCATATTAGGGATCCTCTGAAATATTATCCTTTTAATAGAAAATTATTCAATGCCATGTGTGGATCTCACTTGAAGTTTTTTTCAAACTGCAAAATAATTTTAAAATTATAAGAGAAATCTAAATAATTACTAGATGGTTGATGATCTTAAGAAATTGTTATTTTCTTAGGTGTGATTTTGTTTTGTTTTGTTTTGTTTTACTGTATTTTATTTTATTTTTTTTGAGGGCAGTGTCACTGGCCCTCATCAGTGGGACCCGAACCGGGGCCTTTGGCTTCCCAATCCAGCGCTTAACCACCGTGCTACTCGGCTGGCCCAGGTGTGATGTTTTTTAAAGAATTCTTTTAAGAATACATACTGAAATAGCTAATAAATGAGAAGTTAGGATGTCTGAGATCTGCTCTGAAATAACCCATGGAGCGTGTTGCTAGTATGTGGACATATACATTGTGTTAGGCAGAATATGGCTCCCCAAAGATGTCCACATCTTAATTCCTAGTAATTAAAGTAGTTGATGGAATTGAGGTTGCTAATTGGTTAGCTTAAAAATAAGGAGATTATCCTGGAATAACCACGTGGGCCCAATGTAACCACAAGGGTCCTTATGTGAAGCAGAGGGAGGCAGGGGCAGAAGCTGAGTGATACAAAGTGAGGAAGACTTGACTGGTCATTGAAAGCTTAAAGATAAAAGAGAGCCACACGCCAAGGAATGCAAGCAGCCTCTAGAACCTGGAAAGGCGAATAAATGGATTCTCCTCTAGAGTCTTATAGAAGGAACTCAGCCCAGCTGACACCATGATTTTAGCCCAGTGAGACCCATTTTGGACTTCTGATTTCCAGACTGTAAAGTAATATATTTGTCTTGTTTTAAGGCCAGCATAACTTTCATCATCAAATTTAGAGTGTTTCCTTTTATTACCACTTGCTTAGAGTTTTTGTTTTTTAATCATAAATAGTAGCTGAATTTTGTCAACTTTTTTCTACATCTGTTGAGGTCATAATTTTATATACTTTTTTTGTTGTTTTGATTTTCACGGGTTAAATCTTTGCATTTTTAGGAAAATTCCAATTTGGCCATTATATATTATCCTTTTTATATATTGCTGATTTTAATTTGCTTGTATTTTATTAAGGATTTTTGTGTTTATGTTTATGAAAGCTTTCCATTGGCCTCATAAAAGGAGTTGAGACACATTCCATCTTCCTCTATTTTTCTGGAACAGTTTGTATAAGATTTGTATATATCTTACTATTAATTAGTACATGAGTATCTTACTATATAATTTTTTCCTGGAAGGGACTAGTGCTAGAAATCCCTTTACCACCATCTTGCTAACATCACACTCTTTTCTATTGGCTTTTAAAATACTTTTCTATTTAACATTTTTGTAGTTGTTTAGGAGTTACATTATGTATCTGTAACTTGTCACAGTTTACCTGGAGTAAATATATAACTTATATTAAGTTATGTGTAATGAAGGAACCATATAACACTGTATTTCCACTTATACCATCTATCCTTTGTATCATGTATTTTAAACCTAGATTTGTTATAATCTCCAAAACACAGTATTATAATGTTTGCATTAAATAATCTTTTGTCTTTTTAAAAAGAGCATTTCTAGTGCTCTTCACTTTTTCCTATAGAACTAACTTTCCATCTGGTGTCATTGTCTTTCAGTCTGAAGTTTTTTTCTTTAGCATTTATTTTTTTTAAAGATCTTATTGGGGAATCGGGGAAGGGAAACAGACAAGTTGCTATCCTTCTGTTTTTCAGTCTAGTTGTGGAGGACGTTGCTTCACTGGCCCATGTTCGTATTATCATTGAGCTTTTCCTGGGTGAGGCCGTCACTTGCCGACCATTAGATGGCCACTCATGGTAGCTCACGGCAGTTAAAGCTAGTTGCCGGCCACTCAGACTGGCTGCTAGCCACTCACGGTAGCTCATGCAGCCCACTACACCAGGGGCTGCAGCCTATGCTGTCCGCGGCGCATCTCTGCAGCCCCAGCTCCAGGTCAAGCTGTTGTTCACCATCTTAGCTGTAGAGGGCGCAGTGTCACTGGCCCTCATGTGGGATCTGAACCCGAGCCTTGCTGCTCAGAGCTGGCGTCCAAGCAAACTCTTAATCAGCATGCCACTCGGCCCGCCTTCTTTAGCATTTCTTGTAGGATAGGTCTGCTTGTAATGAACTCTCTCAATTTTGTTCTGGATTTTTTTTTTTTTGAGGGCAGTGTCACTGGCCCTCATATGTGGGACCTGAACCGGGGCCGCTGGCTTCCCAAGCCAGCGCTTAACCACTGCGCCACTCAGCCAGCCCAATTTTGTTCTGTTTTGTTTTGTTTTTTGCTATTTTTTTTTTTTAAGTTTTTATTGGGGAACAGCCATGGTCATCAGTTACATATTGCTTTCACGCTACACTGGCATAGTTGACTTTTTAAAGGAGGGCACAGCTCACAGAGGCCCATGTGGGGATTGAACCAACCACCTTGGTATTAGCACCATGCTCTAAACAACTGAGCTAACTGGTCACCCTGTTTTTGCTATTTTTTTTTTTTTTTAAAGATTTTATTGGGGAATTGGAGGAGGGGAACAGACAAGTTGCTGTCTTTTTGTTCTTCAGTCTAGTTGTGGAGGATGTCGCTTCACTGGCCCATGTTGGTATTATCATTGCGCTCTTCCTGGGTGAGGCAGTCACTCTCCAGCCATTGGATAGCCACACATGGAAGCTCACAGCAGCACATACCAGCTGCCAGCTGCTCATGCTGGCTGCCCACCACTCATGGTAGCTCATGGCAGCCCACTGCAGCAGGGGCTGCAGCCTACACCGGCGCCTGTGACTCACAGCAACCCAGCTCCATGTCGAGCTGTTGTTCACCATCTTAGCTGTAGAGGACAGTGTCACTGGCCCTCATATGTGGGATCCAAACCAGGGCCTTGCTGCTCAGAGCTGGAGTCCCAAGCCAGCTCCCAACCAACGCGCCACTGGGCAGGCCCCACTACAGTTTTAGGGATGAGATGTGACTGGCCTAAAACTATGACTAATAAAATTGTAACCTAGATTTATCAGTATCCAATAATCATAGACACATGTTTATTATTTATTTACAACAAAGTCTGTGTTTTAGAAGTACATAAATTAAATTTCTTTCCTCCTCATTTTTATGATTATCCAATTACCCATTCCATTATTCTTTTTGTAGCAAATATCTGGTTTAATTTATGTATAAAGACTGATCCTGAGTATTCAAATGGATATGCCCTTTGACATGGGGATAAATTATTCCATGTAGTGACTAAAAATAGAACTAACCCAGAAAGTGATTTTGACATAAGGCCTCATTTTTTTCCCCCAGAGGTTATTTCCGTCCTGGTCTTTGGGGATAAGTTAGAGAGCCTAGAGTTGGGGTAGGGGGAGCAGGGCAAGTTCATACTGAGTAATTCTGCAGTATCCAGGCAGATCAAATGTTAGCAGGAACATCTGAAAAACTAGATCATACTTGTCAATCAACAGATACTTAATGAGCATCTCCTTTTTGCCTGACTTTTGCAAATACTGTGGAAAATAAAAAAATATCTGTAAAGGCCAGCTGAGAGGCTCAGTTAGTTAAGAGCTCACTCAAGAGTGTGAGCTGAGGGCCGGCCGAGTGGTGCATTGATTAAGAGCTGGTTTTGGGATGCCAGCGGCCCCGGTTCAGATCCCACATATAAGGGCCAGTGACACTGCCCTCTACAGCTAACAACAGCTCCACCTGGAGCTGGGCTGTGCAAGCTCTGGAGATGGTGTGGGCTGCAGCCCCTGCTGCAGTGGGCTGCCATAGGCTACAGTGAGTGGCCGGCAGTCAGCGCGTGCTGCCAATAGCCACGGTGAGCGACCATCCAGAGGCCGGCAACTGATCTGCCTCATCTGGGAAGAGCGCAATGATGATACCAACATGGGCCAGTGAAGCAACGTCCTCCGCAACTAGACTGAAGAACAAAAAGACAGCAACTTGTCTGTTTCCCTTCCCCGATTCCCCAATGCTGTTCCCCTCCCCCAATTCCCCAATAAAACCTTAAAAAAAAAAAAAAAAAAGAGTGTGAGCTGAGCTCTGAGCAACAACAGTTCGATGCCAGCCTGAGCTGAGCTGCCGTTGAGCCGCCAACAGGTGGCAGGATGGCTTAGCTAAAACAAAAACAAAAACAAAAAAAACATCTGTAAGACAAACAGAGGACATACAATCATGGTGGAGAAACACTACAATTGTTAAGAAAAATTAGATGCTAAATTTTATAGTAATGTACTAATCATAGGTTCAATAAAGAGACTCTTCCTGGATTGGAAAATTAATAAGGTTTTACCAAAGGAAATGGAGAAGAAACTGAAGGCTTATTGACTTTACTTCTAATCTGGATGGGATGACTATAAAGCAAAAATAAATAAACTACCAAACAAACATAGTTTTTGGTGGAAATGACTTATAATAACTTATATAGGGTCAGCTTAAGCCTTCTAGGGATAGATCAATAAATTTACAGGAAACATGTCAAGATCTGATTTCTGTTTCATTGAGATAGAAGAGATATTCAACAGATTAAATTCTGGTCTGTGCCGAGGTACTGCATTAGTTTTCTATTGCAGCATAACAAATATCCACAAATTTAGCAGCTTAAAACAGCACATATTTATTAATTCTAGTTTTTCTGGGTCAAAAGTCTGGGCATAGCCTAACTCGGCTGTCTGCTCAAGGTTTCAAAAGCCTACAATCCAGATGTTGACTAGGCTGCATTATTATTTGGAGGCTCAAGTAGGGAGAAATCTGCTTCAAAACTCATTTACGTTGTTGGCAGAATTCTGATCCTTGCAGCTATATAACTGAGTACCCCAGCTTTTTATTAGCTATTGGCTAGAGGCTGTCTTCAGTCTTAGAAGGCATTCATAATTTCCTACTATGTACATGAATTATATACAGTTACAATACAAACGTTTGTGTCTTCAACACTAGCTGGTCTTAGCCTTCATCTCTTGAGTTATATATATATATATGATGCCAAAAAAATGTACACACATTTTAAGAAAGGAAAAACTGTATAAAAATTGTAATACAATGAGTGACATTAACATTCATTTGATTAATACCATCCTTTGAGAGAACATTATACTACACATGGCTATGTAATTCAACTTCAAAAATTAATATATATTGTAGATAACATCTCTTAAAATGTGTATACATCGTTTTGGTTTTTTGTTTTTTGTTTTTGTTTTGTTTATTTATTTATTTATTTTTAATTAGTTTCAGGTGTACAACACAGTGCAATAGTTATACTTTTCACCCCTCAAAGTGACAACCCCCTCCCCCATTTAGCCACCCCACTACTCTCCCCCCATATCATAGATATCTATTACACTTCCTCTGACTTCCTTCCTCATTATAATCCACATCCCGTGACTATCTATATATTCAATTACAGTTGGTATACAATATTATACCACCTCAGCTTCAAGTGTAGAGTGCAGTGATCAAGCCTCTACTCCATCCATGAAATGGTCTCCCTAACAAGACATATGACCATCTGACACCCCACAAAATATTTACAACATTATTAATTATATTCCCCAAACTGTATTTCATATCCCTGTGGCAATATTGTAGTTGCCTATTTCTGCTGTCTAATCCCTTCCCCTTCTCCGTCATCCCCACCCCCTCCCAACTAGCAACCGTGTTTTTCCTCTATATCTATGAGACCGTTTCTGTTTACTTTGCTCATTCATACAGTTTTTCAGATTCCACATATGAGTGAGATCATATGGTATTTGTCTTTCTCTGACTGACTTATTTCACTTAACATAATAGTCTCTAGGTCCATCCATATCATTGCAAATGGTATGATTTCATTCTTCTTTATAGTGGAGTAATACTCCATTGTATAAATATACCACAGTTTCTTAATCCAGTCATCTACCGATGGGCATTTCGGTTGTTTCCAAGTCTTAGCTATTGTAAATAGCGCTGCTATAAACATAGGGGTGCATAAATTTTTTTGAATAAGTGTCTTGGGTTTGTCAGGATAAATACCTAGGAGTGGAATTGCTGGGTCAAAAGGTAGCTCCATTTCCAGTTTTTTGAGATACCTCCATACTGACTTCCATAGTGGCTGCACCAATCTGCAATCCCACCAACAGTGCAGCAGGGTCCCCTTTTCCCCACAGCCCCGCCAGCACTTGTTGTTTGTTGATTTATTGATGATAGCCATTCTGACTGGAGTGAGGTGGTATCTCATTGTGGTTTTTATTTGCATTTCCCTAATGACCAGTGAGGTTGAACTTTTTTTCATATGCCTGTTGACGATCTGTATGTCCTCTTTAGAGAAATGTCTCTTCATATCTTCTGCCCATTTTTTAATTGGGTTGTTTGTTTTTTTGGTGTTGAGTTTCATGAGTGTTTTATAAATTTTGGATATTAACCCCTTATCAGATATATCGTTGGCAAATATATTCTCCCATTCAGTAGGCTTCCTTTTTGTTTTATTGATGGTTTCCTTTGTTGTGAAAAATCTTTTAAGTCTGATATAATCCCATATGTTCATTTTTTCTTTTACTTCCCTTGCCTGTAGGAATCTATCAGTAAAAATATTGCTCCGGGTAATGTCTGCAAATGTACTCCCTATATTTTCTTTTAGGAGTTTTATGGTTTCAGGTCTTACATTTAAGTCTTTAATCCATTTTGAATTTGTTCTTGTATATGGAGTAAGGAGGTGGTCCAGTTTCATTTTTTTGCATGTGTCAGTCCAATTTTCCCAGCACCATTTATTGAATAGACTATCTTTACTCCAATGTAAATTCTTGCTTCCCTTGTCATAGACTAACTGTAAATGCCTGGATTTATTTCTGGGCTCTCTGTTCTGTTCCACTGATCTATGTGCCTGTTTAAAAATATGGAACGCAGGCCGGCTGAGTGGCGCAGAGGTTGAGCACTGGCTTGGGAGGCCAGCGGCCCCGGTTCGGATCCCGCATGTGAGGGCCAGTGACACCACCCTCAAAAAAAATAAAAATATGGAACACTTCACGAATTTGTGTGTCATCCTTCCGCAGGGGCCTGCTAATCTTCTCTGTATCATTCGAATTTTAGTATATGTGCTGCCGAAGCGAGCACTGTTTTTTTTTTTTTGTTTTTTTTTTAAATAAAGATTTTAATGGGGAATTGGAGGGGAGCAGCGTTGGGGAATCAGGGAAGGGGAACAGACAAGTTGCTGTCTTTTTGTTGCGGAGGATGCCACTTCACTGGCCCATGTTGGCATCATCATTGCGCTCTTCCCAGATGAGGCAGATTGGTCGCCAGCCTCTGGATGTCGCTCACCGTGGCTACTGGCAGCTCACAGCTGACTGCCAGCCGCTCACTGTAGCCTGTGGCCGCCCACTGCAGCAGGGGCTGCAGCCTACACCGTCACCGGGGCTTGCACAGCCCAGCTCCAGGTGGAGCTGTTGTTAGCTGTGGAGGGCAGTGTTACTGACCATCACATGTGGGATCTGAACCGGGGCCCCTGGCATCCGGAAACCAGCTCTTAACCAATGTGCCACTCGGCCGGCCCCATATACATTGTTTTGGCATCCTCAGTATATAATCTTAGGTGATATATCTGTCTATCTTTGTAATATATATTATATTATATTATATTATATTATATTATATTATATTATATATGTAACTATGTTATATAATATACATAAATATATAATTATATTAAATTATATTATATTATAAAGATAGATAGATAGATAGATAGATAGATAGATAGATAGATAGATAAGAGTTATCTAATCATGGGAATGATATTTTATCACCTTTGGCATATACTTTTGGTTAAGACCAAGTCACAGGTTGCTACAACATGGACGGACCTAGAGGGTATTATGCTAAGTGGAATAAGTTGAACAGGGAAAGACAAATACCATGTGATCTCTCATTTACATGTAGAATCTAAAAAACAAAGTAAATGAGCAACAACAAAATAGTCACAGATTCTTCCTGCATTCAAGGAGAAGATATTAACTCATTAGGTGTCACCTTAGGATATGTCCAACTAACCATCAAATACTAAGTACTACATTTGTACCATATTTTATTGTACTTACAAAGAACTCAGCACTTTAGTTGGTAATATTAAATAATCTCTTCTCACTAAATTTCAGTGTTAAGAGCCAATTCTTATTCTTTTTTAAAAAAGATTTATTGGGGAATTGGGGGAGGGGAACAGCGTTGGGGAATTGGGGAAGGGGAACAGCCAAGTTATTCTTCAATCTTCTTTGTGGAGGGCACCAGTCTCCACACGGCTTCCCGTTGGCATCTTGTAGCTTCTAAGCTCAAGGTGTTGTGTTCAGTCTTAGTTTCTGGGGGATGTAGCCACCATCCCATGTGGGAGTCAAACCAGCAGCCTTGTTGTTAAGAGTGCATGCTCTATCCACTGAGCCATCCTGGCGACAGCTCAGATCAAGGTGCTGAGTTCAGTCTTAGTTGCAGGTGGGCATAGCCCACCATCAAACAAGCAATCTTGTTGTTACACCAGCTGAGCCATCCTGCCACCTGTTGGCAGCTCAGCGACAGCTCAGTTCAGGTGCAGCATTCATTGGCCTATGTAGGAATCGAACCTGTGGCCCTGTTGTTCAAGCTCACTCTCTAAGCCAGCTCTTAACCAACTGAGCCACTCGGCCGGCCCCCGAGCCAATTCTTTATGTCTCTCATATTTCTGTTCATCTTCTGAGAAAGAGGCATTGACATCTTTGTTCTGTTTGCACAGATGTTTGTAGAAGAATGTCTCCCTCCAAAGTATATAACAGATTTGTTTCCTGACCAGGGTGATATAGATCATTTTCCCTCTCAGAACACATTAGGCAGGTTTGCTAGCATCCTTCCCATGAAATTGAGTGTTTCCTAAATTTAAAATTCTTTAGCTGTGACACAGATCCACTGTATGTCCAGCATCCACCTAGGCTCACATCCTCACCCCCAGATGGGACTTGGGGAGCAATGGAAACCACTTTGAATGTGAAACTCATGTTGCCTGACTATGCCCTGTATACCAAAGTCCTCTGTCTCTGACCTAGGAGTCCCATATCTTCTGCCAGTATATATGATGCCATGGGCAAGCTAATGTATTAGCTTGAAAGCAGAGCAAAATCTCAGACCCTTCACAATTCTTGACACTCAGTTTTCCTCTATGTAATTTAAGAGATAAGACTGAGATTATTTCTAAGATTTCCTTCATGTATAATCTTTGATATTCTAATACTCTAATTGGCTCTGTCATTTTCATCATTGTCATAGAAGAATTCAACCATTTTTGCACTTGACCTCTTTAAAGTGTGTTTAACTAAACACTCCACAATAGTCTAGAGACAGGAAAGATTATTTAAAATAAGTAAGCTGAGGGGCTGGCCGAATGGCTCAGTTGGTTAAGAGCTCGCTCAAGAGTGCAAGCTGAGCTCTGAGCAACAGCGGTTCGAGGCCAGCCCGAGCTGAGTTGCCGTTGAGCTGCCAACAGGTGGCAGGATGGCTCAGCTTAAAAAAATAAAATAAAATAAAATAAGTAAGCTGACTTTATTTTAATTTGCTAGTACTGCTAATGTGATGCATTGACCATTTGGGAAGCAAGTCTGTAGGACACTGGTTTGACTGGGAAGTAAGGAGCTCATTCCTTAGCTCATGTCTTTGTTGTAGTCTTTTTGTTTATGGCAACATTATAAAATTTCATTTTTTGCATTTCTTTAAGCTGTGTTTAAATATGTCACTGAAAAATCCCACATCCTGTATTTTGTTCAAACTTTTCCCCTCTCTCATTTTCAAACATTAAATTGTCTGCTGTTGTTAATTAGCATTTCTTAATTGATCTTTTTTGTTTATTAGGAAAAAACGGACTACTTTGGCAGGAGATAGAATTGCAGTGAACTGTAGAACAGGGTTGAGAACCTAAGAGGGCACACTGAAACAGACTCTCAGAGGCAGGCAAAGTGCAGAGATGTGACAAGTAGGTTTTCCACAAAGTGAAGGACCATAACTGCAGGAAACCATCCTGGTCTTGTAATTTTCTTCAGCTATAATTAAAAGTAATAAACTCAAAAGTTAACTTTTTTTTTTTTTTTTGAGGACAGTGTCATTGACCCTCATATGTGGGACCTGAACTGGGGCCGCTGGCTTCCCAAGCCAGTGCTTAACCACTGCGCCACTCGGCTGGCCCTCCAAAAGTTAACTTTTAATGCATATGCAAAATATATAAAGATTTCAGAAATAGCTAATATTTTCCATAGAAAATTATATTTGGCCTAATACTTTAAAATGAAAACCCAAACATAAAAAAAGCCTACCATTCTAATATCACAGTTTGTGCCACACATAAGCATCCTATAAGAGCATGTGTGTATGGATGTGTGTTTGTGTAACAAGTCAAACTGAAGTGACAGTGTACCCCTGCCTCCACCTAACAGGCCAAGTTTTAGGCAGCATGACATTTCATTGGAGCCATCCTTTCTTTTCCCCTCTTAGCCTTAAATGATGATGATGATGATGATGATGAGGATAAAGATGATGACAATAAGTACAACAGCTAACACCTTTTTGAGTCTTTATTTGTATCAGGCATTATTCTATGTTTTTACTAATGTTTCATTTAATCCTTAAAACAGTTTGTGGCTTGGGTATTCCTATTAAGCTCGTTTTCATGAACCTATATACAGTTATGAACAGCTATGTAACTTGTCCAAATAATTTTTAAATAGTGTCAGAATTTTAGTCTCAGGATAAATAACTTCTCAGCAGACCGAGAATTTTTTCTTTTTTTTTCAGTTAAGATCCACACAAGAGATGCCCCCTCCCCCAAAAGCCCTCAAAAATCAATAATAAAGGGTGAAAATGAACTTAATTTAGATTTTGAGAAGTCTATTAAATGTTCCACTCATTTATTTAGAACAGTGAGCAAAATAAGAAAAAAAAATCATCCAAAGAAAGATAAGGTTGAACAGAGAGTGACAGAGACCAAGAGCTAGAAGATTCTTTGGGCCCACCCCCTGTTTTCTGCACACCATCCTCTCTGGGTCATTCAGATCAATTCCAGGAACATTCTCCATGCCACAGTTCCTTTCATGATTTAAAGCCTTCTCAAAGCACATTCCTCTTTGGATACCACCCCATTTCACTGCTCCCCTTGCCAGAAAAAATTCCCTAAAGCTGCCTATCCTTACTATCTCTACTTCCTTGACTCCTCCTTTCACCTTACCTCAGTCCAATCAGGATTCTGGCCTGATATTCCACAGAAACTGCCTTTACCAACATCACCAGTGATGCCCTTGTTGCCATCTTCAATATATATTTCTGGTTCTTATCTTCCTATATTTCTCAACATCATCTAACAAAGCTGAGTATCTTTTTCTTCATGAAACACTCTTCCCTTTCTTTGTAACATCGTCCTTGACTCATTAGCCTCCTTTCTCACTGGCCTCTCTTTTTCAGTCTCTCCCTGGCCTCGACTGAATGAACAAACGCACATCAAGCTGATTTTCTCTATCTTTTTGCTTATCCCAGTGCCTGACCCATGAGAGAACTCAATAAATATTTGCTGGATCATGAATAAATGAGTGGATGTATGGATAAATGAATAAATTAATAAAGTGTTATAGAAGCGCATTGGTAAGAAAGCTTAATTTGGGGCGTGGCAGTCAGAAAAGTTTTTCTGGAGGAGGCCCTGTCTTGAGACATGAGTAGAGATTTATCTAGTGAACAAATAAGGCACTCATTTCCAGAAATGAGTATTTTTATAAAATTAACTTACAGTATACCACTTCTCAGGAAACTATGGGGAAAATGTACTAAGTCAAAAGCAGAAAATAAACTGATAAGAAAAATATGAGATTTTGGAAATCCAACAAGTGAGAGGGAAAGGATATCCTCTGGAAGATGGGGAAGGGAGATGCTGATGATGGCTGGGCAGCAGGCCCAGAGATGGAGTGGTCCATATAGGATCAGGAGCGCAGAGTGCTACAAGATGAATCTTATAGAATGCACTTCTGCCAGGGAAATTGAGTCTGATAGGTACAGAGAAATCCAGGTTAATGAAAAAGGGATAGTTATTAAATATAGGTAAAATTAAGTTATGCAAAAAGAAAAAGCATTGTGGCCCAGGTGTGGATAGTGTTTACATAATCATACTAATGTGAATACGGGATATTTAAAATTGTTTTACCTCTATTGGAAGGATAAAATGGAAAAGTCTGTGTTTTGGGGAGGAATAAGTATGAAAAGGAGTTAAGTTCCCATGTCCTACAAAGAAAATTTAATAAAGAATCACTAAAGCTAAACAACGATTAACTAGCATTATAAATACATTATTTAGATATGAGTTAAATGCTAAAAGAAAAAGCCCAAAAAGTTGGAAATGGTTGCCTCTATAGAAGAGGATAGAGGGGGAGAGAGTCAAATGATTACTGCTTCTCATAATAAACAATATAGGAGTATTTAAAATTGGAATAAATTAAAAAGAGTGAAATTAGGCAGAAGAGAGGTTAAACAATGTTATTAAAATAAACAATTCAGCCTTCAACACTGGTTTCTCAGTGTTGATGCCAAAACCCTTGCTTCAATGGGAGAAAGTTTTAAAAAGAATTGGTGGAAAGGTTGAGAATTTTGTATTTAATTAATCTTTATAAAAATAATCATGTGTCAATTGATGTAATCTCAAAAGGTGATGATATGACCATACTGGGAGGTTATGGTACCTGGGTCATAATAAATGGCAGCTGGTGAATATCATGGCTATTTTTGATTGTCTCTTGGTGGTAAACTCAGGCCACATTCTTAGTCCAATCTGGTTCATAATAAACAAGTGTTGTGGGTTATAGTCAAGGTTGTTGTAGGAAAATGCGTTTTATTTTACTTAAAAGCCCTTTGAGAAAAATCATTCTTTCTCTAAGGAGCTCTGTAATTTCGTAGTTGTTATGTTAATGGAATTAATTTTTAATGAAGGAAATGTCATCCAGCAGAGGTTACCTATGAATAAAGCTACACCATGCCTAGAAAACTGTGTCTAGTTCTATTACAGAAGTGTTAACACAGAACGATAGTAACACAGACCAGTAAACAGCTTTACCCCAGGATTACTTCATAGTCATAGTTCAATTTCATACCTGTGTTCTGGTCAGGACAAAGAAGCAAAGGGGACAACAGGAAGGAGGAGTTATGCTTATGTCAAAAAAACAAAATGTTCCTGGAAATTCCCAAGAGATTTTTTACCTATGAGTCATTGATCAAAAACATACACATGGCCACTACTAACTAGCTGCAAGGGAGGCCAAGAATGACCATTCTCTAGTGGGACACCTTGCTGTCATAAATATTCTTGGGATATTTGATGTGGGAAATGAACATTGAATAAGACTGGCAGAGTCAGCTATAAAGTGGATGGAAGTCAGTGAAGGAATTTCATTATAGCCTAGGATTCAGTATAAGAGGCAGCACTCATTTTCCTGCCCCATTACCAATGGCTCTTGAACCTATTGGCCTCATTTCACAGAATAAAAGCTCTTTGCAATCGTATGGGCATACCCCTAGTTTAAGAATCTCATGTTCTACCGACTGAGCTAGCTGGGCATGCTTATACCCCTAGTTTAAAAGTCATGATAGAGGGATTAAAAACTCTTTATTATATTCAGGAAATACTTTAACGTTTTACCCACTGGAGCTTCTTTTTTCCCCCTAATATCATACATAATACTATAAAGTCTTTGCATTTTTTTTTTTTTTTTTTTTTTTTTTTTTTTTTTTTTTTTTGAGGGCAGTGTCACTGGCCCTCATATGTAGGACCCAAACCTGGGCCGCTGGCTTCCCAACCCAGCGCTTAACCACTGCGCCACTCGGCCGGCCCTGCATTCTTTTTAAGGAGGTTTCTTTTAGGCTCCAACAGCCTAGAACAGGAAAACAGCACACCGTCCAAAGCTGGATGAAAGGACATACCTCAATGCACATTAAATTTCTCCAATTTATCATATGGGTCACTATGCAACCATTGACATTTCCTGACCACCGGTTGACTTCTAAATATTATTCAAAAAGCTGAATCATTATTTGAACTTTCCAGATCAGAAAAACACCAATTTTCCAAATATGACATTGTTGGTCTAGGATAAAGCTAGTTTCTCTGTTTTACCTTGAACTTTTTCTAAGTTCAGAAAATTTGAGATTCTTAACAAAAAAAATTCTGTTTATTTATTTTATTTTTATTAATTTTGTAAAGATTTTATTGGGTAATTAGGAAAGGGGAACAGTGTTGGGGAATTGGGGAAGGGGAGCAGCCAAGTTGTTGTCCTTCAGTCTTAGTTGTGGAGGGCAGCTAGCTCAGCTCCAAGTCCAGTTGCCATCCAGTTGCCATCCAGCATCTTATGGCCCCTCAGCCCAAGGTGCTGTGTTCACTCTTGGTTGCGGGTGGACATAGGCCATCATCTCATGTGGGAGTCCAACCGGCAACCTTGTTGTTAGGAGAACGTGCTCTCACCAGCCGAGCCATCCTGCCATCTGTTGGCTGCTCAGCAGCAGCTCAGCTCAGGTGTAGCTCACTGGTCCATGTGGGAATCAAACCGGCGACCCTGTTGCTCAGAGCTGTTGCTCTAACCAATTGAGCCACTCAGCAGGCCCCCAAAAATACTTTTGTTTATGACACTGCAAATTATTTTATTAACAGACTATGGAAACATCCTAAAATAATTACAAAACTCTGAAAATGCCACAGATAATTAATTAGTAGACATATTTACCTTCACATATGTGGATTCTTGCCCTTGGACTTCATTATGCTTCAACAATTGTATTTCCTGTGTCTCTAGATAATATCTATGGCCCTTTATTCTCTCCTAAAACAAATTATTTATAGCAGGAATAGTGTAAAAACAGGGTGCCTTACATTTCTCTTACAAGTGATGCACTTCTCAGAATGGTGCTGTAGCACTATGAAAGCTTATCAAAATAATTGGAACTGTAATGTCAAATTATGTTTGTCATAATTGACCACCCTATTTAGCAATGTCATGTACAATTGCTCCCTGATTCTGTTTTTTGAATGTGTGCTATGGATTTTTTTATAAGATACTGTTCAGTATGTATTTTTGGATGAAAGGGAATATTGCACTGGTTCCCCTAAACTGGAGCATACAAATGGGAAGCTTTTTCTGTAACTATCTGAGCAACATGTGGCTTAGCACCCATTTTCAACATACCTAGGTTCAAATCTGATCTCTAATATGTATCAATTATGTGACCTAAGACAAGTTTCTTAACCTCTCTGCCTCAATTTTATCATTGTAAAACAGATGAATTAAAAGTACTAATGTCGTTGTGTTGTTAGGAAGATAAAGTTAGAAGAGCTGGCACATTAAAAGTGCCATATACGTTTTAGTCTTATAGATTTAGTCATTGTTGGAAAATAGGGAAATGGACATGGCTAATTTCTAGAGGTGCTTGACTCCTCCGAGTCTCAGCCATTGTGGGAAAACAAAAACTACCTCCCACACGCCCTCTGGAAAGGTGCCAGCTTCTGCCTCAGAATATGCTTAGGACCCACTAGAATGGAGGTTTCCATGCAGTCCCCTGAAGGTAAATTTAGAGAAATGTGCATGGAAAAGGGAACTGAAATCATATGAATAAGTTAGTTGAAGTCCAACACGGAAGAAATCCAAGCACGCCCTCAAAGCTGGAGGCGTAGATTTATACATTTCTGTCATTCAGGAAGTTTTCAGTTGTAAATATCAGAACACACAGAGGCTTGGTCAATCATCTTTCATTATCTAGTATAATCAACAAGCTGGAGATAGGTGGCTTCCAGTTAGGGGGAGAGACCTCACAGGGTCATCAGGGAAACAGGGTGTTCTGTCTTTCTGCTCTTCTATTATGAACACACCGGCTTTTGCTTGTTTTATTCTGCTGACAAAAAGGCTCCTGCAGCTTTAAGCATCATGCCTACCATTGACATTCAGGAATACAAAGGGACAAGTTTGGGGGAAGGGAAAAGGGTTTCTCTCTTGTTTGGGAGATGCTATGGACTGAGTTGTGTTGCCTCAAAATTAATGTGTTGAAGCTTGAACTGCCAACATGACTTTATTTGGAGATAGGGCTTTTAGGAGATAATTAAGGTTAAATAAAGTTATAAGAATGGGGTCCTGATCTGATAGGATTGGAAGTCAAAGATCTCACCTTTTCTCTCTCCATGTGAGAATACAGCCAGAAAGTGGCCATCTGTGAGCTGACATCAGAAGCCAACTTAGCCAACACCTTGATCTTGGACTTCTAGCATTCAGAACTTTGAGAAAATAAATTTATGTTGTTTAAGCCATCCAGTCTATGGCATTTTGTTATGGCATGACTAAGACAGGAGGGGAAAGTTTCCTAGAAACCTCCTAGTAAAATTTCGTTTACAAATTAATTGCAGGAAAGAAGTCACAGTTATCTTCATGGAAAGTTGGGAAAGTATGTGGCAAACTACAGTGATACCTGCATGATTGGTTTATCAGTCATGATTGATCATGTGTGGATGGACATACCATCATCATCTTTAATGAAGAAAGAATGGAAATACCCACTACTTTTTTTAACTCTCTTTTTACCTATAATAGTCCCTGGAGTTGCTATGCAGTTCTTCAAAATTATTGATCACTTTTTTCAGCAAGATCTTCTCTCTGTAGTAGGGTCCAAAAGACAGAGGATGTTGAGAGGAGGCCTGGTGCTCAGATACTTTTGGGTCTCCCAGACTCCCTGACAAATTTAGTGGCTTTATCCAGTTTCCTTTGGAACATTTCAGTGTTTTCACTCAAAACTTTCACCTGGAGTCCATACCTCACTGTAGTCACTGCTGTGAGCCTGTCCTGATTATGTAATTCAAAAGTTTCTATAACCTCCATGTCTTTTGCTTGTCAAATGTCATATTATAGACTTCCTGTTTAGGTAATGGTGTCTCCAACTACTGGAAAGTACAAAAATGCCTCTTGTTAGAATACCCGCTATATTATCTGTATAGCATATGGGTAATCTTGGCATGTGGTCAAAACTCATGGACACTGAGATCACTTGGAAGATGAGTCTCTCCCATAAATCGAGTGGATTACATAAAAAACTTCTTGCCAATATTTGCAAATGTGATGTCATAGTGTGCTCCACAGAAACTTAATAACATTAGAGTATCATTTTGTTTCTTTGATTTTCTTACAAGTTATTTACTCCAGACTGAAATATGTCAGTTGTCATCCCCAATCTTTCAGAAGAGTAGCCTGATTCTCTTAGTACAATGTTTCCAGAATGCAAAGAGTCCCCATCTTTGCCCCATCTGGTTCTTTTCCTTCTAACTCTGTTAAGAAGTTTCCTGGTCAGTTTTTCTCTAGATTCGTTAACAGTGTGTTCAGTTTACTCCTGTTCTCTTTGTAAGTCACTGCTTCTAATTTATTTTCAAGCATATTTTTGTCCTTTATAACTTAATTTGAGTTAATTTAATTTAGCTTAGTTTGTTTTCCTTACTGCAGCTTTTGAAAACTTTGGCATTTGTATCTTCATTATCTCTTGTCCTCCCTACTCAGCTGGGTGTTCTTTGATGTTTCTGCTTTTGATAGTTTTGCAAGTTTGCCGTGTGTCCATGCTCTGCTTCAGGCTCTGTACTCTTTGACTACGAATAGATTCTCTGTGCTATCATGCTTTGGAGTCCCCATCACAAGGGATCTCTCACCTGTAGTCTTTGATATGGACAAATGCATCTCCACTTCACTACTCCTTCTTCCAGCCACATGGAATTTGGCGATGCCTCTGGCTTCTTTGTTGAGGTCTGTTATTATCCAAGGACCCCCTTAGATATTCTAAGATAATCCCACATTGGCTGTCCTGTACATGGTCTACATTAGGTCCACAGGAAACACCCCTGCATGTTTTATCTTTAAAAATTCTAGGATTTAAGGCTGTCTAATACCATATCCTCTCCTCTGGCTTTTCCATCAGCCTGTAGGCAGTGCCTCTCTCCCCACGTCGATTTCTCAAATGCCAGCACTAGTCTCCTGGGTTCCCCAAACTGCAGGGACATAGAATAGGCTCCTCAAGTGGTTCCTTGGAGTCCTCTCTCCAGACTTAATATAAGAGTACCAGTTTGTACCTTTCATGTAAGTGAAAGGTTTAGGAATATCTATGTAGATTTTATTCCAAATTTTAGAGGCTGGCCTATTTCACAACTGGCTCTGTTATCTGAGGTCTCTTGTTTTAAATCTCAACAGAAATTTCCGTCTTAATATCCTCCTGTATATACTCAATCACCACTGGGCAATTCAAAGCTTGAGTTGAATAAAGTGACACCTTCACTTTTCACTTCTGTGTGTTGAAGTGGCCAAATCTGAAGATGGAAAAATTTTAGATTTCTTTAAATTTTACACTTTTCCATTTACGGTATGTGAATTCTGGGAATTTCCTTCCTTCCTTCCTTCCTTCCTTCCTTCCTTCCTTCCTTCCTTCCTTCCTTCCTTCTTACCTTTCTTTTTTTTTTTTTTTTTTTTAAAGATTTTATTGGGGAATTGGTGGAGGGGAACAGCGTTGGGGAATTGGGGAAGGGGAACAGACAAGTTGCTGTCTTCTTGTTCTTCAGTTTTAGTTGCAGAGGATGTTGCTTCACTGTTGGTATCGTCATTGCGCTCTTCCCGGGTGAGGCAGATCGGTCGCTGGCCTCTGGATGTCGCTCACCGCGGTTATTGGCAGCTCACGCTTGGCTGCCAGCCGCTCACGCTGGCTGTGGGCCACTCACTGCAGCCTATGGCAGCCCACTGCAGCAGGGGCTGCAGCCTACAGCATCGCTGGGGCTCGCACAGCCCAGCTCCAGGTGGAGCTGTTGTTAGCTGTAGAGGGCAGTGTCACTGGCCCTCATGTGGGATCCGAACCGGGGCCGCTGGCATCCCAAAACCAGCGCTTAACCAATGCGCCACTCGGCCGGCCCCCTTCTTACCTTTCTTTCTTTCTTTCTTTCTTTCTTTCTTTCTTTCTTTCTTTCTTTCTTTCTTTCTTTCTTTCTTTCTTTTCTATTGAATTCTGTGAATTTTCAAAGAAAGCACCCAGCATACATTACAGCTTCTGTTGGGTGTTTTTTCACTTGATTTTGCTATTTATGAAAACTTTTCTCCTCCAAGTGAGCTCAGAGCCTGCTGCAGTTTGTTCACATGCATGGGAACTTTAATTGTACAATCATGTGCCTCATTCTTACACACTGGAGTTTCTGATCTCAATTTGATAGGGTTTTCTGTTTGGGTAAGGTGAGGTCTTCATATTATATCTTTTTCCAGCTAAATATATTATTTGTATAAGATTATGATTACTTTGTACAAAAATGCCCCCCAAATGCATTGATATAACTATGAGTTCTAGATAATTGTGAGGCCTCCATATTGACAGTTGAAGTCACTGGTTGTTTCAGCTTTACTGTGTAATGGTATAAAGTTTAGTTTCCACAGTATATCATTAGAAGTGCTTATAAGCAATATTAGCAGTTTTCTTTTCCATTCCTAGAAACACTCCAATATTTGCATTTTTTGTAATGAGAATTAGTGTTGCTTAGAAGAGCTTTTGCCTGTGAGCAAAAGCTTTTAACAGATTACCCATAAGCAAGAGATGATTACATCAAGAGCGAACTAGATCAGGATTCCAGAGACTTGGATGAAAGTTCAGGAATTATTGCAAGAAACTAGGAAACTATGCTAGCATCCTAATTCTTTATGTTATTGTTAATGGTTTTTAAATCTTTTTTTTTTATTTTTCTGAATAAGCATATTCTCTTTCAGAGTACCTCAAAGTAATGTGGAATATTATTCATCATTATACAAATAGATAATTGTATAATTTATTTAAGGTTTTACAGTGTTCCAAGAACTTTTATAAATACTTGTGTAAAACCTAAAAATGTCAAATCTTTTCTTGAAAGACACAGTGTTTATAAATCAAAACTTAATTGAACATACTCTTTATTTAGAAAAAAAAAAGTTCATCCAACATTACAGAAATATTAACATAAAAGATACAAATTGATCTGTAGCCATTGTATTAACCACATTTTATAAAATGTATATAACCACATTATATACATTTCCCTGATACTTATTTTTCTAAACATGTACTTATTTTGTGGTGATTTTATTTTTCCTTTTTGAACAAAGAATCATATTATCCATGTTGTTTTACAACTTTTGGTCATAAATCAATAACTCTTGGTTATCTTTCCATGTTTACATTATCCACAATTGCTGCACAGTGTTCTATAGTTTATTCAATCAATCACTTGTTGATAGATATTTTGATTGTGCCCAGTGTTTCCCTAATATGAGCAACACTGGTAGAATATTTTCAAATATCTTTGGAACTTCTCCAAATACATCTGAAAAATAAATTCCTGTTTAGGATAGCTGCACCAAAGAGTAAGAACATTTTTATTTTAAAAGGCATTCCTAAATGGTCTTTCAAAAAAGGTTATACCTTGGGCTGGCCGAGTGGCGCGGTGGTTAAGCGCTGGCTTGGGAAGCCAGCAGCCCCGGTTTGGGTCCCACATATGAGGGCCAGTGACACTGCCCTCAAACAAAAACAACAACAACAACAACAAAAAAAGGTTATACCAATTTACACTCCTATCTGCAATGCATAATGAGAGTTTGGCAAACTACTTATTTCCTTATCCTCTTTTCCACATGTATAAAATAAGTGAACTGGAGCCTACACTTTTGTATTCTATTGATAATTGTCTCCCATCGATGGAGAGCCCCAAAAGTCAGGCACTGCAGCTTACTCAATATTAAGTCCTTAGTGGGTAGCACACCTGGCACATAGCACATCATCAGTAAATACCTAATGATGTATTTAGAAATTTTGTTGGGGAACAGTGTGTTTTTCCAGCACCCATCAGCTCCAAGTCAAATAGTTATCTTCAATCTAGTGGTGGAGGATGTAGCTCCTTGGCCCACGTGGGTATCAAACCAGCAACCTTGGTGCTATGAGCCTACACTCTAACCACCTGAGCTAACTGGCTGCCCAATAAATAGCTTTAAATGAATGTATCATGAATCCGTCCAAATCTCCTATTTTATGGCTCAATGATGATATGGTGTTGATGACATATCTTAGTGTGCTTTCATGGATAGATAAATTTGAAGTATGAATGGGCAATAGGTAATCAGGATGTGTGAGATAAAATATATATATATATATATATATATATATATATATATATATATATATACAGTTGACTTTTGAACAATGTTGGAGTTAGGGGTGCTGCCACTAACTCCCCCAAAATTTAACTCCAGTTTGACTCCCCGAAAATTTAACTTCAGTTTTGTGTCCATGGTTTTCACATCTGTGGATTCAACCAACTGTCGACAAAAAAAAAATAAAAAAAAATAGTAGTTTTGATCTGTAGTTGAGAATCCACAGACGTGGATGGCCAACTGTATTAATAGCCTACTGTTGACCTGCATAATTCAAATCCATGTTGTTCAGTGGTCAACTGTGTGTGTGTGTGTGTGTGTGTGTGTGTGTGTCTTCCTTTTGTTCTGGTGGGCTCCTGGATGGGGTGGGGGTAGTGGTGCTGGTCACCAGAAAGGCCACACCATAATTATAACCATGGTATTTTTATTTCCACCCTCCATTCTCCAGAAAGAGGAGGGAGTGGAAATGGATTTAATGATCAATCATACTTATGTGATAAAACTTCCATAGAAATCCCTAACGTGAGCATGTGGAGGTGTTGGGAATGTGGTCTGCTGAGATATATCACGAAGGTTCCATGCCCCTTCCCACACACCTTGTCCTATGCATCTCTTCCATCTGCATGTTCACCTGTGTCCTTTATCGTATCCTTTTATTATAAACCAGTAACAGTAAATAAACTGTTTTCCTGGTTCTGAGAGCTGCTCTAGCAAATTATTCAACCCCTGAGGTGGAGGCCGTGAGGACCTCTGAGTTATAGTTGATACATCAGAAACGCAGGTGACAGCCTTGATTTGCAATTGGTGTCTGAAATGTGAAGGGCGGGGGCAGTATTGTAGGATGAGCCCTTACCCTGTGGGACCTGACAGTATCTCTAGGTAAATAGTGTCAGAATTGAGTTAAAGCGTAGGACGCCCAGCTAGTATTACAGAATTGCTTGGTGTGGGAAAACACACGCGCGTGCACACACACACACACACACACACACACACTCTGTCACACACACACCCACACTGGTTACTAGAAGTGGCAGAAGTGGTGTTGTGTGTAATACAGGAGAGACACATAGGAGAAGTGTTTCTTACTTAGAATGGCTTCCAAATTCCTGAAGTTCTTACATGGTCTCTTTTTTTTTTTTTTTTTTGAGGGCAGTGTCTCTGGCCCTCATATGTGGGACCGAACCGGGGCTGCTGGCTTCCCAAGCCAGCGCTTAACCACCGCACCACTCGGCCGGCCCACATGGTCTCTTTTAATTGGAGAACATAACAAGTTGAAAATAAAACCGCCCCCTAATTCTTTTAAAAAGGTAGGCAAGGGCCGGCCGAGTGGCGCATTGGTTAAGCGCTGGTTTTGGGATGCCAGCGGCCCCGGTTCGGATCCCACATGAGGGCCAGTGACACTGCCCTCTACAGCTAACAACAGCTCCACCTGGAGCTGGGCTGTGCGAGCCCCGGTGATGGTGTGGGCTGCAGCCCCTGCTGCAGTGGGCTGCCATAGGCTACAGTGAGTGGCCCGCAGCCAGCGTGAGCGGCTGGCAGCCAAGCGTGAGCTGCCAATAGCCGCGATGAGCGACATCCAGAGGCCAGCGACCTATCTGCCTCATCCGGGAAGAGCCCAATGACGATACCAACAGTGAAGCAACATCCTCCGCAACTAAACTGAAGAACAAAAAGACAGCAACTTGTCTGTTCCCCTTCCCCGATTCCCCAACGCTGTTCCCCTCCGCCAATTCCCCAATAAAAAATCTTTAAAAAAAAAAAAAAAAAAAAAAAAAGGTAGGCAAAAGATCAAGAAACTCCTATTGTGTTTGTTTCATCATGAGGAGAGGTAAATAAACTCCTTGTTCCAGAGGATCTTTAGACTGCTTCTTATGCCTCTGATTATATCTGAGTTTTTTGATCAGTTAAAGGAAATATTTCCAGACACTTATTGTAAAGGTCTTAAAAGAGCTTTCTCTCCTCCTAGCAACAGTTGTTGGTTTTCCTATCTATTCTTCTGTGATAACTGCAATATCTTGTGTTTTCATGAGAATTTCTAAGAGTATATGGCAGAAACACATGCCACCAATTATATTCTCTTAGCTGAATATAATGAGAATTGTAAGAAAAGAATGGCACTGTGGAATTGCTTGATGATATAAGTAATGGTGAAAAAAGTTTATGTCTTGGAGAGATTCACATAGAGTACTTTTCTCAGCCTTCAAAAGCAATAGAAAAATGTATGACACTGGGTCTTGCCAGTTATCAACAAGCTCTGAGTCAGTACATCCATTTCCTCAGTTACAAAGTGGGAATAATTATGTTACCTACTAATGAGGATTATTAGAGATAATTATGAAAATCAGCTTGTAATAATCCTTGACGTCACAATGTGGTCATCACCTCCTCTGGAAACTATTCTCTCTTTTTTTTAAGATTTTATTGGGGAATTGGGGAAGGGAACAGCCAAGTTGTTGTCTTTCAATCTTAGTTGTGGAGGGCGCGACTAGCTAGGCTCCAAGTCCAGTCACCATCCGGCTGTCCATTGGCAGCTCTCGGCTGCTCAGTTCAAGATGTCGTGTTGAATCTTAGTTGTGGGTGGGCAGAGCCCACCATCCCATATGGAAGTCCAACCGGCAACCTTGTTGTTAAGAGCATGTGCTCTCACCAGCCAAGACATCCTGCCATCCGTTGGCAGCTCAGCGGCAGCTCAGCTCGGGTACAGTTCACTGGCCCATGTGGGAATTGAAATGGTGACCCTGTTGCTCAGTCACGCTCTAAACCAACCGAACCACTCAGCTGGCCCTGAGAGACTATTCTTGAGTCTCTTCTTTCACAACATAAGGTAAAATGTGTTGTCTCTGGGGACCCCCCCACCCCACTAACTGTCACATTATAACCTGCCTGTCTGACTCCATGCACCTCTCCATAAAGACAGATCATAACTTCAGTATTATGCTTACTGTATATATCACTGTTTGGCACCAAAGGATGGCCGGCTAGTCAATGACGGGTAAGGTTGCTCAAGAGAGAAATAACCCAAGCCAGATGTGGTCGCGTGGGTGCCTGTGAGTGCCTGTGGATGCCAGTGGGTACCAACAGGAGGAATCACGAGTTGACAGAGATAGGGTGTGAACCCCTTGCTTCAGGGTCTGGCAGCCTGCCTGTGAATGGCCTATTGATATGATAATATCTGTCCTCCTTGCATTCTTATCAGTAAACCTTGGCAGAAGGAGTTCTGTCTCTTTAGAGGTGCATGACAATAACCTCCAGTAATGACAGATTGCAGGTGTGGGTGATTTGGCCTTTAGCTATGTTTTTGGCATGAGACACACAGACCTCTGAAGCTATACTGAGGCTACATTGACACTTGCTTATGTATAAGACAATAAAAGGAACAGCCAGACCCGATTCAGGGCTCCAGTCCATGAGGCTGGGGTCCCCTGGCCCCGAACTGTTTTCTCTATTTTGTGTGTCTCTCTCTCTTTTCTTTAACCTTTCGCAGTCCCTTCTCCATATCCACCTAGCTTAGTCATGCGGGACGCGACAACGAACTTTCACTCCACACCAAGACACTATGCTATCACCGATTTTTTTTTTTTTTTTTTTTTTTTTTTTTGAGGGCAGTGTCACTGGCCTTCATATGTGGGAGCCGAACCGGGGCCGCTGGCTTCCCAAGCCAGTGCTTAACCACCATGCCACTCGGCCGGCCCTCACTGAATTTTTAATTGTATTGAAACTGAAATATGCCTATCACTTTCACTATACTGTGATGTCCTTATAAGCCTTATATCTTCAACACCTAATAGAGTACTTGCTTATCGAAGAGAATGAGCTCAGTCTATTAAAGAGCATGAGTTAGTTGAGTGAATGAATAATGTATTTTAAGTGCCTAGTACTTGAAACACAACACATTCAATAATTTGTTCTTGACTTCTTTTGTAAATTTGTATCCCCAAAGTTTTACTAAGGAAAAGATTTATCTCTTGCCCAGGATGCGTTAAGCATTAAAATGCATGGTTAGGACTCCTTTTGGATCCATTCTGGGTAATTAGATACACTGTGAGAGGCATGGTTCATGGAAGGTTAAGATTTATCAGACTTGATGAATAACAGGACATAAATTGCTTCAGACCTTTAACCACAGCCTATGCACATACATCCACAAAAAATTTAATTGTTTGACCCTTTGTCCATATTTTTTGTAAATATATAACTTGGCGGTGTCAATTTAGATCATCAAAGCAATGTGTTGGAGACCTTTTTGCATTTGTCTCAACTGTCTTATTTTATTGCATTGCAAATGATGTTAAATCTGCGCTTAATTATGCTTAACATACTATATATGCAACCCAGTGTTTATCAGTTAGACAGAACAAAAATGTTGTTGTTTCTTTCCATCTTCCTTCTGCTTATCATTTGTTGATTTTTGAAGGCAGCTGGAGTTGTTCCACGTGAATGGAAACAATTACAAGGCTGCACAATAAACGCTTTCTCTCTAAAAATTGTCTTAAATCAACTGTGGTCTTTGCCTTTTAAAGAGCTGGTGTACATTCTCATGCAAACTTTTAACTTGATCTTTGCTATTTTAATCTCTCCTTAGATTAAAACAAAAAAGGTACATGCTAACCCAGAGTTTTTCAAAAGCATGCATATTTCACCCATTGAAATAGGAACTTCCATCTCTCCAATTGACTATTATTGTCTGTTGGGTGTATGTTGATTCACATTTACATAAAAGACCATGTTCATATAATGACTGGATATTTGTAGCCTAGATTCCTGTATTTTCAATTATTTACATGTGACTTCGGATTTGGAAAGAAAGTAGCTTTTGGTGATTATTTATTTTAAGAGGATCTTTTCATCTAGCTTGACCATAGAAGATGAATTTACTTCAAAAATAAAAATGTTCTTTTGAATTTTTTTTTAGTTCAAGATCAAACTATAATTAGAGCCTGTGTAAGTGTCACAAAACATTTTAGTATATATGATTTTTTTCCGAGAGTTCTAAAATGAAAATTCATGAAATATATTTTTGGTGGCTACCAATACTAACCAAATGTGAACATCATTAGGGTTAGAGTTAGTGTTAGGGCTAATACTAAGTAAAATGTAGGTCATTATAAAATCTGAGTTACTCAATAATAATAATAATAATAATAATAATAATAATAAACTATGCTTATTACACAATGATTCTTTGTCAAGTGTTTTACATGCATTATAACGATCTCGTTCATTTCTCAGAACAATGCATTTAAAAATTAGGACCAGAGGGCCGGCTGAGTGGCATGGTGGTTGGGAGCTGGCTTGTAAAGCCAGTGGCCCCGGTTCAGGTCCCACATATGAGGGCCAGTGACACTGCCCTCAAAAAAAAAAAAAAAATGAGGACCAGAAAGTCAAAGGTTTTCTTCAGATTTAGTAAGTGGAAGGTGCAGGATCAGAAGCTATTTCGCAGGAGCAAAATCCTTCCTGTCTTTATTTGTTGCTACTGTGAATCTTCCTTCACCCATTTTTCCACCAGGGGGACCCAGCAGATAGAGCCAAATGGAAGCTCTAGCCAAACGCCCACTATTCTGAACATTGGCCACCCTCAATACTTGCTATCTTGCTTTCTCAGTAAACTTAACACCTGGAAAGGAATTCTTTTGGCTAATGTTGTTTCTTCCTCATAAGTCTCTTTTTGTTCTAGCAAATTCTAAATACTAGGGAATCTCTTCTTTTAAAGGTGGTAAGAACCATTAAGTGCCACAATGTCTTCCTTTTTTCCTCCTCTCTGCCCTTCTGATCCTCTGTCTCCTTTGCCCACACAGACTGCCCAGCATATAGTAAATGCTCAATAAATGGTAGTTATTATTACTTTCCAGGTTCTGGAGCTTCTCCCTGAAAGGGTTTTTAATAATAACAATAATAAATACAGCTAATATTTATTGAACATTATATGCCAGAATCTCTTCCAAGTACTTTAAATGCATGTGCTCTGTTATTATGTTTCCTTTTATCAAGCAAGGAAAATGTTAATATTCAGAGTGCACTACTTGTCCAAGAAAATGTGGACAACTGGTTGGTAGTGAGTTTCACAATGGTCTTCATACCAAAAGCATACTTCCTTCCTTAAGGCTGCCCTGGGACAATGACTGAGCATGGTGGGGGACAGTAGTGCCGGCTTATTCCAGGAATGGGAAAATTAGCAACTGTTAATATAGATTAGCAACTGTTAATATAACTCACCTGGAGGACCACAAATAAGACAAATAATGTAACCATACTAATGAAGTATTTTTAAAAAACTCAATAAACTAGGAACTGTATGATTGTGTTTTAAGCTAATAGTTACTATCTAAAAGCCAGCATCATGTTTAATGAAAACTCACTGGGAAAATCCCCATTAATGTCAACAACAGAGCCAGAGTGTCCATTGTCACTCTGAAGGTATTTGCCAATGTAATTAAAAAGGAGAAGAAATGAGTCAATATATTTGAAGGAGAACATAAAATTATCATTACTTGCAAATGTTGTGCTTGCTTACATGAATATACAAAAGAATCAACTGAAAAATTATAATGAACAATAGTGGTATTTATAAATGGCTGAGTACAATAATGAACAACAATTAACAGCTTTCATAAGTACAGAAAGTAGCCGATTAAAGAATATAATGGAAGAAAAGATCACATTTACAATAGCTGAAAAAATTTATAGAAATAATTTAACAAGAAACATTCAAAATCGGCATACAAGAAAAGCATACATTTTCTTAAATAGGAAGATTAATATTATAAAGATGTCAACTCTTCGTAATATGCACAATAAATTTAATTCTACACCAATAAATACAATGAAAGTATTATTTATTTGTTCATTTGTTGTTTTAAACTAGAAAGGTGGAGTCACATGAAAAATAGAAAAAAATATTCAGAAAAATTTTGGGAAAAGAAGACTAACAAGTTGTAAGCCCTCCCATACCTAAAAATATAGGGTTATAATAATTGCAATAATATAATAACAATGCATAAATGGACATATAGATAAATGGAATACACAAAAAATCTAGGGTCAAGATGGCAGAGTAGTTAATTGCTGTGCTCACCTCCTCTCAGGACCACATCAAAATTACAACTAAACTCCAGAACAACAGTCATTAAGAATCACTTGAAGACTAATTGAACCCAGGCCATACAAATCAGGACATACAGAAGAAGCCACCTTGAAACTGGTAGAAGGGGCAGAGATAAGGAATGGGCTGGTCCCACATCCATTTGAGACCATTAAAAATTGGGAGGGATGTCTTGGCTGTGGAGTTCCTTGCCCCCAAGTGGAGCAGGGGAAGCCAGCCCCACACCAAGCTCCTCAGCCCAGCGTCTCCATGCCAAGGAGAGAAGTCCCCATAATTTCTGCCTGTAAAAACCAGTGAAGATTGTGACTGAGTGAGGTGAAGGGCATCTAGAGTCCCAGGTGACCCTCTTAAAGGGCCCACACATGGACTTACATGCTAACGGACTCACTCGCTCTGAGCTCCAGTGCTGGGACAGTAGCTCAAAAGGTGCCAGGGACATATGAAGAGGAACTGAATTGTCTGGCTTCAGGGTGAAGGTTGGAGGGTCAGCTTTCTCCTGGATGTAGGGGCTGGCAGAAACCATTGTTTGTTTGTTGAACCTTCCCACCTCCCAGAGTGCAGATGCAGGTGACTGCCATATCTGTATCTCCATCAAGCTGGCTAACACAGTTTGTTCACTCTGCCCTGCTGATTCTGAGACCCTGCCTCACCCAACTTTCTGGCACACCCAAGCTGCTTCCAGTGGCTTTTTTGTACAAATGGCCTGCTTTGGCTCATGCTACAGACTTTCCTAAAATCTCTCAAAGGTTCACAAAACCCAAACAAAAAGCATTTGGCTTTGGTATATCCCATACTTCTGACCAAGCAGCACTAAGCCTGGAACTAATGACAGCCAGCCTTGGTTCATGGCTTGGCCTCTAGAGACATCATCCAGCACAGTATATGTGATGTCCATCTATGGATTGCTTTGAGACTCATGCCAGGAGGCCCTGGGCAGAGCACAGGCTATGGCTGAACCTGGCCTGCAGTGTGGTTTCACTCCCAGTAGGCCCTGAGGCTGGCATGCCAGTGGTCAGCTTCAGACCAAGCCAGAGCATCACTTGGTTACCTCCTGAGGATGACACACCCAGAGGGTAGACTGGGAAGGCATCAAAGCCCTGCTAAAGCAAACCTTGCTCTGTAGGGTCAGCCCCTACACACCAGCTCCTCCGATGCTGTCATGGCCAGGCCTCGCAACCAATGAGCCCAAGAGTCAATCCCTTCCACTGATGTGCAAAGAGCAACCAAGGCTCAACTACAATAGGAGTGTGCACACAACCCACACAACTGGAGCACCCAGTTTTAGTGACCAGAGAGTTTGCACCACTGGGCCCCATAGGACACCTACTGCATAAAACCACTCTACTAACCAGGAGACATAGCCTCCCTACCTAATACATAGAAACAAACACAGGGAGGAGGCCAAAATGGGGATACAAAGAAATATGTCCCAGGTGCAAGAAGAGAACAAAGCTCCAGAAAAAGAACTAAACAAAGTAGAGACAAGAAATCTACAAGACAGAGTTCAAAACACTGGTTATAAGAATGCTCAGTGATCTCAGGGAGAACATCAACAAAGAAATAGAAATCCTGAGCCGGTCGAGTGGTGGGTTGGTTAAGAGCTGGCTTGGGACGCCAGTGGTCCCAGTTTAGGTCCCACATATGAGGGCCAGTGACACTGCCCTCAAAAAAAAAAATTACAAATGAATAATACAATAACTGAAATGAAAAATGCATTACAGAGACTCAAGAGTAGATTAGATGAGGCAGAGAATCAAATCAACAATTTAAAAGATAAGGTAGCAGAAAGCACCCAATTGGAACAGCAAAATGAAAAAAGAATCCAAAAAATGAGGACAGTTTAAGGGATCTCTGGGACAACATCAAGCGTGATGACATTCCCACCAAAGGGTTACCAGAAAGAGAAGAGATGGAACAACCTATTTGAAGAAATAATGATGGAAACTTCCCTAACCCAGCGAAAGTAGATATACAAGCCCAAGAAGTACAGAGAGTCCCAAATAAGATGAACCAAAAGAGGCTCACACTAAGACACATCATAATTAAAATGCCAAAGGTTAAAGACAAAGAGACAATCTTAAAAACAGCAAGAGAAAAGCAGTTAGTTTCCTACAAGGGAGCTCCCATAAAACTGTCAGCTGATTTCTCAACAGAGACTTTACAGACCAGAAAGAATTGACAGAAAATATTCAAAGTGATGCAAAGGTTACTTGGTAGAGTAACCTTCTACCAAGATTACTCTATCCAGCAAAGTTATCATTTAGAATCGAAGGAGAGATCAAGAGCTTCCCAGACAAAAAAAAAGAAAAGCTAAGGGAGTTCCTCACCACCAAACCAGTATTACAAGTAATGTTACAGGGAATTCTTTAAGACAAAAAAAATAAAAAATATGAATAATAAAATGTCAATAACTATAATACATATCTATCAACAATTACTTTCAATGTAAATGGATTAAATGCTCCGATCAAATGACGGGGTAGCTGAATGGATAAGAAAACAAAACCCTTGCATATGCTGCCTACAGGAGACACAGCTGAGATCAAAAGGCACACACAGACTGAAAGTAAAGGAATGGGAAAAAAGATATTTCATGAAAATGGAAACAAACAAACAAAAAAAGCTGGGGTAGCAATATTTATACCAGACAAAATAGACTTTAAAGCAAAGGCTATATTAGTGACAAAGAAGGACCCACTAATCCCACTTCTGAGTATCTATTTGAAGAAACCCAAAATGCTACTTTGAGGGGACATGTGCATCCATATGTTCATTACAGCATTGTTTACAATGGTGAAGATGTGGAAGCAGCTCACGCGTCTGTCAAAGGATGAATGCATAAAGAGGAGGTGGTACATATATACAATGGAATATTATCCAGGCATACAAAAATGAAACCTTGCAATCTCAATATCATGGATGGACCTAGAAGGTATTGTGCTGAGTGTAGTATGTCAGACAGAGAAAGACAAGTATATGATTTCACTTATAACTGAAACCTAAAGAATAAAACAAGCAAAGTAGAAACAAACTCATAGGTACAAAGAACATTTTGATGGTTGCCAGATGGGGAGGGGTTGGGGGTGTAAAAGGGGAAAGAATTAAGAAGTAAAAAGTGTTTGTTACACAGTAGTCATGGAGGTGTAGCATATGGCATAAGGAACGTAGTCAATAATACTGTAATAACTATGTATTAGATTTATCAGGGTGATAGATGAGAGAGGGTTGGGAGGCAGAATGAAAAAGGTGAAGGAAGTAAGTACAAATTGATAGCTACAAAATAGTCATAGGAATGTAAAGCACAGGAAATATAGTCGATAATGTGGTAATAACTATGTATAGTGCAAGGTAGGTACTAGACTAGTCAAGGGAATCACTTCTTTTTTTTTTTTTTTCTTAAAGATTTTATTGGGGAATTGGGAGAGGAGAACAACGTTGGGGAACCAGGGAAGGGGAACAGACAAGTTGCTGTCCTTTTGTTCTTCAGTCTGGTTGTGGAGGACATTGTTTCACTGGCCCATGTTGGTATCGTCATTGCGCTCTTCTCAGGTGAGGCAGATAGATTGCCGGTCTCTGGACGGCCGCTCACCGCGGCTATTGGCAGCTCACACCAGCTGCCAGCTGCTCACATAGGCTACTCACTGTAGCCTATGGCAGCCCACTGCAGCAGGGGCTGCAGCTATGCCATCCTCGGGGACTTAACAGCAGCCCAGCTCCAGGTGGAACTGTTGTTCACTATCGTAGCTGTAGAGGGCAGTGAGATCTGAACCCCCGGCTGCTGGCGTCCCAAGCCAGCTCTTAACCAGCACGTCACTCGGCCTGCCCGGGAATCACTTCTTAAATTATATAAATGTCTAACCACTATGCTATATACCTGAAATGAATTTAAAATAATATTGAATGTCAGCTATATTTGGAAAATTTAAAAAGGGGAGAAAAAGGTAAAGGGGATTAAATTTCCAGGTATAAAACTAAATAAGTCTGTGGATGTAATATACAGCATAGGAAATATATTCAATAATATTGTGATAGCATGAAACAGTGTCAGATGGTTGCTGGACTTATGGTGATTACTTCTTTAGGTATATAAATGTTGAATAACTATGGCATATATCTGAAACTAATTTAATATTGTACATTAGCCATATTTTAACAAAATCTTTAAAAAATCCTCCATTGTAAAAATATTAAAATAAAGTTTTACTGGAAGAAAACACACACACCAAAGAAAGTCTATAAGTAGACCCAAATATGTTTTGGATATTAGTGTATAGCAGGAATGGCATAGCAAATCAGTGGGTAAGTAATGAATTGTTTAATAAATGGTATTGGGATAACTGGATAATCATCTGAGAAATAAAATTATTTTGGATCCTTAGCTCATTACTTATACCAAAGTTCCAGATGTTTTAAAGATGTAAATAGAAAAAATATATACTAGAGAAATATTACATATGCATACACACAGAAATGTATATACATGTGTATCTATGTGTGTAAATAACTTCAAAGTTGGGAAGACATTTCTAGGGTTAATCCAAAATTAAGAAATCATGAATAAAAAGATAGATTAATTTGAGCACATAAAATTAAAACATAAAATTTTCACAACATTAAAATACCCTAAAGAAATGACAAACCAGGGAAATTATTTGTCTGCAACTCAGGGCATAGTGCAAAGGATATGTATGTTCCTCAGCATATACAAATAAACATGCAAGATAAAACCCAATAGCCCTACAAGTAATAGACAAAAAGAAACGGTTTGTGTCAAAGGAAATATAAATGGGTTTTATATGAGAAGATATTGACTTTATACATAATAAGAAACAATTACTTTAAAAATTAAACTGCAATGAAAAAGAGTGCCATTTTCCCTTATCAGTTTGGCAAGGATGAAAGAATTTTGATAGCATACTGTATATTGAAAGGGGTGTGATAAAACAGATATCCAAAACACTGCTCTCTGGAATAGAATTTGGTATAAACTCTGTATAAGGCTATTTAACAATACCTTATAAAAATTACAAATGCACATATCCTTTGATTCTGCAAATTAAATTCTTAATTTATCTATGGATATCCTTGTTGAGTCTTAAATGACAAACATACAAGGGTATTCATCATAGCAGTGTTTGAAATAGCAGAAAGATTGGAAAAAGCATGACTATATTAGGGGTCTGGCAAAATAATTTATGTATATATATATGTAATGCATGGAATACTATACAACCTTCATAATGAATGAAGCTGTTTTGTATGTATTGATTTTGGACAATTTCCATATATAATGTTGAAAGAGTAAAGAGAATTAGATTGTGTATAGTATATAATTCTTTTTATTTTAAACATATGCTTTTATATGCACTGAATATCTGTAAACTGATCAAATTATCTCTAAGGAATAAAACTAGAAAACTAAAGAAAAGGAGAGGTGAAACAGGCTATATTTTTAATCTATAAATTTCCATTTAAAATTATTACTGTGTGACATAGCACATATATGTAATCCTCAGCTACAACCCTAAGCATACTATTCAATTCAGTTGACTTTTATACCAAGACTTTCTCGATGGAGGATGAAATGATTTACATATGGCACAAGCTTCTTGTCTTGTCAAAGACTGGTATGTTTGCTGACAGACTGCTGGTCTAGACTGTGTAAAGGGAATGTGTATGTGTACTTACTGGGACTCTGGTGGCTTGTCCTATGTGTGTGATGCTGGGGACGAGAACCTAGAGAGTAATAGGAAAGTGAGACCAGGAATTGCAGCAGCTAGGGTGGACATAACTGGCAGAATATGGGATAAGAAGGTGAAATTTGCTAGCAACTTTCACCTCTTTTATTAAAGTATCTTAGATGGACAAAGACATTCTGAATATCTACTTTGTAATCTGCTGAAGTAGAAAATCATGCCAGAAAGTTAACCAGAGCCTGGCATTCTCTCTAGAGAAGCAAAATGGCTAAGAAAGCACAACAGTAATTTAATGTTTATAAAGATTGGACTGAAATAACTACAGAATATCAAAAGCAAATAACTGCTGAGGAAATTGGCATATTTTAATTTGGTTCAAACTAAATTTTGCATGTTCTGGCTGTACTGTAATGTACGAGTTTGTATGTAGAGCTTAAATGTATAATTAATATAGTTTTGAAGCTAATTCTAGCCATATGATTAAAATTTATCATAGAATTAGCTTTCAAATAGAGACTTTTTAACAAGTTATAGTCAATGCTATAAATTAGATCTTCTCTGATGAGCTCTGAATAAGGGACTATAAATTAGCTCAATGGTATTTCATTAGAGACATTTTAATTGTGTGGCAGGTGAAAAGCACTATCCAGTATCTTGGCTAAACATTTCTGTTAATGAAATCATTTTTCCTCCTAGTACTGTTGGTTTAAGAATATTCTGTTCTATTGAAGATGAACTAAAACCCTTTATTTTATACACATTATTCAGCCTCACATTGACTACCAGGCAAATCTACTTTGTGGGCAGTTTACTCCATAATGTGAAAAAGGAATCTTTTTACATTTGTGCAGGAAAAGATATGTCCTTGTAAATAGAAGTTAAAAGGGAGAAATTCCTTAGTTCCCTTCCAGTGTTTTAAAACTAAAGATCTGGGAATTGATTGTTGGTAAATAGATTACGGGTGTGACATTTTTCTTGCTTTCTAATTATTTGTATTTTTTTCTTATTATATAACATGTTGTTTTTAAAAAAAACAAAATTATAGAAACATATAATTTCAAAGAAAAAATCTCCAATAATATTTTCTCTAAGAGATAACTACTATCCATAGTTTGGCATACATTCTTCCAGAAATTTTCCACACAAAATATTTTTTTCTCCTTAAAAATGTGAGTCAATTGCCAACAATGTCTGAATTCTTTGTGCTCTGCCTTCGGCATCTTATCAAATTTGCCTACCCCCGCAGTTTCAATCACTTTGTTGGAATGACATATTATGTAAACGTAGCCAAAATTCCCAGTTTCTAGGCCTATGGACAGATTTTATGCCAAGGCATCTGTGCCTAAGAGCAGATTTTAGATTGTGTGGCTGTGCCCAAGTAGCAACTG
Source organism: Aselliscus stoliczkanus (assembly GCA_033961575.1). NCBI lineage: Eukaryota > Metazoa > Chordata > Mammalia > Chiroptera > Hipposideridae > Aselliscus > Aselliscus stoliczkanus. The sequence goes on from CM066729.1 coordinate 74,793,936, forward strand.
AGTGCCAGCTTGTTCAAAGCTTAGTAGAATAGAGATCACCACATGGAGTGAGGTTGCTTCTGGTGGCTCCATTTCCTCAAACCCAAACACAGGTATCTGGTGGTGTATAGTGCTACAGAGACATGTCTTTATCACACTTCCTCACATTTGGTTCAGTGAATTCAGTGAAGAGAAGCAAGGTCTCTTACTTCAATTTCGCCCTTGTCAAACCGATTACTAAGTTTATTCCATCTTGGGGTGTATGTTTCACAGCTTCTAATGGATGATTTTTATGGTTTAGTATTTGACCACTAATTAAGTAGACACTAGCGAGAAGCTTTAAGAAATGACTTAGAAAACAATCTTTATTCAATGTGATAGGTTATGTGGAGTAAATATCCACCATTGAAAAAAGGGCTGAAATGAGCAGTCCAAATGCAATGCTGCATTCAGTGTGTGATTGAATTTTAACATATCAAATGGATTTACTAAAGCCTAATAAAAAATTCCATGGACATTAGAATATTAGTGCTGAGAAACCCTGGGTCAGAATGCATCAAAATCTGTTCAATGTCTTATTGAATTTTGTCAACTTGGCCACGCTCTTTAAGATGTCATATTCAGAATAGAAAAACAGAAAGTGTGTGTAATTTGAAAGGCCAAATCCGTGCCTCTAAATTATTTTTCAAAGCTGTGATGTTTCTTCTTCAGACAGAATTGGAATGGAAGATTTAAGACACCAGCTTTTCCTATTTCTATGTTGAAAATATTTCCTGTGACTTAGACCATATGAATTTGGTGTATACATCAATATGTGCAGAAAATTTATATATGCTACTATATACTATTTTATATATAAATTTACATTTACTGAAGAGCTACTTTGCAATAGACACTTTAATAAGTATTCATGTGGATTATGTTGTAAACTATAAGCATCTCAGTCTCATCAGTGTTTACAAAGCATTGGTGAATCTTGTATTGAGATCATTTTCATATAAGAATAGGCAATGAAATATCACTTCATTTTTCAGACAGGATGGAGATAGGAAGTTGACATTATTATGATGAATTCCTGATGATTCCTTTGCAGCACTTCAAGGGCTGAACTTGTCAAGAAGCTTCCAGAAGTGTAGTTCAGACCTATAGCTAAATCTCTTTTCTGTCATTTAAATATTTGTCTGATGTGACTTTAAGAAGTCTTGAAATTTAGAACAGGAAAGGATTTAAATATTGTTGTCCTCATTTTATTGATGATGAAGCAGAAGACCAGAGTAACTTTCTCATTTATTTATGCATCCATTTCATTGTCATTCACTAAAAACAATCTATAGCCTTGATTCTCTATTGGATTCTGTGATAAAGAACAAATAAGTCATGGCTCAATCTAGTGCCCAGAGTTTGAGTTGTTTCCTTTAGTGGGAGAGGGAGTGGAATAAGCACTGGATCTGTTGTCCCAGGATTGGGTTTAACCTGATTCCACTTATGGGTAGAATCTACAGTTTGCTATTAATTTTTTGAGCCCCTACTATGTGTCATGCATAGGAGAATACATACAGAGTAAAAAAAAAAAAACACAAATAAGGCCTCTGCTCTCACTCAGTTAACAGTATAATTGAAGAAATAGTCAAAAGGAAGAAAATAAACAAAAAATGAAAAACTACAAATTTTAAAAATAAACAAGGTGAAGTGATAAAAAACTAGAGAGCAGGTTCTCATTATATGACTTCTCTCTCATTCTTTGATTACATGTTATTGAAGAATGCAGAGACCAAATGATAAGGAGGATCAAGCCAGGACTAGGATGTGATCTGGTGTCTAGGTTGTGGTCAAGAAAAGTACACTGACCAGAGCAGGCAGGGCCCAGAAACCCATAACATGGAGTTGAAATTATATCTGAAAAGCAATGAGAAACCATCAAGGGGTGTTCAGTACTGCGAGACTCTTTGTCTCTCCTTGTTGAGTGGAGAATGTATGGACATGTAACATACAGCAGCAAGGGGGTTCTACACAATAGTCCAGGTGAGAGGTTAACGGGGATGATAGTGACAGTGCTGAAGGGCAGTGCATGGGTTGAGATATTTTCGGGAGCTAAGCACCAGGACTTGTTCCTGGATCAAATGGGGAAAATGAGGGAGGTCATCAAGGATGATATCCAGGTGTATGGCTTTGAAATCAAATGGATGTCAATGCTGATGCATTTACTAGAAAATTGAGGGAGGGCAGGGATATATATTAGAGTCTTTAGAGGTCTTATACAATAAAAATGTCACATTGCTTCCTTTCTCCAAACATAATAGAAAATAAAAATAACACTAAGTAATAACAAATGAAAAGATGCCTAATCAAGTCCTAACCCTTAAGACTACTTAGTTTTATTTTAAAATATTAAATTCATTCCTTAAAAAACTGTTTTTGATTTCTCCTGTTTTGTGGGTGTTTTATCTAGAAAGCTTCGTTTTCTCATTCAGTTACCAAGCCCTGGGGAAAATCTATTTTATTTTGGTATGTTGAAATGCATGTAAAACTGCTAAGAGATATCAAGTAGCTAGTTGGTTGCACAATTGTGGGGTCTTAGAGGGTGGAATAGTTATTTAAATTTGGGAGATGTCAGCATACAGATGGTTTTAAAAGCTACACAAATACATGACATCACCAAAAGTAAATGTGTGAGAGAAGCAGTACAGGTGAATTTCTAAAATTTATATTAGGACCCAGCGAAGGAGGCTGAAAAGAAGTGGCCATATGAGGATAAGATGATGTCAGGGAAACTAAAAGGAATGTAATTTAAGAAATGAGACAGCGTACAGTGCTGTTAGTGATTCTGAATTGTCAAGTAAGATGATGTTAAAGAGGTGGATGTTATTGGTGACTTTAGTATGAAGAAGTTGAGGTTATTGTTGAGACTAAAGTAGATTGAGAAGATAATGGAAGGTGAAGAAGTAGAAACGATGCAGATTGAGAAGATAATGGAAGGTGAAGAAGTAGAAACGATGTGTGTAGAGTTTTTATAATCTGTTTTGCTGTGAAGGAGAAAAAAATACTGGTGCAATAGTTGGAGGGGATTATTGGATCACGGGGTGTTTTATTTATTTATTTTTAAGGCTGAATGATAATAGCACATTTTTACATAAGGCGAATGATCCGTCATGGAGAAAAGTTGGTCATCAGAGGAAAGAAGGGATAACTAAAACAGCAAAATTCTTGAGAGAGTGAGAAGGGATGGGATTCAGAGCAAAAAAGTCAAAGAAGATGGGGGACTTTCTGGTGCTTAAAAATAGGAAGAGGGAGGGCCAGCCGAATGGCTCAGTTGGTTAAGAGCTCGCTCAAGAGTACAAGCTGAGCTCTGAGCAACAGCGGTTCGAGGCCAGCCTGAGCTGAGTTGCCATTGAGCTGCCAATAGGTGGCAGGATGGCTCAGCTAAAAAAAAAAATAAAAAAAAAAATAGGAAGAGGGGGCCAGCCGAGTGGCTCACTTGGTTAAGGGTTAGCTTAAGAACATGAGCTCTGAGCAACAGGGCTGCCGGTTTGATTCCCACATGGGGCCAGTGAATGCTGCATCCTAGCTGAGCTGTCACTGAGCTGCCAATAGGTGGTAGTATGGCTCAGCTGGTGTAACAACAAGACTGCCTGTTCAACAGTGGGCAACTAAGACTGAACTCTGTACCTTGAGCTGAGCTGCCGCCTGGATGGCTCAGTGGATAGGGCATGCACTCTTAACAACAAGGCTGCTGGTTTGACTCCTGCATGAGATGGTGGCTATGCCCATCAGCAACTAAGATTGAACACAGAACCTTGAGTTTAAAGGCCACGAGCTGTCTACGGAAAGCCAGATACCAACTGGTGCTCTCCACAATGAAGATTGAACAACAACTTGGCTGGTCCCCTCCCCTAATTCCTCAACACTGTTCCCCTCCTCCAATTCCCCAATAAAATCTTTAAAAAAAAAAGGAAAAAAATATCTTAAAACATAAATCTTTGTGCTTCCTCCAGCCATCATCCTTCTAAAATCTGTTCCTTGATTACATGTTATCTTGAGAAATAAGTAATTTATGGCATGTATCAACTACTAGTAAATCATAAAGATCATAAAGACTCAAAGAGAAGACATGAAGGAGAAAGATACAGAATTTATGTCAGAAAGATGCACTGGAGAGTAAGTTGATGATGAGTCTGAGCGTCTCCATTTTCCAAGGGGAAGCCAGAAAATGATTAAAGCCTGAGAGGAGGTGTGTGGTTAGAGACAGGCAAGGAGACCTCAGAAAATCACATAGAAGAGGAGCAGGTGAGAATTAGGAGACTGCTGAATGCCAGCATCAAAGACTTTTGTGGAAGCCTAGGTGCCAGCTAATAATAACAATGATGACTCACATTTATTAAGCAGTTGCTATATGGCAGGCCTTATTCTAAGTGCTTTAATACATAATGACTTATCTAATCAAACCATTTAATCCTAGCAACATACGAGGTAGGAAGAATTGTTTCTCCATTTTATAAATGAGGGAACTGAGGTATAGCACTTTCTCAAAGGCACACAGCTTTAAATGCAGTCAGAGATTCAAATCCAGGCAGTCTGTTTCCAGAGCCTCATTTGAATCACTGTTCCAAACATGTATAGAGCATTTGTTAACAGTAGAGAAAATGTCTGCATGATGGCCAAGGAGTAACCACATTAGCCATTCTTATTTTTATTGTTGGGTGAGAACTTTGTATCAAAAGTTACATGTATGACACCTAGATGCTGAGGTTGAAGACCATGGGGACAGAAAGCACTAGCCACATGCTCTTCAGATTCTAGAAATGTATGTTGGTATTGTTTGGACCACACGTAGGCTGAAAATATGCTAAACAAAACCTTTTGCTATAAGTTTAACTAGACAGCATCTGAGCAATGCACCCACTCCTTAGCATTTTTTCTGGTTACAAATTGTGGGCTGAAAATCAAAAGAGAAGAAAGCTGAGGCCAGGCCAGGAGAACAAGGCAAGGACACCTTGGTGGAGGGTATCAGCAAGGGTACCAAAGTATAGATACTGAGAAAGTGAGAGGTAGATGAGCACAATTCTTCACTGCAGCTTTACTGGAATGAAAAAGGACTTCTGAAAAAGGACTCCTCTACTGGCTGCCCAAGAGTTAACTTCCAAGATGTACTGGACCTGTAGGACCAGCCCATTACACATCTCTGTCCCTCCTACCAGTCTCAAGGTGGCTTCTTCTGTATGTCCTTAATTATAGGACTTCAGTTCAGCTAGACTTCAGGTCGTTCTCAATGATGGTTGTTCTGTAGTCTAATTGTAATTTTGATGTGGTCTGGGAAGAGGCGAGCACAGTGTTTACCTAGAAATGTTGACTAGAAATCCTAAACAATCTTTACTAAATTATCAAAAATAAAGAGACAAATTTCTATCAGTCTTGCTATAGAAAAGACTAAATTATTTTTTATTTTTGCTACAGAAGTTGATATAAAATTATTGTCATAGAAAGAGGTGATCAAATAGAATGCAGCCCAAAAATGCAGAAAAAATATTATAGAGGTGTGTCAGATAGTGAATCAATAATAATAAAGATACATTTTGATTTTCTGGATTTTGTGATATTGTCAGTGTTCTAGTTACCTATTGCTATAAAATAAATCACCTCAAAATGTACTGGTTTAAAACAGCAACAACAATAAACATCTATTTTCCCCCTAAATCTTCAATTTGGGCAGCATTCAGGAAAAATATATTTTCTTTTTTTCATGTGGGGTGGTTCAAATGGAGCTGGAGGGTCCACTCCCATGATAGTTCAACTCACATGGCTGGCAAGTTAGTGCTGGCTGTTGGCTGGCAGCCTAGTTGGGGCTATTCAACTAGGAGACTCAGTTCCTGTCCCCTTGGATCTCTTGGGAATTCTTGTTCTTCCTTACAGCATGGTAGGTGGGTTTTAAGGCTAAGTATTCTAAGAGGTCTTGAGTGTAGGTGACAAGGCTCCTCAGGATCTAGTCTTACAAATCCTAGAATTTCACTTCTGCCACAGTGAATTGGTCATCAAATCACTAAAGCCAGTCCACATTTAAGGGGAGTGGACTTAGACTTTACCTCTCAATGGGATGAGTAGGAAAGAAATGGGACTATCTCTGTTTTACCACAGTCTGTTTCTTGCTCTTCTCAATTTGCTGTGACTTTTTTGTTTATTTTTTATTTATTTATTTATTTATTTATTTATTTATTTATTTATTTATTTATTTATTTTTAGCTGAGCCATCCTGCCACCTGTTGGCAGCTTAACAGCAACTCAGCTCAGGCTGGCCTCCAACAGCTGTTGCTCAGAGCTCAGCTCGCACTCTTGAGCAAGCTCTTAACCAACTGAACCACTCGGCCGGCCCTATGCTGTGACTTTTTTGAATTCTAAATAAATACTCTTTCATATTTGATTTTGCATACATAATTTTGCATTCTTCCTTTTAAAGAGAGCCTCCGGATTGTATAAATTTGAAACCCGTAAAATCCTGGATTCAGCTCTAAGAGGGACCATTGATGTCATCCCACAATACAAAGGCAGACAGTTCTGAGCCTGTGTACTTAAGTTTAGAGAATTATTCTTATCTTGGCTTTGTTTTGTTTTGTTTTGTTTTGCTTTAAATTTTAGACCAGAATGTCTTTCAGTGGCTCTGGGGTCATTTAGCATGTAGGAATCTAGTACTATAGGCACCAATCTGGGAAGCTTCTAAGGTGTGTCAATACTTATGAGAATGAATTCCATTTTTTTTTTTTTATAAAGGCAGTAGTGTCAGCAACAAGCAGATCTTGCATATTTACATATGCTATTCTTCTCATGCTTATTTGCTGTTACTTAAAATAAAAAGAATGGACATGTTGACCAAACAGAGGCATATACTATAACCCTTGCTTTTCTAACTAGAGTTGCACTTATAGTATTTCCCAAATTAAGCCAAAATATTTGGATTTTGAATATTTCTCAGTACCTAGTGAAGGGATGGAAAGACTAGGAAAAAAACTTTTTAAGAAAGGAGAAATTTTTGACCATCTAAGAATGAGAAATGTGTTATGTTCCAAGTGACATCAAAGAATAGAATAAAATTGATCCACACATTTTCCAGAAGCATTGTAGGTAGGTTGTAAGATATGAAATTAGATTAAATTTATATGTGAGTGTATTACAAATTATTTACCAACAGCACTATACCCAAATCCCAGAGCCTCAGGTATGGTCCAGCATAGTGGCATGAAAGAAATCTGCCAAACTTTAATTCCATGGACTATGTGTACTAAATAAACTAGGACTCTCTTCCTGGAGTTCAAGCCACTTTGGACTGTTGGCCAGAGAGACATTGGAGGACACACCTGAACTTGAGAATTAAGAATAATCAAATACCTATGTCTAAGGAGAACCAAGAAAAAAAATTGACTTCATTTGCTCTGTGTGTGAAAATGGGATGGGGTATCAGTTTGAAGATGTGCCCAAAAGTGTTTCCAAGGCTTCTGCCAGTTTTCAGTGTTTAGTGAAGAAGGTAATTGGGGAATATAAATAAAATAGAGGCACTTATCTATTTAGACGGCAATCTTTTTGGGCAGGATTCTGGAAAATCCAGAGCAAAGGCTGCTTGAAGTTAAGAAGAGCAGAGTTGATGATGCTCCCTGTAAACTATTCATGCTGACATACATTCACGAATCATGGTGGATGAGTAAAGACATCATAGGGTACACTGTTCCTGAAAGAAATGCCTGATCACCCCAATGACATCAATTTTAAAACTTCCTTTGAGGTTAGTGATGACAACGAGACACTGTGAAGGGAATTCCCTACTTACTAAGCCATTAACAACTTGGCAGATTATACCACCAGGAGAGGTTCAAGGCAAGGAAGGCTACAGAGCACCCATCATGGGGCCTCATGTCCTCCCCAACTTTTCAGTGATTACTGGTTGAAAGCCCATGATCAGTCAGTCACGGAAATCTAACTTGGCTTTCACTTGTCCTGCTACACCTTTATTACCTCGATCGATGTCAAATTGAGGTTTAGAAGCTCGAAGTTCTGCCTAAAGAATGGAAACACAGGCCATTAGTGGTCACCAGCCACTGTCTGTGGATTACCCACTGATACACTACTTATACACTACAGGTTTCTGGCCCTAAAATGAACCATTCCTAACAAATTTCAGTTCTGTGTAAATGGGTTGGCCAATAGCAATATACTTACATTAATGCTCATTCAGGCCAAACTAGAATTCATGGTGGGTGGTTGAACTAACTGACATATTTCAGTATTTATTTATTTATTTATTTATTTATTTATTTATTTATTTATTTAGAGCAGTGTCACTGGCCCTCATATGTGGGATCCGAACCAGGGCTGCTTGCGTCCCAAGCCAGCTCTTAACCACCGCGCCACTCGGCAGGCCCATTTCAGTATTTATTATAAATCAGGTCTCAGTATCAAGATATGTGGGTGCACATCTCCAAGGACACTTTACATAGGATGGTAAAAAAGTTGTTCAAAATGGGTCAAAGCAATTTATGATTCGGAAGAGGCTGGAGGTCCTCTTGAAATAGTTATGACCAAAATTTGGGTACTTCTTTGCTCCCCGCCAGAATTCAGTGTCTAAGTCTATTTTTCTCTTCCTAGTTTAAGGCAGGCAAGGAAGAGAAAAGCACCAAGATGTTCTACTTCATTTCAAAGGGCTTTCAACATTTTCTGCAAGCTTGGAGCAGAAAATAACTATTATATGAATGGGGAGCCATATGGAGCACTGACTGCAGTGCCTCATCCAAGGGCAACTAAGACAAATGGGGCATTGCTTTGGTTTTTGTTTGTTTGTTCTTTAAAAAAATGTTTATTATTACAGAGCTGGTACATATTAATTGTTGAAAAACCATACAGGCAGGCAGAAATGAAAACTTTACTTTCTCTCTACCTAGAGATACCTTTGTAATACCTTAGTACCTAGCCTTTCAGAACTTTCTTTGTGCATGAAATATGAAAATATATACATTCATATACACATACATGCATATAATGTATAATGCTCTATTATTGTGCACTTGCTATAAAAAATGTTTTATTTAGAAAAAATTTCAAACTAACAGGAAAGTTGCAAAACTAAAAATATTACAAATTACATCCACGTACCCTTTACCCAGATTCACCTAATGGTAATATTTTACTACATTTGCTTTATCATTTTTACAATCTACCTATCTATCTAGATCCCCTCCCTCCCTGGCCCACTTGAAGGTAAGTTTTATACGTCACAGTCCTTTGTCATTAAATACTTTTGAGTGTCTTTTCTAAGACTGCTCCCTGTTTGAAGAGACCTTGATGGCAGGTGACTTGGATTATTGGGGAAAGAAAGTACTTTAGGACTAATCCTTACTCAAGATAAAATGTCAGAAGTCATTAAATCCAAAAGCAAGACTTGCACTCCCTGCATCTAGCAAGAGCAGGCCCATTCTGGCTGCTTACCCAGAGGCTATTCAAAGCAGGAAGCCACTGAAATCAGTGTGCATATAGATTTTTTGGACCTTGGACCTTGGCACTTGTAATCTGATCCAGTACCTGTTTTTTACAGGTGCTCTTATCTGGCAATGGATATCATAAATATGAATGTTCAAAGCTTAGGAGTTTTAATTTTCCTGGTTAAAAATGAACTTGTTTATTCTCCAGCCTCTAGACAAAGTGAAATCTAGAAAGGTTATTTGGAAAGAAAGAGGAAGGACAAATTTACTGTGGGTTGTGAAGGAAAAAAGGAAAGAAGGAAGGTAGGAAAGAAGGGAGGGAAGATGGGTAATAAGATATAGAAGCTATATCTATATATCTATATACCTATATCTATCTATTATCTATCTATCTATCTATCTATCTATCTATCTATCTATCTATCTATCTTTCTATCTATCATTTATCTATGTACCCAGGGTGCCAAAAAATGTATACGTATATGCATTTTAAGATGTTATCTATGTTCAAGCAGTAGTTTGCCATAATCAGAAGTATCTGGATGCTGATGGTGACCACTCTGAGTACCTCTTATAATTCCAGAAGTCAAATGTGACTTCTATTCATCTTTTGTTACCAGTATATATTGAGTATTACACTTAATACAGTTTTTTCCTTTCTTAAAATGTGTACATTTTTTTTGGCACCCTCTGTATATATATATCTCATTATGTATATTATATATCTATATATATATCTATATATATTATATATATAGGTATATATAATATATATACATATAATATAATGATATATAGAAGATATATATAAATTCTAATTTTTCCTAAATCAGCTTTTACAGTGTGGCTTTATTTTTCTGGTTTCAAACATTATAATTTCCCAAAAAGTCAGTTTTACAAAAATAAGTTAATAATTCTCAAGCCAAATGGAAATGACATTTGATTATCTATAGTCTTGTTCATCTCCAATAGCACCAATAATCAGAAGGTACAGAATGAATGTAGGCTCAGTCAGATTCTCTAGCTATAGAAAATAAGATGGAGGGACATGCTGCATGTCAATTAAGGTCTCATTGGTAAATTAGTAATAAAGTTAGGAATAAAATACTCCTGTTCTTACTTCCAGTGTTAGGGTCACTAATATACATTATTCTGGTTCTAATGAGCATGGATTATATTAAAAATATAGAAGTTCTGTTCTTTCACAGTGCTGAGCACACTACTGGCTACATTGCATTCATGGTATCACTGGAGTAGAAGTGAAAAATTCTGATTAGGTCTCCTTGTCCACTTCCTGACTATGTGTGTTCAATCGGAATGGCTCAGCTGATGAGAATTTCATTGTGGGTTGATAACTGAATGCAGATCACAGCCAGCAGAAAGAATCAGGTTGAATGAGATGATGGGATGGGCCTATTAAAAAAAAAAAAGGAAGAAAAAAGGAAAGCACAGAAGCAGATTGGGAAAACATCAAAAAGGTAGATCGTTTGCAGGATGACAACACTGTGAGAGAGAGTTAGAGGTTATAATCCATCTGTGGACAAGGCTATTGAAATTATTCTAAATAAAAATGAAAACTGCTGCATGCCTTCTTTACAAAACCATTCAATAGAGCTGAATTCCTGGTAGTCCCTGAAGTCAGTTCTCTTTTGTCCTATGCTCATAACCAAATTTCAAATCAGGATGGAAATAAAAAAGGTCTAGCAGAAAACAAATTTTTCCTTAACACATGAGGAAATTTAGCCCCCTGAGGTTTATGCAGCTTCCCATGACCTCATCCGTATACCTGTCTTCTGCTTTGGTAACCTGGTAGGCCATTAGAAAAGACACATTATTCATTTTCCTAACAATCTGAGGGAAACACCTCACCTTCTTAGCTTCACCTCTTCACAAAGTCCCCATTTTGTTAACTCTTTGATTTGTACTCCTACTCCCCCCTACCCACTCCATTCCAACTCTGTTGGCTTCCTCATTATTTCTCAAACATGTCAGAAACTCTTCTGTCTCAGTACTTTTCATTCCCTCTACCCGAATTGCTCTTTCTCTCTCCCTCCCTTCCTTCCTTTCTCCCCTCCTTCTTTCACTACCCAAAGTAAATTTGTTTTTCCTCTTTCTTTCCAAACAAGCTTTCTAAATCTCATCTTGTCTAGAGGTAGGAAAATAAACACGTTCATTTTTAGGAAGGGAAGTTGAACCATCCTGGTCTTTAAACACTCATATCTATGATGCCCATTCTTCCACCATATCCATCAGGTCACCTTTTTTCAGGTCTTTACTCATCTTCTCAATGAGACCTTTCTCGGCCATCCTGACTAAATTTATATGTTAGTCTGTTTGTCCTATGACTTGTGTGAATCCATTTTTATTTACTAAAACAAGAGGGTAACTTAAACAATCTTTTTTTATTATTTAAATTTATTAGGGTGATATTGGTTAGTAAAATTGTATAGGTTTCAAGTGCACATTTCTGTAAGTATCACCAATATATTGCATTGTGTGTTTACCACCCAGAGTCAGTTCTCCTTCTTCACCATATAGTTTCCAAAAAGACAATTATAATCATTTTCATTTTGTAATTAAAGTCATCCAAATCCCTTTGTGTTTTACCACTGTCAGAACATGGCTTCCTTTGCTTCTTAAGTATAACTCATAACCCAGTGTGGCTTCTAGAGTTCTAACCATCACATTTGAGTTCCAGGCTGACATCAGGAGGAAAGAAATATATATATTCGTTCCTTCTCCTTTAAGGACATTTCTGAAAAGTCTCATTTCACCTACTCACATCTCATTGTATAGAACTTGATTACATTGTCATGCAGAGCTACTTGTGAAGCTGCAAAATGTAGATTTTGGGCTGGCTATGTTGCCAACCCCCACATAAATATAAGGTTTCTGATGGAAAGGAAAAGTTAACCCACAGCTTTAAAAGCCAGCTAAACTGTTTTCCTCCCCCTGCCTGACTTCCCCTTGCAGAGGAGGTTTCCCTCCCATGCTTATTAATCATTGGGTATATATTTCATATATGTTTCCCTTCCCATACAGAAGACTTTATAAGTAGAGATCATGGTTCACTCAACTTTTCGTCTTGGCACCTAGCACAGAGTAAGCACCTGATAAATGTTTGTTGAATAAGTGCATGAATGCATGCATAAATAAACCATAGTTTTGACGTCCTTGTGTGAATGACGTTTTATGACAATGATAAAATTGGGATCTATTTTTGTTTCAGTGGTGAAGACCTGGGGCTGGCTAACCCCTTCAGACAGGGCCTCTACATAGGGTGGTACTGGTTGTTCAATGCATTAACCCAACCAAGGGGATGACTGAACTTGCTTCCTCCCTACAGGTCAGGTGCCCTGGAGAGGGACTGAATCATACTGGAAGGGGCACTTTTTCTATTTGCCTATAGTCTTCTATGGTCTTATACCAGGCTCCCCAAGGTGGTATCTAAGAGGCTCTGGTTGTCTACCTGGCCCTTCTGTGGGCTACAGAGCTGCAGGAAAGGGACAGTGCTGATCTTCAGAAGCAGGAGACTGAGTATCTCACCTCCCCCTTTCTTTTTCTCTTGCCCTCACTTAAACATCCTTTTATTTACATTTCAACTTCTAGAACACATGCACTTCCATCACTAGAGAACTAAGAATTCTAACCTCCATTTGGGGAAGCAGAAATTTATGTCAAATAGGAAAGCATGTGAAGACATATGGAGTCACTGGACTGAGGCTTCAAATGGTTTCTTGTAGAACTGATTCTTAACTCAGAGGCACAAAGGGCAGCTGAGAACCTGGAGACTGAGAGGGAAGTGCCAAGAGAGACAGGATTCTCACAGCGTGCACATTGTCCAGCCTGTAGTCTTGGGAGAGGAAAGGGCTTCTGCATTCTCTGCGCCTGCTTTTCTTACATTCACAATACCGTGAGTCACGATTGTGTTGGTGGGCTTGTGGGGTCCTTTGAGCTCCCGGCCTCCAGAGAGCTTCCCCTTCCAGTAAGGTTACCATATGTATCCTATGAGCTGTGATGCTTCGGATTGTTTTTCATCAACACCTGAAGCAGGTCTTGATGGGTTCCTCCCTGGACACTACACATTGTAAAATGTGAGGATTAGTTATTTTATTATCAACACCTTTCGCTCCAGGCGGCGGATCAATTTCCTTTTCTCCAGATGGCTCTCACAGGCTGGCCAAAGAAGGCAGTGCTGGCCATCTGCTTCCCATTGCCTTTTCAAGCTGGCTAGTCACTGCTTTTTCAAGCCGGCACAGCCCAAGACACCAGCTGTCAGTCTAGTCTGCCCCTGCTGGCCTTGCAACTTGACACACTAGGCATGATAGGCCAAGGTCCATACTGAAATCAGTGTTTGCTTGACTCATGAGGCAGAAAGCTTCCTCCAAACCTATGTCAGCCAGCTTCCCTGATGGCAAACATAAGAAGATGTCTGCCCAGGGACTTCCTTTGACAGTGGTACTTCCTTTGACTTAATATGGGATTAAGGGGATGACTTTGGGTAAGGAAAAGGCAGTGTTTGTGGTCAACAGAAATAATTTTGAATCCCATGTAAGTAAAACAGTTCAATCATAATTTCCAATTTACACCCCCATTTTTATTTTGTTTTCTAACCTTTCTAATTAGATGTTTATTTATTCACAGTGACAAAATAACCATCTACTCATTACAGAAAACTTGTAAAGTACAGCTGAAGATTTTAAAAAGCACCTATAATTCCATGAACCATAGAGATAACTACTATTTATTTTGTTGAATATCCATTGTGTTTATTTCTTCCTAGCAAAGTTGGGTTTGTGGGTTACTGTTATAATATACAAATTCTTAAGTTTTACCAATAGGCTGCAGATTTTTTTTTTTTTTTTTGAGGGCAGTGTCACTGGCCCTCATATGTGGGACCGAACCGGGGCCGCTGGCTTCCCAAAGCCAGCGCTTAACTACCGCGCCACTCGGCCGGCCCCAAGTTTTACCAATAAAAATAATATTTATAAAAATATTTTTGGTGACTAATCTTACAATGCATGGTAATATCTAATTCACTTAACCATTCTCAAGTTGCTAGACATTAAGGATTTTTCCAAGTTAATATTATTTTAAATAATTCTATAATGAACACCTTTGTATGTAAAAGTTATTCTTGTATTTCAGATCATGTCCTTAAGATCATTTCTTTGAGGGCCATCCAAGTGGCGCATTGGTTAAGAGCCGGCTTGGGATGCCAGAGGCCCTGGTTCAGATCCTACATATGAGGGCCAGTGACGCTGCTAGCTAACAACAGTTGCACCTGGAGCTGGGCTGTGTGAGCCCTGGCGACAGTATAGGCTGCAGCCCCTCCTGCAGTGGGCTGCCATAGGCTGCAGTGAGTGGCCGGCAGCCAGTCGTGAGCTGCCAATAGCCGCGGTGAGTGACCATCCAGAGGCCGGCAACCGATCTGCCTCATCCGGGAAGAGCGCAATGACAATACCAACATGGGCCAGTGAAGCAACATCCTCCACAACTAGACTGAAGAACAAAAAAGACAGCAACTTGTCAGTTTCCCTTCCCCAATTCCCCAGCGCTGTTCCCCTCCCCCAATTCCCTAATAAAATCTTTATTTATTTATTTATTTATTTATTTATTTTTGAGGGCAGTGTCACTGGCCCTCATATGTGAGACCGAACCGGGGCCGCTGGCTTCCCAAAGCCAGCGCTTAACCACTGCGCCACTCGGCTGGCCCCTAAAATCTTTAAAAAAAAAAATCATTTCCTTGAGATAGAATGGCTGTGCTAATTTTAATCAAAATTTTCTATTTTGACAAATTGATAAAAAAATATATCAAGAGTGCCAGTTTCATAATTTCTTTAGTAGATATGTCCTTCCTTTCTTTTTGAAATTTCAGCTGATTTGGCGCATTTTCCCATCTCAAAACCACAAGTATTAAAGGATAGGTATAGATAGATGCACTAATCCCATTACCCTGCACCAGACTTTCGTTTTGCCAAGTTCCAAGTAATTGATCTGAGCACTGATTCAGAAGAGGGAATGCATTGTGAATCACTCTGTCTGAAAGGGACCTACTGTTCTCAGGATCCCAGTGTGGTGCTCCTCTTTGAACAATGCTCTTTCATTGACTTATCTCCATTAGCTGACTCTGTGGCAGTCATTGATAACCTTGAGTCCTTCCCAAGACCAGGTGGCCCCACCTACAGGGAACAGCATGAGTGCTCTGCAGAATGGTGAGACTGTTAGAGCCAAGTTGGGCATGTGGTTGGCTCTCAGAATAGAGGATCAGCCCAAGAACTGGAGTCCTTCTAGGAGGCCAGGATGCTTCAGAGGAAGTAGGTTGAGAGGCCAGCTCACCTGGCTTTTTCTCTGTACTTGAGTCAATGGTATGTAGTGCCCAATGGGTGGTGATGTATAATCGTGTTATCTTACTGTTATATAATTCATCATGGCCCCAGTTCTGTTTCTTTAGTTATATTGTTGCTAAGTCTTTAAATCTCAAATTAATTAGCACAGCCTTTCCACCACTTCTTTCCTCTCTCTCCTTTTTTTTGCGGGGGGAAGGCAGTGTCACTGGCTCTCATATGTGGGACCGAACCGGGGTCGCTGGCTTCCTAAGCCAGAGCTTAGCCACTGCGCCACTCAGCCAGCCGGCCCTCCTCTCTCTCATAAATCAAATTTTGCCTATCTTTCCAGAGCACCACCAATCACACTCCCTCAAATAATGTATTTCATTATTCTGGACTATATTTGTGTCTCCCTTTTCTACATCTGCATAGTTTTTAAAAGTTATTATTGATGCCAAACATTTTGGCATTTGATCATCTACCATTTTATATTTTCTTCTAATTTGTCTACATGGGAAAATCCTTTTTAAGAAGAGAGATCCGAGTCTTTGTTTTATATCTCTAGCTTATACACTTCCATAGAGCAACTGGTATTGCAAACTATCTGCTTGCTATCATTCCGTGGACATCACAGAGCTTGTCATACTCAAAATTGAACTTGTAACTGTATTCCCTATTAGAACTAACAGCTTTATTACCCTCCTACCTCACCCCAATCACCCATCCAAAATTTATATATCTCAAATCTATCCCCATTGTCTACTCCCACTGAAAATCTAACTGGTCTACCCACATAACATCTGGGACTTCATCCAATCCCTTTTTCTATACTTCAACCAAAGTGATCTTTGCAAAATCTAAGTTGGATTTTGTCACTCTTATACAGTGTATTTTAAACCTATTAATAGATTCCTTTCATTTTTTTTTTTGAAATTTGTTGTTCTGGTAAAAATATATACAACATGAAACTTGCCATTTTAACCATTTTAAGTGAAATTAAGTACATTCATGCTGTGCATTCATCTATTTCCAAAGTTTTTTTAAATTTTTAATTTTTAATTTTATCATTCCAAAGAGAAACTCTATAACCATTAAGCAATAACTCTTTGTTTCCCCAACCCCAGTGCCTGGTAATGTCTAATCTACTTTCTTTCTCTGTGAATTTGCCTATTTTATATGTTTCATATGAGTGGAATCATACAATACTTGTCTTTTTTTTTGTCTGGCTTCTTTCATGTAGTATTTGTACAATGTTTCCAAGGCTCAACTATTTTGTAGTATGCACCAGAATTTCAATCTTTTTTTATAGCTGAATAATATTCCATTGTATAGATATACCACATATTGTTTATGCATTCACCTATTGATAGGTGATTTTTTTCCACTTTTTGACTATTGTGAATAATGCTGCAGTGAACATTGGTATACAACTATCTGAATCTCTGTTTTCAATTATTTTACCTTCTCTTTTATTTAATATTTAAAAATGAATGTCTTCAGTCCTACACCTGCATATGGTGGATGAGAATCATAAGAGATATCTTGGCTGCAGAGGTCCACTCTGGAGGACTGAGGGACCCCAGCCCCACACCAGGCTCCACAGATTGGAGTACCAGTGCCAGGAAGAGGCACTCCATAACATTTGGCTGTAAAAATCAGTGGGGATTCTAACTGGGTGAGACAGAAGGCTATGGGAAACCCAGATATCTTCTTAAAAGGACCTCACACAGATTCATTTGCTTACAGGCACTCACCTTGTGCTCCAATGCAGGGGTGGTGACTCAGGAGGCATCAGAGACATACAGGGTGAAAGTGAAATATGTAGCTACATGGTGAGGACTGGAGGAACAGTCACCATTTTCCCTGTGTAGAAACATCCTCCCTTGAAGCTGGAAGGAAAAATCCATCTTTCTTGTGTTGATACATCCCCATACAGCCAAATGTGAAACTGCATTGGTCTGGTGAACTCTGCTCACTCCACCCTGGTGAGTCCCTGGGACCACCCCACCCAACTTGTGCAATGCTGGAGGCACTTTTGTGGCCAACAGCCAACCCCTCCTGCACTGAACTTTTTCTTGGACAACTCTCAGTCCACAGGCCCCAGGCAAATGGTGGCTGGGCTCACTGTGCTCTGAGACTTTTGTTGAGTAGCTCCAGGCTTAGCACTGGCCTCAAATCGAAATCTACATTTACCTGGTGAACACCACTCATCCCACCCTGGTGGTTCTCTGAGATCCAGCCTCACCCAAATTGTTTACCACATGAGACTCTGTCAGTGGCTGTCTTCCCTTTCCTTTCCTTCTCCTTTAAAATGGAAGGAAGAAAGAAAGGAAGGCAGGAAGGAAAAAAAAAGAAAACTAAAGGCAAATATCCCTGACAAATATAGATGTAAAGGTCTTCAATAAATTACTAGTAAACTAATCCATGAAAAAGATTGCACTCCATGACCAACTATGATTTATCCCTAAGATGCATTGATAGTTCAACATACATAAATCAATTAATGTAATACATTACTTTATCAGAATAAAGAATAAAAGTGACACAATTGTTTCAATAGATACAGAAAAAATTTTTGGCAGAATTCAATACCGTTTCATGATAAAAACTCTCAATAAACTAGGAATAGAAGGAAAGTACCACAATATTTAAAAAGCCACATGTGAAAACCCACAGCTTAAAATCATACTCAACAGTAAAAATCTGAAAGATTTTCTCTAAGATCAAGAACAAGATAAGGGCCTGCTGAGTGGCACGTTGGTTGGGAGTTTGCTTGGTACACCAGCTCTAAACAGCAGGGCCCCATTCAGATTCCACATGAGGGCCGGTGGCACTGCGCCCTCTGCAGCTCAGATGGTGGGTCACTGGTGATGGCATGGGCTGCAGTGGAACCTGCCAGCAGTTGGCGTGTACTTTCGTGAGCTGCCTTGAGCCGCCGTGAGTGGCCTTCTAGTGGCTGGTGGGCAGCTGCCTCACCCGGAAAGAGCACAATGATAATACCAACATGGGCCAGTGAAGTGACATCCTCCACAGCTGGACTGAGGAGTGGAAGGATGGCAGCTTATCTGTTCCCCTTCCCTGATTCCCCAGTGTTCTTCCCCTCTCCCAATTCCCCAGTAAAATCTTTTTTTTAAAAAAGAACAAGGTAATAATGCCCAATGTTGCCACTTATATTCAACAAAGTACTAGAATTCCTAGCCAGAGCAATTAGGAAAGAAAAAGAAATACAAAGCATCCAAATCAGAAAGGAAGAAGTAAACTTGTCCCTTGTTGCAGATGACATGATCTGATATATAGAAAACACAAAATACTCCATACACACAAAAAAAACTGTTATAACAAATAAACAAATTCAGCAAAGCTACAGGGTACATAATGAACATACAAAAATCAGTTGTTTTTATTAATTAACAAACTACCTAAAAATGAAATTAGGTAAATAATCCCATTTATAATAGCACAAAAAGGATAAAATACTTCTTAAGAATAAACTAAGAAATGTAAGAGTCGTACACTGAAAACAGCAAAACATTGATAAAAGATGTCAAAGAAGATACAAACAAATAGACAGACATCAATATTCATGGGTTAGATGATTTACTATGGCTAAAATGGCTTTTAAAGGGCTTCCTATGGTTGTTTTGTTGAAAGAGAGACAGGGTGGGAATCAAGGAGCCCAGTTAGGACACTGTTTCTATAATCCTTATGGCACATCACAATTTTAATTTCTAATTAATTAATTATTTATTTCAATTCAGGTTTTTTTTTTGTTTTGTTTTGTTTTTTGTTTTTAAGATTTTATTGGGGAATTGAGGAAGGGAAACAGTGTTGGGGAATTGGGGAAGGGGAAGAGCCAAGTTGTTGTCCATCAATCTTTGCTGTGGAAGGCACAGCTAGCTCACCTCCAAGTTCAGTCACCATCCTAGAGGCCACTCAGCTCAAGGTGCCCTGTTCAATCTTAGTTGCCGGTGGCCGTAGCCCACCATCCCATATGGGAGTTGAACCGGAAACTTTGTTGCTAAGAACACATGCTCTATCCACTGAGCCACCCGGCCACCCGTTGGCAGTTTAGGGCAGCTCAGCTCAAGGTGACATGCTCAATCTTAGTTGCAGGTAGGCGTAGTCCACCATCCTATTCGGGAGTCCAAATGGCAACCTTGTTGTTAGGAGCACATGCTTCTAACTAAGCCATCCTACCACCTGTTGGCAGCTCAGCAGCAGCTCACTTTGACACAGCTCACTGGTCCACGTGGGAATCGAACCAGCGACCCTGTTGCTCAGAGCTCGTGCTCTTAACCAACTGAGCCACTGGGTCAGCTCACACCATAATTTTATAACAGTGTAAGTAATGTGAAATTTTTAGATCCTGGATATATTTTGAGTGTAAATTTAACACAATTTGCTGATAGATTGGATAGGTGGTGTGTGAGAAACAGGAGTCAAGAGTGACAGAAGCAGAAAACAAAAACCAAAACCAAAACCATAACAAACTGTTTTATAGAATGGTTGTATTATTTTTGCATGTATACCAGCAATGTATGAATGTTCACTTTTTCTGTATCGTTATCAACATTTGGTGTTGTCACTGTTTTTAATTATAGCTATTTTGATAGGTGTATAGTGATGTCTTATTGTAATTTTTTAATTCTTTTATTGTATTTTCCTAAAAAACTCAAAAAGCATACAATAACAAAAAGGAATGACTGAAATGGATTTCAACAGTGATAATAGTTGCATAACCTTGTGGATATACCAACAACCACTGAATTGTACACTAAAAAAGAGTGAACTTTATGGCATATGAATTATATCTCAACAAAAAAAGTAATAATCATGGGAGCCGGCCAACTGGCACGGTGGTTAAGCGCTGGCCTGGGAAGCCAGCGGCCCAGATTCGGGGCCCACATCTGAGGGCCAGTGACACTGCCCTCCAAAAAAAAAGTAATGATCATGGAACTGTTTTGGTCTTGAGAAACTAGAGGAATCTATCGGCAATTACCAAGGTAGGGAAGATGGGCAAAGGAACATGTTTTTGTGTAGTAGAGGAAGAGAACAGGAGTTGTAGATATATTAAGTTTGAGATGCCTACTAGACACATGGAAATGTTTAGTATGTATTTGGATATATGAATCTGAAATGCCAGGGTTAGTTTCAATTTGAAGATAGAAATTGGACATTGTCAGAATGTAGAAGGCATTTAAAGCCACAAGACAGGATGAAGTCACCTAGGGAAAGAATGTAAATAGAGAATCGAAGGACTTAGCCCAAGGGCACTCCAACATTTAGAGGTCAGAGAGATGTGAAAAATCAGCAAAAGAGACTGAAAAAGAGGAGTTGGTGAGATAGGAAGAGAACTTGATGCCTCAAATCCCAAATAAAGAACATGATTTATGAAGCAAAAGTGAGCAGTTCTCTCAAATGCTGCTGATAGGTCAGGTAAAATAAGAACTGAGATTGATCATCAGACTTACAAATTGGCGACCGTGACAAGAACTAGGATGATATTGGGGAGCAAAAACCCACTGAGGGTTTCATGGGTGAATGAGAGGAAAGGTATGGGGATTAATGGAGAAGAGAAAAAGGGGAGGGAGAAGGACAGAAATATAAATCAAGAGGTTTTTTATTTTCTTTTGAAGTGGGAGAAATAGAGCAGGTTTATAGGCTGATGGGAAGAATGAGAGAGAGAGAGAGAGAGAGAGAGAGAGAGAGAGAGAGAGAGAGAGAGAGAAATTTATGATGTGGGAGAGAGAATAAAGAATGGCTATAGTAGGGCCGGCCGAGTGGCTCAGTTGGTTAAGAGCTCGCTCAAGAGTGCGAGCTGAGCTCTGAGCAACAGCAGTTCGATGCCCAGCCCGAGGTGAGCTGCCACTGTCGGCAGGATGGCTCAGGTAAAAAAAAAAAAATGAATGGCTATAGTGATATTCTTGAATACAGATAAAGAGGATGAAGTCCAGTGACATGTGGAGGAATGTTCTTTGAGAGAAGTCCAGAAGTTTATTTTTTGTACAATAGGAGGGATGTGAATGTACAGGGGCAACAGTGTAAGTATGCTGGTTGATGTGGTTAGGACTCTGTAATTTTCTTTGTATCAACTCGATTTTCTGAGAGAACTACAAACCAAAGCCAGTGGTGGAGAGTTAGAAAGGTGGAGGAGAAACTAATAGTTTGCCAGAAAAGGAGGGTGTTAAATGCCTATCTAGAAGATTGAGAGAAGCAAGGAATTAGGAAAACATAGTTGACTTTCTCGGTAGTGCCAAGGGCCCATGTGAGAGATTAAAGGTTACAAATTTAAAGTGAGATCTGCCAGCACAGTTGTGTGTGTGTGTGTGTGTGTGTGTGTGTGTGTGTGTGTGTGTGTGTGTATGTGTGTTTCCCAACTACAATACAGGTACAGGTGTGGAAAAAGCAGAAAGTTCGATTAATCAGAATTAGAGATTTTTTTCAGATGAGTAGACTGGGAAAGAATGTGAGGAGTAACAAAGAAGTATTACAATGATGGACTGTGACTTCTAAGCCCAGTAAAGAGAGAAGAAAGGACCTGAGCAGAGGGAAGGACAGTGGATAATGGTGGGCATACCAACTATGCTTCATTCTTAGACGTCTAAATCTAGCAGCAGCACAAAATGTGCTAGTGAACTCTCAAGGATCATTGAAATATCCTTCACATGGACTTGAGGGATGATATTCAAAGTTGTGAATAAAAATCCTTTCATATATTTTTTCTTATAGAAAACAATTGAATAGGTATAATTGCTCAGAAGCAAGGAAAGAGCAGTAGTTTGCTCATGACTAAGTGTGTCAATGCTGGGGGCCGGCAGAATGGCTCAGTTGATTAAGAGTTGGCTTAAAAGCATGAGATCTGAGCAACAGGGCCACCGGTTCGATTCCCACATGGGCCAGTGATGCTACCCGCCCCCAGATGAGCTGTCACGGAGCTGCCAACAGGTGGCAGGATGGCTCAGCTGGTGTAACAACAAGATTGCCTGTTCCATGGTGATCTATGCCCACCTCCAACTAAGATTGAACTCAGCACCTTGAGCTGGGCTGCTGCCTGGATGGCTCAGTGGATAGGGCGTGCACTCTTAACAACAAGACTGCTGGTTCAACTCCCTTATGGAATGGTGGCTACGCCCACCCGCAACTAAGACTGAATTCAGCACCCTGAGCTTAGAGGCCATGAGATGCCAATGGGAAGCCAGATGGCAAATGGCACCCTCCACAACGAAGATTGAAGAATAACAACTTGGTTGGTTCCCTTCCCCAATTCCCCAACACTGTTCCCCTCCCCCAATTCGCCAATAAAATCTTAAAAATTAAATAGAGGCCCTTAGGCTTGTCTCTAGATAGAATTTGGGGCATCTCAGAGCACAGGTTCTTCAGCTCTACCAAGAGAGGAATGAATCCGAAGACAAACACAGTTGACTCAAACTGAGGCTTCTCTCTCTCTTTTTTAAAAATTAAAATTTATTGGGGTGACAATGGTTAGTAAAGTTACATAGATTTCAAGTGTACAATTCTGTAATACATCATCTATGTATCATACTGTGTGTATACTACCCAGAGACAGTTCTTCTTCCATCACCATACATTTGATCCCGTTTACCCTTATCTACCACCCCCTTCCCCCTTACCCTCTGGTAACCACTTGTTGTCTGTGTCTATGAGTTTTTGTTTCTTTGTTTGTTTGTCTTGTTTCTTTGTTGCTTTCAGTTTTATATCCCACATATCAGTGCCATTTTCAACAACCTAGATGGATTTTGAGATTATTATGCTAAGCAAATAAATCAGACAGAAAAAGTAAAAAACCATATGATTTCGCTCATATGTGGGATGTGAAATGGAAAGCAACAAAGAAACAAGACAAACAAATGAAGAAACAAAAACTGAGGCCCCTCTCTATTTGATTTAGAGTAGACCAAAAGTATAATAGTTTCTTTCTCTTTGCTGGAAGTTTCCTTCCAGCCCTGACCTAAGTGTAAAATTTAATAACCATTTCTTGGAAATGTAGGATGCTTTTATTTCATTTATGTATTCTTTGCCTTTGAAATTTAAATTCTGGTGCCCTTTTCAGCTGGTTGTTTGCTAGCTCATCATTGGTAGATAAAGGTTCCATTTGCCAAGAAACATTCTAAGGTGCCAGAAACACACAAAAAATAAAAACTTCGCCGTGTGTTACTGGTTTATGTATTCATTTGAACTTATCACTCCTTTGGGTCCCTTCCTCCAAACTGTGCAGTTAGGCAGCTTCCCCTCCCTCACTGCCAGGGAAGCAGAGAAGTTTACTATCTCAAGTGCAGGACCAGTTCATAGTTGGTGGGATGGGGGGAAGGCCATATGGAAACTGAGGAATAGAGAAAACTAGTCTGTATTGAATGGTGCATCTCTTCAGCTCCTCTTTTCCTCTCACATCCAAGAATCCTATCAAATGGGTTTATGTCTACACCTACCTCCCCAGTTTTCACATTGTGTAATCTGACACCTACGAGAAAAGATCTCTGGATAGTGACAACTGGAGATCTCTCAATGAAATGGTCATGGTTCTGCCCTACCACTTATGGTGAGTAACCAGCTTGCTCCAGAAACACAGAGCTTTCAATATGTTTCTTGGAGCTCACTCTTTTTTTTTTTTTTTAGCTGAGCCATCCTGCCACCTATTGGCAGCTCAGTGGCAGCTCAACTCAGACTGGACATCGAACTGCTGTTAATCAGAGATTAGCTTGCACTCTTGAGCAAGCTCTTAACCACCTGAGCCACTCAGCCGGCCCTTCATAGCTCATTTTTGCATGTGCAGTCAAGGATAACCAGAAACCAGAAATCAGTTTGTTTGTTTGTTTGTTTGTTTGTTTGTTTTTTCAGAAATCAGTTTTGAATAGTAATTTTGCATTATAAAAATAGATTCTGGATTATTTGCTGTTTTTTTTTTTTTTAAGATTTTATTGGGGAATTGGCGGAGGGGAACAGACAAGTTGCTGTCTTTTTGTTCTTCAGTTTAGTTGCAGAGGATGTTGCTTCACTGTTGGTATTGTCATTGCGCTCTTCCCGGATGAGGCAGATCGGTCTCCGGCCTCTGGATGTCGCTCATCGCGGCTATTGGCAGCTCATGCTTGGCTGCCAGCCGCTCACGCTGGCTGCGGGCCACTCACTGTAGCCTATGGCAGCCCACTGCAGCAGGGGCTGCAGCCCACACCATCACTGGGGCTCGCACAGCCCAGCTCCAGGTGGAGCTGTTGTTAGCTGTAGAGGGCAGTGTCACTTGCCCTCATGTGGGATCCGAACCGGGGCCGCTGGCATCCCAAAACCAGCGCTTAACCAATGCGCCACTCGGCCGGCCCTGCTGTTTTGAATAAGAGGCCTTGGTCCTCTTTCCTTTGTCTAAGATTTTGCCTGTGGTCCTTAGATGAATAAGGACCTATGTAAATCTTTACCACATTCCCTAATGTTAAAGTGTCTACATTTAGTTGGCTAAAAAGATCTCACAAGCATTCCAACTCCAGGAGAGCAACTGGAACTTAAATGTGGAAGAAAAATAAATTGCTTTCACTTCAGTTGCATAGCAGGTGATCTGCCCTCATCACATTGCCACCAGTAGGGGACCTCCTGTAACAGTGCAAGGCTTCCAGTTGTACTGAAAGGGGAGACAATTACATTTGGTTCAGACACATGACAACTGGGATCTAGGTCAGGGTATTCTGTGATCTGTTATTTTGAGTGTGCATGCATGTGTGCACATGTGTATGTGTGCGTGTACCTATATACCTATGTATGCACACATACGCATGCTCCACTGCAAACCAGTGATTGCTTGGGAAGCTTTTTGAAATGAAATGCGCCAGGCTGCTGGTGCACCTTGACATTTCTGTCTGAGAAATCAGGAATTTGGCAAAACACTCAGGAGCCCAGAGGAGATACCCTGTCTGCTGAACTCAGAGCCACCTGTGTGATCACCCAGCAGAATTCTACCAGTTTTGTCGTCAGTGAACATCTTGGTTGATGAATTAAAACCTGAATGCAATCTCTAGAGAGCATCTCTAGCTTTACTATAAGAAAGAGAGAGAGAGAGAGAGAGAGAGAGAGAGAGAGAGAGAGAGAGAGAGAGAGAGAGAGAGAAATGGTTGGAGAAGGACTTTCTTATCA
Source organism: Aselliscus stoliczkanus (assembly GCA_033961575.1). NCBI lineage: Eukaryota > Metazoa > Chordata > Mammalia > Chiroptera > Hipposideridae > Aselliscus > Aselliscus stoliczkanus. The sequence continues at coordinate 74,819,833 of CM066729.1, forward strand.
GGAACTTTGGCTTTCCCATTAATCTTCCTTTGTGCCCATGATGTCCTTGTGTACTATTATCTTTAAGAGTGTAAGCTGAAGGTATTCCTGCAGGATGATTGAATTGTTCAAATTTCCCTCTCTTAGCCCCTTACAGAAGGTACAAAGACAAATGTACCCTCTGCAGAGTAAGAAAAAAACACTTCTGAGTTTCCTAGGAAGTGCATTAACCATGTCTTTTACTTTCTGTGTTCCAGATTCTTTGATGTTTGGGACCTTGCTGACTCTATGGTAACTGCCTCTTTCAGGACTAGCCAATTCCTAGGCATAGTAAACAATTCGCCCATGAGGATGCCTTTCACATGCAAACTAACTAATCCAGAGCCTATATCCCCAATTACCTCCTTTATTAGGTTCTCACACACTGGGCTATATTATCCATCAGCTGTAATCATCCCAGGGCTAGGTACCAGACAAGCAGATACAGCTTCTATTCCCTAGAGACAATTGAATTTATTCAACCAAGCCAATCCTAAACCTGCTTACTCTGCCTCCTCTCCTTCCCATGGAAACCAGAATAAAGACTTTTGTCCAGGTCCCACCCCATCCCCTCCCTCTAGTGCTTCTCCAGTGGCCCTCCATGATGTGCCATGCCTCTCCCTCTTGGGAACTAGTAGTAACAAACTATCATTTTAAGGCAGTTGGGCAGTTGTCCCCTGATCTGTTGGCCTTGCCATACCTAAATAATAATGAAACCAATTAAAACAGGGAAACCATGCTATACAGAGTTGCAAATCACAAGAGGCTATTTCTTGAGGTATGGTTCTTCCATGAGACTTTCCCTGACCTCATTAATTTACAATGAACGTATCTTCTTATGAACATCCAGCATTAATTGCCTATGTTCCTTATTTGACATTTAGACATATGTTACTTCATAATAACTTGTCTATCTAAATTTCTTGTGTGTGATTTTGTTCTTCCAGCCAAAATATAAATTTCCTTGGGTTATAATTTCTCAGGTGTATAATTATTAGTATCTTCCAACAAGAACTAATTAATGAACAAATGAACAGAGAAATAACTTGCTAAATTTGACTCAAAACTCACAAAGATCTTATTTGTTTTTTTCCTTTTTGAACTTTCTCTTTGCAAATCACTTTGTATGACTGTGATAAGCCCAAAATTGAAATCTTGGCTAAGTGTCCTCTTCAAACAAATAAATTTATAAGCCTAATAAACACTGGACTTACAATCACATATGTTTTTCTTGAGCATCCATAGCTTGTTTGATGTCTGTAGGGATATGAAAGCAATATTGGATGCAGGTAAAGGGAACCGTTTTGGCTTCAGACAGACCTAGTTTAAATACTAGCTCTACTATTTATTAGCTGTGTCTTTAGGCAAGTTACTGGCCTTTTGGATCCTCAGTTTCTTCACCTGTAAAATGGGGATAACAATACCTGTCCTAGAGTGATTTTTATAAGGATTACATGAGAGAAGGCATTAACGTAGTACTAGCATATGGTAGATGCTCAGTAAACAGCATGATTGTATATCTCATTTTGCCTGAGATACTCTCTTTATTCCTATTCTTCTTCTTTTTTTAAAAGATTTTATTGGGGAATTGGGGGAGGGGAACAGCATTGGTGAATTGGGGAAGGGGAACAGGCAAGTTGCTGTCCTTTTGTTCTTCAGACTAGTTGTGGAGGACGTCGCTTCACTGGCCCATGTTGGTATCATCATTGCGCTCTTCCTGGGTAAGGCAGCCACTCACCAGCCATTGAATGGCAGTTTATGGAGGCTCACGGCAGCTCAAAAAAGCGCACTGCATGCCAGCTGCCTGCCAGCGCCACTGCAGCCTATGCCGTTGCCAGCAACTCACAGCAGCCCAGCTCCAGTTCGAACTGTTGTTCACCATCTTAGCTGTAGAGGGTGCAGCTGTCTCTCATGTAGGATCAGAACCACGGCCCTGCTGCTCAGAACTGGCATTCCAAGCCAACTCCTAACCAATGAGCCACTTGGCCAGCCCCTTATTATTCTAACATAATTATAGTAGCATCTCCCTTCCCCCACAGTTTTAAGTTAGACAATAAATTGCCCTATCAACAAGTGTATTTTTAAGTTTTTTACGCTGATTAATACTTAAATATATGTGATATAATGTATGAATGAATACATGATTATGTTGAGGTTATCCTTTAATCCTTTCTGATAAAGTCTACCCCATCCATTTGTCTCCATTGTTGAGAAGAAGAGTATGGTATGGTGGCCAAAGCACAAACCTAGGAGCCAGACTAGGTATTGAATCCAAGCTCACCATGTTCCACCTGTGTAACCTTAGACTCACTAATAAAACTGGAACACTAAAAACAGTACTGTTATCATAAGGTGTCATAAAACCAAAATCAATAAGTATATATAAAAATGGTTAAAACAGTATCTAACACATAGCAAACCCTCTGTAACCATGAGCAGATATTGTGGTTTTTGCCTCTGTGTTAGTGGCACGTAAGCTGAAATCAGCTCGATTTTATTTCCTGTGAATTGCCACTAGCAGAGAAAGCAACCCTAACACTGCCTTTAGTTCAGCTATCAAGCCTGCAAGAATGTCTGAAATGATAAAGTCCTAGAGGAACTTTGTACAATATCATGTGTGTTCTTCAGGATATAAATATGTTTTGATAACATTATTTGTATTCCCCCAAAATTCATATGTTGAAGTCCAAACTCCAGATGTGACTACAGTAGGAGATAAGGTCATTAAGGAGGTAACTAAGATAAATGTGGGACTCTAATCCAATAGACTTGGTGTTCTATGGGAAGAGATACCAGAGGAAGACACCAGAAATCTCTTTCTCTGTGCATGCACAGAGAAGAGACCATATGAGGACAAAGCAAGAAGGTGGCTATCTACAAGTCAGGAAGAGAGGTCTCACCAGAAACCAACCTTGAGAACACTTCAGTCTTGGAGTTTTTAGCCCCTAGAACTGCAGGAAAATAAATTTATATTGCTTAAGCCACCTAGTCTGTTATTGCAGCCCAATCAGAGTAATACTGATAATAAAAGACTGTGATCAAAAGATTAAATGTAGAGCTGGCCAAATGGCTCAGTTGGTAAAGAGCGCGAGCTCTGAGCAACAGGGTCACTGGTTCGGTTCCACGTGGGCCCATGACCTGTGCCCCAGCTGAGCTATTGCTGAACTGGCAATAGGTGGCATGATGGCTCAGCTGGTGAAAGCATGTGCTCCTAACAATGTTTCCAGGTTGACTCCCCCATGGGATGGTGGACTATGCCCATCTGCAACTAAGGTTGAACATGGCATCTTGAGTGGAGCTGGAGCTGCCTATAGGCGTCCAGATGGTGACTGGACTTGGAGATGAGCTAGCTGCCCTCCACAACTAAGAGCGAAGGACAACAAGTTGGCTGTTCTCCTTCCCCAATTCCCCAATAAATTCTTTTTTTAAAGATTAATGTAGTGTTTGCTTCAGCAGCACATATGCTAAAATTAGAATGATACAGAGAAGATTAGCATGACCCTCGATGACATGGAATTTCATGAAGAGTTCCATATATATTTTTTTTAAAGTTAAATGTAGAAAAATATCTATGCCTATTTTGGGAGTTGGACTAAGAGCATTAGAGAAACCCTGTATTTAGGGGAGAATTAGTAGGTCAAGGGATGATAAGTGAACAGTTGGTATTGCAAGTATATGAATCTGTTCAAGACACAAAAGGGAATAGTGAGGACTCTGGTCAAACCAGACAGTTCATGTCCTGTTTAAAAGCGTTGGAATTCTAATCCCTATATAAGCTAACCAAAACACAGAAAGGCACTGCTCACTCTATTGAAAGTCTTTAGAAGTATAGGTAAGTCAGATTGTCCTCTGAATCACACTGAGGTGGAGTTTCCTGGGTGAATAGCATCTACATAAGCAGAAACATAAGAAAAGACGTTCAGGGGCCGGCTGAGTGGCGTGGTGGTTAAGAGCTGGCTTGGGATGTCAGTGGCCCTGGTTCGGGTCCCACATATGAGGGCCAGTGACACTGCCCTCAAAAAAAACGACGTTCCAGAGAGGAAAAATGGTATGGAGCAGGCTACAGACAGAATTGACTGCTAGGGTTATTATGCAACATAGGTAATTTAATTTTTTTTTTTTTGCTTCTTTTTAAGGTAGATCAATTTTGTTAGAGGTATAGAGGCACCATTAAAAAACAGACTAGAGGAGACTTCCGGTAAAATGGCGCAATAGACAGACGCTGTGCTAACTGCCTCCCAGGATCACACCAAAATTACAAGCAAATTATACAGCATTCAACCCTGGAGGTCCCCGGAACACTGGAGGAACAGAACCACTAAACGAAGAACTTAAAGAGGAGGCCACGTCGGGTCTGGTAGGACGGGCGGAGACGAGAGAGGGCGAGCCCCGTGAAGGAAGCCCCAGCCGTGGGAAGCTTGTCTGGTTGGGGGAGAGACCCTCCAGCCGCACCCCGAGCTCACCAGCCCAGAGCTCCTTTGCCGGGAAGAGGAGTTCTAAGATAGCCGGCAATAAATTAGTAAGGACTCTCTTTCCTCAGCTCGGTGAGGCTAAGAGCGGCTGGAGAATCAGTGGGGCTGGCGCCCAGGCTTGCTCGCCAGTGAGCTCTTACCTGGTTCCTGGTGGAGGGGGTGGCTGTGTGAGCCGGGAGCCTGTGGGGACGGACTGAGCTGAGCACCTTTGGTGCAAAGGCTGGAGGTTTTTGGATTGTTGTTCCCGTGGTGCGGAGCTTGCACGCGAGTGGTGTAAGGAGGGCGCCATTTTGTCGGGCTTGGGCACTCCCACGAAGGATCAGGTCCGAGACCTAATTGGTCTGGTGGAATTGGTGAAGTACGTACGTGCGTGCGTGCATGCGCGCGCACCTGTGGCCTTGGATCCCCACCCTCCGCCCGGCTTATACTGCGTTGCCAGGGAAACATAGGGCGGTGCCCTCCGGCTCCTACGGGCGGCTCACTGAGACCCGGGAGTGCGAGAGCCACGAGAGCCACCTCGGATCCCCACCCTCCGCTCGGGCTTGTGCTGTGTTGCCAGGGAAACGCCTAGTGGGAGTGATCCTACTCCAACAGGCTGCTCACTGAGACGCGGGAGCACGCAAGCCGCCTTGGGTCTCTGCTTTCCACACTGCGCTTGCAGAGTTGCCAGGCTGGTGATTGGTTGTCGGGCTGCTCGGCCTGATCTGCGAGCGGCTGATTGGGACAGGCTGAGACTGGGAGTTCTCCTGGGAGTGTTGGGCCATGAGCTGTGTGCCTGCGTGATCCAGCCAGGGCTCTCCTGGTGATCTATCTAATACATCAAAGCAATCCCAGAGCGACAGCCAGAATGGGGAAACAAAGAAACATGTCACAAGTAAAAGATCAAAAGAAACCTCCAGAAATGGAACCAAATGAAACAGAGGGATCCAACCTTTCAGAGACACAGTTTAGAACACTGATGATAAGAATGTTTAAGGAACTTAAGCGAGGACATAAAGAAAGATAGGGAAACCATAAAAAACAACCTGTTAGAACTAAAGAATACAATAACTGAAATGAAGAACACACTCGAAGGAATCACCAGTAGAGTAGATGAAGCAGAGGAGCGGATCAGCGATTTGGAAGATAAAATAGCAGAACTCACCCAGTTGGCACAGCAAAAAGACCAAAGAATAAAAAACAATGAAAATAGTTTAAGAGCCCTATGGGACAAGATGAAGCGCAACCACCTTCGAATCATAGGGATACCAGAAGGAGAAGAGAAGAAGCAAGGGGTTGAAAAGGTATTTGAAAAAATAATGACTGAAAACTTCCCTACCCTGGTAAAGGAAATCAACATACATGCCCAGGAAGTGCAGAGGGTTCCAAACAAGCTGAACCCAAACAAGTCCACACCAAGACACATCATAGTTAAAATGACAAAGGTTAAAGACAGAGACAGAATCCTAGAGGCTGCAAGAGAAAGACAGCAGGTTACATACAAAGGAACCCCTGTTAGACTAACAGCTGACTTGTCTACAGAAACTCTGCAGGCCAGAAGGGAGTGGCAGGAGATATTCAAAGTGACACAAAATAAAGGCCTACAACCAAGATTGCTCTATCCAGCACGGCTATCACTTAAAATTGAAGGAGAAATAAAGAGCTTCTCAGAAAAGAATAAGCTTAAGGAATTCATTACCACCAAGCCAGCATTGCAAGAAATGTTAAAAGGACTTTTTTACACAAAAGAAAGGGGTAAACAAGCTAACCCAGAGAGACAATTTAAGAAGATTGATGTCATATCAAGCAGATATAAAGGAAAAACTGATGGTTGCTGATTGGGAGGGAGTGGGGAAGAGGGAGAGGGGGAAGGTTTTGGACAGTGTATGTGGGACTACAATGTTGCCACAGGGTTATGGGGGCAGTTCTGGGAAAGTAATTGATAATGTTGTGAAGAGACTATTATGTTGTGAGAAATAAGTCAGTCGGAGAAGGACAGGTACCATGTGATCTCACCTGTGTGTGGAGTCTGAAGAACTGAGTGAACGATCAAAGTAAACAGACTCATAGATGTAGAGGAAAAACTGAGGGTTGCTAGTTGGGAGGGGGTGGGGATGGGGGGAAGGGGAAGGGATTAGACAGCATAAATAGACAACTACAATATTGCCACAGGGATATGAAACACAGTTCGGGGGATATAATAATGTTGTAAAAATTTTGTGGCGTGTCAGATAGTCACATGTCTTGTTAGGGAGACCACTTCATGGATGGAGTAGAGGCTTGATCACTGCACTGTACACCTGAAGCTGATGTTGTATAGTATTGTATGCCAACTGCAACTGAATATGTGGGTGGTCACGGGATGTGGAGTATGCTGTGGAGGCGAGTCAGGGGGGTTGTGATGGATATGTATGGTATGGGGGGAGTGGGGTGGCAAACTGGGGGGGGTTTCATTTTGGGGGGTAAAGAGTATAACTATTGCATTGTGTTGTACACCGAAAACTAATAAAATAAAAAAAAAAAAAAAAAAAAAAAAAAAAAACAGACTAGAAAAGAAGGAAAGAAAAGTTCAGATTAAGTTTGGTGATGAATTCTGGACTAATAAATTTGGACATCAAGTGATTCATTTGAGCAGGGTAAAGTTATCACTAAAATAATGTTTACAATGAATCATAAGACTTGATTAGGATGCTTTGGAGAAAGAAGGAATTGGAATGAGTCTCTATGACTTCACACACTTCAATATAGCCTGGTTTCCTACTTAATCTGAGATGGCATATTGCAGGTGAGAAAAGCACCTGGAAATCTTGTTAAAATATAGAAACCATAATGAGGTATTGCCTCACACCTGTTAGAATGGCCACTGTCAAAAGTTAGCAATGAATAAATATTGGTGAGGATGAGGAGAAAAGGGAATCCTCATGACCTATTGGTAGGATTACAAATTGGTGCTGCCACTATGGAAAACAGTATGGAGGTTCCTCAAAAAATTAAAAATACAACTACTATACGACCAAACAATTCTACTTCTGGGTAGTTATCTGAAGAAAATAAAACACTAATTCAAAAAGGTATATGCACTCTAATGTTCACAACAGTATTATTTACAATTGCCAAGATATGGAAGCAACCTAGGTGTCCATTATTAGAGGAATGGATAAAGAACATGCGGTAAATGTATTTAATGGAATATTAAATCTTGCCATTTGCAACAACATGATGGATGGATGCAGAGGGCATTATGTTAAGTAAAATAAGTCAGATAAAGAAAGACAAATACCATATGAATTCACTGGTATTTGTCTCACTGGAATGGACTCTAAAGCAAATGAACAACAGCAACAAAAGAAACAGACTTATAGATACAGTGAAAAAACTAATAGTTACCAGAAGGGAGAAAGATGGGAAAATGGGTGAAAAAGGTGAAGGTGAATAAGAGGCAAAAACTTCCAGTTATGAAATAAATAGGTCACAGAGATACAATATATAGCAGAGGATATAGTTAATAATATTGTAATAACTTTGTATGGTGATAGATGGGTAATAGACTTATCTTGGTGATCACTTCTTAAGGTATATAAATGTCAAATCACTATGTTGCACACCTAAAATTAAAATAATAGTATATGCCAACTATACTTTAATAAAAATTTTTAAAAATATGTGGTCTGATTCAACAGGCCTGAGTTGAGGCATGATGTTCTGCATTTTGAACAAACTGATGTACTGATGCTACTGGTCTTTAACCACACTGTAAACTGCAAGGAAATAGGCGACCTCTAAATTCACTTACAACCTGTAGTTCCTTGATTTTACTACCTACCATGCTGAGGAAAGAGGCTGAAATTTGCAATCAATAGCAGTTTGAGTCATTCTGCTTGTTCCTATACATGAAATTGTACATTCCAGAAAGCCAAGTTAAACCATACAAAAGAGGATTAAACACAACTCCTTGCCTTGCAATTACTTCACCACACACTGTGAGCAAGGCGGAAATAAGCGTAAGATTTTGAAAAGATTGCAACTAGACTTGAGTTTAGTGGAACTAGACTTGAGTTGAGTGATAAAAGAAACTTTGCTATATCAAGAAAGAAAGAAAGAAAGAAAGAAAGAAAGAAAGAAAGAAAGAAAGAAAGAAAGAAAGAAAGAAAGAAAGAAAGAAAGAAAGAAAGAAAGAAACAAAGAAAGAAAGAAAGAAAGAAAGAAAGAGACAGAAAGAAAAAAGAAAGAAAGAGAAAGAAAGAAAGAAAAAGAAAGAAAAAGAAAGAAAGAAAAAGAAAGAAAGAAAAAGAAAGAAAGAAAGAAAGAAAGAAAGAAAGAAAGAAAGAAAAAGAAAGAGAAAGAAAGAAAAAGAAAAGAATTGTGGGATTTACTCATGGATTAGTTTTGTTTTGTTTAAGAGTATAGTTTGGCTATGTGGGATCTAAAAAACAAAAATGTCAAACCATAGAAACAGATTATAGGAGAATGGTTGCCAGGGGATTGGGACTAGAGGAAACAGGGAGAGGTTGGTAAATGGGTACCAATTTTCAGCTACAAAGTGAATAAGGTCTGAGGATATGACTATAGTTGATAACACTGTATTGTACAATCAAAATTCATTAAGAGTAGAACTTAAGTGTTCTCACAAAAAAGAAAAGACAACGTGAAATGATGGATGTGTTAATTAACTAGATGGGAGGGAATCCTTTCACAATGTATACATATATCAAATTACCACAATGTACACTTTAAATGTCTTACAATTTTATATGTCAATTATACCTAAGTAAAGTTGAAATTAAAAATAAAAGAATATATTGGGCTGGCCTAGTGGCACTGTGGTTGGGCGCAGGCTTGGGAAGCCAGCGGCCCCAGTTCGGATCCCACATATGAGGGCCAGTTACACTGCCCACCAAAAAAAAAAAAAAAAAAAAAAAAAAAAATATATATATATATATATATATATATATATATATATATATATATATATATATATATATAGTTTGGCTTTCTCGCTGAATACCAAACTTAATGTTATCAGATTCTCATATAATTTCTATGAAGCTGCATGTGAAATAAATATTGTCTCAAATCTTATTTTTTTTTCCCCCTAATGGCTTCATTTAGACCTTGAAGATTTGGTCATACAGAAAATACCTTCATCATCAGTATGTTAAAAGTATTTAAGGGTCACAAACTTTCATTTTAATGAGTTTCTGCCTAGATACCTTTTTACTTTTAATTCTTTGACATGATCACTTTTGCAAAGTTAGTTAAAATCTATTACTTTAGTATTCATTTTAACCACTCATCAAAAGCACTTTTATATTGTTTTATCTGTTAGAAAAGTGTGTGAAGTTGATCTTACAGAAGAGTTTAGATGAAAGTTGATAATGAACAGGATTACTCTTAATATGAAATATTAGGAAAGGGTGATTATAAAATAGAACATGGTGAAGTTGACTGGTTTCAAAATCAAAAGGACATTGAATTTTAATGAGAGTAGGCCATATGATTTCTGTTTATATAAAGTACGTTGATGGGCCAGCCAAGTGGCACATTGGTTAAGAGTTGGCTTGGGACGCCAGCTCTGAGCAGCAGGGCCCTGGTTCAGATCTCACATATGAGGGCCAGTGACACTGCCCTCTACAGCAAAGATGGTGAACAACAGCTTGACGTGGAGCTGGGCTGCCTTGAGTCACTGGCAATGGCTAGGCTGCAGCCCTTGCTACAGTGGGCTACCATAAGCTGCAGTGAGTGGCAGGAAGCTGCCATGAGCGACTGTGAGTGGCCATCCAGAGGCCGGTGACCGACCTGCCTTACCTAGGAAGAGCGCAATGACAATACCAACATGGGCCAGTGAAGCAACGTCCTCCACAACTAGACTGAAGAACAAAAGGACAACAACTTTCTGTTCCCCTTCCCCGATTCCCCAACACTGTTCCCCTTTCCCAATTCCCCCAATCTTTAAAAAAACCAAACAACAACAACAAAAACCCTGGAGTATAGAATAATGGAATTTAAGGAATGGAAAGTGTTCTTTAAAAATCATATATTCCATTCCCTTCATTTTACAAATGAGAAAACCAAGGCTCACAGCATTGAAGTGAATTGCCCATGACCACTCAGTAGACTAATAGGAGAGTTAGGAATGCAGTCCTGAGTTGTTTCCAGAACACCATATTAATATACTTTGGATAACCAGTAATGTCACCATTACAGAGATTAAATATTATCCCTCAGTACACCCTATCATTTTAGAGAAGGGGCATGGGTGATACTTTCATGTGTTTGGAGAAGATTTTATGGAGCAAGAAGTACTTTTGGTTTTTCCATTAAAAAATTGGGTAACAAATAAATATGCAGACAGATGAAGTAAGGATTTTATGATTCAGAGGTGGCAATGTTAGCTAAAGCATGAAGGCAGGGGTTGAAGGAGACAGAGGACAGTAACTTGCTAGAAGTATTATTTAGCAAAATTGGATGAGAGGGCAATACCAATGAGCAAAGATCTAGGAAAGCCAGGCAAGTGGTAGAGCTTAATGTCAGAACGTCAGTTGAAGTTATTGTCCTAGCGAAGGACCAGAACAAGTGGTGTGCTGGGGACCAGATCAAACCAGCTGTGCAAGCCGATTACATGCTTCTCAATCAAATTTGGAGTTTAGTAATATCTTATCAGCACCTTGAAACCAGCCATGATGGGAGTATTTATACCATGGTCATCTGCAAACACTGCTAACCAGGAATTTTGTTTCTTCCTGGAAAGCCAGTGTTATAGCATATCTAGACAAAATGAGAATCTATGTTCCAGTAGCTGGACTGCACCATACAGGAGGAAAAATAAATTGAGAAGAGGATTGAGGTATTGGGAACCTCCACAGATCAATCTATTGTTTTTGAAGCATGATTTCCCATTCACTTTTCACAGTAAATATTAAGTATATGTCTGTGGTTCCTTAATTTGTAGAACCTAGAGATCTTTATTTCCAACTCATTCAGTCTGGTACTAGACATAGCATTCTGAATTTTGTAGACCTTCACTCAATTCCAACATGCTTCAGACAGGAAGAGAATGAGCATACTCATCAATAATAGGGTCAAGGAACAAATCAGAAGTTACCTTGAGGCAAATGAAAATAAAAACACAATCACTCAAAATCCAGCGAAAGCAGTCCTAAGGGGGAAATTCATAGCAATGCAGGCCTACCTATAAAAAGAAGGAAAATATCAAATAAATAGTCTAAATTTACAACTAAGTGATCTGGAAAAAGAACAGCAAAACTCAAAGTAATTACAAGGAAGGAAATAATAAAGATCAGAGCAGAAATAAATGAATAGAGACTAAAGAAATAATACAAAAGTCAATAAAACCAAGAGCTAGTTTTTTTGTTTTTCTGTTTTTTTAGAGGGCAGTGTCACTAGCCCTCATATGTGGGATCCGAACCAGGGCCACTGGCATCCCAAGCCAGCTCTTAACCACTGTGCCACTCGGCTGACCCGAGAGCTAGTTTTTTGAAAAGATAAACAACACTGACAAACCTTTAACCAGACTCATCAAGAAAAAAAAGAGAGGACCCAAATAAATAAAATCAGAAATGAAAGAGAAGTGACAACTGCGGGGGACCAGCCCTCGCTGACCATGGCTCAAGAAGGTGGACACAGAGTCGGCGATACGAAAGACAGAAAATCTTTATTACAGTAAAGGCAGAAAAAAGAAAGCGGAGACACCGGAAAGAGGTTCTCAGAAGTGTCACACCTTATTGTTAAAGCCTAGCCCGTTTTATAGGGGCTTTTAACCATTATCTTAATTACAAGTTATGTTTCACATGACCATAATGTTTTCCCTTACTCAGAACTTTTACTTTTTTGTAATTGTATCTTTTTAGCTACATTGTGATGTGTTCAAGGATTTTACTTATCATCTAAAGAGTGGTTACCATGGCTACCTTACAGGGCATATACTTGAGCTATTGCCAAGAGTTTAGGCAAGAAACTATTTCTATGTGATTATAATACTTAGTAGCAAAAGGAGTTTCAAACTTTTCCTATCTTACAAAAAGCTGCATGTTTTTGTAATAGAGGGTAACATCTGTTTTTCAGTCAAAGCTTCAATATCTGTTGCTAGCAATGTACAGAACAAAGAGTTAAAACAAGGCTGTTAATTAAAATAACTTATGGTCAGTAAGTTGCCTCTTATCAGAACTTTCATGGCCGAGAGACCTTGGTCTCCTGGTCTCCAAGGAAACCTTTCACAGCTGCACAGGCAAGGACGAACGATAGCACCAGTTTCTCACAGAGGCTGTCTGTTTCTCACAGACTGGCTTTTTTAGGCCTATGTGGCCAAAGGCCTATGCCTCAGTTTCCAAAGGGGCTTGAGTCCCCAATATCTCAGTTCAGGGGTTCCGCACGGAACTACCACCTGGCTTAGGTTGTCTCCCCTCTTTCAGGAGATCTTACCCGTCTTTGGCTGCGTAGTTAGCTCATTGGGGTATACAGGAACTTGCCATAAATGCAGTGAGTATATTGTCTCCTATAGGAGGAAAGGCACATGGGTTCATAGAGGCAGGAGACATTACTTGACCAACCATAAGGCAGCACCCCTAATATCCAGTGCTGAGCAGGGCAATGTGGCCTTGTGAGACACTGGGGGGCTGTCAGCTTCCCACAGACAACCAACACCACAGAAATAAGAAACATTTAAGAAAATACTATGAGCAACTATATGCCAACAAATTTGACAACCTGGAAGAAACTGATAAATTCTTAGAAGCAAATGGTCTTCCAAGGCCTGCCAGATTTTGATAGTTTTCCAAGAGAAAGTGCAATGTGTGTGGCAGGGCTGGCTGCTCATGAGAAAGTCCCTCCGTTGGGGGAGTCACGTTGGGCAGGGTCCCAATTGAGTCAGCAGAGCACAGCAGCAGAAAGCACCAGGAAAATCAGATTCAGATTTGGCCTGTCAGGGAGGGCTCAACATAGGAAAGAAGGCACGGCCTGCAGGCTTCATGGGAGAAGGACCCCTCACCGGGAACATGCTGACTGTCCTCCAGTACTCCCTTGAAACTACACATTTCAGTCTGCTCCCCCAAACAACTCTAAGGCCCCCGAGTCACTGTCCCTCCTCTGGAATCCAAGGTAAGTCCATCTGAGCAAGTGAGTCTGTGTGAGGGCCTTTGACAAGGACGTCTGCATTTCCCACAGCCTTCCTTCCCAACTGGATGCTCAGAATCCACATTGTTTTTCACAGCCAGATGTTTGGGTGCTCCTCTTCATGGGACCAGTACTACAGCCAGTACTATATATAGGACTGGGGTCTTTTGCTCCTCCATGGAGAATCTCTGGCTGAGATACCCCTCCCAGTTTTCACTTGCCACATGAAGGTTTGTGGCCAGCCTGTTTTGTGTCTCTGCCTCTCCTACCAGTTTTGTCGTGGCTTTTTCTTTATATTTTTAGTTATAAGGCTTTTGTTTGGCTAGAATTCAGATGATTCTCCAGGTTGATTGTTCTATAATTTAGTTATAATTTTAATGTGCTCATGGAGAGAAACACACACAGTGTTTATCTACTCCACCATCTTGGATCTCATTCAATAATGATTTGCTAAGTAGTTAGTATGTAACAGGCTTGTGCTAAATTATAGATTCTCAGTTTTCTTTCTTTCTTTCTTTCTTTCTTTCTTTCTTTCTTTCTTTCTTTCTTTCTTTCTTTCTTTCCTTTTCTTTCCTTTTTTTAAAGATTTTATTGGGGAATTGGGGAAAGGGAACAGTCAAGTTATTGTCCTTCAATCTTAGTTGTGGAGGGCGCAGCTAACTCACCTCCAAGTCCAGTCACCATCTGGCCACCCATCGGCAGCTTGCAGATGCTCAGCTCAAGGTGCTGTGTTCAATCTTAGTTGTTGGTGGGTGTTGGCCATAGCCCACTGTCCCATGCAGGAGTCTAACTGGCAACCTTGTTAGGAGCACATGCTCTCACCATCTGAGTCATCCTGCCACCTGTTGGCAGCTCAGCAGCAGCTCAGTTTGGGCACAGCTCACTGGCCCATGTGGGAATTGAACCAGTGACCCTGTTGCTTAGAGCTTGTGCTCTTAACCAACTGAGCCACTTGGCCAGCCCTCTTCTCAGTTTTTTTTGGTCTCAGGGCGCTGTTACACTCTTGGAAATTGTTTAAGGTTTGATTATGTGGGGTTTTAGCTATTAATATTTACTGTATTTGAAATTAAAACTGGGGGGCCAGCCAAGTGGCTCAGTTGGTAAAGAGCTCGCTCAAGAGTGCAAGCTGGAAGCCGGCCAAGTGGCATGGTGGTTGAGCGCTGGCTTAGGAAGCCAGCGGCCCCGGTTCGGATCCCACATGTAAGGGCCAGTAACACTGCCCTCAAAAAAAAAAAAAAGTGCAAGCTGAGCTCTGAGCAACAGTAGTTTGATGCCCAGCCCGAGCTGTGCTGCCACTAAGCTGCCAACAGGTAGCAGGATGGCTCAGCTAAAAATAATTAATTAATTAAATAAAACTGGGATATTTAAAAATATGTATTAATTAGTTCACTTGACAATAATAATATAAGCTAATTATGTGTTAACATAAATAACATATTTTATGTAAAACTGCTATAATTGCCAAAACAAAAAATTAGTGAGAAGAGTGACATTGCTTTAAATGTTAAAAACTAGTTTTGGGGGCTGGCCGAGTGGCGCATTGGTTAAGCGCTGGTTTTGGGATGCCAGCGGCCCCGGTTCGGATCCCACATGAGGGCCAGTGACACTGCCCTCTACAGCTAACAACAGCTCCACCTGGAGCTGGGCTGTGCAAGCCCCAGTGATGGTGTGGGCTGCAGCCCCTGCTGCAGTAGGCTGCCATAGGCTACAGTGAGTGGCCCACAGCCAGCGTGAGCGGCTGGCAGCCAAGCATGAGCTGCCAATAGCCGTGATGAGCGACATCCAGAGGCCAGCGACCGATCTGCCTCATCCGGGAAGAGCGCAATGACGATACCAAGAGTGAAGCAACATCCTCCGCAACTAAACTGAAGAACAAAAAGACAGCAACTTGTCTGTTCCCCTTCCCCGATTCTCCAACGCTGTTCCCCTCCACCAATTCCCCAATAAAATCTTTAAAAAAAACAAAAAACTAGTTTTGGGTGTACAAAACAAGATAATGATTAGATATTTACACATTTTACAAAGTGATAACCCCAACAAGACTACTACCCATGTCATATCACACATAGCTACCACAATGCCATTGACTATGCTCCCTATGCTGTACTTTATATCCCGTGGGAGGTGGGAAATATATATAAAATGGTTGACACTCAATATTATTTTATATTAACTTCAGGTGTACAGCACTGTGGTTAAGCATTTATATAACGTATGAAGGGATCTCTCTGATAAGTCTAGTATCAATCTGACACCATACGTAGTTTTTACATTATTGACTATATTCCCCATACTGCATTTCACATCCCTGTGACTATTTTGTGACTACTTATTTATACTGAATAATCCCTTCACCTTTCTTGCCCATCTCTCAACCCTCCTCCTATCTAGCAACTATCAGTTTGTTCTCTATATCTATGAGTCTATTTCTGTATTGCGTGTTCATTTATTCTGCTATTTAGATTTCACATATAAGTGAGATATAAAGCATTTGCCTTTCTCAACCTGACTTATTTTACTTAGCATTATATCTTCCAGGTCCATCAATGTTGTTGCACGTGATAAGATTTCATTCTTTTTTTTTTTACGGCAAAGTAATACTCTATTGTATTAATGTACCACAATTTCTTTATTCAGTCATCTACTGAATAAATGATGGACATTTCAGTTGTTTCCATATTTTACTTACTGTGAATAGTGCTGCAGTAAACATAAGGGAGCATATATTCTTTTGAATTAGTGTTTTGGATTTTGGAAAAATGCCCAGGAGTGGAATAGCTGGGTCATAAGGTAATTCTATTTTTAATATTTTAAGGAACTTCCATACTGTTTTCTACAGTGGCTGTACCAATTTGCAGTCTCACCAACAGTGCACAATGGTTCCCTTTTTTCACACCCTCACCAACATTTGTTTTTTGTTGATTTATTGATGATAGCCATTCTGACAGGAGTGAGGTGGTATCTCATTGTGGTTTTTATTAACATTTCTCTAATTGAGCATCTTTTCATATGTCTGTTGGCCACCTTTTTTTCCTCTTTGGAGAAATGTCTGTTCAGATCCTTTGCCCATTTTTTATGTGGATTGTGTGTTCTTTTGGTGTTGAGTTGAGTTGTTTGAGTTTTTTAAATAAATTTTAGATATGAACCCTTTATCAGATATACTATTGACAAATGTCTTCTCCCATTCAGTAGGATATTTTTTGTTTTGTTGATGGTTTCCTTTGCTGTGAAAAAACTTTTTAGTTTGATGTAGTTCCATTTGTTTATTTTTTTCTTTTGTTTCCCTTGCTGAGGAGATATATCAGTAAAAACATTATTAAGGGTAATGTCTGAGAGTTTCCTTCCTGTATTGTCTTCCAGGAGTTTTATGTCTAGGGGTCTTGTGTTTAAGTCTAATCAATTTTGAGTTTATTCTTGTATATGGCATAAGAAGGTAGTCCACTTTTGTTTCCTTGCATGTATCTGTCCAGTTTTCTCAGCACCATTTATTGACTAGACTGTCTTTACCCAAGTGTAAATTCTTGCCTCTTTTGTCATAGATTAAATGATGGTATAGGGATGGATTTATTCTAGGCTCTCTATTTGTTCCATTGATGTATGTGTCTGTTTTTATGCCAGTACCATGCTGATTTGATTATTGTGGCCTCGTAGTATAATTTGATATTAGGCAGCATGACACCTTCAACTTTGTTCTTTCTCAGGCTTGCTATGGCTATTCAGGGTCTTCTATGGTTCTATTTACATTTTAGGACTATTTGTTCTAGTTCTCTGAAAAATGACATTGATAGGGATTACATTGAATCTATATATTGCTTTGAGTAGTATGGACATTTTAATTATATTAATTCTTCCTATCCATGAATATGGTATATGTTTCCATTTATTTGTATCTTTTTTTAATTTCTATCTTCAGTGTCTTGTAATTTTCTGAGCACAGATCTATTACTTCTTTGGTTAAATTTATTCCTAAGTACTTTATTTTAATTTATTTATGTATACTTTTTAAATTGGGGAATTGGGGGAGGGGAACAGCATTAGGGAATTGGGGAAGGGGAACAGACAAGTTGTTGTCCTTTTGTTCTTTAGTCCAGTTGTGGAGAATGTCACTTTACTGGCACATGTTGATATTATCATTGCAGTCTTCCAGGGTGAGGCAGTCGCTTGCTGGCCACTGGATAGCCACTCATGGCAGCTCAGGGCAGCTCATACTGGCTGCCAGCCACTCATGCTGGCTGCCAGCCACTCACGGTAGCTCACAGCAGCCCACTGCAGCAGGGGCTGCAGTCTAGGCTGTTGCCAGAGACTCACTGCAGCCCAGCCCCAGGTTGAGCTGTTTTTCATCATCTTAGCTATAGAGGGCTCAGCGTCACTGGCCCTCATGTGGGATCTGAACCAGGGCCCTGCTGCTCAGAGCTGGCGTCCCAAGCCAACTCTTAACCAACGCGCCACTCGGTCGGCCCATATTTTATTTTTTTTAGTGCAATTGTAAATGAAATTTTTTTTTAAATTTGTTTTTCTGATAGTTTGTTATTGGTATATAAAAATGCAGCCAATTTCTGAATATTAACTTTTGTATCCTGCTGCTTTACTAAATTCTTTTATCAACTGTAACAGATTTTTGGTGGAATCTTTTGGGTTTTTTATATATAGTACCATTTCATCTGCAAATAGTGACAGCTTTACTTCTTCCTTTCCATTTGAATGCCTTTTATTTCTTGTTCTTGTCTGATTGCTGCCACTAGGACTTCCAGACTATGATGAATAAAAGAGGTAAAAGTGGACATCCTTGTCTTGTTCCTGATCTTAGGGAGAATGCTTTTAGCTTTTCCTTCTTGAGAAGAATATTAGTCGTGGGTTTGTCATATTTAGCCTTTATTATGTTGAGCTATGTTCCCTCTATTTGCACTTTGCTGGGAGTTTTTATCATACATGAATGCTGGTTCATATTGTGGATATTGAGCCCACCTTGCATACCAAGAATAAATCTCACTTGATCATGGTGTATGATTTTTTTAATGTTTTGCTGAATTTGGTTCGATAATATTTTGTTGAGGATTTTGCATTTATGTTCATGAGGGATATTGGTCTATAGTTTTCTTTCTTTCCTTTTCTTTTCTTTCCTTTTCTTTTCTTTTTGTAACGTCTTTATCTGGTTTTGGAATCAGGGTAATTGTGGCCTCATAAAATGAGCTTGGGAGTTTTCCCTTCTCTTGAATTTTTGGAAATAGTTTAAGAAGGATAGGTGTTAATTGTTTTTTGAATGTTTGGTAAAATTAGCGTGTGATGACATCTGGGCCAGGATTTTTGTTTCTTGGGAGCTTGTTGATAGGTGATTGAATTTCATTAGCTGTAATTCAGATTTTCTGTTTCTTCTTGATTCCGTTTTGGAAAATTGCATGCTTCTAGTTTATCTATTTCTTCCAGATTGTCCAATTTGTTGGCAGATATTTGCTCATGGTATTTTTTAAATTTTTCTGTATTTCTGTGATGCCAGTTTTCACTTCTCCTTCATTTCTGATTTTATTTATTTGGGTTCCTTTTTTTTCATTTAAAATTTTGTTAATTTTGTTTATCTTTTCAAAAAACTAGCTCTTGGTTTTATTGATTTTTTAATAATTATTGTAGCTTCTATTTCATTTACTTCTGCTCTGATCTTTATTATTTCACTCCTTGTATTCATCTTGGGCTTTACTGTTCTTTTTCCATATTGCTTAGGTATAAATTTAGACTGTTTATTTGAGATTTTTCTTATTTCTTTAGATAGGCCTGCATTGCTATAAATTTCCCCCTTAGGATTGTTTCTACTGTGTCCTATAGGTTTTGGGTCATTGTGTTTTCATTTTTGTTTGTCTCAAGGTATCTTTTTTGTGGTTTTTTTTTTTTTTTTTTTTGAGAGCAGTGTCACTGGCCCTCATATGTGGGACCTGAACTGGGGCCACTGGCTTCCCAAGCCAGTGCTTAACCATCACGCCACTCAGCCAGCCCTCAAGGTATTTTTTGATTTGTTCCTTGAGATTATTGTTGACCCATTTATTATTTAGTAGCATGTTATTTATTTAGCCTCCATGTGTTTATTTGTTTTTCAGTTTTATTCTTGTAATTGATTTCTAGTTTCATACCATTGTGTTCAGAGAAGACCCTCGATATGATTTCAATCTTCTTAAATTTATTGAGACTTGTTTTGTGGCCTAACATGTCATCAATCTTGGAAAATGTTTCATGTGTACTTGAAAAGAATGTGTATTATGATGCTTTGGTGTCAAATGCTCCAAAATTATCAAATAAGTTCATGTGGTTTAGTGTGTCATTTAAGACCATTGTTTCCGTGTTGAATTTTCTGTCTGGAAGATTTGTCCATTGGTGTCAGTGTCAGTGGGTGTTAAAAATCCCCTACTATGATTGTGTTACTATTGTTCTCTGTCTTTATGTTTATATAGGTGCTCCTATGTTGGGTGCATAAATGTTAGTAGGGTTATGTCCTCCTGTTGGATTGATCCTTTCATTATTATGTAATGTCCTTTTTCTTAAATTATAGTCTTTGTTTTAAAGTCTTTTTTGTCCAATATAAATATTGCTACTACAGCTTTTTCCTCATTTTCATTTGCATTAAATATTTCCATTTGTTTACCTTCAGTTTCTTCATGTCTCACGATCTGAGGTGGGCCTCTTGTAGACAGCATATGCATAGGTCTGTTTTCTTGCCCATTCAGCTACCTTATGTTTTTTTATTGGAGCATTTAATCCATTTACATTTACAGTGATTATTAATAGGTACATAATTATTGCCATCTCATTATTCATATTTTTTTATCTTATTTGTTTCTTTTCTACTTCTGTTTAAAAAGGTCATTTAAACATTCCTTGTAATACTGACTTGGTGGTAATCAATTCTTTTAGCTCTTTTTTTCTGGGAAGCTCTTTATCTCTTTACTATGCAACCTTCCTCTTAAAGCACCACACAAAGAGCAAATTTCATACCTACTTTCTACAATTTCCACCTGGATAGGAAAATTTAATCATCTTTTGAAGAGATACTTTATAAAACAACTTCTAATCTGGTAGCTGCTAATATTATTCTGTCACAACTAAAATGATTATCCCAAGGCATGCCTTTTCTTTTTGGAACGAAGGCAAGTAACCAGAATGACTGATGTACTCTGAGAATGTGGAAGTGAAGGAGAAAAATATATATGGGAGACCTAGCCAGGAAACTGCAGTCTGAAATGAGCCCAGTTGTATGGAGAGCAAAAAAGGAAGAGGTTGGTTTAGTGTTTTCAGTCAGTAGAATAGTGAGTTGCCATTGCTCTCTACTTCCTTTAGGGAAGTATAGAGTCCTGACTGCAGAGACCTGATGGCACACACGAATAGCTTTTCCCTGCTGAGATCAGACAATAGATCTGGGTGCTAATTATCACTGTACTTATAAGAAATGCTGGATTATAGACATCATTATTGTCAGATGGCCCATGGATGGAGCATACAATAACTAACACCATCATGATTTATTGAAAAAAAAAATCCTCAGGCATATTATAAGTAAAACTCTCTTTATATACGTTTTCTATTTTCTACTACCTTAGTGCCATACATAGGAGCTTTTTATGTATACCTACCATAGAATTCTTTCCAGGTCTGTTAAGAATGTCCAAAGATCACCTGGCTTTTCTCCAGCATTTGAATATTACGCTAGAAAAAGCATGAGCTTCAGAGTCATAAAGATGAAAGTTTTCTTTTTTTTTTTTTTAGAGGGCAGTGTCACTGGCTCTTATATGTGGGATCCGAACCCGGGTCGCTGGCGTCCCAAGCCAGCTCTTAACCACCACGCCACTCTGCCGGCCCAAGATGAAGTTTTAACTACAGGATCTGCCAACAACAAATTGTATGGTCTTGGGTAAATGAGCTTCTGACCTTCAGTTTTTCCATCTGCAAATTTGGGAAGACAAAACAGTCTGATGGGAACATTGTGAGACTTAAATGAGAAACTAAGGAAAGGGCATAATCCAATCCCTTGCATTCAAAGACAGATGTGAAAAAGATGTTCTCTTTTTCCTTCTAAGGACAGTGACCATATAATTTATCATCCCAAATGGAACACTTTCAAGAACAAGGAGAGTCTCAGTTAATAAGTACACCTGAACAATCAACATAAGCTGGGAACATACTGGCAAACCAGGTGCAT
The DNA here is from genome assembly GCA_033961575.1 of Aselliscus stoliczkanus. Taxonomy (NCBI): domain Eukaryota; kingdom Metazoa; phylum Chordata; class Mammalia; order Chiroptera; family Hipposideridae; genus Aselliscus; species Aselliscus stoliczkanus. Next base: position 74,841,610 of record CM066729.1, read on the forward strand.
GTTCAACCTTTTTAAGTAAATATTCTGAAAGGCAAGGTGGGTATTAGCATTGATATATTAATAGGCTTTATTTGTTAGCACTGCTTTAGATTTACAGAAAATCTTGGAGATAGTGCATAGGGTTCCCATATACCACCACCCCTACACACATAATTTCCCCAATTAATATCTTGCATTAGCGTGTTATATTTGTTAGAAGTAATGATACAATATTGAAATATTATTAACTAAAGTACATAGTTTACACTAAAGTTCACTGTGTGTAGCATAGTTCTATGTGTTTTGACAAATGTACAATATCATATATCATATATCCACCATTACAGTATCATACAGAAGAGTTTCACCCTCTAAAAATCCCCTGTGCTTCATCTATTTATCCCTCCCTGCCCCCAAACTCCAGGAAACTATGATATTTTTATTCTTTCTACAGTTTTGCCTTTTTTGTAATGTCATATAGTTGGAATCATACAATATGTAGTCTTTTCAGACTGGCTTCTGTAACTTAGGAATATGCATTTAAGGTTCCTCCATGTCATTTCATGGCTCAATAGCTCATATAGGTATTTTTATTGCTGAATAATATTCCACTGTATGAACGTACCACAGTTTCTTTTTTCTTTTTTCTTTATTTCTTTTTGAGAGCAGTGTCACTGGCCCTCATATGTGGGACCTGAACTGGGTCCGCTGACTTCCCAAGCCAGCACTTAACCACCGCGCCACTCGGCCGGCCCCACAGTTTCTTTATTCATCAACTGAAGGACATCATGGTTGCTTCCAGTTGTTGGCCAATATGAATAATGCTGCTATAAATATTCATACGCAGTTTTTTGTTTGTTTATTTGTTTTTGTGGACATAAGTTTTCATTAATTAGACAAATACCAAAAGACATGATTGCTGGATCATATGATAAGACTGTTTAATTCATGTAAGAAACTGTCAAACTGCTTTCAAAAATGGCTATACTATTTTGTATTCCCACCAGCAAAGAATAAGAATTCTGTTGCTCTGCTTCCTTGCCTGAATTTGTCATTCTTTTTGTTTTCCTCAGATTATCACTATCATGTTGCCCTCAATATGCAACTAGAATTGCCTTAATTATGTAAATAATTTTGTGCTTATGTCAAAGTAGTTGAATCACCTTTCCTAATTTAAGTCCCCTAAGATGTAGCAATCAGGATTAATCTATTGGTTTTGTTTTGTTTTGAGGGCAGTGTCACTGGCCCTCTTATGTGGGATCGAACCGGGCCGCTTGCTTCCCAAGCCAACGCTTAACCACCGCGCCACTCGGCTGGCCCTAATCATGATTAATCTAAAGAGACACTCTTAAACATGAAGAATAAGGAAGAACACCATAATTATTTTTGGTGAGTTAAAGAATTACATAAAAATCTAGTTTTTTTTTATAGAAAACTATGATTTTGAAATACGTTTTCTTTTAAACTGGATAGGAGTAGAATATATGACTATTAATATTTAAATTGTCTTGTATTTTCTTAAATTTTCAAAATTAATTCACTAGAGAAATGAGAGACAAAGAGGAGAGGTAGGGGAAGCATTTTGCAGTTTACCAAATACCATGGGTTTTCTTGTTTGTTTATTTACTTGTTTGATGTTTTGCCTGTTTTGCTTTTGCCAACTAGAGTAGCACTAGCTGATTATCTTTTTCATGTAAGAATCTTTAATTAGAAAGTGAGTCCATAACTTCCCAAACTGACACCTGTGCTTGTGTATAATATGATCTGAATAGATAGTAGAATGAAATGAGAATGGAAGATGAAATTAAATGTTTAAAACCTAACATGCCATTTCCCAGTCTCATGAACCTATCAGATTTTCCTGTTGTCATCTTCTTTCTGGTTTTGAAGGCTTCATTACCCATGGCACCCACACTTGGAACTTGGATGTCATCTTTGACTCTTTCCTCTCTTATCACTTAGTTATAAGCCATCATCACATAGCAATGTTTTATTTTGTTTTGTTTATGCAGTTGTACAGTTGGAGCAAATGAGAAAAAAAGTAGCTGGAATATCTTGCCAAATGTAACTTTGTATAATGTCAGACTGGAACATATAAAACTAAATGTTTCCTCTTTGTTTTTTATTATAGCAATGGCCTTTTATATAACTTGTCCTCTTGAAGATTTCAAGAAAATTTAAGAAGGCAGCCCAATATACTTCCAAAAATCTTCCACAGTTGCTGGGGGAAAGAAGAAAATTATCTCCAATGGCCAGCCATTATAATACATATTACCTAGAGGAAGAAATGGATTTTCTACTAACAATTTTTTATTAACATTTTGGCATTCATTAGCTTATCAAATTAATCAGCTAAAACCTTGGAATATAGAACAAAATCTTACTTCTGGGCCGCTCATTTGGCCTTCTTCCAAATAATCTTCTTTGACAGACACCAGTGGCTTAGTGTTGTCCTAAATGCAAAGCTAATCAAATTACCCCTCTCTATCAAATTCTTTCATGGCTCTTATTACATACAAAATGAAGTCTAGAGGTTTTGGTGATTTACCTCTTATTTTTAGCCTTTCTTATTCTCTTTTAAGAACATTATACTGTATTAAGGGAAAATGATCTATGGTGATATATAAATCAAAGAGAGCAAAGCAAAAACAAACAAACAAACAAAAAGGAATTCAAATGATAGAACAAAATTGTTGACTGGGGCCTCTAGTGGGAATTTCTTCAGCAGTAACTATCATAATCAGATATATTTCTAGCTTTAGAACAAAACAAAACAAAACAATAGCCCTTTTGTGTTTTTAAGATAAAGAATTCTCCTGAGTTAAGTCAATTTTTGAAATCAAAGTAGAGATATGTGCATTCTATTATTGCATAAAAGTATTTGTAGAGGGCCTATTATGTGCCACAAACTCATGTCACACATCACTTAACCCTACAAAATCAAGGTCAGTGCTTTTGTCCTTCCCATTTCACGGATAGGATACTCAGCCATAGTGAAGTGACATTAAGGCTACATTCTTTTTCTAAAAAAATTTATTGGGTAACAGCCATGGTCATTGGTTACACATTGCTTTCATGCTACAATGGCATAGTTGACTCTTTTAAGGAGGGCGCCACTCACAGTGGCCCATGCAGGGCCAGCAACCTTGGTGTTATTGGCACCATGTTCTAACAAACTGAGCTAACTGGTCACCCCAAGGCTACATTCTTAAATTCCAGACTATATCCCTCCCTTTGCCCTTGGAAGGGTCAGAACCAGGAGTTAAACACTAAACATCTCAGGAAAAATGTCAGAGTCTATGTATGGTTTCTTTTTTTTTTTTTTTTTTTTTTTTGAGGGCAGTGTTACTGGCCTTCATATGTGGGACCGAACCGGGGCCACTGGCTTCCCAAGCCAGCACTTAACCACTGGGCAACTCGACCGGCCCTATGTATGGTATTTAAAGGTATTGAAAATTTCAACTACAAGTTAATTTTTTTTTCTTTTCTATAGTTACTGCCTGGATTAAACATAATCAAAGAACCTCTTTAAAATTTCCTTTTTTTTTTAAACATTTTATTGGGGAATTGAGGGAGGGGAAAAGTGTTGGAGAATTGGGGAAGGGGAACAGAGAAGTTACTGTCCTTTTGTTCTTCAGTCTAGTTGCAGAGGACGTTGCTTCACTGGCCCTTGTTGGTATCACTGCGCTCTTCCTGGATGAGGCAGATCGGTCGCTGGCCTCTGGATGGTCTCTCACCATGGCTATTGGCAGCTCACACTGGCTGCCAGCCACTCATGCTGGCTGCCTGCCACTCACTGTAGCCTATGGCAGCCCACTGCAGCAGGGGCTGCAGCCTACACCATTGCTGGGGCTCATAGCCCAGCTCCAGGTGGAGTTGTTGTTAGCTGTAGAGGTCAGTGTCACTGGCCCTCACATGTGGGATCTGACCTGGGGCCGCTGGCATCGCAAGCCAGCTCTTAACCAATGCGCCACTCGGCCGGCCCTAAAATTTACTTCTGATGGAGTGAAAAGAGATAGGTCTTAGAAGACATAACTTTCCTGAAATTGTCTGTTAAAAAATAATTAGTTTTTTCCCTAACATGATCAAAAGGAGAAAATGCAGCTGCTTTTGTCACTGTGATGGATGGAATAAAATATTTTGAATTTAAATAATTTATTTCATTTTTACATTTGAACTGCATTCCAAGACAGTTCCAATTTGTGATGTAATCTCTAAACATTTATTATTTTGTCTCTAATTTGAAGGTGTCTGGAAATGTCTCTGCTTCAGATGGGTAGTTTGTATTTTTAACCAGTCAATGCTAAATTACTTTCAATAAAATTCATTCAGGCTGTCACTATCATTAGCGATAACAGTGTGAGATATTTATATATATTTTCTGCCTGTTTCAGATCAATCCAAGGACAATGAATAGAATAAGTAAAATCAACACTTGAAAATAAATACCTTTATTTTTAATTTGTTGTGTATGTACAGAATTCCCATCCATTAGTTATTCTATTTAAATTATAATGAATTTGCACAGGAGGAAGGATGCCTTTTGAGATTGGGTCTGCTGTGTAGATGAAATTAAAGACCAGAAATGAAAAAATATTATCGAGCTCTTATTCAGTACTTTTATTGATTCACTGAACAACATGTGGATAAATTATACTGCATCTTAATTGTTTGTCCTGCCTTTGATATAAGGTATCTTATTTAGTCTGCTCTGGCTATTATAACAGAACACCATCGACTGGGTGGCTTATAAACAACAGAAATTTATTTCTCACAGCTCTGGAGGCTAGGAAGTCTAAGATCAAACTATCAGCAGATTCGGTGTCTGGCGAGGGCCTGCTTTCTGGATCATAGACAGCTGTCTTCTTGCTGTGTCCTCACATGGCAGAAGCGGGGGAGAGCTCTGTGGGGTCTCCTTTTATAAGGGCAATAATCTCATTCAGGAGGCCTCCACTCTTATGACCTAATCACCTACCAAAAGTCTCACCTTCAAATACCATTACATTGGAGATTAGGTCACAACATATGAATTTTGGAGGAACACAAACATTCAGACACAAACAAAGGGTAAGAGGAAAATCTTGTGAATACCACCTACCTGCCTGACAGGCAGCCTCCTCAACAGTAATCTATTTATTCATCAAATTCTTGCTGCATAACAAGCACTGTCCTAAGTATTGATGGAGTTGCAAATATAAATCTCATGTAAACCTTGCCCTCATAAGGCTTATATTATAATTGTATAAATACACAGTATAATAATAATAGTATAAGTATATACTAAAAATGTACTATAAGTATATTGATGGAGTATATTGATGCTATAAGAATATTGATGGAGTATATTGATACTATAATAGAAAATCTGTAATTACAGTGATAGTATATATTATTCTTTTGCAAACTTTGAAAACTAAATCTAAAGACACCTCCTCAGTGAAGACTTCTCTGATGCCCCCGACTCCCTCAGGCTGAGTAAGTTATCTATCTAACCTCTGAGCACCCATGATTTGTAATTTAAGTCTCTAATTCATCTGTATAAATACAGTGGATGCTTATCTCTCTTACTGAACTCAAAGCTCTATGATGAAGAGACTGTGTCTCAGTGCTCTTTGTACCCCCACCTTAAAAAGCGCAAAGAAAGCTGGCAATGTTTGTTAAATAAGTGAATGTATGATGCAAGGTATCAAGATGAAGTAACAGGAAAAGGACCAGATCATGGGGAGCTTGAGCTCTGGACAAAGAATTCTGGCGTCACATTGTGACATAGAGAAAAGAGCACGAATTTTCATGTAACATTAGGCAAGCTAATAATAATAGCTAACTTTCTCTTTATTTTTTTTAAAGATTTTTATTGAGAAATTGGGGGAGGGGAACAGTGTTGGGGAATCAGGGAAGGGAACCAGCCAAGTTGTTCTTCAATCTCAGTTGTGGAGGGCAGCAGTCGCCATCTGGCTTCCCATTGGCAGCTAGTGGCCTCTAAGCTCAAGATGCTATGTTCAATCTTAGTTGTGGGTGGGCATAACCACCATCCCACGCAGGAGTTGAACCAGCAGCCTTGTTGTTAAGAGCGCACGCTCTATCCACTGAGCCATCCGGACGGCAGCTCAGCTCAAGGTGCTGAGTTCAGCCCTAGTTGTGGGTAAGCCTAGCCCACCATGGAACAGGCAATCTTGTTACACCCGCTGAGCCATCCTGCCACCTGTTGGCAGCTCAGCGACAGCTCAGCTCAGGTGCAGCATCACTGACCCATGTGGGAATCGAACCCACGGCCCTGTTGCTCAGAGCTTGCACTCTAAGCCAACTCTTAAGCAACTGAGCCACTTGTCTTGCCCAATAATAGCTAACTTTTATTGATTCTTTACTTACATGCCAGGCACTGTTCTAAGTGCTTTCTGTGAATTATCTTATGTATTCCTCCTATTTAGTAGGTCCAATTGTTACCATATTATAGGAGAGGAAGCTGAGGTACATAGAAAACAATGACATGCACAAGATTGTTCAACTAGTATTGGTAAAGCCAGGATTTAGGTCTGGACATCCTAATTCCTGTTTTAGACCTACCTGTAGTTAGCTGTATCTAGGTTATCTAAGCCTTAATTTTTATCTGTAAATGGGCTCTGTAGGACCTTCATTACCAGAATGCTTATGATACTCAATAAGATACAATGTATAAAATATCTAGTATAGTGCACAGCGAAGTCTATGTCTCAATAAATGTCATTTTCTCCCTTATTCATCAGTCAAAGTTTTTTTTTTTTTTTTTAAGATTTTTGAGCAGGATATATAACAAGGTTAGAACCAGGCTTCTTCTGAATCTCATTAAAAGAAGACACAGAATTGTTTCCTTGGACTAAGTTAGCACTGGAATGTCCACTGTGAAAATATATGAATCAGCATTACAGGAATTCTAGAGGCTAGGGTGTCCAAAGACCATAAAGAGAGTCAGCATGATCTTTCAGATATTTGTTGACTGGTTCTATAAAAAACTTAGCAGAATACTGTTTATGTTCATGGTGAGCCTCAAATTTGCTCTGAAGTCTCAGGGGAGTCTGAATTTAGTGGGAGTATCATTACCAGTCACTTCCATTTAAATTGTAGGTCTACTTAATCAATTAGACAAAGAGGGCAAATCAACAGGGTTCCCTTCAGATCGTAGAATGAAAACCTTGTACTCCAGAAGAATTCAGTGTCACCTGAGTATTTATGTTCTTAATGCTGCAGTAGAACATGTGAACATCCCAGCTGCAGAGATTATGTAGAATCTTAGGAAGTAAGTCAGGAAAAGTGTAGTCTCGGGCCGGCCGAGTGGCATGTTGGTTAATTAAGAGTTGGCTTCGGGGGACTGGCTGAGTGGTGCTGTGGTTAAGCGCTGGCTTTGGAAGCCAGCGGCCCCAGTTTGGTCCCACATCTGAGGGCCAGTGACACTGCCCTCAAAAAAAAAAAAGAAAAGACAAAAATGAGTTGGATTGGGACACCAGCTCTGAGCAGTAGGGTCCTGGTTCGTATCCCACATGAGGGCCAGTGATGCTGCGCCCTCTACAGCTAAGATGGTGAACAACAGCTCAACCTGGAGCTGGGCTGCCATGAGTCACCAGGGTCAGTGTAGGCTGCAGCTCCTGCTGCAGTGGGCTGCCATAAGCTACAGTGAGTGGCTGGCAGCCAGTGTGAGCTGCCAAGAGCCATCTTGGGCGGCCATCCAGAGGCCAGCAACCGATCTGCCTCACCTGGGAAGAGCACAATGATAATATCAACATAGGCCAGTGAAACAACGTCTTCTGCAACTAGACTGAAGAACAGAAGGACAGCAACTTGTCTGTTCCCCTTCCCCAATTCCCCAATGCTGTTCCCCTCCCCCAATTCCTTAATAAAATCTTTAAAAAGAAAAAAATTGTCTCCTGCTATTATGGAGGCTGGCAAGTCCAAAAACTGCAGGGTAGCCTGGAGACCAGAGAAGAACCAATGTTGCAGTTCAAGTCCGTGGGCCAACAGGATAAAGATTCAGGAAAGAGCCAATGTTGCAGTGCAATTCTTAAGGCTATTTGCTGGTAGCATCCCCTCTTGCTTGAGGGACATCACTCTTTTGTTCTAGTCAGGCCTTCAGCTGGTTGTATGAGGCCCACCCACATTATGGAGGGCAATCTGTCTTACTCAAAGTCCACCAATTTAAATATTATTCTTATGCAAAAGCACCATCACAGAGATATCCAGAATAATGTTTGATCACATATTTGGACACAATAGCCCAGCCAAGTTGACACACAAGACTAACCATTACAACCTATTTTAAAGTTATTAAGATTTCCTACACACACACACACACACACACACACACACACACACACACACACACAACTGTGGTTGGAGCAACAGAGAGTGGGGGAAAAAGAAAAGGACTTTAATTCATTCATTTTGTTCAGTATTGTACAAGAAAGAAGTTGAATGGGTTGAAGCCTCCTAGTAATGTAAAATTGTAAGTTAACTGCCAAGTTGATTTTTATTTAGGTAACACTGAGAAGCAAGTCTGCAATTAGGTCATTATCTAGTGAAACAAGCATGGAGGGAAGGTTTCTTATCCAAACATCATTCCTTAAGAAATTACTGGAAACTTATATAATATCAGAAAACAAACAAAACGAAACAACGGAACAACCTAGGTCTATGTAAAATACTTTATCTGAAAATCTAGTGGTTATCTACCACACGATTGAGCAAGAAGTGGTACCCATTCCATTTTTTTTGTTTGTTTGTTTTGGTAGGGTTTTTTTTTTTTTTTTTTTTTTTATTGGGGAATTGGTGGAGGGGAGCAGCGTTGGGGAATCGGGGAAGGGGAACAGACAAGTTGCCGTCTTCTTGTTCTTCAGTTTAGTTGCGGAGGATGTTGCTTCACTGTTGGAATCGTCATTGCGCTCTTCCCGGATGAGGCAGATCGGTCGCTGGCCTCTGGATGTCGCTCATCGCGGCTATTGGCAGCTCACGCTTGGCTGCCAGCCGCTCACGCTGGCTGCGGGCCACTCACTGCAGCCCATGGCAGCCCACTGCAGCAAGGGCTGCAGCCCACACCATCACCGGGGCTCGCACAGCCCAGCTCCAGGTGGAGCTGTTGTTAGCTGTAGAGGGCAGTGTCACTTGCCCTCATGTGGGATCCGAACCGGGGCCGCTGGCATCCCAAAACCAGCGCTCAACCAATGCGCCACTCGGCCGGCCTGTTTTGGTAGGGTTTAAATGAACTCAGGTACCACATATTTAGTGTTTATAGTCAAAATTATCTAAGACCAGAACAACTCTGAATTTAGTATTTGAAGAATTGATTGCTTTGGGGTACCAATTATCTGCCTGACTCTATTTAACTGATTATTTTCAAAATGGTATGTGAGTTGACATAGATGATCTTGGGGCCATCTCCAATTTGTTTTAAGTCTCTATCTAATTTATAAATGTCATGTAAAAGTGTCCCTATTTGAAGACTCAAGATTTTTTCAACATTTTTAAGAGCCCTGAAGAAAGTTCAACAATCTGGACAATATTAGGAAAAAATAGAGAGGAACAGAGACTAGACTTTTTTTTTTTTAAGATTTTATTGGGGATTTGGGGGAGAGGATCAGTGTTGGGGAATCGGGGATGGGGAACAGACAAGTTGCTGTCTTTTTGTTCTTCAGTCTAGTTGTGGAGCATGTTGCTTCACTGGCCCATGTTGGTATTATCGGTGCATTCTTCCCGGGTGAGGCAGTCGCTTGCTGGCCGCTGGACAGCTGCTCATGGTAGCTATTGGCAGCTCATGAAAATGCATGCCAGCCCCACTGCAGCCTACTCAGTCACTGGCAACTCACGGCGGCCCAGTTCCAGGTTGAGCTGTTGTTCACCATCTTACCTGTAGAGGGTGCAGCGTCACTGGCCCTCATGTGGGATGAGAACCAGGGCCCTGCTGCTCAGAGCTGGCGTCCCAAGCCAACTCTTAACCAACATGCCACTCAGCCGGCCCGAGACTACACTTTTCCTGACTTACTTCCTAAGATTCTACATAATCTCTGCAGCTGGGATGTTCACATGTTCTACTGCAGCATTAAGAACATAAATACTCGGGTGACTCTGAATTCTTCTGGAGTACAAGGTTTCATTCTAAGATCTGAAGGGAACCCTGTTGATTTGCCCTCTTTGTCTAATTGATTAAGTAGACCTACAATTTAAATGGAAGTGACTGGTAATGATACTCCCACTAAATTCAGACTCCCCTGAGACTTCAGAGTAAATTTGAGGCTCACCATGAACATAAACAGTATTCTGCTAAGTTTTTTATAGAACCAGTCAACAAATATCTGAAAGATCATGCTGACTCTCTTTATGGTCTTTGGACACCCTAGCCTCTAGAATTCCTGTAATGCTGATTCATATATTTTCACAGTGGACATTCCAGTGCTAACGTAGTCCGAGGAAACAATTCTGCATCTTCTTTTAATGAGATTCATTAGAAGCGTGGTTCTAACCTTGTTAGAACCTCACAGCATCTCACACTGGTTGCCTGCCATTCACTGTAGCTTATGGTAGCCCACTGCAGCAGGGTCTGCAGCAGGGTCTGCAGCCTAGCCATTGCCAGTGACTCAAGGCAGCCCAGCTCCACATCAAGCTGCTGTTCACCATCTTAGCTGTAGAATGCAGTGTCACTGGCCCTCATATGTGGGATTCGAACCGGGCCAAGCTGCTCAGAGATGGCGTTCCCAAGCCAACTCTTAACCAACATGCCACTTGGCCGGCCCAAGCCAATTTCTTTTTTTTTTTTTAAAGATTTTATTGGGGAATCGGCAGAGGGGAACAGCATTGGGGAATCGGGGAAGGGGAACAGACAAGTTGCTATCTTTTCGTTCTTCAGTTTAGTTGCGGAGGATGTTGCTTCACTGTTGGTATCGTCATTGCGCTCTTCCCGGATGAGGCAGATCGGTCGCTGGCCTCTGGATGTCGCTCACTGCGGCTGTTGGCAGCTCACGCTTGGCTGCCAGGTGCTCACGCTGGCTGCGGGCCACTCACTGTAGCTTATGGCAGCCCACTGCAGCAGGGGCTGCAGCCCACACCATCACTGGGGCTCGCACAGCCCAGCTCCAGGTGGAGCTGTTGTTAGCTGTAGAGGGCAGTGTCACTGGCCCTCATGTGGGATCCGAACCGGGGCCGCTGGCATCCCCAAACCAGCGCTTAACCAATGCGCCACTCGGCCGGCCCCAAGCCAATTTCTTAAACAGATCTCTTTCAATATATATGCACATCTCATTGATTTTGATTCTCTGGAGAATCTTGAGCAATACACAGGCACTCTCTAACTTTATATTAAATAATCAAAGAGTAGAACTTCGTGGTAGCAAAATGTTTATTATTGTTGAAACTCTAAAGATGGGCTTATGCATAATCTCAAACTTATTTCTTAATGCAAAACCAAGCAATTCATTTTCCTTTCTTTTGTCCATTTAGTTGTGTTTGATTAAATCAATAGCTATATGTATTGGAAATGGATAACAGACCATAAATAAATTCCAAGTTAGCCTCAAATTTTTCACTGAAAACATTTCTAGGGGATAAGGTGAGAAATGGGGAATACTGAATAGCAGCCAGTGTCCACACGGAGAAGAAAGTGCTGGGCCAAAGTCTTTACAGTGCAGCTTTTTGGTATTTGATTTTACTGGTATACCTGCTACTGAAAAACTGCGTTAGACTATTATAAGAACGCATCAAACCAACTATGGTCTTGGTTTTAAATCCACTAAACTGTTGTCTATGTCTATGAGTTTTTGTTTGTTTTTCTATTTACCAGAAATGTCCCCCTAAAGAACAATTGACCTAGGAATATAGAAAGGAATATACTTTTGAAGATAAAATTTTGACTTTTCTGTGATTTCTTTTTCTTTGGGGGGGGGTCAATCTTGGTGACTGGTTATACCATCTCCTCAGTATTTCTCCCCTTTACTCTATTCTATTAATACTACCCTACCTCCCCACATTACCCTCTGGTAACCGCTAAACTGTTGTCTGTGACTATGATTTTTGTTTACTTGTCTTGTTCATTTGTTGCTTTCAGATTTATATCCTACATAGGAGTGAAGTCATATGGTTCTCGACTTTTTCTGTCTGACTTATTTCGCTTAGCATAATAATTTCAAGATCCATCCATGTTGTCACAAATGGCAGTATTTCATCTTTTCTTATGATCAACTAATGTTCCATTGTATGTATATTCTTCTTTATCTAATCATTTATCAAAGGACACTGGTCGTTTCCATGTCTTGGCCTGGCTTTAGAGAGTGACAAGTACTGAAGAAAAGAGGAGAGTATCAGTTCCATTTAAGAGATACCTTTTCCTTGAATTAAAAGTGAACCAACAAAGAACAGCCAATAGAAAGCAAAAGCTATGAACAGAAAGTTTTAATGACACTGTTTTTTGGTGTGTTTTTTCCCCCCCCATAAAAGCCCCTTTTTGGTGAATGTTAGTTCAACAGTCGTTTTTATTTTAGTTCTCATTTTATCTGCCATTTATGGAGAACTTCTAATTCTAGGTCTCTATATGAATTTTTATATTTACTCCTTTTAACAGCTCATGAGACAGACATAATAAATAATATAGTAAAATGACATGTGCTTTCCTTCAGGTCTCCAAAGTCCACGGTTTTGTATATTGCCATGCTGACTCCCATGCTTTTTGCTCTTCTAGTATAACCAGCGAAGCACATTTAGTGGGCAGTAGACATGTCAGAGGTAAAGGTATTCATATTCAAGGAATACTGTGCTGTTCTTTTCAAAGCAGTCCATATTTCATAAGCCTGCAACAAAAGGAAGCTCAAGTCATGATGGCTGAGTGTGCAGAACACATGTTGTATCAATTATTCTGATTATCATATAGATATTCCCAAAAGATTGAGAGAAATACAATGGAAGAATAATACTAATTAAGGTTTAGTTTTCACACTTTTAGTAATCTGTTTACTTCAATGCTGAAATGTTTTTGCAGTATTCGTGGGACCACAGTATGAAGCAAATTAGAGTCTTATTACATTATAGTATCTGTCAGTTGATCACAGCATTGGTCTACAATTATAGTCAGGAGTATACTTGAAAATTTGAATATTTCATAAAGAAGACACAGTCTTCCAGTCTGTGTAATTATTTAGTTTGCCAAATAAACAATTGTCTTGTTTTACTACCTCTAAATTATTCCTGTTGAAGAAAAACAGGCATAAAACTAGATACATTATTCAAGCTGGTGGTTTACATCAGCAAATGCTAAGAAGAACCAAATGAATCCTGGTAGACGAGTTAAAACTCAGCCATGTAGAGCAAGGAGAGGACCCAGGACCCAGAATAACAAGGACATTACATTTTTTAATGACTTTTTACAACCCTCATGCTTGATGGTAGTAACAACCTGATACATATGCAAAGAAAGAATAAGTCAGTGAAGGAATTAATTAATTAATTTGTTATACATCTTTTTTTTCTAAATTGCTAATTTTAAGAGGGAACTCATGACTAATTGAAATCCTCAAATAATTCTGCAATTTCATCTGTCCTGGAATTTCAATATCTTTTGTCGAAAAGGTAAACATGGAATAAAACTGGCTAATGAAAGTTTTTTTCTTTAGTTTTCTTGGAGTGAGAATACAAATGAATAGAAAAATGTATAAAAGGCAAGCAAATGAAGAAATGACATAAAAAGTGTGGATAATTATCACAGAGAGAAATTAGCTGCTGAACCACTGAGAGGAAACTAAAATGTGACCATGATCATCCATCCATTCACCTACCCAAACATGTAATAATTTACTGAGACTTGACTAATAACAGTCATTTTGGTAGCTCCTGTGAATAATTATTTTGATAGATAAGACATGCACCTTATTTTTGTAGCTTAGGTAGGGAGGTCAGGTGCACGAAACATATAGTTTCAGTATGACACTTTGTGAGCTGTCCACATGTGAACAGCATACAAAGGGGAGAGAAGAAGGAAGGACAAATACTTCCTGGAAAAAAGGAAAAGGCTTCAGAAAGGAAGAATATTTGACCTTAGTCCTGAAGGAAGGTGTGGAGTTACCAGATGAAAGGCACTTTAGGAGGAGGAAAAGGTAGGTATAGCCAATGGCAGATTGAGAGGAAAAATCAGGGCTAGGCTAGTGGTATGTTAATACCAGATGGTGTGATATCTATTTAAAATGATAGGTGGTGAAAGGTCATGTGTTTCTAATGCAAATACCTGATCAGCCAGTGTGTTTTCCCACACATTCGGATTGTGATCTGGGTCCCAGTAATCCTGCAAATATATGTGCCTTTTGAGATGTAGAAACTGGTTTGCTGGATCCTCTGACAAAAATGGCGCTCCTAGTGCTCCTGTAATTCAGAGGTCAAGAGCACAGTATTTTTTAGGACAATAGTTTACATCAATATTTCCTCTTAAAGAGACACAGCTGTGGTGTTTGGGAGGATGGGTGCATGAGAGGGAATTCCTGGAAAAGCTATGGCTTGAGGGAGGTGGCTATTCCTTAGCCCTTTGCCACCACTGTACTATTACCACCACTCTATGTGAATTGTATATTGCATAATGTACAGCATGAAATCCAGTGCTGTGTGGTGGGTGGAAAAATTTTCAGAGCTTCTGTATATGCATGGGAGCCCACAGACTTGGATACAAATTCCAGCTCTATCACTTTTTTTGACAACTTGTTTAATTTATCTAACTCTAGCTTTCTTGTATGTAAAGAGGTATAATAATAGTAATAACACAGTAACATTATAACATTGCATTACTGTAAGGATTGGCTAAATTAATGGGTATAAACCAGCTAGCTCAAACCAGGCAGTCAACAATATTATTCTTGCTTTCCCAGCTTTCTAAAATAGAATATATCTTTCAGTTCAAAGTAGAGACTGTCCCCAAATCTGACACTGTAGTTAAAATTGTTTGTATTGATAGAACCATCATTAAATCAACAGGTTGGCATTTTCTATCTCCTTTTAACTCCAGGATTAAGGGGAAAAGTGATAATTTTTAAAATCCAGACTTTTTTAAGATCTTAAAATTATAACAGCCTATATTTCGTTTTTATTCCTAAACAAATCATGTTCGGAGTTGTAATTTGAATCAATATAAAGGGAAACACACTCCTGACCTATATGTGATGACAATATAATCTATTTATTGCATGTGATAAAGAAGCATTTATTAGGTCTGGCCAAGTGGTGCTTTGGTTAAGAGCTGGCTTGGGACGCCAGCTCTGAGCAGGGGGTTCCCAGTTCGGATCTCATATATGAGGGCCAGTGACACTGTCCTCTATAGCTAAGGTGGTGAACAACAGCTCCATTTGGTTGCCTCTATAGCTAAGATGGCCGGCCATGGTGTGGGCTGCAGCCTCTGCTGCAGTGGGCTGCCATATGCTACAGTGAGTGGCCGGCAACCAGCATGAGTGGCTGGCAGCCAGCATGAGCTGCCTAGAGCTGCCGTAAGTGGCCATCCAGAGGCTGGCAACCGATCTGCTTCACCTGGGAAGAGCACAATGATAATACCAACATGGGCCAGTGAAGCCATGTCCTCCACAACTAGACTGAAGAACAAAAGGACAGCAACTTGTCTGTTCCCCCTCCCCGATTCCCCAACGCTGTTCCCTCCTTCAATTCCCCAATAAAATCTTTAAGAAAAAAAAGAAAAAAGCATTTGTCACAAATCTAATTATAAGTAATGTTATGTTAGGCATTCTACAGCTTCATCATTAACAAGCCTCTACTGATGAATACTCTGTATGGACCAGGGTCACAGTGAGCTCTGAAATATGAAACCTCTCTTCTAAAAGGGATGAAAGGTCCCAGATACAAAACAAAACAAGTCAACACAGAATTTGACTGTGCCAAGGAAGTTTTGTGGAAGACGGTGTCATTGAGCACTGGGACACTGGGGCACAAGCAGACATGTCCACGGTCAGGGAAATTGCTTAGCCTATTCCTTGAAGGAAAGATTAAATTAGCATGATAGGAAAAGAGGCAAGACTTTTAATTTTAAGATGGAGGAATGATGAGAGCAAAAGTCATAGGGAATCTATAAGATCAGTGTCTGAAAACAAATATATACACAAATATTAATAACATTATTATTTATTGAGCATGGTACTAAACACATTACCTGAATTACCTAATATAATGCAAAAAACGTAATCTACTTTTGCAGATCTGGAAACTAAGTCAAAGAAAAGTTAAATAATGTGTTCATGGCCACACAGCCAGTAGGAGGAGGAAATAGAATTCTCCCTTCAGAGCCACTGAACTATGTTAAGCAAGGATAGGATGCTTGGGGTACAACAACAACAACAACAGCAACAACAACAACAACAACAAAAGTCTTCTGCATTTACAGGAAAAAAGAAAACAATCATTTCTTACACATTCCCTATGATCTCATGCTTTTCTAAGCTTGGCCTTGAGCTCCAAGCAAAGTTGTAGTTATTAACTCTATTGTTTCTAGTTTAATGGGTCAATCCAGTAAGCTCTAGTTCTAAATGAGTACCTATTGAAAATGACAGTCTCTCTGGATATTATACATCAATCAGGCTGCCTCTGGGTGCAAAACATTGTACTGCTAATGGAGGATCGAAAAATGTCTCAGACATATTCTCCATTGAAAAAAAAGTTAGCAATTGTATTTATTCAATGATTTAAAAATAAAAGGCAAATGTCCACGTCAGAAGATATTAGTAACAGATGCCGGAAGTTATGCTGGACTGCTGCTATGGAATCTAATCCAGTACAATCAAACCAAAATGGCTGTGGAAGCCATTCTCTAAGATTGTCTCCAAAGAATGCTCACTGCCTTCTGGTATTCATATCCTGTGTGGTCCCCTCTCTCACTGAGTAGGGCTGATCTGTGTAACCAAGGACATGGTGAATATGACAGTGTGCAATTGTTATGGCTAGGACATAAAAGGCATGATAGCTTCTTCTTTGCCTCTCTTGGATAACTTGCTCCAAGGGAGGGAATTTAGCTGACATGTTGTGAGGATACTTGAGCAGCTCTGAGGAAGAGGCCCACATGTCAAGGAACTAAAGCCTTCCACCAACAACCATGTAAGTGAGACACCTGGGAACCTGATGCTTTTTCTCCAGTCAAGCCTTCAGGTGACCACAGCCCCCACTAACATCTTTAATTGCAACCTGAGAGACCCTAAATCAGACTCATTAACCTATGCTACTCCCAAATTCCTGACCCTCAGAAACTGTGAATGTTCATTGTTTTAAGTTGCTAAGGTTTGGGGAAATTAGTTATGCCATAGTAGATACTGAATACAATGCATTATAAACACCTGCTAATGTCAAGGAAACTGCTAATTACCAGACTTGAGACTAGATGAGGCCACAAGGGCATAAAATATAAGAAGGAACTCACTCTCAGGCTTACACAAATGTGCCATAAGACCTCTATTTCCCTTACCCTACTCCCTCTGTTCTGATAATCATCATTGCATGGAAAAACAAACAAACAAACAAACAAACATAACCCTTGTCACTAAGGAACTCACATAGGAGTTCATCAATAATTATAAGAAGACATAATGTGACTAGACATAGAAAAGGAGACTGATAAATTATGATATTTGCATGGAGGCCTCACAGAGAAAATGGTTTTGGGTTGAGCATGAAAGGATATGTAAGGTTTCCACAGTGAGGAGGAAGGGAGTGGCAGCAAAGAACACGTATTCCAGGGTGAATGAGAATGGAGAGCCCAGAAACAGAGAACCCAAGTAAGGCTCGGGTTCAGTGACCCTCACTTTGCCAAAGGTGGTATGTGGTATGCACGTGTCAAAGATACTATTGGAAAGGCAAGCTGGAGCTCAATTTCAAAGGAGTTTGGACTTTATTCTGTAAATAATTATCATTTCTGAATCAGAAAAAGACAGGACCAGATTTACTTTAAAACTTTTGTTTTATTGTGATAAAATATATACATAACATAAAACTTACCATTTTAACCATTTAAGTGTACAATTCAGTGGCATCGCGTACATTCACAATGTGGTGCAGCCATCACCACTATCTCCAGAATTTTTTCATTGTCTCAGATAGAAACTCTGCACCCTTTAAACAATAACTCCCTTTATCCTCGCCCCCAGCCCCTGGTAACCACCATTTACTTTCTGTATCTATGAATTTGCTTATTCTAGGTACCTTATATAAGAGAAATCAAGTAATAATTTGACCGTTTTTGTCTGAATTACTTCACTTAGTATAATATGTTCAAGGTTTATGAATGTTGTAGCATATGTCAGCATTTTATTCCTTTTTAAGGCCAAGTAATATTTTGCATGTATATGCCAACTTTTTTTTTTTTTATCCATTCACAGATTTACTTTTGAAAGCTCCTTTGGCAGTGGTGTGGAGGGTAGACGGTAAAAGGAAGACAGTTGAGTGAGAGAAATGAGGTCAGAGGCTTTTTGAACAGTCCATATGAGAGATAAGTAGGGCCTGAATCAGGTAGTTGATCGAGGAATGGGATTGGAAGACAGGATGGATTTGGAGGGAATAGGGAACTTTCATTCATTTGGGCTGCTTAGTGTGGACTGACAAGCATTAACGTTTTGGTTTTAGCTAAAATGTGCTAATAGGTGGCTTTTCAGTATTTCTCCTCATTCCCTTGGAAGAAAAGGTGTTATACAGTGTTACATATTTAACGTGTGCTTATTCTGTTTTAAAAAAATTGTTTCGTATTTTTAAAAAAAGGAATGGCTAAGTAAAGTAGATCCAGTGCCATCAATATTGAATGAATATTTCTAAATAAATTACACTTTGGATATTATTTGCAGCTAGATAAAATAAGTATAGTAATTCTTAAGATAATGTTGCTTGGTATCATCCAAAAGTAAAACCAGTGTTCTGTATCATCATTATCCTGGTGCATTGTACAATCACTAAGAAAAAAAAAATGTTATTACATAAATCTTGGCCAAGAAACAAGCTTTAAAATATAAGCTCTAGCTATTTTAAGCTCTAATAATTCTGCCTTTTGTAAATCTTCTATTTTTTTTACATGGAAAATGTTTCACTGATACAATCTCCTCCAGTTCCCCATCCCCACCCCCAGAATGAAGCTCCTACCTCAGCATTGTGTTCCCAACAAGCATCCAATAAATATTAATTGATGATGAAAATAACATAACCGAGGAGAGAGACAGAAAGTAGTATTTATTGTCCTGCTTTACAAATGAGAAAATTGACACATGGAGATAAAATGACTCACTAAAGGTCACATAGTAAGTCAATGGCAGGGCTGGAAATAAAAATGTAAGTAATATAGAAGGGCATGCTATTATCCTCTCTGCTTGAGAAATTGCTCCTCCCTTTTTCATTCTGCCTGATCAACCTTGAAAGTTAGTGAGAGCAAGATCAGAGTTTTGTGTTTGTAAGTCTATATAATATGTAATACTGTTGGGGTTTGAAAACTGTACCCTGGCTTTTATTATTTTGTTGGCTTTTAAATGGGCAGTTTTCTTTCTTTCTTTTTTTTTTAATGGTGGGCAATATTAGCCAGGTTAATGCCTTTTTTAAACTTTATAAAATTATAAGCTATAAAAATATATATTTTTCTCTTTATTTCCAACTCCCTACAGAACCTTCTTCCTTTCATTCTGTATTATAGTCAATTTTAATTAGACACGTCAAGCTTAGTTCTGCTATCTATATCTTTGGAGAATATCCTCTGCAAAAAATTCTATATAGTAGAAATAAGGCAGACATTTCAGAGTATGGGGATATTCAAGATCATGCCTCTCTTCATACAATCCAAGAAGGATCAGAGATCCAAAGGCTTACCCTGGTTTTGGTAGTGATTAGTTAGGCACCAAGCCGTTTTTAAAAAAATTAAATTTATTGGGGTGACAATATTTAGTAAATTACATAGGTTTCAAGTGTATAATTCTGTAATACTCCCTGTATATATCACATTGTGTGCTCACCACACAGAGTCAGTTCTCCTTCCATCACCACATATTTGACCTCCCTTACTCTCTTCTACCATCCCACTGCCCCGTTACCTTCTGGTAGCCACTAAATTGTTGTCTATGAGTTTTTTGTTTCTTTATCTGTTTGTCTTGTTCCTTTGTTGCTTTTAGTTTTATATCCCACATGAGTGAAGTCATATGGTTATTGACTTTTTATGCCTGATTTATTTCATTTAGCATAATAATCTCAAGGTCCATCATGTTGTCACAAATGGCACTATTTCATCTTTTCTTGTGGCAGAGTAGTATTCCATTGTGTATATATATTACATCTTTATCCAATCATCTTTGGAAGGACACTTTGGTTATTTCCATGACTTGGCCACCGTAAATAATGCTGCAATGAACATCGGAGTACATATATCTTTATGGGTAAATGTTTTCAGATTTTTTTGGTAGATACCCAGGAGAGGGATTGCTGGGTCATATGGTAATTCTATTTAATTTTTTAAGGAACCCTGATACTGTTTTCCATAGGAGCTGTACCAATGTACATTACCCAACAGTATATAAAGTTTCCTTTTTCTCCACAGCCTCTCCAACACTTATTATTTGCCTGTTGATGCTAGCCATTCTAACAGATGTGAGATGGTAGCTCAGTGGGGCTTTGATTTGCAATTCCCTAGTAACTAGTGAAGTTGAGCAGTTTTTCATGTATCTGTTGGCCATCTATATGTCTTGTTGGGAGAAGTTTCTGTTCATGTCCTCTGCCCATTTTAAATTGGATTGTTTGTCTTTTTCTTGTTGAGGCTGTATGCTTTCCCTATATATTTTAGATATTAGCCCCTTATTGGAGGCATTTGTAAATATCTTCTCCCATTTGGTTGGTTGCCTCTGTCTGGTGTTGATTTCTTTTTTGTCTGGTTTCTTTTGCTGTGCAGAAGCTTCTTAATTTGATATAGTCCCATTCATTATTTTAGCTTTTACATCCCTTGCCTTTGAGGCCAAATTCATAACATCCTCTTTGAACCCAAAGTCCATAAGTTTATGCTTTCTTCTAGGCAACTTATTGTTTCAGGTCTTATGCTCAGGTCTTTGATATATTTTGAGTTCATTTTGGTACATGGTGACAGATAGCAGTTTAGTTTCACTCTTTTGCATGTGGCTTTCCAATTTTCCGAGCACTATTTATTGAAGAGGTTTTCTTTTCTTCATTGTATGCTATTGGCTCCTTTGTTGAAAATTATCTGCAAATACATATGTGGGTTTATTTCTGGATTCTCAATTCTATTCCATTGGTCTGTGTGTCTGTTTTTCTGCCAATACCATGCTGTTTTGATTATTGTTGCTCTGTAGTATAAGCTGAAGTCAGGCAGTATGATACCTCCAGCCTTATTTATTTTTTCTTTAGCTTTGGTTATAGGGGGTCTTTTGTGATTCCATACAAATCTGATGATTTTTGTTCTATTGGGTTGTTGGAAAAGTCATGACATATTTTTTCTGTTTTTGTTGCAAAAATGCGTCATGACTTTTTTGACAACCTAATATTTCTTTTAAAAATGCCACTGTGGGGGCCGGCCGAGTGGCACGGTGGTTTGAAGCACTGGCTTGGGAAGCCAGCCCCCCCAGTTCGGTTCCCACATATGAGGGCCAGTGACACTGCCCTGAAGAAGAAAAAATGCCATTGGGATTTTGATGGGGATTGCATTAAATCTGTATATTGCTTTGGGTAATATGGCCATTTTTCCTATGCTGATTCTTCCAATACCTGAACACAGAGTGTCTTACCATTTCTTTGTGTCTTCTTCAATTTCTTTTAATACTGTCTTACAGTTTTCAGTGTATAGGTCCTTCACATTTTTTGTTACATTTAATCCTAGGTATTTGATTTTTTTTTTGTTGCAATTGCAAAAGGAATTGTTTTTTTGTTAATTTCTTTTTCTGAAATTTCTTTGTTAGCATATAAGAATGTGCCCCGGTTCGGTCCCACATGTGCGGGACAGGGACACTGTCCTCAAAAAAAAAAAAAAGAATGTAATGGATTTTTGTACATTGATTTTGTAGCCAGCAATATGCTGTATTCATTTATTGTTTCTAATAGCTTTTTGGTGGAGTATTTAGGGTTTTCTATACACAAAATCATGTCATCTGGAAAAAGTAACAATATAACTTCTTTATTCCCAATTCAGATGCCTTTTACTTCTTTCTCTTGCCTGATTGCTCTGGCTAGGACTTCCAATACTGTGTTGAATAACAGCGGTGAGAGGGGACAACCCTGTCTTGCTCCTGAACATACAGCAATATGTTTCAGTTTTATACTGTTAATTATGATATTAGCTGAGGGTTTCTCATATATGGCCTTTATTATGTTAAGGTATTTTCCTTCTATACCCATTTTATTAAGTGTTTTAATCATAAATGGATGTTGTATTTTGTCAAATGCATTTTCTGCATTTATTGATATAAGCATATTATTTTTATCTTTTATTTTGTATATGTGGTGTATCACATTGATTGATTTCATATGTTGAACCATCCTTGTGTCCCTGGGATGAATTCCACTTGATCATGATATGTAATCTTTTTTAGTGCATTGTTGTATTTGATTTGCTACAATTTTCTTTAGAATTTTTGCATTTGTATTCATCAGAGATATTGGTCTGTAATTTTATTTTTTTTTGGTTTTATCCTTACCAGGTTTTTGGTTTCTGGGTAACGCTGGCCTCAAAAAATGAATTAGGAAGTATTGCCTCTTCTTCAATTTTTGGAAGAGCTTGAGGAGGACAGGTATTCGATTCTCTTTGAATGTTTGGTAGAATTCACTACTGAAGCCATCTGGTCCTCAACTTTTGCTTTTGGGAAGGTTTTGGATTATTGATTCAATTTCCTTACTGTTGATTGGTCTATTTAGAATTTCCAGTTCTTCATGATTCAGTCTAGGAAGGCTATATGTTTCTAAGAACTTGTCCATTGCTTCTAGGTTATTGAATTTGGTGGGATATAGTCCTTCATAGGAGCCTTTGTATTTCTGTGGTATCTATGGTAACTTCTCCTCTTTCATTTCAAATTTTGTTTATTTGTGTCTTTTCTCTTTTTATTTAATGAGCCTAGCCAAGGTTTGTCAGTGTTATTAACCTTTTCAAAGAACCAGCTCTTCCGCTAAGCTGCCAACAGGTGGCAGGATGGCTCAGTTAAAAAAAAAAAAAAAAGAACCAGCTCTTTATTGAATTAATTTTTTTCTACTGTCTTTTTTGTTCTCTATTTCACTTAGTTCTGCTATGATTTTTATTATTTCCTTCCTTCTGCTGACTTTGGGTTTATTTCTTCTTCTTTTTCTAGTTATTTAAAGTGTAATGTTAGGTTGTTTCTCTGAGATTTTTCTTCTTTCTTGTGATAGGCTTGTAATGATATAAATTTCCCTCTTATTACTACTGCTTTCACCACATCCCAATAATTTTGATAGGATATATTTTCATTCTCATTTATTTATATGTATCTTTTGATCTCTTATTTCTTCTTTGACCCAGTTGTTCTTTAAAAGCATGTTGTTTAATCTCCACATGTTTGTTTTCTTTTGAATTTGATATCCAATTTCATAGCTCTGTGATCAGACAATATGCTTGGTATGATTTCAATATTCTTAAATTTGCTGAGATTAGTTTTATTTCCCAACATATGGTCTATCCTTGAGAATGTTCCATGTGCACTGCAAAAGAATATATAGTCTGGTGTTCTAGGATGAAGTGCTCTATAAATGTCCACTATATCCATTTGATCAAATGTGTCATTTTGGGCTGATAGTTCCTTACCTATTTTCTGTTTGGATGATCTATTCATCGCTGTCAATAATGTATTTAGGTCCCCTACTATAATTGTGTTTTTGTCAGTTTCTCCCTTTAGTTCTATTAGTAGTTGATTTGTATATTTTGGTGCCCCCTGATTGGGGGCATATATATTGATAAGTGTTATGTCTTCTTTTTGGATTGTCCCTTTATCATTATGAAATGTCCATTTTTGTCTCCTGTTGTCTTTTTTACCCTGAAGTCTATTTCATCTGATACAAATACGACTATACCTGCTTTTCTCTGGATACCATTTACTTGGAATATCGATTTCCATACTTTTACTTTAAGTCTATATTTATCCTTGTAGCTGAGATGCACCTCTTAGAGGCAGCATATGGTAGGGTTTTGTGTTTTTATCCAATCTGCTGCTCTGTGCCTTATTATAGGTGAGTTCAATCCATTTACATTTCAAGTGATTATTGATATATGAGGATTTCCTGTTTCCAATTTGTCTTTTGTTTTCTGGTATCTTGGTGTCACCATTGTTTCTTTGCCATTTTGTTGTTCTCTGTTATTTTAGTGTGGTGGTATTCTATGATTTTTCTCTCTGTTTCTTTGTTTTGTATGTTATATATCTCAGTTTGGATTTTTTTTTTTTTTAGTGGTTACCATTAAGTTCATGTAAAAGAAAGTTTCTGTTTTGTTTTTTGTTTTTTTGGAGGGCAGTGTCACTGGCCCTCATATCTGGGACCGAATCGGGGCCGCTGGCTTCCCAGGCCAGTGCTTAACCACCACGCCACTTGGCTGGCCCCGAAAGTTTCTTATATATAGTAGTCCTTTTTCTTCAGCATACTTCTTATCTCCATTCCTCTTTGCAGATTCAGAACTTTACTCTCTCCCCTTTCATGTTTTTGTCATCACAAGTTATCCCTCCTTGTACTGTGAATTGATTTCTGAGTTGCAGTACCAAGTTGTCTTTTTCCTTTTGGTTTTTTAAAATGTTTTTATCTTCTTTACCCATTATGTTATGTTTAAGTGTATAGTACCTTATTGTGTGTAGGGGTTGCCGTTTCCTGCTTCCATCTGTAATATGACTCACGGTTTTGTATTCTTTTCGTTTTTTTTGGTTTCAGGTCAAATAGCCTCCTTCTGCATTTCCTGTAATGCAGGTCATGTGTTAAAAAGTTCCCTCAGCTTTTGTATGTCTGGAAAGATCCTTATACCTCATTTATATCTAAAGGATATCTTTACTGGGTATATTACTCTTGGCTCACAATTTGTCTCTTTCAATAGTTTGAATATTTGACTCCATTGCCTCCTGGCTTGTAGGGTTTCTGAAAAGTCTGATGATAATCTAATGGGCTTCCCTTTGTAGGTTATTGTCTTTGTTCCCTGGTGCCTTAAGAATTATTTCTTTGTCATGAATTTTTGACAGCTTCAATACAATGTGCCTTAGAGAATACCTGTTGGGATTGAGGTAATTAGGTGTTCTGTTTGCTTCTTGAGTTTGAGGATCCAGTTATTTCCATGGGTTTGGGAAGTTCTCATCAATTATTTGTTTGAATAGACTGTTCCCTTCTTCTTCTCTTCTCCTTCTGGTATACCCACCTATTCTTATGTTTCTCTTTCTGATGGAATCAGAAAGTTCTTGTAGAGTTCATTAATTTCTTTAACTCTCAAGTCTCTCTCTTCTTCCATCTGTGACATTTCCAGATTTTTGTCTTTGACATCACTAATTCTTTCTTCCATCTGGTGAGCTCTATTACCTAAGCTGGCTATTTCATTCTTCATTTCTTACAAGCCACTTCTTACTCCTGTACTTCCATATTTTGTTCTGTAAAATGATTCTAAGGTCTCTCACAGATCTAATATTTTAAGCTGTGGTGTATTCATAACAAATAAGTCATTGACTGAAAATTTCTTTTTCTTCATGCTATTATGTCATCAGAAGCATATAGAATATGCTAAGTAAGTGCAGCTCCTACAACCATCAAGGAATTTATATGCTGAGAAATTCAGCACTGAAACAGGCAGAAATAAGTAAAAGAGAAGTGAAAATAAACCTAGACAATAATTAAAGCAAAACCAATAAAGATGTGTTCAAATTATGCACAAAGAAATGAGTGCCCATCACAAGCTGATGAGCAGTATGGGAATAACAGAAGCTATATAATTAGAAGTGGAAAGGTTCCCTATATTGCCATCACCCAGAGAAGGTTGAAAAGAGGCTTTAAATTTGATAGTGGACAAATGATTGAATAGTCTACATTCTATGCACATGACCATGAAAATGATACTTATGGTAGAAACCTATACACTGAAAAGATCAGAAAGCCTAATGTGAAACTTAAGTTACAGAATGAAAGGGCAGAGTCTGATGGCAGATTCCTGTTTTCTTCCATGTAGAGGGAGTTCATTTGGAGTAATCCCAGGCCTCTCTTCCCCTTTGTATACTCTGGACCCTTGGAAGGGGCAGCACCCCATTTAATTGGTAAATCCAAGTGACATAATTTGGCATGTCCAGTTCACTCTTTCTTCTTCCTCTGGAGGGTGAGCTGCCCTCAAAGAGCACAATGTCTGTTCTGGGTTCACAACCTGCAATTGGATATGAAATTTTCCAAATTCTGCGATCTCATCATTAGGCTCCTTATGCACTTACACCATGCTATGTCTTCCAAGTTAGTCTTTCTCCATAACAAAGAAAATGGGTGGCCTTCCACAATCATCTTTGGTTTATTTCTCAACTTGATCAAAACTGGGACAAAGAAGGGGAGTGCTATGTGTTGGAAGGTGGCTCAGAGAACCCAACAAGTTTTTTGTGTTAGAGCATCACTAAGAAACAGAAAAAAATAAAATAAAATGAAGCACAGATCAGGGTACTCCCAACAGCAGGAGCTTATCACCCTGGACAGCCACTATTGTGAATTTCTTCCCTCATGTAACCTTCAAAATCTGTGAAGTAAATGTGGTGGGATTCAAGGAGGACAGAAGATACAAAATATCTACCAGGTTCAGAGGCTAGGCTTACAGTAGCTCTTTCCCTTAGAGGCCAGTTGATACTGAGACTTGGAGTGTCACCTGATACCTTGTACTGGAGAAGAATAAGACTATAGTCCTACCAAAAGTTCAAAAAGACTATGGTCCTACCAAAAAAGTTTACTATTTTTATTGGACTGAGTCTCAGTGTCTGACCTCAAATTATTTATGTCTTAAAAATATGTATAAAATAAGTGCCCAGGCAATTATGTGTAGCACATGAATTAAGTACTAAAATAAATATAAATGCCTTCTTGGAATTAAGTACAAAAGAGGATCAGGAGAAAAAGATATACGAACATCTTGACAATATGGTAACACTTTTAAAGATCTCTCTACCTATAGGATAAATTTTATAATTTTGTGAGAGATTAAAATACTCAAGTTTAGGTTTATATTTTTTAGACTTGAATATTTTATTCTTTGTTTTCAGCAAATAATTTTTGCCACAAATAATGAAATAGTTAGTTTTTTCTTTTCTTTTCACTCAAAACTTTAGTCAGTGACTCAAAAATTCATGGTAAAAGATAGAATGGATTAATACAATGGATTCTCTCACTTTGCTGTAATTAAGATAAAAATTAGTGAGAAAGAGAATGAGAGGTAAAAAAATTTGGGTTGTGAGAGAAAAAAGAAGTGAGACATCAAGGAAAGAAATTAAAGGAAGGAGAGAAAAAAAGAAGAGAGCTTGCAAAAGGTAAGAAGCCATGGAAACAAGGAACCAGGCATATAAAGTAGAAAGAACACAACGAGGGTTGATGGATGTCAACCGGGGAAACAGAAAAGATACACTGAACTGTGGGATCAGCTCCCAAGTCCCCATCATCATAGTAAACTGTCTGTTAATAAAATGCTGTCGTAACTGAACTTTTAACTCAGGAACTTCGACTTTATTGATGTTACAGCTGCTGATGTGTTGAGTACTTTGAAATGTAAACAGAAACTGATATCACTGAAGTTCAACTTCAATCTGTTTTAACCTGCTCTCAATACACAAACGTACATCCACTTTCATTCTCACACGTGTGGCCATGAACTTCCCTGGGATATGTTTTGGGAGCCTCGCAGATGTTTTACTAGATTTTAATGATGTAGACAGAGAAATTTGTAGCTCATGAAAGGCAGCATTTTACATGATCCAATAAGTGAAAACTTCTGGGTCACTGCCTATATGTGTTGATGGAATTCCCAACTCTAATGCCATGACAAATGATGCCATTGGGGTAGGAAAATAGTTTTTCTATAACACCCAGTATGCTCAATGAAGCTAGTTACAGGCAAAGACATTTCTTTTTTTTTGTCCAACAATGTTATTTTCCAGTTTATTCTCACTACCCACTTTCTTCAGAGCATCAAACAACCTTAAGCTAAAGTGAGTAGGTAAAATTAAGAACAAAAACTTACAAAAGAAACTAAAAGTATATCAGGGAATACAGACTTTCCAAATAATTAGAGGGCTGCAGGCCTGACTGAGAAGCACCAGACCTTCTGTGGTAAAGGAGGCAAAAATGGAAGGATTAGAGGTGCTGGCAGGGTCATTGGGAAGAAAATGTGAGCTAACAGCTCTTGTGAACCAATCCAAACCAACCCAAACCAATCCAAACCAAACCAAACCAAACCAAACCAAACCAAACCAAACCAAACCAAACCAAACAAACAAAAAACTTCAAGACAAATTTGCCTTGGTTATTACTGTGGAGAAAAAGACAAGAGCTGGAACTATGCTAGAGAAATAGACCAAGGGCGGTTTCATTTCCCCGTCTAAACCCAGGAGACATACTTGCATTTTATAGATATTTCTGATCACAGGGTAATAATAAGGGCATGAACCTCCAAATTGCTTTGTATATGGTCAACTCCAAGAATTGGTTTACTTACTTTGAAACACTTTTCAACATGTGTATTTTTCCATATTTCCTCTATGTGAAATGGGGCTGTTTGACTTGAATAAGTGTTCTATTGAGGTGGAACATATTGAGTTCAGAACTTCTTTTTATCCTCAGCACAATTAGGAACTGTCATAGAAAGTTTTTGTTTATAAACTGGTTTGGCTCTATTTCCTCAGATAAAGCCACCCAGCTCCCTAACTTCTGATTTTTTCTTGTAGAACCAATGGCTACAATATTGCCTCTACGACTTTTTCAAGAAATCTTGCTGTGTGCTCTTTTGCCTTTCCCATACCAGCATACCTCATACCTAGCATTGCTTTGCCAGAGGGGACAGTTTGTGTAGTAGAAAGAAGAGTTTTGTTCTCACAAGTCCTGGATGTAGAAGTTGGATGTGAACTGGCATTCACCATTGATTGACTGTGTCATTTGGTCATTTAATTTCTCTAAGCCTCAGTTTCCTCTTTATAAAATAGGAATCTTAATACCTGTTTTTAAGTGATTTTGAGAGTTGAACTAAGGTAATATATAGAAAGCTCCTGACAGATAAAATTGTAGTAGTAATATTTGCTGTTTTATTATAGGAGAAAGCAATTCTTGACCTAAATGCTCAAGAGAGGGTTGTTTTGTTCCCTTTTGTTTTGTAATCAAATCAGGACACTCAGACTTCGAATTCTCTGACCAGAGAACCATCCCCAATATGGATATGTTGCTATTTTGAGAAAAATCAATAAAATAATTCGGGGACTCTGCTCATAAATTTAATTACTTGAGTAAGGCTCTTCATCATTTTTGGCTTCAGCATTCCCATTAGGACAATGGATAATGAGATCTTTTTCCATATTTACTTCAAATTAAGTTCTAGACAAAAGTAATTTATTAGGCAACTAATCTATAATGGAGAAAACTTTTTAAATTAAAAACAAACAAACTTTTAAAAATGGTTGTTTTCTTATGACAAGCAGGAGGGCTCCAAGGATGTGCAGATAAACAGGCTACATTCTTTTTTTATTTGAGGGCAGTGTCACTGGCCCTCATATGTGGGACCTGAACCAGGGCTGCTGGCTTCCCAAGCCAGCGCTTAACCACTGCACCACTCGGCCGGCCCCAAAACAGGCTACATTCTTATATGAAAAAGAAGAGAAGAGAAGCAAAGAAAGTTGATTCAAGCTATTATTTCCTCCTTCAGAGCTATACAAGTATGGTTTAGAAAATGTCAGTTAAACTAGTTATTAATGTAAAGAATGATTTTGTTTCTAAAGACTTTATTCTCCTCACCCCACAAGCAATAAAGGCTTCTTTCCTGAGATTTGAAGAGCTAACCCAGCAATGTCAGTGGTCCTCTGTCTTTAGTTTCTGACCTCAATTTATTTCATGAACTTTAATTACATAATTTTATTTATTTATTCATTTATTTATTTATTTATTTATTTATTTAAGTCAGTCAAACCAGTTGTCTTTACAGGTAGACATATTTATATCTCAGCAGGAGTTAAAGTTAATTCCAACTTGTTTCTTAAGAAAGTTCAAAAAAGTCATTTTGTGGAACTATTTTCCTTTTGCCACATCTTTTTGATCCTGCAGTATTCACAGGTAAATATGGACCAGGCGTAGTGGTTTTAGTTGTGCAGTCATCCACTGTCACCCACTCTAAAGTCAATTGCATGGATCAAGAGTCAAGGCAAAGCTTTATGCTGATGGATTATAACCAGCCCATGACTTCAATTTGCAGTGTGCTCCTCAGGCACTCACTTGAATTGAGCCAGTCTCACTTTCTTTTTCTGTAACTTGGTGTGATGATAATTGCTTAACAATAACTTGACTAAGAATTTCTAAATAATTTATTTGAACATGTACCAAACACAAAATGTAATATTGATGATTAAAACAATGTATTAAAATTATTCACAGGCTTAGGAATAAAAAAGCTGATTTAGCACATATATATGTGTGTGTGTGTGTGTGTATATATATATATATATATATCCCATACGTATCTAAATTAATAGTCTAGATATAAATATATATCTGTGTGTGTGTGTGTGTGTGTGTGTGTGTGTGTGAGTGTGTGTACTTCAAGCAAAGTACATAATTTGTTTGCATTGGTCTCAAGCTTATCATAAAAGTAGAAATTTATTCTGACTTAAGCATCGTCATCAGAAGTATTTGTAAATTGTAGAGATTTAACTGTGAAAATAACTTATACCTTTGTAAGTATCTTCAGTTTTGGTTACAAGAAAAACAAATGATAGCTCAGTTCAATTCAGATATAAGCCACTGAATTACCGGGTCAATTTGTTAGCAATCATCTGGCCTTTGGAGCCTTCCTTGATCTGCCTTTAAAACACCACTTCTCTGAGCTATCACTTGCCCTAAAGGTTAATAAATTCATACTCTCAACATACCTTGAGGTCTCCACATGATGGTACTATGTAAGTATTACAGTTTCTAAAAGGCATTTAAATTTTTTCTTTGTCGAGGACACCAGAGCACTTCTTTGGTGGGAGCAGTTAAATAGACTTCTTAGCAATAGTAACATGTTAATATATTAATACATAATTAGAAATAAAATGATCACACAGACACACAGTTAACATTAACATGTTCAAAACTTCAGCATGACACAATATTTTGGTTTCCTCAATGCTTTAGAATTGGTCTATGATAATGTTTGTTCATTTCTTTAAAAATTCAACCTAGTAGTTTTAAAAGACATGATAAATAAAAAAGAAAGAGATTCTTACCTATAAGAAATGTTGAACACAGGGCCACTTGAAGAATTTTATAGATCATGATCCTGTTTTGAAAATAAAATATTTGCTTATTTTAATTCTAATTGAGCAAAGTTTTAGGGCGTATTGGATATTTTCCAGGAATATGAAGTACTTGCTGCATTCCTGGGAGCTCCCTAGGAGCTGCAGCAAGTTAGAGAGCAACCGCTGCTTGAGATAGCTTTTTTATATAACTCCTGCCTTTTCACCCTTTGGACTTTTTGGAATGACTTTTTACAGGCTGTTCTTATATGAGCCATGTATTTATTTACTAATTTGCCATTCACCCAGACTAATGCAATATAAAAAGAAAAAAAAAGTAGAAAACTGAATAACTCATACATTCTGGTGGGAATATGAAATGGTACAGTCACTTTGGAAAAATGTTTGGCAGTTTCTTATGAATCTGAGCATGCAATTACCATACAAGCCATACAATTGCACTATTGGGCATTTATCTCAGAGAAAAGAAAACTTATATACATACAAAAATCTGTATAAGAATATTCATAGTAGTTTTATCAGTAATATGCAAAAACTGGAAAAAACCCAGGTGTCTTTCAACGGCTGAATATTAAACAAATGGAGGTACATCTATACCATGGATTGCAACTTGACAATAACAATGTAATAAAATTATCAATAGACATAACAACTTGGATGAATTTCAAGGGAATTATAATGAGTGGAAAAAGCCAATTTCAAATGGTTACTTATAAGTCCATTTATATAACATTCTTGATATGACAAAATTATAGAAATAAAGAATATTTTGGTAGTTGCTAGAGATTAGAGATGGAAGGGGAGGTGGGTCTGGTTACAAAAGGGCAATATGAGGGACCCTTGTAGTGATGGAACTGTTCTGTATCTTGACTGTCGTGGATATATGAACGTAAACATGTGATAAAATTGCATAGAAATAAATACACATCTCTCTCTCTCATGTGCATGCACACATGCACACACAAATGAGTACATATAAGACTGAAGAAATCTGAATATGATCCGTAGATTATCTCAAGATAATATCAATATCAAGACCTTGGTTGTGATACTGCAGGACACTATAGTTATGCAAAATGTTGCCATTGGGGGAACTGGGTGAAGAGCACACAGGATCTCTCTGTGTTATTTCTTGTAATGTGTATGTGTGTGTATGTGTGATTCTAGATATCTCAAAATGAAAACATTAATTAAAAATGCAGGAATGTTTAACTACATGATAAAATTCGTTTGTTTCCAACAGAGTAAATAATGAAACCAGAACTTTTTTCAGTTTGATTTTTCAAACAATTACCCTTTTCAGTGACATGATTAACAGTTAACTGAATGAATTCATTATCATACAATTTATTCTTTTGTTTTTAAGATTTTTTAAATTGAGGAATTGGGGGAGGGGACAGCATTGGGGAATCGGGGAAGGGGAACAGAGAAGTTGCTGTCCTTTTGTTCTTCGGTCTAGTTGTAGAGGATGTCACTTCACTGGCCATGTTGGTATTATCTTTGCGCTCTTCCCGGGTGAGGCAGATTGGTCGCCGCCCTCTGGACGGCCACTCACGGCGGCTTTTGGCAGCTAACGCTGGCTGCTGGCCACTCAGGTAGC
Source organism: Aselliscus stoliczkanus (assembly GCA_033961575.1). Lineage (NCBI taxonomy): Eukaryota > Metazoa > Chordata > Mammalia > Chiroptera > Hipposideridae > Aselliscus > Aselliscus stoliczkanus. The sequence goes on from CM066729.1 coordinate 74,874,619, forward strand.
TTATGGCAGCCCACGGCAGCTCCACTGCAGCTCCACTGCAGCCTACACCATCGCTGACGACTCACGGCAACCCAGCTCCAGGTCAAGCTGTTGTTCACCATCTTAGCTGTAGAGGGAACAGCATCACTGGTCCTAATGTGGGATCCGAACCGGAGCCCTGCTGCTCAGAGCTGGCACCCCAAGCCAACGCTTAACCAACGCACCACTCAGCCAGCCCACAATTTGTTCTTTTTTTTTAATCTTTGATACAGTTTATTCTTAACAGCAGACTACGTGTCAGTTGTATTAGCCAGTCTCATCAAGATTACGCAATCTGTGATGACAAGTAGGTGTAGAGATATAAAAGTGGTAGAAGTCCATTTTCTTGTTGTCTATCTTTGAATTGTAGAGTGCTTAGAAATCTGGATCTACCTAGCTGGAGTTATGCCTCCAGTTACTGATAGAAGGTTTGGGAACAGATATCTGGAAATAAGCACAGAAAAACCTTGGCCTCATACCCTATGTGTCCATCTATACAAGATTTTGTTTGTGCAACAGCTATTGTCTTTGTTTTTTATTCAGTGGAGAGGCATAAATAAGCAGTTTTGTCATAGACTAGAAAAACTCAAGAAAATTAAAGGAAAAATATTTGCTTTGTTACTTGAAGCTCACAGAACCAAAGGAGAAATTAATTTTCTTTTTTCCTCTTTCCTTCATCATTCTTCAACTTTTAAACCTAAAGTGAGGGTTGTCTAGAAGAGGGATGAGAGTAGAGTTGTACCATATTTCTTTTACTTTACTTCTCTCACAAAATGGGTCATTAATGAGTTATTTTGGATGAGATGTACAATGTAAGTATAAAGTAATAATAGTTTTTTCATGAAATATATGTATATGGTCTCATTTAATCCTAATGACAATTCAAAGGTGAAGATATTATTGTCATTTTACAGATGGGTAAACTTAGGCTCAGAGAGGTTTCAAAACTTGTCCAAAGAGTATTCAGAAATTGCAGGGTGAAACTTTGCAGCTGAAGTAGAGTGGCTGCTTGTGTTTAGAGGCATAAGCCATCAAAATGAAACAAATTAAGTGAATGTGACCGTAGTTTGGCCCACTGGTGAATGTGGCCTGGACAACTAAGTTTCAGAGGAGAGGTATAAGTTTAATACAAGATCCTTTTTAGACCAGAAAATGTTTCCCTTTCTGCGAATGAAGGCTTCTCTGATCCCCCCAAATCAGTTTTGGCTCTCTCTCCTCCATCTGCATGCCTTTAATACCCAGGCCATACCTCTCTGTATTATGGTTACCTGTGTATAGTTCAATGTTCCTTCATAGATTACATGTTTTTTGAAGGCTGGTACTGCAAATTACTCCTATTTGTATGACTTCAGGGCCTAGCAGATTGCCTGTCATATAATAACCATCAATAAACATGACTGAACTTAATTGAATCGACTTCTTCAGATTAAATTGCATTGCATTAAATTGAGTATATATTTTCCTGCACTGGTCTATCAATATTCAGCCTTATGTTATTGGCTGCCCAAAACAAGTACAATGTAATAGTTTTGTTTTTATGTTGAGCTTTGGATTTTGATTAGTGTTCCCCAGAGGACTTCTGATCAAGATAGTGGACTAGGTAAATGTTATGCTCATCTCCTCCCATGACCACATCCAAATTACAACTAAATTACAGAGCAATCACTTTTGAGAACCACCTGATGTCTAGTTGAAGAGGATTCCCATAACTAAGGATATAAAATAGAAGCCACGTTGAAACTGGGAGGAGAGGTAGAAATGCAGAATGGGCTGGTCCCATACCCATGTGTGGCAGTTAAGAATCAGGAGGTATAGGTTGGTTGCAGAAGTCCCCCCAGGTGAGTGAGGGGGCTCAGCATCACACTGGGATCCCCAGACCAGAGCATCAGAGCTGGGGGGATAAGCAGTCCTCACAATAGTTGGCTGTGAAAATCAGCAGGGACTCAGTTCAGGTGAGATGTAGGGTTGTTGTAGACCCCGGTGTCCTCTTAAAGGGTCTGTGCCCAGGCTTACAAACACTCACCCTGAGCTTCAGCAGAGGGACAAAAGGGGAGGAACTGAATTGTCTGCCAGGGTGAGAGCCATAAGTGCAACTGTCTCTGGAACTGATGTATCTGCAGGAGTCATTGTTCCTTTGTTGAGCCCTTCTCCCACCTAGCCTATAGGTACAAGACTCAGCCCCAACTCTAAGTCTCCACCAGGCTAACACTGCTCTTGCCCCACCCTGGTGATTCTGAGACCTCTCCTGACCTGATCATCTCTCAGAGCCTAATCCACACAAGCTGCCAACCTGGGCCCATTGCTGTGGACTTTCCTATTTTCTCTCAAAGATTCACAAACCCCAAACAAGCAGCATCTGGCATCAGCATACCCTGTACCTCTTGCTAAGTGTCCTCAAACCCAGCACTACTGACAGTTGGCCTTGGATCATAGCATAACGACTCCCAGGTGCCTCCAAGCTCAGTACAGGCAGCTACCAACTGCAGACAAGTTTGTAGCTCCAACTATGGCATGGCTGACACAGGCAGTGGCTCACCTTGGCCTGTACCAGAGCCCTTTCAAAAAGGTCCCAGAATGAATACACCAGTGGCTGGCTTCAGACTATAACAAAGCACCACCCAGTTATTGCCACAAATGACAAACCCAAAGGGTGGACTCAATAGTTACCAGAGCCCTGCTAAAGCAAATCCTGTTCTGTGAGGTCAGCTCCCACACAACAGCTTGTCTGCTGTAGTTGTGGCCAGTTGTCACAGTCAGTCAATCTGAGGGTCAATCTCACCCACTGACATGCCAATACCAGTCATGGCTCAAGCACAACAGGAGATCACATACAAGCTACACAAGAGACATACCAAGAGCACCTGGCTCAGGTGGCCAGGGTGAGTGAGCCACTGGGCCACACAGGACATTTACTACCTAAGGCCACACTGCCAAGACAGGGAGACTTAACAGATCTAACTAATACATAGAAACAAACACAGGAAGCATCTAAAATTAGGAGACAAAGAAGTATGCCTCAAACGGAAGAACAGGACAAAATTTCAGAAAAAGAACTAAACAAACTGGAGGCAAGCAATCTACTAGATGCAGAGTTCCAAACACTGGTTATAAAGATTATCAGTGATCTCAGGGAGAACTTCAACAAAGAGATAAGAAACATATAAATGAATATAGAAAACATAAAAAAGAACCAGTCAGAAATAAAGACTACAATAACTGAAATAAAGAATACATTAGATGGAATCAACAGCAGATAGATGAAGCAGAGGATTGAATCATCAATTTGAAAGATAAGGCAGCAGAAAACATCCATTCAGCATATTAAAGAAAAAAAAAATGAGGATAGTTTAAATGCCTCTGGGACAATGTCTAGCATATCAAAATTTGCATCATAGAGGTATCAGAAGTAGAAGAGAGAGAGCAAGGAATTAAAAACCTGTTTGAAGAAACAATGACTAAACACTTCCCTAACCTGTGAAGGAAATAAACATACAAGCTCAGGAAGAGCATAGAGTCCCAAATAAGATGAACCCACACCAGGTGCCCACACCAGGACACATCATAATTAAAATGTCAATAGTTAAAGACAAAGAGACTCTTAAAGGCAGCAAGAGCAAAGCTGTTAAGTTACTACAAGGGAGTTCTTTCCATAAGACTGTCAGCTGATTTATCAATAGAAACTTTGCAGGCCAAAGGAGATTGGCAGGAAATATTAAACTTTAATATTGAAAACTTAGAACTTACAACCAAGGTTAATCTACTCAGTGATGAAAACTTAGAACCTACAACCAAGGTTAATCTACTCAGCAAGACTATCATTTAGAATTGGAGAGATAAAGAGCTTCCCAGAAAAGAAAAAAAAAAAAAATGAAAGAGTTCATCACCATCAAACAAGTATTATAAAAAATGTTAAACAGACTTCTTTAAGAAGAAGAAAAAATATATATAAATAAGAATATATTGCAAAGAAAAAAATCTCTCACTGAGAAAGACAAATACATAATAAAAAGCAGTGGATACACGAACACTAAAGCTAGTGTAAAGATTCAAAGACAAAAGTAGGAAGATCCAGTGTAATTACAACAGTAAATTAAGGTATACACATAAGCACACACACAGAAGAAATAAACAAATAATGACAAAAACATAAATGTGGAGGGGGTGAGTGAAATTGGTAATGATTACAGAATATGTTCAAACTTATGTGACCATCAACTTAAAGCAGACTGCTGTAAACACAGCTTAGTATATATGAAGCACATGGTAAACACAAACCAAAAATCTACAAGAGATATACAAGAAATAAAGCGAAAAGAGTCTAAACACAATGTTACAGAGTCATCAATATACAAGAGAACAGAGCAAGAAAATAAGAAAGGAACAGAGAAGAACTATACAATCAGAAACAGTTAATAAAATGGCAATAACTACATGCATATGAATAACTACTTTAAATGTAAATTGATTAAATCATCCAATCAAAACATGAATGGACAAAGAAGATGTGGTACATATACACAACAGAATATTACACGGCCATAAAAGAGAATGAACTCTTACCATCTGCAACAACATGGATGGGCCTAAAGAGCACTGTGCTAAGTGAAATAGGTTAGATAGAAAAAAACAACTACCATATGATTTCATTTATATATGGAATCTGAAAAACAAAATAAATGAACATGCAAGACAGAAGCAAACTCATAGATACAGAGAACAAACTGATGTTTACTAGATGGGAGGGAGGTTGGGGGTTGGACGAAAAAGTGAAGTGATTAAGTACAAATTGTCAATTGCAAAATAGTCATGGGGATGTAAAGTACAACTTAGGGAATATAGTCGATGATATTGTAATAACTATACATGGTGTCATGTGGGTGTGAGACTTATTGGGGAATTACTTTGTAAGTTATATAAATGTCTAATCACCATGCTGTATACCTGAAACTAATATAACATTGTATGTCAACTGTAATTGAAAAATGTTTTAAAATAAAAAAACAGTGCTCTGCAGAGTTTGTTTCTTCTTATGATCTATGAAAGAAAAAAGTTGGATCCATGAAAACTGATAATCTTAATTATAAAGATAGAGAAATGCTCTTTGAAATAAAATTGGAATATCTATCTTTAAAAAATAGAAGAACCAAGTGGCATGAATTAATGAAACCCATTAATAGAATCCTTTAACAACACTGATGTATTATACTTAGAAAGTATTACTGTAATGTGACATAATCGACATTGGCAAACTCCCATGGTCTCTTCTATATCAATGATGTATAAATGTTAGAAGAAAAATATGTGATCCAATCAAATATTATTTAAAAAAAGTTTTTAAGAAGAACAAAAGGGAAGGAAAGGCAACTTTATTATGCCAAAGAGCTAGCTGAACTTAGTTTCTGCTCTGAGTTATGTCACCAATGCAATCAGACCCAATAAACTACAAAGTTTTGAAGAATGCAATACTCATTTATGAAATTCTGGTAAGAAGAGATGGAGGACATGGGACAGCCTGGCGTGATTCAGTGACATCATCAGCATCAGTAAAAGTGAAGAGCCAGCCAGTGTGTTGGAGGAGGATATTAACCTTTATAAACATTGTACTGAGCTTTCAACTTCATTCAACCTATTGAAAACCAGCTGGTGATAGCACGTATTTTTAAGAAGTTATTTGAAGTTCTCAAAGAGTTGCTACATGAGAACAAAATTGTACCATAGCACCTGGCAAAGGATTCAGTTTTAAACTGATCTGACAGCCGACGAATTTGTTATAATTTCTAAAACAGAGTATAACATGTCATCACTACCAAGTCAAACCACTTAGGGGTGCTGCTTCTCTCCTAGAATACCCCATTACACCCTGGTTATTAGCTTACCTTTAGGCAGAGAATGACATGGGAACTACATCCCAAGAATGGGTAAGGGTTTCTGTAGATTCTTGTGTTACATGGAGAAAGTGGCTCTTCAGTGAGGGACGACATGTCAGATTCAGACCCAGTTGGTATAATGCAAGTACTACTTTTGAATTTCTATGTGGAATATTGTTTTGTTGCTAGGGTTTTTTTGGAAGCTAGGTTTTTTTGTTTTTTTTTTCTCAGTTTTTGAAGGAAACAAAGCCTTGCTGAGGGCAAACAGGAAATATAGCTTCTCTTTAACCTTTCCCCTCTACTTAAGTGCCCTAGACTCCCTCTTACTATCAAGACTATTGAGCTTTCATTGCTGCTCTTACTGGGACATGGGGCATACACCCACCATATATTAAGGTAGGAGCTAGATTCATTTGGAGAAATTAGTTAAAATGTTAAAGAATGTATTCTGCTTTTGTATTTATTCATTTTTAGTGTGACCGCTGCAGATTTAAAAATTTACCTCAGCTTGTAATGCCTTAGGTTTAATGTGGTTTGGAAATGTAGTTTAACGAATTGCATGATAAATTTCTCTTTTACTAGATGTAGGTAGTTCAGAATCTTTGAAGGTTGAACTGATCCTGTCTGGTCTGGGGATCAGTGTGGCTCCCCATTATACGGGGGCTTATTGTCATCTTGAGATCTAGGCTACCCATATTGTCCAGGGTATCCTTCTCCTCCCTATTTCCCACAGATTTGCTGATTTGTATATCTACCAGGGACCAGTATACAAACAATGACAATGGGGAATTTGCAGATTTAACCTTCAGGTATTATTCATTTATTCAACAACTATTAACTGGGTAATTCCTGTGTCATAGGCATTTTTTAGAATCCACCTATTTTGAACACATTCAATATACATTGTTCCAAGTACTAGAGTTACAAAGATATATCAAACATTGTTTCTTGTGGGGGAGAAGACACTTTCAGGGAAAGTTTCTCAGTTAGGTGAGTTGGAATTTTCCATGAAGGCAGATCAAGTTGGGGGAGGAAGATAAATCCAAGAAAGGAAAGATCATGGTAAAATCAAGGGGCTTCCATGGACAGGAAATATTAGACAGTCATCATGTGAGGTGAGGCTATCACCATAACATTTATGAATACTGTACTGGCTGGCCTACTTAAAAAATTATCTCTGTTACTGATATTCAATAATTTTAGTAATTTCTAATATTGTCACTAAAAATAAATTGGAGTGATTTAAAGATGTGTTAATACAAATGTGTACAGTCTAGCAGTTTAAGTAAAACTGTCAATCTATTATGTAATAGGCATCAGCATCACACAAGTTCTTGATTAAGCTTTGAGGCAATGCATGCCAAAGCATTTTCCTCATTATACACTGAATAACTGAGAGTTGACAATACGTGATATTTGTTGAACATCAGCAATGTGCTAGCTAGTTTACAGTCCACAGAACTATCTAGAGACCTTGCCCTATGGGCTCAGTATCAAAACGCAGCCCATCATTTGTTAAGTCTTCCATGCTTCACTAAACTGAAACCACAAAGAGCATTTTTCTGGAGATTAACTGCAGGAGGGAATGGAGCCAGATTTTCTCTGCAGGTAGCTTGGTGGGCACAAGTATTAGTTCCATAGGATAGCAATCTGTTCCCATGGTTCTGGTAATCTCAGAAGGTAAACTTGATAGTTTAGTATAGATTTGAAGTGAAGGCTGTTCTGTCATTTCATGATGCTTTTTCCCCCCTTGCTGCAACCTGTAATTGAGTTTCATCAGTGTGACTTTCTTAGGAGCAAGATGTAAGTAACATGTGTTTCAGTCTACTGTGTTCGAAAACAACAGTTGGATTCTCCAGGGAAAGGCTTAACTTTAAAAAGATTTAAAATATCACTTGAAATTCCTGGTTATTTGAGGAAAGGATGGGAGGCATAAGACACAAGAAATGAATATTAAAATGAAAATGAGATCATGTGAAAATGAAATGGATAGGTGGCTATAGCTGGGGAGAGAGTAAACCGAGAATTTGAGTTCTGGATTGGAAGGAGTAAGAAGCTAAAAGGGGAGCATAGGAATGATGCAGTGGCTGGATAAAAATGGCAGAAATTGCTTCCCATTAATTATTGTTGGGCGGCTGTATTAGTTAGCTAGAGCTGCTATAATACATACCACAGGCTGGGTGGCTTAACCAATAGGGATTTATTTCTCACATTTCTGGAGGCTGCAAGCCCAAAAATCAAGGTTAATCAACACATTTGGTTTTCTGAGGTCTCTCCTTTTGGCTCTTTTTTGGCTGCCCTCTTGCTGCCTATTCACATGCCTGGCCCTTTGGGCACACACACACACACACACACACACACACATTCCTGGTGTCTCTCTACTTATAAACACACCTTCCAGTTTGGATTACAGCACATCCTAAACCTCATTTTAATTTCATTACCCTCTTCAAAGGCCCTGTCTTCAAATACATTCTAAGGCATCAAAGATTAGGAATTCAACATATGAGCTTTTGGGGGATGTAATTTAGTCCATAACAGTAGTAAAGAGAAAATCCTTTAAATGTGGGTTGCTCTCTTCCCCCAACTCTTGTTTCTCCACAAAGCAGAGGAGTGTTTAGAAGGCTGATAGAGAATATCAGAGGGGATGAAGCACCTCCATGAGGACCTGTCAGCTGATGATGTTTTTCTTTGGTGAGGTTGCTTTTCTCTCTTGGATGGAAGAGAGGTTTGGGAAAGATAAGAAATGCTCTCCTGCAGTCCTTTTCCTCTATTTCCCCTGAATTAGTTTCCATCCTAGGAATTCAAAGATTGTTAAATGATTCATATCTCTGGCCAATGTGTTGAGGCAAATGTAAATTTTAGTTTTATTTCCCATTCCCAGAGGTTGCCCAACAGGTTGCTGGATTCTTTTTTTTTTTTTTTTTCCTAGTAGGAAGATGTATCAGGGGAGGTACAAATGGGCAAGAGTAAGTCAGGGAGCTTGGCAAGAGGACTTCTATACCATGACAGCACTGGTTTCATTTTTAGGTGGTTATTCAGAAAAACTTCACAAATTTCACATGAGCCATAAAACCAGATTATTTCATTTATTCCTGGTCATATAGTGGGCATTAAATGCATTATTATACTTGTTTTCTTTGTTATCCATTATAATATATTTCTCAAGCAAAGCTTTGGAACTAGAAAATCCAATTTAATACATGCTCCAAAGCTATTGAAATTGTGATTATCCCCATACGGAGGGATAATCAGAAACAGAGGTATAATGGTTACATAATCTCAGCCTCTTTTGACATCCTTGTCCCCATTGTGTTAGAGGGATGTCATGTTCTTCACTGTCACCATCAGACTTTCTGCTTAGGATTAATAGTCGTTTGGTTACTCTAGATAAGAATTATGATGCTATAAAGAGGGGGATGTTATATGGAGAAAAGAATAGAGGGTTAGTCCTGAGAAGGAAGATGAGAAAAAGGAAAAGAGTCTACAAACCCAGAAAGAATAAGCAACATTGGGACTCAGTCTAACACAAACAAAGACATTTCATGGTCTGATTAAGATACAAGTACAAAAACAAGACCATGACAGAGATTGGGGATAAGTCTGTGCCCTAGGGAATGGTGAAAGACAGAAGAGGGATAAGTATATGACCAAGTCTGTACTATTTGATCATGCACCTACCTGTCTTAGGAAAATTTTTAAACCCCTAAGTTGATAAAATAATGTGGGCCAAAATTTAATAAATCCAGCAAGCCTAATGAGCCCAGCCAGCCCCTTGAACTCCTTGGCATATGATGGCATGACTCTTTCTGGGGGAAGGGACTGCCATTGGGAAGATGCTTATGATAATTAGCCATCACCTTTGGTATTGACAGGGATTTTTACCTGTAACAGTTATGTACAAGAAAAAGGAAATGTCACTTTTGGAGTGGAGATATTCACTCCAAATATCACTCTCACTCTTAATTGGTGAGAAGCTACCTGCTGCCATGGGGTAGGGGTCGGGGGTCACTTAAATGATAGGGTGATTAGCTTTATCAGGAAGTGGTGTTCTGAATAGAGACAACAACCCAATTTACTAATTTGGTGGTTAGTAATCAGAGGATAGAGTACTTCTTCCAGGACTGGGGAGGCACAAGAGGAAGAATTATAGCAAAATAATCCCCCCAAAGATAGACTGAAAGACGCATGTTACAGAAACTGATGAAAAGTCAGAAAGCTACTGTGGAAAGGATTCAGGCTCTAAAAACCAATGACTCAGTTCCTACTGTGCCACATCAAAACTGAATGATTTCAGGTGGAAAGGTGTGGAATTTGGAAACCTGAGAGGTGTGGACTCTCAATTCCCATATGCATACTTCATATCAAAGTCTGTTGGCATTTTGATGTTGTTGCTGTTGATTAGATGTTTTCCAATAGCATTACATACCATCAGTCACTAGACCCAGGGAAGGTGCTCCATCACTAATCATACACCAGGATAAGGTCTAAGAGCAAGTTGCCTCTCTGGACACTCGCCATTCAAGGTAAGGATATCCAGCAAATGCCTCTGAGCCAAAGAGCAGAACATCAGTCTTTCAAATTGGAACCTTGAAACTAGCTACTCCTACATTCAGCCCACATTCAATAATTCTCCTCTGCCACACCCTAGTATTTCTCTCAGCAGTATCTGTGAAATGAAAGGCTTTATGCCTTGTTGAAAAAATTTCAGGCTACAAATAAAAAGATGGTAGAGTGTTGTGCTGATGGTAAAAGTTCCCTGACATCACATCACGGGCTCACTGCTTCTACATGTTGGATTTTTGCATTACTTTATTGTTATATTTATGGTGGAACAAAGATCATTTAAATTCAACAATCAAATAAATAAAACCAAAAAGTATTCTAAAACTGCTGTGCAGCTTTGGTTATACATAAAAGCTGTGCTTGCTCTATTTTTTTTTTTAATTACAACATTCTTTGAGCTTATCATATAACAGAAGTCTGGCAATTTGATATGGAAAGGTTACGATAATAGTAAAACACATACCAAATAGCAAACTTTACATTAGAAACAAAAGTTTGAGTGTCTAAAATACCCCATGCATTTTTTGGATATTGTCATGGTATGATATGTGGGGAAGATCAGATGGTTATAGGTAAGAAAGATCCCCAATCAGGGCCTGAAGCCTGAGTCAGCCCTGAGTGCCCCAAGTGCCCTGCAGGCCCAGCTAACACAGGAGCCTTGTCCCTGTCGCTTAGCCAAGCTACTCTCACCTCTGGGACTGCTCATCTACAGGGGGATTTCTTACCCTTCCTGTGTCCACCCTTGCCCACCTTCTTCCTACAGAAAGCCACTATCAGAAAGAAGCTAAAAACAGCCCCAGGAGGTAGGAGTAGGGATTTGAATGCGGGAGTCCCTGTATTGCCCCAGGATTATCCTAAGGGGTCACCATAGCATTGCCCCCTGTTACCATATCCACTGCACTCTCCCACTGACTAATAGAATATACACACTATGCTACATATAAAACAATATAAAAATATATAAAATATAAAATATAGATATGGAAATTACTGTTTTGCTGTTAAAATAATGTATTTCCTTTCATATTTAAAATTATTTTTAGGAAAGTTAAATAGTCTTTGAAAAAGAAAAAAAAAAAAAGGAGGAGGATCCCAGGCTGAAAATTGTTCATTGGGGAACACACAGAACAATTTGTTTCATTTCAAAGGTCTGCAATTTGAGTTATATAAGAAATTTTAAGAGGTGTTCTTTTTGCCACAACAGGAAGAATGTGTTTACCTCTTCCTTTGAATTACCAGTGATTCATTGCACATCTGTCAACGCTGTGTGCAAAGGTCAGGGTACAAGTCCTCCTTACTTGTGTGAGGTTTTTCCCCACCTTTGAACTTTTAAAAAGACTTTCATTACGGAGTGCCCCAAAGATCAATGTGTCTTGTTTCATCACTTTGCATTCTAATAATGTGCTGAATTTGGCTATTGGCAATGGCTTTTAAAAGGGTTTTGTTGAAAGACAATGGAACAAGTTTAAGAAGGACGTGGACACATTATTTTCCCTTCATTTTCTACGGACAAATCACGGGAAATACAATGACAGAAAACACTGTTTTGTTTTTTCTGATCAAGGCTACTGTTAGTACTTGGCCTGTTGAATTGATATGCAGCCCCAAATCAGAAATTAAACACGAGTACCTAAATGGGGGTAATATATATATATATATATATATATATATATATATATATATATATATATATATATATTTTAAAGATTTTTAAAAATCTGTTTTGGCAAATACTAACTTATATCCACAAAATTTGCATTTTGCCATCCATTTACCTATGGTCTCTTATCTCTTTTCTGTTTGGTATCTTTAGCTGACTTCTCCCACTCCCATGATCTTCTTGGTCTTGGATTTCATAGGTATACAAAGCTCAATAACTTTCCCAATGTTTCCCAAAACACACAATTGTAATATATTTTTCTGAAAAATGACAGCCTGTTGTTAGCTAACTCCACTGAAGATAGAAAAACCATACATTTACTTAAAGTGCATTGACAATTTTCTACTTGGATGTGCTGTTTAATGCTAAATATTAACATGACAACAATGCACTCATTCTCATCTACTTTTCAAATGTAATTTTTTGTTTGCCCAATACTGTCAACAGAAACACCATCTCCACAGGACTTCGAGCTTAAAAGCATGGAATGACTTTTGCCTCCTATTTCTCTTCTTCCCTCAGACCCCTTAAGAACCAAATTAAGCCCCCCTCTCCAAACTTGCATTTCCCCGCTACATTTACTATTGTCTGTTGATCCCATTTAGAAATGCCTACTTCCAAATTTTCCTAATCAAGACCTTTTATACTCATCTCTCTACTGGCAACACTCTAGTCTTCATTTCTGTCGTCTCGTCTCCACTTTGTTGCAAGTCTTTCAGAGATAACCTTTCCAGCTAAATAAGCTCTCAGGGCATCCAGTTCATCTTTTTCCCCCTTAATATCAAGGTTCTCCCCAGCTCAAGACTCTATTCCTCACTTCCTATTGCAACACTCTTCTAATCGACCTTCCTGCTTTTAGTCTTGAAATCCTTCAGTCTAGAATTCACAGGCATCCAGAGTGAGCCTTATGAAGCATAAATTCATTCATGGCTCTCTACCACTTAAGGCTTGACTCTGGTTTCCAAATTCTTCAGCATAGCATTTGGGGCCCACCATGACCTGCCTCCTACTTCCTTTCCTGTCTTCTCCAAACTTGCACTCTCTCCCTCCCTGCCCTACTTTGCATCCCACACTCTAGACATGATTAGCTACTTTCTGAACATCCACACATTCACACTTTTCTCTTTTTCAACTGAGCACTCTACCTAGAATGACGATCCCAATTCTGTTCACCTAGCAAACATAAGCTCATCTTTCAAAGCCTTAAAAGTCCATTGATGTGGTAGAAACTGTATATTCTCTCCCTTTGTCTCCATGGACCTTCTCTTCAATCTCTCCAGTTACAGAGATTGGAAAACTAGAAACTATGCTTAGACACCTTAGCAGCCAAGGCTCTGGATGTGGAAATGATGTTCCTTTCCTTTCCTTCCTTTCCCTTCCCTTCCCTTTCCTTCCTTCCTTCCTTCCTTCCTTCCTTCCTTCCTTCCTTCCTTCCTTCCTTCCTTCCTTCCTTCCTTCCTTTCTCTTTCTCTCTCTCTCTGTCTTTTCTTTTCTTTCTTTTCTTTCTTTCTTTCTTTCTTTCTTTCTTTCTTTCTTTCTTTCTTTCTTTCTTTCTTTCTTTCTCTTTCTTTCTTTCTTTCTTTTTCTTTCTTTCTTCCTGCTACCATTCAGGACATGGGATGTGAGTGTGTAGAGGTCTCATAGTTTCCATGGTCTCCAGAGGTGCTAACCACCATGCTATGAACCTGGAGTATAAAGATTACCAGTTATACGGATAACTGAGAAGTGATGTAATGAAAACCTCACCATTGTCTAATGTGGAGTAGGTTGAAAGAGATGAAACCACACTAACCAGGATTAATCAGGCACAAAAGCAAGAAAATAAACAAGGATGCTTTGAGAAATATTTCACTGTTATCAATTGAGGGTCATTGACCTCTTTCAATATTATCACTTTAACAACATTTGCTTTCTGTTAATTATAATATACCAATGTCAGTTCTTAATTATAGTTCTTAGGAAATTGCATGGTTGGTTGGAATAAGCATGTGTTTTTGTTTGTTTGTTTGTTTTTATTAGTTTCAGGTGTACAAAACATGCAATAGTTATACTTTTTCCCCCTCACAAAGTGACAATCCCCTCCCTCAATCCACCGCCTGCCCGATATCATACATATCTATTACAATTCCATTGACTCCATTCCCCACACTATACTCCACATCCTGTGACTATATATATATATATTAAATTATAGTTGACATACAATATTATTTAACATCAGCTTCAGGTGTACAGTGCAGTGGTCAAGCCTCTACACTGTCCATGAAGTGGTCTCTCTAACAAGACATGTCCATCTGATACCCTACAAAATATTTACAACATTAATTATATTCCCCAACCTGTCTTTCATATCCTGTGGTGATATTGTAGTTACCAATTTATGCTGTCTAATCCCTTCCTCTTTTCTCTTACTCCCACCCATCTACCATCTAGCAACCATCAGTTTTTCCTCTGTGTCTCTGAGAATATTTCTGTTTACTTTGCTCATTTATTCAGTTCTTTAGATTCCACATATAAGTGAGATCATATGGTATTTGTCTTTCTCCAACTGACTTATTTCACTTAACATAATGTTCCCTAGGCCCATCCACATTGTTGCAAATGGTAGGATTTCATTCTTCTTTATAGCTGAGTAAAACTCCATTGTATAAATGTACTAGTTTCTTAATCCAGCTGTCTACTGATGGGTATTTTGGTTGTTTCCAAGTCTTGGCTAATGAAAATAGTGCAAGAATCTATTTTTATGTTTATAAACTTTGTCTTGCGTTTAAATATGTTTGGGAAGAGTAATGAAATTTGGGTTCATACAACATTATTGAAATGAAAGGGGCAGCATGTAGTTTGAAAGCTTTGAGCCATTGTTTGTGACTAGTACATGAATGTCACTAAAAGCTAAAATGTTCAGTCAGAAAAAGCTGAAGAGTCTTTTATCCCAAATGAACTCTTCTTAAAACCAGGATTAACCATGAGATGAGAAGAGGATGTTCTCATTTTACATTTCCCCTCCCTGTTATTCCCCCAGTATTTTTTTTTATCATAAAGTAATGCTAAAATGAATCTTGAGGCAGGATTGAGAGAGGTGTCTAAGATGAGGATTTCCAGAAGGATACCTTGAGGAGGAACTGGATTTGCCTTTATGGCTAAGCAGAGTTGAAATGAGGAAGGGGAAAAAGGCTTCTGGTGGATTGGCGCAATGACTCTCAAGCCTCCTTTTCAGCAGCATCTAACAGTTCTCCACGTGTGCCCATTATCCAGGCCAGTCAGTACTGTCTGGAATTATCCAGGCTCCGGGGCTGGCCCCTTACTGTAGAAGGGCTGTGCTCAGATTATTAGGAGTGCTTCTGTGATGATCACACTCTTCCTTCTGGTAGAAATTAGATATTACAGTCTTTACTAATTACAGGCTAGTGGCTCCGGTGCCCTCCCAATAAAAAATTGCTTTGAGACAGCAGCAGGAAGTTGGGGCAGTGAAATAAATCCAGAAGAGGCTCATCAAGCTTTTCTTGGCCATTAAATGAAAATAAAATATCATATTTGTGAAATTCAATGGAAGGAAAAATTGGAAAGATAACTCAAGTTGCTACGTAAAGAGAATGTTGCAATCAAAACACCACCACAGCAGCCACTGTTAAAACAAAAACCCAATCAGGAAAAATTACTTGAAATGTTTATGTTTACTTCCAGTTTTCAAATTAGAGCATCATGTTCCTTTGGGTTGTCATTCAGATTCTCTCTTCCTCTCCTGATTTTTATAAATGTAGCAGCTGATAAACTCCTTTCTTTAGAAGTAGAATGGCTATCCCAAAACTGACATTTTTTTTTTTCTTTGCTGAAGAGTGTCATTGCCTGTGTGATTCCCGGAAATCACAAATAGATCCAGTTCAGGTTCTTTATTTAATAGATACTCATTTCTGATTTTAAAACTATCATGTAAAATCTCTGCTGAGTACTACTGAACTACCTTATTTTGCAAGTCATTTAACCCCAAATTGAATGAATTTGAACATTTCTTGGAGGTCAACCAGGTCAACTGATTTCTCATCCAAACCAGCACCTTTCCTTCCACAGTATCCTTGATAAATCCTGTTTCAGCTTGGGTTTTGGCACTTGGCTTTGTGAATAACACCATTTGGACAGCTGGTGTATGAAGCACTTCGCCAATGGCCACATGCCTGCCCTCCCCCAACTTCCACCTCCAGTGCGCTTTTGGAATATACAGAATGTCTATTCCTTGAGCTGGGCCAGCACATCAAATGGTTGAATGTCAGCTGACAGGTTCTCACAGAACACAAGTCTCCACATTACCTCAAAGCCCAAATTCTGTTCGTGATTGCCTTTAATTCTTCCTTTCTCTCTCTGGCTGATCCCTTTTCTTCTTTTTTCCTTCAGCTGGAGAAAATGTGATTAACTGAAGAGGCACAGAAAGGTAAGTGCTGGGGTTAGACCACCTTTATCTCTGGTTCTGCGTAACAAACTGCTCAAGTACAGGGGAACTACCTATTTCCCTTTCCTATGTCAATCACAATTGACATACAGTAGTTTCAGGTGTACAACATAGTGAGAAGACATTTAGAAAACTTACAAAGTGATCACCCTGGTAAACCTTCTACCTGTCTGACACAATACATAGTTATTACAATATTGTTGACTATATTCCCTGTGCTGTACTTCACATCTCTGTGACTATTGTTATAAATGCCAATTTGTACTTCTTAATCCTTTCCCTTTTTTCACCCATTCCCAACTCCCTCCAATCTACCAACCATCAGTTTGTTCTCAGTATCTAGGAGTTTGTTTCCTTCTGAGATCCACATTCTTCACATTGTTGCGTGTGTAATCATTTCCACTCAAATTGTAAAATGAGTCTTGGACCCAGTTGGGGAATCATAGGAACGACTGTCTAGGAAGGTTACATAAAACGCAATTTGAGAAGAGAAGCCCAGCTCAGATGCCTCATTTGCTCAAAAGGTGAATCCAAGCCCAACAAAAACTTATCTTGCGAGAAACCCGGCCAACAGTGCAGGGTGAGTTTGGTGCTCTGGTGGCCAGAGGGAGCCAGGTGTCCAGGCGTAGGCGTGGGCGTGGGCGTAGGCATGGCCATGGGCGTGGGCGTGGGCGTGGGCGTGGGCATGGGCGTGGCGTGGACATGGGCGTGGACTTGTCCGGCCTGACATCAGTGTCTTCTACGGTGTCTTTTACCGGCTGCACGGGTTGCGTTCCAGGACATGGGTGACAAGTATGCTACTCTGAGGCGGGCCCAGCTGCATCTGGATTTCATCCACGCCAACTCGTGAGTGCCTGAGTAGAGTCTGAGTCGGGGAAGGTCTCCACACAGTGAAGAGTTTGGTCCATCTCCTACTAAAATACTGATTTGAAAAAAAAAATGAACTTAGCATCATTGGTTTATGGAAATATGATTTATTTAAAGTTGTTCTTTAATTTTATTTATTTATTTTTTTGAGGGCAATGTCACTGGCCCGCATATGTGGGACCCGAACTGGGACCGCTGGCTTCCCAAGCCAGCGCTTAACCACCGTGCCACTTGGCCGGCCCTAAAGTTGTTCTTTAAAAAGAAAAGCAATGAAAAGTGATAAAGATATATATTCTGGGCCAGACTAAACTCTTTTGGGTTTTTTTTTTTCTCCCATTAATACCAAGTGGTAGAAAGTCTCCACACTGACACTGAACAAACTAATTGTAGGTCAGCAGAACCCTCCTTCTACCAAGGTTGTCTATCTTGAGTGATTTCTCTGCCCAACGCTGACATTTTAAAGATTAAAGTTGCTTTTGGTGAATAATTTCTATGTATTGATTTCAACCTCTGTGGCCTCCAGAGTCTTTCCAAAAATGTAACCTCTCTGAGGATAGAATTCTCACATTTTAGTTATTACTAGATCACTCTTGCTTCTCTGTCAGGCCCAGGTGCCTTTGGCTACTCATTAGGTATAATTTCAAATACTCAGATTGCAGAGACAGATGACAGAGGTTTGCTGTTTCATCTGTCATTTCCAACATGGCAAAGCATAGCAGTGAGTGCTGTATAATTCATAGTGGTATGTTGTTTTTTGAGAATTTTTTAGTAATTTGGATTTACTAAAAAGCACTGATTGATATAATGGATTCACCAGATTTCAAACCACAGAAATGGAGGTGTAAAGAAAACCAGGGATGGTCAGACTTGCTGCGTGGGACAAACTATGATTCTTATAGGAAACAGAGTAAAACAGACAGTGTTCAGCAGATACTTAGTTTTTATTTCTCTATCATGAAGAATAATTTCAGACAGGAAGGCATAGAACAGAGGTGGAAAACAAATGAAGAAAGAGAAATTTTGAGTTGAGTTGAAGAAAAATGTTAAGCTAAGTGCAGGGAGGACTGTGCATTTTATCTCCAGAAAGTTCCTTAGCTTTTGTGTAGCTCCTGCAGGTATTACTTCTCAGCCTCCCCCAAACCACCTTGTTGTTCCCCCTGCCCCACCTCATTATCAGTTGGTGGTCTGGTAACTTAATAACAAAAGTGACAGTGCATAAAGCAACAACAAAATCAGATACAAATTGGCATCTTCTCAGCTCTCCTAGGTAGATTTTTGTTTGAGACTTCCCTCAATAAAAACAGGAGTGATTTATTTCTCCCTTGCTTCAGCCCCACAGTCAATCCATCATAAAGTCTTTTTCATGCTGTCTCTAACTAGGTCTCAAATTTATCCATTCCTTACCATACCCATTGCCATTGACTTTAGTCCAAACCACCATCATCTCCCTTCTGAATTCCTCCACGGAGCCTCTAAACTGGGTTCTCTGCTTCCCATTTTTGCTCGGCTGCGGTCCAGTTTCCTGAAAGCTGCCAGTGTGACCTTTTTACAACGTAACCAGATATGTCACTCTTCTTAAAACATGACATTGGTTTCCAGTTGCCTGTAGACCAAGTCCGAGCTCCTAACCATGGAGTAGGAAGCACTGCGTGACTCGGTCACCTTGCATTTCAGTGGGATCTCTGTTTTACCATAGCCAGAACTGACTGTCCTCCTTGGCTCTTTTCTGCTTCAAGGTCTTTTCACCTCCTGCTCTTGCTGGAAAGTTTCACCCTGGGACTATAAGTGATGGGATTCTCTTTATCCTTCAGGGCTCCGTTTAAATGCTTTCTATGAAGAGAAAGTCTCCCTGGTCACCATGCTCTCTCATCACAAGTTCCTCTTCCCCACTGCCCTTCGTTCATAGCACCTGATCACATCTGTCATGTCATCTCAGTGTGTTTGTTGACTTGTGTATTTTCCATATCCCCCACTAGCTCGAGCCCCCAAAGGATAAAGACTATGTCCCGCCACACTGGCACATGACAGGCAAGCAGTAAAAATCTCTTGAGTGAAATAGTATAGACACTTATGTGCCATTTTTTTTTTCTGGTCAGAATGATTGCAGGGACTTTCTTGAAGGATTGTTTATATATTGAATTTTTTGTATATTGAATCATGTATTTTAAATTCACTAGAAATTCTTGTGGTTTAAAGTGCTGCTTTTGTAAAGCCTATCACCTACACTTCTCTTTTGCTTTATTTTAGATTTTTACATACTAAATTTCTTTTGAGTGAAGGACACCTTTTTGCAACAATAGTATTTAGTAGTTTGTTTTTTTAAAAAAAGATTTTATTGGGGAATTGTGGGAGGGAAACAGCGCTGGGGAACCGGGGAAGGGGAGCAGACAAGTTGCTGTCCCTTTGCTCCTCAGTCTAGTTGTGGAGGACGCTAGTTCACTGGCCCATGTTGGTATTGTCATTATGCACCTCCTGGGTGAGGCAGATCGGTCACCGGCCTCTGGATGGTCGCTCACCGCGGCTATTGGCAGCTCACAGCTGGCTGCCAGCTGCTCACACTGGCTGCCGGCCACTCACTGTAGCCTATGGCAGCCCACTGCAGCAGGGGCTGCAGCCTATACCATTGCCGGGGCTCACACAGCCCAGCTCCAGGTGGAGCTGTTGTCAGCTGCAGAGGGCAGTGTCACTGGCCCTCATATGTGGGATCCAAACCGGGGCCACTGGCACCCCAAGACCAGCTCTTAACCAATGCGCCACTCGGCTGGAACCGGTATTTAGTAGTTTTTATTTTTTACCTTTATTACAAACTTGAAAGCTGACTTGGGTCAAGAGAGCCCTCACTAACATGTGTTTAAAGTTTAAAATTCTGAAAAGTTGATACAGGTATATATTAAAGAATAAGAAAAATTCAGCTAACCTATTACCCTGTGGCCTGAGATATTTGGAGTCTCTGAGGCATTGCAAATGTTCCTTCCTCCTGTACAAATGAGCAGGTATTTTACGATAAATGGGGCTCTCTTGCTTTTGCTACCTGTTTCCTAAATTTAAAAAGAAAACTGCATACTGAATCTCCCCTTAATGCTCTGATAAGGTTGCTGATTGAAACACCCACGTCAGGAAATGAAAAGCAACTGTGAAACCCTGAAAGCAGCCTGATTTCACCCACGAGCTTTCATCCTTTGAAATATAAACAGTGATGGCTGTCTAGTATGTTCTGTTACCCAGGACCTGGCATGAGGGTTACAGGAGGTAATTCACAAGGTTTCAATGTTTTTTAAGGAGCAGGCTTTTCAGAGGTGAAAAGATTCCACAGAAAAATATAGATTTGTGGGGCAAACAGGGGTCTCCTGTCCCTGTCTGTGCCTGCAGAGGGATTCTTAAGTAATGCCTTTTAGTGGGCCAGGATATTTTCTTTCTTTTTCGTTCTTTTCTTTTCTTTTCTTTTCTTTTCTTTTCTTTTCTTTTCTTTTCTTTTCTTTTCTTTTCTTTTCTTTTCTTTTCTTTTCTTTTTTATAAGTTAGTTTCATGTATAAAAAAAATCGTAATAGTTAGACATTTACACCCCTCACAAAGTGATAATTCTCTCCCCCCAATCTATTGTATATCGCTGTGACAATTCCATTGACTCTATTTCCTATGCTGTACTCCACATCCCATGTGTGTGTATAAAGTTGTGGTTGACATTCAATATTATTCAGTTTCAGCTTCCAATGTACAGTGCAGTAGTCAGGCATCTACACCATCCATGAAGTGGTCTCCCTAATAAAACAAGTTAGTGGGCCAGGATTTTTTTTTTTTAAGAGGGCAGCATCACTGGCCCTCATGTGGGATCTGAACTGGGGCCGCTGGCATCCCAAGCCAGCTCTTAACCACTGTGCCACTCGGCCGGCCCTGGGCCAGGATTTTGATCGGGATTTTTCAGAAATAATTTGGCCTTAAATAATATATATATATATATATATATATATATATATATATATAAGATTTTGTTGGGGAATTGGGAGAGGGGAACAGTGTTGGGGAATTGGGGAAGGGGATCAGCCAAGTTGTTATTCTTCAGTCTTCATTGTGGAGGGCACCAGTCACCATCTGGCTTCCCATCGGCAGCTCGTGGCCTCCAAGCTCAAGGTGCTGCGTTCAATCTTAGTTGCGGGTGGGAGCAGCCACCATCCCATGTGGGAGTCGAACCAGCAGCCTTGTTGTCAAGAACGCTCGCCCCATTCACTGAGCTATCCAGGCGGCAGCTCAGCTCAAGGTGCCAAGTTCAATCTTTAGTTGTGGGTGGGCGTAGCCCACCATTGAACAGGCAACCTTGTTGTTACACAATGTGGCCATCCTGCCACCTGTTGGCAGCTCAGCGACAACTCAGCCAGGGCGCAGCATTCACTGGCCCATGTGGGAATCGAACCGGCAGCCCTGCCACCCAGAGCACACACTCTAATCCAACTCTTAACCAACTGAGCCACTCGGTTGGCCCAAATAATAAAATTGTAATGAAAGAAGTCTTTGAATGACTTGAACAAAGGCTTATAAAGCAATTTAAAAATGTCCACATTTGCTCTAAGAACAATAAGGTCCTCGAAGTCTGCTTCCTTCGGAGTAGACAGGATGTTTTGGCGATCGACTTCTTAGTTTGTGCTGTGTAAGAGAGAGCATCTCCTTCAGAATCTTGACTGTGCTGAGAAAGTTGTTTCTAGAATAACTCTTTAATTGATTATCTGTCTAAAACTGGAGAACACTTGTCTGCAAGTGTCTTGAACCTTTTATTCTGATTACAGAGTTAGTTTAACTTTTGATTTTCCCTCTATTTCTTCCATCAGCACCACTCATAGTTTCCTTTTTGGAGCACTGGCTGAATTGCTGGACAATGCAAGGTAAGCCTTATCTGTGAACAAAGATTGTTGCGGAACCTCATGATATAAATCAAGTCTAGTTACTTACATTTACAGGTGAAAAGAAAATGTCATTTTGTTTTTCCCCACCTGGACTATTTTGTGACTTGATTTCCTACAAAAGCAAGATATTATAGTAAAAAGAACAGATGAGAGGAGGAATTATTCATCTTTATTCAGTTTGTGTATGTGGTCAAACTTGAAGTACAGGTAAATTGGATGTCTGTTTCTGTGTTAACAATCATGTCACAGCAGATATTCATATGGATGTTTTTGAGTTATATATCAACATACACTATATCTTGAGAATTTAGATTTGGGTCTGGGCATTTATTGAAGTCCTTGCCAAAATTAATTGCATAGTTAAGGAGAAAATAGCTAACTATTGTTAGCTATTGCCTACTATGTATCAGACCCTGTTCTAAGCGCCTTCTATATGGATATTAACTCATTCATCTTTACAACACTTAGAGGTGAGAAACCTTATCCCAATTCTACACAGGTGTGGAAGTTAACATGCAGAGAGGTTAGATGACTTATTCAAGGTTATACAATTGATATTTGGCAGAGCTAGAATTCAAATTTAGGCTGTCT
This sequence comes from Aselliscus stoliczkanus, assembly GCA_033961575.1. NCBI lineage: Eukaryota > Metazoa > Chordata > Mammalia > Chiroptera > Hipposideridae > Aselliscus > Aselliscus stoliczkanus. The sequence goes on from CM066729.1 coordinate 74,897,527, forward strand.
GGCTACAGATCTCCTCTACCCCATTTTACTGTGTCTGACAAAGGTACTGATGTTTAAAGAAACCTCTTTAACAATTTAAGGCCCATTTAATAAGTGTATTTGTGGGGACTTGTGAGGGAGTCAGTTTTCAGCTAATTGAACGTGGCATTTGATTTGTTTCGTATTTGTTTTTCCCTACAACAGAAGATTTTTACCTGTCTTTTTCTGCATATGGCAACGTCCACTCAAGAAGTAGTAGGTAGTTGTTATATCAGGCATCTCGATAGAGAACTAAATTCCCTGCCAAGGGTTGATGAATGCATTTCAACTGTTTGCATTTGTTCCCCATTTTGGCCTTAGAAGAGCAATGATTGAGTGTGATCGCAGGGTATTGTCAGTTAACTAGTCATCCAGAACTTTCTGCACAGCAATGTCCAGCACTAAATAAAAAGTCAGTGGCTCCTCCTTATATGAAATTTTCTCTCTGTAGAACTAATAGAATTATAGTTATCATAGAAAGGGAAGAAAGAGGAGAAAAAGAATGAAGTTGTTTGGTCAGGAAAAAGCTCTGAACTCAACTTGGAAGGAGTTAACAGGGATGGGGCCAAGACACCTGAAAGTTCACAGTTAGCCTCTCTACAGTTCAGGGTTGCTACTGTTTGCTTTTGCTCAAAGCTCTGAAGCAAAGCTCCTTTCGTATCTATTAGTCCTTCCTCTTGCTGAGGAACTTGACATCTTTTAGCAACTGACATCTGTAACTGAAAAAACACATTTGTCTCTTCTGTCAACTGTCTTTTCTCCTCTGAAGTTGTTTCGCTTATTCATTCAACACGGGATGACAGGTAAAATCAAAATATAGAGGAAATAGATCAAAGGGAATAATTTGTGTAGTAAAGGGTGATGGGGTGATTGGCAGAGAAAGATTGACCAGACTCGGGGGAATGAGAGAAATATGATCAATAAAGCAATTCTTATTTTTTTTAAAAATTCTTTTAATAAAGCAATTCTTTGAGCAACATTTGTAAATTGGCAGCCCCCTGACCAAGTTTGGCCTGTCTCATGTTTGTTCGATTTATAGTGAAAGTTCACACAGTGTTTATAAAGAAAAGAAAGTAAAGCAGGAACTATTTGTAAAGTTTAAGAAACAGGAGGTGCCACATTAAAAAAATCTGGATCCTCTGCTTTTGTTTGTTTGTTTTACAGATTAGAAGTAGCAACCTGGAGGCTACATTCCTTGATGAGATCAGGTGCATAGCAGGTGTTCTCTTGGTACCTACCTATGCCTTCAGCTTGAGCCAATTTCTTTTTTTTTCTTTAGCTTCTCCATTTACGAACTCCTCAGTTCCTCTGACTTGGGTGGACACTTGAGTTTGCCACTGTTACTTATAATCTAGTATTTGACATCAAATGGAGCTGCTGAACAGACTTATTCCAAATGTTCAGTTGGTGTCATTCGAAAGGTCTTCATATTGGCCTTGTGTTATTCTAAAATATCAGTATATTGGGCTGGCCAAGTGGCGCAGTGGTTAAGAGCTGGCTTGGGACACCAGTGGCCCCAGTTCGGATCCCACATATGAGGGCCAGTGACACTGCCCTCAAAAAAAAAAAAAAAAAAAATATATATATATATATATATAATATCAGTATATTCAAGATTTTGATGATTTCCTATAGTTGTCAAAATTAGAACTGGAAAATAGTAGAAGAATGTTGTAAAAGAGGAGAAAAATATATGTCAGTACAGTTAGGGGCCTCTTCCTAATACAACTGTTCTGAACGTAATTGGGCTAAATTACAAAGTTTATAGTAAAATGTTTTAATACGCTGTAAAAGTGAATTATTCTATGCCTTATCCCTTGGAATTTCTGTATGAAGAAAACATTTGAAAACATTCATTACAGTACAGTGGCATTTATTATATTTATTTATTTTAAAGATTTTATTGGGGAATCGGGGGAGGGAAACAGAATTGGGGAATTGGGGAAGGGAAACAGAGAAGTTGCTGTCCTTTTGTACTTCAGTCTAGTTGTGGAGAATGTTGCTTCACTGGCCCATGTTGGTATCGTCATTGCTCTCTTTCCGGGTGAGGCAGGTGCTAGCCAGCTATTGGATGGCTGCTCAAGGCTGTTCACAGAAGCTCACACCAGCTGCTGGCCAGCCCACTGCAGCCTATGCCATTACCGGTGACTCATGGCAGCCCAGCTCCAGGTGGAGCCGTTGTTCACTATTTTAGCTGTAGAGGGCGCAGTGTCACTGGCCCTCATGTGGGATCTGAACCGGGGTCCTGATGCACAGAGCTGGTGTCCCAAGCCAACTCTTAACCAACATGCCACTCGGCTGGCTCTTTTGTGGCATTTATTGAGCACCTATTATGTACATTGTGCTTGTACAAGGCATTATTATATAATGGAAATAATGATACCTTTGTTTCATGAGATTGTGGTAAGGATTAGAAGAGAATCCTTGTAATATTCAAAATAAAAATAGTTCAAAAATACTTCCTTCAGGGCATAGCTGACACACAGAAAATGCTCAAGGAACTGTAGTGGTAACACCCCATATGTAAGACTTTATTCCTTATTGTTTCTCTCCTTTCTCTTATATTCTTGAAACTGAAGCCAGAAACTTCTGGATCTTTGTCTTTTCCTTTTTAAAATTTTATGTTAAAAATGCACAAATAATATCTGTGAATTGTAGAAAATTGAGAAAATCTTTTCTTAAAAAAATGAAAAACTAAAGCAGTAATTTTATCACATGTTGTGTGGGGGTCAGCATACTTCTCCATGAAAAGGCCAGATGGGAAATATTTTCACCTTTGCTGGCCGTGTGTTCTCTGTTGAAACTATTCAACTCTGCCATTGTAGTGTAAGGGCAACCATAGACAATATGTAAATGAATGGGAGTTATTGTGTTCCAATAAAAGTTAATTTACAAAAATAGGTTGTTGGCCAGATTTGACTAGCCTCTGAGATAGAGAAGACCACTGCTAACATTTTGATTTTTTTTATTACAGATAAGCACATGTATACTATAATGTTCTTAAAAATGTGATCATACAGTTCGTGTTACTTAGTAATTTGTCTTTTCAGCTTTTTTAAAACTAAAACAATATATCATGAAATATATATTAAATATATCATGAAAGTCTTTCTCTGACTTCTGGATTATTATCCAACTAGTTTAAAAAAATATTCATATCTATTTTGTTGAGCTTTTTCTGAAACTACCACTAAATTCCATCTCTTCTTTTAAATATCTGAATTAGACTTTGCAACATTTTCAAATTATGAGTGATTGATCATAGGTCTTAGTATATAAAGCAGAGTGAAACATTTTAGTAATTAAGTTGTTTTTGAAGCAATTTATTGTTTCCTATCTGACAATAAGTTATACTTTACCTAAGCAATTCAGATTAATATATATTTTTTAAAACATAATTTCACATTGAAGTAATGATATTTTTATGTTGTTTCCAGAGATTCAGGTGCTGCAAGACTTGATGTGTTTTCAGGTGAGCAGATTTCTTTCTTCTTTTCTTTTTCTAATGGAAAAGCCTGTAGTTATTTTGCTTTTATTTTATTTCATGAAATCAAACCCCATTCTATAGATCTTTAATGTAATCTAAACGCTTTGTGAATATAGTGACCCTGTGGGGAGCCAGGTGGAGAAACGTACACTGCAAGAGTGAAATTGTTCACTTGTTAGAGGACTCATTTACAAAATTAGATCTTTCAAGGTTTTGTGAAAGCATTAGAGTGATTTGGAACAGTCAATTTGTCTGCCACGAGAAAACAGTTTTATTTTAAAAAGCATATTAACTTAACGGCTTTTCATAATTAAGTGTACATCATTCTCAACTTATCACAGTTTTAAAATGCATAAGTGAATGTGCAGTATGAATGTTTGGGTGCTATAAAATTCAAACCAAATACGTTTTCTTCATTAATATAATTTCTAGTCACCACTTATTGCACTTATTAGTTCATTTCACTAGAATATGATGCAAATGAAGTTAGGTTCATTGATCCAGTCGTGTAGTTAACACTCCCTAGAGAGATGCCTGTGGTGTTAAAACTGTCACCATACCCAATTCTGTCAGATCCCTTGTAAATATTGGCTATTGGTCACAGGTGAGAGAATATGGTCCATGATGTAAATCTGTATCTGTATTTGGAAAGCAACGCTGTTCAATTCAGTTTTCTAAGTGTTTACAATGCTGTGCCAGGTGGGTGTTTATGGTTCATGAGGGAGGAAGATATAGACATTGTGAGAGACCTGAGGGAACATAGTATATGACATCCTTCTTCCCTTTCTATTCTCCAAGTTCTGGAAAGTGAGAAATAAAACAAGAGAGTCAGTCTTTACTACTGATAAGTGCTGGGTCAGAGTCTGAAGCTTAATGTGAAGGGCTAGCAGACTTGGCGGTCACACCTTAGAACCAGCCACTTGTTCCCCAATGGAGTTAGGCTTCCCCAGGGGGCTGGAGTACCCGGGGGAGAATGCAGTGGACCTCATGCTCTGCAGGCAGCTCACTCCTAAGAGGGAAAGTGAGAGATCTGAATGGAGCCTGTCTAAATTGTTAGTCAGATGAGTGAGTTCACTGCTTACAGGGTAAAGTGATCAAGGGACAGGGAAGGGCCCCTTTGCAAATACTCATTGAACTCCATCTCACATAGAAAGAAACAGTAGTAGTGGAGAAAAAGTGGTCTTCCCTTACATATCCAGCTATATAGAGTCAAACAGAGTAAGCGTCTCTTGCTCAGCAGAAACTCAAAGTATGATGGGAACACAGAGAAAGTATGACTCATAAAGAGCTAGGACTTCAAATATGGATGTGATTTTTGTCAAGCAGTGTAGGAAGAAAGGAATATTCCTATCTGAGGAATTACTGTGAGGAAAAGAATGGAGGTAGACTAGTTCAGATTCATTCATTCATTTATTCAATAATAATTTATCGAGGGCCTATTTCGAATTAACCAATAAATTATTCTGGGTGTTGGGGATAGAGCATTCCAAAATCTTTGATTAAGTCTGTGTGCTTTGGAACATGCATTCTTTTTTTTTTTTTTTTAAAGATTTTATTGGGGAATTAGGGGAGGGGAACAGCATTGGGGAATCAGGGAAGGGCAACAGACAAGTTGCTGTCCTTTTGATCTTCAGTCTAGCTGTGGAAGACATCGTTTTATTGGCCCATGTTGGTATTATCATTGTTCTCATCCCATGTGAGGCATTTGCTCGCTGGCCATTGGACGGCCACTCATGGCGGCTCACAGCAGTGCACGAAAACTCATGCCAGCTGCTGGCCAGCTCCACTGCAGCCTATGCCGTTACCGGTGACTCACGGCAGCCCAGCTCCTGGTCGAGCTGTTGTTCACCATCTTAGCTGTAGAGGGCACAACATCCCTGGCCTTCATATGTGGGATCTGAACCAGGGCCCTGCTGCTCAGAGCTGGCATCCCAAGCCAACTCCTAACCAATGCACCACTTGGTTGGCCCAAGAGCATGCATTCTAATGGTGAGAGATAGACAATAAAGAAATAAATGAGTACATAATACACCAGGCAATGATAAGTGTGGAAAGGAAAAAAATAAAGCAGGATAAGAGAACAGAGAGTGATGGGCAAGATGCACTATTTTTCACAGCGCTGTAAGGGAAATCACCCAAATAGGTGATTTACCAGCAAAGACCTGAATGATGTGAGAGAGTGAGCCATGCAGATATTTGGGGGAAAAGCATTCAGGGAACAATGACTAGGCTAGTTTGACTATTGCTAAGTGTTAGAGCCAAATGGATAAGCACTTTGAATACCACACTAAGGGTTTTTGTTTGTTTATTTGTTTGTTTCCTGTAGACAGTGGACCATTGAAGAACTTTGAGCAATGTCATTTGGAAAATTAGAAATATGCTCTTTTCCTTTTTAAAAGATACTCCAGTGATAACATAAAGGATGGTCTATAGAAATGTGAAAGGAGATAGGAGGAAGGTGAAGCTATGGAAATGACCTAAGTAAGATTTTATGAGAATTTCAACTAGGGCAGTGGTCCTTGAAATGGAGAAGGGAGGACAGATTTAAGCAGCATTTCATTCAGCACACACATATTATAATGAAGGGTTGAGAGGAATTATCTGGTACCACAAAGTCAACAAATGTAATCAAAATTCACACATTATGTTCTTTTGTGTCTATGGCAGGATACCAGCAGAACATGACGTATTCACCTCACTTTCTCTAGCGCCTATCATTGTCGTAACAAATAAAAAAGAAACTCTGCAATTTGAGTTCAAAATGGCACTTCTTTCTTTAGATTATATGTGTTTTGTGAAAAACTGAACTTATGATTTTTTGGTTTTAAACTAACAATTCATGAAAATATATATATATTTTATTGCAGCAAACTATAATACAGACATAAACTGAGCAAATTGAATTTCCCTTAAAAACAAACAAACAAACAAACAAACAAACAAACCGGGGCCAGGCTTATGCACCAACATATAGAATTGGTATGGGGATGCATAGTTAATTTAAACATTGGGGTAGTTTTCAAATTATTTACTGAGGCCCCCAAATTACTCTCCAGTCTTAGGTTTTCTTCAAGTAATTTGAGAGATATAAAATCCAAACTAAATATATATTTAGATAAAGGTGTTTTATCTGTATTAGTTTTCATAAATATGGGTATGCACTAATACATGTTTTTGAGTGCTTACCAAGTGGTAGGCACTGAGTAGGTGCTGAGTACACAGTGCACCTGATTTTAAGGACTTGCATTCCATAGGGGTCCATGGGAAATATGGTGCGTATCTATATTTTTATGGGTGGAGGACCCAAAGCTTTCATCATATCCATGCTGCAACTGTGTTCCAAAAAGTGTAAGAACTACTAGTTTGAGAGAGAAATAGATATATGAACAGGTATTTAAATATACTATGAAAGGTGGCGAACAAATTATAAAGAAAACATCCATTATGGGCACATGGTGACATGGAAGGATTAGGGAGGCTTACTGGAAGAAATCTTACATGAACTAAAGACCTAAATGGAAAATAGGCCTTAGAATGGTGAATCAAGGGGCAAAGAGGAGGTGTGTACAGTGGCTTGAATCTGGAGAACCTAGAACACTGATGGAGTTGCAAAAATTTTTGAGATACTCAAGATTTAGTTCAAGAGGATTATTTGTGTGGAAGTAGAAGATTGCAATGTGGGTGGGGAGGGGGTGACCAGAGATGAGCTTGGAGAGTGTATCAGAGTTTTTCAGAGAAACAAAACCAGATAGGTCATCTCTCTCATATATGTGTGTGTGTGTGTGTGTGTGTGTGTGTGTGTGTGTGTGTGTGTGTGTGTCTATGTGTATCTATATATATATATATATAGATACACATAGACACACTCACATATGATACATATTACATACAGAATATATAAAATATATATTTTATGTATCTATATATTATATATCTATATATCTATATATCTATAGATATAGATATACATAGATATAGATATATGTATAATATATATACCAGGGGTGCCAAAAAAATGTATACAAGTGGACACTTTGGTCAGCATTGCCCAAGCAGTAGTTCGCCATAATCAGAAGTGTCTGGATGCTGATGGTAAGCACTTTGAGCACCTCCTGTAACTGCAGAAGTCAAGCATGACTTGTATTAATCTTTTGTTATCGGTATATATTGAGGATTACAATTTTAATACAGTTTTCCTTTCTTAAAATGTGTATACATTTATGTGGCACCCTGTTTGTGTGTGTGTGTGTGTGTGTGTGTGTGTGTGTGTGTAAGTGAACGTACTGTATATGTCTCAGGCATTTTGGGTCTTTCTCATCTATTCACTGAAGAAGTGCCCTTTGTTATGCAAGCTTCTTTCATGAGTACTATATACCAAGTGCTGCAAAATCAACTGTCACAGCTATGCAGAGCTGCCTGAGGCTTGGATCAGGTGGTTCCCAGTTTTCATAAACATTAGGATATTTGGGGGTTGGGCTTTTATTCCAGAAACCAATTAATTCATAATATCTCCAGATGATTCATATGTGCAGCCAAGGTCGAGAACTATTGCGTTGTGTAAAGAACTTCACAAGAGTTGAATTCCCTTTGATGAACAGTGGAGAAATGCCAGCGTTAGTCAGAGGGAGGACTGAATAGAGCAAATACTTAAAAGGCATGGGTGTGGTGGTAGGGGTGGGGTGGGGTAGAGGAATATTTTGACATAAAATTTCAAGTAAGTAGACCAGAGGACAAGATAGAGAGAAAAAAACTGAGAAAATAAGATGGTAGGGACAATCCAGAGGGTTTATAGACAGGAAGTGAATTAGAGAGAGGAGGAAGATTTAGAAGTGGGCACCCGACCATAAAATTATGAACCCAGAAAGCTTAGGTGTGTTTCTTAGATATTTATTCATGGATTATCTTGAACATTATTGAATTTTTAAAATGTGAATTAGAGGGGACTGTTGCACACATATATGATTTAACAAATGTTCCAGAAATGAATCGATAAGGACAGAATTAGCAAATCAGTGGCTGTCTGGGGGGAGGAGAGGGTGATGGGGCATGGAAGGGACAGAAGGGAGACATTACAAAGGGACACAGAGAAACATCTGGGATAATGGATATGTTCACTGCTTTGATTGTGGTGATATTTTAATGTGTATATATACATATATCAAAATATACCAAATTGTACACTTGAAGCATATACATTTGTGTGTGTGTGTGTAAGCTCAATAAAACTACATCAAAAGAAAAATTTGCTATAACTCATATATCCAAATGTCAAAATTACTTTCAGGGCTAGATTATAAACCATGCAGTAAAATTAGTCTCATTAGTTTTAGTTACACCTTCAGTTTTTTTTTTTTTTAAACAAGCGATTATATTATATAACAAAATGATATCCCTTAATCATCAAAATTGATTCTAAATAACTTAGCCATTTTCAAAAATCAAATGCATCTTCAAGAGGCAAATATTTGCTGCCAACGAAGAATGATACTCAATGGCTCTTCTGGGAATTAAGTGCTTAGAAGAGAGCCTGATGAATTTACTAAGAATGGCCTGGATTGACTCGAGACTTCATGCTTTGGTGGAAGGGAATAAAGGTTGATCAGTGTGGATAGAAGGATCCGGGGTCACATCACCACCTACCTTTATTCCTCCCCCAGGGAGGAGCAGAAGTTTAAAGGACTAGTCACATTCCAGAGCAAGGCATGTCATGCTGTATACATAATTTATTAATGTGTAGATGTTTTATGTTAATTCAAAGCCTTTTTGTTGCTTGATTGTTTTCCCCCTGCAGTTTCTTGTGAAAATATGGTCAAAATGCCTTTCGGAGCTCTATCATTGTGCCATAACACTGTCACTCCGTGGCTGCATTTGAGGACGACTAATTATATGAGCAGCATGACTTTCTGATGAACAAATTAAGCCCAATATTTATTAATAATAACTGCTTTTTCTTACAGTGGCTAATGAAAAACTGCAGGGTGGATTCATGTTGTGCTTTCTGGATGATGGATGCGGTATGAGCCCTGGTAAGTTAATTGTCTAGATACCTAACTTACTGTTAGAGGAAACAGTCTGAAAACTCAGAAAATAAATAAAAGTAAATTGAGCTATCTATGCAAAACAGGTATGAAGCTATTGGGGAAAATAAACCCCAGACTTAATATACCTTTGAACTTTTTAGATTTAAATATTTCAACTGACAGAGTAAATTCATTGTAACCATCTGAACCAAGACAAAAAGTGAATGTAAATAAATATTGCCAGAAAAATGAAAGACAGAAAGCACTTGATTATTTATAAGAAAAGTCATCTGGAAATGAATGGAATGCAAATAGTAAATGGTTGGACTCTGAGATTGTTTTTAGACCATCCTTCAGATATTGCTTGCAAGAAGAGCTCTGAGGCAGTTTTCAATGCTTTTAGGGTATTTTTAATTTCCTGTTTTACCTTGAGGTAAAGGTCACCTCTCCTTTTTAGCAGTTTGTGATTTTTCTCTGCATGTTGAAAGGTTTAGTTGCTTTAGTTGAATGTGCCCATCATAATGAATGCACCTACAAAACATTGCATGACTTATCTTTGTATCTTCAAGGCTCACAAAAAGCCAGCATATAGTAAGTGTACAATACCTGTTTGCTGTGGAACTGAAATGTTGTTTATTCCCTCTGATGAGGGCTTTGAGTTATTTGAGATAGCTTATCGTGGAATTCTTATAACACTTGTCTATGTTCCACAAGCCAAAGTTTTTGACCATTGGATTTAAAATTGTGAGTGATTTCAAGTAATAATGAAACTATTCTAGTCAGTCCCACACCAGAGGAAAGACTGCTCATTGGTGTTGATAGGAGGTAAGAATACAAAGTAGCAGTTATCTTCTTCTGAGTGTTTGAAGTTCCCCCTTCATCTGAACTGTCAAAAAATATTTATTAGCAAGTTTAGAAATTCTCAAATATCCTACTCAGTTCTTGTTCTATCTTTGTTTGGATAGTTTTTATTTTTCCAAGTCATTTTGATTAAAAGTATTGTTGGTTCTTAGTGTTTAAATAAGAGAAAGCAGAGTTTGTGAGAACACCATGCAGAGAAAGCAGTTTCATTTTTCACTTCTAGGCTCAATGTTAAGTTCATTTCCCTGAATTCTTAAAATAAATTACAGAACATATGAAGTATTCTAAGGCAGTTCTTTTAAAAAAGAAGCAACTCCTTTTATATGGATCCACAAACAGAATGATCGAAACACAGACACGTGACAAATACTCAGATCTTCAGAGGGAACTCACACTTCAGTTGACATATACAATAGTATTAAAAAAAAAAAAAGCTCACTAGTGTTGAGGGAGCAATTATTTATTAACATTGGTTGGACATTAAGTAATTAGTTAGGGAGGAGAGTTTATCTGATGTGTGAAAAAAGGAATCTATCTGTTGTTCAAACTGAGCCAGATCAATCTGACTCATAGAAATAACTGCAATAATTTGCAAACTTGTTTCACGTCCAGTCTTGTCCCATTATATTCCTTTCCACATCAGAAATCCTCAGTGGATTTTTTTTTCCTTTTAATATAAATCATATCATATCATTCTCCTGCTTAAAGCTCTTAGTGGTTTTCCATTACTTTAGAATAAAATCTGTACTCCCCTGCAATGCTTTCGATTTCTTTTGAGTCTATGAAGTTCCCCCTCAGTCTGAATAGTCAAAGATTTATTAGCAAGTTTAGAAATGCTCAGATATCCTACTCAATCTTGTTCTGACTTTGGACAATTTTGGTTTTTTCATTATCTGGCCTCTGACCTTTATTCCTACTGCTCACTTCCTTGTTGATAGCACTCCATCTGCACTTGACTGGCTCTTCATCATTTCAGTCTTATCTCGGATGTCACCTTATGAAAGAGGCCTTCCTTGATCATTATAGCTGCAGGCCGCACTCCTCTATTACATCACCCTGGTTCTGTTTCCCTGGCTCAGCACTCTCAGAAGTTAGCTTGTTTATTTGCCTACTTATTTCAGTCTGTTTTTCCTTCCATTACATAAAGTTGTTGAGAGCACAGGTCATATTTGTCCTATTTAGGGTTCTGTGCCCGCTGCACCCAGAACTCTGGCCATCATATATGGGAGTCTATGCAGGTACGATGAAAACCATAAGATTTAGTCTTTGACAACTCTGGGTTATAATCCTGGTGATAGCATGTATCAGCTGTGTGACCTTGGGCAGATCACATAAATTTCTAAAATTTTCTCATCTATGATATTTAGATCATAATAATATCTTCCTTACACATCTGTTACAAATATTAAATAGTTCATGTAAAGTATATGATATAGTACCTAGCACATACTAGACAATTAATAAATGGTAGCTAATACTGTCATTATGGACACCCTCATCTAGTACCTAACACCTTATAAGCACAAGTGATTGAATATCCAGTTAGCTTCTGACAAGCAGAGTGCCTGGTAGCCTTTACTGGGTGTCACTGAACTATAGCATGTCTGCCCCCACACTGACACAGGGTCCTCTGGGAAATAGTAGAGCATGTATTCAGTTAGGTCAATTGGGAGAACCATTTCTACCTTTTCCTGTTTCCCTGGGATCATCCCTGTTTCTGGAGGTATGCATTTTCTGAGGTCTTCTCTAGAGTTCTCTAGAATTCCAGAATGCCCTGAGAGCTCAGGAGTCCAACTCTGAAAGCCTGAAACAAGTAGCCCTTCTTTCCCAAGCAGTATGAGAACAAAAGCCATTCTGGTCTTCTCAGTCTCACATGAGGCTGGATAAGAGCCAAATCCATGGAAAATTATTAGTGGTACAAATAATCATAACGCTTATAATTTATTAGCATTTATCAAGTGCCATGTGTTATATTCAGGGTTTCACAAATACATCATCTCGTTTAAGTCATTTCATTTATCTTCATCCATATCTCTCTGATAAAAGTATTAGTAGTTTCCTTTTAGAGACAAGAAAATTATCTTTCAGAGTCTTAAACTCTTATTTACCCCAAGCCACATGGCTACCTCTGTTTGATGAACTTCAGATATAATACTGTTAAGATCCTAGTCACAGATGATGGAGCCTGACAAGGATCCTTGTTTCTGGGCTGACCCAAAAGGTATGCATTTGTCCTAATGTCCTGAGACATGTGTGACATCGTGACAACTGAGCCTCTGGTCACTATCCTAATTCTTAACCACCTTAAATGTCTTTGTCAATTGCAGAGGAAGCCTCAGACATCATTTACTTTGGAACATCCAAGAAACGGTTATCGACCTTAAAGTTCATTGGGCAATATGGCAATGGTCTTAAAAGGTGAGAATTTTTTTTCCTTTAAGGCATGTATTAATATTGGGAACAATAGTTAAAAGTAATCTTATACAGAATGGTCCAAGTTTGTAAAACTTAAAAAACAATATAAATTTGGGAGTCCTACCTTGTTTGGAATCTCCTTACCCATAGCAGACTTGGATCTTTACATTTTAAAAATTAATTCTCAAATAGATTATGAGTCTTCTTTCCAGGATTGCTGTACTTTAAAGCTTCGTTGTATCTCTATGTCCTATTGCTTCTCACAGCATAGTTTAGTGCAGGTGTTATTTGCACCCATAGCTTATTTTATTAGTATGCTTCAATGAAAGGCAAGGTTATGAGGTCACTGTCACCACTGTGGTGCCTGCCAGGGACAGGTGATTGTTTTTTTCTTCAGACCCCACAACACCTTATCTCCAACAGTCCTGTCTTAAGCAAGACTGTGGGGCTGGATTAATTCAAATCCATCTGCTCTACTTTGAGAACAAAAATCATATTATACCTCTTAATGAGGGGTCAACAAAACAGTGGTGTTATTTCAGTGAAGAGGACAACCTGTTACAGCACAGTTTCATGCCTGCCTGTTACTTCTTTGTAGTGTTTGAGTTGTAAACCGTTATGTTCTTGATTTTTAACATAGTGGATCCATGAGGATTGGAAAAGACTTTATTCTTTTTACAAAGAAGGAGGAAACGATGTCCTGTGTGTTTTTTTCTCAGACATTCTGTGAAAGAGAAGGTCTGAGTGAGGTAAGAGTGGAGATTTTTCTTCAGTTCCAATGGTAACGGTGTAGTTTTCACTTCTCATATCAGGGGGTAAAGTCTATTGTGGGTTATGATTCTGATTTAGAAATTTAGGAATATGTTTTGAAAATGGAGAGAGGATAGCTGGCCATTCTGGGGTTATTGGAGGCCTGCCCTATTGACCCTTTCTTGAGTGAGTTTTTAACTTCTAGATGTTTTGCGGGATTTTATTTTCCTTATCCTTGCACTCAAATCTCCCAGAATAAGGAGCTCCTTTTGGTGCAAGGAGCTTTTTTCAAAGAAGTCTGCAAAACATTTCTACCATTATGTGCCATCAATAGATTATCATTTTTAAAATAAATAGAACATTGAATTTAAAGACTGGGGATACAAAAATCTAAAAAATTGAATGTGAAATAGAATTAAAATTACAACTCTAGTGACCATAATGTCAATTCCACTTGATGACCCAGAGACATTTTATTAATTTTCACATCTAAGTTTTGCTATTAAGAACATCAGTTATAATTCAGTGCAGAAAGTATGTGTTGAGAAACTTGATGTCTGCCCAGCACTGAATAGACCCTATATAAGGTAGAAAACAAGTAGAAGATCATCTGATTATCAAAGTGTTTGCAGCATTGTCACAAAATAAGGCAGATGCATATGAATTGGATAAATAACAAAACAAAGGGGTTTAAAAAGAACAATGAGTAGTGTTCCTGGTGTTACAAATAGCCAAAAGCAATGATATGGATGGAGAGATTAGAGAGCCTTGAGTGGTCAATGAGGGTTTTATGGAGCATGTATAACTTGCAACTGGAAAGGCTGGTTTGTACAGAGAAATGGCATACAGCATGTCTCAGACCTGGAGATGAGTATGGGGTTTGGGGGTACAGTATGGAAATGTGAAGTTACCCAGCAGGAGCACAGCATGCCCACAGCAGCAATGGAATGGGGCTGGGTAATAGGAATAGTCTATAAGCAATAGGGAATAGTCCAATGGGATTCTGACATGAGGAAATGTGCAACTTTAAGCTTTATGTTGTGCTTTATGTATGTAAAGGGCATGGGAAAATGGGCCAAAACTGAGGTTATAGCTTTTCTAAACTGGACTATTCCCTTCTCCCCCACTTTTTTTTTTGTATGAAAACCAGCAACCTCTTTCAATTTCCACAGAGGCAATCTCTTTAAACAATATTAGCTGGTTGTTTTGATATTTTTAGGGGTACCTATGTAATGTGCTTGTGGTGCTACTTCTTGATTTATGTGTTATCTGTTAACCTCCCAGAATAGGGAGATTTATTTATTTTTTTCCTCTGCCCCTATAACAAACACACCTTTTCAATTCTCCACCCTCATCATAGCTTGATTGTAATGATGGTTACAGTATTCACATTATGAGACTATATAAACACTATTCACAATTATACCATGTCATAAACTATTATTTTTTTCTCCTTCCCGTGCAACTTTTTATTTTCCCTGGAATTAATAATTGTCTGCTTAGTGTTTATGTACTTACCACTACCACTGAATATTTGCATGGTTTTCGTCTTTATCTCTTCTCATGTGTCGCAGCTCACACTTCTGCTTCCCCTGAGTGGCGTTCAGCCACCATCCTGGGATCTGTCCTTACCACTGTCCTGGCGAATTTCTTCACCTCTTTTCTGTGTCAGATCTCACATCCTAGATCCTAAATCTCGTGTATTCTTTCATAGCTTGCTCCTTCTCCTTGGTGTAACATACCCTCCAGTAGATTTCTTAGTAAGGGTGTATGAGAGGCAAAATACTTTTAGACCTCACACACATGCATGAAAATGTTTTCATCTTACTTGGAAACTTAACTATGGTTTGGTATTATTTCTAGGTTGGAATAAATTTCCCTTCAGAACTTTGAAGGCATTTCTCCATCATCTGTTAATGTGTAGTATCGTTATTGAGATGTCAGAGGCCATTTTAACTCCTGGGTCTTACATGTGACTCGTTCTTTTTTTCACCCCTCTACTTTTTGAATGTCAGTAAGATCTTCTTTATTTTCAATGTTCTGATTCCAGTGTATTGCCTTTGGGCAAGTCTGTTTGCATCTGAAGGGCTTGAGTCTATTGTGCTGGGTGCTTATTGTATGTTTTCAATCTGGAAACTCATGCCCTTCAATTCTGGTATATTTTCCTGTAACATTTGATGATTTCTTCCACCTACATCCGTTTGTAACTCCTGAATCTTAGCTCTTAGATGTTTGGAACCAGTTCTTTAATTTTCTTATCTTTCCTGTCCTATATTTTGTCCTTTGTATTTTTGTTTTCTTTGCTGGGAGATTTTATAACATTTACCTTCCAAGCCTTTCACAGAAATTCTTTTTTTATAACCATATTCTTAATTTTCAAGAAGTCTTTTCTATTCTCTTAATGTTACCTTTGAAAATATATTTAGTTCTTGTTTCATGGATATAGTACTTTCTTTTAGAACTCTGAAGATACTAACAATGATTTTTTTTTTCCCCCTGAAATTTTCATGTTCCTCTTACAGTGTTTGTTACCACTGAGTTTTTGTTTATACTTGTTTATTTGGTCTCTGTTTATCATGTCCGATGCTTTTCTTGGATGGTTATTCATTCTGAATACAGTAAGCCCTCAATGTTATGGGTAGGTTCTTGGAAACTGTGACTTTAAGCAAAATGATGTATAATTGAAACCAATTTTACCATAGGATAATTGATATATTATAATAAACAAGAGTTAAGTTCCTATAGCATACTACTGGTCTCAAAAATATCACCAAACTTCTACTAAGTAAAGACCCAAAACACTTCTGATATTAACATTGAAATAAATGTGAGCCATATACACATTTAAGAAATATTAGTAAAAACAAATAAGAGAGTTCTTCTCCAACCCACTTATTCCAGTGTAGGGTTGCTGAAGGTAGGAGCCTCTCCCGGCAGCTCAGGGTACAAGGCATGAACCCACCCTGGAGAGGACGCCCTTCTATCTCAGGGTGCACTCATACACCTACACTCACCCAGCCTGGAACAGTGTAGACATGCCAAGTCACCTCATGTGTGCATCTGTGGGATATGGGGGGACACTAACATACCCAGAGAAAACCCATGCAGACATGGCATGTGCAAACTCAACACAGACAGTGGCTCTGTCCAGGAATCATTTTTTTTTTTGGTCAACATTGTAATGGAACAATGTTGAGCAAAAGGACTTTATTTGAGAGCCTACTGTACTTTAAAGATTAGTCCAATAAAATGCCAATTGAAAGCTCTGAGAATGTGGAGGGTTTGGCAGCTATGCATGTCACAATAACAAGATCTAGCTGGGTTGTGTTATTGGGAAACCCTCAACGTATTTTCTTTGTGTCTTTCCTTCTGGGCTGGCCAGACTTCTCAGAAAACACTCCTGCAGTCTTCTGCTGGAAGGCCTACCTGACATCTTTCTGGGAGCAGAATAGGAGGAGATTTGGGATTCTCAGTAACATTCTCAGAAGAGATTTGGGATTCTTAGTGTCATTTTGGATTTATATATCTTTCATCATCTATATCATCATCTCTCTCTCTATTTTTTCCACTTAATTCCTCTAATTTCAATAAAGATCCCCGACAACTGCCTGGTATATTATCTGATCCAGAAATGCTTTGTCCCACCCTTTCCAGAGTGACTATCCAGTCTTTGTGGATGTGGGGGAGGAGCTATTTTCAGATGGGGGTCTGGATGCATTTCCAGCTCCCTTCCCCCTTTGCCTTTGCCTACCTCTAGAGTTAATTTGTGCCATCAATTTCTATGCCTTCTTAAGGGATTATGAATTATAAGTCAGGCTGGTTCTTCTCTTTTCCTGCATGGGCTTTGGATTGGTTTTCTTGGATATGATGTGTTCTACTTTTCAACTTATAAAATGCCGATACTGTATTTTCCTCTGCCATTCTACCCATATTTTAAAAGAGAGTAGAAGTAGATTCTTTCTGTCCCATTGCACAATTGAGCATTTTAGAATAAAACCCTGACTATACATGTTTGTTATGTGTCTCTTTCTCATAAAACTAGAATACAGGAGGGGAATAAACTTTGAACTTTGTGTTTGGTAATTTGGCTGAAGAGTGGACTGAATTAGGATCAGACAAAAACAATGATGGTTTTTATTTGTGTATTTCATAGTAAATTGATGTTTGTTTTTTTGTTTTTTTTAATAGGTTGTGGTTCCAATACCTTCATGGTTAACAAGAACCAGAGAATCTGTCTCAGATGATCCTCAGAAATTCTCAATGGAATTGTCTATAATTTATAAGTACTCTCCGTTTAAAACTGAAGCTGAACTAATGCAGCAATTTGATATAATCTATGGGAAATGTGGTAAGATCATCAAAACTCTAAAATTTTGGTGGAAGGATTTATTTTTCAGTGTCTTATGAAAGACTCTACGTGTATGTGTTCATATTTTTTCTATTTATAATATCATGTGGAGTCTCACATGAGGCAAGTCATTTATTTTTACATGTAAGTTTTTGTATTAAGAGAATCCAAACATATATAACTATAAGTCCCTGACACTAGGAGAAAGGCTTATACTTGATGAACTTGGTGAAAATGATGAGGATGATCCAAGCTATAATAACAGGGGCTCCACAGTCCCTTCATCAGACAGCAAAGTTAGAAGGCACTGTGGCATCTAAGGGTAGATGATCCCAGGGTTATAAGAGTTAGCTATTTATAAAGTAGTGAATCCAGTTTTCTGTGGAAATTAGCAAAAGCTTTGTAGATATTCTTTTCCACATTAACAGATCTTTTTGCATTGCTTCAACCTCCTCCAACTTTCTACTCAACATGTAGACTATACTGTATAGTAACATTTTCCAGTGACAATCTTTTTCTAGACTTCCACCACTTCTCATATCTAGAAGCAAACATAACCCTACTCTAGAGAAGCTATGTGCCTTATGCTTTTTGCAACTCCTTGATTTATATAATTTTTATCAGAAATTCTGAGAAATTTGTTTCTGATTTAGCCTATGTTATTTTCATTATTTCTTAACCTGTGGCATTTTAATAGTGATTTTTAAAATTTTTTAACTATAGTTGACATTCAATATTTTTTACTTGTTTCAGGTGTATAGCATAGTGGTTAGACATTTATATATTGGGTTGTTGGAAAAGCCATGATGCATTTTTGCAACGAAAAACATAGGAAAAAATATGTCATGACTTTTCCTGCAACCCAATAATTTACAAACTGATCCCCCAGTAAGTCTAGTCTCTACCAGGCACTATACATAGTTATTACAATATTATTGATTATATTCCCTATGCTGCACTTCACATCTCTGTGGCTGTATTTTGTAACTACCAATCTGTGCTTCTTAATCCCTTCACCTTTTTACCCAGCCTCCCAAACCCCCTCCCATCTGGCAACCATCAATTTGTTCTTTGTGTCAACTGAACAATAATATTGACTAGGTATTCCATCACATAAAAAAGGATTTATTTGGGAAAAAGGAAAAGGAAAAGGAAAAAGGGCTGTAGCCCAGCACCAGCATGTGCAGACCTCATAAGCCACATGCAAGTGCATATTCTGGCTTGTGTACTAAGATGGAGAATATTTAAGGCAGGGAGACAGGAAGTTAGAACCGTAGAGTTTTATGAAAAGAAAGTTAGGACCATAGAGTTTGACTAGGTGTTCTCATGAACTCCATGAGCCCATTTCCTCCCATAGATTTCCCAGCCTAATTGATTTCCTTAAAAGTCCCAGTTCAGCTTTATCAATTCCTTTAAGTGCCAGTTCATCTTTATCATGTGTATCTTAATAGTGATGCTTTGTGTCATCCTTTTCCCTTTCTCATAGAGGAAAAATAGTAGCAATTAAATAAGTATTAATTTTATTAACATATACTTGATATACTTTGAGGACAGTTAATGTAATCTCTTAGTTGACTTCTAATTGGGATATTCTACAAATACTAATGAAGAGTGCACTATTTCCTGAATACTTTTCTAAATGGTTTATAAAAATTAACTCATTTAATCCTCCAAACAACTATATGTTTTGGGTACCTTATTAGCTCCACTGTATAGATTAGAAAAATTAGATTCAAAGAGGTTAGGATTCTTATCTCAGGTCATTGCACTAGTATATGACTGATCTAGGATTTAGACACAGGTTGGCTCCCAAGTCCAAATTTTTAACCACTGCATTGTTCTCCCTTGTGTATGAAAAAAAAAAAAGAGAGAAAAGTGTAATTCATTGGTCTTTTAGTTTCTCTGACAATCCTGTTTGTCTTCATATCATAAACAACCCTGTAAAGAATTCAGACTTTTTGTTACCTGTGCTTTAGATCAGGGTCCAGCAAACCATTGCCCACAGGTCAAGAGTGACCCCATACCTGTTCTTGTAAATGAAGTTTTATTGGAATATGGCCACACTCATTCATTTATGTATTCTCAATGGCAGCTTTCATGCTATAGTGGTGACCGTATGGCCTTCTAAGCCTGAAATATTTATTACCTGGCCCCTTACAGAAAAAAACTTGCCAACACCTGTTATAGGGTCTAAAAACAATTGATTTTATTTCTACCAATGAGAATTTTACCTATAATACATAACAATTTTCACAGTGCAAATTTTAAAGAGTGCCCAAGTTTAAGAATCCACATTGAAAGACTTATAATGAATTGAGTAGTAATAAGTGCTATACTGTAGAAACTCAACACTCTTTGGCAGAAAGTGGTATTTGCTATAAGACTTAATATCTTGGAAGTCATCCAAAAGTATTTACTGACATACAAAGGGAAATTTGGCCTAGAGCAGGCTTAAATCAATAGATGGAGTGTTATCACCATGATGAATATTTAGTGCAGTTAAAATAATGACAAGTCGAACATCTATTTTCCACTAGGTACTTTGCTGGTTATTTATAACTTGAAGCTTCTGCTTAATGGAGAACCAGAGTTGGATGTTAAAACTGACAAGGAAGATATACTGATAGCCGGAGCTCTTGAGGAGTGAGTAATGTGTGTGTGTGTGTGTGTGTGTGTGTGTATGTGTGTGTGATAGAATATCTCTCAACAATGGCATAGACCTATAGTTAGGAACCCTGCATCCTGGATCTAGGTCAGAGGCTACTGGTCTTTAGCACTAGGACAAGTCATTTTACCGCAATTACAGATGATGTAAGTTAGACTAGATCACTGGTCCCCAAACCTGACTGAACCTCTGAGTGACTTGGGCACCTTTTTTTTAATTTTTATTTTATCCTGGGCAGTTTTTAAAGAAGTATAGTATCCTTAGCCATTTGTCTATTGAAGGACACTTTGGTTGTTTCCATGCCTTGGCCACCTTAAACAAAGCTGCATTGGAGCACATATATCTTTACAGATAAATGTTTTCAGATTTTTTGGGAATATACACGGGAGAGGGATTGCTGGGTCATATGGTAATTCTATTCTTATTTTTTTGAGGAACCTCCACACTGCCTTCCATAGTGGCTGCACCAATCTGCATTCCCACCAACAGTGTATGAGGGTTCCTTTTTCCCCACAGCCTCTCCGACTCTTGTCTTGTTGATGATAGCCATTCTAACTGGTGTTAGGTGATATCTCATTGTGGTTTTTATTTGCATTTCTCTGATGATTAGTGATGTTGAGCATCTTTTCATATGTCTATTGGCCATCTGTATGTCTCTTTTGGGAAAATGTCTATTCAGGCCCTCTGCCCATTTTTTAATTGGATTGTTTGTTGTTTTGTTGTTGAGTTGTGTGAATTCCTTATATATTTTGGGTATTAGCCCCTTATGAGAGGTGTTGTTCACAAAACTCTTCTCCAATAAACATTAATTAAAAACAAAAAAAGCATAGGATCCTGTCTCATTCCAAACCTATTGAATCAGACTCTTCAGATATCAAGTCTAGTAATGATTATTTTCCGTATGTTCCCCAGATGATGCAGAGGTGCCAGCATGTTTGAGGACCATTGGAATATAAGATCTTTAATATTCTCTAATTGTAAAATTCTTATTGTAAGAATATTAAAACTGAAAAAGACATTGAGTTCATTATTCATTACTGACCATTAAAAATGCATCAGTATGGTATGAGTTAAAAAGGAATATAACCAAATAGCAATTCAGAATGCCCTATAAACTGCATACTTGCAGTTTATCAATAGATAGATTGACAGATTCATTTTCTGTGGCTATTAGGAATCCATAGGGAACAGAAAGCACTAGAGGAGGGGGGAAGTGTGTATGAAAAATGTGAGAAGTAATGAAATAGTGACTAAACCAAGGTTTCTCAAATAATTTTGTATATAAAACTTGTGAGCTTGAATGTACAGTTTCTTAGTGTTAGAATTCTAGAGCTAGAAGGGATTTTAAAGGAATTTAATCCAATTTGATTCACTTTTTAGGTTGTCCAATAGAAATATATAAAGAGAACCACAGTATGAACCATATGTATACTTTTTAATTTTCTAGTAGCCATATTAAGAAAAGAGAAACAGGTGAAATTAATTTTAATAATATTTTAATTTAATCTGGTATATGTAAAATATTATAATTTCACTTTAAATTTGAAAAATATGAAGAGATATTTTGCATTCTTTTTTCATATTAAATTTTTGAAATCCATGGTGTACATTACACATATAGCACATATCAATTTGGACTAGTGCCCAGTAACCCATGTGCCCACTAGCTGCCGAATCGGACAGTGTACTTTTAGATTAAGATATTAATACCCAATTAAAAACTCATCAACTTAACAGAGAACTACTTTTTGTGTGTGTGTCTGTGTGACTTTGAAGTGAAATTTAGAGTCTCTTCTGCGGTTAGAAAATGTAACTGGTAACACACTTTTTAGATGATCTTTTCTACTTTTTTCTGACATGTCTTTTCTCATTTCATTCCAACGTGTAGAACTCTTAATTTACACAGAAATGGAGGTTGTTTTCTTTTTTGGGGAAAAGAAAATCCAGCCTAATTGCTGTTGGACAAATCCTTGGAACACTTTTGCCAACATTAATATACCAGTATCAGAAAATAGACCCAGAGTAGTTGCTGGCCCTTCCATTGCTATCTCTCCCTTTTCCTGCTGGCTCTGTCCAGCCGCTTAAGAGTAGTTTCCAAAACCAATGATCTCATGTTCTTTAAAAGCCTTGAGCAAAAATTTTCAAACAGTTATCTATCAGAGTGCCTTGGCATTTCAACACTGGCATCAGGAAACAATACATTATTTGAGGAATAATTTGACAGTTAATGGTTTAGGGAAAGTTCTTACTGTTTCCAGATTGTTTAACAAAGCCAGAAGCTTCTTAAACCATTTAAGCAGTTAATTATGAAATAAAGAAAATGCATCCGACCAGGACGTGTGCAATTCCACTTTGGAACATTGAGTACATTGGATTTCTTTTTGTTTGATTTTTCAACAAAATTTTTCATAGTTTAATCACAAGAAAAGTCTTTTTAAAAACAAGGATGGGGTTTTGTGAGGAAGGATTAGTGTAAAGAGGAGACATAATTTCTGTATCTAGGGTACTGTACATTTCATGGCTTCTGATACAAGTACCATGGTGGTGCCAGAAGGAGTGGCAGAGTAATGCCACCTGAGTTTTCTCTTCTAAGAATTCAGTGAGCTCTGACATTAACACCCCATTCCTCTTCACTAAGGGACTGGAAATCATTAACTTTGGGGCTAAAAGAATACTTCTGGTCCAAGATGGATCATTTTCTGACACTTCTTACATTTATGACTTATGATATTTGAACTTCTAATCAAGTACCATTTACATCATCATGGTTTCGAGGACAAGTGGTTTAACCGTTTCTTTTTCTTGTGGTTATTATATCCCATTAAAGCCACCGGACATGATTCTAAACCTGTCCAAAACAAGTTTCAAATATTGGAAGTCTGTTATTGGGTTGTTGGAAAAGTCATGACGTATTTTTTCTGTGTTTTTCATTGTAAAAATGCATCATGACTTTTCTGGCAACCCAATATTTTTACCGTCGGTCTTAGATGATGTGGTCCTGCTTGTTCTGAAAATAATTTAATTTTGGACATAGGAATAGGAAAATTCAAACTTTTAGGCTTTTATTTGGCTTTGGCAAATGGATTTCTGGTATTATTTTCTTCCAGTTGTATTTATTGTAAAATCAAGAGAGAAACAGTACTTTAAAACATTTTTAGGAAAATAATTTTTATGTCTTAATTATTAATTTGTATTATTCCATTCTATTCTCAGTTTTCATTTTCCATTTATGATTTGCTTCTAAATTTTATTCTAAGTTATTACATAGTCTCGATAAGTCTGATTTTATAATAACTTCTTGATAAGTGGCTTTACAATACTCCATTGAATTAATTCATTATAATTTACATAACTCTTCCTGTATTTTTGGATACTAGCATTGGTCCTAATATTTCACATTATTTATGGATAATGTTGAAATAAACGTATTCATGTAGATGGATTTTTAAAAATTCTTTTGAATTATTTTCTTAACATGGATTTCTAGGGTGGGAACTACTGAGTCAAAGAGTCTGAACTTTCATCTAGTTCTTGTGAATATTTGGCATCAGTTTTAAATGTAGCAAACAAAACCCTTTATCCTTCTGCTTTGGGCTGAGACTCTAACCATAGTAATCAGACCATTGGCAGGGCCCTATTTCAAGATGACAATAACCTCATGAAAATTTCATCAGGATCGATGTTCAAGCATACAGGCAGTGGTGTGGCATGGGCTTTGGTAATATCAGTCTAAAGATAACCTGTTTTCACATTTAAAAAAAATGTGTAAATGGAAAACACATCTCAGGCAGAAGTTTGCATTTAATGTGGGATATATTAAATCAGAATTCTAAACTGTGAATGTGATACGTGGAGAGTGCCAGGGAATCATACATATGTTCATGTTGATAGGCAGAAAGTGGGAGAAATCAAAGAATCCTGTTGAATTTTGTGTCTTGTGAAACAGGCAAAGTCCCTGAAAGGGAAGAAGATTGCATGAAAAATAACTTTGTAAGGAATCAAAGGAAAATCAACAGTTTGGAAAAAAGAGAGTGGGAAAGGGGCTAAGAATGCTGAATAGTAAAGAAAATAAAAGTTGAACTCATAACAGAAAACAAGATGTTTTCTTTAGGGCTAGACTTAGACAGCATTTGTTTATTAATTTATGTTGTGGCAATTTTTGGAATTCTGGACCAGGCCCCACAACTCAAGCTTTTGTAAATTATTTTCCCCACTGAGTTGTATTTTTTTCCCTTTGAAGTAGTCCATTTGTGCAAAACAAAATCAAGGTAATTTGTTCTCTTCTTTTCACTCGTGGCTGTTAGTAACCTTCAGTTACAATCACACAGATGATTAAAATTTAGAGTTCTTTTCAAAGGTCCTACATTGATGGAGTGCAGTAGGGCTGAGTAAATGTAAGAGGACAAGCTGGTGGAAGTTTTTAAAATGAGTCAGTGCCCATCGTTACCTCATATGTGCTTAGCATAAATTGGTATCTGCAAAATCTATAGGGTTGTAATTCTACTTTGGCATTCCCTACCCAGAGAGTTTATGGAGACACCATGTGTGGAATTACAATTCTATAATTAAGATGTTTTTAATTTCATTCATAGGATATAGAATTCTTTGTGTGGATTCCAGTATGGAATTATATTTTCATAATTTAAATTTTGAAATTTCATATAAGATATTCCACTGAATCCTGGATCCAAGCATGGGTTTTCTTTCCTCTCTCCTGTAGCCAATGCTGTTTCCCTGGTGTTCCAGGACCTGTTCCAGGGATATTAATCTTTGGGCTGAGGGTGGAGTGGGCATGAAGGGAAGGGCTTCAAGTAATACACAAATATTAATTTATTGAAAGCTATTCAAACCTGCATAAATACACAAATCAGTGTAATAGTGCTTCCTCATTCTTCACCCCAGTTCCCTCAATCTCTCTACTTCTACCATAGAAATTATTCTGCAACTTGAGTGTTTTCCTTTAATTTCTTTTAAATTTTTGAATTACAGTTGACATTCAATATTATATTAATTTCAAGTTACAGCATAGTGATTAGACATTTATATAACTTACTAAGTGATCCTCTTAATAAGTCTAGTACCCACTTGACATCATACATATTTATTACAATATTATTGACTATATTCCCTATGCTGCACCTTACACCCCTGTGACAATTTTGTAACTACCAATTTGTACTTCTTAATCCTTTCACCTATTTCACCCTGCCCCATAATACCCCTCCCATCTGGCAACCATTAGTTTGTTCCCTGAATCTATGAACTTGTTTCTGTTTTGATTATTCATATATTTTGTTTATCAGATTCCACACATAAGTGAGATCATATGGTATTTGTCTTTCTCTGTCTGTCTTATGTCACTTAGCATAATACCCTCTAGGTCCATCCATGTTGTTGTAAATGGTAAGGTTTTATTTTTTTAATGTCAGAGTAATATTCCATTGTATATATGTACCACATCTTCTTTATCCAATTGTCTAATGATGGACACTTACGTTGCTCCCATATCTTGGCTGTTGTATATGAAATGTCCTTCTTTGTCTCTTGTGATAGCCTTTGTTTTAAAGTCTATTTTCTCTGGAATTGTAATAAATATGTATGATATCGGGGGGGGCAGTGGGGCAGCGGATTGGAGGAGTGGGTTGTCACTTTGAGGGGTAAAAAGTATAACTATTATACTGTGTTGTACACCTGAAACAAACAAACAAACAAATAAATAAACACATATGAAGGCAAAGCTGGAGACACAAAAGTAATAACAAATTAAAAAAAATAAAGTCTATTTTCTTTGATATAAGTAATGCTACCTCAGCTTCTTTTCATTTCCATTTGCATAAAATATCTTTTTCCATCCTTTGACTTTCAATCTGGGTGTGTCTTTTGATGAGAAGTGAGTTTCTTGTAGGCAGCATATGTATGAGTCTTGTTTTCCTCTCTGTTTATCCAGCTTATATCTTTTGATTGGAGCATTTAATCCATTTACTTTTAAAGTGATCATTGATAGGTATGTAGTTATTGCCATTTTATTATTCATATTTTTGATATTTCTTCTCCTTAAAGAAGTCCCTTTAACATTTCTAGTAATCCTGCTTTCATGGTGATAAACTCCTTTAGCTTTTTCATGTCTGAGATGCAACTTGAGTTTTTAAATATATCATCTACATTTTTCATTATTTATCAGTTTATATTAGATTTAACTCATACATTTTTTCTTAACTTTTTGTTTTGAAATAATTTAGGCTTTTATTTCAAAAGAGTAACAAAGATAAGACAAATAATTCTAGCATATCTTCTACTCAGATTCCACAAATGTTGATATTTACCCCAGCTGTATTATCATTTATCCTCCCCCTCTCCCTCTCTTTACATATGGTATGGACCCATGCATTTTTTAATTTTTAATTTTAAGGGTTATATTCATTACTATTAATATTAATTCTGTGGCTAAAGTTGTAAAGATTTGGCTAGTGGGAACCTGTTCAGGGTGACTCTTCTGCTCTTTTGACGTATCACCATCTTTTTGAACATTTTTGTGCTTTTTGGCACCATAAGATGTTTCAGAATTGTATTCTATACCTCTCCTTCCCCGCTGTGATACTGCAGTCAGCTGTTTCTCAAAGGAACCCTGGTTCCTTTTATTGGATAATTCTATACTTCATTTTTTTTTTCTTTAAAGATTTTATAGGGGAGTTGGGGGAGGAGAAAAATGTTGGGGAATTGGGGAAGGGGACCCGCCAAGTTGGTGTTCTTCAATCTTCATTGTGGAGGGCGCCAGTCGCCATCTGGCTTCCTGTCAGTGGCTCGTCGCCTCTAAGCTCAAGGTGTTGTGTTCAATCTTAGTTGCAGGTGGGCATAGCCACCATCTCATGCGGGAGTTGAACCAGCAGCTTTGTTGTTAAGAGCACTTGCTCTATCGACTGAGCCATCCGGGCGGCAGCTCAGCTCAAGGTGCTGAGTTCAGTCTTAGTTGCAGGTGGGCGTAGCATGTTGGCAGCTTAGTGACAACTCAGCTCGGGTGTAGCATTCACTGGCCCATGAGGGAATCGAACCAGCGGCCCTGTTACTCAGAGCTCATGCTCTAGGCCAGCTCTTAACCAACTGAGCCACTCGGCCGGCCCCTGTACTTCATTTTTAGAAATGACTCCCTTAAATGGTATACCTCATGTTTTAAATGACTATATAATAATCAATTGCTGTACATTGGTGTATAATAATTTTTGCATAATATTGAGTTATTATACATCAATATATTATATATCAATATTCCTCTAATGATAGGTACTTAGGTGGACTTCACTTTTTCATTATTTTAACAATGCTGACCTTTATATTTTTGGACTCATGCACATTCATAGTTGTGTCCACTTTTACTTCTTTTATCATGTATTTATGCAATCTCCTTTTCTTGGCCAGAGATTTTTAATTATTTCAACTGTCTGGATTCTTTAATTAAGTCCACTAGGTTTATATTAATTTTATATTTCTTTATTTTCTTCTACATTCTTTGGATTCGTTTTATTTTCCACTTCCTTGAGGTTTATATTTTATTTGTTTGCTGTCAATCTCATTTTCTAATCTAAACAATTAAGGCTCTTATTTAAGCTCTGCATTATGGCTGTATTGTACAGGTTTCAAAATGTAGTACTCAACATTGTTCCCTATTTTTGAATGTTTATAAATTTCATTTTGATTTTCTCTTTAGCTGAAGAATTACTTTTAAAAGGTATTTTAAAAAAGCTATACATACCTAGGTGTTTTCTAGGGGAGGCATCAATATCCTTTTATTATTGTTCTATATCATTTATTATTTTTCTGGGAGATGTGATCACAAAATGTAGCCTGTGTTATATCTGCTCTTTGAAATCTCTCGAGATTTTCTTATGGCCTAATGTTTTAAACAGTGGAAAGGACAGATTCTGTTTCATTAAGCTTTTAATGAAGTTATTCTAATCAACCATATCTTTTTTTTTTCTCCTTGATCCTTCAATTTCTGAGAGTGGTATGTTAGACAATATTACAGTATCTATGGGTATGATTCTAAGTCATTAGATTTCAGACACATTTATCATTTTGTTTAAATAAACCTTTTATTAATATAAAGTGTCCTTCTATGTTCCAGCTAATACTTTCCATAGTTTTGTTTCTATTTTTATCTAATATTAACCTATGTATGTTTTTTTTGTTGTTGTTAACTTTTCTTTATATTTTGACACTGCTTTATTTTCACCATTTTGTTTTGTTTTTGGCTTGTCTCTTACAAATGGAATATAAATATAGATTTTTGACTCAAAGTGCTTCTGTCTTTTAGTAGGAAATTTACCTAGTTTACATTTATTGTACCACCTGCTATGGTTAGACATACTCTGCCTTCTTAATTTATGTTTTATATTTACTTTTCTTCTTTGGTTGCTATTTGTTTGTGTTTTCTTGATTTTTATTTATTTTGCTCTGCTTTATTTTTCCTTTCTACCCCTTTGTGAGATTGGTTGAGTTCTTTGTTTTTTACAAACAAGAAGGTTCATTTTTTAAAATTCAATAATTTGAAAATTATTTTTTCCATTCTATGCTTTCATTGGAGTACCTTTACGTTTTAAATAAACATTTCTCAACTTACAGTTTGCTTATGAAAGTGTAGAGTTAATCAGTATCTATGTCATCTTATGAAAAAGTCAAGGCCTTAGTATGCTTTTATTTTTCCTCTTTACTAGTTCCATTATTTTATCTAGGCTTTATTTACAAATTTTTATAATGTTTTATCATGCCCTGCATAAATAGTTAGACTAAATTATGAGGTTTATTTTTTTGCTTACTACTGTACCTTCCATACCATATCTTCTTTATTTATTTATTGCTGGTTCATTTGCTGGATTATATGCTTAAATAATTATTTCTGAGTCTGTTGAAGATAAATTTTTGAAAGCTTTGTATCCTTAAATGTGTCTTTATTTTTCACTTCCATCTCTGTATTTGTGTAAATGGATAAAGAAATACTGGCTCAAAAATAGTTTCACTCAGAATTTATTGCCAATTTGACTTCTTGAATTTGTGTTGTTAACAAGAAGTCTGATGCAGATGTGGTTACTGAACTTTTGTAAATTACTAATTTTTTCTCTTGGTTGGCTATTAGGGTTGTCTCTTAACCTTTAACAATTCCTACAATGTGTCTATCTATGGGTCTTGTTCTTTTTCTAATGCTTAATATAGCTATTGGAGGATACTTTTAACTTGCTTATTTAATATTGGCTCTACCTTTAAATAGCCAGATTCAACCACTTATTGTATCTTCTACTGTTATGATCTTGGTCCAAGCCACCATCATGTCTCACTTGGATTATTGCAGTGACCCTCCCACTGGTCTACTGGTCTTCTAGCTTCCACCATTGGCCTTCTAAAAACTATTTCACCCTTGTTTCTCTGTAGGAGCAGAGACGTATTTTAAACTCTCTATGACAAAATTCTCCATTTTATTTATAGAAAAAGCCAAAGTCTTTACAGTGTTCTGCAGAATTCTGCATGATATAGCTTTCTAATTATTTATCTGACCTTTTCCCACCTTTTATTACTCCTCACTAGGCATGCAGGCATCATTACTGTTCTTTCTTGGATTTCAGTGAAAAACTGATATGTGTTCTTAGCCTACCAGCTTCATTCTATTGGTGTCTTTGATTTTTTTTTTAAATTATTTTTATTTATTAGATTTATTGAGGTGACATTGGTTAGTAAAATTTTATAGCTTTCAAGTGTACATTTCTACAGTACATCATCTATATACTGCATTGTGTGTTTACCATCCAGAATCAGTTTTCCTTCCATCACCATATATTTGATCCCCTTTTCCCTCTTTTACCACTCCCCTCCCCCCTTTCCCCTCTGGTAACCACTAAACTGTTGTCTATGTCTATTTCTTTTTTTGGTTCTTTATTTGTTTGTCTTGTTTGTTGCTTTCAGTTTTGTTTTGTTTTGTTAAGAAATTTTATTGGGGAACAGTGTGTTTTTCCAGGACCCATCAGCTCCAAGTTAAGTAGTTGTCATCAATCTAGTAGTGGAGGGCACAGCTCCTTGGCCCGTGTGGGAATTGAACTGGCAACCTTGGTGTTATGAGCCTGTACTCTAACCACCTGAGCTAACTGGCCACCCCTGTTGCTTTCAGTTTTATATTCCACACATGAGTGAAGTCATATGGTCCTTGACTTTTTCTGTCTGACTTATTTCGCTTAGCATAATAATCTCAGAATCCATCGATGTTGTTGCAAATGGCAGTATTTCATCTTTTCTTATGGCAGAGTAGTACTCCACTGTATATGTGTACCATATCTTTTTATCCAATCATCTGTCAAAGGATACTGGTTGTTTCCATGTCTTGGCCACTGTGAATAATGCTGCAATGAACATAAGGGTACATATATCTTTATGGATTTATAAATGTTTTCAGATTTTTTGGGTAGATACTTAGAAGAGGGATTGCTGGGTCATATGGTAATTCTGTTGTTATTTTTTTTTTTGAGGTAACTCTATACTGTTTAGTGGAGGTTTTAAAGTGGCTATACCAATTTACATTCTCACCAGTGTATATGAAAGTTCCTTTTTCTCCACAGCCTCTTCAATCCTTGTTATTACTTGTCTTGTTGATGATAGCCATTCTAACCAGTGTTAGGTGGTATCTTATTGTGGTTTTGATTTACATTTCCCTAATAGCTAGTGAAGTTGAGCATTTTTTCATATGTCTATTGGATGCTTATATGGCTTTTTTTTAATTTTATATTTTAACATTTTTTATTATTAGTTTAAGGTGTACAAATTTAACATTTTTTTATTATTAGTTTAAGGTGTTACACCCCTCGCAAAGTGATAACCCCACCAAGTCTATTACCCATCTGACATAGCTATTACAATACCATTGACATATTCCTTATGCTGTGCTTTACATCCTGTGACCAATATATATATTTGATTCATTTTGAATAATTTTGGTATATGGTGACAGATAGCAGTCTAGTTTTATTCTTTTGCATGTGGCTTTCCAGTCTTCCCAGTACTATTTATTGAAGAGGTTTTCTTTTCTGTATTGTATGTTTTTGGTTCCTTTGTCGAAAGTTATCTGTGTATATATATATATATATATATATATATATATATATATATATATATATATATGGGCTTATATATATGGGCTTATTTCTGGATTCTCAATTTTATTTCATTGGTCTGGTTGATGGTTTTTCTTCCAATACCACACAGTTTTGATGATTGTCGCTTTATAGTATAAATTGAAGTCTCAGTGTGTGATACTGTTAGCCTTGATTTTTTTTCTCTTCTTCAGATTGTTTTGACTGTTAGGGGTCTTTTGTGATTCCAGACAAATTTGATGATTTTTGTTCCATTTTAAAAAAATACCATTGGGATTTTGATGGGGATTGCATTAACTCTGTATTTGTTTTGGGTAATATAACCATTTTAACAATTCTTGTTTTATATTAGTTTTAGGTGGACAGTGCAGTGGTTAGGCATTTATATAATCTATTAAGTGATCCCTCCAATATGTCCAGTACCCATCTGACACCCTACATAGGCTTTACAACATTATTTATTATAGTCCACATACAGTTTGACATCTCTCTGATGATTTTGTGACTACCAATTTGTACTTTCTAATTCCTTCACCTTTCTCACCCATCCCCCCCAACACCCTTCCAATCTAGAAACCATCAATTTGTTCTCTGTATCTATGCATCTATTTCTATTTCGTTGGCTCGTTTATTCTCTTCAGATTCCACATATAAGTGAGATCATATGGTACTTGTCTTTCTCAGTCTTACTTATTTCATTTAGCATAATGCCCTCTAGGTCTATCCATGTTGTTGCAAATGGTAAGATTTCAATCTTCTTTTATGGCAGAGAAATACTCCATTGTGTAAATGTACCACAATTTCTTATCCAATTGTCTATTGATGGACATTTTGGTTGTTTCCATATCTTGGATATGATGAATAGCACTGCAGTAAACATAAGGGTGCGTATATTTTTTCAAAGTAGCAATTTGGATTTCTTTGGATAGATACCCATGAGTGGAATTGCTGCATCATAAGGCACTATTTTTAATTTTTTAAGGAACCTCCATACTGTTTTCCGTAGTGGCTGCACCAACTTGCAATCCGACCAACAATGCACGAGGGTTCCCTTTTCTCCACATCCTCACTAGTACTTGTTTGTTGATGATAGCCATTCTGACAGGAGCGAGGTGGTATCTCATTGTGGTTCTTATTTGCATTTCACTGATGATTATTGATGTTGAACATCTTTTCATATGTCTGTTGGCCATCTGTATGTTCTCTGTGGAGAAATGTCTGTTCAGGTCCTCTGCCCATTTTTTAGTTGGATTTTTTGTTTTCTTTGTTTTTTTTGTACAAGTTTTTTATATATTTTGGATATTAGCCCCTTATTAGAGGCATTGTTTGCAAATATCTTCTCCCATTTGGTTGGTTGCCTCTTTGTTTTGTTGATGTCTTCTTTTGCTGTACAGAAGTTTTTAGTTTGTTATCACCCTAGTCATTGACTTTTGCTTTTATTTCCCTTGCTTGTGATGTCAGATTCACAAAATCCTTTTTGAACCCAAAGTCCATAAGTTTAGTACCTGTTTTCTTCTATGTAATTTATTGTTTCAGGTTTTATGTTTAGGTCTTTGATCCATTTTGAGTTAATTTTGGTATATGGTGACAGATAGCAGTCTAGTTTTATTCTTTTGTATGTGGCTTTCCAGTTTTCCTGGAACAATTTGTTGAAGAGGCTTTCTTTCTCCATTGTGTGATTTTGGCTCTTTTGTCAAAAATTACCTGCACCTATATATGTGGGTTTATTTCTGGTTCTCATTTTATGTCATTGGTCTGGGTGTCTGTTTTTTCTCCCAATACCATGCTGTTTTGATTATTGTCACTTTGTGGTATAAATTGAAGTCTTGGTGTGTGATGCTTTGACTATTAGGGATCTTTTGTGATTCCATACAAATTTGATGATTTTTGTTCTATTTTTTTTTTAATGCTATTGGGATTTTGATGGGGATTGGGTTAGCTCTGTGTGTTGTTTTGGGTAATATGGCCATTGTAACTATGCTGATTCTTCCAATCCATGAACATGGAATATCTTTTGATTTCTTTGTGTCTTCTCCAATTTCTTTTAATAATACCTTATAGTTTTCAGTGTATAGGTTTTTCATATCCTTTGTTAAGTTTATTTGTAGGTGTTTTACTTTTTTTGTTGCAATTGCAAAAGTAATTTTTTTTCGCATTTCTTTTTCTGAAATTTTATTGTTAGTATATAGGAACAAAATGGATTTTTGGACATTGTTTTGTATCCTGCAACTTTACTGTGTTTGTGTATTTTTTCTAATAGTTTTTCTGGTAGAGTCTATAGTGTTTTCTATATAAAGACTCTTGTCATCTGCAAAAAGTGACAATTTGACTTCTTTATGCCAAATTTGGATGCCTTTTAGTTTTTTATCTTGCCTGATTGCTCTGGCTAGGACTTCCAATACTATGTTGAATAACAGTAGTGACAGTGAAAATCCCTGTCTTGTTCCTGATCTTCAAGGAAAAGCTCTCAGTTTTTCACCTATGAGATTAGCTGAAGGTTTGTTATATATGGCCTTCATTATGTTGAGGTGTTTTCCTTCTCTACCAATTTTATTAAGTTTTTAATCTTAAATGGATGTTGTATCTTGGCAAATGCTTTTTCTGCATCTGTTGATATAATCATATGTTTTCTTTTCTTTCTTTTTTTTTTAATGTGGTGTATCGCATTGATTGATTAGCATTTGTTGAACCATCCTTATGCCCCTGGAATGAAACCCACTTGATCATGTTGTATAATCTTTTTAATGTATTGTATTCAATTTGCTAGTATGTTGTTTAGATTTTAGCATCTGTATTCATCAGAGATATTGGTCTGTAATTTTCTTTTCTTGTATCCTTATCAGGTTTTGGTATCAGGGTGATGTTTGCTTCATAAAATGAATTAGGAAGTATTTCCTCTTTTTCAATTTTTTGGAAGAGTTCAAGGAGGACGGGTATTAAATCATCTTTGAATGTTTGGTAGAATTCAGTAGTGAAGCCATCTGGTCTTGGGTTTTTGCTTTTGGGGGTTTTGTATGTTTGTTTCAATGTCCTTACTGTTGATCAGTTTATTTAGATTTTCCATTTCTTCATGATTCAATCTAGGAAGGTTATATATTTCTAAGAACTTGTCCATTTCTTCTAGGTTATTGAATTTAGAGGCATATAGTCCTTCATAGTATTCGTGTGTGATCCTTTGTATTTTTGTGGTAGCCATCGTAACTTCTTGATTTCTGGTTTTGTTTTTTTTGTGTTTTTTTTTTGTTTGTTTTTTTGAGGGCAGTGTCACTGGCCCTCATATGTGGGATTGAACCGGGGCCGCTAGCTTCCCAAGCCAGCACTTAACCACTGCACGATTTCTGTTTTTTTTTTTTTATTTGTGTCTTTTCTCTTTTCTCCTAAGTGAATGTAGGCATGGATTTGTTAGTGTTATCAACCTTTTCAAAGAACCAGCTCTTTGTTCCATTATTGTCTTTTTGTTCTCTATTTCATTTAATTGTGCTCTAATTTTTATTTCCTTCATTCTGCTGCTTTAGGTTTTATTTGTCCTTATTTTTCTAGTTCCTTAAGATGTTATTAGGTTGTTTGTTTGGGATTTTTCTTGTTTCTTTAGATAGGCCTGTAATGATATAAATTTCCTCTAATTACTGCTTTCGTTGCATCCCAATAACTTTGATGGGATGTATTTTCGTTATTTGTTTCTATGTATCTTTTGATCTCTCCTTTTATTTCTTCTTTGACCCAGTCATTCTTTAGTAGCATGTTGTTTAATCTCCACATATTTGTAGTTTTTTCTGCTTTCTTTTTGCAATTGATATCCAATTTCAAAGCACTGTGTTTGAAAATATGCTTGGTATGATGTCAATCTTCTTAAATTTGCTGAGGCAAGTTTGTGTCCCAGCATTTATTTTATCATTGAGAATGTTCCATGTACACCAGAAAAGAATGTATAGTTAGGTGTTCTAGGATGAAATGCTCTGTAAATGTCAGTTACGTCCATTTGGTCTAATGTGCCATTTAAGGCTGATATTTCCTTATTGATTTTCTGTTAGTATGATCCATCCATAGCTGTCAATGTTGTATTTTGGTCCTCTACTATAATTGTGTTTTTGTCAGTTTCTCCCTTGAATTCTGTTAGTACTCGCTTTATATATCTTAGTGCTTCCTAATTGGGAACATATACCGGAGTTGTCAAAAAAATGTATACACCTGACTTATATTCATCTTTGTTATTGGTATATATTGAGCATTACAATTTTAATAAATTTTTTCCCTTTTTAAAATGTGTATACATTTTTTTTGCACTCCGTGTGTATAGATAAGTGTTACATCTTGTTGTATTGTTCCCATTATCATTATGAAATGTCCATCTTTGTCTCTTGTTACTTTTTTATCCTGAAGTTTGTTTTGTCAGATATAAGTATGAATACACCTGTCTTCCTCTGAATGCCATTTGTTTGGAGTATCTTTAGTTCCACCCTTTCACTTTGAGTCTATATTTTTTCTTATAACTGAGATGTGTCTTTGGAGGCAGCATATGGTTGAGTTTTTTGTTTTTTTAATCCAGTCTGCTACTCTATGCCTTGTTATCGGTGAGTTCAGCCCATTTACATTTAGGGTGATATTGATATATTAGGATTTCCTATAGCTATTTTATCTTTTGTTTTCTGGTAGATTGGTATCTCCATTGTTTCTTTGCCTTCGTGTTTTGGTCTATTATTTTAGTTTGTTGGTATTCTATGAATTTTTTCTTTTTTTTTTAATGTTATGTGTCTCATTTTTGGATTTGAGTGGTTATCACTAAGTGTGTGTAAAAGAAAATTTCATATATACAGTAGTCATTTTTCTTAGCATGCATCTTATCTCCACTCCCCTTTGCAAATTCAGATCTTTACTCCCTCCCTTTTTATGTTTTTATTGTCACAAATTATCCTCTTTATGCTGTGTGTTGATTTCTGACTTACAGTAGCAAACTGTATTCTTTTTTTCTTTTTTTATGTCTTTACCTCCTTTACCCTTTATGTATGTTTATGTGTATAGTGCCCTATTCTGCTTATTGCCATTTCCTGCTTCTGTCTGTCTGTTAGTAATCTTGCTAATAGTCTTGCATCTTTTTGTCTTTTTGTTTTAGGTCAAATAGCCTCCTTCAGTCTTTCCTGTAATGCAGGTTGTGTGTTAGAAAAGTCCCTCACCTTCTATATATCTGGAAAGGTCTTTATTCCTCCCTCATATCTAAAGGATATCTTTGTGTCACATCTCTGTGTGGCTAGGTCTAGCTTCCTCAAGAGGACAAGCAGGGACTCAGAAAAAGAAATAAAGAGCAAGAGACAGGGATAGTTTAAAAAGCAATGTGAGCCAGGGGATTCTGTCTGATGGACAAGGAGCCTCAAATCTGGTCAGCTTGCAGCTTTTATTGAGTACAAACAGGGAAGGGTCTTTGTTCTTTCTGAGGTCTATAAATCACACGCATCATCCAAGAATTTAACCAAATCTCCCTATGCCTCATAGACCACCTCAGCCGAAAGGCCCTTGACCAATACAACATTGCCTCCTACGGGAACAGTTAATGATTCACTATGACACTTAGAGGCAAGAATGCAAGGAGACTACTGTTATCTTCTTAGGAAGATGTCTCTCTTCTTTGGCAGGCTGCTAGCTCTGCAGATAAAGGTTTACAGGCCCACCCCACATGCTTCACCTCCTTGATTCCTCCCAGGGTACCCAAGGACTGTGCCTGGCTTAGGCCACCCTAATGTGCATATTTTATATATATGGGATCTTGTACCTATTTTATAATTCTGTGCATATCTAGGGTCTTGCCCGTCATTGACTCACCTGCCCTCTCTCTTAGGGTCCCATGGGGTTTTGCCATAAACATAGTGAATATCCTGTCCCCGTGAGGTCCTGCTGTTATGGGCAAATGCAGGGAGGCAGAAGGCGAGTCTGGTGTGAGGCCACATCTTTGCAGGATATATTATTCTTGCTATTACTCTTTCAATAGTCTAAATATCTGATTCCCCTACCTCCTAGCTTGTAGAGATTTGCTGAAAAGCCTGATGATAATCTAATGGGCTTTCCTTTGTATGTTATCGTCTTTGTTCCCCAGTGCCTTGAGAGTTCTTTCTTTGTCATTAATTTTTGACAGCTTCAATACAGTCTGCCTTGGAGAAGGCCTGTTAAGATTCAGGTAATTAGGTGTTCTCTTTGCTTCTTGGATGTGAGGACCCACTTCTTTCCATAGTTTGGGGAAGTTCTCATCAACAATTTGTTCAAAAAGACTCTCTGTGCCCTTCTCTCTTTCTTCTGCTTCTAGTTTACCCATTATTTTTATATTGTTCTTTCTGATGGAGTCAGATAGCTCTTGTAGAGTTTTTTTCTTTCTTTTTTTTTTTTTAAACTCTCGTCTCTTTTCTTGTGTCATCTGTGTCATTTCCAGATTTCTATCTTGGATATCACTAATTTTTTCCTCTATCTGGTCAGTCCTATTTCCTAAGCTTGCTATTTTGTTCTTCATCTCTTTTATTGAATTCTTCAATTCCAGAATTTTTATTAGGTTCTTTTTCAAAATTTCTGTCTCTTTGGTAAAATATTCATTTTGTTCATGGATTTTCTTTCTGAGTTCGTTAAACTGCCTGAGTTTTCCTGTATCTATTTGAGTTTTTTTCAGAAAGGCAATCTTGAATTCTTTTTCATTTAAGTCACATAGTTCCATCTCTTTATGTATTTTTTTCTGGAGCTATTTCATTTTCTTTCTGAGCTGCCTTATTACCTTGGTTATTTATAGCAAATAATGGATTATTTCTCTTGCTGGGATCCATGGAAGTGGAATCTGCAGCAGGTTGATATGAAGAGGTCTTTCTTTTGCTTTCCAGTAGGTGGCCCTGGAATGTTTTAGTTTCTCTTCTTGCACTGGTAGGTTCTATTTTCTCATGAGGTGTACTGGCTTCTCACATGGGAGATTTCTTGGGGAGGTGGGCTTTTCCTCTGTTACCAGGTCACCTCAGTCCCAGAGCACCACCCTTGTGGGGAAGATGTGGTGGGCGATGGGTTTCTGGGCCTCTGAAATCCCAATTCTGCACCTGAAGCCAGATGCAGAGTTGTGTGCCACTGCAGCCCTGAGTACCCCCCGCTGCTATAAGTGGCAAAAGATGGGAGGTGGGGGTGGGTTGGGAGAGGCAGCTGATGTGTTTGTGGCTTTGTTCTCTTCTGAGTAATGGTGACTGCCAGACCACAGCTGTCTCTCCTTTCTAGCTCCTCTTTTGCCACTAGAATTAACCACACTATGCATTTGCTGCTCAGGAACTCTGTCTCCAGTTCTCTGTACTGTAGCTATTCTGCTCTTTAATTCCACTGTCATTTTTCTTCTGGGGACTACTGCTAATACTGGGACAGTGTCGGGGAGGCCATCAGACTCCATGACTTTGCTTTCTGCCTCGCAGGAGGGCTGTTAGATCACAGCTGCAATACTCCTGTATTCTGTCTTTGCCCCAAGGTCTCTGCCCTGATCTCTGGGTTCAGCTGTATTATTCTAAGCAGAATTGCTGGGGCCAAAGAGAGTGCACCTGTAATCTCAGTTCTCCCTTTCTCTCTCCGAAGACTGCAGTGAGCTCTGGACTCTTTCCCACAGTCTGTTTCTGCACATCTCCTCCCTCTCTACCTCTGTTCACACTGATTCGCCCACCTTCAGTGTGGCTCTCTCAGACATATTTGTGTGATGTGCAGGGAATCCTTTGTTGGATTATAGCTGTTCGCTGTGTTGTAACTTCAAGAGGAGATATCTAGGAGCACCCCTCACACTGCCATGTTTTTGATCTGTGTCTTTGATTAAAAACAAAACAAAACATTCCTTTACGTAATGTCATGCTCTGTTAGCAGAGCCATTAGGATTAATTGAATAGTTTGAGGCGCATTGGCAGTTGAATTCTATATAACTTACTCTGTTTATAGTAAGGCACATGAACAAAGGATCCTTGAATCCAGTTCTGTGGAGTAGGTTGAAGGAATCAGAACCTCAGCTTTATGTACAGGTAGAGTCTGTGTAGAGTGGGGCTGCCATCTTGTAAGTCTTATGCGCTCCCCACCCCCCATCTCTGACACACACACTACATTGCAGTGCTGTGCTTCAAACTGGTCAACCTTGGAGGTAGGAAGGGTGGTACATTATGAAAAGAGTGAGCTTTGTAGTTGCTTAGAACTAGTCTCAAATCCTGGTTCTTTCGCTTAATAGCTGCCTGATTGTAGATAGTATCTGACTGTTCATTTTCTATTCATTTATTCAATGGATATTTATTGAATGTGGGCCCTGTTTTAGGAGTTAGGGATACATTCAGGAACAAAACGCAAATATCTCTGCCCTCAAGTGGCTTGCATTTGTTGGAAG
This sequence comes from Aselliscus stoliczkanus, assembly GCA_033961575.1. Taxonomy (NCBI): domain Eukaryota; kingdom Metazoa; phylum Chordata; class Mammalia; order Chiroptera; family Hipposideridae; genus Aselliscus; species Aselliscus stoliczkanus. Next base: position 74,937,576 of record CM066729.1, read on the forward strand.
AGCTTTATTTCTAGGGATAAGTTATCTATAATCTCTGAACGTTAGTGTTCTCATCTATAAAATTAGACAATAACACCATCTACTTTATATGAATGCTATAGAAATAGAATGGTCACAGTACCTGGCACATGGAAATTCTCAGTGCATGTTATTTTTCTTCATTCTACTTTTCCCTACAACCCTTCTTTGCAACACTTACTATAATGCTCTGAAAACTAATTCAGTGCCTAGTATATAGCAATCAATAAAGGAATCCAGGTAAAATGAATTGAGTGCCAATGTGTGGGTAATTTTCTACATTATTGTAAACACTTTCATTGGAAGGGGCTCTCAGTAGTGGGTTCCACTGTCCTCCATCCGTGAAGATCATATGGGATCTTTAATAAGGTGAGAGAGGGAGGTTTTCTAAACTTTAAGTGCTTTTACCTTTGACATCTCTTCTGAGTTCTAAATAGTGAAGGCTTGATCTCTCCTATAACATTCTTCTGTATTCCCTTCCTAAAGGTCAAGACCCTACTACCATTTCAACTGGTCTGATATGCATGTGATTTACTTGTGCCCATATTGCATTCAATAACTTAGTTTCTTAACATTGTAAACCTTATACTTATTGAACTTCATAAGGAAATGGAAGAAGACACAGAGTCTAGTAAAAAGAAAGCCATGTTGTGAAATTGGCTGTCATCGAATCGACTTGGCATGGCCCTAGAACCCATCAGGGTGCAGGATCTCAGGCGGCTGGAGAAATGCAGTCAACAAAACTGCTCTGAGAGTGATGATATAATACGGAGTAATGGAATTGACATTTTGTGCTAAGTAATGTTTTGAAATTAGGTGCCACATTACCAGTGTGTTTCTAAATTGACAGACATTGGGCAGCATTCCATATTTCTGTAGTTTATGTCTTAACTGAGCTGGCTGGGAACACATCAAGAGTCACAGCTTCATATTGTTTTAATATGCTGCTTGCCACATTGTGGTTATGGCAGAAGTACTTTCATTACTTTTCAAGGCTTATAATTTTTCTTCTTTGAGTTGACATTTCTCTTAAGTATAATCTACCCTAAGATTAAATTTGGTTAACCCCTTCAAGTTCAGAATTTAAAGTAGTTAAAAATCTTTATGCACTTTTTTATATTCAAAATAATACAGGCCTTGTTAATTTTAACATTAAGAAAACTTCGGAGATTTTTAGGGATTTTAGCAATAAATTTAGAAAATAGTTTTTATAATAATATACAATATTTTCTTGAATACAAATATGGCATTTCTGAGATATTCCAAAAAAGATCTAATTTAAGTATAGTGCCTGCAGTTTAGAAGTCATTCTGTCAACCATGGATCTTATAAGAGATAGCTGTATGGTTGGGCTGGGTGGGAGTCTGTTGTCAGTGGATAATGGAAAGGGTATCCTGGGCCTAAACACCTGTGAGAGACTGTTCTTTTTTTTCTTTTTTTTTTAAATTGGTGAATTGGGGGAGGGGAACAGTGTTGGGGAACCGGGGAAGGGGAATAGACAAGTTGCTGTCTTTTTGTTCTGCAGTCTAGTTACGGAGGATGTTGCTTCACTGGCCCATGTTGGTATCGTCATTGTGCTCTTCCCGGATGAGGCAGATCAGTCGCCGGCCTCTGGATGGTCACTCACTGCGGCTATTGGCAGCTCACGCTGGCTGCCGGCCGCTCACACTGGCTGCCGGCCACTCACTGTAGCCCATGGCAGCCCACTGCAGCAGGGGCTGCAGCCTACACCGTCGCCGGGGCTCACAGCCCAGCTCCAGGTGGAGCTGTTGTTAGCTGTAGAGGGCAGTGTCACTGGCCCTCATATGTGGGATCCGAACCAGGGCCGCTGGCATCCCAAAACCAGCTCTTAACCAATGCGTCACTCGGCCGGCCCTGTGAGAGACTGTTCTGCTCCCCTCTTTCAGGCAACCTGCCTCACACACCACCCTGTACACTAGGTCTTCAGGAAGTAGTTCTTAAAATTGGCAGAGTTAAAGAAATCACCTGGGTAGCTTTGAAAAATTCACATTTTCAGGCTATAGTCACAGAGAATCTGAGTAGGTAAATAAAGGAGATAATGATTGTCTGTGGGACCCCTCGTTCTGGCTTCTCTCCTGTCCTTGACACACTTGCTGACTGCAACACACCAGCCCACCCAAGATACGCCACATATGGAGCAGCATTTGAAATAGTAGCAGAACAATATGGATAGATGAGTAGCAGAAAGAGGGCACACAGAGGCTACCACCACAGCTGGAGGTGAAGCAGAGACTGTTTAAGAATGCCCATTGCTGAGCAGGTGACAGAAAACATCTATGCCTTCATGGTCTGATATGCATGTGATTTACTTGTGCCCATGTTGCTTTCAATGACAGCTTGGGAGACTATCAAGCCAGTTGCTACTTTAAAATACTCTCCTCTTTTACCATGCCTATCATGTGACTGTGTATCTGGTGGTGGAGGGGGTAATGGTGTTGGTAATGTGTATATGTGTTTGTGAGTTTGCTCTCTCTCTTCAGTTTAGTATAGCCAGTTAAATAGAAAGGGAGAGAGAAACATATAGACAAAGAGGTGGATACTTCTGGCAAAGTTTAAGACAGAAAAGAGACATTTAGGAGGAAATAAGGGAAAAACACATCTTGAAGAAGGTATGTGAAGCAGTTCCTGATGGATGCAGAGTAACAGTATTTTTTTTCCCTTAGATCAGAAGATACCCTGATTGCTTAGTACATTTGTATCTCTGTTTCTCAAGCGAATGGCTTTATTTATAAAGACTGCTGGCATCATCGTTGAAGATGATCAGTCATTCAGATGTCACTAGGGCACCCCTGTTGTTCATTCTAAATTAAACCAAGGAGGTCCTGAATAATTATCTCTTAATCAACAAATATTTATTGATGAGACTAGTAGCCACATGGAATTTATAGCCTGATGGGGCAACAGATCAACAGGCAATGACACTACACAGTGGCAAGTGCTATGATGGGGACATACAGAAGAAAGGGGGAGTAATTTACCCCATCTTGGGGAGTTAGGGAAGGCTTCAAAAGGAAGTGAGACCACAAGTTGCATTCTGATGAAAAGCCGAAAGTGACCAAGAAATTGAATGGGTCAAGGCATGGAGGTAAGAAAGCATGACCCCATATCTAAATAACTGAGAGTGGTAGTAAATGGCTAGACTGAAGCTGGCAAGAGACAGGGCTGGAGAGTTAAGTGGGGGCCAGGTCATGAGCTATCTTCTGCATCATGAAATGGAGTTTGAAAGTTACATTGGGTGGCCCATTTTATACACAGATTTTATATTTAGCCTTCTTTATCTTCTTTTTATCACAGGTATCACAATAGCATAAGAGGTATTGCCATTCTGTTTGTCAGAAATAAATAGGAACTTTCAAAAGCAGGTATCTGTATTGAAAAGGGTTAACCTAGAAGTAAACTACTATCCATAGTAACCTACTATCCATAGTGAGTCTTGTTTGCAAGATTGATCTTTAGCTAGCTTCTGGGAACTTGGCTGATAAACAGTTCCCTACACTGATAGAAAACTTTCCGTAACAGAGAAGGATGGCTCAGTGTGTCTGGACTACATATACAATATAATTTATGCTGAAAATCTACTTTCCTTTTGGAATTTGGGATACGTGCTAGGCAGAGGGTGCCTATGTGACCAGCACCTAATGATAATGTCTAGGGATCCTTAGGCAGAAGCATCAGATATACATTCCTGCATTTTCATAGCTGGGGGAAGAGTGCATTCTGTATGACCTGTCATGAGATGGAGAGAACATAGGAAAGCTGCACATGGATTCCTCCACACTCCACCTATCTTTTCCCTTTATTATCCCCTGTACATATATCTTTACTACACAACTGTGATAAATCTTAGTTGTGAGTACAGTTACAAGCTAAGACCCATGAAACGTTCCAGCAAATCTTCTAATGCAGAGGAGACAATCCCCAAAACACATGCTATGATTATTTACCTATAAATGTTTATTGAATGAGTAAAAAAAAAATCTGTTATGAGGTGAAAGTATTAATGTCCTTATTTTGTATTTGTATAATAATTTTTAACCAAAATTTATCTAACTTAGTTTGATCTCCCACCATATTTCTCATATTCTCCAACTTGGCTCTGAATGACTTTTGATGTTTGCCTGCAAATGACAGAAATATGTTTGCTTTGAAGAGAGTCGAAAGAAAGAGCTACTGGCTTTAAGGGCAATTTTAAATCAGGAGCTCCAGAAAGCATTTGAATAATTGACAAGTGTTCTTGGAATGTTTATAGTGCCCCAAAGTGACTCTTTTTATCTTTTAACACTTACTGTATTGTGCAGCTCTTGGTATGCCAAAGTCAACTCCATTGCTGTAGTGCTATACTCTAATGCAGTCTCTCTTCTCATATCGAAAATGCATGAGTCAGACAGAAACAGTCAAGAACCATATGATTTCACTGATATGTGGTATATAAAACCAAAAACAACAAAGGAACAAGACAAACAAGTGAAGAAACAAAAACTCATAGACACAATAGTTTAGTGGTTATCAGAGGGCAAGGGGGGAGGAGGTGGCAGATGAGGGTAAAGGGGATCAAATATATGGTGACTGAAGGAGAACTAACTCTGAGGTGGTGAACACACAACATGATATATACATGATGTATTAAGGAATTGTACACTTGAAACCTATGTAACTTTACTAACAATTATTACTCCAATAAACTTAAAAAAATGCATTAATATTTATTGAAGAATAGCCATGGACTAGATATGTTTTTATAATACATATTGAGAACTTCTTTTTTTTTTTTTTAAAGATTTTATTGGGGAATTGGGGGAGGGGAACAGACAACTTGTTGTCCTTTTGTTCTTCAGTCTAGTTGTGGAGGACATTGCTTCACTGGCCCATGTTGGTATCATCATTGTGCTCTTGGGTGAGGCAGATCTGTCACCAGCCTCTGGACGGCTGCTCACAGCGGCTCTTGGCAGCTCACACTAGCTGTCAGCCACTCATGGTAGCATATGGCAGCCCACTGCAGCAGGGGCTGCATCCATGCCATTCCTGGGGACTCACAGCAGCCCAGCTCCAGGTGGAGCTGTTGTTCGCCATCTTAGCTGTAGAGGGCAGTGTCACTGGCCCTCATATATGAGACCCAAACCAGGGCCGCTGGTATCCCAAGCTAGCTCTTAACCAACATGCCACTTGGCCGGCCCCATATTGGGAACTTCTACTCAAGTCTTACCTTCAAATATTTATTTTTAAGCAATTCAAAGAAATTCTGGACTTTTTAATGAACTGCAGATCCTACTTGAAGGAACTTACAACCAATTAGGAAATTGTTGGATTTTTGTTACAGGCTTCATCTTTATTTTTGTAAAGTCCTTGGAGCTCTGTTCTTTCTAACAGAGTAACTAGCAGTGGTGTAACCCCTTTGAGCAGTCCCCCTTGGTCAAGTTTTATATTTCCTTTCCATCATCTTTGTCTCCCTCTGGACTGAGGTAACATTGTAAAAAAGATGGGTTTACTCCCCCTGCTTTCTATTTGGCCTTGTAGCCCTTCATAGTATCCTTTTCTGGAAACTAGCTGATAAAGAGTAATAACCCTTAAGCATAGCTGGGTTTGTTTCTGTTCTTTATTTCCTGTCTAATTGGACAGGATTTACAGTTCATAAGTGGATTTTAATATAGAAGGCTCCTAGAGTTGTTTGTATGTAGTAACACAGTGATTTCCCTAAAACTGCAGTTCTACAAGGGTAGTTTTCTTCATAAGCTATTTACACTGTTTCCTCCTGTTTTATTGCCTTCCCATCCTTTATTTGTCTTGTTTCTCCTCTCTTTCACTTATTTCATCTGAAACTCCTCCCCTCAGCTGGACATAAACACTTATTTTGAAACTTATTTCACTTATAGTATGAACTTTTATGTTTCTTGGTAATAATTTTCAAAGCAAATGAGATTATTTTTATTGTATTTCTCTTTGCAATAATTTCATGGAAATTTTTTATTCATGCAGCCCTAGACTTTTTTTGTTAGGTTTACCCAGAAGGATTGTTTTGTTTGTTTGACTTGGTTTTGTCCTTCTGGGTGAATAGCTTTAATGAAAAGTATATTTTCTATTGCTGATGTAAGTGTACTTAAAATCAGTTAGTTGCCAACAGAAGTTCACTTCTAATCAGAGTGCAGGCTATTCAGGCCTGCTTAATGATGTATGTAAGCATTGCAAGATTTGCTGGTGTTGGTTAGGTTATTAGGTTTAGAAGAAAAGTTCCTGAAGCTGCTGGTATTAACCATCATCATTGCCTGGTAGTCTGATATTTTTCTACTCCAAGATGTGCTGTTATTGCATCTTTTACAGTGTGGCCTTTGCTGTTTTCTATTCTAGTTTTCCAGAGAGATGGTCATTCAGAGCCTACACATCTGTTCTGTATTTTGACCCTTGGATGAGAATATTCATTCAGGCCAAAAAAGTTAAAACAAAACATCTATGTCATTGCCTCTACAGACCCAGGTAACTCATCTTCTTTCATTTATCTTCATAGAGTTTTTAATTTATAAAATCAATATGTTCTCCTCCCCCAGATTGTCAAAATGATTTGGTAGTAAGATTTTTACAATTTGATAGTAAGATTTTTTACTATTGTAAATATATTTCAAACTGCATTCTGGAACATTTGCTATAGAGTAATTATGTATAACAAACATTTGACCGTAATAGCAAAACACTGCAAAGAATTCTCTAAGTTAGATAATCGCCCCAAGTAAGAACTTGTTTTCCACATTAGTGAATCTTAGGTGCTTTATTTGTGATAGGTTCCATGAAAAAAAATCACAGTTCAATTATATTTTTTGTTTACTCAATATATTTAAGCTATCAAATCATGTATTTTATGTGTATATGTATTTTATGTATAGAATAAACATATTTATAAATACACATTTGATTCATTTATATTCATTTATATTTATAAAAGATAAATTTATTTATATTTTAGCATAAACTTTTTTATTACCACAATAAATCTAGTGAACATCTATCACCATACATAGCTGCAACATTTTTTTCTTGTGATAAGAACTTTTAAGATCTACTTTCTTAGCAACTTTCAAATATGCAGTTTAACTATAATTACCATGCTGTGCAATACATCTCCATGACTTAGTTATTTTATAACTGGAAGTTTGTATCAGCATAAATTTTTTTTAAACTGAGATTTGCGTACTATAAAAATTATCTTCACCAACTATGCATGCAATCAGAATAGTTACTCTTTGTATGTGGGAGTTTCTGGGTAGTCATTCATTTATTCACCAATCATTTATCAAAGTCTTTTGTGTGCTTGTACTTGAGGTTGTCCTTGGTGTAAAGCATAAAAAAGATAAGGCTAGTTCTAGTTTTGAGAATCTTAATAACTACTGGGAGAAACATTTAATGCTTGTCCACTATATGTATGCCTTTCTACATGCATTATTTCATCTGATTTTTGCAGTGACCCTGTGACTTATGTTTTATCATCACCATTTTAGAGATAAGGAAATGTCACAACTGGACAAAAGGTTAAATCTTCTGGCTCCATTCCAGATTCTTTACCAATTCACAATCCATGATCCTCCCACTATACTATACTAGCTTTTTATAATAGACCTACATTTGTTATGCTGTCTTATTTCCATGAAAAACAGTTGCTTTCCTGGAGCCTTGCAATTACTCATATGAATATTAATATTAAAAATTATAGATCTCTTAATTGTATGTCCTGACCACACACCAATGGATTCCTCAAAAGCTTTTGATTTCTGATTATACTGCAGATCATATTTTGAAAAATGAAGTATATCAAGACTGAGACTTTCTGTGTAAATGTGCCTGTTTATTCCCTAATTCATAGCAGTGATGCTTCCTTTTCATCAGTCTCATTCTTCTGGGAAGTATCAAGCGTTTTGTGGATCAATCAATGGTGCAGATCTTTTCAAATTAAATTATTTCTTTCTTAGTGTGTTTGGGTAAAAAATGGTTCAAGCCAATAGAAAATGTGGATTTGTCTTATTTTCTGAGGGAATTATGGTAAATTGAACTTCATCTACCTAAATTATTTATCTCAAGTGAAGGCTGTTTCCCATCCTAGTATATCTTTTATTTACCTTTCAAAGTGATATTCTTACATACATATTTCCAGGAAGTAGATATAATATAAATATTTATTTTGTTTCATAAAAGATGTTTAAAGAAGCTTGAACCTTTGACAAGTCTTATATGGGGCTCTGGTAAATTGCTAAATCTGGTAGTTGGTATTGATGATGTAGACAGATTAAATTTTTCACGGCTTTATCCCTTAAGCTTACAAGACACTTTAGAGGGGTTTGATTGCTCACGTAGCTTCCTTCATTTGCAATATTCACTTGTATGTAATTTTCCTCACATGTTTTCTGGTGGTAAAAGTTTTGTGTGGGAAATATGGAGAGTGTTCCCCCTCTTATCTTACCACTAGTGGGATAGCCCTTATTTTATTTCTTTCCTAAAAGGCAATGTAAAAAAAAAAAAAAGGCAATGTAGCTCTAATGGCTGCATCAGAACAAATTAAGACTAGGAATCACCCCATTTGACAAAAGTAGAGGCATTTCAAAGGTATTAAAAATGATTGAATCTCTGTCCATTGGCCATCCAGGCTCCAATAAACTTCTAGAAATGAACCCTGAAGTGTTATCTATAAGAACATATGACTATACTTCATGGTCAGTTATTTTTCTATATTTTGTGGCAGACAAAAAAGAAGACTATATTTGAATCATGTTGCTGGATGTACAGTTACTTTAGCTACTTTACTCCAATATCCCTAACAAGTTCAGAAGAGGACTAGAGAGGAATTTTGGTGTCATGTCATTGGTTTCCTTCCTTGATCATATTCTTTCAGTATTTTTATCAGTAACTTGGATAAAAGAACAATCATGTTTGTAATGCTAGTTGACCTGGAACTAGGAGTAATGTCTTGTATCGGGCATAACAGAAACAAGAAGTCAAAGAGTTGAAGTCTAAAAGGTAAACATAATATAGACAGTGCACAGACCTGAATTTAGATGAAAAATTCTATTGTGTAAGTAAAACTTGACAGTGATTTACATGAAAAAAGAAGCATAGGTAACTTTTTTTAATTTTAAAATTATAGTTGACATTGATTATATTAATTTCAGGTGTACAGCATAGTGGTTAGACATTTATATAATTTTCAAAGTGTTCCTCCAATTATTTTGTTCCCACGTGGCACTGTACACAGTTATCACAATGCTATTGACTGTATTCCCTAGAAGCATAGATATCATAATTGACCACAAGCTTGGTATAAGCTGATAGTGTGACAGGGTTCTAACAATATGTATGGAAATTAGTGAGCAGAAGAAGATGGTGATAGTATCTAAACCATATCCTGCTTATACCATGTCCGGTGGACTATACTCAGATGGGGATGCTTTAAGAGGGACATAGACTTACCAACTCACAGGAAATTAACTATCTGAACTGATAGGGTTTCATGGATGGGATTGAGCATCATTCCCATGAAAGAGAGAAGACTTAGGGACAGACAGAAAACATGATAGTTGGTATTCCAGAGGGAAGAACTTGGATGACTGCATAGAAGCAGAAGATACATCAAGCTCATCATTGGAGTGTTAGGCTGTTTTTGTGAGGAGAAGACACACAGATTACCTTTTCCCATTGGTGTTTACTATAAGGATATTCAGAGCAGTGAAGTAGCAGGGATCTATCACAGTTGTCTCACTGTCATATTTGACTCAGTGTTTCCGTGAATGGGATGTTCTGCAGAACCGAAACCACAGTCCACTGTTGCTCAGGATACACCTGGGCTGTACTGAGCTGTCTTTACTAGGCTTACCTAGCACTTCTTCCTCTGAGAGTGTTTTTCCGCCATGAAATTCAAAACTTTCTGATTGGACAATTTGAGGAGAAGACACACCGGAGGGGTTTGATAGCTTCCTTTGGTTGAATACCAGTCTATCTCTTGTCTAGTTCCCAGATGCAATGTCCAGAGTACAAAATTCAAGGTGCCCAGGATGGAATATTTAGTTTCTTCAGACATATATGGTCTGAGTTGCTACCTCAGAAAGGATCATGAGTGTGGCATGAGGTTAATGCACTTCACACTGTTCAGCAGTGGGAGGCCCTTCCATCCAAGACGAGGACAAATGTGGCCCTGGAAAAGGCTAGATTGTTGAAGGCATTATTACTTTTGGAAGAATTTCAGCTAGATGATTTCTAAAGTCTCTTTTCAATTTAGAGATTTTATAAGTCTGTAATTCTTAGAGTCTTAAATGTTGTTTCTCTCTACAATACAGGCAAGTGAATATATGGCTTTGTTACTTGATCTCAGGCAACAGACATTACTGATTTTCTTTGGCTTTGAATTCTTTAACTTTAATGGAGAAATAGCTCTCAGATTTATACAGACATTAAATTTCTGCACATTAGGACTAGAGATGGACATAAAGTGGTGACTTTCTAAAGCTCTTGAAGGGAGACACAACTCAAGTGTCTGTTTGAAGATCACAGTTCTTCATTAACACCAGTTTTCATTGATCCATAGCACTGAAAGGGGTCCAGTGACATGGAATTGGAGTCACCTTGCTTTTATTGAAGCAGCATGGTCCTTTTTAAGTTATTCATGGGCACTAAATTTATGATCTATTGAATACTCTGCAACATTGTGCTTCTGGGACAGTCTTTTCATTTCTTAGGGATGCCACTTAGCTAGATAGACTAATAATGCTTTATAAGTGTGTCTTTTATAAACTGTGCAATTTATATATCTTTTCATGAATTTGTATAATCTTAAATAGTTAATCTTTCAATATGCTAGTAGTTGAAAGCAAGATTTGGTTCAGCCAAACCTGAATCTGTGTTTTGATTTTGTCATTTAATAGTGTGGACCTTCAGCAATTACTTAAGTTTGAAGCCTCTCCACTGTGTGCTGGGAATTCCCTTGCCCTTTAAGGTTGCTGTGTGGATCAAAATAAAAATGCTTTATTTAAGAAACAGACTCATAGGTACAGAGAACAAAGTGATGGTGGCCAGATGGGAGGGGGCTTGAGAGACTGGGTGAAAAAGATGAACAGATTAAGAAATACAAATTAGTAGTTACAAAATAGTCTTGAGGATGTAAAGTATTGCATAAGGAATATGGTTAATGATATTGTAATAACTACATATAGTGCCAGGTGAGTACTAGACTAGTCAGGGGGATCACTTTGTAGGTTATATAAATGTCTAACTGCTATGCTGTATACCTGAAATTAATATAAAATGATATTGAATGTCAACTATAATTGAAAAATAACAAAATGTTTTATTTTAAATATAAAAATGTAAAGCACAATTTCTGACATGATTTTAAATAAACAGTAGTTGTTACTATACAAATGAATAATAGCAAGTGGGTGGCATGACACCGTGTGCAAGGGAATCCTGTGGGCATTTGGGATTCAGTACAAGCAACAACAGAAAATGCTTACCTTCACAAAGCTTGCATTCTAGTGGGGGAAAGACAAACGTTGGAAACAAACAAACAAAAAGAGATAATAGTGGGTAATTCTAAGAGCTATAAAAAACAAGTAGCACAGGAAATAAAAACTTATGGTGGTGGGTAGAGGGGTTGGATGACTATTTTAGATAGGAAGTCAAGGAAGGAAATCACTTCTAAGCAAATAACTTGAGCAGAGAACTGACTAAATACTGAGAGAATGAATATATTATCTATCCCTGCATACCAAATTTAGTATGCTTAATAATAAAAGCAACCATTTATCATCTGTTAGTTTCTGCAGGTCAGAAATTTGAGAGTCACTTTGTTGGGTGGTTTTGTTGTGGTATCTCTCATGAAGGTGCTGAGAGATTTTGGCTGGGGTTGCTGATGGTTCTATGGGAGCTAGAGGACACGCTTCCAAGACGGGTGACCCACATTGGTTCCTCTTTACAAGGGCCTTGGCACAGGGCTTTCTAGTGTTTTCATAGCACAGTGATGACTTCCACACAGTGAGCAGTTTAAGAGAACAAAATAGAAACTGCAGCCTTAAGAAATTAGCTTCAATAGTCACATACCATCACTTATGCTGTATTATTTTGGTCACACAGGCCAGCCTGGATTCAGTGTAGGAGGGCACTACACAAAGGTATGAATACTGGGAAATAAGAACTGTTAGAGAACATCTTAGTGGATACCACAATAAGCCATGCAAGAATTTTATGGTTAGATGTTTTCAGGAAGAGAGGAGAGTAATTGTCAAGTCAGGGTGAAAACACTACACTAACTCGAGCACAGTGATTGAAAACAAGTGAGGTTGATGGGGCAGATGGGTCCTACAGGTAGGATCTTGAGCAGTATGGCAAGAAGAGGTGGTTGCATTGAGAATGTAAAGACTTGTGAGAGATGTAACAGTACTTGATTTATATTTATAGAAGATTACTTTGGCTGCTGAGTGGGGAATTGATTTTATGGGGCAAGAAGGGATGAAAGGAGCCTAGGCAGGATATCATTACTGCATTTTAGGCAAGAAATTATTGTGGCTTGAGCTAGTTGTGGAAGTGATGAGAAGTGTTCAGATTACAGATGTGTTGTAAAGATAAAACCAGCAAGGTTTGCTGATGGATTGGATGTGGGGTGGAAAGGAAATGAGGAGTCATGAATGCCTTCTAAGTTTTTTCCCTGAGCAGAGACTTAGGAATGATAGGGGAGGTGTGGGTGTGAGAGTTAGGAGTAAAGGGGAATGGCATCCTCTCCACTTGCCCTGGACAGAGTTCAGTTTGAGAAGTCTATTTGACACCCAGGTCTAGCTATCAATATTACACCAGGTAGGAAAATTCTTGATCAAGCCTCATTATATGTTTTGATGAATAATTAAGGACTATAACTATTTTGCAGTATGGCAAAACAGGTAAACTTTGATACTTTTGAAAAGAAAATAATTATGATTGTGAATACTGAAATATAGTGATTCATAACTGGGGGATAACATTTTCTGCATAAATAAAACTTCAGAACTGTAGTTTCCTTTAATTGAAGTCTATTTTTTTCAACTTATAATGTTATATTTGATATTAGCCAAAATGTTTTAGACAAATTTTATAACTGAATATTAAATGCCAATGAAAGTTTACATTTCTGAGGTGGTTCTGATCAAAATGGTCACTGAAAATGCTGTATTATGCTGCACTCTACTTCTGCAAAAAAATTACTCAACTTTTTTCATATTTTGATTCTCTTGAGGGGGAGGAGTTCTGTTTTGCTCTTAAAACAGTAAAATTAATAAAAATTCATATAATACTGAGTTAGATATTGAGAAAAAAAATCAAATAACTAAAAGCTCCCTTTACCATTTGTTATTCACTCTGCTCTAGTAATCCACAATCTCCCCAAAGGGGAGCCTCTGCTAGGAGTTTAATAAAAACCCTTCCAATTGTCTTCTGCACATTTGTACACATACACACGCATGCTCACACACATACAGACACACAGAGTTCTTTTTAAAACAAAATTATATGCAACTATTCTTTTCACTTACAAAATTAGCTCTTGGAGATCTTTCTTTGTCATTGTTAAACATATTGTATAGTACTCTGTGGCTTATTTAACTATTTTTTATTGATGTATATTTAGGATTTTTAGGTTTTTTATTGTTACTATGTTAAGGTGATGCTTGGGTATCATTGAACATATGTGTATATATGCTTATATGTGATTATTTCTATCAAACATATTATAGAAGTAAATTTCTGGGTCAGAAGATGGGTATACTGTTAATTTTGATGGGTGCTATTAATTTACCCTCAAAGAAATAGAAACCAATTTATTCTAACATTGAGCACCCTTTTGTCTGGTTCCAAATCTACACTTGATATTAACAGTATTTTCTTTTTTTTTCATTTTTACCATTCTAAGGAGCAAAACTTTTATATTGTTTTAAATCTTCATTTCCCTCAATACTTTTCACTGACTTTATTTTTTTAGCTCTTTTAGATGAAAATATTCAATAAATACTTTTATGTAGAAAATAGATATAAGGAAAATATTTGAATGCAATTTCACTGATGAAACCGAGGGAGGTATAGGTAAAATGGGTGAGGAATAGCTAAGATCTAAAAAGTGACAGAACACTGTAGAGTTTAGAGAGAAGACAAAAGCCATCTGGAAGCCTGAGAAGCTGCAGCCTAAGGTTAGTGGGCAGAAATAAAGTAATCACAAAGTTTAGAAAAAATTTTAACCACTGAGGACCTGGGGCCCTAGTCCCAGAGAGGACTCCATTCCCTTTTTCTCAGTTGCAAGGACTGAGGAACAGAAAAAGCTGGATGGATTCTCCTCCAGGGGATGTATGAGTCTGGCTCTCAAAGGCATTTTTATTTTCAAGGATTCATTAGTAGGAAAAAAATAGACGTTTCAGGCTTAATGGAGGCTCTCAATTGTGGATGGAGATTTGATCGGAAATTCTTTCCTTTATGGGAATGGAAAAATTCACTACACTGGATTAACAAAAGTGCATATATTTCTTGGTTAGCTTTCTATAATGGTTATGAACAATTGTAAAAATTAAATTGCAAAGGTATACAGATAATCTGAGATATGCAGACCATCTGGGACCAGGTTATCTCAATGATGCAGACTACGTGATGAGAACACCTTTTTTGATCTTTGTTGTTTAAAATTAAGCACTAATGCAGACTGGGCACCTTTTATGCCACCTTTATTTTCATACAGCTGTAAACACATAGCCTATAAAAATGCTTGAATAGTTTAATTCATATCATCTTTGAAGGATTACTTCACTGTTCAGTTTCTACTTGATTTCATTTTGATTTTTAAAAAACAGATTTGATTTAAAATAAGTGATTTGACCAGATTATTTATATGATTAATATATGATTAAAAAATAATTCCAGCATATAGGGAACAATAATTTTCTACTTTAAAAATTACCATATTTTGCCATGTATAATGCATCCTTTTTTGCCCAAATTTGTGAAGGAAAAATCAGGATGTGCATTATACATGAGTAGTACTAATTCCATATCTATATTAATGTTTCTAATTCTTTTATTTATGTTTATGAGTTAAAAGTATAACTCTAGAAATCAATAATAATATCCATATGCAAAATAATGCTCTGGAATATTATAATTAGTTTTGTTGAACTTATGACAAAAGTGCAATGACAAAGAGTTTTTGGCCATCTATGATGTGTAAATATCATAAATTTGTAACTGGTACATAAAATTTCTTGTACTATAATATGTTAAAAAAATAAGTGTTAAAATTCCTTTATAATGCAAAAAACAAGTAATTAAATGTAAACAAATAAAAATTTGAATTAAAAAATTAAAATGAAAGCTTTTTTCCCTGAAAGTTTGGTCCAAAAGCTGGGTGTGCATTATACATTGCAAAATATGGTAAATTTTTCTATTCTCTAAGTGTAATAAAGACTAACTTGTCTTAAATTTTTTTTTTTTTTTTTTTTTGAGGGCGGTGTTACTGGCCCTTACCTGCGGGACCTGCACCAGGGCTGCTTGGCTTCCCAAGCCAGTGCTTAACCACCACGCCACTTGGCCGGCCCTAAAGACTAATTTGGTTTTTTTTTTTTTTTTTTTTTTTTTTGAGGGCAGTGTAACTGGCCCTCATAAGTGGGACCGAACCGGGGCCGCTGGCTTCCCAGGCCAGCGATTAACCACTGCGCCACTTGGCCGGCCCTTCCCTAAAGACTAATTTGGAACATACCTAGATTATGACTTCAATAAATAATGTTCATTGTAAAAGAAAATCAAAGGAGCAAACAGAATTATTTTATCTTAGATTTTATGGGTCTTCTGTTTTTGTGGTTAACTGTATAATCTATGGAAAAATAAACATTAAAGTTAGCAGTAAATATACAAAATTAGTTATTACTTGAATTGTTCACTAAGCACTGAAGTAGGTGAATATAGGATAACATTTAGTTATTTTGAACATTAAGCTTCTTCATGTAGGTAACTGGGCAAACTTCTATTCTATACAAATCCTTCAGATTCTAAAAGGAAAAAAATTTATCCAACTACTCATTTCATTTCCTCACTCCCATTGTATTTTTTCTCTAAACACACATTGAGGGTGTAAGTACTTAATATGTGTTTATTGGATAATAAGTAGATAATAATAAACACGTATTAAGTACTTGCTCCAAACCAGCATTGTTCTTAAATGTACTTTAATTCTCATAACAACCTTGTGAGATAAATACCATTGTTATTACCCAGATATCATTTCCTTACAGAGAAAGAAATGGAATCACAGAAAATGAAGTAATTTGACTAGTCTTACACTGCTAGGAAGGGGCACACCTGGACCTTTCTCCCAGGCAAATGGGTTTTAGGCAGTCCAGCTCTTAATGCTCAATCATGGAGGTGTTCTGTCTTGAGCATTTCTCTACTGTTTCTGTTAAGATAATGTTAAGATAATAGTTTGTTGAAGAGCAAACGTTTAAATTATGTGTGACCTGTTTGTAGAGTGACAAATTTACATCACTGCATATATTGGTAATTCAAAAGTCAGAACATATAAAGGCAATCCTAGATCAAACTGTCATTTAAAAACTACGACTATTGAGGGCCGGCCGAGTGGCATGGTGGTTAAGCGCTGGCTTGGGAAGACAGCGGCCCCTGTTCAGTCCCACATGTGAGAGCCAGTGACACTGCCCTCAAAAAAAAAAACAAAAAACTACTACTATTGGGTTGTTGGAAAAGTCATCACGTATTTTTTCTGTTTTTCATTGCAAAATGCGTCATGACTTTTCCAACAACCCAATGTTAGCATAAATTCCAGGGATTAACAAACCTTTTCTGTAAAGGGCCTGATAATAAATATCTGACTACATTCAATCCTTTTTGCATATTCTTATTTTTTCTTTGTGTGGTATGCGTGCATGTGTGTATGCGTGCATGCATGCATGTGTGTATTTTTACAATTTTTAAAAAATGAAAACATCATTCTTAGGTTTTAGGCTGTACCAAAAACAAGCTGCTTGCCCAATTTGGCCCATGGGCCATGTATTGCCTTCCCTTGATAGATGTATTGAGGCATATACATAGAAATAGACTTTCCGCCTCTGCCTGAACAAATACCTCTTTTTATTAATATAGTAATACCTTGGTTTGTGAGCATAATTTGTTCTAGAAACAAACTACTTGTATTGCAAGACATTGCTCTTTTATCATGTTAAAATGTATTAGAAATGTTTGCTCGTCTTGTAGAACACTCGCAAACCATGTTACTCACAATCTAACATTTTACTGCATGTGTCTTAAGACATTTTGGCTTCCAGAGATGATCTACAAGTCATCTACCTCTCGCTGAAAATGCGATGCCTTTCTGAACATGAAGGAATCAGAGAATGGTGAGCTCCTGAGTATATGGAGATATGAGGCAACAGAATGAGGTATAGAGGTTTGAGCCTTCTCAAACCAAAATTGCTCTGGAATTTTTCTCTCTGTGATGATTTAAATCTTGGATTCCAGGGATCATCTATAACAGATACACACATAGTTTCAACTCCAGAGACCTCTGTTCTATGGAGCTTTTCTCACCTATACTTTGCTCACTTTGAGTTTATGGAGATATATTGATACATATTTTTTTCCTATTCCTTGATTAGAGTGTCTTTGTTCTTACTAAGGCAATGGTAATAAAGTAGAAAATATGTTTTAGGAGTTTAAAATTACAATAATGTATGTTTCTGAGCATTTCAGTTAGATATAATTGGGCACTGGGAGAAGCAGTTTATTCAATGTCAGTAATGACCTGGGTAAGAGGATTGTGTATATTAACAAGAAACTTTGATAATGGAGCAGTTGTATGGAAATTTTTTCTTTTTAAGTTCCCTTATAAAAGCAAAATTGCTAAGTATTAAAAGGTAAGGAATTTCTCTTAGGTGTAAAGTTTTCTCATTTATCGGCTGGATGCAACTTACTTTACGAATCTTTCTTAATAATTCTATATCTCTGGAGTATATAGTCTTCTTAAAGAATGTTATTGTGTTATGTACTTTAAAATGATAATCTGACTTGATTATGTTCTTTTTTTTCCAGAAAGTATCTGTATGTCACATCTTCTTTTAAAGGAGCATTTAAAAAAGAAGTGAAAAAGGCTGAAGAAGCAGTAAAGATTGGTATGTAATTACCTGTGTCCTACCTCATTATTGTTCATTCATCTGTAAACATTAATTGTGAACTTACGCTGAGATAAACACTGCTCTAGGCAGTGGAGGAATGACCACAATTAATCAAACGTAGCTCCTACCTCTAAAGAACTTTATAACACATCTTTTTCCATTTTTGGTTTTGTTTAATTATAATGTTATTTATTATAAGTGTGATCCACACTTGGAACTAGATTGGTATATTTTAAAATTCTTGTTGTCGCTTATGCTGAGTTAGATAATTTTAGACATTATTGCTGCATCCACTTTAAGAAGGAATGTTCTACATATTCAGTCCTCCCACAGCAAGAACAGAGCCATCCTTTCCCAGTGATCCAGGAGCAAGGGACAGATCTACATCCATATTTCATAGATTTTAGGTTTCCAGTCAGCCCTTCAGTTATGACTTTTTAATTTGTATGTATTTGCCATGCCTAAAAGAAAGCCCTATATGGCTGTCTAGACTTGAAATATGTAAGAGCTGTGGAAGGAATAGTATAGGATTTTCTGAGATGGTTGTCTGTAAGCCTTTTTCACTTATCATTGGTGTGTGTGTGTGTGTGTGTACCCAGGGTGCCAAAAAAAATGTATACAAGTGGACACTTTGGTCAATGTTGCTCAAGCAGTAGTTTGCCGTAATCAGAAGTCTCTGGATGCCATTGGTAACCACTTTGAGCACCTCTTGTAATTGCAGAAGTCAAACGTGACTTCTATTCATCTTTTGTATATTGGCATATATTGAGTATTACAATTTTAATACAGTTTTCCTTTCTTAAAATGTGTATACAGTTTTTTTTGTTTTCTCTCTCTCTCTCTCTCTCTCTCTCTCTCTCTCTATATATATATATATATATATATATATATATATATATATATATATACACACACACACATATATATCACTTAAAATTGCTTAAAATAATTTCACGGTACTATAGTTACCTTGCTTATGCTTCTAGCTGAACTCACATTGAAAGAAGTACAAATCGAAGTAAACCAGCCTGACAGAACTTCCTTGTCTTCTCCTGCCAAGGTATGACGTATACAGTAGTCTTCTTAGATGGCAAACAGTGTCATTTGTTTTTTCCTATACACAGTCGTCTCTTATCATTTACTTCCTAAATTTTAAACTCAGTCAAGCTCAGAAAATTAAGTTGATTTTAATACAGTTAAACAGAATAGGTGAGTGCAGAGAAAGAAACGGAAACTCAGCCAGTGAGGGAAGGCTGACACAGGAGCCCAGATTCACAAAACGTGGGGTGAATTTGGAACAGTTGGGAAGAGACTCACAACTCATTTCTTTAAAATGAAAAGAAAAGGAATATGAGGAAAGGAGAAAGTAATGAAAAACTAGCAGAAAAAGCCTAGCTTATCAAGACTCCTTGAAAATATCTTTTCAAGTTACAGCTCCCTATGGACCTAAATAAATGGGGAGAGCAAGGAGAAGACTAATAAGCAATCCTTTTTTCTAGTGCTGGGAATTATGTGCTATAATTATGAATATTAATAACAATGCTTCTAGCTTACAAAGCTCTTTTCTTATGAGGTGTTCCACATAGTTCATAAACATCTCTGTAATTCTTGCAATATGCCCATGAGTGAGATAGGTTATAAAGAACTATTATTATTAATTATAATGCATAGTGACTAAGAGAAAAAGAATATTGCTACAGGATAGGCATTGTAAGTTTGCTAACTTTTACCAAAAATATGGTACAAAGCTTTCTTCTCTGTTGAGTCATTACAAAACATATTTGCTTGCATACAAAGGGATAGGTAGGTATTTGGGGAAAAAAATGCTTCACTTCACCTTTCCTTCATCCTCTTTTGCAAACTCAATATATGAATCCTTACTGTAATTTGCCTTAAAATTTCAAGAATCAGGGCTATGTCTGATAAAGAACTCTCATATCTAATGGTCATGAATAGGGGATGAAATCAGAGTAGCACATGGAATGCCCCAAAGCTATCCATGGCTTTCCCCAAATTCTCTTTTTTCTTTTCACTTGTTTTTTTTTTTAAGTTAAAGGTAGACTAGTCTTGCTATCAATTTAAAGTTTAAGCTTTTAAAATTTTGTTTCTGGGCCGGCCAAGTGGCGCGACGGTTAAGCGCTGGCTTAGGAAGCCAGCGGCCCCGGTTCGGTCCCACATGTGAGGGCCAGTGACACTGCCCTCAAAAAAAAAAAAAAAAAAATTTTTGTTTCTAAGTAATCAATTACTTTGGCTTTATGTGTTTGAAAGACAAGAGAAACAGAGGTGTTCTAAATGGGTCAGGACCTTGCTTTCTTCTTGCCTTACTCAGCTTTTACCTCTCACTGCCTCTTTGCTCTGTGTTCTGAGTACAGTGAAGGAAAGGCAGGGAAGTCTTTGACCAGGTGGCTTTGTTTCTCTGATGCACACTGGTTTTTTGAATGCAAAGCAGAATGACCTAGGCTTTTGACCTCCTCAATTCCTCTGGGCAGTTGAGTGGTTGAATTTGAAAATGAAATATTTACCAACCATTTACGATTATCTTTTACTTTAAAGTCAGTGAAAATAATGTTCAGTCAGTGGTATACCCATAAAATGAGATGCCCGTTTTTCACTTCTGGTAGATGGAGCACATTAAAAGCTTGTTCTTACTTGTGAAAAAATAAATGCATTATCTTTGTTTTTTCTGGCCTAGCTAGGGTGAGCATACTAGAGATAGGGTAGTGAGTGAGCCAACATGCGAAATTCAAAGAGAAGACAGACGGGGGACAGGTGTTGAGGCACTCTGAAAGAGAGAAAGCCTACCATGGGATAGCCTCTAAAGGGAAAATTTGGGGAGTATTACTTAGGGGTACCTGTAACTTGATATAAAGAAAACATTTTGTTTGGCTACTGACCAAATTTTTAAATTATAATACTTTTTACTGAAAGAAGTCCATGTGATCCATCATGTGAGTCAGCATTTTCTGTTCTCACAGACAAAACCAGAGTCTAAGCACATTGAATGAGTTTCCCAAGTTTTCACATAGTTTATGTGAAAACTATTGTGACATTACAGGAAGCAATGGAAGGCAGAGAGGACATTGGAATTTGTATAAGACGAGAACTGTGGGCTAGGATTTAGTTTGTCTTCTTAGCTATTGGAACTTAGTCACTTATTGAGTTTCTACTGTGGTAGAATTGCATTTGGCAGTGTGACCTATCACTATTACCATTGTGAAACTTTTGTATAATAGGATAATAAATATCAGCTCAGCTATCATTAATTTAATGGCATAATGTTCTGTCTTAACCAAATGTACTTCTCCAGGATGTACTGCAGAAAGCTTTGGAAGATGTGGAAACAAAGCATAAGATTCTTAAAGAAAAACAGAGGTAAGACAGGATTTTCTGTTATATAGAATCCTCTGCACTATCTTAAAACAAATTCTGATTTCTGAGTTGGCAGATTTGGTGGTTATTGTGACAATTTCTGTATCTCAGCCTGTGACATCTTATGTATGATATTGAGCATCATATGATCAAAATTCCCCAACCAACATAGTCAGTGTACAATATTTATAAAATATATATTTGCATGTACACATATGTTTACATAATGTTAAAACTTCTGAATATGGAGTGAAAAATTAGTTCAGTGTCTGATTGGATGAAGAAGTGAACTGCCTAGGAGGCCAGCTGACAACTTCACTTTGTCCTTTGCCTTTTAAACTCTGGAGAGGTGGTCCCAGATTCTTCCCTCTTCTGGTACTGATTAAAATTTAAGATAGAAAATATGGCAGGTAAATTTGTCACTTATCTGTAGTTAAAATAAAAATAGCAAACCTATATTATAACACCATTCATTACATTTGTAAGGTTGACTTGCTGTCCAGCTCAGGTGTTAAACAAGTTAAACTGAAAAGAATTGCTTTTTGAGTCAGATCAAACAGCAGTAACTTTGAGAAACAATTTTTTTAGGGAAGTATTAGCATTATTTTTGTGAACCCTGAAGTGTTATATAACCATCACTTTCCTGAAAACTTAAATTTGAAATGTTAACTATACATTTATCAGAATAAATACTGAATAATTGTCATAGAATATTTCATTGAAAAGCAAAGGCCTCTTTAAAGTCTTAAGAAGAGAAAGCTGGTTGATAACTTGTTTGAAGTCACAATGGTATGCATGAAATGTAACCAACTTCTAGTTTGTTAATAATAATGCCAGTTGGTATGAACTTATTTTTATAGCAAAATGCTTTAAAAAACAATGAGAACAATCAGTATGCCACTTAATATCAGAGAATGATTATGCCATATCCTGTAATGCCTTCCTTTGATGTTCCTTACATAGTATTCTTTTTTGTTAAAAAAGTGGGCATCTAGGGCCGGCCGAGTGGCGCGGTTGGTTAAGCACTGGCTTGGGAAGCCAGCGGCCCCGGTTCGGTCCTACATGTGAGGGCCAGTGACACTGCCCTCAAAAAAAAAAAAAAAAAAGTGGGCATCTAATTATTGAGTAGATATTTTTGAGAAATGTTTGATTCAGGGCCGGCCGAGTGGCGCAGTGGTTAAGCGCTGGCCTGGGAAGCCAGCGGCCCTGGTTCGGTCCCACATATGAGGGCCAGTGACACTGCCCTCAAAAAAAAAAAAGAAAAAGAAAAAAAAGAAAAAACAAAAATTTGATTCACATATGTTTAACTCTATATATACATTCATTAACAATACATAAATATTAACCCATATCAACAACTTCCCCAGAAAGTCTGATGCACTCTATCTCATATCCACATAAAAGGACTGAGAGAACTTCATCATTGTCCTTTAATGATATTCAATCAGTCCAGTAAGTATCTTATGCCAATTGTAATAGTCCATGGTCATGATTTGAAAAGAAAAGCTGTTTTTGTAGAATAAAAGGAGCAACAAGATGGGTGGAGGGGAAGAATTATATTTGGTACTATTCTTGGTTGGAAAAAGGAAATAACATTTGCTAAGCACCTAATCTTTTCCAGGTTTATATTTAACCTTATCTCTTTTAGTTCTCACAGCATCCCAAATGGTTAGGTAGGTATAACTCTCATTTTTCAGATGAGACAGAAAGTTGAAGTGACTCATTCATAGTCACAATTATTACAAACTCGAATTTGTATTTGAAGCCAGTTCCATCTTTCTGGTTTTTCCATCCAGGTACTTTCCACAGCTCCTAGCAGACTTCGTTTACTATCATATTTGGCTATGTCTCAATTTCTATGTTATACTTTTAATAGCAAAGTCACACAAAACGTAATGTAGCAGGACACAGTCAGAAAAACAGGAGCTCAGATCTGTTGCCCTTGTAAACTTGCTTTATTGACTTTGATTTGGAAAAAGAGAGAAAGTTAAAAAATGTTGTTTGGCACATTCTGACCTATGTACGATATTTTGAGGCTTGATTCATGCTGAAAGTTAGAAATACCTGAATTTTTTAAAAAAATGCTAAAATATACATATTCGTCCAGTTAACATTTCACAACTATTTTGGCATTTTCTAGTTCTTGTAAATTTAAATTGGCAAACTTGTTTTTGAACATGTGTCTTTGGCTGGTATAGTCATTGGCCATCATGTTTAGCAGAACACTTGGTTATACAGGATATTGAGTGTACCACTAGGTTTTGCAAAATACCTGGACATCATATATATATATACACACACACACTTTGAAATTTACCTTCTGAGTTTAATTATTAATAGTTTTGTAAACTGTATATTTTTATTTAATAAAAACTTTTTAACTTTTCTAACTATAATGCCAGAGCATTAAAAAAAGCAAGGACACTCTCCCTGTTCTTTGGAGTGAACATAGAAAACCGAAGCCAAGCTGGGATGTTCATTTACAGTAATAACCGCTTGATCAAAATGCATGAGAAAGTGGGCCCACAGTTGAAACTGAAGTCCTTGTAAGTATGGTTTTGTTTTCAGAGTCACAGGCAGGATGAGGGAAGTTGCAGTAAGATTCTGTCTGCAGAGTTAGATGAGTGATTAATCATAATGGGAGCAGGTGTCATGTCCTCTGTCCACCCTCCCCATCAATGCACAGACCTTAATCTGCCTAATTTATAATACTGGTAAAGTTGCATGCCTGCTTTAAGGAAAATACTCACTTTTGGAAATTTTTTCAATGCGTTTCCTGAGCAATTTGATGTTTCACCATTCCTGGCGCCATTTACTCATACCAAGTTTTTAGTATTTTACCAATTTAAAAATAATGCAAGCATATGCAAGAAATTTTAGAAAAGAAAGAAAACTCTATAGTCTTCTTGGAAAGCAACCCTATTGACATTTTGTGCAGCCCCTTCATATATGAGTTCTTGCCATTTACCTGTGTGAGGGTATATTATTAATACCCTCCAGCCTCTTTGGATTTCAGAAAATACATTTGGTGCTATCCTAATGGTCTGAAACTCCATAAGCTGCTTTCACGAATTATGGAGAGTCCTGAAAAGAGACCATAGAAAAATAGAGTCAGACAAGACAACTATGAGCAGTATATTGGCTCAGGGAACATTTTTCATCTTGCTTCCTCACTTTCAAAAAACTAACAATTCATTCATCTGTCCATTCAACAAGCACTTATATTGCAGTATCATGCATGCCAGGCCCTGCTAAGCTCTGCACATAACATCGTGAACATCTATTACTATTTGCTAAGTCTAGTGAAAGGGATGAGTGTACACTTATATATATTTTTATATTGTGTGAAACAGCAAGAGTGACCTTTCAAAACATAAATTAGTTTACTCTTCTGCTTAAAACCCCACTGCATTTAGAATAGGATTGGTTGGCCTGGTCTTCTAGTGAGTTGTCTCTACCTGGCTCTGCCACAACCTCAGCCCGTGCTCACCCTCTCACTGCATTCCCTTCAGAAAAGCAGGCTTCCAGTTCCTCAGACATCCTAAGCTTGGTCCTGCCTTATGGCCCTGGCACTTACCATTTTCTCTGCCTTGAACCTTCTGTCTTCAAGATCTCACTGGTCTTGGGCCGGCTGAGTGGCTCAGTTGATTAAGAGCTCGCTCAAGAGTAAGAGCTCTGAGCAACAGTGTAGCCGGTTTGATTCCCGGCCCAAGCTGAGCTGCTGCTGAGTTGCCAACTGGTGGCAAAATTGCTCAGCAAAAAACAAACAAACAAACAAACAAACAAACAACAAAAAAGATCTTACTGCTCCTCCTAGCATGTCACTCAGGTACCAGCTCTAAAGTCCCTCCACAGGAAGGTTCTCCTGGACTGTCTAATAAAATTAGCCCCTGACATTATTTCCCAACCCCACATCTATCACTCTTTACATATTACATCATCTGCTTTATTTTATTCATACCACTTATCATTATCTGAAGTAATCTTGTACATTTCTCCATTTACAAGCATCATGACCTATTATGAGATGAATGAATGAATGAATGAAGAATGAATGAATATATGTTAGAGGCAAGCATCAGGTACAAAAAGACCATCTAGGAGGGGCGGTAAACTGAAGCAGGGGAAGTCCAGTCAAGCTTCCTGGGAGGAATGATGCCCTAATTTAGACTCACAGAATGAATAGTGAGGGAAGGGAGAGATGGGAGGGGAAAGTGGTGAAAAGCATGATAAGCAGGGGTCCCAAATTGGGAGACTTGATTTGTCTGCCATGCCAAGGGCATTGAGAGGCCTTGAAGAGCTAAGAGTCCAGATGCTCTTTCCCCAAACAGGCAATGTCACTAAGTAGAATATCCTAGCCACTCATACATCAGGAGTTGCTGTAAGTGTGGGAAACAATCAGTTTATCCATCAGACTAACAGGCAGATACCTGTTACTCTCTTGAGTACTACAGCCCTTGTGTTCTCTTAGTAGAATTCCTGGAACACCCCATGGACCTCTGCAATGATGCAGAGAAATCCAACATGACAGATGAAATGAGGGTGTAGAAACTGATGTTCTGGCTAGTATCATTAAGAGGATCATGTCTGTTTCTTTCAGGAAGGCACTGTTGGTGGTGTTTAATGCTAAGAGGCCGCCTCTTAACACCTGCCCTGACTCCTCATCTAGGGTTTGGAAAAAGAGGCATGTTAGTTCAGTAATGATGTATTAAAGCCATTTTGTATTATGAGACCAAACACACTGGGATCACCATAGATTTATGTAGTAAAATACAATGTAAGATAACTTGTTAAACTTTGGCATGGTTTAGACCAAGTGAATGAATTTATTTCTGAAAATAATTTTAAAAGATCAGGGTATATTTGCTTTTTTCTTTTCCCTTAGCTAAATTTCACGAAACTTACCTATGTATTTATTCCCCCAGACTTGGTGCAGGTGTGGTTGGAATTGT
Source organism: Aselliscus stoliczkanus (assembly GCA_033961575.1). Taxonomy (NCBI): domain Eukaryota; kingdom Metazoa; phylum Chordata; class Mammalia; order Chiroptera; family Hipposideridae; genus Aselliscus; species Aselliscus stoliczkanus. The sequence continues at coordinate 74,964,091 of CM066729.1, forward strand.
TAATATACCCTTGGAGATCATGGAACCATCTCATAATAAGCAGGAATTTCTCAATGTCCAAGAGTATAATCATCTGCTGAAAGTCATGGGACAGTACCTTGTCCAGTACTGTAAGGACACCGGCATCAGTGAGTATTCAGTGGTCAGAGTGAGAGGTGCTTCTGGGGGATCAGCTTGTGTGATTTCTTTAAGCTCGAATGATTGCGCTGCATTAGGCAACTAATGCATTAAAAGCTCCTGCATTAAAAATGAGAGCTCCTGCATTAAAAATGAGGGGAATGAGAAGCAAGCCAGTCTCAGACTCTTTCTCATAATATTATGTGAAGAGTAAATCAACAGATTAAAAATTGTAAGAGAAGGGCAGTTGGAGAGCACTATGCCGCAGCAGCTGATCCTGAAAGGAGGAGCAGACATGTGCCCCAAATAGGTTGAGAACCCCCCAAAGGCACCTAAGACTCTACTGTGCAGGAGTACTCCGCCCTGCCTAGACCCCAGTAGCTCCTATGCCATCGTTCTGTCATGCCGTAGAATAATCATTGTTGGCCCTGGATAGTTGTAGATATGCTAAGCTTTGCTTTGTATATCTAACAAGTCTTGAATATGTTAATTCTAGAAAGATTTTGATTAAAAATCACTCAAATAATTGTTTGGAAATTTTAAAAGCAAAACTTCAGTTATCTGGAAAGTTTGACTTATTCAGATCACCTCATTCTCCAGAGGAACTTGAACAATGAACTGGTATGCTGTGCATTAATTAAACTTCCTGTAAATTATGCAGACATAGGACTTCATTTATGGAAAGAAATAGACTACTGTGTATTTTTTGTTCAGTGATTTGCATGAAGCATGTATAATTCATGCATATCAAAAATTATGTCTCTACCCTTGAGACAACTTAAAATCTTATTATCACATCTCTTGAGATTGTAATTTTAGAGTATTTTCTTTTGTATCCACTCTACTTAGTCCTAAAGTTTTCTTATACCAGTGAAATAGGAAAGAGTGTAGGAACTCGGGTGGGGCGGGGGGAGGAAATTGGCTTGAAGTTATGGGCACACATTTCCTGCTGTGGCTGGATATTCATGTCATGGCCTAAAGAGTGTGGTCTGAGGACCAGCTGCACTGGCATTACCTAAGAGTTGGTTAGAAATGTGGAATCTTAGGCCACACCCCAAACCTACTGGATTGAAATCTGCATATTAGCAAGATCTGCAGGTGATTTATATGTACACTCAAGTTTGAGAAGCACTGCTCTAAAGAATACATCCAGGTAATTTGTGCTTAGCACAGGCATGCTTTTTTTACATATATTTTCTTCTCAGAGACATGTTTGAAGGTATACTGAACATAGGAATGACCACATTATTTGGCAGCATTTGCTGAAACCTGTAGAAAGCATAAGAATACACAGAGAGAGATAAAAATCAACCATCTATTCCCTAGTCTTTAAATGCCAGCATGACAGAGTACAAAGAGAAAATGTTAAGCATTTGAAAATTGTGTAACTTCCCCCATTCCTCTTATATTTTCTGTGTCACCCCTTCCTTGTTTTCCTTACTCTTAGAATAAAGAACTAAGTCTTCACTAAGAGGTAAGCATTAAATGTAAAGGTGACAGGAATGATCTCCATCCAGCTCATACTTACTTAGCTCTCCCCACTCAGGACAGTCATATTCAGTCCTGTGTGGGGGGAACTTACGAATCTCCTTTGCCTGGTGTTTGGGTGCCCTCCCAACAACTGTACTCTCAATTGGAGAGTATCACTTGCCAGCCCCATGTAATTCCCTATCCCTATCTTATCTATCTAATTTTTTCCTAATCCTTCTCAATGGATATAAGATTCAAAATAAATGCTATATTTGTATTTTAATAATTACTGGTTATAACATATTGTTTTCCTAATTCCATGATTGTCTATGAATTGATTTTGGGCTAGAGGATACTGTCATAAAAGATGTTCTCCTAGAAGGAAGTCGGAGTGGAGAAAAGATAGTAAGCACGAGCATGTGTTTACACTTCTCACAACTTCATCCCAAAACTTCAGTATCAAACTGAATCAAGTCACCAAGGTCAGAATCAGTAGTCTCAGGAACCATGCTAAGGAGATTGACCTCCCACAGAAATAACCAAAGTTATGTAATACTGGCCTAATACTCTGAAACCCAGTAATAGAGGGCACAAAATTTTAATGAAAAGTAGGTTGGGTAGGTTTTTTGCCTTATAAATAAAAGATGCAATCTTTGTATTTGCTGTAAATCTGATCTCATTCTTTGGAAAATTGGGCCCTTGTAAAAACTGAATTGGCAGAAAAGGAAATGGAAAGATAATGACTTTGTGTCATTTATCAAATCTGAATTTCCTTTTGGCACAATTGATGCTAAGAATATCAGAAATATTTTCCTCATTTGAGTCTGACCTTACCTCACTTTCTGTGTAGATGTTTTCTGAAGCTTTATGCATCCTTACAGTAAAATGGAGATATTAATCATCAGCTTGTTGGAGTTGGGAGAGAAGGAGAAGGGAAAGATAGAAATCAAATGAGATTTGGGTTTGAACAGAAGCAATTACATAGAAATTTATTACTAAACTTTTCTAAAATGGATCAAAATATGGTTGATGTGCTAAAATGAAACCTATGATGTAAAAACCATAACCTTTCCCAGCGGAACTCAAGTCATAGGGCCTCAGGTTGGCAAGGAGGCTAAATATACATTTAATCCAGTCATTCTTCCCCCATGGATTAATCCCCGCCTCCCCCATCCCTGTCCAAGGCAAGTGGACTGCCATTTTAAGCCTGAGTAAGGGTCTCCTATAAAAGAAAAATTGCTATTTCTTGAGGCAGTCCATGAATCTCTGCACAACTATATTAGAAAATACATTTTTATATTAAAGTCAAATCTATTTCTCACGTGCTCTTTTCTTCATTCACCTGTGCCAGACACAGAGAGTTATAGGACTAACAAATCAGACTTGGTCCACATGGAATGTACAGTCCAGCAGGGCTAATATGATTTGACAATCAGAAATAGTATTGGTGCCCAACAGAGAAAAATGAGTGCTGTGGAAGCGAGTGAGCAGGAGCTCACAGTCCAGAGGCCAGAGAAGGCCTCCCTGAAAAAGTGATATTTCCTGAAGGATGGGGAGGAGTTAGCCAAGCCAACTTAATTCTTCCCTCTTGGGGCCATGAATGATTGGCCTAAAGCCTTTACAAATGACAGCCCTCCCGATATTTGAAGACAAGCTTTCTGTCTCTGTCCAACCTTGTTTTGTCCTAACATTTCTAAGTACTATTGCTATTCTTCGTTTGATATAGCATTAAATGTATTCACCATTTTAACATTAGAGTTTATAAAGCATGTCACCTGGAAACAAAAATTCCAGATGAAACCCAAATAGCCTTGAATAAAATGGGATCATCATCTTTCTTCTTTTAAGTTGTAATTCTGTTAATGCAGCCTAATATATTAACTCTCAGTAAGCACATTATTGACCCTCAGTGTCTTTATTACGAATGAAAATTCTTAATAAAAATTTTAATGCATGTTTTTGTTAAGCCATACCTCTCTTGTATTTTTCCAGTGAGTGTTTTTGGACCCTAGTGTAGAATCATGCATTTATTCCTATTAAATTTTATCACCTTAGTATGCCCATCCTTTCAGGTTGTCAGGACCTTTTTGAGAATCTAATGTTGACTTCCAACTAATGTGCTATTTTTCCAGAGATGTTAAGTTTGGCCACTATCTCCTCTGTGATTTACACAGGACAGGGAAATCTAGCATTTGGCCCTCCACTGATGACCTCCACTGATGTAGAAATGGGACATGATGTGAGGACAATTCACCAATTACAAATTTTCTTAATTATGCTATCACCTAACTCATATCAATTTCTCAGTTTTTGTATAATTTTGAATCTGAGAGATAATATTTGTTAGATGAATAGTTTCTCTAAAAATAGATAAAGCTTTATGTCTTTGCTTGGGCAGCTATAATGAAATACCATAGACGGAGTGGTTTATGAACAACATAAATTTATTTTTCACAGTTCTGGAGGCTGGAAGTCTAAGATCAGGGTGCCAGCATGGTCGCATTCTGGTGAGAGCCCTCTTTCCATTTACAGGTGGCTGACATCTTCTTGTATCCTCTCATGGTGGAGAGTGAGCTAGCTCTCTAGCCTCTTTTTATAAGGGGCACTAATACCATTCAGGAGGGCTCTATCCTCATAACTGATTACCTCCCAAAGGCCCAACCTCCAAATACTATCACAATGAGAATTAGGTTTCAACATATGAATTCAGGGAGACACACCAAAATTCAGTCCATAGCACTTTAGTAGCTAGATATAGCTAGCTGCTGACAAGAAAATTTTGTTTACCTTATGATGCACTTGAGTATCTAATATCTAAGAAACACACTATAAGAAAAATACAATACCACCTTTCTGCTAGGGATACACATTGAGTGAGGAGGCCTACGTAAAATATTAAAAGGCTGTGAGACAAGTTTATATGAAGATAACAGACTGAGAAACAATTCGTATCTCTGTTTAAATTCATTATGGATTTTATATGTTCTAGTTTTATTTTTTCAAATATTGTATTTTCAATATGTTTTATTTTTAATTTTTTAAATTATGGTGTTATGGGGTGAATTGTGTCTTCCCTGAATTTATGTTTTAGACCTAACCCCCAGTATCTCAGAATGTGACTATTTGGAGATAGGGCCATTGAAGACATGATTATGTTAAAATGAGGCCATTAGGGTGGGCCATAATCAAATCTAATTGGTGTCCTTACAAGAAGAGGAAATTTGCATACATGAAGATACACCAGCAATGGGTGTGCACAGATAAAAGAACGTTTTGAGGACATACCACAAATGCGTTTACTGCAAGCCAACCAGAGCAGCCTCACAAGAAACTAAACCTACCAATGCCTTGATCTTGAACATCCAGCCTTCAGAACTGTGAAAAGATAAATTTCTGTTGTTTAAGCCACCAAAAGTCTGTGGTATTTGTAATGCAGCCATAGCAAATTAATATATATATATATGAAAAATTGCAAAATTAGACTTAAGGAGAGCATTATAATAAAACCCATGAAATTATCATCCAACCTCAACAGTTATTAACTCTTGGGCATTTGGTTTCATCCTTATTCCCACCTATTCCCCCACAACTGGATTATGAAGGCAACTTCAAACACAGTGTAGTAATTTCTGTATGTATTTTAGCTTGCATTTCTAAAAGAAAGAACTATTGAAAAACATTACCACAGTATAAATACCACACCTAAAATTATTACTACTTCCTTAATATCATAAAATATCTAGGTTTTTATTTATATTTCTAATTATTTCTTGTCATAATATAATTTATATCCCTTCTCCTCCATCCCCATATTTCTCTTTATCTTGTTTTTCCTTGCAATTTATTTGTAGGAAAAACTGGGGTGGTTGTCTTGTAGTTTTTACACAGTCTAAGTTTTGCTCACTGGGGTGTAGTTTAATAGATTCTTCCATTTTGTTTCTTTTTCTGTAAATTGGTAGAATCCAGCAGCTTGACCAAATTCATATGTGGGTTTTTTTGTTTGTTTGTTTGTTTTTCTCAAGGTATTTCATGAGTAGTAGTGTTTTCTTCCATGGGGAGGCATATATTGTTCGATTGTCTCTCTTTTAATTACATTAACAGTTAATGATGAATACTCTTATCCCTTAGGAGTTCCAAAAGCTTATATTCTGTTTCTATCATATTTTCATCATTTATTTGCTTGAATACTTCTACAAAGAAAAACTTCCTTTCACCTACCATTTGCTTACCCATGTTAGTTGGTATTTTTACTATTTGACAGAAACAACAGTAGAATTCTATATTGCTAAACAAATTGCACTGGATAAAAACTTGATGTGAGAGGAATTAGAGATAAAAATAATACATTAAAATGATATAGGCGGGCCGGCCGAGTGATGTGCTGGTTGAGTGCTGGCTTGGGAGTCCAGTGGCCCCAGTTCGGGTCCCACATGTAAGAGCCAGTGACACTGCCCTCAAAAAAATAATAATAAATAAAACGATGGGGCTGGATGAGTGTTAAAAAAATGATATAGGCATTTTGTCTAACTAATTTATAAGGCATAGATTTGTGCTCTGTTTAAAATTGTTACTTATGCCAGCTCCTAGCAAATAGCAGAATGGTTCAGGTGTTCATTGGCTTGATTTCTGTTTTAAAGCAGTCACATTCTTAGATTTTATCCATTTACACTGCTTTCACCTGGTAATTGAAATGATCACCATTGACAGCACTTACGCTTTTTCTTTCTGACTGAACTTGTATTATTATCATGACTTTTTTACATCTACAATGAAATTTTTTGCTAAAATACCTCAGAGGATCTCACTTATACTGCAAATAAAATACTAAAAAGCCTAGCACCCTTCTTTTTCTGGAATTAAATATACTTTGCATTTTACAGTTTGATTTGTCCCTGCCATACCAGAAGTAAGACCTCAAAACTCTATTAGTCTGCTTATGTCTACCTTAGTAAAGAAGATAAATTGCATTGAATGACTCTGAATTTGAAACAATACAATCAAAATTAAATATAAGTTGTATTAACAAAAAATGAATCTTTGTCTTTTAAGAATATTAATTCAGTCAGTGGGCATTGTGTATATCTGAGTAAAATAAGGAGAGTCCTAGTGGAAGGATAAACTGTGCTAACCCAGGTATTGGGGAGACATAGATAGCTGACGAGCTATTGCCCATGATAACACTGAACTCTATAAATGTGCTTTAGATTAGATTATTACATCTAATCTTGATTTCTACATTGTAGGGAATTAGAAAAAGTGGAGTGTATCCAAAGGGAAAAAAACAAACAAACAAAAAATGAAAAACAATAATGACTAAATAAAAATGCAACCTAAAAAGAGAAAGTAAAAGTTATTGCTTCCTGAGGGAAGACCCAGAAGAAACCTAATTTTCCTCAATTGTGTTTTTGAAGGTTTGTCATCATTAAGTCTCTAACCTTCTTCCTTCTAGTCTCCAATGCACAGAATAACGTGGTTCCATATTGAGAGCCAGGAAGTCCTAGGGGAACTCAGAGTATGGCTAGGAGTCCTTGAATCCCTGTCTTCAGTTATTGTCTAAAATGACAGTATGCCTCATACATATATATGCTACAGCTTTTCAAATATATGTAGATATAGTTGTGGGTACTAAAATCATCCAAAAGTGTTATTAAATTCATAGTTTATTTTTTTGTCATCATATATTTTTTCAGGCCAGGGGGTGGTGGTTCTGAAATTATTTTGCAGCTTATGGAGGTTCTCATGGGAAACCTCTGATATGGCACTAGAGAAAATGATGCTACATTGCCAGGTGAGGTAATGAAGCTGATGCCTAGAGCAAGTTGGACCAACTCCACAGATTCCTGGAATTTTGCTGAGGAGTCTGCTGTGCTCACAGTTGAGTGGAGAAGTGAAGACATTCTGACTCCAGCTGCCACCTACTTCTGCCATTGACTGTACCTGTAAAGTGAGATTGCCCTAACCCCACTCTGCCATACCCTGGAGCCAAGAGAAAGAGTGGGGCTGTAAACACCTTCACCACCACTGAAGACAGCTTGTCTTGCTTTCCTTCAATTCACGTGGAGTACTTTGGAAGCTATTAGTTAGAGCCTCTCTCATCTCACATGCACAGACTCTCTAACCCATCATGGCAGTTCTTCCTGATAAATGGTGATTGGCTTCATGATCTTCTCAAGAGTGGCATCACTGCCAACTGATTAGAGCTGGTATATCCCTTGAAACCATTCCTAACTCAGAAGTTTTATTGAGAATATAGAAGATAAATGATCACACCATGAATCAACTTAGGAAGGGTCTAATGTTAGGCTTATTTAAGAATGAGAGGGTAATGACAAACAGGAAAATGTTTGACAGAGGAGGAGGCATGATTTTCAGTCTTCTGAGAAAGAACATTCAATTTCTATCTTAGGATATCTTTAAAAATGGAATATAATCATCTGTTTAGATGCAGAGCTACCTGAAGGCAGGAGCCTGATTTTTTTTTTAAATTGTACTTCTATTTTTAAAAATTATTGAGGGCCGACCGAGTGGCTCAGTTGGTTAAGAACTCGCTCAAGAGTGCGAGCTGAGCTCTGAGCAATGGTGGTTCGATGCCCAGCCTGAGCTGAGTTGCCATTGAGCTGCCAACAGATGGCAGGATGGCTCAGCAAAAGAAAAAAAAAATTATTTTTCTTACAGTTGACATTCATTATTATTTTCTATTACTTTCAGGCATACAACATAGTGGTTATATAATTTATACAGTGACCACCCCCACCCCAAGTTAGTCTAGTACCCACCTGGCAATATACATAGTACCATTACTGATTATATTCTCTATGCTTTATTTTACATCCTTGTGACTATTTTGTAACTACCAGTTTGTACTTATTAATCCCTTCATATTTTTCACTCAGCCGCTCAACCCCTCTCCCATCTGGCAACCATGTTTGTTCTCTGTATTTATGAGTCTGTTTCTGTTTTGATTGTTTGTTATTTTGTTATTTAGATTCCACATATAAGTGAGATCATATGGTATTTGTCTTTTTAAGTCTGACTTATTTCACTTGGTATAATACCCTCTAGGTCAGTCCATGTTGTCACAAATGGTAAGATTTCATTCATTTTTATGACCAAGTAATATTCCATTGTATATATGTACCACACCTTCTTTATCTAATTGTCTATTGATGGGCACTTGGGTTGCTTCCATATGTTGGCTATTGTAAATAGCACTGCAATGAACACTGTATGGTCATTTAATCTATGACAAAGGAGAAAAGAATATACAGTGGGATAAAGATAGTTTATTCAATACATGTTGTTGGGAAAAATGGATATCCATATTCAAAAGGATGGAATTGGACCCTGTGTTATGCCACTCATAAAAATTAATTTGAAATGGTTTAAAGACTTAAATGTAAGACCCTGAATCATAAAACACTTAGAAGAAAACACAGGCAGTAAACTTTCTGACATTGTTTTTAGTGGCATTATTTTCTGATCTATTTGGGCAAAAGAAAACATAAACAAATGGGACTACATCAGACTAAAAACGGTTTTTGCATAGCAAAGGAAACCACTAACAAAACAAAAAGACAGCCTACTAAATGGGAGAAGATATTTACCAATGATACATCTAATAAGGGGTTAATATCTGAAGTTTATAAAGAATTCATACAACTTAACACCAAAAAAGCAAACAATCCAATTAAAAACTGGGCAGAGGGCCTGAACAGACATTTCTCCAAAGAGGACATAGAGATGGACAATAGATACATGAAAAGATGCTCAGTGTCACTAGTTAGCAGAGAAATGCAAATCAAAACCAAAATGAGATATCACTTCACACCTGTCAGGAAGCCTGTCATCAATAAATCAACAAATAACAAGTGTTGGTGATAAAAGGGACTTGATTTAAATACTTTATCTTAGAATTTTCCTGGTGCTTTGATTTCATCAATTGTTTTAGGCTTCCTCATTTTGATTGAACCTATCACAGCTTTGCTTTAGAAGTTTATTACTGAATTTTATTACTTCTCCTCTTGGCTAATTGATTTCCTGGATGTCATTGTGCATTCTATGAACAGATATGAAACTGATATCTAGGAGGATGTTACATTTCTCCTGTTTTTCAGAAGCAAAATCTTCATGAATTTCTCTTTTAGTTGCTGGTTTTTGACAAATTTTTAGTAAGTTATCACAATATTTTATATTATATTTTTTTTCTGGTTTTAAGAGGCTTCTGAGGGCCGGCCGAGTGGCGCATTGGTTAAGCGCTGGTTTTGGGATGCCAGCGGCCCCGGTTCGGATCCCACGTGAGGGCCAGTGGCACTGCCCTCTACAGCTAACAACAGCTCCACCTGGAGTTGTGCTGTGCGAGCCCCGGTGAAGGTGTGGGCTGCAGCCCCTGCTGCAGTGGGCTGCCATAGGCTACAGTGAGTGGCCCGCAGCCAGCGTGAGTGGCCCGCAGCCAGCGTGAGCGGCTGGCAGCCAAGCGTGAGCTGCCAATAGCTGCGGTGAGCGACATCCAGAGGCCAGCGACCGATCTGCCTCATCCGGGAAGAGCGCAACGACGATACCAACAGTGAAGCAACATCCTCCGCAACTAAACTGAAGAACAAAAAGACAGCAACTTGTCTGTTCCCCTTCCCCGATTCCCCAACGCTGTTCCCCTCCCCCAATTCCCCAATAAAATCTTTAAAAAAAAAAAAAAAGAGGCTTCTGAAAAATTAATCAGATGAATCTAAACATTAGAAATCTTTTGAATTAAGTACTGTATACATAGCTAATAGCAAATTAAATTTTCAGTTTTTCTCAGATACTTGTTCTAGAAATTAGGACTTTAATTTTGTGTACATTAATTCCTGATTATTACATTAATTTAACAAGATAGTTGATTATTCAAACAAAAGTCTCAAGGTAGTATTATTTTATAATTTTAAATATTACCTGTGGGCTTCCAGCATTTTCTGTTTACAAAAGTAAACTGAATGTTTAAATCAGTATACCCTGAGGATGTTAAAATAATATAATTTGGAATTGATAAAATTTGGGTTATCTACATAGCTCTCTTCATAGTGGATGGAAATAAATTTAAGATATATTTAAAAAATGAAGTACTTTTTCAAGAAATTTCACTTTTTTTCTCTAATTGCCTTCTGTATGAAAGGGCAAGTTAACAACCCTCATTAACAGACACATTTACAGAAGCATCAGTTATTAAATCCATATATTAAAATTACTCATAATTATAGGTATATAATTGACTCTGTTAGTCAAGGCCAACCTAATATAATGAATTATTATTATTACTTTTACTATTTCTTGCCAGACTAGGATAGACAAGAATATTTTAGCTTTATTGGGGTATAATTGACAAAAATGTTGCATATACTTGAAGTGTACAACGTGGTGATTTGATATACACTGTGAAGTGTCTACCACAATCAGGCTAACCAACATATCCATCACCTCATATAATTACCTATTTTGCATCTGTGGGGGAGAGACTGCTTAAGATTTACTCTTAGCAAATTTCAGGTATACAATACAGCATTATTAACTAACCATCTAGCCGTACATTAATCACCAGAACTTATTCATCTTGTAACTGAAAGTTTGTGCCCTCTGATGAACATCTCCCCACTTTCCCTTCCCCATATACACTGGCAATCTCCATTCTACTCTGTTTCTATTCAATTTTTTTTTTTTTAGATTCCACATGTAAGTGGTATACAGTATTTGTCATTGTCTGGCTTATGTCACTTAGCATAATTCCCTCAGGTTCATCCATGTTGTCTCAATGACAGGATCTACAATTTTTTTTGTCTGAATAATATTCCATTGTGTGTGTCTATATGTGTGTGTGGTTTTCTTTAATCACTCATCCATCAATGGACATCAGGTTGTTTCTGTATCTTGTCTATTGTAAGTACGGCTGCAATGAACATGGTGGTGCAGATATCTCTTCAATATATGTACTAAGTTTATTTCTTTCAGATATATACCCAGAAGTAGGATTTCTGGATCATATAGTAGTTCTATTTTTAGTTTTTTTGATGAATCTACATACTATTTTCCATAATGGTTGTACCAATTTATATTCCCACCAACAATGTACAAGGTTTCACTTGATTTTGCATCCTTGCTAACACTTTTCTCTTTGATAATACAAGCCATCCTAACAGGTAGGAGGTGCTGTGGTTTTGATTTGCATTTATTTCACTGATGATTAATGATGTTTAACACCTTTTCCGATACCTGATGGTCATTTTTATGTATTATTGGAAAACTGTCTGTTCATGTTCTTTACCCGTTTATTAATCAAAGTGTTTCTTTTTCCTTTTTTTCTTTTTTTTTTTTTTTTTTGCTATTGAGTTGTATGAGTTCCTTGTGTATTTTAATTATTAACCCCTTATCAGATATATGGTTTTCAAATACTTTCTCCTTTTGTCTATGTTGCCTTTTCATTTTGTTGATTGTTTCTTTTGTTGTGCAGAAGCTTTTTAGTTTCATGTAGTCCCACTTTTTTTGGTTTTGTTTTTCTTTTCATAGATTGTGCTTTTTGGTGTCTTCCAAAAATCATTTTCAGACTGATGTCAAGGGATGTTTTTCCTATGCTTTCTTCTATGATTTTTATGGTTTCAGGTCTTACATTTAAGTCTTTAATCCATTTCAAATTATTTTTTTATGAGTGGCATAATAACAGGGTCCAATTTCATTCTTTGAATATAGATATCCAATTTCTCCAACACCATTTATTGAAGAGATTACCTTTTTCCATTGTGTGTTCTTAGCATCCTTGTCAAAGATCTGTTGATCGTATATGTGTGGGTTTATTTCTGGGCTTTCTATTCTGTTCCATTGGCTTATGTGTCTGTTTTTTATGCAAATACCATACTATTTTGATTACTGTAGCTTTTAATATAGCTTGAAATAAGGAAGTGTGATGTATCCAGCTTTGTTCTCCTTTCTCAAGATAACTTTGGCTATTCGGTGTCTTTTGTGGTTACATACGAAGTTTAGGATTGTTTTTTGTACTTGTCTGAAAAATGACATAGGAATTTTTATAGAGATTGCATTGACTCTATAGATTACTTTGAGTCATATGGAAATTTTAAAAATATTAATTCTTCTAATGCAGGAACACAGTATATCTTTCCATTTATTTGTGTCTTCTTCATTTTTTTTTCATCCATGTTTTATAGTTTTCAGTATAGAGGTCTTTCACCTTCTTGGATAAATTTAATCCTCAGCATTTAATTCTATTTGATGTGATTGCTTTCTTAATTTCTCTTTCAGATAGCTTGTTATTAATGTATAGGAATGAAGCTGATTTTTGGATGTTGATTTTGTATCCTGCAACTTTATTGAATGCATCTATTAATTCTAACAGTATTTTGATGATATCTTTAGGATTTTCCTATATAATATGACATCTGCAAATAGAGAAGTTTACTTTTTCCTTCCCAAAACCCTTTATTTATTTTTCATACCTAGCTCTGGCTAAGACTTTCAATACTATGTTGATTAGAAGTGTTGAGAATGGGCATTCTTGTCTTGCTACTGATCTTGAAGAAAACCATGAGTATGATGCGAGCTGTGGGCTTGTCATATATAGCCTTTATTATGTGGAGGTACATTTTTTTCTACACCAATTTGTTGAAAATTATTATGAAAGGATGTTCAATTTGGTCAGATTTTTTTTTTGCACCTGTTGAGATGATCATATAATTTTTATTCCTCACTTTATTAATATGGTGTATCACCATTGATTGGTTTGTGTATGTTGAACCATTACTGCATTCAGGGATAAATCCCATTTAATCTTGGTGTATGATTCTTTTATTATGCTGTTGAATTCAGTTTCTTTGTATTTTGTTGATGGTTTTCGTATCTATGTTCATCATATTGGTCTGTACATTTCTTTTCATGTAGTGTCCTTATTTGGTTTTGCATTTAGTGTAATGCCAGCTTTGTAAAGTGAGTTTGAAAGTGTGCCCTGCTCTTCAATTTTTTGAAGAGTTTGAGACAGATATCATTAATTCTTCTTAAAATGTTTCATATAATTCATCAATGAAGCCATCTTGTTCTGGGATTTTCTTTGTTGGCAGATTTTAAATTACTAACTATAGGTTTTTCAAAATTTCCATTTCTTCATAATTCAGTCTTGACAGTTTTTATGTTTCTAGGAATTTACCCATTTCTTGTAGGTTAACAATTTTGGGGCATTTAATTGTTCATAGTAGTCTCTTATGATTTTTTTTTTGCATTTCTTGTGGTATCAGTTATAATGGCTCCTCTTTCATTTCTGATTTTATTTATGTAATCCTTAGTCTTTTCTTTTTAGTCAACCTAGTTAAGGGTTTGTCAATTTTCTTGATCTTTTCATAAAGCAGCTCTTAGTTCCATTGTTCTTTTCTGTTATTTTTCTAGTCTCTGTTTCATTTATTTCTGCTTTGATTTTAATTAATTCCTTCCTTCTGCTAACTTTGGGTTTAGTTTGTTTTTCTTATTCTAGTTTCTTGTAGTATAAAGTTAAGTAAGTTAAGTTGTTTATTTGAGATCTTTCTTGTTTCTTTTGTAGGTGTTTGTCACTATTGACTTTCCTCTTAAACTGATTTTCTTGCATCCAGTAAGTTTTGGTATGCTGTTTTCATTTCTATTTACTCAATATATTTTTAAATTTCTCTTTTGATTTCTTCTTTGATCCATTGGTTGTTCAGGAGTATGTTGTTTAATTTCCACATATTTGTGAATTTTCCAGCTTTCCTCCTGTTATTAATTTCTAGTTTTATAACATTATGGACAGTAAAGATACTTGGTATGATTTCAGTCTTTGTAAATTTGTTATGACTTGTTTTGTGGCCAGTCCTAAGATCTGTCTTGGAAAATATTCCATGCTTGTTTGAGAAGAATGTATATTTCACTGCTATTAAATGAAATGTTGTGTGTATGTCTGTTAGGTCCATTTCATTTAAAAATAGTTCAAGCCCCTTATGCCCTTTTGATTTTCTCACTGAATGATTGTTAAAAGTGGAATAATGAAGTCCCCTATTATTATTGCATTGCAGCCTATCTCTGCCTTTGGATCTATTAATATTTGTATAATATATCCCTTTATCATTATGTAATAGTCTTGCTTCTTGTTACTGTTTTGGACTTAAAGTGCATTTTGTCTGATATAAGTATACCTCTTGGTTTCCATTTGCATGGGATATATTTTTACATACCTTTACTTTAAACTTATATGTGTCCTTAAAACTGAAGTGAATCTCTCATAGACAGCATATAGTTGGGTCTTGTTTTCAACAACTTGATATCTTTTTGTTGGAGAATTTAATCCATTTACATCTGAAGTAATTGTTGATAGGTAAGGACTTACTATTATCATCTTACTGTTTTCTGGTTGTTTTGTAGTTCTTTTGTTTCTTCTTCTTTTGCTGCTCTTCTTTTGTAATATGACTATTTTCTATAGTCTTATGCTTTAAATTCTTTCCCTTTCTCTTTTGTGTACCTACGATAAGTTTGCTTGGTGGTTACCATGAGGCATACATAAAACATCTTATATTTATTAAAGTGTATTTTAAGCTTATAACAACTTAACTTTGCATACAAAATTCTACTTTTTACTCTCTTCACCCCCACATTTATGTTTTTTATTTCACAGTTTAAATATTTTTATATGTGTATCCATTAAGAAATTATTGTGGCTATACTTATTTTTAATAGTTTTGTCTTTCAAACTTTATATTAGAGTTAAGTGATTTATACACCACCATCGCTGTATTAGACTATCCTTTTTTTTTTTTTTTTTTTTTTAGCTGAGCCATCCTGCCACCTGTTGGCAGCTCAACGGCAACTCAGCTCGGGCTGGCCTCGAACTGCTATTGCTCAGAGCTCAGCTTGCACTCTTGTAGACTATTCTGATTTGACTATTATACTTACCTTTACCACTGAGTTTTATATTTTCATCTTTTCAAGTTACTAATTAATGTCCTTTCCTTTCAGTTTGAAGAACTCCCTTTAGGCTTTTGTTTGGGAAATTCATTCTCTCTCCTTCATTTCTGGACAGCTTTGCCTGGTTAAATATTCTTGGTTGGCACATTTTTTTCTTTCAGCCCTTTGATGATATCATCCCATCTCTCCTGACCTGCAAGTTTCTGCTAAAAAAAATCCACTGATAGCCTGATGGGGGTTCCCTTGTATGGGAGGAGAAGTTTTTTTCTCAAGGTAGCTGTATAAATCTCTACAGACTGAATAACACACAAAAGAAAAGAGAAACTGATGTGATATGTTTTCTCCCACTGCCTTCCCTCTGGCCGTTTGTTCATCTGCTTGCTGAAGTGTCTACCTAGTCTTCAGAGTTCAATCCATGGAAATTTGTTTTAATAACACCAGAAGCCCAATTGTACATTGTAGATGTTGGAGTAACTTCTTGCTAAAGGGAAAAAGTCAAAGCTACATTGACAGTTAGGAAAAGCCATCTCTGATCCCCAGAGTAAAAAAAATGATTGATTTCCTTGCTCTGATATTTGCCTTAAATCATATAATATAATATCTTCTGTTAGGCCCGGTCATTAGATGTTTGGGCTAATAAATATTCGAATTTCTGCCTTTGATAGCCATTAAATCTTTAGCATTATTTTGTCCTGAAAGTAAACTTTAAGCTTTGTGTGTCAGCTACTGGAAACAAGATTCCAAATATCGCCACTGTCTTCCAGGATTTCACTATCCAGAGGGAAAATAGGCCCAAAGTGAACTAAAATGTAATATGTAATCAGTATAAGAGTGGTGTGATCACAGAGCAGGTATCATTGCACCATGAGAAGTGTGTCCTTATGTTTCTAACATCCTGGTTGTTTTACCATCCTTAAAATGTTTGTGTTGGAGTTCACGGTCAATACTCATTTGAAGTTAGCTGTGCTGTGTTAACTATATTTAGTTAATGTTTTCATGAAGAGACACTTTTCACCTTCGTCTTACCCAAAACAACATATCAATGAGGTATTTTGTCAAGCATAACAGCAACTATTTTTTTTTTTTGGCTTTGGGCACAGGATGCTAAGCTGTGTGTTGAGGACACACAAAGTTATAAAGCACAGGTCCTCCTTTGAAAGGTACAGTCTTCTGGGGGAAGTTACATTTTGAGAGAGGATGAGTACGATGAAGATGCAACTTAAATTTCTGCAGGGTGCTATAGTTTTTAATGTGCATTCCCATTTATTCTTTATGATAAACCTGTTAGACAGGTTATTGGAAACACTCATTTTATGAATAACAAAATTTAGTGGCTTCCCACAATTACACAGCTAATGTGTGGCAGAGACAACATTTGAAACCACCTGACTTTAATCTATAGCACCTTTTATCTTGACTTAGTAAGAACTGAGTTGTTCATGTGGAAATCAGAATTAGTCTTCATGAGTCCTGTCCACAGACCAAAAGTATAACAGGATTTGGTGTGCAGCAAAGAAATGGAGTCTGAGCTGGACCAAGACCAAATGCTGAGCAAAGAGCAAAAATACAAAAGTCTAAGTTGAGAAAAACCCAAGAAGCAGAATCCAAAGGGAAATTTGAGTCAAAAGCTGTTTGGGATTTTGTGGAGACAAAGAAAGAGACCTGGGGATTTGTGAGGGCAGCTTTCAGCCCAGCCCAACTGTAAAGTCGCTGTTGAAAACTGAGTTCCTTCCTTGTTGGTCTTCAAAGCACATGGCATTGTGATCAAATTTTAACAAGAATAGTAAGGTGTAAAGATGTTCATTTGTATTTTGCATGAATTACACAATCATATGTTAAGGTTGATGTATGGCTGGTCCTATTTCATATATTTTATTTCCAATGTTTATATTTAGAGCCTCACTTTTTGAACTTTGTATGTTGATGACATGTTTTATATCTGGCACATTTCAAGTGCTCAGTAGCCACCTGTGGCTAGTGATTACCAAATGGGACAGAATGGTAAACATGAATTCTTTTTAAAAAATATTTTAGAGCAATACATGCACATGTAAAAATAATCAAAGTATTTAGAAAGTAAAAAATTAAAGTAAAAGTATTTCCCCTGCCTTTTTCTCAGCCACAATCCCTTTCTCCAGTGGTATCCACTGTTAACACTTTCATTTGAATCCTTTAAGGGAAAAGTGTGCCCCTCAAAATTTCATATGTATATGCTTTTTATAAACAACAAAAATGTATTATACTAGGTATGCTGCTTTAAATCTTTTATTTATTTTTTTAAATTGGATATCTTGATGCCACAACACATTAAGCTCTAACCCCCTGTGTTAAAGGTTGCTTAGTGTTCCCTTGTTTGGAAATGGAATTTATCCATTTTGTATTATAGGCTTTTATGTTGTTTTCAATTATTTTTTTTGCTATCAAACAGTGCTATAATACATATGGCCATTGTTTTGTATGTTTATGGGAAGATTCCTAGCAGTATAATTGCTACATCAAAGACTAAGAACACAGCTTCTTAAAGAGGACTCATGAATGGTCCTTCCTGACAAGTGCTGTTGCTAAGCAAGGAGGGAGTAGAGAGTCTGGCACAAGGGTAGGGCATAAACAATAAATACTGTAGGAGAGGGAACCAGAGATAAAATAAAGGTAAAGAAATTCTGTGAGACAAGATGATAAATATATGTATCAATAGCCTTAAGGGTAGCCTTTAAGTTTGATCATACCGTCTCTCCAGGGAGTATTTAAGAAAAAAGTTTTAAATGTCAAAGTATTTTATTGCAATGAGTGTGTATATATGTAAAACTGTTTAGTTTTTTAATAAAGATATTGCATATTTAGTGTGTATATTAGAAAATGTAAGAAAGTATAAAGCAGAAAACAAATTTCACTTATACTCAGAGAAAAACCAACATTAATCTTTTAATCTCTTATTTCTGTATATGTATTAGTTTTTATATAGTTGAGGCAATATTGTATATGCATTTGTTTATATCCAGACTTTCTTTTCCTTATCATCTTGATCTTGTTGATTTTTTTTCTTTTATTATTCTTTACGTGTTTTCTTTTTATTCTTAGGTAATAGAAATCTAACATTGTTTTGGAACGAATTTGGACACCAAAATAACAAGGACATAGAGACATCTTTAGATTCTATTCAGTATCAAAGAAGACAAGCAATGGCCATTCCATTTATGATTCAGTGTGGTAAGTGTTGAATTCCATTCTAATTAGCAATCATTTAATGAGTTCCTAAATATTTAAATTGTTGTATTAAGAAATGGGGCATGAGGGAAAGTTTAAAACTAGGTTTTCCTTAAAAGCACTTGTATTGGAGATAACTGGTAATGTCTCTAGTCTAAGTTCTATAAATAAAGGAGAACTTGCTTACCTTCAGGTAATTTATAGCAATACACTGCTTCAATTCTAATTTGCTTTTCATTGCAGGTGCCAAATATGCAATGAGTTGGCCCAAATTTTTATTAATATTTGTGATGTTTGTCTGTATGTTAACTGTTTAACAAACTAAGAGAACCAATACAAACCTTTGCTTGTGATTTTTTTTGTGGGTTTATCCAAGTTTACAATGATTGAGAACTGAGGTAATATTTCAATAAGAAGAAAGAATGTTTTGTGCTGATTAATTTTTTAAAATTTATAGTGACCTACATTTACATGAAGAATTCTGTGCTTGTTAAAAGTAAGGATGACCAAATGTAAATTTAATGAGTGGATCAATTAAGAAATATATATACTTTTAATGTGTAACTTTTTGTATGCTGAATGGTACTTTTCTTTTTTGCTTTTGAGGGAATTAATACATTATAATTAGTTGTATCTTAACTTTTGAAAGAATTTTTTTTAAGATAGAGGCAGCTGAGATGTTTGTGATAATGGATAAGAAAAATATCCTTAACTATAGTTAAATGGGTTTCAATTTCAGATATTCATTATTGAATTAACTCCTATTTTATTACACTTTTGAAGAAGACACCTGAATATAAATGAATCCTTCACAGTCAATTCGCCTTCTAAAACCAATGAACTGCTATTATTTATGGATGAAAGAAGAGAACCCTTAGAAATATGTCAGGCCACACTCTGAACCATTTTCCCCTCCTAACTTTCTCCTTTATGTTTTAGTTACTATACTAACATTGTGGATGATAATGAAATTCTGCACAATGTGAACTAGATAAACTATTGATAAACTGCAAAAAAAAAGGGGGGGGAGGGGACGTGAAGGAGACAGAAGTAGTAGGTAAGACCTGGTTCTTGCTTTCAAGGAGATCAGGGTCTAGGAGAGAGGTTAAGATAAGCATGAAAATAATTGTAGTAGAAAAGAAAGCCTGGTAAATGATGTAAAAGAGGCACAAAGTTCTTTGAGGGCTCAAAAGGGAGGAGGAGGAAGTTGAGGCAAAGCTTCATGATAGAGATAGCCTTTGCCATGCTCTTCGCAATAGAATTTTGATAGGCAGAGATGTTGCGGGAGTTGTGTGTTAATATCAGGTGTACACTCAGCTAAAATTTTGGGGATGAAATAATAGAAACATTCGACTTTCTATTTTTAATACCTAGTGCTGTGTTATATAATGGGTACTTAGTAATTGACTACTGAATAAATGAAAGATGAATAAATAAAAGACAAAAATATCAGGTTGAATAAACATGTTGGAGGGCCTTGAATGCCAGGATAAGGCATTTTTATTTTGATGAGCAATGGAGAGGCATTGGAAGTTTTTCAAAAGGAGAGTAACATCATGGAAGCATTGAGCACATATTCCTCTGATACATCTTCTAGCCACTATACAAAGGGTTAGCGAATGAAAGACACTCTCTACTATCTGCAAGGAACCTGCTGTCCAGCGAGGAAGCCAAGCAAACAAACAAACAAAAACACACTAGTGTGTAAAATGCTGTAGTTATTTCACAATGCCAAGGGGACACCACCCCAACCTTGAGCATAGGGTGGTCTAAAGACAACCTGACCAGTCAGATATGTGTAAGGTACTGCCAGAGTTCAATCCCCAGTATCTGAGAGCTGTTTGAAATTGCACAAATTCCTTAATTTCTTTAAGCCGCAGTTTCCTTTATAAAATGAGGTTAGTATTTATACTTATGCCACACAGTTTTGTGAAAATAAAATGTATTAACACATGTAAAGTTTACTAAGTGCTTAGATAACATAGTAAGAGTATAGAGAAACAAAACAATAGGATGGATAGATAGATAGATAGATAGATAGATAGATAGATAGATAGATAGATATTATATGGAATTGGCTCAAATGATTATGGTGGCTAACAAGTCCTAAGATCTGCAGTCAGCAAGATGGAGACCCAGGAGAGCCATTAGTTTAATTCCAGTTTGAGTAAGTATAAAGGCCTGAGACTCAGTGATGTAATTCTAGTTTGAATGTTGACAGGCTCAATACCCAGGAAGAGCCGATGTTTAATTTGAATCTAAAGGCAGGAAAAATACTAATGTCCCAGCTCAAGACAATCAGGAGGGAGAAGTTCCTTCCTACTAGCAAGAGGGTCAGCCTTTTTTGTTCTATTCAGGCCTTCAACTGATTGGATGAAGCCCACCTGCATTAGGGAGAGCAATCTGCTTTACTCAGTTTCCCAATTCAAATGTTAATCTCATCCAAAACACCCTCACAGACATATTCAGAATAATGTTTGACTAAATATCTAGTCACCTCATGGCCCATAAAATGGGCACATAAAATTAACTATCACAGATAATGTCTAGCAATGTTGTCTTTTATCATTATTTTTGTATATTTTAACTCTCAATAACCCTTTTAGGTAGGTACTAATATTAATTTGTTTTTACAGATGATGATACTGAAACAGAGACATAATTTATCCAAGATTATAGAACTAGTAAGCAATGGAGCTGTTCAGGTTGTTAACCACTGTGTGAACTGCCTCCATCTTAGAGGAACAGAGAGAAGTTTTTACCTAAGAGCCATTAGCAGTGTGTCTGGAAGGAATTCAGGATTAAAGTTAGGAATAGCCTGGAGAGAATGAAGTGCCTTGGTCCTAAAGGCAAGTAGAGACTGAGAGGGAGAAATGGACAGTGAAGTCAGATACTATAGGATGGAGAGTGGGACAAAAGCAGGGGAAAAGCACAGAACAAGGAACAGTGTTAGTGGTTCAGAGACCTTGATTTTCCTTGTTATCTTAGTCATGTGGTTAGAGAAGGAAAGTGGTATTTTCAGCAGATAGATAATAGGTCAGAGAAAATGGGAGAGTCAAGTCACTGGAAGTCTTTATGTGGTTTAAGAAGAGGTGGCGAAGGATCTATTAAAAGTATTTTGGCTGAAAGTAGCAGAAATTAACTGGAAAGAACTTAAGCAATAATAATAATAACAATAATAATTTATTGGTAGCGTCCTGAAGTAGCTAGCTCATAGAATCCTAGACTAGTTGTGCCATCAAGTATAATGGTATACAATCCAGGCTTCATTTGTCTTTAGACTGAAAGATACTTCATACTTTTGGTATATGCAACCTGACATCTTCCTATGATAGATTCACTTCTGATTATGATCTTTCTTATGTGTGCTTTTGTTTTGATTATCAGATATATGCCTTAAGTGGAGAGTCTTGCCTTCCTCTGCTAATTATCAGGAAAAAGAATTTTTCGACATCTGGATGTGTACTAATAACCCTAACCCCTTGGAAAACAGGTAGTTTCTGATAGTTTTCTAAAATTTTTTTATTCATTTTTAATCCCTAAAATACATATGTATGAAACTGGAAAATGTCAGGTATAGATACATTTTAGCTTTTAGTAGCTGTCATCTCTTAGAATTCTTGCTAGGCCCTTGCCACCTGTGGAAAGATAACTTATTAGTGTGCTTTTCCATCAAGATCAAAGAGACCTGGATGTAATTGTTAGCAGACATTGGGGTGTGCATCTCTGCACTTCCACTGGTGGGAGACTACAACCCAGTGTTTAAGAGTGCTGCCTTTTGGTTCATTTTCATGCAGCATAGTGTCTCATCATACAGGAATTTTATCCAGAGTTTGTCTCCAGGCAGACTGAACTGTTAGACTGGGCTTTTTCTATTTAAGCCATGTATTGATTTCATTCTTTGTGCTCTTGGAGGAAGAAGTTCAGACTAAAACAGGAAAAAGACTGATTAAATATTGATGAATGTTGGTGTTATTATCAGACCTTTTAGACTTATATTCTTGTTCTTGGGAGGAGGGGAGAGTTAGCATACTAACTCTTAGGGGTGCTCTTTAATAAAGGCACCCCTAAGTCAAGTAGTGCTTTTCCATGGAGTTTGTTCTAAGTCCTTTGGCCTGGATAAGTCACTCAATATTGCTAATGTAAACATTAGAGTAATAACTCTTGGTGGATTATTTTTTATCCAGCCTTGGGGAAAAAAGCAAGTAAAAAAAATAAAAAGGAAGAAAACATTCAGAAATTGCTACTAAAACCCCTTGTACGTGGAGTCCCCAGGTTAATCATATTGAGAAACTAAGAAAAAATATCAGAAATGATAGGGCTCTTAGATTTCACATGGCCCAGTTTCCCTTTCTTGGTTTGCAGCAGAAACCCCACTTTTTTTTTTTTTTCCAAATAAAATTTGTTTCAGACCCTAAATATATGAACTAGATAAATGCAGAACTCTCCTGATTGAGGTTGGGAATCAGGGGGCCAAAGATATCCCCTTCTCATTTCTATTCCCTACTTTCTGCAAAAAGCTTAGAGACCCAAGGAGCAGCCTTATAAAACAATGATTTAGTCTCACTTCCTCATTTTAGAGAAGTGAAAGTAGAAGCTCAAATGTGGGCTAACAAACTTGTTCATGAAGCCACTGGCCAAGATCTTCTGATTCCTAAACCAATTTCAGCCCTAAGTTGGAACTTAAATGTCTCCCAAACAGGAGTAAATTGTTGGCTTCGTTTCAGTATTAAGAACATTCTGGGGCTGGCCGAGTGGCGCATTGGTTAAGAGCTGGTTTTGGGATGCCAGCGGCCCCGGTTCAGATCCCACATATGAGGGCCAGTGACACTGCCCTCTACAGCTAACAACAGCTCCACCTGGAGCTGGGCTGTGTGAGCCCCGGTGATGGTGTGGGCTGCAGCCCCTGCTGCAGTGGGCTGCCATAGGCTACAGTGAGTGACCGGCAGCCAGCGTGAGTGGCAGGCAGCTGGTGTGAGCTGCCAAGAGCTGCAGTGGGCTACCATCCAGAGGCCGGCGACTGATCTGCCTCATCCAGGAAGAGTGCAATGACGATACCAACATGGGCCAGTCCTTCGCAATTAGATTGAAGAACAAAAAGACAGCAACTTGTCTGTTCGGCTTCCCTGATTCCCCAAAGCTGTTCCCCTCCCCCAATTCCCCAATAAAAATCCTTAAAAAAAAAAAAAGAACACTCTGACATGTAGTGTTTTCACTGTCAGTGACATTATTTCACCCTAATGTTGTGTAATAGAAATGTTTTGGTTTTGTTTCCATTTCTGTGTGGAGGGAGCTATACTTGGAAATGTGAACCCGCAATCCTCAAAAAAAGAAGAAAAAAAAAAGAATTGTTAATAATATTGATCACTTACTGTCAGCTAAGAACTTTTCAAATAGTGTAGAGTAGTGAGTTAGAATTCAGACACTGGAGCCACTCTGCCTGGGTTTAACTTCTAACTCCATTAGCTGTGAAACTTTGGGCAAGTGATACAATCTCTTTCAAATTCAATTTCCCATCACCTGGAATAGGGAGTAATAAAAGTACCTTTTGCATCTCTCTGGGTCCAACTGAGCCCCTTGTAATGTCAGTCTGCTAAGCCCCCAGTCACTTGGAGCGCCCCTTGATAACAAGCCATGAGATTTTAGGTCCCTCTCCACAGATCTAACCATATACCTATGACTTCTTATACCAGTCTTAGTCATTGTCAGACCTGTAGAATTGGAAATCTGTCCCCAACAGCTTCCCTTATCTCCAAATTACCTACACTCTCACCCTCTTCTCATTGAAAAGTGGTGATGCCATCACAGAGCCTTGTAAAATTAGTTTCAAAGCTGCATAATTCTGTCTCTTTTACACATCAAAACAACGCCACTTGTGAGGACAGGTAAGGTCAATTTAGCCAGGTTGATAGAAAACTGATGGACCTTAAAAGCCTAAAATGCAAAAAGTCTTCTTATAATTTCTTAAATCCTTGATTCTTTAGATATATGCACATAATTTTGACCACCTGTATTTTATTTCCTTTGAAAAGATTATAACAAATCCTGCTTAAAGTGACAAGAAGAGATCTAGGGGATATATTGGGTTGTTGAAAAGTCATGATGCATTTTTTCAACAAAAAACATAGAAAAAATATGTCATGACTTTTCTGACAACCCAATATAAAGAAAAACTCCCAATTATTGGGCAGTTACGTAAGAGTTGACACTTCTTATATGGGAGACCATTGACAGCAAGTAGATACGGCGATTTTCAGGGAAAGAGAAATTGATTTGATGACCTCACTCAGTTCTCGGATTCAATATGGTAGGATGGGCCATGCATACTTTGAGAATATGCTATGAAATAGATTACTGCTAGACAAAACCTTGATATATATAATCTCCAATGGATTTGGATAGATCACATGAAGTAAATGTATTGAAGTGATGAGAAGTATAGTTATTTATTAGGCAACATTTGATGAATAAAAGGACAGAGTAATGGGGTGCAAAGTGGCATTATCTATATATACAGAAAATATAATTTATTGCCAGTTGTTAGCAGGATTAATAATGCCAGTGAACAGCATTTGAATAAACAATGTGAGTAACCAGAACTTGGGTAGGAGACATAATAGCAGCTCTCTCACTCATAGCAATTAGTTGTGTTATCTCATTTCATCTCTACAATAATCCTGTAAACTTTCTCTTCTTCTCAGAGGAGAAAACAGTGAGGCAAAGAGAGGTCCAGTGACTTTCCCAGGATTCCTCCCTAGAGTTGAAAGTTGAAGCCAAACATTTTATACAAAATCTGTCCCCTCTGTCTTACCACACCCCCTCTCAGAGAGTACCCTTTACCTTTGAGAAAGCCTAATTCTAGCCTAATACTTTGTGGTGACAAAATATAACACTTTACAAATGGTGGTATCAGAGTTGGTTACTCGACAAGATAAAATGGAGCCATTTTTTTTTCAAGACACTGAAGCCTCTTTTTGTTTTCCACTTTAAGCACAGAGGGATGCTAGACATATTTGTCAAAGTACCCAAGAGATAGATATCAGTTCACTTTTATTACATTCATGCTGTGTATTTATCTGCATTGAAAATAGGGATCACCAGCAGAGTAAAAATGATGCCTATCATTTGACTGAACCAAAAAAGTCTGAATTTTGTAAAGGATGTTAAAAAATATCTATGGATTGTATTGTACTCTAAAATTTGTTTCCAAAGATCTTTGAAGATAACTAACTGGATTACATTTTAATAAAATATTTGTGGTTTCTCTTTTCTGAAGAGAAAACTTAACATCGCCACAAGATTCTTTTCTCATGTGAAATAGAAACCTATGTAGGTACTACTCCACAGATGTCTTCACCTCAACAATGCAGGTGGCTGCATATGTAGTAAGTGTCCCCTGATGTATCTACCACCTTTCCTTGAAGATAACAACAAATACCAAAAGTGGGTGGAATTAAGTGTTCTGTTTCAGATGGGAGAAGACTCTCTAGTCTCAACCTCCTCCTCCCTCTCCTAGCCAAATGCACATTTATTTTGTCCTTTCTCTTCCTGTTGGTACCTATATAATAGAAAAACCCTTATGTTAAGCAGGCTGTAAGAATTGACCTTAACATTTTGCCCTTGTCAGGCCTCAATACCAAGGGGAACAATATAATATCTCAAATATTCAAATGTTTGGCTAACTCAGCTCCCAGAACATAGCCACAATTTTTCCCCCAAAATTAGGGGGAAAAAAGCCCTCAGACCTTCCAAACTATACGAGTATATGTCTCAAAAGTCATTAGTAATTTTTATAACCATACAAGGAAGCCCTCATTCACAGCCTATTATTGTCATTTACACACAATTCTACTTGATGATATCACACATATCTCTAATCACATATATTAACCCACTAGGGATTAGAAACAGCACATCAGTAAGGTTGGGAAGCTGAGTGACCACCAGAAACACATACACTGACAGGATGTTAAAGTGGGGAGGGGGGTGCGGGAGAATGGGGGAAGTGCGAATGGGGGTGGCATCAGAGACCACCATTTGATGAAGGGCTCTACTATACTCCCAAGGCTATATCAGTGAGTACATCACAGTATTTACCTGTCCTCACAACAATGATGAGCCATCGTACAAAGAATCCATGTGTTTCAGAGGCAGAATTATTTGGTGCATTCTTGGCAGCCATATGGATTTCTATCCCAAATGTTTTGGGGAAAAAAAATGTTTGGCAGTAAAAAGATAAACTTCAGTGATACAAAAACATATTTTCAAAGGCCTCATTTCATGATAATGCAGAATAAATGAAGCATTAGTAAATAATGACTAATGTCCTATTCTGGTAACTATATATTACCCTTCACATTTTCCATTAAGGTCTTTTTCTGTTTTTTTTTTTTTTTTTTTTTTTTTTTTGCTATTAAGCTCTTTTCCATGCAAATTGGAGATTTAAGGTCATGTGTTACCTAAAGCATCAATACCATGCTCTTCCTTTGTATTCAAATTTTGGATACAAGGCATAAAGAGTAAGTTCTTGTAGAAGTAAATAATCTTTTACAGACAGTAAGTAGTTTTATATTTTTTCCTGATGTTATCTTTTGTACTTTTTGATTGTGAAGTTGTCATCAGACAGAATGCTTACCTTCCATCCCTCTGGGCACCATGAGCAGATCACCATCAAAAAATGAGAAAGACAAGCAACTTCAAGAGTCAATCCAAAGGTATCAGAATCGTCTAGTAGAACAGCAGCTGCAGGTAAGCTGGTATTAATTCTTTCCAAAGAATTAATTCTTTCCAAAGAAAGAATTTCTAAAGAATCTGCCCAGACTCTTGAGCTGTTGGTTTACCAAATGTGTAGCCTCTTTTATCCATCCCCTTTTGTCACCTCCTTTTAATTTTGCATCCAAAGACTGTTCTAGAGGTGAGCATGAGTACTTCAGGGGTCCAGAAAGGGAAGAGAGTTCTTTAAAAATACTATACATGTGACATCCAAGTCCATATACACAGCGGTGCATATGAGGAATAGGGGAATTTATTTCCAGTCTACAGATGCACATAGAGCCTAATAGAGGTCAGCCAGCAGGTCAAAGGTCATATGGGCAAGATGACAACACAGGTCTGTAGGACTCCAAAAGTTAGGCTCCTTTTTTTCATTAGGCTTCTTCCCTGAGGTTGTAGTTTTGAGGTAAAGAGTTGTTAAATATATATATATATATATATATATATATATATATATATATATATGCCTATTAACACAGAAATCCAGAGTCATATTTAATTGTTAAGAAAATTCAAGAAATAAAACATTACTATCACTAAATGTAGGTAACCATGACAATTTTAAAAGAAGGAGAAGGTGGGATGCAGAATTATTGTTTTAATATCTGGTCAACTAGTCATTACAACTCTATTTACTTTATAGATTTAGAACCTAAATTCGATATTTTTAAATTGCGTAGCCTGTTAACTTCCTCAAATAGAACTTGAAGAGGTCAGCAGCATATATCTAAATGTGTGAACCGTCTGTAGTTAGTGGTCAGGACATAAAATGCTCATCTGAGTAGAAAATTCTTTTGTGGGAGTTAAGACCCCTCAAGCTTAACACCCTATTATGATGTGTATTCCTGGGGTCTCAGAAAAGAAACGTTCTTTTCTACCTCAGTTTCCCCTTCTTTTCTCTCCCACCTTGCTAGGGATCTGCCATGCAAATCAGCTAGCTCCTGGGATCACAGCTAAAAAACCTACCTTGTTTAACCTGGAGTCTCATGGTTTCTTTAGGGAAGATCCTGAGAGTCACCTTGGAAACACATTCTCCTAAGCATTCCCCATCCCTAAAAGTGGCTCAACTTTTACAAGTTTAGAGCCTGTAGTCATGGGTTTGATAACAGGTGAGAAGTTGTGGAAGGAAAAGGCCACAGGTTAAACCTGACAAGCTCAGGAGACTGAAAATAACCACAAAGGATGGCATGAACATAAAAATTCCTAACTAAGGTAGGCCATGGTGGGAAGTCGCATCTTTAGTCTGTAGCATCCTTGACAAAGGTCAATCTTTACTTTATGTGAGCCTGTCTATCGTCTTTTTGCATCTAGGATAACATGCCCTTGGAATGTCAGTAATCCCTTTTTCCAGACCAGAGCAGGAAACTATTAAATCCCTCATTATTATTTTTGTCCCCTGATTACCATCTCCATATGCTGTAAAAGTGAAATATTAATTATCCTGTACTTACCTATGTAAAAATAAGTACCTGTCTTGCCAATTTACTTTTATGCAATCCCAAAGATTTTTCTGCTTTGCTTTCTCCTACCCCCTTAATCTACCACCAATTGATTTCATGTAACCTTCCTCCTTTGATTCTGCGTAAAAAATAAGCTGCAAACCACGATTTTCTCAAAACTGTTGAGATTTTGCTTCCTGGCAATTGTCATCATTTTGGCTCAAATAAACTCTTATAAACACCCTTAGGCTGGATGTTTTTCATCGACAAAGTGAAGGTATCATAGCCTGAGGTTATTTTCATAAATAGGTCAAGTCAGATCTTTCCAATGTGGAATATCTTAATTCGTTCTGTTTCTTACGTTGTTTACCACCCCTTGTATCTCTGTGAAGGCATTCAGCATACCCAGAATTGATTTTATCTATGTTGCAGTTTCTTGATATTTTGTTTTTCCTATAAAGGTCAGAGCTGATCCTTGGAAGTAATAGTGCCAATCATGAAGTCTTAATTGCCTTTTTGTTTGTTTAGAATTGGATGTTTTATTCATGATTGAGGTAGAGATTGTAGTGGTAACTGATGGTGTAACAGATTCGGGCCATTTGTTCTGCTTATTCTTTCTTTCTTTCTTGTTGATTTTTCATGAAAAGTTGAACCAGGTCTATAGATTTGGTCTATTTCAAATACAAACAAAAATGTTTAGCAGTACTTATATAGTAACTAGCTCCCACCAGTTCAAAGGACATCGGCTCCTCATCATCCTCCTTGGCCGCTCCCTATTGTAAAAATAACCCTACGCATCTTTAACACACTCCCAGCACTCACTGCCCTTAACAGACCCTGTTTTTGTCTTAGTCAAGGAAAAGTTTGGTTAGGGTCACCCAAACACGGGCAACCAGTGAATTTTTAGGTGGTCATTGAGTACATACGTGCTCTTGGATCTGTCTCACGCTAGGGATTGTGGGGAATACAGAGTAACTAATGCAAGAATATGAACTCCTTGAGTGCATGGATAGTCTTGGTTTTGTTTACTGTGAATCTGTATTACTTAAAACGGCCTGACATGTAATAGGTACTCAGTATATAGTTGTTTAATCAATAAATAACCATGTCCTCAAATAATATGCAGTACATTTGTGGACCAAGTCTTACATCTGTTTTTAAATTAGCGATCACTATAAGATGATACTAGTTCAATACCTGTCTGATCATAACTAGAACTACAATAAAAGTTCATTACTTCTATATTACTTTTATTGAGGAGATAATGAGGGCAGCTTCAGTCAAAAAAAAAAATTCATAGAGGAAGTGGCACTTAACTTGTATTTTAAAGTCTATTTAAGGTAAATAGAGGTAAAGGACAGGGCATCCCAGATGAGAAGAACATTAGAAAGGAAGACTTGGAGATGAACACAGGCTTGTTCCTTCATGAAAACAATTTTTAAATTACATACTAAACTTATGTATTTTTAAAAATCAACCCAGCATCTGCATGATTATATCTGTCATTTTAAAAATCATGTAACTCATTATAAAATATGCTAATTACTGAATAGAATACCTCAAAAAGGTGACCTCAATTCCTTTTCACAAAAATAACCCATCATATTTTTATGATAGCTGCCTGATGCCAGAAAGAAGACTCAAAACCATCCAATGTTCAATGTGAATTCACTCTGTTTCTGACTGCTTTTTAGAAGTGCTGTTAGACTATGACATAGGCAAGGATGGGAAAGCCAAAAAAACAGGGCATTGATGCCATTCAAGTTCCATGCAGACATGATAAAGGTGTAGGGTAGACACCACTGGAAAATCAAGAACTGGCTAATGTATGACCATGATTTCCAATGTCTAATGGTGGTGCCCATTTTCTCAATATCAGGAAATAATAAGATGCATGCCATGTAATTATGATTTTCCCACTTCCCACTACCAATGCCCATATATCTGTTGACCTGACCAGGGAAGCAAATATAAAAGTGACCTAAATCTGCACACCCCATTTATTACTCTCTTGCATTTCAACTTTCATGGCAGAAAGCATCCTGATCTGAAAAATGAAGAGTTGACTAGGCAAATCAAAGACATTTCTGGATCTTAGATTCTGTGGTTCTGGGCTTTGTGCCACTGACAACCAGAAGGAAGAGAATAGTGATAAGAAAGGTAGCATTATAGCACTAGTGTCAGAAATCAGCAGCTGCAACCCCTTTTCCACCCCTCATCCACCTTCCTGGTATGTAGAGTGACTAAGTCTAATTTCCAGGAGCACCACTCACAGGACACCCTAGTGAGAGAATACTCACAGTGAGTTGGAAAATAGTTCTGGTAAAAGAGGTATTCAATGATTAGATCTGGTTCTCTAGGGGAAAATGAAGTAGTGTGGTCCAGAGCTGTCATTTTCACAGATGGTATCTTATTTAATCCCCACCACATTCCAGCTAGTTCCATCAATTATTAACAACAGAGGGCAGTGTGAAGTACAAAGAAGTTAAATAACTAGAATCAAGTCATACATCTTTAAATGGTAAAGTTGAATTTGTTTCCTTTTTGCCTAATTCCAGCACGGATCTGCTCATAATCTCACAGGATAAATACAAACAAAAAGGGCATGAGAACATTTATAAAGGCAACAAACTGATATATTGCAAATCATATTTGTTAAGGGCAATATGCATGTTTTGTCTAATAAACCTAAGAAGGGAGCTCAAATTCACGGTGTGATTCGTACGCTGTGGCAGCAAGCCAAACCCTCTTTATAGTTTGTGCGTCGGAAGCAGACCATTCCACTTTCTCCTTTCTGAATAGATGAAGAAGTAATCTGTTTCTAACTGTGCTGTTTCCAGCTCATTCATTACCTGCTGTTTTCTATACCAAGTGACAAGTGCCACCTGCTGGCCATTTTCATTTCCATTGTGTCACTCGAGTTGCTCAGCTACTAGTCACCATGTTATCTGTATAATTGTTATTCTGCTCTTCAGTAAACCTAGAAGACCATTTTAAAACCATAAAGTTACAAAATCCACTCCTCTGGTATTTGAGGACTTTCTAGTCCTCCATTTTCCCCCTTTTTTTTTTTAGTTTTAATTCACAATTTAGAGTCTCTTCTACCTTCATGACTGTGTCATAATCATGCACAAGAAATAGTTTCTTAATCAGTTAGTGCAAATGTGCTGTATTGCTTATGTCTTCTCTAGGTCTTTCTGGGTTAATCTTTTCTGGTTAATATTAATTTCTTATCCTACAGTAAGACCAGGTTCTTTCTCATGTGAGTTTCATTGCAGGCATTAGTGTCTTCCCTTCTGCAGGATTCTCCCCTGAGCTAGCTGCTCCCAGTTCTTTATGCATGTTCTCTGCTTCCAAGCTGCCCTGCCTTTGTTCCTGTCATTTTGTCTGAAGTGGCCTCTGCCCCTCCCATAGTCCTTTAAGTTCTAAAACTAATGTCATTCCTATATAAAGTCTTCTCTCTTTTTCCCTCCCTGTAAGAATACCTCTTTCTTTCCAGTTGCCTGTGCCCTTGATATGTCTTTCTTAGAGCATATTTTACTTTTTACCTGGTGTTATAGTTACTTGTGTATCTGATCTGTCTCCTAGATTAGACTGTAAGCTTTTTAGAAAGAAGGGACTGTTTTTATTCATCATTGCATTCTCAAACAACAGTTAGGCTTGGATCTTTCACGTAATAGGCACTTCCCAAGCAAGAGTGAAGGATCAAAGGAATTTAATTTAAGCAGAATTCTTTACAAATAAGTACAAAAATAATATTTTTTCTTTGATGGATTGGTTGACTATAAATAGGTTACACTTAAAACCTTCCACATATATTCTTGGAGACCTAAATGCTCTTACACTTGGTCAAAATAAAGTGTTGCATTTGGATGGGAGTAGAGGCTGTATTTGGATTTTGTTTGTCATGTTCACAGTCTTTGCATCAGATGAATAGCCTTTGTATAATACTGGGTTGTCGGAAAAGTCATGATGCATTTTTGCAATGAAAAACAGAAAAAATACGTCATGACTTTTTCGATAACCCAATAAAATCCCATGCCTGTGGAAAAGGAACTCCAGCAATAGTTTCCTATTCTTTTGCAGCACATAGATGAACACGAAAAATGAAATAGTTTAGTCTGGTAAGTCCCACATTGGTTGTTTTAGCAGTAAATATAGAGCAGAGAAGGCTTGCTGAACTTTTAGCTGTGGTTTTCAGATTGAAATGGCATATCTGAGTACAGCTTTGTAATGAAGAATGTGAACACATTTTCCCATTTAGAATTTAATCTTTTTAATGTGTCATTATTGTGTTGGATGCTGAAATTTCAAATCTGTATAACTATAGAGACAGATGCCTTGGAAAATACATTTATTCATCAAGAGTACTTTTTCGCCTCCTTACATAAACTGCCATAACCTAAAATTTATGATGTCTAAAGACCCTTGTATAACAAGAGGCTATTATACTCACTGTAGTTGAAATATTTTACTTTATTACTCTCGCTACAAAGATCGCATTTCTCTATGGTGATGCATTGCTTTTTCAAAAGAGAAAATGCATAACATATTCACACTTTTGGGCCCTGTGTTCACAGCATAGCAAATGAGACATTAAATGAATTGCTCATGATGAGTTAGTTTAGAAGTTCCTTGAAGGCAAGTATCACGTGTTCTTTTTCTTGTGTACCTCTGCCATGGTTCACTGCTGGGCACAGTAGGTATCTAACAGAAGCTGTTTAGCTTCTTAACTTGAAATGCCTGTCCAAATTATTTTCTTACTCATCCTTTCTTGAGGAACTGATGTCACACTACATGACAGAACAGCATTCTTAGTTTACTTAACAAACTGAGACAATACCAGCAGTTAGAGGGACATCAGAACAGTCTGGATTTAGGGCATTCTGGTGTGGGGAGACCAGGATAGTCCTTGTTCTTGGCTTCATAAGTCACCCTATTCTGTCCTGGAGATTGGTACCAAAGAATACCATCTATTGTTGTCTGTTCCTAGATTTCACAGAAGTGACCAAATGCTGTCACTGAGGGCCCATAGGAGTGTGAGTCCAGAGGAACTCATCCTGACTCCAAGAAAGGCAGAAGTGGCTTTGACATTGCCAAGCAGTTTTGCCACATCGCATTCTTCTGTTTGCATGTCAATCATTCATTTTTCTTCCACCCACAGAGATGGAGAGAGAGAGGTAGAGGTTCAGGTGTATTGCCTGAAATGATTTTCACTGGAGAGAATACTAATTTGGCTTTCAATGAAAATATGCCTATTTGATCTCTGCCCTACAAAAATTCCTTAAGCACCTGAACTGTATGTACAACCAGTTCTCAATTAGTGTGTATGCTAATCAGGGGCAATCAGAGGCTGCCTGGTATCCTGGATGGACCTCAGGGCCTGTTCCCTGGCTCTGCTTGGAGTAAGGTACAGGTATTTGGCTTCCTTCCAAAACAGCCTTCTCCCTGGTCCTTTTGAAAGGAACTCTGTGCCTCTGAATCCAGCACTCCCAAGTCCTCCCCTCTGAGCTTGAATCCTACTTCTCATCTTGTTCTATTTCATCTCCCCTCTTACTCAGGACCCAGCCTTACATTTTGAATTCAGTTAAAGAACTGTACATACTGATCATTTCTGATTTTAGATTCAAACCCCATAATTTGTGCGCCCTGATTTAACCTTGTTAAAATGTTGTCTCCTGACCATATTCTTGATCTGGTTCCTTACTCTGTCCTGACTCCTGTAGGCTCGAGTAAAATTCAAACTTACATCTCATTTGAGTTCTTTTCCCACATATTTCTTAACTCTCCCCTTCCTTCAGTCAGTCTAGCCTGACCAGGCCCAGCCTTCTGTCAGAGGGTGGTGCTGGTGGGGCTCTCTTCACATGCCTGGGGGCTCTAATGCAGTCCTAGAGAACTGACTGAGCTTTGTCTGTGACCTTTGCTTCACTGTGGTCTAGAATCAGCCTTTCCCTATTCAGAGACTCCTCAAGGAGGTCTTATAGCCAAGACCACTTCCTGGCATTTGAAAACAACTAAGAATTATTTAAAGTGCTCTGAACAAGGACAGATCTAGTTGTTGTTTTTTTAGAGCCTGAGGCTTATAGAATTTTTTGGGGGGGACCCCTTTCAAAAACGAAAAGGCAAAATTATAAATATGAAGTTAGTTAGGGACAGGACCATGGAAGGGGTCTGTGTAAGGGACAGGTCCTGAGGCTTAAGCTTCATTTGATTGTGGATTGTCTGCCACTTGTATACTATGCCATCTGACAACAGAGTGGAAAGAGAATGGTGATGATAAAACAGATACTATTGTTAGTTAGTAAATACTCTTTCATTAAGTAACTGAGACAGAATTTGAAGCAGATTGACTGTGTTATATAGATTTCTGTTTTACAAAAAGTGCAATTAAAGGTGTAAAAATGTACTCCTCAAATAAAAAAGCATATAAGTGATTTTTTAAAATACACTTAAAAATTATATGCCAATTCCATAACCAATGCTGAAAATCTTTATCTATCCGTAGAAAGATATCTATTCATGGAAATACATGTCTCAAATTAATTTAAGAGAGAAAACTTTTGGAAGAACTAGTAACATTTTTCATTAAAGTCAACTTCATTTAGTACACTTAACATGTGCCAATTTGTTTTAGTTCACTAATTGTATGTGCATCCCTGTTTCTACAAATATGACAATAGATAAAACTGAAGTATCCTACTTTTTGTCTTAATGCTTGAGAAAATTTCCTCCTAATCTGACTTTTTAATGTTTTGCTGTGGTCTTTTCCCTTCAAGTCTGTATCTGTTGTGATTTAGGCGTTGTACTAAGTCCATTGTTTTTGTTCTTTGTTATTTTTTATTTTTAAAGCATTTTTTTATTTTTTTTTATTTTTTTATTGTTTTAAAAAATGTTTTTAAAATATTTTTTTATTGGGGAATTGGGAAGAGGGGGACAGCGTTGGGGAATTGGGGAAGGAGAACAGACAAGTTGCTGTCCTTCTGTTCCTCAGTCTAGTTGCGGAGGATGTTGCTTCACTGGCCCATGTTGGTATCATCATTGCGTTCTTCCTGGATGAGGCAGATCGGTTGCCGGACTCTGGATGGTCGCTCACCGCGGCTATTGGCAGCTCACGCTGGCTGCCAGCTGCTCACACTGGCTGCCAGCCACTCACTGTAGCCTATGGAAGCCCACTGCAGCAGGGGCTGCAGCCTACACTGTCTCCAGGGCTCACACAGCCCAGCTCCAGGTGGAGCTGTTGTTAGCTGCAGAGGACAGTGTCACTGGCCCTCATATGTGGGATCCGAACCGGGGCGGCTGGCATCCCAAAACCAGCTCTTAACCAATGCGCCACTCGGCCAGCCCTATTTTTTTATTTTTTAAGACATTATTTTTTAGAGTAGTTTTAGGTTCACAACAAAATGGAGAGGAAGATACAGAAATTTCCCACATACTCCCTGCCCCAGCACATACCTAGATTTGCCCATTGTCAATATCCCTCATCAGAGTGGTACATTTGTTATAATTGATGAACCTACATTGACACATCATATTCATCCAAAGCCCATAGTTTTCCTTATGGTTCACCATTGGTATTGTATGTCCTATGGGTTTGGACAAATGTATAATGACATGTATCCATCAGTATACTATCATGCAGAGTATTTTTACTGTTTTAAAAATCCTTCCTCTATGCTCTCTCTATTCATCTCTCCCCCATCAACCCCTGACAACCAGTGTTCTTTTAACTGTCTGCGTAGTTTTGCCTTTTTTGAAATGTTGTGTAGTTGGAGTCATACAATACATAGACTTTTCAGATTGGCTTCTTTCACTTAGTAATATGCATTTCCAGTTCCTACTTGTCTTTTCATGGCTTGATAGTTCATTTCTTTTCATCATTGAATAGTATTCCATCATCTGGATGTGCCACAATTTATTTATCCATTCACTTACTGAAGGACATCTTGGTTACTTCCAAGTTAGGGCAATTATGAATAAAGCTGCTGTAAACATCCATGTGCAGGTTTTTGTGTTGTTATACATTTTCAACTCCTTTGGGTAAATACCAAGGAGTATCATTGCTAGATCATATGCTAAGAATATATTTAGCATTGTATGAAACTGCCAAACTATCTTGGCTGTACCATTTTGCATTCCCACCAGTGATGAATGAGAGTTCCTGTTGTTCCACATCCTTGTCAGCATTTGGTGTTGTCAGTGTTCTGGGTTTTGACTATCTAATAGATGTGCAATGCTATGTTATTATTGTTTTAATTTACTGTTCCCTGATGACATATGATGTGGAGTGTATTTTAATATGCTTAATTGCTATCTTTTTCTTCTTTGGTGAGGTGATTTTTAGGGTCATTGGCCTATTTTTAAAAATTTACTATTAAATTTATTGGGTAACATTCATTATTAACAGGGTATAAATTTCAGGTGTACAATTGTGTACTCTACTGTGTGCACACCACTCGAAGTTAGTCTCCTTCTGTCACCTTGTATTTGACCCCCTTTACCCTCTTTGTCTTCTCCTGCCCCTCCTTCCCTTCTAGTAGCCATTATTCTAGTGTCTGTATCTATGCATATAGTTTTTTGTTGTTTGTTTTTTCCATTTGTTGCTTTTTGTTTTATACACCACATATGAGTGAAATCACATGACCTATTTCACTTAGCATAATACTCTCAAGAGCCATCTATGTTGTTACGAATGGCAGTATTTCATCTTTTCTTTTAGGACTAAGTAGTATTCCATTATATATATATATATATATATATATATATATATATATATATATATATATATATATATATATACCACAACTTCTTTATCCAGTCATCTGTTGAAGGACAGTGGGGTTGTTTCCACATCTTAGCTTTTGTAAATTATTATTTACAAAATATTATTGTAAATAATGCTGCAGTGAACATAAGGGTACATATATATTTTGGTCCATTTTTAATCTATTGTTTTTTTTATTGTTGTGTTTTAAGAGTTCTTTGTACATTTTGGATAACAGTCTTTTATCAGATATTCTTTTGCAAATATCTTCTCCCAGTCTGTGGCTAGTTTTCTCATTGTCTTGATTCATTGGTTTTTATAACTTAAAAGCCATTTCTCAGATAAGCAAGATAAATTTCAGAGAGTAAGCCACGTGGGTTGAGGGGTCAATGAAAAGGAAAGAAATGGGAGGCATGCATAATAAGCTACTTTAGGAAATTTTTACTGAATGGGCAGAAAACATAGGGTTAAAGCTGGGAGGGTAGTTACGGTTGAGGTAAAATTGTGGTTGGGAGAGATTTGGCAGTATTTCTGGGCTAAGAGAAAGGAGCCAGAGAAAATGGAAAAAGTTCACAGCAGAGATGAGGCCTGATTGGAACAGAGAGACTATATAGCAGAGAGAGGAAGGAAGGATTATTAGGGCTCAGGCAGAGTATAAGTTAGGGTAAAAGGATGGATATTTTTTTTCCCTCCAAGATTGTGGGAAACTAAAGGTGTTCACACACACCTAATCACCTAATTTTGTCTTTTCTAAAGAAGAGTCAGGGCCATCTGTTGACAGTGAAGGAGGCAGGCTTTGTATATGGGGCATAAACCTTTGTGAGGAGGGGGACAGAAGCTAACTAGGGACAAGTAATAGAATGTTCATAAGACGATGAGAACCGTGCATATTTTATGGTGTGCATTCAACAGTTATGCAAATTTTAGCAGCCTGAAATTTCTAAGCAAAGAGGGAAATGATCAATGATCTGATTGAACTAAAGCTGGGGATTATCAGAAAGGGTGTGGCAGAGCATAGCTGAAGTGATAAACTATTTTTTTCTCATGCAGAATTAGGAATGGAAGAGAAGACAAGAGCGGGTAGGATAAATTGAGAGAGAAGAGAGGAACTGAGAATAGAAGTTTCAATGGCTAAGAAAAGCACTGATAATAATACTGAGAGAATTAGAA
Organism: Aselliscus stoliczkanus; assembly: GCA_033961575.1. Taxonomy (NCBI): domain Eukaryota; kingdom Metazoa; phylum Chordata; class Mammalia; order Chiroptera; family Hipposideridae; genus Aselliscus; species Aselliscus stoliczkanus. The sequence continues at coordinate 75,002,962 of CM066729.1, forward strand.
CTATAAGTTATAAGGAAGTAAAAGAAATTCAGATAATTTTTAAGAGATGGAAAGAATGGTGTAAATTGACTACACTTGAACAATCCCTGGAATTACAAGGTGCAGGAAAATATGTGATAAAATTAAGAAAAAAAGATGAACAGGCCTCAGAGGGGTAGGAGAATAGGACCCAATATTCTTAAGGATATAATGTACCTTTACTGTGAATATAATGAAATTAATCATTGACTGTAGTAAAACTTGCTGGATATCAGACTAAAGGAGAGAAAGATGTTCAGTTCAGTTATCTTTGAATGCTTCTTCCCCCATCTACTGCTATGCTCTTCCAGTTATGAATGAATTTTGCCTTCCTCTGGAAGCATTATTTTTGGAGGTCATTTCAGTGTCAGGTATTGGTTTCCATATTGCCTTAATGTGTTTTATTTGATAATCATTATTGATGTTTTTCTGTTCAAAGTGTAGTTGAGACATTTTTGATATGCTTTTCTATAATGTCTAAAGTTCTTTTGTAGAAACAACTCTAAAGTTAATGTGAGAGGGAAATTTATAAAAATTTTTACTTACTCATAACTCTAGTGATATGATTTTTAGTAATTCAGATCAAAAGTAATTACAGTGAAACTATGTAGCAAAAAGTAATTATCTTTAAGCTAGCACCAAAAATGATGCAAAACCAAATAATTTAACTGTATTATATATTGTTAGTAGGCTGGGCTCAATCCAGTTTTCTATATTGGGAACATGACTCATGCCAGTGTGATGTAGCCACCGAAAGAGAGTATACACTGGCATTTAATATAAAGCATCTTAAAGATGTGATAATATCTGAGAGGTTGTGCAGGAGTAGTCACACTATGGATGCAGAATAGACTTGTGACAGTGTTTCATCTGTGGAAGAAATGAGCAATAGGTTCTGGGATCACCTATTTATCCTGTCAATCATCAGCATTTTATTGTATACCTATAAGTATAAACATTGTGCTAGATACTGTAAATAAAAAATGAGATTTTAACTTTACAACCTATTGAGAGAGATATACATGTTAACACATAATGTTAGTTATACTAAGACAGTGTGATACATGCCATAAAAAAGATAGGTGAAGTGTTATAGGAGATTTCTGGTATAAATATGGCTAGATAGCTTAGTATGGAAGTCTTCTAACAAAACAAGGAAAACAGATAATGAAAATGTAAACTCAAATTTCAGTCAAACTAGGAGACACATACTAAAATGTGGCTTAGGGCTGCTCAAAGCAGTGAGAATAGTACAGGAACTCCAAAAGAGGAAGGGGAGAGAAATGGAAGGAAGAGCCCAGCAATAGCACATCTAAAGAATCAATACAAATGTACCTTACTGAAGGTACATTTGGAGATAGAAGAGCTGTATCCATTGTTTGCAAAAGACAGGAGACAACAGGAACCTTATGGGGCCTACTTTGTTTCACACAAGTAGAAGATGTTGAATGCATATTAAAGCACTCAAAAAAAAATTGTACTTGCAGAAGCAGTGTTTTTTGTTTGTTTGTTTGTTTGTTTGTGTAAAGATGAGAAGAGGTTTTGCTTGTGGAAAGAAAAAAAAAAGTGCCTCGATTTTTCTACCTACCCTTCCTCTGGCAAAGAGCTAGTCCTGGAAAACCTAACTCTTATATTGATATATTTAAGAAATGAACTAGTATGGCAGCTAAACATGATACCATACTAAAAAAGAAAAACATTTCACTAGAATATGAATAAGACACCATATAAATATATAACATATAAGTAAGACACCACAAGAAAAGAGGAAAATACAATAAACAGTAAATGACAAAACAGAAGCAACTAGAAAACAAAAGAAGCAACTACATCCATTTCTGATTTTAAAACTTCTAGCAAATCAGTAACAGAAAAAAACTCCTTTAATGTGATAAAGCACATCTACAAAAAACTTAGAGCTAAAATCATACTTATTAGGGAAAGGCTAATATCTCTTCTCCTAAGATAAAGAATTAGATGAGGTTTGCTCTCACCATTCCAATTTACTGTTGTACAAGAGGTTGTAGATGCAGCAAAAAAGACAGAAAAATAAATAAAAGGCATTCCAATTACAAAGGAAGAGGTAAAAGCTTTTCTTTTCATATATGATAGTTTATGTAGAAAATCAGATGGAATCTATAAAACAGTTACTAGAACTAGTGAGATGAGCAAGTATCCAAAAGCAGTATCAAATAGTTGCAAATTTAAATTTAAAAAACAATACCATTTAAAAAGCATTAAAATAAGTGAAATACTTAAGGATAAATTTGACAAACAATGTGCAAGACCTGTACACTGAAAACTACAAAACATTGCTAAAAAATATAATGAAATAAATGGAAAGTTAACCTATGTTCATGAGTTTGAAGACTTAACATTATAAGATGTCGGTTCTCCCTAATTGGTCTCCCTAATTAGGTTAATGGGTTTAACATAATATGAGCAAAATTCAAGCAAGCTTTTTGCTAGAATTCTAAAAATTTATTTTAAAATTCATACGGAATGCAAAGGAGTTAGAATAATCACAATAAACTGGAAAAGGAGCAAAGTTGGAGGACTGATACTACCTAATTCAAGACCTATTATACACCTACAATAATCAAGACAGTGTGGTATTGGTATATAAAAAGACAAAGAGAGCAATGAAACAGAATAAAGAGGCCAGAAATAGACCACACATATATGGTCATTTTTTTTCAACAAAGGGATCAATGCATTTTAATGGAAAAAAGAATAATCTTTTCAATAAATGATACCCAAACACATGGATGTCTTATGCCCCCTTTAAATCTTTTTTTTCTTTTTTAAAGATTTTATTGGGGAATCAGGGAAGGGGAACAGACAAGTTGCTATCTTTTTATTCTTCAGTCTAGTTGTGGAGGACTTTGCTTCACTGGCCCATGTTGGTATCGTCATTGCGCTCTTCCTGGATGAGGCAGATGGGTCGCTGGCCTCTGGATGGTCGCTCACCGCGGCTCTTGGCAGCTCACGCTGGCTGCCGGCCGCTCACTGTAGCCTATGGCAGCCCACTGCAGCAGGGGCTGCAGGCTACACCGTCACTGGGGCTCTTGCAGCCCAGCTCCAGGTGGAGCTGTTGTTAGCTGTATAGGGCAGTGTCACTGGCCCTCATATGTGGGATCCGAACCGGAGCCGCTGGCATCCCAAGCCTGCTCTTAACCAATGTGCCACTCGGCCGCCCCCCTTCCTTTAGACTATATTCAAAAACTATCTTCAAATGAATCATAGGGCTATATAGTATTTTAGACTTTGATAATAGAAGTAGAAAAAGGAGATTCAATATTTGCATAATTGGAATACCCAAAGAAAATGTAAGGGAAGCACACATGTTTTAAAGATACAAATCAGAAAAACTTTTCAAGTTTTCAAGAAAAAAATAAAACTTGAAGCTACATATTTGAAGCAGTGCACTGTATGGTAAGGAAAACTGTCCCAGAATAGTCAACAATAAGACACATTCTAGTAAAGTTACTTAACTGTAAATAAAAAGATAGAATCCTTTGGTGAGTAGGCATCTAGATCAAATCACTTATAGGGAGAAAAATATTCAGATTGGCTTCAAATTCCCTACAAAAAACTGAGCTCCAGGTGACAATGAAGTAAGAAGTATAAGATCCTCAAAGAAAGAAAGTGTAAACCAATAATTTTATGTTCACCATACCATTTTTCAAATAAAAATCCTACAAATAAATAGTTTTGAAAATAGGAAAAAAAAACCTCAGGAAATATCATTCTTATCATCCCTTTTCTGAGGAAAGAACTAGAGATAAAATTTGAATCAGCCAAGAAATATCTGAAAATTCTACAGCAAAGAACTGGAAATACATCAACTGTATTTAACTATAGGAATGAGGCTAAAACATGTGACATTAGATATCAAATTGAATGTAAATGCCCTGACAGTGTAGAAATAATTCAACTAATAAAAAAGGTCAAGAATGAAAGGTGAAAGGTAATTTGTGTGCCTCATCTTAATAGGAGATCGAGAGATATCATTTAAGCAATTTAAGCATACTTTTTGGTACTAATATAAACACTGACAAATATACTATCATCAGTAAATATCAGAGAATAGAAGAAAAGAGGGAAGAGAAAATAAACAAATTTTGTCACCATTTCAGAATAGGAAGCTTACAGATACTAAAGATAGAAAGAACTAAGAATAAGAATATTATATAAAGTTATTATAATGGTAGTACTAGGGGAAAAAAAACTTACATAATTATCACAGGTACCGACACAAAACAAAGAAAATAAACTATCATCATTAAAAACTTAAGAGAAATTATAAAAACAAAATAAAATCATATGACAACTAATACCAAACATATACATGATATCAATAAATACAAGTGGCGTAAACTTACCTTAATAAAGGATAAGGAACTTCAGGTTGTATCACAAAGCAAAGATCAAGCCTGTACTATATAGAAGACACACATCTATTATAAAATGGTAATTCAAAAAGGTTGAATTCAGACAAATGTGAAAAAATAAAATGGGAGTCCAGCCTAATATATGACAAGTTGAATTTTAAGGGGAAAAACATTATACAGTGCAAAGAAAGACATTTAATTAGGCTAAAGTCCTTAGTTCACAATGAAGATGTAGAAGTTACAAATCTCCCACTTCAGCTAATGCAGTGGTGAGTTCCATAAAGCAAAACCTACAAATGGTGCATGGAAAAATAGACAATCATACCAGTAATAGGAAACTTTAGTTTGCTCTCCAGCCTAGAAATACCTAAATAATCAATAATGTATATATATATATTATATATATATAATATATAATATATATATATAAATTATATATACTATATAAAACTCTGTACTTTCAAAATAGAGAATGCACTTCTTGTCAAGTGCTCTTAGAATATTCACAAGAATGACTATATGTTTGGCCACTAAAAAGCCTGGTGGAGACAGTTTCACAGTGACTATCAAAATTACAAATGCATATACCTTTTGATCCAGAAATTTCATTTTTAGAAATTGATTATGTAGATGTACTCTCATAAATATGAAATTACCTATTTACAAAGTTACCTATAAATATTTTATATAGTAAAATGTTGAGAAGATCTAAATGTCTATCAACAGATCTGGTTAAATATAATATTGTATAACAATACATTCAAATACAATGCAGCTGGAAAAGGGAATGAAGAAGCTTTTTAAGTGCTAACAGAAAAAGATCCCTAGGCTATATATCCTTAAGTGAAAAAGCAAGATGCAGACTATGTATATGTATATACCACCATTTCCCCTTACCTCAAAAAGTGGGGGAAATTTATTTACATATGCTTGTATACAATGTATAAACAAATCTCTGGAAAGATAAACAAAAAAAGTAGCAACACTGGTTACTTGTTAGTGGAATGTGAACTAGACAGGTGGAGAGTGGAGTAGTAAGGAAACTTTTAAAAATATACTTTAAAAATATACAAAGGCATGGGAACATAAGAGTAAACCTGGGAAACGGATTGAACACTGAGTCTATGAGAGCAACAGGGAGTGTCTGAGGGATGGAAAATGGCTTAGAGGTGGAATTTAGAAAGTTTAGGTGCAATCATTTGAAAGCTGTTTGTATGTTATGCTCGGTGCTGCTGTTTGCTTCCATTTAACAAACTTGAATTGAATGTCTGCTATGTGGCAGTCCATGTGTTAGGTGCTGTAGAAATGAGACTCTATTTTCTAGGCTAGTGGTTCTCAGTCCTGGCTGCTTATTAGAATCCTTTGGAGAGCTTGAAAAAATACCTATGCCAGTATCACCAAAACAATTAAATTAGAAACTTAGAGAGTAAGAACATGGTATCAGCAGGTTTTTTTAAAAGATACACCAGGTGATTCTAATCACATGCATTTAATTTTGAGAATTCCACCTCCCTTTTCCCTCCCTCTTCCCCTTCCTTAATTTAATGAAGGGAATAATATTGTGTAGAAAGTGGTTGCAACAGGTCTAGAGTAGTCTCTGAACTAGAAGTAAGAAAATAAGGAGATTATAGAAAATAATCAAGAGATGACAGAAGCCTTTAAAAAGTGTGGTGACTTGAGGCTAATGCAAAGTTTTGAATTTAAAAGAGATGTAAGTAGAGAAATCTACAAGGCTTGATCATGGATTAGGTGGCAGGGCTTGAGAGTGATGATGAGCCAAAGATAACCTAGCTTGGATGTCTGGGTGTTTGGTAATGTCACTAGTGAAAAGAGGGAGTAAGAAGCACTGGGAAGTACTGGTTGGGGAATGGGTGCAGGTACAGAGACAAAATAATGGCTTCGGTTTTGGAAGGGTTGCCTTCAAGTTACCTGCAATTCATAAGATGCACCAGGGGCATTTAGATCTCAGGACAGAGGAAAGCCACCATTTCAAAATCTACATAGCCATCCACATTGGAAAATTTACAGCAGAGATCAGATCCAACCCTTAATCAGAGTCAGGACTTCAGTTTTGGGGGTAGGGTACTTAGGTAAATTTTCTGTCCTAGAGAGTCTGAACTGAGCTGGATACCACAATGGCATAGTAAAAAATAATGGGTGCACCAAAAAAGAGGTGCAAGCAGACCCCAAACCAGGGTATCATTACAAGGGGAGTGACCCTAGGCTGGGGTGCTGAGCCTGCATTACTTTTTATCTTCTCTCTGTGTATTTTATTAATGTCTTATCATTTTAGGGTAACAATTAAGACATCAAAATTTAACTTAAAATGTGCTTCTTTTTCAGGGAGAGCAAATTTGTCTTTCTCGCTATGCCTCTGAGTACAAGGCAGCAACTAGGTGTTGGGGATAAGGTAGCATCCAATTAGGAGGGGTGCAGTTAAGGCCAGTCTACCCTCAAAAGTCTCTTGAAGCTCAGACAGAGCGCTGAATATGACAGAGCTATTGCTAGAGATCAGGATTCATTTCAGATGTTGGGACCTGAAAGTGGGGAACAGAGGGTTTCCAGAGTGGAGAGACAAGGACTGTGGAGACAGTTTGATACAGTGGCACCCTGAAGTTGCTCCTAAGACATTTGTTCTGTAGCGTTTCAACAAACCATTGGGTCCTCTTGTGCCATCCAGTCACCACTAATCAGAACATTGTTATAGCACACCTAAACTGAAAGGGACCCCTTAAATAATTATTGGAGAAGGTATACAATCTTGAAACATCCTCTTTAAGAAATAAAGACTACTGAGTTATTGTAATATGCCAATCAAAAGTTATTTTACTCACCTTTGTCTAATGACTTTCTCCATAAAAGCTTCAGTTTATACCAACAAGTAGGATCCCTGAGTTCACTGCCATTTGCCAGACTTCAGCCTCTAAGGTGAGTAATTAAAGTAGGATAGAGCCATTTGTGTCATGTTTCTCATATGAAGGGTAAGACTTGTCCTGGGCCAAATGTCATCGTGGTTTATGAGGTTCAGAAGTGAAGCACTAATGAATTTTTTTAAGCTGCCATCATTTTTTTCTCATTTCAGTGATACATGTTTATTAAGGAAAACTCATAAAATACAATATAAACAAGAAAATGTGAATTCCTATTGTCTTACTTCCTGGAGATGATGACCATTTTAAATGTTTTAATGTATTTCTTTCCAATATTTTCTATGGATATATATGATATATAAATGATATGTGATTATCTATCTATCTATCTATTGAGATTGATTGAATATATATTTAATCCTACATTGTTTCTTGTGTTTGTTAAATGTCATATTACATTACATTCCTCAAATGTCTGTTAGTATCTAAAATTTAAAGTGTAGAGGGAATATTTTTGTATCTCTAGATAAAGCTCTTCAGTTATACCAATCACACAAAAAATATGGAAAACTCTACAATTTTAGTTATTCACATTTCTAACAGGAAGATGATGGGATAAACCCCAGCCAACCTTTAGATATAATAAATAGATTACTGATGTATATATATATATACCAGGGAGCCAAAGGCAAGTGAAATCTCTGTTGGGAGGAAGTCAGGATGCATACTGTTCTCAATTTGGGGTATCCTGCATCCTCAAAGTTAGATTTGTGACTAAGCCTAGCTCTGCTGAATCAGATCCTGAATGGTGGTCCTTATAGTGGTACCCATTTGCTGAAGTTTGTTTCTAAGCTTCAGCTTTTTAAGGTTTTTATTAGTAATAAATACCACCTAATGTCATAAGGTTTTGAGGGACGTGGTGATTAATTATAAATAAGCTGGCTACCAAAAAAATAAAAACATGTACTTTGCTATTTAAGGGAAATACAAAAACCCAGAAAATCAGGCCTTCGGGTAATGACTTGAAGCGTGAGTCTGTTGCATCCTTTGAGATTTCGGTCAGCCACAGAAGCTGTAAGAGAAACACAGAAGGGACAGACTCTGATGCAGAGCACATTTCAGAGACTAAAATTATGAAGAAATCTACACAAAGGAAAGTGAAACAACAGCGGAGACGTTCAGCAGCCCTGCCAGAAAATGTCAGCCTCACTGAGGGATACCAGGTGGTGTTTTCTGGTTTTCTGTTGTTTTTTTTTTGTCCTTATTCATCACATGTATAGTAATTAATTTACTCCAGAAATAACATTTGGTAAAGGTTTTGCTTCATTTTCACAATGGTAAAGCACTCTAATAATAGCATACACATTGTCATCTGAGTTTCCTGGACAATGTCCCAATTTCTATTTTTTTCTTCTGTCTTCTCCCTTTTGGAAGTAAAGTCAGATTGCTGATATCAGCACATCCCCACAATGTGTGGAGAGCTCAACTGAAGGGCCCCCGAAGCACACCTGGATGGGAAAAGGACTTTAAATCTGTATTTAAGAGAGACATGTTCCTATTGGATAAGCCTGTAATCTTAACAGGCTTTTTAAATCCTTAACAGGATTTTGCATCCATTGCTTTATAACAAAAATGCGTAGTCAACTTCTATGGTAGGTAGTTACTCCTATAGTCAAGGTTCCGGAAAAATGAGATACAATTTTGACAGTACACTAGGTGTTAAGAATGATTTTAACAAATGCACCATCCCAGAATGTCTACATATCCAAATGAGTTTGTTTCTTTTAAAAGAATCACTATACTTTCATCCTTATAATGTTACCCTTAATTAATTCCTTTTTGAGAGTTTGCTCTCAGATTCAGTTTATAATAATAACAATACCTCCAACTGAGTGGGCATTTACCCTGGGCCAGATTCAGTGCTAAATGATTACAGACATTATCTCACTACCATTTTAAATCTTCTATAAGCCAAAATTTATTGCCTCATTTATGTGCCTTGTTCATCAAATTTCACTTCTACTGCCTTTTTACTGTTTCCAAAAATTAAATTTACCTTTCAAGGGCTGACATGGGCCACCATAAAAAAATATTAAAAGGAATTGCCATAAGCTCTGAAAACAATATACTGATTCACTCAGCAAGTATCTGCTGAACTTCTGCCCTGTGTTAAGAGACTGCGGTAAGCATTGTGGGAGACAGGATATTTCAGGCATGCTTCTTTAAAAAGGAATTGTTCTGAACAATAGTTACATTACAAAAATATCTCACACATTCCTTTGTAATATCTTTGGCAAATGGTGTATAGAGTTTTCTTGAAAATCTTTAGTGATGGAGACTTACTACATCCTAAGGTAGTCTTCTTATTCTGTTTTTAGGTAGTTCATTCTGTATAAATACTTGAAGTCCAGTTTCCTATAACTTTGAAGTTTGAAGGTTTTTTTTTTTTTTTGAGATAATAGAAGCCAAACTTAATTTTTGTATAATCATTAGAATTTTACTTTGAATTATGTATCATACACATACGAGTTCGTTTATTCAGCAGATACTTATTTAACCCTTGCTATGTCCCAAACACTGCATGCTTGTAATACTCTGTTACAAAGTAGTTTTATCACTTTATAGTGTCATGTGTGTGTGTGTGTGTGTGTGTGTGTGTGTGTGTGTGTGTGTAATCTTTAACCCCGATTACCACTCATTAACTGTGCAAGTTCAAGATTAGGATTTTGTTGCATATTTTATGGCTAGGTTGCATGCTCCAAAAACACACAAGTGATTGAGAAGTTAAAGTGTGCCCAAGTGTTAGAATAAGACATTTTTTATTTTAAATATAGAGATTCACTTACTTTAATATATATATATTCAACTGTGAGGGAAGCCGTATACAATCCCTGTCCCCATCAAACTTACAGGGAGACAGATAATCCAGTAATTACACAGTAATTAAACTGCTACTGTGACAGTTTTTATGACTTAGCACGAGTGTTTATAACAGGGGATTTGACTGTCTGGGAGGACAGGGAAATCTTCCCTGAATAAGTGATGACTGAACTTTTAGGATTTAATTCCCATTAAATTGGTAAAAGGAAAGGAAGAGTATTTTCAAGCAATGAAAACACTTGCTAAAGAGGAATGTGGTAAATACAAAGTACCTTAGGAAGATGGCTAAGCTATAATGGGGCAGAGATATGGAAAGGGGCTGTGTTGGGTGGTGAGTGAGGGGTAACCTGACAATGCAGGTCCCATATATAGCCTTTGATAAGTGTTTTGCATTTATCCTCAAAGCAATGGGAAATCATTGAAGGATTTCAAGCAGAAAAATTGTGTGATTAGATTTTCCTTTAGAAAAGATTGCTGTGGCTGAATATGGAAGGAAGGTTATTAGAGACCAGAGTGAATGTAGGCAGAGCAGTTAGGCTGTTACAGTGGTGACATGGAGAAATAATGGTAGTGTGGGCTAAGGTGATGATGCGGGAGCGGAGAGGAATGGATACATGAGTTCCTTCTGTGTTGTCTTGAGGGAGCACTGACCCATCATGATGGTTATTGGATATAGATTGTGAGCAGAGGGAAATGGCAAGAATGACTACAGAATTTCTGGCTCTTGCACCTGGTTGGATGGTGATTCTATGTGTTGAAGCAGGGAATCCTGGAAAGGGGCTGGGTCTGTGAGGAGGAGAAGGAATTGAGCTTACACAGTTCAAAGCTTCCAAGGGAGCATACCAAGAAAGGAGTAAGGGCAAGAAGAAAAGAAAGACTAGATAGAAATTTGAGGGATTTTAGCATCTTTTTTTTTTTTTTGAGGGCGGTGTCACTGGCCCTCATATGTGGGAGCCGAACAGGGGCTGCTGGCTTCCCAAGCCAGCGCTTAACCACCGTGCCACTTGGCTGGCCCAGGATTTTAGCATTTTATAGCTGGCTGTCAGACAATGTGTACACAGATGATTGTGAAGGAGTAGCCAGAGAAGTAAGAGAAGAAACCAGGAATTTGTTTCATTAAAGCCAAAGGGGTGAGGGGTAGGGGACAGTAAAAGGCAATTCAAGAAGAGATGGTCAGAGAGGTTAAATTCTGTTGAGAGGCCAAAGGCCTAAAAATAAAAAGTCCATTGACTTAATGATTTAGAGGCAATAGGGATGATATCAGGAGGAATTTTATTGTATTAGTTGGAAAATGGTAGAAGATTAGAAGGAATTGATTAGCAGGTGGAAGGTGAAGAAACAAGTATATGTCAACCCTTGGTAAGGTAAGAATATTTCAGTTTAGAAGACATTTTATACTTAACAAAAATCTAGAAGTGAGGTGGATAGATCAAGAGACTCTTTATAAAACTGTTGAAAAGCCAATATAATTAGGTTTTTATTTTTTGTTTTTAATTATTGGGGAATTGGGGGAGGGGAACAGACAAGTTGCTGTCTTTTTGTTCTTCAGTCTAGTTGTGGAGGACATTGCTTCACTGGCCCATGTTGGTATAGTATTGCGCTCTTCCCAGATGAGGCAGATTGGTCACCGGCCTCTGGCTGGTCGCTCACCGTGGCTATCGGCAGCTCATGCTGACTGCCAGCTGCTCACGCTGGATGCCGGCCACTCACTGTAGCCTATGGCAGCCCACTGCAGCAGGGGCTGCAGCCTACACCATCGCAGGGGCTCGCACAGCCCAACTCCACGTGGAGCTGTTGTAAGCTGTAGAGGGCAGTGTCACTGGCCCTCATATGTGGGATCCTAGCTGGGGCCGCTGGCATCCCCAGCTCTTAACCAGTGCACCACTCGGCCGGCCCTAATTAGGTTTTAAACTTCAATTGTAACAACTTTCAATCACTTGAGGATTATTTGCAGTATTTTTTTAATATCCTGCCCAGTAAACACAGCACTAGGCATTACCACAACCAGAGTAGGTGCAGAAAGTGTAATTAATTTTAGTATTAGCCTAAGTAGATGGAATTAGGAAGGCTGATGTGCTCTAAGTAAATCTTAAGATGTACTCCAAAAGCTTGATAAAAATGGCTCTGGAATTAGTAAGTTTTAGCTTATATGTACCGCACTTCAACTCTCTTAAAACAGGTAATTAACTGTTCTTTCTAGAGAATTGTTTTTATCACACCCTTGTGTTTCTCAGAAGATTCTACTTTTTTTAAAAATCCCAAACAAGTTTGCTCCCATTTCCTGAAAACAGAGCTCTCAATAAAAATAATATTCTTATTGCTTCTTATACCTGCAACTTTTAATTCCTTTCAATGTTTCCCCAGTGTCCTTTGTTAATTTGTTTCACTGAAAAACAAAAAAATTAAGCATTTACTCTGGGCCAGTTGGTGAGGATTCAGAGGTTGACACAGTTCTTGCTCTTAAGAAGCGAAGAGTGGGCCGGCCGAGTGGCGTATTGGTTGGGAGCTGGTTTTGGGATGCCAGCAGCCCCGGTTCGGATCCCACATATGAGGGCCAGTGACACTGTCCTCTACAGCTAACAGCGGCTCCACGTGGAGTTGGGCTATGCGAGCTCCGGAGATGGTGTAGGCTGCAGCCCCTGCTGCAGTGGGCTGCCATAGGCTACAGTGAGTGGCTGGCAGCCAGCGTGAGCGGCCAATAGCTGTGGTGAGCGACCATACAGAGGCCGGAGACCGATCTGCCTCATCCAGGAAGAGCACAGTGACAATACCGACATGGGCCAGTGAAGCAACGTCCTCCGCAACTAGACTGAAGAACAGAAAGACAGCAATTTGTCTGTTCCCCTTCCCTGATTCCCCAATAAAAATCTTAAAAAAAAAAAAAAAGAAGCTAAGAGTTTACCTTTAGCCATTCCAATCAAAGGAGACTTTCCCTTCATCATTAATTTTCCATTCTAATGGTTTCTTACCTTTTCAGGTATGAGGATATCCTTTCAATATCACATACACACACACAAAAAAAAAAACTGCAAACATCACATATGATACTAGGCATGTCTAGTATCCATTGATTAAGAATTATATAATAAGAGAAAGCCATCATAGATATTTTGAAATGAATGTATATCTTAAGCCCCCCAACATCTACATACATTTTAAGAACAATGTATATGTCCATATAAAACATTATTTATTCAGTATATGGACAGTAATTCATGCAGATCCTTTGGAAAATACTGCAAGCCCTTTGATTTACTGTTGAGTACCATAGCATACACCACTCATTTCAAACTTCCGTTGTCTTATGATTTTCTTTATTTTATTGTTGTCTGTTGTTATTTAACCTTTACATATGCCTATCTGAGTCATATACTTCTTAAAGGAAAAGATAAGAAATTGAATTTCCTCTGTTTATCCTACAGAGGCCCCCTTCTGTCCAAAAGTTAATAGAAGGTGAATGAAGATAGTTTAATATGTACCACTGATTGCTACTAATCCTTGTATATTTTTTGTTAATACCTTGCTATAGGCCTCTTCCTGGGAAATGAAAAGAAAGCAGAATCAGAACCTTGTGCAGGAATGTAAGGCTTTGATGGAAGTGGAAACCAGCAACAGCGATGCAGATCTAATCCTGGTGAGATAAACTTTACTAACTAAATGACACCTTGAGATTTATTCACATTCGTAAAGATTAGAGGAATCCCAGAAGCATTTCACATTAGTGCCTCAAAGTAATTGAAACATGTAGTGGAATAATGTAGTTTTTAGGTGAAGAAATAAGACCCAGAAAAGTTAGTTACTTACTCAGGGCTACACAAATTAGTAAAACTATAACTGGGACTTTTACCTCCTGACCGCTAGCCTATGATGCTTTCTGTTTAAGTTACCAGGGTTTAACATTAAAGCTTTAACATTATGTAAATACATATAAATTATTTACATATAACTTGAAGATCATCCCAAAACCTGCATGCCCGAAACCAAATCAAAGGCATGTGAACCTGCCTGTAACCTGTAATACGAATTCGCACCAGAAAGTGTAATTCTAAATTGACTTAAATTAGGCCACTGTCAAATAGCCCCTCTAGGAGAAGTCTATTCAAGAAACATGGACATACTTTCCATTTACTCTTGTAGATTATGTATCTCTGACTCTAACTTGGTAGTTGATATCAAACAGCTACGTGTCTGGAGTATTCTATTGTAAACCCCACAGAATTGCTTTGCTCACTGCTCCACATAAAAGCCCTTGGTATTTAGGAAGAACTGACTCAAGGACTGGCCATATGAGGAACACTTCATCTGTGAAGCCCTGTTAAAGGCATTGTCCACAATGTTATATAGCGTCCTTTGTATTATAATAAAAAAGTTCATTTAGGCATTGGAACTTAATGTCAGGAAAAAATCTATTCCATATTTTATTAGAGTATGAATTTTATTACTCTCTATAGTTCTCTATCTACCTTTATTGCCAAAAAGGTTATAGCTAAACTTTAAATAAGAACAACTATGGCCACCTAGATGGTTGCTATTTTTGTCATGATAATATAAGTGAGACTATTTAGAAAAGGGCTTGGCCTCATTCTACATGTCTTTAGGTAAGGCACTTCAAAATGCTGTTTGGAATTTTAGAATCAGTTCAATTACAAATGAGCCAATAAAGTCTTCTGACTTTAGCCCAATTTCTGTGTCCTTTAGTAGAAAATCATTGTCATAAAATACATGGTATAATAATAATTGGTTTTATTAAAAAAACTTTTTCATTGTGGAAAAATTCAAACATAGTACAATCAACTCCAATGTGCCAATTTTCCATCTCCATCAGTTATGAACTCACAGGCAGTTTTGTTTCATTCATATCCCCTCCTCTCTGCCTCCATTACTCCCAGGCATTATAGCATTTCATCCATAAGTTATAACTGTTTTAAGAAGCCATCTGAGGGGATGTTGAAAAGTTCTAGGAGTGATTTGTGGAAAGGAGCAGGAAAGAACTTTCACATTGACAATAAGGGACAACTAAATCAAGGACATGAAGTAAGGGAACACCGAAGTACTTTGCAGAGGAAAAGGGTAAAAATTTAATTAGAGGCCAAAAAGAAAGAGAAACCTGCAACTAGTGTAAACAAACCACCACTATTTACCCCTTGGAAGCAGAATGTGATATAGCAGTACCTGTGACTACTACTGGCCACCACCTGCTTTGCAAAATCTTCAAAGCCTTGGAGTGTTTTTCATGTATCCATTGCTTTGTCACCTCTCTAGGCTTTGCCTACAGCTTTTAGCAAGTGCTTTTTCATAAATTAGGTATGACGTTTATATTCAAATTGTTGCCTTTTTTCTGTGATATTTCCCGAGTTCTTAAGGTACTTGTATGTATGTGAATTCATTTATTTGTGTCCCTGTGCTCCTAGTAGGAAGTCTTGTTTACAAACTCATGGTGTCTAATTAACTTGGATGAATGTGCATTATCCAGAGTTGCGAATTAATTTGTCTCTTTGGCTGTAGTTGTAATAGCTTCCAGTAGGAAATAATTCTGAATGTCTATCTGTATTTTCTTAAACTCAGAAATTAAAAAAAAAAAAGAGGGCCGGCCAAGTGGCGCGGTGGTTAAGCGCTGGCTTGGGAAGCCAGCGGCCCTGGTTCGGTCCCACATATGAGGGCCAGTGACACTGCCCTCAAAAAAAAAAAAAAGAGATTCTTCTTAACCCCTGGGTTTCTTCCGAGTTATCTTCTAACCGTAGTGCATGTGGGCGCATGCGCATGGACATGCTTTAATTCCGATCCTGCACCTACCACCTTTAAAGAAGGAAGGCATTCAGGACTAACAGTGCTGCAAGAGGTTATCACTTAAGGAAGAACAATTAGCTACCACACAGGATACCTCCCTCACCTCCCCAGCCCCCTACACACATCGAGATGTTTTTTTATTATTTTGGTGAATTTACCAGGGCTCAGGGTCTTATTTTCAGGTGTAATAGGTTCAAAAATATATGTTCAGCACACTGAAGAGAGTTCATCTCACTGGGATGAATTCCCATTATCCAAACCCATGAGACTGTTGTATAAGATCACAATGTCAGTTTAGTCATTTAAAAGATAAGTGCAGCCTCACTCCTATTGGAAATCGCAGACTAACTTACATTGTGCGTTCTCTCCCTTTATGCCAATCAGCATAGGCTAGCCAACTGCTGATGAAGTATGTGCCTGAATATTCAAAAAACTTCCAGCTCAAACAGGCTGCTAGGTCCACCTCCCCCAAAAAATGACAGGGTGATGTTACCAATGTGACCGTAACACTAAAAGGGCTTAGCCTCTTCGCCCTGTGCAGACCTATGAGTGTATTGTTTTATGTTGTATGGAGAACAACTCCATTCTATCAGCACATTCTTTCTTTTGCTGTGCTTATAGGGCCTGTCAGTCTGCCTTTTGAAAGGATGTTTTTTTTTTTGTTTTTTTTTTAATATATTAGGGCACTTCATATGCCTCTCTTTCAAGTTTTGGGCACATCGCATTCTGGCTCTTATACTGGCAGTCGTGCAATTTCAAGTGAAATTATAAGATTATCGGTTACTTTTATGGTTTATGTTGAATCTGACCATGGCTATTTCATCCATGTTATCATTTATTCTCCAGAATCACCTCATCTGCTGTCATTCAGGGTTACAACAGTTTAATCTGTTTTCCTAACGTCTTCCTTCTCCCACTCCCTCTAATTCTTGCTCAAACACTCTTCAGGGTCCTTTCTCCAAGGCCCACAGTCTGTTGAAGCAATTTAAACACACACACACACACACACACACACACACACACACACACACACTTTTGTTTTTCTTTTCCCAGTGGGATAATCCTGACTTTCTAGTCATTTTTAATGTTTGTCTCTTTGCTCCACACTTTGTATCACCTTCAATATGTTCCCAGATCATTCATGTGGTGTTGGGCTTCATTTTCCTCATCTCCAGTTGCTTCTGATCATATACTTTGTTGGTATCAGATCCATGGCATTTTTTTCCTTTTGGATGTTAATTTATGGTTGGCCTTTTAGTCAGCGTAGGCTATTCATTTTCAAAGTCAGTGCACTGAGAGTTCTTAGTAAGACCTTGCATGTAATTTGGAGCTTTGGAAGTCTCCAACTGGGATGCAGTTAAAACTCCAGCCATTTCTAGAGATTAAAAAACTGTCATGAAAATAATGAGGAGTTTTGCTTTTTTTTAAGGACCTCTTAATTCCCTTCAAATTGTCCTAGACATGCTCTAGTTAGACCTCTGGAGACAATATGTGTGGGGCTATCAGTCTGTACTGCAAAGAACTTCTTTCATTATTTTTCACAATCTTGTTAGCACAGCTACACTTCCCTCCACCATTTCAGGGTAACTAGTATGATCCAAATTTATTATCTCTGACCCTGTAAAGCTGTAGTTTCTGAAATTCTGTGTTTGTGTGCACACATGTGAATTTTAGTGGAGTTAGCCTTTTTCTATGCAGCCATGATGAAATTCAGGTACTGTATGTATATTTTACATGCATCATATCATCTAATGCTTTTAATAACCTGAGGAGGGAATACTTTTATCATCCCCATTTTATGGATGAGGACAATAAATTTGCTTAGGGTTACACTGCTAGGAGTGTTTACCTTGAAACCTAGCTGTTCAACTTCACCTTTCACTTTCTGAACCACTCCTTATTATGATCTTTCTCTTTATCATCCTTTTCCATATTCCATCCCCTATATTGATTCAACCTGCCAAGTTGGCTGGAGTACACAAACAAATTTTATTCGGGGGTGAGGATCTAAGGTACAAATACAGATTGCATTGATTAACATTCAGCATTTTGGCTCAGACAGTTTCCAAAGTTCCACAGCGGGGCATTCCCCAGCCAAGAGTCTTCAACTTATTTTAAAAAATCAATCCATTGTCTACTTCTTGCCCAAATTAAGCTAACTCCCCTTTAGCCCGTTTCTCCCCTTATCCACCCTAAATCTGACCTATACAGTGAAGTTACTTTCTGCTCAAGACCTGGCTTTTCTCCTTCCAGTCAACCTAAGTCACATAATAGTCATTCGGATCATCATCTTGGGGATGATTCCTGGAAAGAAGCATCTTCTCCTTGCTCAAGATTATCACTCTACTAATACGTTTGTCATAACCTTACCACCAACCCCATTTATAAGCTGTCACCTCACCTTTGGCTTGCAGAAAATCCTATTATTTTCCATTTCTCATGCTTAAAACACATACCTTCCCCTCTCTTTATAACAAATACTCAATATTCTGAACTGTTTCTATCTGAAACATTTTCAAACCCATGTGTAAAGCTCAAACTTGTCTCTCAGTTAACCCCAGAAGGGAAGGATCTAGAAACTCTTTTATAATACCTCTTATATATATCCTGCTCCATCAGAGAAATCAATATCTGAGGAAAAGTTGCCATAGTTCTGCTGTGCTGGAGCAGTGCCCTGTGGTACTGTTGTAATTAAGGGTTTGTCTAAGTTCAATTAAAAACTCTGATATATTGCCATGTGATAAATTGGCAGTTCAACTTTACTCCAGGCAAAATTTGGCATATGAGCTCCATACCACCCCAGTGCCTCTCAAAGTGGTGCATTATGATCAGCTGTCACTGCACCATGCTTAATAGAAGCCAAAAAAATAAATAAAAATGAAACAATATGACTATATTACCAAGCGTCCTAACAAAGAGGCCAGCAGTCTCAATTTATATCATCAGATGAGATATAAGAACCGACTCTACAGATTAGACATCCTAGGGGACCTGTTCGGAAAAGGAACTAGGAAAATTAGGTTGCCAGATCACAACAGATGGTCAAGAAAGCAAATGATCCATTTGGAGAAAGCTTCAAAATTCAGGGATACCAGGGAAATAAAATTACCAATGCCAACAGTAAGTTAGAGAAGTTGAGTAGGAATAATTAATTTGCTGACTCAAGTCAGAGAGATAAAAGTACTAATATTTTGTTATACGTGTGCGTGGTTTTATTCATGCACGTATGGAATGCACTCACCAAATTGACATTATTTAAATTATGTGACTCTAACATGAAGTAACATTTACCTTTTCCTAAATACTGGTATTTGTTGTTTTTCCATATTTTATAATAATCTTCTTTCAGTTACTGCTTTGAATGTCAGTGGCAAATCCTGATTGCTAAAACAGTGGAAGAGTATCTATGGTGTGATTATTTAAAGGTTAGCTCAGACCTGCCTGTTTAATAACCAGGAACCATAATGCCTTTTTGGTTTGGCTGACTCTAGCCTTTGTGTCATCTGTGGTCATTCAAATCTTTTTGGCTTGCTCTTGGCCTTCAGAGCAGATCGGCAAATGAATTTATTTCATTTTCCCAATGCGAAAACATTTTTAAACATTTAATGGTCAGATTACCAATGACAAATATATTTTAAGAGTTTGGTAATGGAGCCTCTGGTATTTACAATGAAAGTGGTAACCTCTAGTGTGTAACCAAGAGTGTAGTATTTTCTGGGGCTCAAGAAAGATATATAAATAAAACAACGAGTAGATCTGAGATATCTTCCTGTCTCAGAACTGACCCATGTACATTACCAGTTATACCTTGTTAGTTCTTTGGGCAATTTTCAAAATAGGCTGATTCTGGCTCAAGAAAGGCATCAACTCACTCTGAGTCCCTCAAGCCATTGATAGGGCCTCAGTAATATTCAGTGAAAGCGGAGGAATGTACAGAAGAGCTGATGAGTTTCCAAGATCTAGGTTTATGCTCTATGGTGGCCAAATAAACAAACAAATAACAAAAACACAAAATAATAATTACAAATACTGTGTTTTGGCATCAGTACTGTATGACAATAAAAGTGAAAAGATAGCTCAGTAACCCAAAAGAAGATAATAAAAAAAAGAAGAAAAAAAACAAATAACCTGCCCTGATAGTCCCTAACAGCTAATTTTTCTGATTCCTAACAGATTTTTAATGGAAAAATGCATTGGTATTACAATAACATGATTTCAGATGATTGAAGTTGCCTTAATTTCAAAAGCAGGCCATTTCTCAGTCGTTTTTCTGTGTTGCTGACTTACCATTGCATCTGTATGAACCCATATGATGCTGTGATTATTACTCACAGTGTCAGAAATTTTCTGAGTAGAGCCAGCCCCTTTACAAGATACAAACCAGAGTTGCCCCAAGAGCTTTACAGGAAAAATCGTCTATCCTCTCCCTCTACAGCATCATTTATTAACTCGCCAACAGACTTAGAGGTAGACAGAAAAACAACATGCAATACAGTCCCTGACCTAAAGGAAAATCCCATGGGCAATTTATAAGGAAACTAAATATTCAAGTGCCAGTGTGTGAACTACCAGAAACCATGTACCAATTAAGACAAATTTATTCAACAATACTATGTTAAATATTGAGGGACACCAAAAAATAAAATAAAATACAGAGGGTGCCAAAAAAATGTATATACATTTTAAGAAAGGAAACCTGTATTTAGATTGTAGTACTCAATATATACCGATAACAAAAGATGAATACAAATCATGTATATACATTTTTTTGGCACTCCCAGTATATGACCCTTAAGGGGAAGGAAAATGGAAGACAATTTTACAAACCCATGAGATGGCAATATGCTATGGAAAAGAGACAGGCTCTGCACTCTGGTATACCAACCCAGGTTGAAATTCAGAACTACATTCCACTTGTCAGTTGTATCAACTTTTTCTTTTTTTGAGGGCAGTGACACTGGCCCTCATATGTGGGACCCAAACCGGGGCCACTGGCTTCCCAAGCCAGCGCTTAACCACCGTGCCACTCGGCCAGCCCGTCAACTTTTGATCTTCTGTTTTCTTATCTATAAAATGGGAATAATATGACCTGCTTTCAAGGTTGTTATGAGAATTAATGGGATGATGTGTGACAGAATGTAAATCATTTTTTGTGTTACAAAAAATATTTTTAAACTGCTTTCTGTAATTCTAAAGAGAGCAAATTCAGCCTTTATTGGGTGGGCCAGGAGATGAGAGTAAAGAATGAAAATTGAAAGAGTAAAATTGCTTTTGCAAGGGAAGGGAGAGCTAACGAGTGACCCTGTGTCTGTGTGTGTGTGGGGTGGGGTGGGGCAAGGATTATATCCAAATAACTTAGAATCATATTGAGAAGGGCTTTGAAAGCCAGATAAAGTTTGTACTTGAGGCAGTAAGCAGTCAAGAGCTTTACAGAAGTTTTAGAAGGAACACTTAATGATGAAGATTGTGTCTAGAGAATTAACTTTGTGTTATGAAAACGTTGTGATAATGGAGCCATACTGGAAAGAGAAGAAACTACTTTTAAAAATTCTGAGTATATTAAGTGTCAGTTACTGTCCTAGAGTGGGGATGGAGCATGAAAAAAAAAATAGACAATACTCCCTGTCCTCTTGGGGCTTCCATTCTAGTGGGAGAATCAGACAATAAACAAGATAAATAAGTAAACTATGTTGTATGGTAGTTAACGATAATTGCTAGGTAGCAAAATAAAGCAGAGAAAGTGGATAGGAAATGTCAATGTTGGGTGTGGTGAGGGTAAGATTCAATTGGTATAAAGAGGGCAAGGAAGGCCTGACTGAGGGGATGTTTGAGGAAAGACTAGAAAAAAATTGAGGAGACAAATCAATAGCAAACAATAAGTTTGCTTATTGAAGGGGACTTTGCTTATTGAACCTTGGAGGGGAGGGTGCCTGGATGCTTGTGGGAAAGTGACCAGAGAAGAGAAATGAGGGTGTGGAGTGAGAACAGTGGGCCCCAGAAAGGCAAGTTGGCTCAGTTATGCTGGAACTTTCTCTTACCTGTGTTACTTTTCTTCACATAACTTACATTACCTGACATTATATTACATATCTACCTTTTTATTGATTTCCTATCTCTTTCTACCTCACTAGGAAATAAGCTCTATAGAGGTAGGACTTTGTCTCTTCACCATACAGTGTCTGACTCAAACTGGGAATCAATTTTATTCAATAAGTTAATGAATGAAAGGGAGGAGCCTACAACATAATGTTAACTATGAAAGAGTGAAAATGGAAAGGGCCTTTGAGTTGGAAAGGAAGACATTTACTGGCTTGGTAGCCTTATGGTTCCTTGAAAATAATAAATGCTTGCAGGGGAAGGGGGAGGTTGTAGCACAAGGAAATAGAAGGAAAGAAACCAGATAAAGATATCAACCAGTTTGTAAGCTTCCATAACAACTGAATTAAGTTTACAAAACTGACTGTGATATATTCTATTTCCTTTCTCTAACTTATTTATGATGTATTTACCCTCTTAAGTAGATACTTCACAAAACTGAGTATATGGTATTATGCTGATCCATTGCATTCCTTGGAGAACTGACAAATCCCATTCTGCTCATTGTTAACATAATTTTAATTGAGATATTGAACCCCATGTTAAGACTTAACTATAATCTCATTTACTGTGTGGGAGGTGTTATCTAGCTCATGACTGAGATAAAATCTTAGGAAAAATATATCCTCAAACTGCAGAATATGAAACAATTAAGCCTAAGTGACTGGAGAATATTTCTATAATGAAATGAAGTAATATATGTGAAAAAGCTTTGTAAGTAGTATGAAAATATACAAATAATGCCATTGAAAAGAAAACTACATGTCTCCTGTCTCAGCTTGAAAAAAAATCAGACCTTCAAAGCTACATTATAAAAGAAGAAAGCATCCTACAAACTCAGATATTTATTTACACAGTGTTATTTAAAAGGAAATACTGTAAGCTGTGAGTTGTTTATCTGAAATCTTTTAAACATTTCTATGCCAAAGAATAAAGAAAATACAGGAAAGGAAAAGAAAAGAAGACAATCTCTCCTGCAATAGAGATGCTAAAGCTTTATATTAAGTAACATTTTGGGGGTGAGGGAACATATCTGATCCTCAGGGAAACAGCTTTCACAAGGCAAAACTAAACAATAAAGTGCAAAAATAATTTCATGAGACTGTGTTAATAACACCACCAACAAAAATTCCCCGCTGGGAGTGCTCTCATTTTAATTAATCTTGGGTACTGCCTTCTTGTCTGATTTTTACCATAGAAAAGATTTTGAAAATGAAAATGAAAAGAAAATGAACACGTCCTGAGCAGGATCATCGTGAACTGTAACAAAGTGGTTATAACTTAAGGCATTGTATAGTTCCTCTTGTAAACTTAATCTCTGGTTGCTTTTAACTATGGTGGGAAATAATCTATGCTGCTTATAAACGAGTCAAAAATATTTAGTTCAAAGTTAGAGACACTTAAAGTATGTGGGTTTTCCTTACATATCAGCACATCATAAGAAAACGTTGAATTTTATGATACATCAGAAATAAATAAGACATACATTTTAAGATCATTTTGCAAAATGAACTTTTTAAAAAATATGTGCATTTTATTTACTTCCTGGACCATGAATTTATTTACAGTGTAAGTACAAAAATATTTTGAAATGGACAAAAGTAGCTTAGATTCAGTTTTATTTATTTTCCCCTACCTACAAAGCTTTCTCTTGATTTGGGTAAAATAGAAAATAGCAATATTGGATAGCCTCACAGTTCTTGCGTTGCTAGGCTACAGGTGTGCCCATTTAACCTGCTTCTTGGCAGCACAGTTTCCAGGATGCCAGGTAAAATATATGCCCTTATTTTCTGATAGAGGAGAAAAGGAGGGTTGACACCCTCTCCTTCCCTTGTTTGTTGAGCAGAGTAGAGAGGACATGAAAGACAAATACATACATAATGGTAAGCTCCAAAAAACTGACAGCTCCACACCTTCCACCAGGTAATAGAAGTAGGAAACACGGTGTGTCTTAGTGCATGTTCAGTGGTCTTCAGATCAGGAGAATACAGGAGCATTTGCCATACCCCTGCCTTCCCTGGTTTCCTTTTCTACTGCCTGTCTCCCTCACATTCTCATAGATTTACAAAATATATGATATAGGGAGCATTCTGGGTGTGTTTTCCTGAAGGACAAAATCAATCCCTCTTTCTCCTTCCCCCCTCCTCTCTCTCTCCCCTAAAGAAATACATTCTCAAAATATAAGTTCCTTTTTGTAAAAAGCCTTGTAAAAAGGGTTCTTAACAGGATTCCTAAAGTGGTGACCTGGCTGCTGAATGGCACATCCACCCCCCAGCTCTACCAACCCATCTGTACCCCAACCCCTGGCATCACGCACACATCCCTTTGCTTTCTGGTGCCCCCAACACTCCTGACTCCTGCTTTCAACACATTAAGGCTCTGTAATCCCTTTTACACAAATTTCCCAGGATTTTGTGAAAAGACAAGGTGTCCTTCCCTCAGTATTCCTGATGAGCTCCCCATCCCCAATTTCTTGCCCATCATGCTTTGGGGCCTCAAGCCCCAGATCCCAATTTCCCCAAAGTTTTCGTTGCACTGCTGTTGAGCCCACACTGTGTCTGCTCTGTAGCAACCAGACATGTGGTAAGCCTCCTCAGAACAGCAGAGGATGCTAGCTGTTCCAAGTGAATCAAACACTTGGTTCCTTTGTTGGAGTCATTGTTACATCCTTGTAAGATATGGCTTTTTAAAGATACCTGTACAATGATTGGTAGAATGTAAAAATCCCTTTAAAGAAGCAGGAGAAGTAAACATGACTATTACAGAGCAAGCATCCTTGAGATGCATGCCAATATGATGCTCTATAACAAGTGTGATCGCCTCCCTTCATAACCTGCACACAAAACTGTCCTTCTGGCAATGCTAAGGTCTCTTCTCTGATAGGGACACCGATGTTCAAAGTCATTTTTGTACAGCTTTAAATAAAGAGCTTGTTTTTCAGATTTTAGATCAAAATGCTGATGAATCATTGAAACAAGAAAAAAATGAAGTTTCTCTTATGAAAAAAGGTAAAAAAAAATTCAGTTTACATATATTAGCTATAATGTTTGAATTGTTTTCAATATGACTTACGTGATATATCTTATGTGGGCTATAGATCAGAAGTTTGGCATCAGTTTGGATTTTAAAAAATAAATAAATTTGGGGAGTCAGAGGAAGTGTAATAGATATATATGATATGGGGGGGAGGAGTGGGGTGGCCAAATGGGAGAGGGGGGGTTGTCACTTTGAGGGGTAAAAAGTATAACTATTGCACTGTGTTGTACACCTGAAGCTAATTAAAAATAAATTAATTAATTTAAATAAATAAATAAATAAATAATAAATAAATTTGTTGTTCTAGAAGTGGGAGGTGGACTTGGTAGACAGCTGCCAATCTCATGTGTTTTGAAGGGGCAGAGATACCTCCTGCTGAGAATAGTGCCCCTAACACTGTCACACTGACTGCAACTTAGACGTTTGCCGAGGACTGATATCAGATCTGTAATTTTCAGATTCTATTTTGAAAATTATAATGACATTCCCCTGTTTCCAATCATTTAGTCCTTTTCCTACTTTTCATGATTCCATTGAGATCACTAAGAGTAGTTCAACAAACACATAGTTCTTCCCTGCCTTTGAGATGTAATTTGTCACAGGTGAGAGACTTGAACTTCTTTTAAAACATAAATTTGCCTTCTTATAATTTTCATTCAATCCAAAGACAATTTCCTAGGATAGAGAAGCTGGAAACAAACTGGACTCAGAACATTTTATTTTCTTAAATAAAATGCAGGTTAGAAGACATCCAAAACAGAAAAAAAAG
Organism: Aselliscus stoliczkanus; assembly: GCA_033961575.1. Classification (NCBI taxonomy): domain Eukaryota; kingdom Metazoa; phylum Chordata; class Mammalia; order Chiroptera; family Hipposideridae; genus Aselliscus; species Aselliscus stoliczkanus. The sequence continues at coordinate 75,028,812 of CM066729.1, forward strand.
AAAATTTTATTTTCTTAGTGTCTGCTCATTATTACTATAATTTCTTTATTATATATTATTATTAAACCATTCTCTAATTTTATACCACTGGGCCTAAGCAGTAAGTCTATTTCTTTTGTTGTCATTTTCTTATTCTGAAATAGATTTTAAAGCCTTTATTAGTCTCATTAGCAAGTCACAGCTTATTTTGGCTTCATCATTTGTAATCCTTTTTGTGTTGATTCATGATTATGTGTCCACTTTTGGTTGTAAACTCTCCCTTCCTTCATACTTTGTTGCTTAGATAACCTAAGCTATTCATTCACATTTTTATATTTGAACTCATTACTGAGGTCCCTAATTATCCATACTCTTTCTTTTTTCATCTTTTTTTTTTTTTTTTTTTTTTTTTTTAAAGATTTTATTGGGGAATTGGTGGAGGGGAACAGCGTTGGGGAATCGGGGAAGGGGAACAGACAAGTTGCCGTCTTCTTGTTCTTCAGTTTTAGTTGCGGAGGATGTTGCTTCACGGTTGGTATCGTCATTGCTCTTCCCGGATGAGGCAGATCGGTCGCTGGCCTCCGGATGTCGCTCATCACGGCTATTGGCAGCTCATGCTGGCTGCCAGCCGCTCACGCTGGCTGTGGGCCACTCACTGCAGCCTATGGCAGCCCACCGCAGCAGGGGCTGCAGCCCACACCATCACCGGGGCTCGCACAGCCCAGCTCCAGGTGGAGCTGTTGTCAGCTGCAGAGGGCAGTGTCACTGGCCCTCATGTGGGATCCGAACCGGGGCCGCTGGCATCCCAAAACCAGCGCTTAACCAATGCGCCACTCGGCCGGCCCTCTTTTTTCATCTTAATTAGAATAATTTGCAATTTCACAACCAGGATTTCTTTTGTAAGGATCCCTTAATTTTAAAGCCAGTCTTTTATAGAAGTTTCAAACTAACATGCCTTCAAGTATGTGCCTGTTGGGTTTCCAAATTGTAATGGAAAAATTGTTAATTCAGTTTTGATCCTAACATTAATATTTAATTTGAAACACTCATTCTGGGTTTAGAAGGAACAAATTGTGAAATACTTTCAAATTACTGTAATTATGGATTAGTTGGCTGTTGGGTTAAAAAATTTCATTTTGCAAGTCAGTGAGCAAAATCAACAGTGCCTGCAGTGTGCTTGGAAAACCTCTATTTATTCACTTGTATTTCCTTAAAGGAGACCGGCAGAGCCTCAGCCATTTACCCACTGTGTAAAACTTTCCTTGTTGTTGTCCTGTTCCACTTGGCGTTCAGTGGTCCTAAACTTGTAGTCAAGGGTTTATTGGGTGGAAAGCTATTTGGATAGATATCACAAAGAATTCTAGAGATGAACAAAGGACACATTGACTTACTGCTTATACTGTCCCCAAACACTCTTAAAACCAATCCAAGGGGATCAGAGCATTTCTGCTTCTCTGTGGACTGAAAACAAGCTACTAACTTCTTTGAACCTACAGTTCTGAGGTTCTCTGAGTAAGAAGACCGACTAGATGACTCTAGGTCTCTTCCTGCTTTGAAGTAAGACTCTACTGGAGACGCATTTCTGATTGGTATCTGTCAGTGTCTTTGAACCTGAGCCCAAAGTGGAATAGAGCAGGATACTAGAGGGAAGACAGATGGTTGTCTGGCCAGAAGCTAGTCAGATAGGGTAAGCTGAACAGTTCCAATCAAGTCACTCCATGCACAGCAATCACTAATAATTAGCATCATTAAAAAGAAATTACAAAAAAGTTACAGAAGCTCTTGGATTATTGTACACACTTTAAACACTTCATTAAAAGGTTATTATAAATTGCCTTGAGAACATATTGGTGTAATTTTACAAAAAAGTTTGAATACAAAGCCAAATTATATACAAGTAGTTGATGAACTGCTAACACTTCTTTCCATTCACTTTATTATATGATCATCAGAAAATGATTGTCTTCATTTTGCCTGTGTTCTTTTGAAGTAAAACAGGAGCTGTGCAGTGAAACTGTAGAAATAAAGAGAGACTCTTCATTACTTAACAGGGAAAGGTGAGTGTACTGCAATTATGCAAAATGCAAGTGAGTGAAATTGTAGTGCTGAAAAGTAATTATCAGTGTTTAAATACAAGAAGAAAGAAAATAATAGCAACAAGCAAAGGCAATTAAGAATGGAACCAAACTTCACAAAGGAGACAAAAAAGAATAGAATGCACTAGATTTTTTACCTTTTCCCCCAAATTTTTCATTTTCTTTTGTGAGGATTTGGGAATAATGAAATGGAGCAGGTTTAACTTCCTACACCTGACAGGCAACTAATTCATATGACTGTAATGTAATCAAAGAATGGAAAATGTCACATATAGAAAGTATAACTATGAAATCATGAACCAGTTTTTTGTGTGGTTCATTATCTTATTGTCATACATGTATGTAATTATAATAATCACTGCATGCCAGAATTTTCTTGACATGAGACTCTTGTGTCTTTTAAAATAAACTCAGCTGAATACCTAATAGAATGAAAAGAATGTTTTCAAGGAAGCAAGCTCTTACCCACACTCTACCACAAAGCTATCTAAGCCGCTTTTCAGACATTCAAACCCAGTGTCTCTGAATCCAAACTCTCTGCTCTTTTTGCATAAGAGCACATTGAATCAAGTGCAAGAAAAACAGAGAGAGCTTCTATGTTCCTGCACTTGCTGACATAGTCACTCTAACACTCAAATCTCATCACTTCACTCTTCTATTCAAAAGCCTTTCATAACCCCATCACTTTTAAGATAAGTTACAAACTCCTTAGCATGGTACAAGTCCCCTTCACTCTTGACTCTCTCTTTAGCCCGCGCTTTGCTTCTCAGAGTTTTTAAATTGCTTATAATTCTGTTTTACTATCTATTTCTTGTCCACACTGCTTCCTTTGTTTGAATGCCCTCTGAAGCCTGTATACCTGTCTGTTACTTCATTCAAGTCTCAATTCGAGTGTTGTCTCCTTGGGGACCTGTCACTCCGAGGCAAGTTCAAGTACTCACAGAGCCCCTGTTGCAGTGATCATATTGCATCATAACTCATTCAACTTCAATAATTATTTGTTAAATAGCGACTATGTTCTGACACTCAATAGTGAGCAGTGCTTCACAGCCAAGTGGAATTTTCCGTCTGAATATCTGTCTTCCATTGCGTTAACCTGCATCAAGGATAGGGGTTGTCTCTTCTTCTTCATGACTCCAAGCCTCTGAGAAGTCTTCCCCGACCACTCCATCTCAAATAGCCTGCCACACTTCTGACATTATCAAATCATACCCTGTTTTATTTTTCCTAGAGCACGCACTTACTACCGTTTTCAAGTATCCCATTATCATCTCCTTTTAATGTTATATATTCCAGCTTGCTTATTTTCTATATTTCTTTTTCACTAGATGCTAACTCACTCAATGAGAGCAAGGCCTGTATCACTTACCTCTGTGTGTTCTTAGTATCCAGAATAGCATCTGACTACAAGTTGCTATAATTAATTAATATTTGTTGATTGAATAAATTATGCAATTTTTCTCCAGTGCTATTTTTAGGCCATTATATGGACAATGCTTTATCCTAGAGTTATTTATTAAGATTTGAGTAAATATTTAAAGTCCATCCAAGAACTAAAACACATTGTGTGTATGTGTGTATAATTTTATATATTACTTTTAGGTTTTAATGGGTTTATGTTTTTTATATCTCTCTGAATCATAAGTACAATATGAATGTTAGAACTATGACCCAATTAAAACAATCTTAGTGGAAGAATCTTATCAAACTCATTACTGGTGGTAGTGAGGATAAAGATGATGATAATGACAATAATAATTAGCTATTATTTACTTAACACTTACTAACAGTGGGCATTGAGGTAAATTCTTTTTTTCTTTAAAGATTTTATTGGCGAATAGGGGGAGGGGAACAGACATGTTGCTGTCCTTTTGTTCTTCAGTCTAGTTGTAGAGGACATTGCTTGACTGGCCCATGTTGATATTATCATTGCGCTATTCCCTGGTGAGGCAGATCGGTCGCCGGCCCTTGGATGGCCACTCACGGTGGCTCTTGGCAGCTCACACAGGTTGCCAGCTGCTCAAGTTGGGTGCCAGCCACTCACTGTAGTTTATGGCAGCCCACTGCAGCAGAGGCTGCAGCCCACACTGTTGCCAGGTGGAGCTGTTGTTCACCATCTTAGCTATAGAGGCAACCAAGTGGAGCTGTTGTTCACCATCTTAGCTATAGAGGGCAGTGTCATTGGCCCTCATATGTGGGATCCGAACCTGGGCCCTGCTGGTCAGAGCTGGCATCCCAAGCCAGCTCTTAACCAATGAGCCACTCAGCTGGCCCCGAGGTAAATTCTTTGTACATGTTATTTAATTCTCAACACACCACTGTGAGATAAGCTGTATTATTATTTGACAGAAAAAGAAACAGAGGTTCAGAGAGGCATCTCTGTGCATTGGTGTAGTACATTTTATCCTCTATCACCAACACCAGCATAAATTTCCAGCATCCCCGAAATGGTAAAAAAAAAAAAAAGTTTTTAAAGGTTTTTTAAAATAAAATTTTAGTAATAAATAATAGTAATAAATAATCTCCTTCATAAACGAGATTACTATTGATGGACATTCAGACATCATGCAAGTATTCTTTAGCAAACAATTAAGCATCATAATATTTTTTTTCTTTTTTTAATTGGGAAACAGTGTGTTTTTCCAGGACCCAACAGCTCCAAGTCAAGTAGTAGTTTCAATCCAGTTGTGGAGGGCGCAGCTCAGTGGCCAATGGTGGGATCGAACCAGCAACCTTGGTGTTATGAGCACTGCACTCTAACCAACTAAGCTAACCAGCCATCCCATAATATTCTTAATCTTAAATAAAATATCAGCTGAAGTTAGTATAATTAATGCCAAAGAACTATTGACAATAGAAGCACATTTCATTTGGTATGAACTATCATCCAATTTTTAAAAGGCCCATACAGTATAAGCATACAAAATTGTCTAGAGATGTCATCTTAATTTATGGATGTTAGCATGAGAAGATTTAAAAAATCTCCTATTACTTGACAAGCAAACACAACTCTGCATGATCTGACTCACACCTGCTTACACAGCTTTGTCTCCCATAGTGCATGGCCCCCATCCCTGTTGCACTTTGTTCCCACAATACTGAAAGCTTTGGGTTTCTTTAACGTACAGCACTATTTTAAGCATCCTCATTGTGAATTATTCTGCATGCTGGAGTCAGTTATCCTTTCAAAACATGTATGAGATCACCTCACTCCCATGCAAGAAACCCTCCAATAGTAGTGCCCGCTCTGCTTAGAATAAACTCCAGTTCCCGCTCCATGGCCACAAATGATGGCTTCTTACATCATTTCTCTCCCTCTTCCTGTGCACTCAACTTCAACAACTGTGGCCTTCTCACTCTTTCTTTGAACAATCCTACCATGTTATTATCCCAGGATCATTACAGTTCACCTGGAACACTTGTCTTTCTTCAGATTTGACTAAATATTTCTTTCAACTGACTTTGCCCCCTTTTAAAACATTTCTGTACACACCTTCTTCCAGGCTAAAATAGAGCTTTAGTTTAAAATCCTCTTTCAGCAGCTGGCCGAGTGGCTCAGTTGGTTAAGAGCTCGCTCAAGAGTGCGAGCTGAGCTCTGAGCAACAGCTGTTCGAGGCCAGCCCGAGCTGAGTTGCCGTTGAGCTGCCAACAGGTGGCAGGATGGCTCAGCTAAAAAAAAAAAAAAAAAAAAAAAATTCATCCAACTAAAAGCCTCTTTCAGCAAATAAGAAACAAATGGTATATGACTACTCTTGTTAGGAATAAATCACCACCAATTCTATTTAGTTGTGAGCACCCGAACACCTTGAAAAAAGATTTGGCTGAAATAAATAGTAATTTTTCTACTTGAGAATTGAGTTTATATAATTATATAAATGACAATTTTCAGCATTACATTTATGTCCTTGCTTTCATTTGTTGTGTATGAACATTGCATGTGTTGTATATTGACATTTCTGAATTTATTGGTATCTAATGTGATTCCTACTTTGAAATGATAAACCTCAGCTTGTTTTTTTGTCCAGTGTGCTGATGGAAGATTTAAATCCAAGTTCTGGACACAAACCCAAAGTTTCTGTGAGTGATGGTTGTAAAGTTGCTTCTTCGCTGACAAAGTTTTCTCAAAGCACATCTGTCAAGGAAACAGCAAGAAAACTGATGTCTAATTTATGGTATATATATTTACTAACATATTTCTACATGCTTTGTTGAACTTTCTAAGCAGTGACAACTCCTGATTTTGTTTTTCCTTATTAAGTGGTAATGTTAATGAGGAAATTCAACAAATGATTTTATGTCTTCTAACTATACTGATTTAGACATATCATGGGTTAAATGTCCCTTGAAATAGACCTACAGTCGCTAACTGCCTATTATTACATAGTCTGGCAATATGGTAGATGTTAGTCCTCTCTCAAATGGAATAAAGAATTTAATGAGTTTGCCTTACTGAATAAATTCCTCCTTTCCTTCCTCTCTCCTCACCTCCCTCCTTTTATTTTCCTTCCTTCCTTCCTTCCTTCCTTTCTTCCTTCCTTCCTTCTCTCCCTCCCTCCCTTCCTCCCTCCCTCCCTCCCTCCTCCCTCTCCTCCTCCCTCTCCTCCTCCTCCTCCTCCTCCTCCTCCTCCTCTTCTTTCTTCTCTCTCTCTCTCTCTCTCTCTCTCTCTCTCTCTCTCTCATTCGCCTCACAAAGACCCTCATGACATTTATATGGTCTTCTAAAAGGAATCTTTTTGTAGCTTTACATATGAAAATCACTGAGTTTTACTTTTGGTTCAATGTAGAATATTAACACGTGTGGGCATGGTTAATGAGGAATTTAGATATCTGGATCTCAGTTCTCAAAGGATGCAGCCACAGAGTGGGTAAAGTCCAGGATTCAGAGTTTTTCCAAGTAGCGACTGATGCTAGAAGGAAGCTTTATGATCAAGCCAAAGAAGTTAGGATACCCAGGAATGCTCTAAAATAGGATTCATATGGGAGGGTGGGGGCTGCAGCAGTAACACCACTAAATTAATGCAGCCAATTGGTTTGGTTGGTGTTCACAGACTATGAGGAAATGGTGTAAGGTAAGAAACTTTCTGTCAAGCAGACCACACAATATGCTCGAGCTGGAATATGTTTCCTCTGAGGGCAGTTACTTTGACTTTTTGATCAGTGACAGACAAAATCTTGAAGAAGGGATTTTGCAAAGAATAGAAGCAGGTAGGGAAAAAAAGAAAGGTAGAGGTTGGCCATATGTATAAGAAAGATCCAGCCTCTACACAGGCCCAGGTTGTGATCTTGTGTGTGAAGTAAACTGCAAACCACTATATGCCATGAGCTCAATTCTGCAGTTGCCCTGGGCTTTTTGGAAGTTTCTGTGGCAGCATCCAGGGCTGTGGGGCTGTGCTTGTGTAGGCCCCACCTACCATCCTTTAGGAACAACTTCTAATAATGCGTCCTACCGCAGAAGAGAGGAGGAAGCACTTGCTTACATGTAGGTGGATCTACCTTGGACTTTGCATCAGGACACGTTTTCACTAATGATACTAGACATCCAGAGATAAATTAATTGACCAAGAAATGAAGTCAGAGTGCTACATCTGAATGCTAAGTTCTGACCACCAAATCCACCGTAGTGCCTGGGTTGGCAAGCTTGTACCAGCCTGGGAGAGAGACAGAAGCGGACCAGATCTCAGTGTTACACAGATATCCTCAGGGTGGAAAAGGCCACTTGTCCAATGACCTGGATGGATGTTAGCCTTATACTGCTGTGGCCTGTAGTATAGTCCCTAAGGAATGGGATTCCCCAACCAGTTTTTACCTTCTGTCAGTATTTGATGAGAAGTAATATGTAAGATTATCAGTTTTCAGATGGATAGCCATATATTTGACTCCTGGTGTTTTATTTACTAGAGCTAAGATTCAGGGATGTGCGTTGGTCACTAAGACATTGTAGTGTGCAATAAATTGTATATGTCTGAGCCTGGGCATATTTAAAAACATGTGTGCATATTTTTAAAAATATATGGGTATGATCACATGTCTAGTGATTGGAACATTGCTTCAAGAGAACCAGGCCTTCCTGATAATTAATAGCTGTCATTGTTGAGCTGTTACTATATTTTAGGCATTCACCCAAGTGCATTGTTTACATTAACTTTTCATTTCCACAAACTTGTGAGATTGGTATTATTTTTAACTTTTTTTATGGATAAGAAAACTGAAGACTAGAGAAATTAAATAACACACTGAAAGTCTCAAAGGCAATTACACAGCTACTAAGGACAGGCTAGGGTTAAGTTCTGGCTCCCTGGTTTGGGATCACATGCTCTTAACCACTGTGTGGTGTGTGTGTGTGTGTGTGTGTGTGTGTGTGTGTGTGTGTGTGTGTGTCCACACAATGACCCTTGGAAAGACCTCTCTGGTTGTGTTGCAGCACAGTTTGAATGGACCACTGTGTATCACTGTTTTCTTTATATTTCACTTGGCTAATTTCTGTTCTGCATCTAAGTGTATTTTACCATTAATTTTAATGAGTTACATGAGATCAAAAAGGAGATAATCTGATTGCGTACACTAGGACTCCACTTCTATAATTAGGTATCAATAGAAAATTAAAATTTCCTGGAAACCATCTCCCTAATGAACATGTAGAATCTTTAGTGCCTGAAATCCCCATACTATTATCACCTGAACACTCTGAAAGCCAAATGTAATAATAAGTCAGATTTTTTTGGGGGGGCACCAGCTTGAATTTTTGTGCTGATTGTTTTATAAAAATATTATTCAGTGGGAAAAAATTGTACAGCACAGAAGGCTTTTTTTTTTAACTTTTTTGGGGAACAGTGTGTTTTTCCTGGACCCATCAGCTCCGAGTCAAGTTGTCCTTCAATCTTAGTTGTGGAGAGCGCAGCTCAGCTCCAAGTCCAGTCACTGTTTTCAAACTAGTTGCAGGGGGCACAGCCCACCGTCCCATGCGGCAGCAGGCACTCTAACCAACTGAGCCATCTGGCTGCCCACCAGCAGCTCAACAGCAGCTCAGCCCCAGTCATTGTCTTCAATCTAGTTGCAGAGGGCACAGCTCACTGGCCCATGTAGGAATCGAACTGGCAACCCTGGTGCTCAGAGCACGCACTCTACTCAACTGAGTCACCTGGCCGCCCAGAACATAAGACTTTAACTGGAACAAAACAAGCTCCTCATTTACCAATTTTCTCTTTTGCCTGTTGTATGTAGTATGTTTTTTTACATTTCACCAGTGAATGATTTCTTATCTTTTTACAAAGAAGAAAATTGAGGTATATGGAGGTTAAGTATTTTGCCAGCACTATGTAACTCTTGGATGGCAGAATTTGAATTTGAATCCTGGCAGTCTGGTCTCACAATCCTTGCTCTTAGCTGCTAACCCTATAATGTTTTGGTTTATGGTTGTAAATATAAACTTAATAATAAGGCAGACTTCATTTATTTCAACTCTACAAAAGTCCAAACATGCTCTGTGTTGTCTTAAATTTTAAAATAAATTTTAAAAAGGAAGTCATTTTTTCAGGTTCTGAAGCAAAAGAAAAATCCATAAAAATAAATGCACTAGCAATTGAGGTCTGTTAGAAAACATGAAGTAATTCCTGGTTTTAAAAAGTGGAAACAGGCCACTTCCATTTCATCCTGGTCTTTCTCTTGTACTGGGCTGAAGAACATTTCACACTACCTCACGTAGGACACTTACTCTTCTCCTTAGCCAACCCCCAGCTTATTAACTAGGGTACTGTTGAAAAAGAACAGCTGGGTGACCAGGTACAACTCTGCATCCCTGCTCATTTCCAGAAACAGTGGAGTTGTGTTAATGCAAGTAAGAGATTTTTCTTAAGGAAAAATTACTCTGCTGAGAAAGAAATGTGATTATGGAGTAAAAAGGAAATGGCCCCCAAGGACTTTTCAAAGCTTGGGCATCACATATAGAGACAGAGCTGATTTAGTGTTTTAGCTCTCCTAGTTGACCTGCAAAAACTTCCAATTCAAACTTGCTGATATGGATATGAATTCTATAGGAATTCAACTGAGATGGGTATCATAACCAAAGACCTGCTATGGACCTGGGTGCAAGTAATAGCTCTAGAAGATCTTCCGGATATCTCTCTCTTGAATTCTTGAGAAGAGAGACAATATTAAACAAAGACAAATTCCTGATTTTATTATCAAGTCTGGGAGTAGAACTGTCAGTAAATGCCCCAGGGGGAGAAGGGCTGTTTGTGGTGGGACAACAGTCCATGAAAATGGCAGCACTTGGTTCCTGAGCCCTACAAAGGCATAGTACATGCAATTCAGTAGATGTTAGTTAACAGACGCCAGTTTATACCAATAGTTTTGTGCTGACACCTCCTGGCATGCCTCCATAAAGGACCTTTCATGGATTAGAGAATCACTATGTTCTAAGGGAAACCTGAGCTTTGAGGGTGGAGAGAGTTTTGATCAGAGATACCCTTGGGAACAAAAGAAGGTATTATTGGAGAAAACCATCAAAGAAAGGGACTCAAGGCAATAAATGAGGAAATTTTTAAAGTATTCTTAACCATGTACATTCAGACCCTACATTTGTGATTTTTGGCATCATACAGTTGTCTTTTTTTTTTTTTAACAGTATCCAGCAGTTTTCCTGATTTAATTTTTCAGGAAAAGAAAAAAGAAAGAGTCTGTGAGTTGTGCCTGGAGACCACAGGAGCTGGATAACTTGTCTTCCTCTCTAGCCAATTTTGTGAGACAGACTCCCCCAGGAAAAGCTATCAGCAGCAGCTCAATGCAGGAGAGAGAAAAAGGTTGAATAGCGGGGTCCTGGGGGAGACAAAGGAGAACACAGGCAACCTGAGCCTGATGGTTGGGCGGGGGTATCCTTAATAATCAGGAAGCCAGAGAGGTTCAAAATCAGAATGACTCCTCAATCAGTTTCCATAAAAATTACATGAAGTTATGTGTATAAAGCAGATAGCAATGCTTAGCTGCTTAAAGTGGTTAAATCTGACCAGGGGGTTCAATACCTTCAGAAAATAGTGAGTTCCCCAACATCTAGTGCAGCTGGCCTGGAATACTTTCTTCCCATGTCCCCAGCCCTTCTCCTCAAAGCGAGCTAATTGCTCTTCTTTGGGGCTCCCCAAATATGTGTTAAGGCCCTTCCCGTTGGTACCCATGGTACTACATTCCCATTCTCATCTTAGTTTGTTTTTCTAGAAGCACCTCCTTAGAAGATGGCTAATAAGTGCTAAATCTAAACCCAAAGTAATTTATACCTGCCATGGAAAGGACCAATGCTCAAAAGAGGTTTCATGGGAATGAGGGAGAAGGGGAAGGGATTAGACAGCATAAGTTGGTAACTACAATATCGCCACAGGGATATGAAAGATAGCTCAGGGAATATAATTAATTATGTAAATATTTTGTAGGGTGTCAGATGGTCACATGTCTTGTTAGGGAGACCACTTCATGGACGGTGTAGAGGCTTTACCGCTGCACTGTACACCTGAAGCTGATGTTGTATAATACTGTATGTGAACTATATTTGAATATATATATATATATTTGAATATATATATATATATATATATATAACATATATATAATATATATATAACATATATATATATATATATATATTATATATATATAATATATATTATATATATATATATAACATATATATATGTTATGTGATGTGGAGTATAGTGTGGGGATTGGGGTCAATGGAATTGTAACAGATATGTATGATATCAGGGGGTTCACTTTGTAAGGGGTAAAAACTATAACTACTGCATTGTTTTGTGCACCTGAAACTAATAAAAAATAATGAGAAAATAAAAAAGAAGGGGTTTCAACACTGCACTAGAGGCAGGGAGGCTGGGTTTAGCGAGAGAGAGGAGTGGTTTGTGTAAAAGACCTCTCACCCCTCTGTCCCACCAAACCAGCCATAAAGTTGGGACTCCAGGCACAGCTTTTCCTTTTATGACATCTGATTTTTGTTCATCTCAAATACCTGGAGGCCCCTTTTCCCTCTGTCCCCACCCCACTGGTCTTGTTACTAGCCAGACAAATAATTCCGAGCAGTGTGTGTGTGTGTGTGTGTGTGTGTGTGTGTGTGTGTGTGTGTGTGTGTGTGTTATTTAATATTGTGCAATGCTGATGATTTTTAAATATTTGGATTGAATGCCCTTTAAACAATAAATGAATATTAACAGAAATAATATACTTAAAATACTATGAATGTCGGCCAAGTGGCGCGGTGCTTGAACGCTGGCTTGGGAAGCCAGCGGCCCCGGTTCGGGTCCCACATATGAGGGCCAGTGACACTGCCCTCAAAAAAAAAAAATACTATGAATGTAAATTATATAAGAAATAGCTGTTTCTCTTTTTATGCCATATTATTTTATAGTTGACAAGTTTTATTAATCCCTTGGATAATATACATGAGGTTTTTCACATACTTCAAGATAAAAACACTCTGCGTACTTTTAAGATGTGGTAGCTATAAATTTCTAGATTTCATAGTCTCCTAGTAATGAAATATGTGTCCTCTAGGTGATTAATCATAGAAAAGCCATCTCACTAGGAGGGTGGGATGCTACTGCCTTTTGGCAAAATGAAGCAACTGTCAGAACAGTGGCCATCACAGTTTTGAAAGAACAGGGTCCATGTAAGATTTCTAAGAGTCGTCCTGGAGGGCCTGATGAAAGGGATTACTCTGGAGAGTTAAGTTCCTTGATTTTCTCCGGGAAAAAGTCAGTAAATCCAAAGTCAGCCTGTTCCCTGCAAGAATTTGCAATGCTGAGTGGCCTGCAAAGGAGAACACTCAAGTATAGGGCTTCCCTGGACTGCTTGGTGATGGGTGGGCATCGTGGGCCTGCGTCCCTCCCCCTTCCTCCCTTTTCCTCCCCTCCTCCCTCCCTCCTTTCCTCCTTTCTTCTTTCTTTCTCTCTCTCTCTCTCTCTCTCTCTCTCTCTCTCTCTCTCTCTCTCTCTCTCTCTCTCTCTCTCTCTCTCTCGTCCTCTCTCTCTTTCTTCCATAAACCTTTTATTTTAAGATAAGAATAAATTTAGGGCTAACCGAGTGGCTCACTCAGTTGGTTAAGAGCTCACGCAGTTGGTTAAGAGCTCGCTCAAAAGTGCGAGCTGAGCTCTGAGCAACAGCAGTTCGATGCCAAACCTGAGCTGAGCTGCCACTGAGCTGTCAACAGGTGGCAGGATGGCTTAGCTAAAAAAAAAAATAAATAAAAAAAATTAAAAAATTTGCATGCAGTTGTAAGAAATAATAGAGAGGTCACCTGCCATGTACCTGGTTTCTCCCAATAGTAACGTCTTGCAAAACTATAGAGCAGTATCACAATTAGTATATTGACACTGATACAGTCAAAATATAGAATAGTTCTGTCACCACAAGGAGCCCTCCTGTTGCCCCTTTATAGCCACATCCTCCGCCTTTTTCCCAGTCTGTGCTTTTTGGAGAACACTTTGGTCGCCAATGGTAAAAACAGTTAGTGGGCACGAATGTCCATCTTAACCAAGGTGTTTAACATGCAGGGGGTGGAGCCAGTTCTAACAGGTGAGTGCTACGTCTCTTGTCCTGGTATATTCCCATTTCTGCTGTGCTTATATTCCCAGGGAGATTCTTCTGTATTTCTTTCCTGACTATCAGCTCCCATCAGAATTTGGCTACACATCTATGGAGGAACTTGTAGCAACTTCTGAGGTAAACTTTTTGGAACGCTGAGAAAATGATAGAAGAACCTGAATTTGATCTTCATTGAAGAAAAATAGAAAATGTTACCAGTAAGAGGAACTAGAATGGCTTAAGTGAATGATGATGAGGATCTTTATACCAAATGGATGACTCAGAATTAAAACCAATGTGGCCAGGGGTTAAATAAGCTTTGGGAAGATCTTACACTGAGAAGAGTTGGTAGCAAAGATCAAAAGAAATGGGACATAGTCCCTCACTTCCCTTCCTTGCACCAAAAAATAGAGTTTCTATTTCATAGACACACTTCACCTTTTATGAGAAGCTGAGGCGAGGACTGGTTGGGTCAGCCATGTTACGGCTCAGAGCCCTGGTCTCATTAAAATCACTGAGACATCACAGGGAGATATGAAGAAAATTGTATTTACCAAATCTTTTCTCAGGGACAGTAGCATATATGATCGGAAGGAAAACTTTGATGGGCTCCCTCGGTTGTACAGGGCGGGCCTCAGACTGGCTCCCAATGGGTTGTCCCCAGGTTGCTGAGTCAGCACAGGCTGTGGTGAAGCCGAGCAAGGGACGTAGATCTGAGGCTGCCAGAGCTGCTCACAGGAGACAGGAGGAGAGCCGGCTTGGAGCAGGAGGGTGGGTGCGCTCCTTGCCTGCCCTTGTGCTCAGTGTTACTTGTGGAAAGGATGGATACACGTGAAAAGGCTATATCAGTGAGAAGAGCACCAAATTATGAATTGGGTTGAGGTGCCATATGCTTTAATCTGATCCTGGGTGAAATCCTTCATTTCCTTGTTTACAATCATTGTTTCTGCTTCTTTACCTTGTACTCTTGCTTCACCCTCTCCCGTCAGGCTTCTGACTCCACTACTTCACTGTAACTGTCTTGTCCAGTCACCAGTGACCACTATGCTGACAAATGCTGAAGTCACTTGTCTTACCTGATGTCTCAGGGGCCTTCAACCCAGTCGATCTCTTTCTTCTTTAAATACTTTCTTTCTTCCTTAGAGCTTCCATAACAACACACTTCTCATTTTCTTGCATCTCTCTAGTCTTCGCTGGCAACTCCTTCTCTATTTGTTTGCTAACTGATGGCATGTCTGAAGACTCATTCCTGGACTAGTTTCTTCACTCTATGAAAGACTAGGTGGCCTGCACTAGTCTCTGGCTTCAAATACTATCACGTATGCTAGAAACTCTCAGTCTATTTCTGTGGTGTTCCGTCCAAGAAATCCAGACTCCACCTTCTTAGCATCTTTTTGAATATTTATTTATCATTTCCTTTTCCTTCACCTGGAGTTTTTTTTCCATCTGCAATGTCTTAAACCATGCTGTATTAATTATGTGAACTGCCTTTGTCATTTTAGGGTGAATAGGTTAGGTATATTTTAGCTAATTAATTTAATTAGACCCAGGCTTAAAAAAACTACAGTATCAGTGTTGGCCAGTTCTAGGCTATGATACATCTTTTATACCAGATATTGCATGTTATAACTCTGTTGTAGACATCTGAGCCTCTAAAAGTTAAAATCCTGTTTTATTATAATTTACAAAAACAGCTGGAGCAATGCCCAGAGCAGACAAACAGAAAGCTGAAAATGTGTTTCGGCCAGGTAAGCTTCCTTTCAATGTATTCATTTATATTCTAACTGATCCAAAGGAGAAGTAATATACATTTCTAAATGTTAGATTTGGGAGGAAATCAAATTTTCATTCACTTATCAAGACAGATTAATGTGTAACATATCAGATGTTACAAAGCTACATCTTTTTGAATTGTAAAATGCAAATGTTTCCACATCATAAAGCTTATGAAATATTTGGAGTGGGACTATCATTTGTATAGGGAGCATGACATTCAGAGTCTTTAGGAAACAGGTTCACTGAATTCTTGAGACACTGGGCTAAACCAGAAATCGTTTGTAGATTAAAGTTTTTAATTACAGTAAATCCTCTTTTAATGTCGCCAAGAGCTACTGTGACTTAAACTGAAACGACGTTAAATGAAACTAATTTCACCATAGGCTACTGATGTAAACAAGAGTTAAGTTCCTATGGCATCTCATCAATTTTTATAAAGAAATGACTTTGAATGAAACAATGTTGTTTGAGGACCTCCTATCTTGTGAACAAGTTCTTATCTCTCTGGGGTTTATTCATTTGCTTGTTTGTTTTTAGTATGTTCAACAGTTTTTAAAGTTTATGATTTTTCCATTATAAAAACAGTTATAAATATGATTAATGCCAATAAAAGAAGGTAAAATAAAATTTTTAAAAATCATCCAAAGTTCCAAACTATTTCAAGATCACTGCTATTAATATTTTGGTGTATTTTGTTACAACCTCTGTTTCGCTTTCTTTCTCTGAATAATGTTTTTATAGTCTTTGAATAATACTGTGTATCTAGTTCTTAAAGATTTCCTGAGGGCTGGCTGAGTGGCGCAGTGGTTAAGTGCTGGCTTAGGAAGCCAGCAGCCCCGGTTTGGGTCCCACATATGAGGGCCAGTGACACTGCCCTCAAAAAAAAAAAAAAAAAAAAAAAGATTTCCTGAGCAGGATGGGGACAAGGGCAAGAATTCATAGAATCTTTCAGTTCTACTAGAGAAATATCTCAAAATGTCATATGCCTTCAACTCCCTTAATTCACAATCAAGGGAACTGAGACTCCAAGTTGTGATATTGGCCAAGGTGATACAGGGGATTAGTGTTGGAGCCAGGATAGCCACTGAGGTCCCCAGATTCATCATAAAGGCCACAACAATCTAGAACTTTTTATGTCACCGGGATCAGTATTGAGATGTTAGTTCTCCACTGGCACTTGTGTCTGTTCAAACAGTACACCAGTTCCATCAATAGCACATATACTAGCATCTTCTCCCATGTGCTTATGCTGTTAAAATAGCATCACTTATGTTAAAGCCCATGATACCAGACCTAAATTTAATACCTGACCTAATTGTTTTTTCAACCGCTTCCCAGAAATATATTCTTAATCAACCAATCTGTAATTTTGTGGTCGACACCAATAAGGTAACGTGTCATGTGGCCCCTCTCCATTCTCCATAGAAAGAAGAGACAATCTGCATGATAAAAATCCCTGCCATTCCCTTCCCCAAAAGATATCTGGATCTAAAAATAATCTTTTCTTTTGTTAATAACTCCCTTGTCTGACCCTTGTTTCTTTGAAAACCTTCCATTTTATACAGCCCCTCAGAGAGCGCTTCTCGTTGCTAGATGGGATGCTTCTGGATTCGTGAATTACTTAATAAAGCCAATTAGATCTTCAAATTTACTCAATTAATTTTTTTTTTTGACAATGCTTACAGCCATCTTCTGGAAAACCATCACAATAACATGCAAATCTATAAAGACTAGGAGGTGAATTGTGCCCTCTTGGTTGTGCAAAGCACAACTGTAAGCTTAGGTATTACCTCATTTCTTTTGTAAGAAATGGAGTATATTTGAATAATCTTGTTTTATAAATAAAATGGAATTGTGAGGTAAGTTCCCAAAGACATGTAACTAGGTAAACTTCAAATGAAAATTACAACTTAAATCAGATTCACAAAATTAAAGCACAAGATTTAATTTTAAATTCACAAGATTAAATCACAAAATACTTGAATTTTAGTATGTGCCTAAATTTAACATCCCTGTTGATATATTTTCCTTTGATGTTTCTGACTGAGTGCCTACTGGACTGTGATAAGCAATTGGAAATGAAGGAATATTGTAGTTCTTAATTTCCCATTAATGTTCAATTGGAAAATGTGTTTATTTTTTGGAATAATATCTTGTTGAAAAAGCAAAAATAATAATTGAGCATTTTCAACTTGAAGACCTACTTGTTAACATTTCCAAAATGGAATAGAAGACAAAGTTTTCTTTCAATATATTTGACCTTATACTAGTACTAATATTATCAGCAATGAATATACAACTGTGATTGATCAAGAGCTACTGAACTAGGCACTGAACTAGGCCTTTTATGTATGTTACCTTTGGGAGGTAGGTGCCACTATCTCTCTGTTAGTAATGAGGAACTGGAGAGTCAGAAAGGTAACTTTCCAAGTCGTGATGCAAGTAAGTAGCAAATTCAAGATTGGAACCGAGATTTGTCCCCCTTCAAAGCTGTTTTCACTACACTACTCTCTTGCATCTTCTTCTTATCCAGATGGTAATACTTCACCTTTGTGACAGTTTGCATGTATTACTTGCAATAGGTATACTACAGCTTGTAAGCCTGTTGGCATAAAAAAAATTATTGTTTACTTCCTATACACCTTTACATTACATGATGAGATGTATATGCTGGAAATACCGACAGTGAAATATTGGGGGTGGGGGGGTGCGTGTGGTAGGCAGGCTCTTTAGTGTTCCATCAGGAATTGTACCACCTGTAAGTCTGAGGCAGCCAGCTTGAAGAATTACCAGTAAGGCTCCTGAATCTTCCCACAGATCTTCATCTACTGGTTAGGGAGCTCTGATTTAAATACTTATACTATAAAATTAGAAATTTGCTAAGAATTAGTTTGTTATACATCTCAGTTTATCCACGCTTATATATGTCCTTCATGTCTCTTTCTAAATGATCATTTTTCAGTGTCTACAGTATCGGTAATGGAGCCAGATTTTGGGGTCTTAAAGGCTAGACTGAATAGGATAAGTATTTATTCCAGGTGAATGGTATGAGCATAGATGATGAATAGAATCTCCTGAATGTTCGGGGCAAATGGGGTTCAAAGAATCAAAGCAAGATTACTCAGGAGACCATGAGTTCCTGTAGAAGCTGAGGCGTTGCAAGCAAAACACAGAACAGTTGGAATCATGACTTCCCTAACATGAAACTGCTGGTCTTAAGACTTTATTAATGATTGGTAGCTTTAGGTGGTGGTTATAAAAACTATTCAAATAATTTCTTGAAGTCCACTAGAGGACAAATCTCTGCAACTTGCTTTAAGGTGTGTACTTTTAGTAAAGAGAACCACACCTAAGCCCCGGAGGACCCTTGATAACTCTCAGACTTCTTTGGTCACCTCACCCTGACCACATCGGTGGTTTTCATAACTATTCTTGGAGTAGTCAGTGATTCATGACAGCATTTCTGGTCCTGCACAACCTGACATCTCCATCTTTTATTCTTTCCTCTGACAAGCCATCTGGTCCATCCAGTTTGGAGTTGTTGCTTCAGTACTAGACTGTCCTGTCTCTGAGCCTTCCCACTTCAGGTCCCCCAGAATATTCTTATCTACTCTCCCAGTCCACAGCTGGCCTGTGGAAATCCTGCCTATTCATGTAGAACCTGGTCAATGCTACCTTCTACATCAAGCCTTCCTCAGTTTCTCCAAGGGAAATTAATCTTCACTTTCTGTGTTCTGAGAAAACCTTAAAACTCTATTTTTAGCATTAATTAAATTTTCTGTCTTGTATTATAGTAGATTCTTGTATTTTATTTTCTCCCTAACTAGATTATAGAATCTTTGAAGATAACAATCCTCTCTTATCAAACTCCATATCCTGGTGGTATTCAGTCAGTACCTTTGAATGCATCTGGACCTTGAATGTTTGTTCATTGATTCAAAAGTTAATTGTTTCTGCTGTAGAGCCTGCCCACATAACACTCACATGTATATTCCCACAAGCAAGTACAAAATCTATAGATCTTGTAAGCCTGCTTTAGTTTATGCAAAGTTGTTAAGATTCTGGAACTCCAGAGATGCTAGAGTTCTGACTTTTATATTCAAGGCAGACAGTTAAAATTTCAGTTGAATATTCTTTCTTTCAAATCCTAATTCTGTTCTGAATTAATGTAGTTCAGAAAGAATTCCATTTTTTATCTGCCACAAATACCTCTACAAGAGTAAGTTTATCCAGCAAAACTGAGCCTCTCATCTTCTTACAATTCTCTACTGACTTTAATTAAAATGTTAATACAACTAGAAGCCGTTTTATAGTGAGCTTTAAAGGTTGTCAAAATGCTACCTTTTATGGAAACCTCCTGGAGATCTTAGCTTGAGAAAGGCAGAAGAATAAATCAGTAAACAGGCTGGTAGTGTTTGAAGGAAATATAATTTGCTGGTTACAAAAAGTGAACTTTGAGAGACTGAATGTGACTTTGAATGTAGTTGTTATATAAATATTCTTAATATCATACTGTATTACAGTGTTGTCTTTTGAACTTTTTATTTTTAAATAATTATAGATACACAGAAATTTACAAAATAATAGAGACCCATTGTTCCCTTCACCCAATTTTTCCCATTGCTTACATCTTACCTAATTATAGTACAATATCAAAACCAAGGCATTGAAATTGGTAAAATGTGTGTGTTTTTTTTATCACATGTGTAGATTTGTGTAACCACTACCAAAGTCAGGATACAGAACTACATTACCACAAAATCTCCCTTTGCTATTCCTTTATAGTCATACCCCTACATACAAACACCCCTCACGCCTGGAAACCGCTTAATTGTTCTCTAGCGCTATATTTTGTCATTTTAAGAATGTTGTAAAAGTAGAATCATACAGTGTGTGTCTCTTTATGATTGGCTTTATTCACTCAGCATAATTCCCTTCAGATCCATTCAAGTGTATCAATAGTTTGTTTCTTTTTGTTGCTGATGAATAATACTGTTGTTTTTCTAAATAATGTTGCTTTCAATACTGTATATTTCTACTTAAGTTGATTTGTTTTGATTTGTTTTATTTTATATATTTGCTCAGGATGTAAAATTCTGGAGTTCTGAAAACTAAGATCCATAATGGTTGGACTATCTATGACCCTGCTAGATCGTTGAATTGTTACAGCTGACTTGAATTATTTACCCTACTCCACCTGTAGGCCATGGGAGATCTCACTCCTTGGCTTCCATTGAAGCCTCCACAGGAAGCATCTGTGAAGCTTCCTGGAGGAGGTGGTTGTTGCCTTAGCTGTAAGTTGTCAACTTCTGGTAGGTTGAATTCAGGATGTTCAAAAGTGGATTTCCTTCCAAAATCTCAGAATGTAGCTTGGATTTGACAGTAGGGTTGGCCCACATGTCTGAAATTCCCTAGTGAATATATACATCTGCTCTCCTAACTTCCCACTATTTAGGGCTCACTGTGTGGCAGGTAATGGAAATATAGAGGCAAACGAAACCTATGTTTTTTTGAGGTGACATTCTAGAGAAAGAGATAGCAAACACATAAATAAAATATAGTGTACAGTCACATAATGATAGATACTAAAAACATAAGTAATAATAAAAAAACATGTAATGTGATGTGCCACAAAATAACAGCAGGGCCAGGGGACAGACAGTGATGGTATGTGTTGGGAAAGGGGAAGTTACTTCCAGTGACCATGGAATGTCTGAGCAATGTCTCAACACAGACCTGAGTTAAAGAATGAGCCTTGTGTAGATCTGGGATTGGATTTAACAGAGAAAACAGCAGGGGCAAAGCACCTGACACAGAAATGAGTTTGGTGTATCTGTGAAAGAGTGAGGCCTAGAACTCAAGAAACAAGGTAAAAATAGACAGAACTAGGTGAAGGCTTTCAGAGTCTAATTCTTGGTGCCTCACACATGCTTTCAGGGAATTTAAGACTCTAAATATCTAAAATTTCTTTATATGGCAATCTATAAACCTCACAAGTAAGTCTCACCTTTAACAGACTACATTGTGTGTGTGTGTGTGTGTGTGTGTGTGTGTATGTGTACACCCCACTATATGACCAGTGTTTTCCACTATGGGTGTTTCGGTCCCTGCTCCCAAATACTCATCTCAATAAATAGCCCATGAAAAGCATAAATAATTGGGGGTAAGTTACTGACATAAATCCAAGGCAAATCTTTAAGTAAGGACTTTAATGCTCTTAATTTAATGGAGAAACCACACACTTCTCTCAGCTCTAATATCTGTGTCTTACTTGGGGACACAATGCAGTTTCTTCCATAGGATATAATATTTGCATTTCTTGTATTATCTCATTCTTTAGACTAGAAGCTTCTGGAGGGTAAAGACCAAATTTTACATATCTTTGTATCACCTATTGTTAAATTCAGTGCCTTAAATTTAGGAAGTAGTTGGTGACTGCCTCTTAAAGAGAACTTAATCTAGTTAGGGGGTTTTTGTTTGTTTAAAGGATTTTAAAGAAAGGAGAAATTCATGATAAAGTCAATGAGTGTGAAGGGGGCTGTGTGAACAATGTCTGGGAAGGACCTACACATATTAGTGAGTGTGGTAGAGGAGTGGGAAGAGGGGAAGGGTAGACCCAGAAGATATCAATGAGGCGACCTTGTAATTTTCCTGGTATCCCAGTGAGTCATATTAGAACACAGAAATCTCCTTATTACAGAAACATTCAAATGTTTGTGAAAACAGAATTTGCCCTGTATCTCTTTTCTCAGAATACTCCTTGGCCCTCTCAAATATCCCCTGATCCTCTCAAAATGTTGATACAAGCAATTAATGTCATTTTGAAATGGAAGCATTTGGCCTCTTCATTACCTCTTTCTACTTTGTGAGTACCTTAAGCACAACATGAGCTCTTGGAAAACAACCAAGCCTCTTAAATCAGCAAGGGTCATATGCGTAAGTATGACCATACTCTTTACATCATGAGAAGAAATCCAAAGAGAGTGACAGAACAGGAATGCCTCCTGCTATAGCTTTTGTACTTTTCAGATGCTACAGACTTGAGTTATAAATAACATAACATTATCTGCTGTGAAACCCCTGAGTGGCTGGCCATTCTGTCCTTGTCTATGAGTTACTGGTTCTGTGGAGAGAGAGTTATAGGTACATGCCCCATGGTGCCTTGAATAATCTAGTATCACTGGTGGAAGAACAAATTCAACCATTATTGGGTTCCTTCTTCATTCCAAAGCAAGGGAATGACTCTCTTATTGTTATATTGTAGTTACTGGATTATTGTATGTTTTTCCTCCTCTCTTTTCCTCTTCCATCAGGTTCTAAGTTTCTTAAGGGTATCCACATTCTTAAATTTAGTCCACTAATAATATATCCATAAGGAGTTGACATTTAGTATATATGTGCATAATTGAAATGTGAAATTGCTACCTGATATTAAAGGAAAAAGTAAATTTTAAAAATATACTAAACCTGTTTTTAAAAACATTCCCAGATCCAGAATGTTTACATAGCCCAATATGAAAAAGAACTAAAGAGAAAAATGCAGTCTGTTATCTGTGATGCTAATAGAACAGGAATGATTAATGAAATAGCTCTCATGCAATGTGAAAAAAAAAGAAAAATTACTGAAGATAAACTGAATAATCTTCGTATAAAACTGGCAGCATTGCTACAGAAACTTCAGCTGGTAAGTGATGGAATTTTATTTCACTAGTAGGAATATACTTTGTGGGAAGAGCACTCAGCTCTCCTTACGTCATCATCCATTTATTGACCTTGGACAAGTCACTTAACCCAGCCCTTCCTTTCCCTATAAAGATATGGAAATCATAATTAAGTGAACTTGGAAAGTACATACAAGAACATTTTTAAAGATCTATTATTTTTTTCTCTTAACAAAGTCAGAATCTTTGCTTGTGCTGTTGGTATAATTTGATTACCGTCAGTGTCTCCTCAATAGCATGTCTCTAGTAGGAAATTTTTTTCTAGTATTTTTTTCTGACAGCAAAGTATGTTAACTTATTTTTACCCTGATACATAAATAAAAAATCAACTCCTCTAATCTTAGAGGATACATTGGGGAAGTCAGGAAACATTGGGTAAGTACAGATTATTGTCCATCTTGTTTGTATATTTTAATGTGTAGAGAATTGGACTTCTATGATAGATTGAGCTAGTGAGGAAAGGTCCATCTTCTACAGCACATAGAAATGTTAGATAAAATGCATCAAAAAAAAATACATAGCCAAAGTTGAAAGTCTTTCTGTAGATGTTAGAAATAAATTGAGAAATCAACAGTGAACCTAGGAAGCACATGACATTTTCCTCAGAATAGGCCCTGAGCCTGGGAAGGATACAGGCCCTCTGTGGGCCATGCAGGTAAGAAGGCCAAAGGTGAGGCAGCTGCAGAGAGCCCTGACTGCAGAACTGAAGGATTGCCATGCCTGTGAAGGGGTTTGGGGAGAGACAGGGAAACTCGCTGTACATCAGTGGAGTATGAGATGAACATGGACTTTGAAGCCAAACTGCCTGGGTTTCTGTGCTGGCTGTGAACATTTCAAGTCAGAGTCCATTCTACCTTCAAAAAATATACACCTTTTGGTTTCTCTGGGATTTATTCTATACTAAATACAAAATAAAATGCAGAAAATACTTTTGCTTAATTGAAGCATAGAGCCAAAGAAAAGACCCCTACGCATTTGGGTGGGCTAGGCAATGGTTAAAATGCTTCATTAAAATTAAAAAGGACAGTTAATTTTCTTTTCATATAATGGTAATTATATCTGTGCTTCTATCAACAATACTAAGTCTATTATTTGAGTTTATTTATTTCTGTAAGGGGATTTGAGTGGAGCTACATTTGGTTCTTAGGGCTCTAAAGGGTGGGGAATATTTTGTTTTATTAAAAACATTTTTTTTAAAGATTTTATTGGGGAATTGGAGAAGGGAACATTGTGTTTTTCCAGGACCCATCAGCTCCAAGTCAAGTTGTCCTTCAATCTTAGTTGTGGAGGGTGCAGCGCAGCTCCAAGTCCAGTCACAGCTTTCAATCTAGTTGTGGGATGGAGGCAGGAGGCGCAGCATGCCATCCCATGCGGGAGTCGAACCAGCGACCCCATTGCTCAGAGCTCTCACTCTAACCAACTGAGCCACCCCACTGGCCTGTGTGGGGAATATTTTTATGTGTAAAAGGTCTGGTGTAGAAAGCCTGGTACGTGGTAAAGTTTCAGTGATATTTGTTGTTACAGTAACAAGAAAAACTAGAAGGACCAAAGACATTCTATGTCATAGAGTTTGAACACCATTCTCTATCAGAAAAGTTCATAAAAATCGTTGGTTCTCAAAATATCAAATCTATTTTTGGCTGGAGAAAACAATGAAAGAATAATAATTTGCTCACCTTCTATGCCAAATCCCTGGGTTCTCTCCCACAATAGTCAGGTTAATTATACTAATTTAATTTGCTTTATTCTCAAAGTTTAGTAAGGGGTGAAAGGCTATGGCCTGAAGAATATGAAACACTTTATCTAGTATCTTTGGAGAAGTGGTCAAAGGGTTCCTGCCCAAATATATTTACTCTCATCTCAACTTGACATTTTCTTTGTCTCTGATTGCCAGAGCAACTGCAACGGAATAGAGCACAGATATGCAATGAGGTTGACCCGAAGCAAATGGAGTGGGGCAGCCAAATGTAGAAGCTAGGGACAGAACCCACCTGAAGTCCTAGGAGGAAGCCTAGTCCATGAGATACAGAGCAGTAGCCAAAGGATTCGACTAGGTTGGACAGACCAAGAGTGGTTAGTTTCAGAAAGAGCCACATAGGGTATTCCTCAGGATCAGTGAATATTTGAAAATTTAGATGACTATGGATATCATGGAAACCCATCTGCAGGATCAGGGCCCCAGGCACAAAGCTGGCATCAATACAGTGCAGCCTTGTTAGAGGACTGATCAAATATAGGGCATAGGGAGCAAAGCAAAAATCACAGGTAATGGAACCACTTAAGGGGTGGAGAAACTAGAATGGTAGTGCCAGGCACTTACTGGGATTGTTTCTGAAAGTTCCCCCCTAAAAGTTCTCTTACCCATCAGCTCAGTTGGAGAATGAGTTGATCCTATGATTGGGCCTGAGGGTTGTGAGATTTAAAGAGTTGTCCGGCTGTTCATGGATCAAGAAGCCCAGGGAAGGACAGCTTGAAATTAATTTAGAGATTTGGGGGGGAAAAGAGAAAAGGGAACAGATGAGGGCAGAAAGACAAGGGTTGTGGGGAAAGATGCTATAGAGGAAAAAGGGGAAAGAGAGGAGTCAGAATTTTCCTACTTGCTTATTTTTACCTGTAAGGCTAAAGATTCATGAGTTTTTAAAATAGGAGTTAAGAGCGTATAACAGAGAAGGATGAGATGAGCTTTAGGAATATGACAAGTAATTAAGTGGAAGGAGAAAAAAACAGTTGAACTAACCTCCACTAAAGAAGAAAAAAGTGAGCCAAGTTTCTAACCATTTGTGAGCATAAGATGAAATCAAATGTGAAAACATTTTGTAAAGCTGAAAGCATTATTCAGATGCAAGGTGGGTTGCATTGCTACATGAATCAGAAGGAGGACTGATCAGAGGCCACCAAGATTACAGGACTAAATCCTGTGGCTTCTTCCCCTGCTATGATTGTTGCTTCTCTTTTCCAGGGCAGTCCAGCAGGAGACTTGGAGCAGATTGACACTTATTTAGAAGCTTTGCTTAAAGAAGATAATCTCCTTTTTCGGAACACTTTAAATAAAGGAACTGCCGATATAGGACATAGTCTCTCTTTAGAAAAAAATAAAAGTACTTCTCAAAACTAAAAGTCAGAAAAGACAGTCTCATTTTTAAAATATTAATAAGGAAAAGGAAGAGTCTTTCAAAGAATATTTCCCTTTGTACTTGTTATTGTGAAGTTGTTCCTGTTTAACTAAAGAAATTGTATTCTTTAGAAATGGAGAGTGATTGACAATTTCCATATTTCCCAGTCTTGTTCTCTAACTCTTCCTGTTCTTTCAGAAATTATTTCTAGAGTTCTCAAATTCCCATGTGAGCTACTATGATGGAAATGTCATTTTAGCTTAAATTTTGTTTTCACTTAAAAGGCTAAAAACAGGAAAACAGTGGTTTTCCAAATCAATAAACGAAAGCCTACAGAATCTAGAAATTTGTGTTGAAACAGACAGATGTCATACCCTTTTCTCCAGGACAGCCAATACTTGGTAAAGCAGAAAATAGGAATCCTCAAAAAACTTTGAGCTACAGTTTCTATAATTTTATTATTGAGAATAATAAAAGAACACAGCTTCTAAATATAATGTGAACACATATTACACGTATGTAAGAATTTGTTTTATATATACAAGGAATCGTGTTTTTACATTTTTTTTGATAACTGATGATTTTGTTTGTTTAGAAATGTCTGTAACCTTGTACAAAAACAATAAACATTTAACATTTGCTTGTGGAATTGTATAATTTTATTTTTATGTTTTTATGTACATGCACAGAGTATAGAATTCAGAATATGTGAAGTAGAATATGTTGAAAAGTCTTCATCTAATGCTTGTTTTCAGCCACTGAATTACTCTTCTCAAGAGGCCTGCTTTCACCAGTTCCTTGTGAATACATCCAAATACCATCAATGTATATAAAATCATATGAATCACTATGTAGATATACTCATATAGATGTAATAGCATCCAAAAGATGCTGTTTCTTTTTCGACTTAATATACCTTCAAGATCATTCCATATCAGGATCAGTATATGTAGAGCTCTCTCATTATTTTTTTTAGAGATTTTATTGGGGAATTGGGGGAGGGGAACAGTGTTGGGGAATTGGGGAAGGGACAAGCCACGTTGTTGTTCTTCAATCTTAGTTGTGGAGGGTGCCAGTCGCCATCTGGCTTCCCATTGGCAGCTCGTGGCCTCTAAGCTCAAGATGCTATGTTCAATCTTAGTTGCGTGTGGGCATAGCCACCATCCCATGTGGGAGTCGAACCTGGCAGCCTTGTTGTTAAGAGCGCACACCCTATCCACTGAGCCATCTGGGCAGTAGCGCAGCTCAAGGTACCGAGTTCAGTCTTAGTTGCAGGAGGGCGCAGCCCACCATCAAACAGGCAATCTTGTTGTTACACCAGCTGAGCCATCCCGCCACCTGTTGGCAGCTCAATGACAACTCAGCTCAGGTGCAGCATCACTGGCCCATGTAGAAATCAAACCGGCGGCCCTGTTGCTCAGAGCTCTCACTCTAAGTCAACTCTTAACCAACCATTTGGCTGGCCCCCCTCTCTCATAATTTTTAACTGCTCCTTATTATTCCATTCCCTGGACATACCAACATTTATTTAACTATTCTCTTTTCAATAGATATTTACATTTTCCCCATCCTTTTGGATTTACATGCACACAACAGCGAATATTGTTTTAAATATGTTCATTTCATATATGTGCAGTTATATCTGTTAAATACATCTCTGAAGATGAATTTCTGGGTCAAAGAATGTGTACATTTTACTATGGATAAATATTGCTTAATAGCACTCCATAAAAATTTTATTAATATATACTCCCCAGCAATGTATGAGTGTCTGTTTCTTCATACCTTCATCTACCCAGTGAATTATCAAACTTACTTATCTTGCTGATCGAAAGATGAAAAGTGGTATATCCTTGTAGCTTTAATGTATATTTCTTACATTATGAGTAAAGTCAAGCAACTCTTTAAAATTCATTTGAATTTTAAGTTTGGCCTTTGTCCTTTTTCCTACTTGGTGGTATTTTGTTACTGATTTATAGAAACTATTTTCATATTAGGTAAATTAGCTTATAGATATTATATGTATTACAAATGTTTTCTCATAATTTTTCATTTAAAAAATTTATAGTGTTTTGAGCTGTACAGGATTTAAAAAATTTGGGGTTAAATTTTTGTTTATGGCTTCTGGGTTTGTAGTTATAATTAGAGAGGACTTTCTAATGCTGAAAGTATTAAGAAATTTTACTTTGTTTTCTTATAATGATTTTAATAATTATATTGTTAAATCTTTGATTCATCTAGAATTTATTTTGGTGTAAGGAATAAGTTACAAGTCTAACATTGTATGTTTTTCCAGATTGCCATAGTATTGTCCTAGGATTATTAATTGAATAATCAATCTGTGGGGAGTCAGCCCCCGCGAGGTCCTAGGGGTTCCCTCGGGTGGGACGGCATCAGCAAGGGAAAAGAAAAAAGAAAGATGGAGCCACCAGAAAGAGTTTCACAGGAGTGTCACACTTTATTGTTACAGCATGTTCCCTTTTATAAGAGCTCCTGACCATTACCTCAATTACAAGTTATGTTTCACATGATCATGATGTTTTCTCTTACTCAGAACTTTTACAGTCTTTACTTTTTTGTAATTATATCTTTCCAGGGTACACTGTGGCCTATTCTATGTTCAAAGATTCACTTATCGCCTAAAGAGTGGTTACCATCACTATCTTACAAGGTGCATACTTGAGCTATTGCCAAGAGACTAGTGATGGCTGAGTTTAGGGTTAAAACCATCTAAAATCTATTTCTATGTGATTATAAGACTTAGTAGCAAAAAGAGTCTCAAACTTTTCTTATCCTAAGAAGGGCTACATATTAATGTAATAGAGGGGGACATCTGTTTCTCAGTCAAAGCTTCAGTATTTGTTGCTACAGCAATGTATAAGGCAAATAGTTAAAACAAGGCTGTTAATTAACATGCCTCCTGGTCAGTAAGCTGATCTCTTATCAGATCTTTCATGGCCTGGAGACCTTGGTCTCCTGGTCTCCAAGGAGATTTTTCACAGCTGCATAGGCAAGTAAGCTCAAGGATGGATGATATCACCAGTTTCTCACTGACACTGTTGATTTCTCACAGACAGGCTGTCAGTTTCTCACAGACAGGCTGTCAGTTTCTCACAGATAGGCTTTTTGGCCTATGTGGCCAGAGGCCTGAGCCTCAGTTTCCAAGGGGCTTGAGTCCCCTTTTTCTCAGTCCTGGGGTCCCAAAACAGGGTTGTAGCCTGCCTTGGGTTGTCTCCTCTCTTAGGAGATCATACCCATCATTGACTTACATAGCCAGCTATCATCAGGGTACCCCAGGGACTTGCCATAAATGCAGTGAAAGTACTGTCTCCTATAGGATCTGATGTGGAGGAAAGGCACATGGGTTCATAGAGGCAGGAGATATTACATGACCAACCATAAGGCAGTACCCTAGACATCCAGTGCTGAGCATAGCAATGTGACCGTGTCAGACACTGGGGTGCTGTCAGCCCCCAACATCAATCTTTCCCTGCACTGATCTGCAGTACCACCTTTATTGCATGTTAAATTCCTAATTTTATTTTTTGTGTTGTTCTAAAAACAAAACAAAACAAAACAAAAACCTCTATTTTTTTTCATTGATTGTTTTGTCTTTCCTCATGTCAGACCCATGTTGTTTTGCTAGGACTAGTCAATAATTTTATATTTCAGAATTTACTTGAGTATCCTTGCATGTTTAATTTTCATTCAAACTTAGATTTAACATTTCTAGCCACCTCTCAAATTTTTATTTGTATTTTGTTTGTTTATGGTGATATTATAAATCAAGATAGAGAAAATTGCCTTTTTTTAATACCACATGTTTTTACCCAAGACCAAACAAAAATATGCCTTTCTATACATTTAAGTCTTCATTGGTGCCCTATATTAGCATTTAAAATTTTTCTTCAAACAGGTAGCACATTCTAGTTATACTTATTATAATTAATTAGATTTATTATTTGATATAAGTTAAACTCTTTTCACATTATCTTATAACTGGTTAATGCTTTACATAATAAGAATCCTGACTTCTGGATATCAGTATTATATCCAATATAAGAACTATCATACTATTTATAAAGGTTTTAAAGATTGTGTGTGTGTGTGTGTGTGTGTGTGTGTGTGTGTGTGTGTGTATCAGGAAGTAATTATGCAGACTTTTGAAAAAGCGTTAATTTATATGAAGAAGCACAGTGTCTGGATCTTAGGTCCTTGTATTCTTGACCTACCCAAAGTTTTTCTTCCATGAGGGATTTTCTTCGTCCCTGGAAAACTTCCGTTACCTTCCTCTGCCATCATTTGTATTCATTCTTCCTTTAATCTAAAAATTGGTGATTAATAAATGATAATGGTGATAAGAAGTCAGTACCTCTAAACATCCTTCTGGCAGCCATTTAGAAAGAGCCTGAAGAAGGACTACCCCAGAGAATGGTTTTTGAAGAGTTTAGCAGGATATTTCTCATATTTCCTAACTGAACATTCCCCAGGGCTGAGTCCTCATTATCTTGTCTTTCTTTTTACTCTGCATGAGAAATCTCATCTACTCCAATGGTTTCAAATAATACTTCCAAATGAATAAATTCCAAATTTCTATGACCTTATTGAGAACCTGTGATTTAACTCTAAATATGAAATAGACATTTCCTATTGAAAGTCTACATTGGTATGTTTGAAACAAAATTAATCATATTCACCCTAGGTATCGTGTGCATATTCACCCTAGGTATCGTGTCTCAATGTAGTTAGTAAGTGTCAAACAAACTCTAGAACCCAAGTTTCCTGATTGCAACTCAAAGTTCTTCCATTAGACTCTACCACATCACTCCAAGATGTAGGAAGAATTTATGACCAACAATATAGCAAGGATTACCCTCTCCAAAATAGTGCCTCTGCCATTCACAGAAAAGGGTATCTTTGAATAGCAAGTAAGCACAGCCTCATCAGTTAGTGGTAAATGACCTAGCCTTAAAACTGTTCAGATGAGTTAATCTCACTGGCTTTCTATTCTTATTTAGCCCATAGCTGTAAGAGGTTTAGAGTAGCTTTCTCATGGCATATGTTAGCCTCAAGTTTTAGTGAAGAGTGAGGGACTAAATACGGAGAGACCCTACATGAAAACAACCTGAGAAAAAGCTGTAGACTGAGTCACGATGGGAAACAGCGAATTTACAGCTGGTGGTCAGACAGCAATTCCTGCTAAAGAGACCTATGTGTGGTACAGAAAATTTATGATGGAATATCCATCTGGCCTGCAAACACTGCATGAATTTAAGACACTCTTGGTCTGCAAGGTCTGAATCAAAAGTCCAATCAACATGTTGATCAAGTCTATAATACCTTTGACATGAACAAGGTAAGACCTGTTTCTTTTCCTTTGGCTATGGTTCTGCAGTTCCCTTCTAAAAAATATAAACTAGCCTGAGGTGCCCCCAAGCCTTCTGAAATGGGAGGTCTTCAGAGAACCCATAGCTTGTAGGTAAGTGAGTTATGAAACACATTTAGCATTGACAGCATGCAAATAATTGGAAACCAGCTTCTCTGCCCTTGGAAATGTTCGGCATGTAGGGAGTTATTTTAAAATTTAATCTTGGCCTGGAATTCAAGTGCTATCATTTAAACAAATATAATAAGTGCAGGTTAACTTACAAAGACTGTTTTCAAAGTAATGCATTGGTGACATTTTATAGAAAAGCAAATTGTAGGAATCTGCTTTTAAAAGTGTGATTGCATCTAGATTGGCAGGTAAAATCAATACAAATTAGCCCAACATGGTTTCCTGCTCAAATGAAAAGTTGGGATGCTTTATAGTAATACATATTTTTTCATACCTGACCAATTTAGTTTGGGGGAAAAACAAAATTTATAGTTTTAAACTCATATACATTTTAGTTTCTAGAGATTGTCACTCAACTATTCTTTTGAATTGACTCATTCCTGAGCACTTGCAACGCATTTAATTTCATGTCTTGAAAAAAATATGAAGATGGTAAAAGAAAATATGGAATAGAAAAAATAATACAAGAAAAGGAACAATATTCCACTTAGAATTAAAAGGAAGGGGGAAATACTACTCAGAAAAATAAATGGCTTTAGAAGGCCATGCATGATAATAGAAGAGAAAGAGGGATAATTAATGTAATGCAATTGAAAAAACATTAGGATGTATGGAATCTAGCACAGCCCTTTGAGCCTTTTTTCCAAAGCCAAAAAGCAGATGACTTAAAAGGAGGTAGTAGCCAAGAACTGGGGAAAATTAAACCTGTGTGAAATTAACAGCTATTTTAATCTTTGTAGCGATGTCAGGGACAGATTTTTTTTTTCTTTTGGATATTATTACCTTTATTCTTTGTTATCAAACATGAATTAAGCACTGCCTACTTCGCATGACAGTATTTTCCTCATAAATGTTACTTAGAGTAGTTGAAAGCAAGCAGAGCTCTCTGCCCCATAGGAGCTTACAAATCAGTGGGAAAATGAGGAAGATTGTGCTTTTGTTTTTTACTCTGAAATACGTTCCAGATATACTATAAACTGAATGAGCCACCCCAAATTTATATGTTGAAAAATATAAACCCCAATGTGATAGTATTCAGAGGAAGGTCTTTGGGAAGTGATTGGGTCATGGGGGCAGAGCCTATGTGAATGGGATTATTGCCTTTATAAAGAAACCTTATAAAGAGAGTTCCTTTGCCCCTTCCGCCATGTGAAAGCATAGTGAGAACACAGCTGTCTATCCACCAAGAAGTGGGCCCTCACCAGACACTAATTCTGCCTGTGGCTTTATCTTGGACTTCCCCATCTAAAGAACTGTGAGAAACAAATCTCTGTGGTTTAAACTACCCAGTCTATGGTATTTTTGTCATATGAGCCTGGACTAAGACAGGATACTACGTGCACATTGCATGTTGTCTCTTTGACCATGTATGTATCTCTCAATGTGTGCACTCTCCCTCTGTCTCTTCCTTTTTCTGTCGCACTCCCTTTCTCCCTCCTGTCATTTTCTGTTTTCACTCTTTGTGTGGCTGCGGCTGTCCCACTTTGCCGCAACCCAATTTCACAGTGGAAGTCTAGACAGCAGATTTTCAGGCTCTGACAGTCCTCCTGAGAGCTTAGAAGATGAGCTATCATCAAGTTCTTTAGTTATTTTCCAAAGGTGTTGATGTCGTGTCCCATGACAGCAATTTTGTTGTTAGCCCAATGTTTGTGAAAGCACTGTGTATGTCAGTGGTTCATATGCAAGAGTGGGCACACATAAAAAGGAGTGCTGTCAAACCGAAGCTGGCTAGTTGTTGGGAAACAGGTCCAGAAGATGTCCAAACAGGTATCCTGGGGGCATATATGCTACTGGAGTGAGAATCCCCTTCGTGACAGTCATGGCATGGCCAAGCCCATCTCAGGAGCCTAATTTAAATGACTTGGAAGTTCTGTGGGTTCTCAAGAGTTATCACAAAGAATTTATGTTTGCTTAGGAAGCAAGTGAACCTGGGCAGTGATGATGCATGCCACCAAAGGTGTGGTGAATCTCAGCATGAAATCAGGTTGTAAAATGAGAAAGGTAAGTATTGTTCATTAACAAGTGATAGTAAAAAAATAATATGCAATTATGCATATGAAAACAAAAAAGCCATATATTTATTTAGATCAATAAAACAATCAGCTGTCCAGAATCCCAGAGGATTTACTCTTTCTAGTGGAGCTCCTCCACAGTTTTAACCATTCTGGATGAAAATCATTTTAAATGCATTTCATGCTCTCCTGCTTCCTCAAAGTGCCAGTAAAACATTTTCTTGACACCAGTCATTATTATGAACATTTGTTGTTACATTTACGAAATACCATGAAGCACTCATGCCTATTGAAGTTGCTGGAGCTAACTTTCCTAATGTTAAAAATCCTGAAAATATGTGTTTTTGTTGTGTTTGCTTTTCGTATTTACCTGTCTCTTTTCTTGCTATCAAATGTACCTTTCCCAACTTCATGATTGCTATAATACTAATCAGCTTCCAATCTCTTTTTACTCTGCCATTTCTAACCTGGCTTTGGCTTATATTCACCTTAACCAAGTTTATTAGAATAGTGCGTAAAGTAAAAGTAAATAGATCCCGAAGTTTAGAGCATAAAGTTTATAGCAATTTCTTTGGCTAACCACGCATACTTGCAGGCTTCTCCTTGGCACTCAGTAACAATAGTTAATGCTCTCTGAGTACTTATAATGTGCCTGACACTGTTCTGGGCACAGTACATAAACGAATTCATTAAACATCACATGATAATAGAACCCTCTTTGCAGTTAGCACCTCAGAATACCAGGGAAGACAACTAATAGACCACGGTCCCAGGTGCATCATTTTGAGATCTATCCCAGCACTTACGTTGCGTCTGTGCCTGGGGTTAGATTACTACCAATGATTGAGCGCAGTAGAAATAATAAGGCTAAATCATTCCCAAGAAACAGGGGACTCCTTTGTCAGCTGACTTTGGCTCAGGGCGTCTTTCTTGAACCGTAGATTTCAGGAGTGTGTAGGACACTTGTGCCCATCTTTCTCACTCTCTTCTCCTGGGTCAGACTACCACTTTGGTCTGACATCTCGCCCAATTTACCCTGACTTCCAGTTTCCACCCATGCAGCATTCCTCCAAATAAAATCCTAAAATTGGGGTAAGTAGTTCTAATATCCTATGAATAGTCATAGAAAAAGCACCCAGGGAAAAAGTAAGATTATAATAAAACAATCCAGAAAAATTCCCCATACTATCAGAGGCATTCCACAAGGACCCAGCAAAATAAATAGAAAGAGCTCAATCTACAGTGTATGATGAGAAATTGTGTAACAATTAGGATGAAGAGAAGATCCTAAAATCTTAGAGAAAAGAAAAGAGAAAAAAATGGAAATCAAAATAGCGTTGAGCTTCTTAATATGTACAAAGGATGTTAAAAGTACAAGTACATGGAAAAACGCCTCCAAATCTAAGGGGAAAAGTATGAGGCCAGATCAAATGTAAGCAGAGAACAAAGACATTCAAGAGCTGAATATTTTGCTTTATGTTCAGTTTACTTTTTCTTTTTTTTTTTTCTTTTTTTTTTTTTGAGGGCGGTGTCACTGGCCCTCACATGTGGGACTGAACCGGGGCCGCTGGCTTCCCAAACCAGTGTTTAACCACCGCGCCACTCGGCCGGCCCAGTTTACTTTTTCTTAGGAAGCTACTGGAGCAGGTGCTCCAGCAAAATCAGTAAATCTATCAACAAAGCAGGCTAGAGTGAGTTCAACGTAGGAAAACAGATATGGCAGCCCAGGATCATGAAGGAAAGTCTGCTAGACTAAAAGCTATGCTGAAAACCCAATGTGCTGCCAATTCAGATGGAAAAGGAAGAAGGCAGACTCAGGAGGAAGACCTGAAAAAATGGCATTGACGGATTATCTACTATGAGGATTTCAGAAACAATTTATTGATTGATATTTAACCAATCTGAGGGTTCATTTTCAAAAAATTAACAAGTCTAAGTACAAGGAAAACTATTAAAGTTTAAAACAAAGCAACCTAAAAATTTTAATTATGAAAATTTTACACATATACAAATTTAGAGAGAATAATGAACTCTCATTGACTCATCATCTTCAACAATTACCAAAATTGTGTTATTTTTGTTTGATCTGTCCTCTTACATTTTGTTCAGAATTTTTGAAAGACAAAAAACCCACTCAAACATTGTATCATTTCACCTGCAAATACTTCATTATTCATCTATAACAATAAAGACTCTTTCAAAACATAATTAGTATGCCATTATCATACATAACAAAAGTGACAATAACTATTTTTCTGTTTTCAAAATACAATTTTCTTTTTATTTAAGTATAGTAAGTATACAATGTTATCTTAGTTTCAGGTGTACAGTATAGTGATTTGACATTTATATACCTTACAATGTGACCACCACATGAAATCTAGTAGTTATCTGTCACCATTTAAACTTATTACAATATTATTAACTATATTCTCCTTTAGAAGGTGACAATAATTCCTAATGTCATATAATACTTAGTCTATGGGCAAAACTTCTATATTGTCTTGAGCATACCTTTTTATTGTTTTGATTTGAGTTTGAATCCAAATCAAACTTATGAGTTCACACAAGGAAATTGGTGGTTATCACCCTTAAGTCTGTTGTTTTCTATAATAGTCCCCCATTTATGCCATTGATTTGCTAGGGAAAGTGAGTCATTGCCTAATGAGGCTAATGAAAGGCTGGTGAGCATTAGAGCTAGGACTGGGCCAGCAGAGATATTCCAAAAACAAGAAACACCATGAAAATCTAGATATTGCTACTGACTACTGGCTCCCAAGAGGCTGTGAAAGTGGACAGGCCCTGTACTATTCTCACCTAAGCATCCACATGCTTCACCTGGAGATTGAAACAAAATACCCAGCTCCCTGGAAACCACTTCCTATACTAGGCGTGAACCTGCACTCGGGGCTCTATGCATACAGAATACGTGAAACTGAACTGAACTTCGGCTTTGCTGAAGTCCAGGCAGAGCCTGGCAATGAAGCCAACTTTTCATCCTATACCTTTCGCACTCCAGCCACACTGCTTTCTTCACACTAGCTCTTCAATTTGCTCTTCATGTTCCCTTTCTCTTTTTAAGTGCAATTTGTGCATGAATTCATCTTCATGAAACATCAGTGTAGAAATAATGAAGAATTCATCATCCCCTTCAAATCTTCCTTGCTTATCCAAATCAGGCACCTCTCAAGGTGGCATAAAGTAGATGGTGAACAAATATTTATTGAATAATTAAAACTATAGGGGAAGTGACAGCTTTAGAACCCTCACTTTTAGGTATACATGTCTTCCCTTTCTATTCCTCTCCCTCTCTCCTTCCCTCCAGATTTATATCAAGGAGGGCCATTGTGTCTCCCAAATTCTTGCTTAGTCGCCAAGTGGAGTGATTATTGCAGGGGAAATTTAAAAATTTCATTTTATTTGTGTAGCTGATAAAAATTTCAGCTCACATATGCAGGCATTGAAGAAATGTGACTTGAGTTTTCCATCATGAAGTTAATTTATATTTTCAGTCTGCATTTTACTAAGGAGCATTCTCCATGCACTCTCCAGGGTTGCCTGTAAATCACATGGGCACATCTAAACCTCAAGGCATTAATAGAGGTCATAGGAGCATCTGTCTGCACTAGTATTTGCTGCGACCGCATCACTCTTCAACTCCTATTTCACTTAGAAGGATGCTGTCTCTGCATGGCTAGGACTTCTGGGTCCAATCTCTCTCAGCTCCTTTATACTCCTAGGCATGGAAGCCTTGTACAATTGTCTGAGTAGACACCCTTTGCAGACTTCCTTCCTAAACTGTTAGGTTCAGGGGAACTTGGTGAGTTTCTGCCTAGTCTGTGAATCACAGGTGCATCTGATCTTACATCAGCCAACCCCACCTGGCATTTCTATAGCCACCCCTCCAGCCATTCTTAGCCTCACAAAGCAATGCCCTTTCCCTCATTCTCTGCATCTCCCAGTGTCTTGCTACTCTGGCTTCTTTCCCTATTCCATGCCCCTCCCACCCTTCCCCTGACCCCTCACCTATAGAATCTTTATCTACTTTGGGAGGAGCCAGGATAAACTAAAGAAACTGGTTCTAATTATATATTCTGCCAAATATTTTGTTTATGGCATAAATTTTTATTCTCTGAATCCTAGATGGCTAAAACTACTGAAACTCAAGAGCTAAGAAGGAGCATTTGATTTCTGCTACAATGATTTATCTCTCAGGCAATAAATGTCTTTATTGAGTGTGGGAGGGCTGGATGCTAGAGGGGATTACCAGGAGAAAAGTCACATCCCTAATACACCATATTATTATCCCACTGCAATTATAAATATTTATTGAGCACCTGGAGGCACGGTGGTAGGAAGGTAAGCACAAAGATAAATAGGAATTGAGCCCTGTCCTCAAAGTTTACAATTTAGTGGATGACAAATGAATCCTCAAAAAAATAAGAGGTATAAATAATCAAGGATTAAGAGGGCAAAACATTGTACTAACTCTCTAGTTTTAAGGTTCCAGACAGATCTCGGGTATTATGGAAATACTTTAGTGTGACTGATGGCCTAACTTCTTCCTAGACAGGCAAGCTAAATGAAATGGCCAGGAGAACTCTTCAATCTCATCTCAGCAGGGTAGGGAATGGTAGAAAAGTCACATTCAAATTTTGGAGGGGTGTGGGCATTGGGGTGAGCAGATTGGTAGAAGGTGTGATTTTCTGTGCCCCCAAAGAGTTTACAATTTACAAAATGTTATGTCGAGATTAAATGCCCAAAGAATAAAATAAGGCTGTATGATATAGCACACTATATCAGGACTGTGCCATTCAAGATACATTTACTGAGATCAGAAGATGCAACGAAAACTAAGTTGTAGTTAGGCTTTCTGGAGAAGTTGAGGCATTTGGGGATCTTGACTGAAGTGAAGAACTTGAATTATTACTAGTAAAAGGTAACCCTTACTGAGCATTTCCATAGCAGTCACTGTTTTAAGCACTGCATATATATTTTCTCATTGAATACAACAATAATATGAGTAAGTCCTATTTTTATCATTCCCATTTTACAGATGAGGAAACTGAGGCCCAGACAGTAATTTGTCTAAAACTACACAAAATTGGAATGCTGGCAGTCTGACTCTAAGGGCTATACTCTAAATTACTATGGGATTGTACCTTTAACAAAGGAGCTGAGAATTTCAATGAAGAGAGCAACTCAAATGAAAATATGAGATAGGAGAAAGAAGGGTATGTGGGGCCTTAACAAGGCAGAGGGTTACTGCTAGAACATAACTGGGAACCACAAACTGCAGATGCCTCATCTATATCTTTTGCTCCATATAGATAACCAGCCTATTGTTGGAACTGCATTTATTCTTACATCATCACTAAAAAATGAAGCATTTAGAGCACTGAGATGCCAGTAGCTACTTTCTGGAGAATCTCAGAGCAGAAAGTCAGCCTTCAGTCCCTCTGACTCCTGGCCTATGTTCCTGCTCCTGTAATAGGTATGAAAGTAAATGTACGGCCCTCAGGGCTACAGCTCTGCATCTGGGTTTTCTTCAAACAGTCATTGTCAGCTCTTAAACTGGATCAAAAGTGCTCTAAGAATAATCACTTGTCAGACATGTACATGCAGGAGGGCAGGGACGAGGCCTTTTCTACTGGGCAGAAAGGGAGTAAGAAAAGTCTGATGGTTAGAACAAAGGGAATAGAGGTGGGATGGAGGATGGACCTAAAACATCAGAAGGTTTGTCTCTTGTAAGACTCCAAGATTTTACTTACAAGGGAGATATAATTGTTTCTCTGAATTTATGGGTTTGGAACTCAAACCATAAATGGAGTGATAGTTTAAGGCAGAAAAGCAGTTGTCAGAATAGGTTTAGGACACCTCTAAACACTAGGATAAAAAAACAAAACAAGGGCCGGCCGAGTGGCACCTTGATTAGGAGTTGGCTGGGGATGCCAGCTTTGAGCAGCAGGGTCCTGGTTCGGACACCACATGCGGGCCAGTTTCAGCACCCTCTACAGCTAAGATGGTGAGCTGCCGTGAGCGGCTGTCCAATGGCGGGCGAGCGACTGCCTCACCTGGGAAAAGCACAATGATAATACCAGCATGGGCCAGTGAAGAGATGTCCTCCACAACTAGACTGAAGAAAAAAAGGACAGCAACTTGTCTGTACCCCTCCCCAAATTTCCCAATAAAATCTTTAAAAAAAAAAAAACTAAACAAAACTCACACACACACACAGACAACTGCCAAAGCAAGTTATTTATTTATTTATTTATTTATTTATTTATTTATTTATTATTTTTAATTAGTTTCAGGTGTACAACACAGTGCAATAGTTATACATTTTACCCCTCAAAGTGACAACCCCCCTCCCCCAATTCGCCACCCCACTCCTCCCCCCATATCATATATATCACTCTTCCTCTGACTCCTTTCCACAGTATAATCCAAATCCCGTGACTATCTATATATATTCAATTACAGTTGGTATACAATCTCCACTTCAGGTATACACTGCAGTGATCAAACCTCTACTCCATCCATGAAATGGTCTCCCCAACAAGACATGTGACCATCTGACGCCCCACAAAATATTTACACCAGTATTAATTATATTCCCCGAACTGTCTGTCATATCCCTGTGGCAATATTGTAGTTGCCTATTTTTGCTGTCTAATCCCTTCCCCTTCTCCCTCATCCCCATCCCCCTCCCAACTAGCAACCCTGTTTTTCCTCTATATCTATGAGACAGTTCTGTTTACATTGCTCATTCATTCAGTTTTTCTGATTCCACTTATAAGTGAGATCATATGGTATTTGTCTTTCTCTGTCTGACTTATTTCGCTTAACATAATAGTCTCTAGGTCCATCCATATCATTGCAAATGGTACGATTTCATTCTTCTTTATAGCGGAGTAATACTCCATTGTATAAATGTACCACAGTTTCTTAATCCAATCATCTACCGATGGACATTTGGGTTGTTTCCAAGTCTTGGCTATTGTAAATAGCGCTGCAATGAACATAGGGGTGCATATATTTTTTTGAATCAGTGTCTTGGGTTTTTCAGGATAAATACCTAGGAGTGGAATTGCTGGGTCAAAGGGTAGTTCCATTTCCAGTTTTTTGAGATACCTCCATACTGACTTCCATAGTGGCTGCACCAATCTGCAATCCCACCAACAGTGCAGCAGGGTCCCCTTTTCCCCACAGCCCCACCAGCACTTGTTGTTTGTTGATTTATTGATGATAGCCATTCTGACTGGAGTGAGGTGGTATCTCATTGTGATTTTTATTTGCATTTCCCTAATGACCAGTGAGGTTGAACATTTTTTCATATGCCTGTTGGCCTTCTGTGTGTCCTCACAGCAAGTTATTTAAATTAGCAGCTTCAGGCAAATCCTGGGAATCAAGAGTGAAGGAACGGTGAGTGAATCCTTATAAACTTGGGCGATTAAGCAGATGCAGAAAGAAACATGAGAATAAGTGGTAAGCTATGGGGTTTAATATGTGACTCCTACAATATATGTGATTAGTCTACCTATAGATATGTTCACAAATCAAAGCTTAGCTTTAATGTATCAGAAGCCCTTGCTATTTTTAAATGAGCTCATCAGTGAATCTCTTCATAATGTGAATCACAGACCATCATGGGGACAGTGGAGGCAGCACCTCAGGAGGTGTAAGAGGCCAGGCTTCTGACCTTTATTGCTGTGTAATCTTGATGATCTTTTCATGTCACAAGTCTTCCAGTTCTAAAACTGAAACAAGACCTATCCTAGCTACGTTTCACCTAGTTCATATGAAATAATGTAGGAGAAAACTGAAAAAATGTGCAATGCAGCCCATAAAGGGATATGTTTATCTGTAAAATGCAGATGTGTCTGACCTCAGTCCCCACATGTTTGGTAACACTGAAGATTAACCACTGTTTTATCAATCTCAAGTAACATTTCCAAATGAAAGTGTGCCTAAAGGGACAGGAGCTGCTTTCCCGTCATTTCTCATCTTTCAGTGATTTGAGTGCCTGAGACAGTCATTGGTGCTGGTTGAGGCAATATTGGCTTCTTGCAATGGTTGCCCATCACAGAATGAAATTAATTAAATGGGAATCATCTTTGAGTTTTCAGTGTCTTCTTAATCTAATCAGGACACATGCATGGGAGCTCCAGCTCTACTTGAAATTTAGAAGTGACCTTTTGTTATCTGTTCTTCAGCTTCTCTTTGTATGAGAGCCCTTAAAAGTTGGCTTTGAACTTGTGTCATAATCGCTGCTGTTCATTAACCCCCTGATTGCCCTGAAGTCCATAACAATGTTACAAGGAGACCACAATTGCTGATGCTATTCATCAGATACATTTAGTGGAATCAAATGACCATCTCTTAGATTGTAAACCATTAGGCTGCAACCTCTTAAGGGTAAAGACCAAGGCTACTAATTTCACAGCTACAAGTACAGAAGCTCTCAGAGAGCATTTGTTGGTGATAATAAAACACCCCATATTTGTTTAGCTCTTTATATCCGACAAAGCATTTCCATATGTACCATTAATTACCAACATTTTGGCTAAGCCTCTCACAGAATTTTACCTGTTAAAGACATCAGCTCTGCCTGCTGACATACATTTAAACTTAAGCTGCTATAACTCATATGTTTTAGCAAAATCTGTTGGAACTGTGCTTCTCAATTCTGGCTGCATATTAGAAGCACCTGGGGGTATTATTAAAAATACCAGTGTCTGGGTCTCCACCTCAGGCCAACTGAATCAAACCAATATTTTGTTTTGTTTGTTTTAAGCTGCCAGGTGGTTCGAATGTGCCAAATATAAGCACTGCTGCTATACCGGAAAAATCACAAAGTGGCAGAAAACTGGGTTCTAGGCCCATTTGTGCCACCAAAGAGCTGTGGATACATATGAAAAGGGAATTCTGGGTCCAAAACTATTAATTCAGAAGCACTTCCTCAGACTGTTCTTTTAGTTACAGTTATAGTAAAGAAACAAAGCTCGATGCAAGTAAATACATGGTGCATTACTTGTATATGCTTTCTACTGTCTATTCTGCCATTTTCGATATCTTCTATTCACTCCTTCTCATTAGAGAACAAGGATCCAGGCTCTTCCATGGGAAATAAAACACTCTTAGGAGCCAGGCTGACTGAATTAGGGTGAGGCTGGATTTTATTTTATCTGTTGCAATAACACTTTAGGGAGACAGGTGCTTATAAGAGGAAACCCATATTGGCTACCTGAGGAATTTCCTTGCAAAAGCTTGCCATTGCTATAGTCCTGAGTAGGTCTTCCATAGGTAGCTTATTTAGAAGTGATCAAGCTCATTGTCTTTCTTCCCCCCAAAACACATGAGAATGGCTTCTCATTCACAGTGGGTTGATATTTACTACGCTGGCTGCATTCTGAGAGCAGATGGTCAGGGCTTCCCAATATCCAGGGAACCTATTAATAGTCAAGAGCTTGTTTGGTA
This sequence comes from Aselliscus stoliczkanus, assembly GCA_033961575.1. Classification (NCBI taxonomy): domain Eukaryota; kingdom Metazoa; phylum Chordata; class Mammalia; order Chiroptera; family Hipposideridae; genus Aselliscus; species Aselliscus stoliczkanus. The sequence goes on from CM066729.1 coordinate 75,072,123, forward strand.
AATATTTTGAGATGCCCTGTGACCCAGAACTCTCGAATTTTCACACAGTCATGGTTAAATCAAGAACAACCGTGTCTGATCTACATAAAGATCACATTATAGAACCAATTTACCAAACCAGCTGTATATTTCTCTTCTATAGTTGTATATTTCTCATCTTATAGAAGAGAGCCCCTCCTCAGGATGTTCCAGCAATGCCACGGCTGATAGAGAGGCTGTGTTTGTTGTTAATATAAAAATCCGTAGGTGAAAATGGGCTAGGTTGTATATGTTGAACATGACGTTATTTTAAAATAATAGGCTTTAAAAATTCACAAAAGTATTTTGAAAGTATTCACATATATTTGACATGATAGAGGTGACCCATATATTGCCTACTTTCTTTGCAGTTCCTAAAATGCAAATTAACCATCACAGACAATTGTTGGTCAATCCTATTATACCAGCTCTCTGGGGTTCCTTTCTTCTGACCATCTAAGTAACCATTTTCAAGCAGATATTTCATTTCTTATGTTGTTACTGACCAACCACAGCTGGTAAAATGTCAATGAAAAGTGTCACATGTGAAAAAATGAAACCATCTAAATGTCTTCAGGTTAGGGGCTGTGACAATTCATGAATTTTTCAGATAGTGATTCTGTGAAAAGTAACAGGAAGTTAATGATATGGGAGAAAATCATTTAAATATGGGACTATGATTTGGTGGATTTCTGTTGGATTTGGATTATTTGTTTTCCTGAATAAGAGGCTCACCAAGCAAATGAGGTTTTATCACTAGGTTTTGTAATAATCATTTCTAGTTCCATGGTCTTAGTGTTACGAGAACCCAGGATGGTGTGCTTCTTCGTCCATACTGTGTAATGCCTTGTTAGGGTTAAATGAGCTCATATGTGTGAAGCATAATGCCTGGCCCTGTATGTATAGCAAGTATTACATCACCACCAACAGCTGTCATTGTCATCATGATTATTATAAATCACTAGTTCAGCCCACCTTTAATCTGCAAAGTGAAGGACTGTTTCCAGACCTGCAATTCTTTGCTTTAAATTAATGAAATGGAGCCAACTTTTCCTGATGACATTACCCAGTTTCTAAATTTGTGTCTCCATTGTTGGAACAAAACCCCAAAACAAATATCTGTTTCTCAGGGTCACTCAGACAAAGAAAGAGAGAGAGAGAGAGAGAGAGAGAGAGAGAGAGAGAGAGAGAGAGAGAGAAAGAGAGCGCGCATGTTGGGTATTTTGCACATCTACAGTGAGATTTTACCCAGGGATATTATAGTGTGGGGAGGGCTTTGTCAGGGCTGTAATGTAGAGTGCAGCCCTAAAGAAGAGGAAATGCTGAGCCAAAACAAGGACCAGCTGCATAGCAAAGGAAGGTTATAGATTCCTAGGCAAGAGCATGAGTTAGGACTAAGAAGAGGACCAGCACAAGCAGGACTGGAATGTAGGCTGCAGGTCCTGGAGGGGCAGCTGGGTAAATTTCCAGGGAAAACCATAAGTAGGGAGAGGTTGTTTGTTGTCTGTGCGGTGCTGGATGTTAAACCCCTGGGCAGGGAGAGAGAGGCTAAAGGACTCCAAAATGGACAGAAGAAATGTTCATCAAAAACACCAGGGAGCAGAAGAAGGCAAGAGGAGAATGAATAACATTTGTCCTTCTGAGCCAGAGCCAGATGGCTATGGGGGCGGAGTGAGGGAGAGCACTGGGGGTGTTGGTCCCGAGAGCTCCCAAGGCTCATAAGTCTCCCTGAGACTAAGCAGCTCTGAGCAGACTGGCCAGCTTTAATTGGACAGCACCAGGTATGAAGGGAGCACAGGCTCCAAGTTGAAGCATCTCAGACACTCAGAATCACCTTTCTTTATGCAACTGTATTACAAATAGCTCATACATAGGAATCCGGAACAACAAACTGCATGAACATGTCCATCCAGTCAAGTCCGTGCACACCTCTTCTGGAAAGAGAATTCAGTTGTAATGAGTCTTGGGCGCAATACTGGGTGGTACAAAGAATGAAAGCCTTAGAGTAAAGTTGACTTGGTTTAAATCCTGGATTCTCCTACATCCTAGTTTTGTTACTTTTAATGAGTTTATTTAACTTCCTGGACAATCAGTTTTCTCCTCTGTAAAATTAGAATAATAAGGCTTTCTGTAAGATTGCTGTTAGAATGAAAGATATACATAGAAAGTGACTAGCACGGTACTTGGAATGTGTGCTTTTTGTATATAAGTAGTAGCTCTTACACTTAGTAATAAATAATAAAATAATTATTTTTCATATCCATATATAAGTTTTATTGTCTGGAGACTACATAGTCCACCTATGGATTTTCTGTTGGACAGAAGCACTACAGGATCTTGTTTTCCTTGTTTTTTTTATTATATTACACTTCTAAACTTTTATCTCTTTGATATATATATATATATATATATATACACAAATATACATATACTTTATTATATATTATATAATATGTATATATAAAAGAGACATTATATATATTATAGATACATATACTATATATGTGTATATATATTTTACACACATATATATTTTTTTTCTTCATCAATGTAAAAAGAATGCCTTATAGTCATCATACATGCTAGAGACCAGGAGAAAGCTTAAATTTGAAGCCCCATATATTTTTTCCTCTCTCTTGTTTTAGCTCCCCATCTACAAAATGATTTATAACATGTTAATGGAGCCAAACTCCCTTAGGAGCCTGAGAAGCGATCATGCTTGCACATCTTGAGCCCTGTTTAACTCTTCCCTGCAATTCACTCCATCCTCAGAACATACTGTATAAACCTATATACATATTGGGATTACAATTATTTTTGTATGCATGTTCCCAAACTCTTCTTGACTGAGGATCACTAGAATGGCTTTGTGTGTTCCCAGTTTGCACACCTCCCTCAACCTCTAAGGATGATCTTGCCATTGCCAAGCTAATCTTTTAGGATTTTGTGATGCAGAACTATGAGAAACATTGGTAGAGTAAGAGGCTGGAATGTTCTCGTGCTAGGGCTGGCAGGGAAGAAACTGGGCAATGGAGATTGCTGAAGATTCAGCAGCAGGGTGTATGTGAAAGAGCAGATGGGAGATGAAGGGCATGTTGTGAAGAAATCCATAAATTTTGTGCAACTCATGTTTGTTCCAGAAATGAAAGTAAAGACTTGCTGTTATTTTGAGATTAATTTTTGATTGCTGGACTGTGTTCGTATGATTATACCACTATTCTGAGACGGTACCATGAGGGTCATAATTTTTCTAATTAGTTTTACTTATAAGGTTACATAAATTCATGTAAAAATAAGTCACAATTACAATAGCCACCTGGAAAAATGCCTGCAAAGAAAGACATGGATAAGAAAAACAGCATAGGTCCATGGTTCCCAAATCTTGGGAAACATAAGACTCACCTGTGAGACAATTTTAAAAGTAGACTCTTAGTGTTGATGCTGTTGTTTAAGGTTGGGGTCTAGGAATCGGCATATTTCATTGTCTCCACATGATTCTGTGCAAGGAGTTTATGAACCCCACTGTGGCTCAAGACCAGTAGGTGTCAGGCATCTCCAGACAGCTCTGTGTGCAGAGGTGTTCCTGTAGCTCAACTACAAACATCTGAACTTAGTGTTCTGTTGGCTCTCCCCAATGACTTTAGACATTTTCTATTACATTCTTCCTAGTCACATTTTCTGACACAGCTCCTCACCATCTCTGTGACTCTTATCTTCTGTCCCCATCCTTGAAATCTATAGATTAATTGAAAACAATAATTTTTTTTTCTGATTTATAGACTAAGCATTTACCTAAAATCTCCAATACCAACACAAGCTATAACATCACATTCACTTGGGTCATTTCACCAATGCAAATTTCTGCAAAATCTTAACAGAAAGAGAACTGGCAAGAAGGGTTGGCTGTGGATTGTGAGGAGTGATTTGCCTGGCTATGTAAGAAAGTGCTAAAATAAAAACAGGAAATATTTTCTATATGGGAGCTTTTGAAGAGGCTACACTTGTCTAAGGAGAAAGCTTTCCTCACCCATAATCAACTTCGGCTTTAGATTCACCAGGTTGTCCATTTTAAAACCATGCAATAAAAATATTAACCCTCTTGGTATGGTTTGCCCAGAGCTTTCAGAGCCTGATTGGAAGGTGTTAATGCCATCCACACACTGGGCCTAATTGTAAAGTACCAAATGTTCTAAAGGCAACATTGCTCAATCTAGCCTGTTGCCATTCATCATGTGGGTGACACCAAAAATTGTGGTTGCTGAAGCGGGACTCATAAAGTGAAACAAACCACTATAAAATATCAGATTTTTATGGGAATATGGAGGATCAACTTTATAACAAGCCAGCTCAGTCTTCACAGGGAGGGTGCTTCCATGACCATTTGGTAAACATGCCTAGTAACTACTCAGGAAACAGTTGTGTTCATAAGTCAGACATTGAGCCACAGAAGGAAGACCTGGGAGCAGATATGCCCCTAGTTGATATTGTCCATCCAGGTTACATCTTCCGCACCTCGCAGCCCTGTTTCTGAAAAACAATGGCCATGGGGAGGTGTGATATCTTAGATAAATTTTAACTCTATAATAAGATATTTCCTTTGTCTCAGCCATAGTTCTGCTAGGGCTTAATAAGGTGGTGGTACGAGCAATAGGAAAGGCAGATGGAGAAAAGGTAAAAACCATTTTACGTTTGTATACTTGAACATGCTTCCTTCAGGAGACTCATTCAACCAGATTCCCATCTGTTAGCAGGTCTTATCTCTTAAGAAGTATTACATCTATTGATGGGGTAAAGATACATAAATTGTAAAATGTAAAACTCTAGTACTTAAATGTAGTGAAATGATTTTTAAATAGTTTCCTTTTTTTTTTAAAGATTTTATTGGGGAATTGGGGGAGGGGAACAGCGTTGGGGATCAGGGAAGGGGAACAGACAAGTTGCTGTCTTTTTGTTCTTCAGTCTAGTAGCAGAGGATGTTGTTTCACTGGCCCATGTTGGTATCATCATTGCGCTCTTCCCGGATGAGGCAGGTCGCCAGGCCTCTGGATGTCCTTCACCGCGGCTATTGGCAGCTCATGCTGGCTGCCGGCCACTCACGCTGGTTGCGGGTCACTCACTGTAGCCTATGGCAGCCCACTGCAGCAGGGGCTGCAGCCTACACCATCGCCGGGGCTCGCACAGCCCAGCTCCAGGTGGAGCTATTGTTAGCTGTAGAGGGCAGTGTCACTGGCCCTCATATGTGGGATCTGAACAGGGGCCGCTGGCATTCCAAAACCAGCTCTTAACTAATGTGCCACTCGGCCAGCCCTAAATAGTTTCTTTTTTAAAAACATTTTTTTTTTTTACTATAGAGGTAAAACACTTACAATGTGGAAAATTTAAAATTGTAATACAGTTTAAAGACAATGCTATGATTACTAGCACATTGGCTTCCAATACCTGAGATGTTGTAGTAGTCTTAAAAAAAAACACACACAAAAAAAAACATGAAACAGCCAAACAGGCTTTGCTTCACATCCAACACTGCTGGTGATTTTTCCATTGCTTTTCTTATAGATTTGGTGGAACTAGACATAAAAGCTTGAGACTCAAGGCAAACACATATCACTTTACAGACCAATAAGTCAAAAACCCTTTATTTTCAAGGGAAATGGGTACCTTATGTCACATCCTATTTTGTAAATAGGACTTGACATCCCAGATATTCCAGAGAATGCAGCTGACAGCATACTGTGGGCTGGATATGCTACCAGCAGCATCTGAACTCATGGGAAAATCACAGAGTGGGTCACACACCCAGAGCTGGATACTTTTCTTAAGAGAGCTGAACATTTGGCTGAACAGAATTTAAAGTATATGGTTCTTAAGAATAACACAGACTGTTTCTGTTTCAGCTGAGAATTTTTACCAATTTAAAACAGGATGAGAGGAATTACTTAATCATGCAACCCTTAAACAATCTTTGCTCAACTTGACTAATATGACAAAATCTTTATAGAAGAGGCTCATAAATTTTGATCCATACCGAAAATGATGCACTTAAAAAGAAGCCTGGAATTTAGCAGTCCAAAACGATCAACCAGGTTCTCTACAGAGGAGTACAGAATTTGGCTATTTGATGTTTTCCATCTATTAAAAATTAGTACCCAGTCTTTTCCCTGAGTGGACAATAAACCATAAAGATATTGAAGAGAAGACAACCACTGTAGGGTGCTCAGTGGTAAGGACTTAGCCTCCCATCATGGCATTTCAGAGCCATTTTTTCTTTTTCATAAGAAATAGACATTTTCTCTAAAAGGCACTTACCTGTATATTTAACATTGTTTCTATACACATTACCTATGTATTTTTGTTATCCGTGAGGCACCAGGGAAAAGTCCTATGCTAAAATATTGTGGGTTGTATTAAATTGTATAAAAGGTTTGGCTCATAAATGATGACTTCTCAAATAAAAGAAACCCAACAACAATTGTTCTTCTTAAATATTTATTTGTCTTTCCACCTTGCTTTCCACAGGATGGATTTATTGACTTCGTAAAGTTTATTGCTGCTGTAAATCTAGTTGTATGAGGAAAAATAGAGCAAAAATTAAAATGGTATTTTAAGCTGTATGACGCTGATGGAAATGTTCTATTGACAAAAAGGAACTACTGAACATCTTCATGGTAAGTGAAGTCGTAAAGTATTCTTTGCAGGACGTTTTATAGTTAATTCAATTGTCTTCCCTGTGGAGTTGGTGACAGCTCTTTATGCAATTGGCTATTCTTGGGATATACATTTGGAATGGCTGCAACAGTGTAAGTTTCAAATCTTTTGCATTACTGAGTGTCCAAATGCAAATCAACATTTTCTTCTTGGTCCACTCTGAAGTTAACAAATTTAGCAGTGTATTGAGATGAAAAAAAAAAAGTAAACATTATGTTCTAAAGCAACTTATTTTTTTTCTCTGCCTCAGTGCAGAAAGTCTTGCAGGGAGCAGCTAAAATACAAGTTGATTTATAAAACAAGAGACATGAATTAAGAATAAATGTACTTGAGGACTAATCTTTCAGGAAGCTGGACTAAAGTATTTCTAATAGATATTTCAAGGATCTCAGATCTTTTCCATCTCTAAAGTCCCTTATGATAACAGGATGTTAAAATGGAATTCAGCCAGGCATCAAGAGATCTGAAGGCAGTACTAGATTATAGGCAGAAATATTACAGGCCTTGAAGGATCAGCTGGAATCAAAATGCATGATTTATGTTTAGGGAATTGCAGGAGAGAGAGTCTCAGTAATGAAAAAGAGGGGGAGAGGAGGGATTCCTCTGAAAAAGAGTGGACTTTGAACTTCCTTACAAAGGAAGTAGTTACAGCTTAGTCTCACTTCAAGGGTATAAAATGGTCAAGAGGAGGGGGTTTGAGGATTATTGGAGAGGTTTTTTTGGATAAGAGTCCTCAAGTCAATTGTATGAGATCTAAGGAGACCATTGGGATGTGAATATACCCTTATGGAGACCATTGGGATGTGAATATACCCTACCGCTTAGGGAACATAATCTTGCTGTGTTTAAGTCACACCTGAGAAATCTGAAGAGGCACATATGACAACAGAGTAGAGGGATAAAAGTTAGGAAGTATCTGCATTCCTGGAATTTGTGGAGCTGAAGGATGCTTAGGTTTTCCTCAAGCATTTAAACCAGATATGGGCCACTGTGAGAGGAAGCTGTCATAGAGTTGTCTTGGCCCTTGTCCAGCTGAGTCACTTGGAGAAATGAAGGATTATCAGAAGAAGAAAGCTGGAGATAAATCTAGAGAACGGTTCTCAAACAGGAGTGATTTTGCACTTCTTCTCCCTCAGGGGGCATTTGGCAATGCCTGGAGACATTTTGGTTGTCAACTGGGGAGATGGGGAGAGGGTGGTGCTACCACGATCTATTGTTTGGAGACCAGGATTGCTGTTAACATTCACCAATGCACAGGAAGATCCTAAACAGGAAAGAATTGTCTAGTCCAAAATGTCCATTGTGTAGATGCTGAGAAACCAAGACATGGATGGAGCCTGTAGAACAAGCCTCGAAGTTCAGCTACAATCAAAATGTATGATTTATGTTTAGGAAATTACAGCAGTCTCAGTAATGAAAAGGAAGTGGGAGGGGGGTCTCAGAAAGAGTGGACTTTAAACATCTGTCATCCAGGGAGCCCTGACACTAGATAATCATGACATTACCTGCCAAGTCAGAGCTCTCCTGCTTCCCTTTTCTCTCCTACCCACTCCTGCTCCCACTCAGACAGTAGTTACAGAAAGACTTAGCAAAATGCAGGAGAAAAAGCGTATGCTAGATGAGGAAAAAAACAAGGAAACAAACCATGCCTCCTTGTCCATCTCCCCACCACACTTCTCCTATAAGAGGGAGGACATGGGATACATTGATGACTCCCACCAAAAATATCCCCGTAAGCCTCATCATCCTTCCAATCAATCATCTTGCACTTACATTGCCAGGAGATGGGTAATGGACAAATCCTAAAAATGTCATAATCTTTATTATGACTAAGAGTATGGTCTACTATTGCTTTAGAATGTGGGGATACTAGATGCCTAGCCACATTTTCTAGGCTTTGTGGGCCTCTGCCAAGACACTGAGAAACCCTAAAAACTTTCGTTTAGTATAGAAGTCGGCAAACTTTTGAGATGGAAGAGCCAATCCTGTCCCTCAAGTTTTGCGAAACCTATAAAACAAATGAAATCACCATTATGTGAATAATATCCTTTAAATTTTTTATAAATGAAACTATGATAGTTTTATTTTCATTTTCAATTTTACTTCAGAGCCATGTATACATACCCAAAGAACCTCACATGGCTCGCGAACTGCAGTTTGTTGACCCCTGGTCTGGTAGATGCTACTTGTATGTAACCATTACTCTAAGTTTTGCCCTATATTTAACTGTGAGACCTCGACTTGGTAAGGCCAAGAGTGGTGTTTTACCACTGTTTATTATGATTAATGTTGGATTCAGGGTTAGTAATGCTTGGGAAGCAGCAAAAGAGAGTCATATTTAAGACCATGCCCTCTAATTGAAATATGTTGCTGGAAGTTTTTCTAAAAATTCCTTGACGTTCAATCAAGATAGTTATGTTCAAATTCTCAGATGACTGATTCATTCCCTCTCTCTCTTTCATTTTCTTATGAATTTCTATGTCAAATATGTGTCATTTAATTTAATCACCTAAGAGGCAAGGGAGGGGATGGTGAAATCTTCCCACTAGAAAACCTGGAAATGACATTTTTCCCTGAGTCACCTGACAGCTTTTATGTTGAAAAGGTGCTGGCAGAGTGTGAGAGACATTCACTGTCCTTTCAAGGTACACATATCTGTCTTTCCAGTTGATCATTCTACAAAAGGGAAAGTAGGATCAGAGGTGTCAATGTCAGAAACCAGAGAGGAAGCTTTAGGTGCTTATAGAACATCCTTTTCTGTTCACCCATAAGAACAAAGATAATTCATCTAAAATTGAGACATTATCTGTGCTCCATGTCTGGAATTCTTATGACAGTGACCACTACCTTTTTTTCTCCAGTGCCTTGTTGGCATCATTTGTGACCTAATATGTTGAATGGCTTCCTTTGTGCTATATACAATCAAACTCAGACTGTACTCAGTTAATTTAATTTGATTTCTAAGCTTCATGACTCATAATGGACATACAATCTTTTTCCAAATTTATTTTTAACAACTATTGTAGAACAAGTTGGATAGCAAAACTGACAGGAACATATCAGAAAATTCTGTCACATGGGGGAGGAAATGTCATAAAATGTATTTACTTCCAGCAAAGTTAAAATCTCTGATTTAATTTTCCTTGCAGGCTGTACAAAACCTCAATGGCCAGCAAACTCTGAGTCCTGAAGAATTCACCAACTTGGTGTTTCATAAGAACAATATAAACAATGATGATAAGGCAGCTACTCTCCTTGGACTCATTTTTCTTACAGCATAAGAAATAGTGGTAGTAGTGGGGAGTGCCATTTAGATACAAGTATGACTTTTCAAGAGAACCCTAGTTGGGATATCATTTGAGCTTCATAGTTTGACCAGTCCAATGTTATCCAGCTGGTACAATTCAGCTGAGTAAATATTTGTTGACCACATTTATATTCAATGCATGGTGCTTAACACTTTGGGATATATGAAGAAGAGTAGAGGGAGACACAGGAAAGAAAAGTAGGAGAATATGAGATGAAAGACCTTCTGCTCTTTGCTCTGGTGTCATGTCCAGCACGACAAGAGCTATGAAACTTGGGAAGGGACTGCAAGGGTTAATAAAGACAGGAGACAAGATTAAACGTACAAGGGGGGCCAAGGGGCTCCTCTCAGGGACAGAGCATCGAATGGAATCGGGCCAACGCTGTAACTTTTATTAGTGATCTTTCAAGGAAATAAAATTTGCATTTATTAAGATCTGTGAATTCCTTGCCTGCTGGCTGCCTTCTCCGGAAGCCACCATTGTGTTCCAATATAATTGTGCCTTCACATACACATGCATTGCCCCAGGGGATGAGCCACATTACTGAGGCCATCCGGGTGAAGGGAGATTATCCGATATTATTCCACCAGGTCTCAGCATTCTGAGATACTTCTTTAAGATGTCACTTTTGACACTGGGTTAGCGCAGAGAGGCAAACGGGTTGGCAGATGTAAGGCAACACTCTGGGTCATGTTTTAGTTATTATTTCCTTTCTCCTGGAGGTTTCTCATCAACTTATGAATAACCTATAGTTTTCCCTACTGAAGAAATCTTTCCTTCAATTATGTTATCTTCTACTATCAGATATTTTTTGTCCATCCTTTTGACTACACATTTCTGGAAAGAGTTGTCCATTCTTGCCTCCATTTCTGCTCTTTCTACCTTTTCTGTACTTCCATTCTTTCTGCTCATTTCTCTAGTCTTTCATTGTACCATAAAATCTGGGTTATCTTTGGATCAAAAAAGGTGTGCTTCTTCTCCAAATGTGGAGTGAAAAGGGAATACAGATATTCCAAGAAAAGGGAGAATTTACACCAACTGTTTTGATCCCAGTAAACTGGTAGGTGAGCATATTGATTTGAGACTAAGGCAGCATGTCTAGGAATGGACCCTGAAAAAGTTAAAGATTGGAATTGTTTAAAATATAATGTTAGCAAGAGAGATTAAAAAAAAAATGGAAATGATGCATTGGAACTCCAGCCATGGTTGTCATCAATCCACAGTAACTTTTTCACAGAATCAACCTGCTTATCTTGAACACTTCTTATAGTGGACACTAGAGGGCTGTAAATAACCATGTTGAGTGTGGCAGTTTGCACTAGTCAAATGTAGCAACTCAGCCTGGCAGGATGGGATGGTGAGGAGGCTGGTAGAGAGCTCAAATAAAATCAGCATTACGAACAAGACAAACGACTGGACAAGAGTATAATTTTTAGAAAAGCAATTTGGAAGTGAATTAATAGCATCAATTTTCCTCTTAAGAACCCAGTCCTGGATTGGTCTCACCTCAATCTCAAGTCAGAATGCTCACCTACTAGTTTACCAAGATCAAAGCCTTTTGGTGTAATCAGTCATGTTTGGGTCTCTAGGGAACAAGCATAAAAGAAGTCAGTTCATGTGAAAGCTTGCAAGGAATAGATTTAGGCTACCCAGAGTTAATAAAGAAGCTAAGTGAAATTAGAAAAGGACCAGAGAAATGGACAGTGGAAGGTCTTATGAGGCCAGTAAAACCTTATTTAGTATTCTGATGATCCAGCGAATATTGATACCAAAGACAAAGATCACAGCACACCAAGGATGCAACCCAAGATGGTGATCACCAAACAGGAGAAATGCTAAAAGTTTTGTTCTGTTTTGTATCAATTTTTAATCTTAGAGGTGTTGCAGGATGGAGTAGAGAGGATAAACCATTTCAGCCCAGGGACTGAAATCATTGATCTAAGGATGAGTATTCAGGAAGCAGATAGGACATCATAAATGTTTAAGACTTAGTAGACAGTGAAGTTCAAATGGGCAGGTCAAGAAGGTTTTAAAATATCTATAAATCTTGCTTCTAGTGCTGGGAGTAGGGGAATAGAAAAAGGTGGCCTTCCTGGAAGAAGTATGAGGATTGTGGTACCTTTAAGATGTGCAGTTTCTATTAGATTAAGGCAACAGACAATGCATTCCAGAAAACAAGAAAATGATGCAGGACAATTAGTTTACTATCTAAGCAATTTCCTCAAGAACAAAGCATAAGGAACCAATAAAATGGAGAATATGGTTGGCAGAAGCCTAGAAATAGAAAGAGCTAGGTTGCAAAAGGATACAGATCTGGGAGAGTGAAGCTGTTGTGCTCAGGCAATAACTGAGGTCACCTGCAGTTAAGAAAAAGCAGTCTTTGACTTAGAAAAGAAAGAATGCTTTTTGTAATAGCTTACTATAGAACTAATCACATGAATTATTTCCTCTGATAAAAATTCATATTTAGGTGGTTTCTGGTAGGATGGTGGAATAGATGGATGCTTTCTGAACTGCCTCCCAGGATTACATCAAAATTACAAATAATTTATACAACCTTTAACCTCGGAAGTCCCTGGAACAGCAGATGAACAGAACCTCTAAATGAAGGACCTAAAGAGGAGGCCACGTCAAGTCTGGTAGGAGGGGCACAGACGAGAGAGGGCAAGCCCCGTGAGGGACGCCCCAGCTGTGTGGGGAGGTTTCTCCGGTTGGGAGAGAGACCCTCCGTTCCCACACCAAGCTCTCCAGCCCAGAGTTCCTTTGCCAGGAAGAGGAGTTCTATGATAGTGGGCAGTAGAAATTAGTGAGGACTCTCTTTGCTCGGCTTGGTGAGGCTGAGGGCAGCTGGAGAACCAGTGGGGCCAGCCCATGGGTTTGCTCGCCAGTGAGCACTCACCTGGTTCCTGTTGGAGGGAGTAGCTGCATGAGCCGGGCCCAGGAGCCTGTGGGGAAGGACTGAACTGAGCACCTTTGGTGCAGAAGCTGGAGGCTTTGGGACCATTGTTCCCCTGATGTGGAGCTTGCACAGGAGCGGTGTACAGAAGGGTGCCATTTTTTCAGGGTTGGGCCCTCCCACAGAGGGTCAGATCCAGGATCCCATTGGTCTGGTGAAATTGGCACAGGAGTGCATTCGTGCATGCGTTCCTTGTGCGCAGACAGCCTTGGATCCCCACCCTCCGCCCTGCTTGTGCTGGGTAGCCAGGGAAACACAGGGCGGGTAATCTCCAGCTGCATCAGTCTGTTCACTGAGACTCAGGAGTGCGCGAGCCGCCTTGGGTCCCCGCTCTCTGCACTGTTTGTGCAGAGTTGCAAGGCTGGGGATTGGCTGTTGGGCTACTTAGCTTGATCTGTGGGCAGTTGATTGGGGCAGGCTGAGACAAGGAGTTTTCCTGAGAGTGATGGGCAGGGAACTGTGCACCTGCATGATCCAATTGAGGCTTTCCTGGTGAGTTTGTGTGGACTGATTGTTGGTGCAGAATGCATGCTGCTCTGACTTGGTGGGGACCACTGACCACATCAAGTGGTGCCTTGGGGGCCTGCCCCACCCACCTAGAGTTGTGTTTCCAGAGGCACCCTGAGCCCCCAGTGCATGGCCCACATCTCAGCAGGCCACAGAGGGATTTTTTTGCAGTAGCGGACAACCTGCAACAACCTGTGAAGATTGGTTTTTTTTTGGCAGTGAGCACGGTTCCAGAGCACACAGCAGCTAATTGTGGAAAGCTCACTGCAAGCCTGAGAGGGAGGCTGGTGCATAACATGTTAAACTCTTCCCCCCAATAGCTGGTGCTGAGCCACCCAGAGACTCTTTATTGCTAAGTGGTCTGCAGATTAAAGAGGATGGAGAGCCCCCCCACCTTTTTTTTCTTTCTTTCTTTCTTCTTTCTAGGCAATTTTCCTAATACATCAAAGCATTCACAGAAAGACAGCCAGAATGAAGAAACAAAGAAACCTAACCCAAGTAAAAGATCAGAAGAAAACTCTAGAAATGGAACTAAATGAAACAGAGGTATCCAAACTTTCAGAGACAGAGTTTAGAACATTGATGATAAGAACGTTTAAGGAACTTAGCGAGGACATAAAGAAGAATAGGGAAACCATAAAAAACAACCAGTTAGAACTAAAGAATACAATAACTGAAATGAAGAACACACTCGAAGGAATCATCAGTAGAATAGATGAAGCAGAGGAGTGGATCAGCGAATTAGAAAACAAAACGGCAGAAATCACCCAGCTGGAACAACAAAAAGAAAAAAGAATAAAAAAGAATGAAAATAGTTTAAGAGACCTCTGGGACAACATGAAATGCAACCACAATCGAATCATAGGAATACCAGAAGGAGAAGAGAAAAAGCAAGGGGTTGAGAATGTATTAAAGAAATAATGACTGAAACTCCTAAAAGAAAATATAGGGAGTACATTTGCAGACATTATGCTGAGCAATATTTTTACTGATACATCCCTGCGGGCAAGGGAAGTAAAAGAAAAAATGAATGTTTGGGATTATATCAGACTTAAAAATTTTTTCACAACAAAGGAAACCATCAATAAAACAAAAAGGAAGCTTACTGAATGGGAGAATGTATTTACCAAGGATATATCTGATAAGGGATTAATATCCAACATTTATAAAACACTCATGCAACTCAACACCAAAAAAACAAACAACCCAATTAAAAAATGGGCAGAGGATATGAAGAGACATTTCTCTAAAGAGGACATACAGAAGGCCAACAGGCATATGAAAAAAATGTTCAACCTCACTGGTCATTAGGGAAATGCAAATAAAAACCACCATGAGATACCACCTCACTCCAGTCAGAATGGCTATCATCAATAAATCAACAAACAAGTGCTGGCGGGGCTGTGGGGAAAAGGGGACCCTGCTGCACTGTTGGTGGGATTGCAGATTGGTGCAGCCACTATGGAAGTCAGTATGGAGGTATCTCAAAAAACTGGAAATGGAACTACCTATTGACCCAGCAATTCCACTCCTAAGTATTTATCCTGAGAAACCCAAGACACTAATTCGAAAAAATATATGCACCCCTATGTTCATTGCAGCGCTATTTACAATAGCCAAGACTTGGAAACAACCGAAATGCCCATCAGTAGATGAATGGATTAAGAAACTGTGGTACATTTATACAATGGAGTATTACTCCGCTATAAATAAGAATGAAATCATACTATTTGCAATGGATGGACCTAGAGACTATCACGTTAAGTGAAATAACTCAGTTGGAGAAAGACAAATACCATATGATCTCACTTATATGTGGAAACTGAAAAACTGAATGAATGAACAAAGTAAACAGAAGCAGTCTCATAGATATAGAGGAAAAACTGAGGGTTGCTAGTTGGGAGGGGGGTGGGGATGAGGGAGAAGGGGAAGGGATTAGACAGTATAAATAGGTAACTACAATATTGCCACAAGGATATGAAAGACAGTTCAGGGAATATAATTAATAATGTTGTAAATATTTTGTGGGGTGTCAAATGGTCACATGTCTTGTTAGAGAGACATGTCTTGTTTCATGGATGGAGTAGAGGCTTGATTACTGCACTGTACACCTGAAGCTGATGTTGTATATTGTATACCAACTGTAATTGAATATATAGATAGTCATGGGATATGGATTATACTGTGGAAGGGAGTCAGAGGAAGTGTAATAGATAAATAAGATATGGGGGGAGGAGTGGGGTGGTGAATTGGGGGAGGGGCGTTGTCACTTTGAGGGGTAAAAAGTATAACTTTTGCACTGTGTTGTACACCTGAAACTAATTAAAAATAAATTAATTAATAATAATAAAAAAGAAATAATGACTGGAAACTTCCCTACCCTGGAGAAGGAAATTGACATACAAGCCCAGAACGTGCAGAGAGTTCCAAACAGGCTGAATCCAAACAGGCCCAAGGCAAGAAACATCATAGTTAAAATGGCAAAGCTTAAAGACAGAGACAGAATCCTAAAAGCAGCAAGAGAAAGCCAGCAGGTTACATACAAAGGAACTCCTATAAGACTAACAGCTGACTATTCTTTAGAAACTCTGCAGGCCAGAAGGGAGTGGCAGGAGATATTCAAAGGGACACAAAATAAAGGTCTACAACCAAGATTGCTCTACCCAGCACAGCGATCATTTAAAATTGAAGGAGAGATAAAGAGCTTCTCAGAAAAGAATAAGCTTAAGGAGTTCATTACCACCAAGCCAGCATTGCAGGAAATATTAAAAGGGCTTTTTGAAACAGAAGAAAGGGGAAAACAAGCTAACCCAGGAAGACAAGAAATACAAATAACAAAATGGCAATAAATATGCACCTATCAGTAATCACTTTAAATGTGAATGGGCTAAATGCTCCAATCAAAAGACACAGAGTGGCTGAGTGGATA
This sequence comes from Aselliscus stoliczkanus, assembly GCA_033961575.1. Classification (NCBI taxonomy): domain Eukaryota; kingdom Metazoa; phylum Chordata; class Mammalia; order Chiroptera; family Hipposideridae; genus Aselliscus; species Aselliscus stoliczkanus. Next base: position 75,088,546 of record CM066729.1, read on the forward strand.
AGAAAACAGGACTCATGCATACGCTGTCTACAAGAGACTCATCTCAGATCAAAAGACACACACAGACTGACAGTAAAGGGATGGAATAAGATATTTCATGCAAATGGAAATGAGAAAAAAGCTGGAGTAGCAATACTTATTTTGGAAAAAATAGACTTTAAAATGAAGATTACAATAAAAGACAAAGAAGGGCACCACATAATAATAGAGGGATCAATTCAACAAGAGGACATGACTGTAGTAAACATCTATGCATCCAATATAGGAGCTCCTAAATATATAAAACAGATTTTGACAGACATAAAGACAGAGATCAACAATAAAACTATCATAGTAGGGGACTTCAACACCCCGTTGTCACCAATGGACAGATCCTCCAGACAGAAAATTAACACGGACATAGTGGCCTTCAATGCCACTTTAGACAAGCTGGATTTAATTGATATTTTTAGAGCATTTCACCCCAAAGCTACCAATGGAACATTTTCCAAGATAGAACACATGATAGGCCACAAAACAAGTCTCAACAAAGTTAAGAAGATTGAAATCATATCAAGTGTCTTCTCTGACCACAATGCTATGAAACGAGAAATAAATTATAAGAAGAAATCTGGAAAGTTTACAAATACATGGAGGCTAAATAACATGCTATTAAATAGTAAGTGGAACCAAAAATGAGATAAGGAGGAAATCAAAAGATACCTCGAGACATACGAAAATGAAAACACCACGACCCAAAATCTCTGAGATGCAGTGAAAGCAGTCCTAAGAGGGAATTTCATAGCAGTGCAGGCCTACCTAAAGAAGGAAGAAAAATCTCAAATTAAGAGACTCTCTTTACACCTAAGCGAACTCGAAAAAAACAACAACAGCAAAACAAGCCTAAAGGGAGGATAAGGAAGGAAATAATAAAGAACAGAGCAGCAATAAATGAAATAGAGAACAAAAAAAAATACAAAAGATCAATGAAACCAAGAGTTAGTTTTTTGAAAAGATAAACAAAATTGACAAACCTCTAGCCAGACTCACCAAGAAAGAGAGAGAGAGGACCCCAATTAATAAAATCAGAAATGAAAGAGGAGAAGTGACAACAGATACCACAGAAATACAGAAAATTTGAAGAAAATTCTATGAGCAACTATATGCTAACAAATTTGGCAATCTGGAAGAAATGGATAAATTTCTAGAAGCATACAATCTACAGGTCTGAAACAAAAAGAAACAGAAACTCTGAACAGACTGATTACTGCCAAAGAAATTGAATCAGTAATCAACAATCTTCCAACAAACAAAAGCCCTGGACATATGGCTACACAGGTGAATTTTACAAAACATTCAAAAAAGAATTAATACCTATTCTCCTCAAACTATTCCAAAAAATACAGAAGGAGGGAAGGCTCCCAAACTCTTTCTATGAAGCCACTATAACTTTGATTCCTAAGTCAGACAAAGATATTACAAAAAAGGAAAACTACAGGCCAATATCCCTAAGGAACGTAGATGCAAAAATTCTCAACAAAATACTAGCAAACCGAATTCAGCATCTCATTAAAAAGATCATACACCACGATCAAGTGGGATTCATTCCTGGTATGCAAGGTTGGTTCAATATCTGCAAATCAATTAATGTAATACATCACATTAACAAAATGAAAAATAAAAATCATATGATCATTTCAATAGATGCAGAAAAAGCATTTGACAAAATCCAGCATCCATTTATGATAAAAACTCTCAGCAAAGTGGGACTAGTGGGATCCTATCTCAACATAATAAAGGCAATATATGATAAGCCCACACATCAAACATCGTACTCAATGGGGAAAGGCTAAAAGCTTTCCCTGTAAGATCAGGAACAAGACAAGGCTGCCCACTTTCACCACTTCTATTTAACATAGTTCTGGAAGTTCTAGCCACAGCAAATGCATCCAAATTGGAAAAGAGGAAGTGAAATTGTCATTATATGCAGATGACATGACACTATATATAAAGAATCCCAAAGACTACACCAAAAAACTGCTAGAACTGATAAACGAATTTGGTAAGGTAGCAGGATACAAAATTAATATTCAGAAATCAGTGGCATTTCTATACACCAATAATAAACTATCATAGAAGAAATCAGGAAATCAATCCCTTTTATAATTGCTTCAAAAACAATAAAATATCTAGGAATCAATTTAACTAAAGAAGTAAAAGACCTGTACTCAGAAAATTATGAGACACTGAAGAGAGAAATCAAAGAAGATACAAATAAATGGAAATACATACCATGCTCATTGATAGGAAGAATTAACATATTGAAAATGTCAGTACTACCTAAGGCAATATACAGATTCAATGCAATTCCAATCAAACTACCAAGGACATTTTTCTCAGAAATAGAACATAGTATCCTAAAATTTATATGGAATCACAAAAGACCCCGAATAGCCCTGGCAATCCTGAGAAATAAGAACAAAGTGGGAGGCATCACACTACCTGACATCAAAACATACTACAAGGCTAGAGTAATCAAAACAGTATGGTACTGGCATAAAACCAGACACAGAGACTAATGGAACAGAATAGAGAGCCCAGGAATAAATCCATCCATATATGGTCATTAAATCTACGACAATGGAAGCAAAAATTTACATTGGAGTAAAGATAGTCTATTTAATAAATGGTGATGGGAAAATTGGACTGACATGTGCAAAAAAATGAAAATGGACCACCTACTTACACCATATACGAGAACAAACTCAAAACGGATTAAAGACTTAAATGTAAGACCTGAAACCATAAAATTCCTAGAAGAAAACATAAGGAGTAAGTTTGCAGGCATTACCCTGAGTAATGTTTTTACTGATATATCCCCTCAGACAAGGGAAATAAAAGAAAACAATGAACATATGGGATTACATCAAACTTAAAAGTTTTTTCACAGCAAAGGAAATCATCAATAAAACAAAAATGCAGCCTACTGAATGGGAGAAGATATTTGCCAACGATATATCTGATAAGAGGTTAATATTCAAAATTTATTAAATACTCATGAAACTCAACACCAAAAAAACAAACAACCCAATTAAAAAATGGGCAGAGGATATGAGGAGGCATTTCTCCAAAGAGGACATACAGATGGCCAACAGGCATATGAAAAAAATGTTCAAACTCACTAATCATCAGAGAAATGCAAATAAAAACCACAATGAGATACCACCTCACTCCAGTCAGAATGACTATCATCAATAAATCAACAAACAACAAGTGCTGGCAGGGCTGTGGAGAAAAGGGAACCTTGGTGCACTCTTGGTGGGACTGCAAATTGGTGCAGCCATTATGGAAATCAGTATGGAGGTATCTCAAAAGACTGAAATGGAACTGCCGTATGACCCAGCAATTCCACTCTTGGGTATCTACCCAGAGGAATCCAAGACACTAATTCGAAAAAATATATGCACCCCTATGTTTATTGCAGTGATATTTACAGTAGCCAAGACTTGGAAACAACTGAAATGCCCATCAGTAGATGACTGGATTAAGAAACTGTGGTACATTTATACAATGGAGTATTACTCCGCTATAAAGAATGAAATCGTACCATTTGCAATGATATGGATGGACCTAGAGACTATTATGTTAAGTGAAATAAGTCAGTTTGAGAAAGACAAATACCATATGATCTCACTTATATGTGGAATCTGAAAAACTGAATGAATGAACAAAGTAAACAGAAGCAGTCTCATAGATATAGAGGAAAAACTGAGGGTTGCTAGTTGAGAGGGAGGTGGGGATGAGGGAGAAGGGGAAGGGATTAGACAGCGTAAATAGGTAACTACAATATTGCCACACAGATATGAAAGACAGCTCGGGGAATATAATTAATAATGTTGTAAATATTTTGTGGGGTGTCAGATGGTCACATGTCTTGTTAGGGAGACCACTTCATGGATGGAGTAGAGGCTTGATCACTGCACTGTATACCTGAAACTGATGTTGTATAATATTGTATACCAACTGTAATTGAATATATAGATAGTCACGAGATGTGGATTATACGGTGGAAGGGAGTCAAAGGAATTGTAATAGATATGTATGATATGGAGGGGAGGAGTGGGGTGGTGAATTGGGGGTAGGGGGTTGTCACTTTGAGGTGTAAAAAGTATAACTATTACAGTGTGTTGTACACCTGAAGCTAATTTTTTTAAAATGTTTATTTCACAATAAATAAATAAATAAAATAAAAAAATCATATTTAAAAATATGTATATATCATTGGCTTTTACAAAATGAATATATTAAATAAACTAGCTGCTCTTTTTTTTTTTTTTTAAGATTTTATTGGGGAATTGGCGGAGGGGAACAGCGTTGGGGAATCGGGGAAGGGGAACAGACAAGTTGCTGTCTTTTTGTTCTTCAGTTTAGTTGCGGAGGATGTTGCTTCACTGTTGGTATCCTCATTGAGCTCTTCCCAGATGAGGCAGATCGGTCGCTGGCCTCTGGATGTCGCTCACCGCGGCTATTGGCAGCTCACGCTTGGCTGCCAGCCGCTCACGCTGGCTGCGGGCCACTCACTGTAGCCTATGGCAGCCCACTGCAGCAGGGGCTGCAGCCCACACCATCACCGGGGCTCGCACAGCCCAGCTCCAGGTGGAGCTGTTGTTAGCTGTAGAGGGCAGTGTCACTGGCCCTCATGTGGGATCCGAACCGGGGCCGCTGGCATCCCAAAACCAGCGCTTAACCAATGCGCCACTCGGCCGGCCCCATAAACTAGCTGCACTTTGAAATAACAATAAACCACTTTTTCTTGATGAATGCATGTGCAGAGCTAAAACTGATATTATTTGCTTTTACATGGAAATTATTGGAGGTTAGTATATCATCTCATCAAGAGACAACGGAGCTGTACAATATAGAAGGTAGAAGAGGGTAAAGGGGACAGATATATGGTGACAGAAGGAGACTTGACTTTGATGGTGAACACACAATGTAATATGTAGATTATGTGTTATAGATATGTACACTTGAAACTTATATAATCGTATTAATCAATGTTACCCCAAGAAATTTAATAAAATTTAAAACAAAGAAAAAGATACTAAAATTGTACTGTTGGACAAAGACAGCTCAGTGCACCAGAGGACAAGTAAGAGAAAGTAACGAATTTGTAGAAGGTTGACATTTGCAAAGGGGTAAAAGGATTTTGCCAGTATTTGACAGACAATAAAGTGCTTCCTTCACTCACACATGAAGGGAAAGTTGGCACCACAGAGGAGCATGTCTCTTTACATTTGTTCAAGCCTAAGTAAATATACCTCAAATATGATATTTTATTTTTATTATAATTGTTATCAAAGCATCCATGTTGGTAGAAATAGAGCCGTTTAATTAAGTATACCAGAATAATGTTGACTATGTGCCAACATATATAATTTTTGATTTCTCAAAACGAAAAGCAGGAACATCATTGGTATCTGATGATCCTATGAATATTGAAACCAAAGATAAAGAAGGTCACAACACACCAAGATACAACTAAAACCACTTCAGGAACATATGTGAAAACCCCAATTTGACTGCAAATTATGTGCAAAAGAATGACCAAAATCAAACCTGTTGGTACAGAAAAATATACAACACCTATGAAGATTCTGTACATAATTATCATGATAGTTACCAAATCAAAGTTAGAAGACTAACCAAAAGAGAGATACAGGATTAATGCTAAAAAAGTAAAAAGATAAAGAGCTATAAGCTCCCCAAGGGCAAGAACGATTTCTGTTTTTATGTACTTTGGTATTTCCTGTGCTCTCACCCTTTCTGTGACAAAGCCAGTACTTTATAAATAGTTGTAATGAATGAGTGTCTGAAAAAAATGGTATATGGAAAGCAAAGGAAGGAATAAAGAAGAAACAAGAACAATATGCAATGCTATCTGTAGGAAGAAAGGCATCTAGAAGACTATTTTGGAAATTAACATATAATGTGAATACATTGCAAACTTCATAGACTATAAACACAGATTGATTAGCAGGAGTTAATTACCAGTGGAAAATGGAATTTAGGGGTCAAAGGGGGATGCTTTCTTTTCATGACACCTTTTTGTAGTTTAATGTTTTACCATGAGTATTATTGTTATAAATCAATAAGTTAGTTTTATTTTTATATTATGCACAAAAGAATCCAGGAAGGAGAGCCAGAAGAGAATCAGAAAGACACAAAATTGAAGCTCAGCCTTCAATATTATTGATGAACGAAAACAGAGAGGACAACGAGACTAGATAGGATAAGTGATTGAGTGTGGAATTCTGCAGCCTTTACAATGGGGAGAATTAGCAACCTCATTCCACCATGAACTGCTTAGGAGTTCTTGACACGGTTTAGGAAGATTTATAGATGCTGTTCACAACATTAAGTGCTGAAAGTGTGCAGACAACTTTTACAAAGTGCCAAATATCACAAGGACAAGGGAGACTTAAGTGGCTCATAATAATAAACCGTGAAAGTGAAAAGAAACAGAAGGAGGCCAAAGGGGAAACGAAAGAGGATGGTTATTGAGCAGATATTTAGAGTAAAAGAACTCAGGAAGAGAACATCAAGGAAGACTTTGCGCGACTAACCAGAAAGAAGCATTTTTAGACTGGAACATTCTGGAAAGCCACGAAGGTCACAATAAACCAAACTGGGAAACTGGGAACTATGAGGAGATAAGAGGAAATCGAGTTTCCTCAGATAAGAGAAGAAACCACTGTACTTAAAACTGCTCTAAAATGCTGCTACATGCCTGTAGCGCCACCTTGCTAAGGAAACCAAACTTATCTCGTTGAAAATTTTCTCCAGCACCCTCCTTTGAAAATCTGGTCATTCTCATTTCTTGAGACTCCTCTTTCCCATCTTTGTCAGTTTCCTAGGCCCAGCACCATTTTTCATGAAGTTCTAATTTAAAAGAATTATAAAGAATTGAAAAACAAATTATTTACACAGGTTGGTTTCTTTTAAACCCAGGCTGATTTCTTTAGAGCAAATATTCTAATGTGGACATACAGCACAAAATTGGGCTTTATTCTGGGGTGGGCAGTGGGGAGTGGTGATTTTTGTTTTGTTGTAAAAGATATTTAAGATGTTAATGGAAAGAAATGCATGATCCTAAAATGTCAACAAGATAACCAGATTGCAAAAAATAGGACTTAAGGAAATGTTCATGGGTAACTGTCCTATTGCCAGTGAAACTTCTGCAACTGGTAGTGAATGATGGAAAAGCACACATTACACCGACCTTCAAAATCCCCAGGAGCAGAGAATGTGTCCACCCACACAACAAACAATGCAGAATACTGTTGGTACAAATTATGTTTATATGTAAACATATAAAATAATAATTATGTTTATATGTAAACATACAAAATAAACATACAAAATAAAATTCTGCCATTTCTGAATTATGCCCTACAAAAATTGCAATACGTCTTTAAATATAAAAGAAAATAATAAAAATTCAAAAATCCTTCAAGTCCTTCTGAGTCCCATGATCTCCAGTTTAATCACTTCTTAACCAGTTTTGGCTCTTTGCTGGTAGATTTTTTTTTTTTTAAGATTTTATTGGAGAATTGGTGGAGGGGAACAGCACTGGGGAAGCAGGGAAGGGGACCAGAAAAGTTGCTGTCCTTTTATTCTTCAGTCCAGTTGGGGAGGATGTTGCTTCACTGGCCCATGTTGGTATCATCATTGCGCTCTTCCCGGGTGAGGCAGATGGGTCGCTGGCCTCTGGACGGCAGCTCACGGCGGCTCGTGGCAGCTCACAGCGGCTGCCAGCCGCTCAGGCTGCCTGCCAACCACTCACTGTAGCCTATGACAGCCCACTGCAGCAGGGGCTGCAGCCATGCCATACTGGGGACTCACAGCAGCCCAGCTCCAGGAGGAGCTGTTGTTCACTATCTTAGCTGTAGAGGGCAGTATCATTGGCCCTCACATGTGGGATCCGAACCAGGGCCGCTGGCATCCCAAGCCAGCTCTTAACCAACGCGCCACTCGGCTGGCCCTGCTGGTAGATTTTTTTCTGGGAAGCTTCTGAATCTACACAAGAGATCCTTTCGAGGGAGACCCACAAACCATCCTTTTAATTTCGTTGGGCACAAATCCACAGGCAAACTGAAAAGGGTTAGAAAGCAATGTTTAAAAATATCAGATAAAGAAAAGCAATTCATTAGCACATGTTTTCTGAGCACCTCCCACTCCCACATTCACTACACTGTGGTCAGCTGTACTGGTGATAGCTGTGCAGTAGAGAAAATGGGAGTTGTCATTAATACATGTTTGATAAATAAATGAATAAATACTAATGTGGTACAGGGGAAAAAGTGAGAAACATTTCAAAATAAGTACTTTAGATATAAATAGTAAACACTGTAAGTTACTACAGGTAACATTTGGCTTAATTTGGAAAATAATCAAATTTTTATGGTAAGTGGTTAGGTAACAAAAAATCAATATACGGGGTTCACAGGTATTTTGAAGACAGTGACAAAACCACAGTGAAAAATTTCATCTTTTATGTTGTTGGGAGAATAGATCTTAAAAGTTCCCATCACAAGAAAAAGAATTGTAACTACATGAGGTAATGGATGTTAATGAAACTTATTGTAATCATTTCAAAATATAGACACATATCAAATCATTATGTTGTACACCTTAAACTAATTAAATGTTATATGTCAATTAGATCTCAATTAAAAAAATTTATCCTTTTTTCTTTTGTCCAAGTCAGTAAGCTGCATTGCTGTTCAATCAACATGGCAGCTATACCACAGCCCCTGCAGATACAGCTTCTTTTCAGCCAGCAGTGATAATGAACAAGTGTGGTAACTGTGTGGTCAAAACCAACTTCAGCTCCCCCATCTCCACTTCCACTTCTCTTTTGGTCATGCTGAGCACCTAGAAATTTTAAAAATCTTTGGGTTGGGAATTTAGCAGCTGTGATTTCCCTTTGCAAAGGAAGGTTATTCTTTTGTTATTTGTAGTCCCTCTGCCCCACCACCTCTGTACCCACGTGACCCTCCCCACCCACATGCTTACCACTCCTTTTTATTTTTAGTTGTCTCTACTTCACTTTGGTTTATTCCACAATGGCACGGGTGCACCTGACATTCTCAACCTAGCTTGTGTTCATCATCTTTATTTTCACCAGCAACCTTACTTCTGAATGCTTTTCTGTAAGGATATTCAAAGAATTTAGAGTCTCATTGAGGTGAAAGGATATCAAAAGAAGAATACCAATACAAATACCAGTGACTATATTGTATATGCCAATGAGTGGCATGCAAGAAAAATCTGATTAGTTGTTCATTTATTATTTTCTAGGAGAATTGACTTTAAAAGAATTTATCAATAGCACAGAAAAAGATCAGGAACTTCTGGAGATTGTTTCCAACAGCTTCGACTTTTACAATGTAGTGAAAGTAATCTGTTATGGGAAGCAGCCAGACACAGGAGGATGCTTCCTCCGAAACATGTGACAAGGCTGGTCTAGGGAAGGTGAAAATGAAGTGGCTTTGAGAATGCCTTTCCCAGTTCTCAGCTGAGAAGAAATGAAATTTTCCCCATGTACATGCTACTGATTTCAGGTTTTTGTTATAATTAGATCGGCTTTTAAATATATCACTCATCTAAAGTTCCACTGAGACTTCCACAAACACCCTAGACATAAGTTTTGTTGCTTTTCTGTTTGTACATTAGTGCTGTCTGTACAGATTAGAACACGATGGTTAAGCTGACGGATTGTCTCTATGCCTATCAGTTCAAAATGGTGCTTACCTGTGTTTCCTTGCACTCCTAAATTACCCTGCATCTTGATATAGAATTAGAGTATCTGGGCAGTGTCCACATAGTTTAGTGTTCTTCTTAGAGTAAACATGGATTCGGCAGATGTGCTCACTTCCTCTTGGCTTTTGCTGCATCTGTATATTAGAAGTGAGAAACTTTTTTTCTGCTTTGCTTTCTCATTCCTTACCGCAAATGCTGTCTTGAATCAGTATTAATTATTCTGTTTCACAGGCAAAATCTTAAGCTATGTAGTAAAAGGAGAAAATTCCGGGCTGGGCAATAAGGAAGTTTCTCTCTGATTTGTTATAAATCTGGATCCAGTTGTGCATGAAAATGCAATGCATCATCTGTAATTATTATGCCAGTTGGAGGTTTGATCAGAACAGCAGACAGCCAGGCTATGCAACAACAAGCACTTGACATTTTAAACGGTCCTGACATTATAGCTCTGACATTTCCTTTTTTATATCCTTTTCAAAAAATGAAATGATGAATGAGATTTCTTGATAGGTTAAAACATTTTATGTTTGGGATTCTATATCACAGGCCTATTACTACATCTTTCTCTTTTTTTAATTTTTATTTTTTAAAAAGATTTTTATTAAAAATAAAAGTGATCACCATGATAAGTCCAGAAATCATCTGACACCATACTATGCTATCACAATATTGTTGACTATATTCCCTACGCTATATATTATACCCCCATGACTTACTTGTTTTATACCTGGAAATTTGGACCTCTTATTCCCCTTCACATTTTTCTCCCTCTTTTTAATTTTTAAGTTACAGTTGACAGTCAATATGATTTTATGTTAGCTCAGGGTGTACAGCATAGAGGTTAAACATTCATATATTGTAATTTAAGAAGTGATCCTCCTGACTAGTCTAGTACTCACTTGACACTATACATAGCTATTACCAGATTATTGACTATATTCCCTATGCTTTACTTTATATCCCTATTGACTATTTTGTAACTACCAATTTGTACTTCTTAATCCCTTCACCTTTTTTCACCCACACCCCAACCCCCCTCCCATCTGGCAACACTCAAAATGTTCTCTGTACCTATGAGTTTGTTTCTGTTTTGTTTGTTAATTTTGTTCTCTAGATTCCACATATATGTGAAATCACATTGCATCTATCTTTCTCTGTCTGACACTCCACTCAACACAATACCCTCCAGGTCCATCCACGTCATCGCAGATGGCAACAGCCCATTCACTTACATGGTTGAACAATAATATTCCATTGTATCTATGTATCACCTCCTCTTTATCCATCCTTCCCTCAGCAGACACCCAAGCTGCCTCCACATCTTGGCTATTGTAAACAAAGTTGCAATGAACATGTGGATGCACATGTCCCTTCAAAGTAGTGTTTGGGGTTTCTTTGAATAAATACCCAGAAGTGGAATTACTGGGTTCTTCTTTGTCTCTTGTTATAACCTTTGTTTAAAAGGCTACTTTATCTGGTGTAAGTATTGCTACACCAGCTTTTTTTATTTTTCTCATTTCCAATTTCATAAAATATCTTTTTCATCCCTTTACTTTCCATCTGTGTATGCTTTCAATCTGAAGTGAGTCTTTTTGTAGGCAGTATACATAAGGGTTTTATTTTCTTATCCATTCAGCTCTCCTATGTCTTTTGATTGGAGCATTTAATCCATTTACACTGAAAGCAGTTGTTGATAGATATATAGTTGCTGCCATTTTATTATTCATATATATATATATATATATATATATATATATATATATATATATATTTTTATTTTTTTTTCCTATTTTTATCTTAAAGAAGTCCCTCTAAGATTCCTTATAATACTTGTTTGGTGGTGATAAATGCCTTTAGCTTTTTCTTGTCTGAGAACTTCTTTATCTATCTTTCCATTCTAAATGATAGCTTTGCTGGGTAGAGTAATCTTTGTTGTAGGTCCTTGCTTTTCATCACATTGAATATTTTATGTCAATCCCTTCTGGCCTGAAAAGTTTCTGCTGAGATATCAGCTGATAATTTTATGGGAGTTTCCTTATAAGTTACTAGTTGCCTTTCTCTTGCTGTTGCTTTTAGGATTCTCTCTTTGTCTTTAACTTTTGCCATTTCAATTATTCATCCCAGCAGGCTCTGGTGCCTGTTGAGACTGCCCTTTGGGTGTGCCACTTGTTTCACTTTGCTGTGGTCAGTGGGTGGAGCTCTGGTGATCTGCTGTTGTCTGATGCCAACTTTCAAGTATGTTGGTTCTGCAGCCTCTTGGGTGGTGTTCTGGTGCAGGGCCAGGTCACCCCCTGCCTGTGACTGGCTGGAAACTACCTGGTAGGAGCTATAAAGTGATCCACAATTGTTTGCTGTCTGTGCTAAACCTGGAGGTGCATGGAAGAGGCCACACTGCAAATCGACGATGTCTGTCTCCAGTACTGAGCCTGGGGTACTCCGCAAAGAGCCAGGACACCCCAAGGCCTGCTGCCACCTACTGGATCCCTTAAAGTCCAGCCACTGACAAAGCCTTGTGTGTTATGCAATTTGGGTGAAGCAGGATCTCAGGGAGTCATTAGAGTGAGAAGAGTTGTGGTCACCAGTTTATTATAGATTCTGGTTTGGTGCCAGTGCTGAGTCTGGAGTGACTCAGCAAAAGTCTCAGAGGCTAGCTGCCACCTGCCTGGAACCTGCAGACCTTGATGGTTTTCCAAGAAAGAGTGTAATGTGGGCAGGACTGGCTGCTTGTAAGAAGGTACCTCCAGCATTCAGGAAGCTGGGTGGGTCAGGATCCCAGCAGAGCTCATCAGACCAATGAGATTCAGATTGGGCCTATGGGGGAGGGCTCAACACAGGAAAGATGGCTCCTGCCTGCTGTCTGCATGGGGAGGAGAACCACACACAGGGAAAATGGTGACTGTCTTCCAGTCTTCGCCTCAAAGTCACACACCTCAGTCTGCTTCCCATTTGCCTCCAACACCTCCCCGAATCACCATCCCTCTACCGGAGTCCAGAATGAGGGCCTAAGAGTGGGTGAGTCTGTGTTCAGTCCCTTTAAGAGGATGTGTGAGTTTTCTGCAGCCTTCCGTGTCACCCAGATGATCAGAATCCTTACTGTTTTTCACAGCCAGATGTTGTGCAGGATCCTCTTTCCAGCACTAGTACTCCAGGCTGGGGAGCCAGTTGTGAAGCTAGGGTCCCTTGCTCCTCCAGGGGGAACCTCTGTGGTAGAGATATCCCTCTTGATTCTTAACCACCATACAGAGGTTTGGGGCCAGCCCATTTTGAGTCTTTGCTCCTGTTACCAGTCTTGAGGTGGCTTTTTCTTTATATTTTTAGCTATAAAACTTTGGTTCAGCTAGACTTCATATGGTTCTTCAGGTTGATTGTTCTATAATTCAGTTGTAATTTTAATGTGTTCAAGGAAGGAAGCAGGAACAGTGTTTATCTGCTGTGCCATCTTGGATCTCTCCCTATTACTACATTTTTTTTTTTCACTTAAAGGAAGAACTTTATTGCTTTTCTTTGGTGTATCCAAATTCCAGCATCACTAGTCTCACACTTTAGAGCCATTATTAAGTAAAATACGGGTTGCTTCAACAAAAGCATTACAGTACCGTTACAGTCTACCTGATAACCAAGGTGACTATCAAGCAGGGACCGTATTAGTGTGGGAACGCTGGAGAAAGGCACGATTTACATCCTTGGTGGAAAAGCATATAATGGCACATTTCATCATGCTTCTCAGAACGTGGTGCAATTTCAAAATTATGATTTATTTTATTTATTTTTTAAACATTTTTCTTCTTATTATTATTATTAGTTACAGATGTACAAACAATGCAATAGTTATTTTTTTCACTCCTTACAAAGTGAATACCCCTTCCCCCTCCCCTGTCCCCTCCCCCCGATATCATACATGTCTATTACAATTCCATTGACTACATCCCCACACTATATTCCACATCCTATGACTATATATATATATATATATATATATATATATATATATATATTTAAAATTATAGTTGACATATAATATTATTCAGTGGCAGCTTCAGATGTACAGTGCAGTGGTAAGGCCACTACACTGTCCATGAAGTGGTTTCCCTGACAAGACATGAGTCCTTCTGATTCCCTAAGAAAAATATTTACAACCTTATTGATTATATTCCCTAAACTGTCTCTTCTGTCTCTGCAGTAGTGTTGTAGTTATCAGTTTGTGTTTCTCATCCCTTCCCCTTCTCCCTCATGCCCATCCCCATCTCATCTAGCCCTCATCAGTTTTTCCTTTGTGTCTCTAAGACTATTTCTGTTTACACTGCTTGTTTATTCAGTTCTCTGGATTCCACTTGTAAGTGAGATCATATGGTATTTGTATTTCTCTGACTGACTTATTTCACTTAACATAATGTTCTCTAGTTCCATCCATATCGTTGCAAATGGTACGATTTCTTTCTTCTTTATGGCTGCATAATACTCCATTGTGTAAATGTACCACAGTTTACATTTTTCAATACAAGCCTTTCTCATGGAAATACAGTGGAGGTTGAAGTCCAGATGTGAGCTGTCTTTATGTTAAAAGCTTTCTAATTATGCTTTCGTAATCAACTATGGGTTTAAACCACACAACTGAAATTATAAAGACATAGTTGGACTATCCTTGTCTCCTTCAAATTACGGATGCTGATAAAGGTATAGATAGAGGTATAGATGAGGCATACATGGCAGCAGACATAAAGTGTAAATGGCGGTAGAGAAGTTATAGATGAATGTATAGATGAAGATATACATGAAGGTAGTATATATGGAAGTAGAAATATTCTGGGGTTTCCTAAATATTTTGAGGAGATTCACAAAGAAGTATACCATATAATATAAAATATGTTAAAATAAAATGATCACAAATAAAGTAATGTGAGAAAAATCATTGCAACTATAATGACACAAAGTTCTACTCATATTTAAAGGTATTCTACCCATTGGACTCCGAGCTTCCTAGTAGTAGAAGTGAAAAGGAAAACATTATTACAGTCTGGTCCCAGCAAAAACCCCATCCTGACAGTGAAAATTGATTTTATTTTCCCCCCACATCCCTCTGAGGCACCTAGTTTCCTTTTTACAGAAAACTGGGTCCCAGCTCCCCCTTCCAAGCTCCTATGTTCTAATAACCCCCACCTCTTCCCTTTGTTCCCCAGCCTAGATTAATAGCTGCTTCCTGCCATTTCTGTGTTACTCCAGTGTCTTCCCTTGCTTTTTCAGTCCTCCAATGTCTTTTTAACTAATTCTGTGTATTAAATTTTTTCTGTTAAAATAACAAGTGTGATTTTTGCTTCCCTGACTGGATTCTGACTAATACTGTGACTTGATTGACTGAAGGGCAATCCTCTTTAAGTAAGGAACCCACCCCTAATTTCACTGAGTACTTACTCTGGAACTGTGCTGAGTAGGTTTATTTAATCTTAAGAGTAGGCTTGTTTGATCCTAACCAGTGGTATGACTATTACCCCACCTACTGATTTCATGTAGAAATCATTGTGGCTTCTGTGTTATACTGATATCAATCCCTGATTCTTATTATAAATTCAAGACTGGAAAGAGGTAAGGGTGCTGGATTTTCAAAAAGGAGACTATTTACATATTGTCTCTATTAAAAATTTTAAAGTGTATCTATATGAAGGAAGAATGCTGGGGAAAGGGAAACTAAGTATAAGAATGATATTCGGTACTTAATTCCTGTAATTAGAATTGTTCTTCTCTGTCTATTTATTGTTATTTGTAGGCATACTGATCTGCCATCAACTGAGATAGTCTTACGCACTGTTCTTATATTCTCAGTTCATTGGCGAAAAACTGTGTACCAGGCAGAGTGGGACCCCATTCTATTGGGCGTCCAAACATGCTGTAGCATCCCACATTACAGAATATGATTAGAGGCCATTTGGTGCTGTAGAAATAACCTTGATTAGAGTCAAAAAAACAATGTAGCCTCCAGGGTGAAGTAAATAATGAATATGAAATTAGCAAGGTTGATGGCTGCAACTTTTTGTGGACCCCTGGCTACCAATCAGCCTGTACTGTCAACCTCAACAAAAAGCTTCCTATTTTAACTTCTACGGCTTGTTCCCATCTTTCTTCCCCTAGCACTTAACTGTAAGAAAGTAAGTATTAAAAATAATAGAGATGTGCATCATGGACCAACCATATGTGATCAAAGAGATGTGTATACCTGCTTTGGTGATGTGTTTGCGTTGAAATGGTTCTGACAGCCAGGCTCAGAGTCAGGGGACAGCTTGCCAATGTTCTTTGACTTAAAGTGACTAGAGTTGATTTTTTGAAGCATTGCATTTAGGCTGTTCTAGTCTAGTGAGCAGTTCATTAGGTTTGAGACGCCTCTGAGAATTGGGCTATGACTTTGGTGGAAGCTTTGTATAAAACAAACAACATCCTTGCTGAGTCTTGACACTTACATGATATTTACCAAGAGAATTCTAGAATTCTTAAGTTGATTGGGCTCAGTGTTTTGTTGTCACTTACATCTATGTATTTATATTTTAAATTTATTTTGCTCTCAGATAAGTAATTTTATGTCTCCTAAGGGGAAGAAATTTTTGTTTTAGATTATAAACAAAGGCCTGATTTAGCACTACCTGTCTCATATTGATAAGTGTCACAAAAAGTGAATCTACATGAAAAGCACTATTTCTTGTTGTTACAAATTCTGGGGAGTATGTGCGTATATATCTATATCTATACCTATGCCTATCTCTATATCTATAATCTGTATCTGTATCTGTATCTGTATCTACAATCTATATCTATCTATAATCTAAATCTGTATAGATATATGACTCTTACTCCACATAGCCAGGAATGTAGTGAATGTAATGTTATTTTTCTATACCTGAACTTAAATTCTATTTTTTGATTACCATTGTTCTGGGTAATGAATATGTAATCTCAATTTAGGAACTCTGTGTTCTCTTTCACCTCTGTAGGGAACTTAGTGAGTACCAGTGTATAGGAGGATGGAATCTGGTCTGTGTGGCCATATACCCAGCTGATGTCTATAGTGATCAGGGCTAATCATCAAAATATATTTAAAATATCTAAAAATCAAAATGGTACAGGCACAGATGATCAAAAGTTGTCTGTAGTAACTAATTAGTACAGTGGACAGCACATACTGATGACCTTGCCCTTTTGGTCCTCAACTGTTGGTTCACCCAAGCTACAACTACATTTTTTTGTCCTTATAGAAAAGCCTCTTCAAGTTTTTGTGCCATATCCAAGTGCTTCCCAGAAACAATAGCTACATTACACTATTCCTGTTTCACTTGGAGCCATGAAAACTGTGTCTTCTCTACTGCTCATTTAGGACATGGGGGAAATTATAGACCTTTCCTCTTTCTGGATTCTACTCAAAAATTGGGGTGGGAGTTGGTATCAGAGGGCTGCCCTGCTCTCCAGACCTCCCTTCAGATATCTTCCTCTGTTCACCATGTATTGACTCAAAGGCAGGACCTGACACCATTACGTGGAGTGGAAAGTTGACCTTTTGGAACCAGTGTTTTGTGTAACTCTTGATTTCTGATTTCTGATTAGCAGTATGAAAAATTAGTTCTTGAGCAGATGCCTTATCTTCTGATGAAAGGATTTCAAGCCCAGTGTTACATGATTGAGGGAGGCGATATGTTGGTCATTGGAATTAAGATCATTAATATGAGGCTTTATCCAGCTCTATATTGACTCTGTCCACATCTTCAGCCTCAGCTCAAGCTCACACTACATTTCCCTTGTGCTTTTTCCACACTGGACACTTTGTCCTTTCAACTTCTCTTCACCATGCTTCCTGTTGACATAGGGCCTTAGCTCTGTTGTGCCCACTCTAAGAAAAGATTTTCTTCTCCTGTTCACCCAGTATCCTCCTCCTTCAGATTTTAGCTCAAATATGTCTTTGGGAAATATCCCCAAGTTCCCTAATAAGATCCTTTATTTCTCTTTTTTTCAGTGTCACTGATTTACACCTCTTTGTATGATCATTTTACCCATTTTATCCTTATGTTTTTTTATCAGTCCTCCACAGAGTAGAATAGCTGGCAAATAGGAAGCACTGTTTAATAGCTTTTGAATGAATAAATGAAAAAGTCCTATCTGCATGTTAAGCTAGACCTAGCCCACTTACTCAGGATGTCTTTCTCCACTCTCCTACCTCTTATCTCTACATGTTTGCTTTTCTTCTTTAATTGCACTGCTTGCTTCCAGAAAACATTATAATAAAATAGATGAATTAATGTATGCAGTTATTTTTTTTTTCCTGGACGCCAACTATAGGCTGCGGTGATGGTTATTCTATGGAATCACCCAGACCTTGTTAATGAACAACATTAATCTGCAGGGAAATATTGTTTCCAGGGTTTGAGTCAATGATTGCAAAGAGGGGTTGCCAATCCCGCCCCCCCCAAACAAAACAAAACAAAACAAACAAAACCACTAGTAACAATTTTTTTCAAATGTCATTTATGCTGCTTTTTAATATTTATAGTATATAGTATCATTAATTCCACCAGTTAATGGCCAAAATAATAGGGTGTTTTCAAAAAAAGTGTATAATAACAAACTCTGCTTTTGTTTATATTTTCTATCTAAAGTGTAACACATCTTCATAATAGATGTTATACAAATCCTTTAACTTACAATTTCCTTTCAGATATAGCCCCCTAGACTACATAAAACATTACTGAAATATATCTTCACTTTCCATGGAAATCAGATATGTTAATTTAACCATTTAACACAGGCTTTAACAAATTCTTATTAAGTTCATACGATTGGTGATGTTTTCTCAGTATAATTTCTTTTCAACCACATTTAAAAATCCTATTAAGAGCGAATATTCAGGGAATATTTATTCTGATCAGTTTCCTCTTTAGAAAGGTATTATTAGACCTTCTGTTGGTACAATTTTAAATAATAATCTTGTTATATTGGTAACAAAACAAAACAAAAGATGTTAAGCCTGAAAAATGATGGCAATTTGAACATGAACAGCTTGCTATCTAGCCAATCCAAACTCCATTTCCAACAGACATAACTACAGCTAGTAAAGCTAAGGAGTAATATGTACATTTATAGAAAGATGAAAAAAACAGCTTATTTGAAAGTGAACAAAAATAAATGAGGCAGATGTTTTATTTATGATGCAGACATTTTATGATAACCTAATCAATATTACCAAAAATTAACATACAAGCATGGATATGGAAAAGTATCTGCAAATAATTTAATTACACAAAATGAACTGAAAAGATATAAAATTACCATCTGAAAAATTGCCCACTTTAATCTTTTTTCAATACGGTTCATTGGAGGAAAGCTTGTTTGCTTTATATTTTTAATAAGCAGAAAATGTATGAAACATTATGTAAAGAAGATATTATAATTCAAGAAGGATACTATTGAAAGCAAAACAGTGTGACTTCAAAATATTATTTCTGTTAATTGGATTTTTCCTGAAGTAATCTGTAAATGTATGTTTGTTTTTGTTTTTTTTGAGGGCAGTGTCACTGGCCCTCATATGTGGGACCGAACCGGGGCCGCTGGCTTCCAAAGCCAGCACTTAACCACCGCGCCACTCGGCCGGCCCTGTAATCTGTAAATGTAGTTTGTAGTCTAAGCATGAATTTTGATGGACTGAATGTTGCACCCTTTTTTTTTTTTAATCTATTGTCCAATTTGTTATGAGATGGGTTTGGACAGGTGATTAAACAAGGTTAAGACCGAATTGGGAGAGTGGGTTTTGTAGAGAGGGGACAATGGGAAGGTTGGAGGGGACATTGATAATGAAGGTAGCTGCATAAGAAACACAATTCCTGGGCCGGTCGAGTGGCGCATTGGTTAAGCGCTGGTTTTGGGATGCCAGCGGCCCCGGTTCGGATCCCACATGAGGGCCAGTGACACTGCCCTCTGCGGCTGACAACAGCTCCACCTGGAGCTGGGCTGTGCGAGCCCCGGTGATGGTGTGGGCTGCAGCCCCTGCTGCAGTGGGCTGCCATAGGCTACAGTGAGTGGCCCGCAGCCAGCGTGAGCGGCTGGCAGCCAAGCGTGAGCTGCCAATAGCCGCGGTGAGCGACATCCAGAGGCCAGCGACCGATCTGCCTCATCCGGGAAGAGCGCAATGACGACGCCAACATGGGCCAGTGAAGCAACATCCTCCGCAACTAAACTGAAGAACAAAAAGACAGCAACTTGTCTGTTCCCTTTCCCCGATTCCCCAACGCTGTTCCCCTCCACCAATTCCCCAATAAAATCTTAAAAAAAAAAAAAAAAAAAGAAACATAATTCCTACAGAAAAATACTGAATTTCTATTGTTTCTCCCTGTTGTTTGCTCCCAGATTTCCTGTTTTGAAAAAATGTAAAATTTGTGCATTAGCAGTGCATGTCCAACATAATGAACACATTACAGATAGTTCAGTGACCTCTCTGTTTAAAATAATTTGTGCCTATCCAAATGAAAATAAGTAGCTCTCTACACTGCCCTCTGTTCTAATTAAAGTTTGGAAATGTATTATTTTTCTATACATGCAAGATTGTCCATTAAAACACACACTCTGCTTGTTTTCTATTTTGAAAATTATTGAGTATTTTCAACTATACTCTTTTAGGCAGAAATGCATTTCAACAAAGCTAGTGTGGTCATACCTAGTATACTTTGTATACCAACTAAATAGCAATTTAAAATGCTAAGGTCATATCAAGTGAGATAAATAGAATGTGTGACTTGTTTTGGATCATAAAACATTAAAATGCTTGTACTATAGTGGAAAATCAATTATTTTCTCTGTGATTTATTAGATTAAACTTTTGACTGAATAAGTAATAAGGAAAAGCAGACTAAGGGCTTTGTAGCTCAAAGAAAAGAAGTTCCTAATCAAATCTAAATCATGTGAACTAGGGTACAAGGTTATTTTGCACAATTGCATTATTTCCAACTGAGTGGATAACAAGGATTTTTGTTTTTGTTTTTGTTTTCTTTTATTTTTGTTTCACTTTTTAACCACTCCTAACATGAATAGGAGGCAGATACCACCCCAGGTAAAGCTAGATACCCGTTAAACTTACGAACTGAAATGAAATGGAAAATATGCACATATCTATCTAAACATAGGCCCCACTGAGCCTACTTCCTAGTGATCTATCTAGGCAGAAAGATAAGTCCTTGAAGCCCTGCATTGCTAGGACAGTGCAACTGATTAATGGGGCAGAGATAGTCATTCATTAATTTATTCTTTAATTTATAAAATATCTACTGTGGATCTTTTATCAGCCAGACTCTGAGATAGACACGAAGGAGACAAAGTTAACAAAACCAGACATAGACCATGTCCACTTGGAATTCACAGGCCAGCCGGGGCTATTAACCAAGTAAATCACATTATGAATATAAAACTGCAAATCTTGACAAGTGCTATACAAGAGAGCAAGACCAGTTCACCTCAGGATTTTACAAACAATGGTAATTCAAGGGCTAGTTCAGTGGACATGAAGGACATTGGTGACTTTCAGAATATAATTTGAGATCTTGGAAAGGGTACATGCATTGCCTTTCCTTATTTCTGTGAAGGCCATGTGGTTGAATTGCTGCCAAAGCACAAGGAGGTAGAATTATGTGGATTTGCTATTATCTGGAAACAAATTGAATTTTTGGAAAGAAAAAATATTTAAATTTTCTTTTTAACTAATTACAATTAATTACTAATGTTGGGCACAATAAAATGTCTCAAAATTTGGAATCAGATTGGATACCACCACTTTGTTTCTTTTTCCACATTGATTTTCACATAGTACTTGCTCCTTGGTAATTAAACTTTGTATTTTGAGATAATTATAGATTCACATGCAATTGTAACAGAGATTCTGCTTACTGTTTACCCAGTTTTCCCGATGGTAACATCTTGCAAAACTATAGTACAATATCACAACCAGATATTGACATTGATACAGCCAAACTATAGAATATTTGCACCACTATGGATCCCTCATCTTGCCTTTTGATAGCTCCATCCACTTCCCACATACCTGCATCCCCTCCCTAATTCCTGGCAACTACTAACCTGTTTTCCACTTCTATTATTTTGCCATTTAAGAATATTATATAAGTAAAATCATACAATATATAACGTTTTGGAACTGGCTTTTTAAACTCTGCATAATCTTCTGGAGATTCAGGTTATTGCATGTATCAATAGTTGGTTTCTTTTTATCCCTAAGTATTCCATTAATATGTATGTACCACAGTTTGCTTGTCTTTTCACCCACTGAAGTCATCAGGGTTGTTCCCAGTTTTTGGTGATGGTGAATAAAGCTGCTAGCTATAAACATTCATTTAGAGGTCTGAGATAAATGCCCAGGAGCAATTGTTGAGTTAGTATATATGCTAATTGCACATTTAGGGTTTTTTTGTTTTTTCTAATTTTTTTTTATTAGTATTAGGTGTACAAAACAATGCTATTTAGGTTTTAAAGGAATTGCTATACTGTTTCCCAGATTAGCTATACCACCAGCAATGTGTGAGTGATCCAGTTTTTCCACAGCCTCACCAGCATTTGGTGATGTCACTGTTTTTTATTTTAGCAATTCTGATAGGTATATAACGATACTCAATGATAGTTTTAATTTGCATTTCCCTAATAGCTAATGATCGAACATATCTTCATGTGCTTTTTGGCCATCTACATATACTGTTTAGTGAAATGTCTTTAGCCATTTTCCAATTGGATTTATTTAGGGAGGGCTGTATTGGTAGGAGGAAAGTGGGGAAGCTTTTCTAACATAATTGTTCTTATTTTTTCAATTAGAATACAATATTATATTAGTTTCAGGTGTACGACATAGTGATTAAACATTTATATAACTTATGAAGTGATAACCCCAATAAATCTAGTACCCATTTGACACCATACATAGTAATTACAGTATTATTGATTATATTCCTTATGCTATACTTTACATCCCCATGACCAGTCTGTATTTCTTAAATTCTTCCTTTTTGTCACCAATACCCTAATCCTCCTTCCCTTCTGGCAATCATCAAAATTTTCTCTGTATCTATGAGTTTGTTTCTGTTTTGTTTGTTTGCTCACTTTTAAAAATTCCACATATAAGTGAAATCATATATTTTTCCTTCTCTGTCTGACTTATTTCACTTAGTATAATACCCTCTAGGTCCATCCATATGGTTGCAGACGGTAAGATTTCATTCTTTTTTATGGCCGAATAATATTCCATTGAATGCATGTACCACTATTTGTTTATTCATTCATTTGTTGATGGACATTGGATTTTTTTTTTTGGAGGGGGAGAGTTTTTTACATATGCTAGATACTAGTTTTGGGGTTTGTTTGTTTTTTTGGTCAGACATATGTTTTAGAAATACTTCCTCCCTGTTTCTAGCTTATCTTTTCATTCTCTTTACAGGGTCTTTCACAGACCAAAGTTTTTAATTTGTTGAAATCTAATTTATCAATTTTTCCTTTTATGAATAGTGATTTTGGTGTCATCTAAGAACTTTTTGACTAACCATAGATCCCAAAGATTTTCTATGTTTTTTCCTAAATATTTTATAGCTTTATATGTTAATTTAAGTCTGTAGTCTATTTTGAGTTAATATTTATATAAGATATGAGACTTAGGTCAAGGTTTACTGTTTTGCCTGCAGATGTGTAATTGCTCTAACATCTTTAGTTGACAAGGCTCTCTTTGCTTTATTGCTTTTTCAACTTTGTCAAAGATCAGTCAGGAATATTTGTGTGAGTCTGTTTCTTGGTTCCCTATTCTGTTGCATTGATATATTCTGTTCATCTTTCTTCCAGTACCACCCAATATTGATTAATTTAGTTATATATTGTCTTGAAACTGAGTAGACTAATCATACTCACTTTGTTCATCCTTTTCAAAATTGTTTTAGCTATATCTAAAACAATTTGTTCTTCCATATACATTTTAGGATAACCTTGTCTATACCTAAAATAAAAATTTGCAGGGATCTTGATTTCCCTCCTGAATATAGATGCAAAAACTAGCAAATAGAAATCAGCAATATATTAAAAGAATTATAAGCCATGACCAAGTGTGGTTTATTCTATGTGAGTTCAATATTTAAAGAACCAATCAATGTAACTCACTATGTTAACAGACTAAAGAATAAAAATCACATGATTTTATTAATTAATTCTGAAAAGATGTTTGACAAAATTCAATACCCATTTGTGACATGGATATTGTATGTTTATCCTGTTCAGAGTTCAGTCAGCTTCATGAATATATAGCTTTTTTTTTGTCTTTGCCAAATTTACAACATTTCTAGCCATGGTTTCTTGTAGTACTTTTCCAGCCCTGACCTTTCCCTCCTCTGCTTTGGAACCAACAATAATGTTAATGTCGATTTGTTGTTGTAATCATACAAATCCCTGATACTCTATTGCCTTTTTTTTAATCTATTTTCTCTGTTTGGTTTAAAAATTAGTAGGTAATTTCTATTGTTCAATCTTCCAGTTCACTTTCCTCTCTTCTTTCTCTTATTTTCTGCATTCTGCTATTAAGTCCATCCACTGAGGTTTCATACTGAGGTTTGTATTTTTCTGTTCTGAAATTTCTCTTTGTTTTTTTCTTCGTATCTTCTGGGTTTTTTTGGTGAAGCTCTCTATTTTTTTTATTTTTTTAAAGCATATTTATAATTTCTCATTGACACTTTCATCATGGCTCCTTTAAAAAATATTTTCAGTTCATTATAACATTTCTGTCACCCTCAGTGTTGGCATCTCTTGATTGTCTTATTTCATTCCCTTGAGATCACCCTGGCTCTTGGTATGATGGTGATATTTTATTGAAACCTGAACATGATGGTATATGTTATGAGACTCCAGAGTCTCATATTTCAACCTTCTGTTTTAACTGGTTTTCTCTCTCAGTGCCCTTGAAATGGAAGGTTGGGGGTGGGTGGGCACAGCCTGTTTATTACTAGGTGCAGGTAGAAATCTAGGTTCTCCACTCAGCCTCCATTGACATATGCAGGTTGCTGAGGAATCCTTGTCACTGCTAGGTTGGGTGAGTCTTAGTTCCCCAAGGTTTCACCGCTGACACTAGGGTGAAAGTGGTTTCATTACTTTTGGGGCAATGCTGAATGTCCTTACTCTCCTCTAGGCCTCCTCTGGCACTGCCGTGTGGTAAGAAGAAGCTGTGCCTCATCTCTGGGTAAGATGTAGAAGTCCAACTTCCCCATGTGATCTCCAATGACACGGTGGGATGGAGGGGCGGAACTCATTACCAGACAGGGCTGTAGGAGGAATAACAATCCTGGCTCTCTATTTGGCCTTCTTTGACATCACTCTGCCAAGGGTTTCACGGTGCTTCCTACAGCCTCGTGAGTGTGGAAGTTTAGGCTTCTCACTCAGCCTTTGCTTATACAAGTAGAGTTGGGGCTACAGCTTTCTCTATGATATTTGACTGGAGTTGAGCAGTTATTATCGAAAAGTTTACTGTCTTGCTAGGCTGATCCTTTTGTGGTACTTTGGCTAGAGAGAGCAAGCTTTCTGTCAGAACTGTTGGTATTTTGGGTTGTTGCCTTCTTTAGTTCCAAGTATGGAACATACGAGATAAAAAAA
This sequence comes from Aselliscus stoliczkanus, assembly GCA_033961575.1. Lineage (NCBI taxonomy): Eukaryota > Metazoa > Chordata > Mammalia > Chiroptera > Hipposideridae > Aselliscus > Aselliscus stoliczkanus. The sequence goes on from CM066729.1 coordinate 75,113,992, forward strand.
AAAAAAAAACACAGGGAACTCACTACTTTATTATTTCTTGGGACTCTAGGTCCCTAAGTCGGTCTGCTTCTTCTCTCCACCTTTCAAGTCTTCTTATGTTTGTCTTATATATAATGCCCAGGCATTTTATTTGTACTTAGTAGGGGAGGAGGGAAAAGTATGTCTACATCTTCCTGGAAGCAGAAGCCAGTATATATATATATATATATATATATATATATATATATATATATATATATATATTATTACATTTTTATTCAACAAATGCTCTTTTCTTGAGTTCAGTATATAAGAGTCTAACTAACTCAGAAAGGAACATGGACACATTCAAAATATACACCCAGAATCCAAACACTTTTCACCTTCATTACTGCTACACTGTGGTCAATGCCACTACCACTTCCCTTCTGAATTATTGCTGTAATCTCATGATTACTTCCCTCCTTGGTCCACTACTATCTATATTCAATACAGAAGCCAGAGAGATTCTGTTAAAACATTAGCCTGATTTTTTGCTCAGTATCTTTCAAAGGCTCCTCATCAACAAAGCCAAAACTCATACAATGGCTTACAAGGCTCTAAACACCTTGTACCCACCTTACTCTTTTGATCTCGTTTTCTCCCATTCTCCCCTCTCTCACTCTGATGTAACCATAGTGGCCTCCAAGTTGTTCTTCTCACGTGCTGGGCACATTCCCACTTGTTCTTCCCTTTTGTCCAGAGCATTCTTGCCCCAGATATCCTCATGGATAGCTCTTTCACCTCCTGCAGGTCTTTGCTCAAATGTTACCTTCTCAGGTCTTCCCTGACTATTACAACTATGCATTACTCCTGCTATCTTCCCCAGAACTCCCCTCTTGCTTTATTTTCCCCATAGTAATTTCACTTCTAATATACCAGACAATTTACTAATTTGTTTTATTTTCTGCCCTTCCCATTGAAAAATAAGTGCCATGAGGGTCATGGTGTTTTGTCTGCTATTCCTTTGCTGTGTTGTCAACATCAAGAACAGTGCCTGGACTATCGTAGGTACTCAGTAAATATCTGTTGAATGAATAAATCACCTACATATATAAGCTTCATTGAGACAGAATATCTTCATGATACAGCAATAGCTCTAGTGGTCTGATTGAGAGCAGCTCTGGGGACACAAGATGAACTCTAGTAGATAATCCTTTAGATGCATTTATACAGGGACCCCTGTTTAATGTTATGCCACTATATTTCTTAGATATTCTTTCTCCTTGTGTTTCTTTTTGCCTTTCCCATTCTAGACCTACTACCTATTATATAGTTTTCTCAATAATCTCTAGCCTAAAAATATAGGTCCAATGAGTGTCATCATGCCTTAGTTTGGCAAAATCCTTATAAAAGGTCACATTATAGGCTAGCAGCCATGGAGTACCCTTGGTTCAGCCATGGGTCAAGTGCTATAGCATATTACTACCTCTGTTGGACAAATTGCCTAGAGCAGTTCTCTCAGAAGCACCAAGTGGACAAGCAGAGGCCCAAAGAGGAGTAGATTCTTTTCTAATATGCTAGATAACTCTGTAGATTTGTAAAAACTTTTATAGATTTAGGAATAAAATTCTCAAATTCTACCTTTGATTGTTATATCTGTAAACAAGCTGCTCAGCCCACAACTTAGAAAAATGGAAACAAAATTATGACTCAGCATTTATGAAAGGGACACCTGACCTTTTTGACATTCTCTCCAATAGAGACCTTAGCTCCTCAAACAATTTAAGAATCTCTACAATAAATAGCAAGACGTTGGATTTAACTCAAGTTTTATTTTTGGAGTAAAATTGAACTTCAATACAGAACAAGTGGAAAAAAGTTTCTTCTTGGGTTTATGCTCTGTCAGAAAAGTGACAAAATCCTTTGCTTTGCAGCATATCCTGGAGGATCCACACAAAACCTTTGAGAATTCTTGGGAGTGGGAGGAGTCCTGTGTCCCAGATCTTATGGCTCCACTACAGTGCTTTTCTGAGCTCTCTTGGAAGTATACAAAAACCAAAAGAGAAACGTCAGAACTAACTGCTGCTGAACATGACAGGTCAGGGAGAGGAGTTTGGAATCAGTGCAGATTTTGGATTTTGGGTAGGAATTTTCTTTTTGCCCGACACAGGGCATAAAACAGTAGGGCATAATTAGGCTCATTGTATAATCTCTGTCTTTTTATATAACATGATAAATATATTATAAACAAACTTCCATGACAAGTAGCTTTCAAAACATAAAAAAGTTAGAAAAATAATATTAAGCATATTTTCTTCCCTAGGAAATGTCTATCAAATCTAACAACTGTTTGTTACTGTGTTGTTTTGGTGGACATTTCCTCCCTGTGTACTTAGAGATGAAAGGAAAAAGCTATTATGAATAAATCATGAGAAAATTACCAAAGCTCAAAGAACCAGTGAAATGATTTAGTATATTTAATTTTGAAGGAATAGTACCAATTTTAAATTTTAACGGAGGCTTTTCTTCTTATTTTTCTTCAGAATCAAGTCTTTCTCCTTATTGAACACAAGGTATTATCATTAAGCAAACATGTATTTACTTTTTATCGAATACCTCCAAAAGTAGAGCCAGAGTTTGCCTTTTGTTGGTGAAACATAAGCAGGTGCTATTAAGCAAAATGCACACAGATAGCTCAGCTTTTTCTGTTCTCCTACCTTAGGAAATTTTCCTTTATAATTGAGTAAGCTTTTAATTCCCTTGATTAGAGTGCGACACTACCCAAATTGAAAGGAGTTAAATAGTAGCATGTCTGAGCTAGATGTATTATCTGCTGATGAGAATAGAATGACAAGTGATTGCCATGTTTGTTTGTTTTTTAATCTATAATTTGTTCAATTATCCTTACTTGTGTAATTATCTTGGATAGAACATGAGGCCAATAAAATTTTCAAGACAGAGCTTTGTATCATTTTAGTACAGCTTACATTGATAAACAGCAGCCAAATAAAATAATCAGGACCCAACGGTGTCAACATTTAAAAAGTCAGTTTTGTTATATTGCTTTGTTAATAGTATTTAGTGCACTTACTGTTAGAGTCATCTGAGGCACGGAGAATCTGGGACAATCATTAAGCAAAAGCCCCGAAAGAGATCGTGCTCCACATTTTTGTCTTTCCCGCTTCCCCCTGGCTCCAGCAACACTGCAAAGTTGTAATTTCCTGAGAAATGAAACACCAAGTTGCCCACTAGACAGGAGAGAAGACTGGCACCTCTGCGGCCCTCTGCTAATGAAGAACTGTAGACTTCTTACACACAATTCAATGATGCAGAGTGGCACTGCTGAGAGTGTGTGATTCATCCTTCATCGTAACCCCAGTGCCCAGAACAGTGCCTGCCACATTGCAGGCACACAAGTAAATTCTGGTAAAAGTTAATACATGTAGGAATGAATTCTATTTCTCATTCTACATTATAATACTCAGTCTTCTTTTCTGACATCTTTCCTCTATCAAGAAAAGCTTACTTTATATCAATTCTCTAGGATAAAATTAGAGGGCTAGATAACAGGCCAATGGTAAGAAAGTATATGGTATGATTTATTTCTGCAAGAGAAGTCCTATTCATTTGTATTGATGTTTCTGAGTACATTAGATGGTCTTTGCAGGCAATAACTGGTAACTACATGATCCTGGATAAAATACGAACCTCTCTCACTAGTGAGTTTCTTATTTGCATGCTGCAAAAGAGGGCTGGTCTTCAATAAGATCATGTAAAATCAATCAATTATTGAAAATGTTATTGAACCATTGTAGTATAGAAGGTGTGTGTTTCCTCTACAACAATGTGGGACAGGAAAAGTTACTTAGCTTTATTTGTGTAAACCCAATTAATTCTGGCTTCATGCCTTCACTTGTCAAGGTTGTGTGAAATTCCATTCTGAGTGTTTTTGGAGCCCCGTCCACCTCCTTAGAGGGGTCTTTCATATTCATACCCATACAATTATATGTACATTCTTATTCTTCCACCCCTGATTTTCTTACACAAAAGGTAGCATACATTATAAACTGTTATATACCGTACTTTTAAAAAATTTTAACATATCTCCTTAGATCTTTCCACATCAATGTACACAGCATGCTCTTCTTTTTCTTCTTTGTGGTCTCATAGTATTCCATTGAGTGGCTGTACCAGAGTTCATTTAACAAGATGCTTATTGCTTTGAAATGTTTACTATTGCAAATAATAATAATAATAATAAATGCTGCAATATATGCTGCATTTAGAATTCATTTAATGTATTCTAAAGTATCTACAGAATATTCCTTTAAAAATGGGAGTGTTATGTCAAAGAGCAATTGAATTTGAAAATTTTGTAATATTGCCCAGTTACTGCATTGTGTATTATGTTGCACTCTTTATCAGCAGTGTAGGAGTGCTTGCCTTTAGTAGGAAGATTGTAAGCTATTGAGTCAGCGTCTTTAACAATTATATAAACTTTTATTTTTTTCTGTTTTTTCTTGAGTTAGTTTTGGTAATTTGTATTTTTCTATGAGTTTATGCATTTTTTCTAAATGTCTACATGTTTGTATATATGTGTTCTTATCATCTGTATATAATCCCTTTCTGTATTTGCAGATGTGACCCCTTTTTCATTCTTAATACTGTTGGCTAACTGCTCCTCTCTCGATTCTTAATTTATCTGTCTAGACAGGGTTCCTCAACTTTGACATTTTGAGTCTCATGAGTCCTTGTCGTGGGGGGGGCTGTCCTGTGCATTGTAGGGTGTTTAGAAGCATCTCTGGCCTCTGCCTACTACACACCCGTATCAGTTTGTATTTCCAATCACAGTATGTCTCCAGACATTGCCAAATGTCCCCAGGGAAAGGTTGGGGAGAGGGGAGCAAAACTGCTCTCAGTTGAAAACCACTGACCTAGAAATTTGGCAGTGTCAGGCCCTTTTGAAGAATAAACTTTGGCTTTGTGAATTCTATTTTTAACTTTTCTATTTAATTAATTGCTGCTTTTACCTTTGTTTAATTTTTCTCTGTTTAGACTCACCAGTGATCATTTTCCAACTTTTCATGACTGATATTTAATGCTTCAGTTTTTACATTTTTTAAAAAATATAGGCATTTAAGGTTCTACATGTCCTTCTAAGTATCACTTAACTACAATCCATGAGCAGGTGGAATTACAGTTTGGTTTTAACTTTCAATTTTAACTTGGATTATTTCTTCTTTTATCCATGGGTTATCTAAAAATATGTTTTTTATAATTTCTACATTTGTGAATTTTTAAACTTATTTTTTTAATTGACTTTTAACTTAATTATCAAGGAATGTGTTTGTGTAATTTTGATCCATTGATGCCTATGAAGACTTACTCATATTTATGGCTTTGAATGTGGTCAATAATTTTCATAAATGTTCCATATATTGATGAAAATAATGTTCAGTTGCTAAATATAGTCTTCAATACAAGTCCATCATCACAATTCTCGAACATTTTCATATCATGTCTTCCTGGGGTAAATTAATGAGGATGGTTGAGGTGAGGTGAGAATGATCTATAAGGCTCAAGACACCCAGTCCACTGTCAGCTTCCTGTAGGACGTGGGAAATTAGGATCTGGGCCAACTTTGCCAGAGCACAGCAGTTTATGTAAGTTTTGCATTGGGTTAAAACTACATTTTCCAAATCTTCCAAATCCTTATTAAATTAGTAATCTACTAATTACAGAGAAAGTTGTGTTTCATCTCTTTTATGTTTATAGTCTCTCTCTCTGTAGTTCTGTGAATTTTGGCTCTATATAAGGTATTAGGTACATACAAATTAGAATTCTTATATATTCCTAGTAAATGTTAACTTTATTTATTGTAGTTAATAAACTATAATTCTCTCTAGTGATTCTTTCTGTTTTAATATTTATTTTATTTTGCCTAACATTAATATAGCTATGTCAGCTTTCTTTTATGTTATTTGCTTAAGATATATATATATATATATATATATATATATATATATATATATATATATAATTTTAAAAAATCTTTTTATTGTAACTTTGTGTCCTTATGTCTTAGATATATTACTTGTAGGAAGCAAATGGGTGAATTACTCCTCCATTTTCACAATATTTGTGAACTGTTTTTCCTAATAAGTTGGTGAGCTCAATCTCCTTGTTAAAACAAGAAAAGTTGCAGTCATAGATTTAAATTTTTCCTTCATGCCTGTCAGAAAAGAGGAAAAGGCCAATGATTCTTTTCTGATATGACCTACTAATCTTATAAGTATTTATATTGTTTAAAAAACACTGAGATTTCAGTTATATTACCAGGCCAAGTAAGATAACCAATCAAAATTCTAAGTTTCTTTGGTTATTGTTAGAAGGGAATGGCAACAATTTCTAAACTCTTCAAAATCTTACAAGAATCTTTTCTTCAAATGATAGTTCCAAGGACAAATTTATATTACTAGAACAGTACGCTTTGGTAACAGCTATGAATATTCACACAAGTCCCCTTGTTGCAGAGGAAACAAGATTGATATTCCTGAGAATGTTCTCAGTTTTAATACCTTATCGAATCAGACTGCTTGAATGTGTTTTATGATGCAGAAAGCTCTCTCTATCTCTGTAACTTCAGGAAAGAGGGGACATCTCTTCATCTCTATTATTCCCTTTGTTAATTGTGAAGAGTTGTTTGTTTGTTTTTTAAGGTGAGGCTCTGTTAACTTCTTTACTTGGCACAAAAATTAAGAAGCAGGCCTAAGACCTTATTTTTATTTGCAGAAATGGAATAAGGGATGGATGAGATTTACTTATTAACAATGAAAGAAGGTGCAGTAGCATTCATTAATCTTCTACATTCTGATTTTGCAAATGAGGAACTTGTTATCCCTCATTGAATGCAAAGAATGCAAGAATGGTGAAATTGACAAAAAAGATGCCAACAGACACAGGAAAGTGTGTTTCTTTTTTAAGGTAATCAGAGGTTTTGAAAATAATAAAGCAGAGGACACTGAGGCACTCCTGGCTAGTGAAGCAAGTTTCCTTACTCCCTTAATTTCCCTGCAAGGGACATGCTTGCTGGTTTGATCTGACGGTTCATTTTCCCCATTCTTTTTCTCTCACCTGTATCCAGGTTGAGTTCTGCAGGCCACTTGATTTACGTCTTTGTTAAAACCTTGTCTTCCAGGGCCTGCTAGGTTGAGTGAATTTGGTCAGACTGATATCAACTTGGTAATTAAAAACACAGCAAGTGATATTGTTCTTAACATTTTGATAGTAAGATTTAGAGAGTGGATGAATTATAAGTAATCAAGGGATTAATTAGTGGTCTTTTAAAAACGGGTTGTTTAATATTTCTTTAAAATATGTGTCAATGTCTCACCAAATATTTTCTTTTAAGTGATCTCCTTAAGGCACAATTTTATGCTTTTGATTGTATCTCCTCGGTACTTGTGAATATAACCAATAACTATGTTCAAGTTTAGCTTTTATAGTCATATATAAAATATTCTAAATAAATATTCTAAAATTTAATGTAGAGAAACAAGTTTATGCATCTGTAAGGAATTCATCTTTATGAAAACTGGCTTTTTTTTGTGTGTATGTGTCTAAAAATATTCTGAATGTTATGGAGCAGATTCAGTCCATGAAAAAACGCCAATGGATCTCACTGCCAACTCCACCTCACCCTAAATGACACTATTTTAGCACTTCTTATTACCTCTTAAAGAAAAGTTAACTAACAAATGAAACCAAGATATTTGTGAATGCATTAGCTAGATTAGGTCCACTTGGAAGTAAAGGCAAACTCAAAATAATGATGACTTAATCAAAATAGAAATTTCTCTCTCACATTAAAAAGCTTGAGATAGTTGGTTCAAGGTTGGATATTATTCTGTGTTAGGGAGTTCGACCCTTCTTTATTTTGTTTCTCTGCCATCCCCAGCCTATGGCTTCCATCCCTTGTTCTAATATGGCTGCTCAAATTTAGACATCATATCTTTATTCCAGCTGGAGGGAATGAAATCAAAGAAGACCACACCAAGCTTCTTCAGGGAGAACATTGTTCCAGCAGCTATACATCCAGTGTCAATTCCACTGGACAAAATTAAACAGGCAAGGAAGGCTTTATTCAAGTCTATTGTCATAGAAGAAGGAGACTGAACTTCATGGAAACAAAGGACGAAAAAGATTTTAAGAGCTGAGACTGGCATAGTTTTAGGCCATTTGTGTTTGCTGGTTGCCCTTACCCAAAGGAAAAGCAAACTCTCTCCTATCTCCATGACAGGAGGTAGTTTTACAGCTTGGAGCAAGAAACCCACTGAAGTTAAGCTTCTAACCTCCCAAGGAGACTGGGAAATAGTGGAACTATCTTCCTTTGATGTTTACATTTCAAAGAGATGGTTCCCAGGTCCTTGAGACAGACAATCCTGGATCATCAAACTGCTAAGAGGCTTTTAAGGAAATTTATATAAATTTCAAAGGGGTAAGTGAAATAATTTGCAATGACATGTATTTTAAATAAATAGGGAAAGGGAGGTCAGAGGCCTAGAGTCAGAAAGAAATCTGTCTAACGTTTGTCAAGCTGAGAACATTAAGGCCCAGAGGTTGCCAGTTAAAAATTAAGATTCTATACTAAGGAAGGATAAAATAATGGAAATTGGAGACAACTGGCAATTTGCCCCAGTTCGCTTAAATATTTTTCTCTCTCAGTTCTTGAAGAAAGACCACAGAAACTCAGTATTGTTTGATTCAGAAATTAATCTTTCTATAGCTAGAATCTCAGGCACCACTAGTTCTTGTGTGGTAAAGATTTTATGAGTATAGGAGCCCCTTGTAGTGTTCTAAATATTCATTCTGTAAAGATGACTTGAATTTATAAACTAGAAAATTTATTAACTGACGCCTATTTATGTAAGTCACTCTCCCTTCTATAAACATGCTGACTTCTGGCCATAGCACAAGAAACACTCAGGCCAGTAGACTACCCTCTAATAATCTGCTGAATTTCTTCCTCCAGGATTGTTTGCTTCCCAAGGGTCAGGGATGTTTGTCTCTAAACTTGATGGTACTAGTGATACTTGTTATTGTAATTATAAGATAATTAATTATGATGTGCCCTAATGAAATATAGATATGGATAGAGCTTTTTCCATGATAATTAAGTTCTGTGTGTTGTAAGGATCAATAAACGTAACTCTCTTGGAAACAGCTGCCAATTTAGATCATTTAGATAGGCGAGAAACGTCTAAAAAAGTCTTGGAAAAAAAGCTAAAAATCTGGAGCGGTTCTGCACTTAGATTTTATAACAAATGTTTCTGATTTCTTATTTTACATTAAAGAAACTTAAACTGGGGCTATAGAAAGTGATTTATAGACAGTGAAATTTAGACAAGAATGATGGCATGGAAGTCCCATCATAGACCTACTCAAGAGAAGGCCTTGGGCCTACATCAAATTGTTAATGAATAAATGTTTATACATTTTAAATTAAAGTGTTTATAGTACTTTTGAAAAATTGTTTCTCACATAAACCAGTGTTTGAAATTGATCTATCCACTACTGTCTCAATCAATTTAGATGAAAAAAAGAAACAAACGAAACAAAACAAAACAAAAAACCTCTAGTCACTCTCAAGCTTTATGATGTGTACTGACATGTAAAAACTTTTTCATTACATCAGAGGTGGCCAAGGACACCACTGATTGAACTATAATTCCATTCTCTTTCCATTTTGGTTTAAATAGCAAATATTTCTCTAATTCTAAATGAGATATGTTCATCTCCCACAGACAAAATTAGACAAATTTGGGTACAAAATTAAGTTTTAGTTTTAACATTGAATTTTTTTTAAAGTTAGTTCTGGGTTTTATCTTTTTTGGGAGTGAATATGACGTTAGCATTCAAAGTCACTGAAGTCATGACCCTATTTCCCCCCCTGAATTTGAGATGGAAGACTGATAAAGAAAAATTTAGACAATTTAAAGCAAGTGGCATTAATTAAATAATTCCCTGTAAAAACATTTTAACATAAGCATTTTGTGGTAGTTGTAAGTCTTAGTGTTCATTGAAAACAGAAGACTGTCCTTCAAGTGAACTTATATTTGGATTCTTCCTAAACCAGAATGACTTCTAGTGTTTGCAAGCTATCATGAATTAATATTATTTTTCAATATTTTAAGGAATACTTTTTTCAATTTGTTTTAGTTAGCTTCTTTTGATTTTACATAATAGAAACCCAGTCACAGCACTTAAAGCAGAGAGATATTTTTTATAACTAAATAGTAGTGTAAGAATAATTTAAAAATAGGGTTCAAGGTGCTTGGAACCAACTGGAGGAGTCAGCTACTCTATAGAGCCAATTGTGGACTTAGACTGCCTGTGTTCAGACCTTGAATTTGCAGTTTATTTGTGCGAGACTAGGCAAGTTAATCTTTCTTAGTCTTGCTTTTCCCAGTGGGAAGATTAAGATTATAATAGTATCCATCTTTTAGGATTTTATGTGATTAAATTAGGTATGCAGGTAAGCACTTAGTCCAAAGTCTTACACCTAGCAAGTTCTTAATAAATATTAGTTGTCATTATTGTGATGGTTATCTGATTACTCTAATTAATTATAGAGTCTTGAACTCCATTCTCCACCAATATCTTCTTGTGCTTACTCTTAGTGTCTACCCCTGTAATTGCGCCTTGTTTCCCAAGGCCTCAATTTTATCTTATGGCATCCTTTTGTTTCTGTCTCCATTGATCCCTGTTCAATCTCATCTATATAGATTGGTTCAGAAGATGAATTGACTGTCTTGATTCAGGTACCCACTTCTGATCCAGCCACCCATAACATCTTAGGTAGTAGGAGCTACAAGTGGGTAAGCTATTTTCCCTTAAAACAGTTTAAAGGAATGGCAAGCGGAATTAGCAAGTTCACCTCTGTTGAATTTGTATTCTTTATTATTCCCTTCTCTAAATTTTGATGTTTTCTGTTTTTAGTGTCTTAATATAAATTGTCTGCTCTGTTCATCAAATGAACGCAGAGATTTAAAGTATATGTCAAACTAATCACCCTGTCTTTACTCTGCCAGAAATAAACTCTGTAATACCGAAGGGAAATGAGTTATTGCTCCTATTCTTGAGATTTGAGTTGAACTTTTTGGGACCTTATTATTAAGACATTCTCACTGAAAACCTCAAGACTTTGGAATTCATTTGTTTTCTAGTCAAAATTTTTTCTTTATTTCCCTCTGTACATTTTTTTTCAGTTGAAATATGAAAGTTTATCATGATAATCCTTCTGGAATATAAGCCCTGAAAATTGCCACAAGTGAAGTAAATACAGAGGGTGCCAAAAAAACGAATACACGTAAGAAAGGAAAAAACTATTAAAATTGTAATAGTCAATGTATACTGATAACAAAAGATGAATAGAAGTCACGTTTGACTTCGGCAATTACAAGAGGTGCTCAATGTGGTTACCATCAGCGTCCAGGCACTTCTGATTACAGCGAGCTACTGCTTGAGCAACATTGACCAAAGTGTCTACTTGTATACATTTTTTTGGCACCCCTAGTATGTATTCCCTTAGTAATTGCATGATGGTTCATAATTAATAACTTATTAATTAACATTTCAAAAAGTACTGGTTAGCTTACAGAATTACACTAAATTACCTGAAAAGTATATTGTAGAATTACATTAAATTGTATGACAGGCTTGGAATCAAGATGATCAAGATGGAATAACATCTTGGATTTATCCTCTCATTTGAATATATATACCTTACACTTTAAACAACTAAAAATCCAAACAAAATGTATGAGACAATGGCACCCAAGACATTGAACATCAGGTAATTAAGGATAATGGTCCTTGAAAGATGGGAAATAACTGAGGTGAATCCTACTATTGCCTTACGTTATTGCCTAGATAAAGTTTTCAGGCCCTAGAGCAGGTAAAGGGAATGTGGGTATTGCCCACTGATCTCCTGAACTCAAGAGATGAAGATGCAGGTCAAGAGGGGCCAAGAAGGCAGAGTAGTAGAAAGGAGACAGTGGCATAGAAGAAATCTAGAGATCTGTAAAAAGTCCACTTCAAGTATTTAGCTGAATACTGATCAGTGCATATATGTGAGAAAACTACAAAGCTTAGAGAAGGACCTATCTGAAAAGATCAGAGAAAACAGTGCCTACAGCTCACACAAAACTAAGAATGGTGCCTATTTTCAACAGCAGGAGTGGAATAGCTAATAATTCATAATGGCCAGAGCAGTTTTAATCTAAGTTAAACTTAGCCTACTACTGAGGTAAGACCCTGCACTGCTTTTGTCTAACAAAGTTTAAAAGCTAGACTCTAAAGGATCAAACTGGGTCCAACTGCATAGGCTGCCAACAAAAAAAACCACTGCATTTTAAATATAAAGGTGTAAATAAGTTTACAAAGAATATAAAAAGATATACTATGCTAACATTAACCAAACAAGAGCTGGAATGACAATATTAATATTAGACAAAATAGACTTCAGAGAAAATAATACTACCAAAGATAAAGAGGGTCACTTCATAATCATAAAGGAATTTTTTCATCAAGAAAACATGCTTCTAAACATTTGTGTACCTGAAAATAGAGCTTCAAAATACATGAAGCAAAACTGGCCTCCAATAGAATGTCATAGAGAAATAGACATATATATTGTACAATTATGGTCAAGGATTTCAACATTCCCCTCTTAATAACTGATAGAACAAAGAGGCAAAACCAGTGAGTATATAGACTTGAAAATCTATATCAACCAAATTAAAGTAATTGAAGTTTATAGAATGCTCCACCCAACAACAATAAAATGTGCATTTTTTTTTTTTTGAGGGTAGTGTCACTGGCCCTCATATGTGGGACCTGAACTGGGGCCTCTAGCTTCCCAAACCAGCATTCAACCACCGCGCCACTCGGCTGGCCCAAATATGCATTATTTTTAAGTGTACACAATCATCCACTAAGATAAACTATATTCTGGGAAATAAAGGAAAGATAAATTAATTAAAAAAGATTTAAGTTATATGTTTTCTGAGCACAATGGAATTAAATTAGAACTAATTAACAGAAAAAGATTTTTAAAATCCTCAAACATTTGGAAACCATTATAAATAACACACTTTTAAATAGCTCATGAATCAAAGAAAAAAGCGAAAGGGAAATTGGAAGTATTTGAAATGAATAAAATGAAAACACAATATATCAAGATTTGTGGGTTGCAGCTAAACAAAACAATATTTTAAAACAGGGAAAATTATGAAACTAAATGCCTACTTTAGACAAGACGAAAAGACGCATGTTAATGACCTCAGCTTCCACATTAATAAGCTAAAAAATGAGCAGAAGAAAAACATAGATCAGAGGGCAAATAAATGAAATAGAAAATATAAAAACAGTAGTAAAATTATATAAACAATAACTGGTTCTTTGAGGAAATCAATAAAATTGATAAATCTCTAACTGAACAGATTAGGAATGATAGAAGCAAATTGCTAGTATCAAAGAAAGGTAAAATCACTACAGATTCTACAGATATTCAAAAGAGAATATGGAAATATTTTGATAAACGTTATGCCAATAAATGATTAGAGGTACAAATTCCTTGAAAGACACAAACTATTAAAGTTCACGCTATAAGAAATAGATGATTTGAGGGCCGGCCGAGTGATGCATTGGTTAAGAGCCGGTTTTGGGATGCCAGTGGCCCCAGTTCGGATCCCACATATGAGGGCCAGTGACACTGTCCTCTATAGCTAACAACAGCTCCACCTGTAGTTGGGCTGCGTGAGCCCCGGCAATGGTGTAGGCTGCAGCTCCTGCTGCAGTGGGCTGCCATAGGCTACAGTGAGTTGCCAGCAGCCACCATGAGTGGTTGGCAGTCAGCGTGAGCTGCCAATAGCCGCAGTGAGCGACCATCCAGAGGCCGGTAACCAATCTGCCTCATCCGGGAAGAGCGCAATGATGATAGCAACATGGGCCAGTGAAGCAACGTCCTCCACAACTAGACTGAAGAGCAAAAGGACAGCAACTTGTCTGTTTTCCTTCCGTGATTCCCCAACGCTGTTCCCCTCCCCCAATTCCCCAATAAAATCTTTAAAAAAAATAGATGATTTGAATAGACTGTATCTATTAAAGAATTTGAATTTGTAGTTTAAAAATCTTCCCAATTATCAATCATCAGATATATTTGATGCATAAAACTCAAAATGTTATTGAGCAGAATTTAAATGCTATAAACTAGAAGGCAAATGTTTTAAATACCTCTGGGGGCTAGGTAAATAATGTAAGTGAGTGATTTGAATAGTTACAGCAAAAAAAAAAAAGCTGCCAAAAATGCAAACTTTATTTTTATTGAAACATGGTATATACAAAATGTAACATAATGTAAACATACATGATAGCAAAGATTTTATTTTAATTTGAAAATAAAAACTTAAGGTTAAGATGTAATTATTAATTAATTATTAATTTCATTTCTTGTGGTGTTTTGGCTCTTCTTTGGGATCAGAAACCTGATTCCTTTTTTTCTGCCCTTAGATATTGCTATTTTTTTGTGTATGTTTCCTATGACATTATGGATAACTTCCAATATTTTACTTTGGCACTAGTATTTAATTTTATACAGATTCATAATGGAAAATAATTATTGATAGAAGCTGGTACTTCCACATATGGATGCAATTCTTACATAACATGCTCTTCCTTCTTCTTTCTTACATGGGAGACTTTTTCTTCATTTTTCAGTTCTCGGAGTTAATATTTCCTCTTCAGGGATTATTATTTCTTATTCTTCTGATTTCTTAATAGTATTTTTCACTACTAGTAGCTACACTTTTCTTTGTTAAGCCTATACTGATCTCTTCTACTAGCCTACGTTCCAGGGGTGCAGGATCTCTTGTCTGTTCCCCTCATGATTGTCTACCAATGTCTAACTCCATGCCTAAACTACAGTAGGAGCTCAACAAAGAATTGAAGAAAGAGTGAATAAAATCCACTAAGATCTAGGCATAGGGCAGAACTGACAGCTGCCCTATAAAATTTTCTACATCAGTGATGATTTGAGATCCAGTTCAACTCTTATTCCAAATGGAGAAAGGTAACAGAAAGTTTTTTGGTTTTGTTTTTGTTTTTAAATAACTTTTTGGAGGAATACTTAGGAGTACTTATCAGAATTAAATTGAACATAAACTTTGACCAAGCTGTTGACCTTTCAGTAATACATGCTATAGAGACACAATATGCACACCTTTTGAAGCAGCAATTACTTTCCTAGGCTTTTAACTTAAAGAAAAAGTCAGACAAGTACCAAAACACATGTGGAGATGCATTCTCATTACAATATTATTTGCAAAAAACAGAAGTTGGAAATAAGCTAAATGTACTTTAAAATTATTTAAATAAATCCTGACATAGTCATTAATGAGGTGCTATGCAAACATTAAAAATATAATATATACCTGTATTTAGTTATAGTTAAAATCACAATGAAAATAAAGGCACAATATATTAAGTGAAAGAAAGTTTAAATAATAGGTATATAAGTAAAGTAATAACTTCCCTTTTTTGGTTAGAAGAAAAACAGAAACAGTTGATATATATACATGGATATGCCCAGAAAAATATCTAGAAGGATATATACATGGTCTTAAAATTAAGTTCGCGAACTCATCCAAGAAAAAGTGCTACATACCTCACTGCTGAATATCAATCACCATGGTCACCTTCGAAGTACTCCCCTTGAGAAGCTATGCACAGATGCCAATGCCTAGTCCAAAGTTCAAAGCAATTTTGGCACTCTTTTTCTTGAATGGTCATCAGAGCCATTGTTGTATTACCCTAGATGTACTGAATGTCATCCAAATGTCTTCCTTTCAATATTCCTTTATCTTCGGGTAAAGAAAGAAGTCATTGGGGTCAGGTCAGATGAGTAGGTAGGGTGTTTCAATAATTATTTGTTTACTGGCTAAACACTCTCTCACAGACAGAGCCGTGTGAATTGGTGCATTGTCGTGATGCAAGAGCCATGAATTGGCGAAAAGTTCAGGTTGTCTAACTATTCAACGCAACCTTTTCATCACTTCCAAATAGTAAACTTGGTTAACTATTTGTCCAGTTGGTACAAATTCATAATGAATAATCTCTGTGATATCAAAAAAAAATTAGCAAGTGTTGCAACAAGTTCATGAACTTAATTGTCAGGCCTTATATATAAAAGATTGCACATGGTGATTGTTTCTGGCTAGTGGAATTTCTAAATTGTTTTTCATACTTGTTTATTGTTACAAGGAGCATGAATTAATTTTATAACAATTTTTAAAAGTAATAAATATATTTCTATTTGGGAAAAGTACTTCTTAAGGAGATTATACCATTTCTTTTATAAACATATTTGAAAGTCTCCTATGCCTTTCAATCAGAAGTTTCTTTACATTATGGGGTGTTTCACACTGGTGAGAAAGGAGAATGTTCTTTTTAATTGGCTTTTATTCTTCTTTCAATGTGTACCAGAACACACTAAAAATGCTTAACATATTTTCTTGGTTTCATTTCACTGAGTATTAAGAATTGTTGGGGCCGGCCGAGTGGCGCGGTGGTTAAGCGCTGGCTTGGGAAGCCAGCGGCCCCGGTTCAGGTCCCACTTATGAGGGCCAATGACACTGCCCTCAAAAAAAAAAAAAAAACAAATCTCCTTTTGGGCCGGCCGAGTGGCGCAGTGGTTAAGCGCTGGCCTTGGAAGCCAGCGGCCCCGGTTCGGTCCCACATATGAGAACCAGTGACACTGCCCTCAAAAAAAAAAAGAAAAAGAAAAAAGAATTGTTGGTCAAGTTGTGATACTGTCATCAAGCTCAATTTGTAAACTTGACTTTATTTTATATTTTAATATTAGACATTTTTAAAGTGAATTCAAATAACTAATTCAAATAACTAATTTCATGACATTACATACAATATGCAAGAACATAAGCTCTGGATAAGAGGTAAGCCACCATCCCACTAACAAATGATCAGATCATCACCCTGCCAAATCATGCTGTGTCATATAGGGATCTTGTTTAACAAGCTTCTTCAATAGGAGATGAATCATTGAACTAGAGAATAGTTCAGCTGGTCTATAGGTTCTTTCTTCCCTCGAATCAATCCAAACAGTCTAATGGGATCATCATGAATGTTTTCCTCTGTTTCCTGGCTCTCAGGTGGAAAACTGTCTACCAGAGTGGTCTTGGAAAGGCTGGCATGCATTCCATGTAACTGTTCATCTTCATCCTTGTCTGACAAATTAGCATTCTGTTTCCTGGGCTTTCTGCACTTCCCCTCAAAGTTGTGATCTAGTGAAGCGTAAAACATCTGTGTTTCATCAGTTGCCTAAAAAGAAAGGCCATGTTAATTTTTCATTGTTAGCTCATTCTTTCACTTTGATGACTTCTGGGAATTTCTAAGGCCCATGAAAAACAAGAAGCTTGTTTTCTTGGCTTCAGCTATCTGTTTTTGCCAAATTTGTCAGTTAGAATGCACAACAAAAAACAATAATCAGCTCAACATTTTTGAGTGGAAAAGAGTATTTAGATGAACTTTATGTGTGTGTAGTTTTATTTTTCTTATACTCAAAGTATATAGAAACATTTTACATGGACTCTTACCTGCCCTTCTTCTACCTTTACCTCAGGGAGAGCTTGCCCTATGTTGCTCTTACCTAGTAATAGTACTCCAATGTGTTAAACCTGGAACAAGCATGATAGGAAGGAACTTAACAAGTCATAAGTTCTATTTTACATTTGTTTAATAATTGGTCAGTTAATAGTACCCACAAAAGCTCCCAATTTTTCTATACGTTTGTGATTCAGAAGTATAAAAACAACATTGTCCAGTTACATGACTGGTATAAGGCGAGAACTACAGTTCCCATTTTTATCATTTCCTCCTTGCCTGCCTGTCCCCAGATCTATTTTGAGCTTATTTAGGTTGGCCTTGGACATATTCATTTTCATCCTAGAGGGTCTGGTAGTCCTCTCTGGTCTAGAGCTGGGTCAATACTAGAATGGGAAGAACAGGAGGCTGGGGAAACTTGGAGAAGTATTGGCTTGTAGGCAAAACCTTAAATTTGGTGGCAGAAAGGCTAGGATTGAATTCTGGGTCTGTAATATACTAATCATGGGACCTTGGGCAGTATTCAAAAACTATTCTGAGTCTCAATTTTCTTACTTATAAAAGTACCTATCCCACAGTGTTATGAGTGAAAGAAATAATATATATGGAAGCTATAATCATTGTCCAAAAGTGTGGGATTATAATTATTAGAGCTTGTAGGCTAACTTTAGGATACCCATTGAATAAACTAAAATTTCTGCACTAATGATTTATCTTTAAGAGTAGGCCAAAAATATATCAATTTGTGGAGGCAGGGGTTAAGAAAGCAACATTTGGATTAACAAAACCCCTAATGCATCAATAAAAATCTCCCATTATCATGCCAAGAGTTAAATACGTTATATTCACCACCAGGCAGAAGAGATGGTTCTATTTACAACTTCTCTGGTATTTTTATCTGACTTTTTAGTCATAAAATAATCATTTCTGGAAAATGGCAACAGCTGCCTACCTGGTATCCATGCTCCAGTCTTTTCCCTCTGCCAGTTAGCTTGTATACTCTCTTCAAATTCTCTTCCCAAGACACAACTTTCATTTTTTACCATCCTATCTCCAAAATTTTGGCCTGTTGACTAAGGTCTGAATTTCATATCCTGACACTTAAGATTTTCTATGCTTGACATTGATACTACTGTACTGTTTTTATTCTGAATCCATCTTCTCCCTTACATAAACTCTGTATTCTAGGAAAACTGAACAATTCACTGTTTCCTGCACACAATACCTCATGCTTTTACCTGCTTTGCTCAGAAATATAGAGAAGGAGATGTCATTGAAGTTAAAACAAACAAACAAACACAATAAGGTTCTTGGTAATACAAAGGGATACATACAATTTTTTGTCTCTTCAGCACTCTGTTATACCAAGAACAGAGTGCTGAAGAGACAAAAAATTGTATGTATCCCTTTGTATTACCAAGAACCTTATTGTGTTTGTATATATTTCTTCCTTTTCCTCTGGGAAATTCTCCTCCTTTATATGCTCTTGTATTACAAGGCTGTACCCTAAGCCTGTGACCTAGGCTGGGACCAATCATACCATCAATCCCTGGCAACAGAAGTTGGCCCAAGAATGGACATGTGATTTCAGCAGAGCCAATTATTTGGCATCTTTGGGATTGACGTACAGATGCAGGAATAGATAAAGTGTTTTTTCTTGGAGTTGGGAGGAAGAAACTTTGGGTCTTCCAGTGGCTTGTTCAGCCTCCATGGAAGAATCTGTTGGTAATAGCATAGTCAGGGAAACAGGAAGGAGAAATGGAGAGAGTCCTCCTACTCAGTCATCTCAAAAACAATACACCCTTACAGTTCCCTGTCATATGAGGCAGAAATTTATCTCTAATGTTAAAATGGTTTAAATTGGTTTTGTGCTTACAAATGAAAACATTTCCAAATAATATATGTGTCTGGTCAACAACTGGTCAACTTTATCAAGTGCTGTTAGGTTCAAAAAATGTGATCCTGAAGAGAAACCACAAATTGGGCATGTAATAGTCACTTGAGGCATCCAGAGTGTTGTTTCAGTTGATAGGATGGGTAGAAAATATATTTTCAGGGTTAAAATAATGTGTATCTATAGAAAGAAATGGAAACAGCAGAGGAAGTAAGAATCAGTTTAGGAATTAAAGAGATAAACAGGCTGATGGAAAGTTGTGTTGTTTTTAAATATTGGGGTGATTTGTGCATATTGGTAAGCAAATAGTAATAATTTATTTTATGAAAAATGGAGACAAATAATTGAACGTGAAAGAAATAGGAGAGGGCTGGCCGAGTGGCGGATTAGTTGAGAGATGGTTTTGGGATGCCAGTGGCCCCAGTTCGGATCCCACATATGAGGGCCAGTGACTCTGTCCTCTATAGCTAATGGCAGCTCCACCTGGAGCTGGGCTGCGAGCCCCAGCGACGGTGTAGGCTGCAGCCCCTGCTGCATTGGGCTGCCATAGGCTACAGTGAGTGGCTGGCAGCCAGCGTGAGCTGCCAATAACCATGGTTAACGACCATCCAGAGGCAACTGATCTGCCTCATCCAGGAAGAGTGCAATGACGATACCAACATGGGCCAGTGAAGCAACATCCTCCGCAACTAGACTGAAGAACAAAAAGACAGCAACTTGTCTGTTCCCTTCCCCGATTCCCCAATGAAATCTTAAATATATATATATATATATATATATATATATATATATATATATATATATATGAGAAATGGTAAATAGTATAAGTAGGAGTATTGGCTTTGGAAAGGAGAGAGGATGCCGCTGACGTAGGAGGGAAAGGGGAGATTGATGTAAGATTTTTGACATGAAGATAAAAGAAGAGGAGCAAGATCATACTTGTGCCCCTCAAATTTATTAGGACATGGGAATTCTTGTAGACCTTTATTATTAAGTTTCGTGATGAGCTCTTCCTAGTTAATAGTAGACTGAGATACTGAAATTACAAGTTCTGAACTGTGTGCATTATTTTGAAAGGGCAAGGAACTCATTTCCATTTTTCAAACAAACACTGTATCTACGTGCTTTATACATAGTATTATAGATTTCCTAACAAAGTAAGTATTGTAATAGCAAACTGGGTAAAGTTTTTGATGATAATGCTCATTCTAATAAAATGGAATTGAGCAAATACAAGGAGATTACTTCTAATTTGTGAAACTAAATTTGTGAGAAGGATCTAATAAAGACTAATTTCCTTAGAGTATCTTTAATTATATCATTTATAAAATAGCACACTTTTAAAGACATTTTAAGGCTTTGCACAATTTCCACTTTAGTACAAATCAGATGCAGCTCATATAAAGCTGACCTGTTCAATTCATATGTATTAAATAGCGACTTATATTCTGAATTCTCAGTTCTTTTACAACTGAGGAGCTATGAATCTCTCTATTTCAGATGGTGTTGTATTTTAATCTTTTTTCAGAGCTTTTTATCATTATGGATTTGTAGGTCATATCATAATATGCAGTTTTTCATACTTTTTATCAAAAAATATATTTTACAATTAACTGAACATCAGATGACAGATTTGCCCATCAGAGGGCGACTTCACATTTGCTTAAACTTCAGCACATCTTGGTTTCTTGGTAAAAATGTCAAGAATTTTGATTTTGTAAGAGACTCACATAAGGAAAAATAGAAAAATTTACCTTAATAGGAAGTTTCCAAGATGTAGCTCATCTTAGGGGGAAGAATATTTTCAGTTAGACAGGACTAAGTTTAGATTCTGTGTCTCCACCTAGTACCTAAGTGCTCCAGGACAAATTTTTCGTTCTTTGCAAGACTCTGTCAAATGGGAATAATAATGCTGCCTCCTTCACAGGAATCTAAGAAGATAATGCATATAAAGCACCTACCACAAGGCCCAACACATAACAACCACATAGGAAATGCTGGCTCTATGACTATTTCTAGGCAGTAGCAAGAGGGTATATAATTGAAGGGACAAGATATGGGAGGAAAAGGAAGAGATATAAATTTAACTGAAATTTATAGCACTACAGGAGCATGTAGCTAAGAATTGTGAATGTCTTTTGATGAAGTCAGTGCTCTGTCTGAGGAGGCTGAATTGACTGTGGTAGGAAAAAAAGAAGCTATCCAATTCTTCCTGGATTTTTACACATATGTGTTTTTGCTTAGGCCTTTGTCCTGCCTATGTTCACACGAGCCCCTGCCTATGTTCACACAAGCCACATGTAAATCTCTTGCCATAAGACCAGAGCCATAAGATGTGTACTCACATTTACACTGATTTGCCTTGTAAAATAGAAGTATAGTTTTTTTATATCCAGCTAATTTATCTTTTAACTAAAAGTTTCTCTCTCTCCTGCCCCCTCCTCCATAAATTCCTGACATCTAGGTCTTGTGAGCATTATATACAAGTAGTAACGTTTCCATTTACCTTTGTGTAACACATAATTTTTTTCAATTTGGAAAAAAAGCTTAATTGATTATTTAAGAAGAGAATCCACTTTTCCCATCAAATTTATTGACACTCATACACAGTTTTGGCTCTTCGAATGTGGTTCTGAGCACTGTTTACTTGCCTTTGAGTTTCCCTGTAGAGCTCAGGTCCCAGTACTTGACACTGATTGAGACTGCAAAATTTCTAACAGGCTGCTTCAGATGTGCATCAGAATCCACTGCTGTTATGCTCTTGAAAACTACAGCTGTGGACAACGATTGCTGGAAGATGACAGGCCGGGCGAGTGGGGGAAGAAGGCTGTGAGATGCGTGAGGTGCAGCCCGCACCCGCGGCTGCAGAGGCACAGAGCTTCAGAGAGCAGATCCGTGAGTGTTCCCACTGCTAGCTCCCTGCGCCCTGCGGCCCACCTAGAGTACAGCAAGAGCGCAACGGTCTCCGCAGTCTGAAGCAGAAGCTTCAGGCTGGGCCAGTGGGGGCGGAGAGAGGGGAGACGTACAGATAGATGCACCTACGGCTTCCTGGGTCCCCAGGAAGCGTGGTACAGAGCGCAGAGTAACAGTGTCAGGGCAAGATCAATACTTGCACCCGCCTGGTTCAGGGATCAGTCTCTGGGTCCACAAGGTCCCGTGGAGCACAGCAAGAGCAACCTCGGTGTGCAGGCTCCGAGGCAGAAGACTGAAACCAGGCAAGCAGGGGAAAAAAAGAATACTCCCAGGGGAGAGGGGGAGATGCAAGTCCCGGAGAGACGAGCGGGGATCTGAGCCACGGCAGGGTGCGCGCAGTCTCCTAAACCCCGGCAGTCCCTCCGGGAGAGCAGCAGGAACACCATGGAGTGCACACACTCCGAGGCAGAAGCATGAAACCGGGTGAGCAGGGGAAGAAAGAATACTCCCAGGGGGAGACACAGTGCGCCCACGCAGAGACGCAGGTCCCCAGGAGACAGACCGGAGATTTGAGCCACTGCAGGGTGCACAGCCCCCTAAACCCCGGCAGTCTCTTTGGGAGAGCAGCAGGAACTCCTCCGGAGCCTATGAGGCAAAGGCCTTAGCTCAAAACAGTGTTGAGACTGTGGGGTATTTATATTGTTGTATTATTTTATTTGTTTGTTTGTTTGTTTTGCTTGTTTATTGTTTACTTTTTCTCCTCTCTTGGACAAAAAGGAAAAAAAAAACAACTACAGAAATAAAAACCCATCCCCACCCTCCCTCAGAAACCTTGGCCCCCCGGCCAAGCCAGCGTCTTAAACTGATCCCTGAATGGAGCAGTAGTGGCAGACTACAGAGGTATTCCTACCCGTAGGGAGTCAAGGATTTCCGCCCCAGAAGAGGCTGCAGAGTGAGACTACCTACCCTGTCCCCATCTTTCCGGCAAGGCCTGGGAGGCAGGGCAGGTTCAGCTGCTGAGTCACTAACTAACAGATTCCTGGCAGCTGGCTTTTGGCAACGAGGAACTCTCTCATTCTCCATGGCTATCAACGGAAAGGGTGCCCAAAGACACTTGAGCCTGCAAGGTACACAGCCTGCCTTGGGACAGGCAAAACCAGAAACGGCAGTGACTTTGTAAAAACTACCAATCACACGTCACAACCACACTCATGTACAGCAAACCTGCAGTGCCAGGATCACGCTAGGCATCAGGTGGCTGTCTTTGTTCCCACAAGACGCGGAGGAATTTTTGTATAGCAGAGGACAACCTGAAGACAGCTTGGTGGACTTTAGCCAAGATCGGCACTGGAGACACTAGAATCATCATACCAACAGTCCAACTTTAGATAAAACCAGAGCATTTCTGGGTTTGACATAGAGTCACACCCAAAAGGACGTCGCTACAGACTCAAGGGCGAAAAGGTCCAAGCCTCATCAGAGGGGTCAACCCTCACACAGCAGCTCATAAACTGCAGACACTGCTGATCCTCATAGCTAATCAGCCTGGAAGTCAATCCCACCTACTGACAAGCCAAAAGTAATGAAAGCTAAACTTCAACAGGTGAAGACACAACACACAAGGAACACCTCAGATATACATGCACAAGACAATAGGGAGATTGAGTAATTCAAACATAAAGGACAAACACCGTATAAGTTTACCCAGAAAAGACTGAGAGACCTGGGGATCTATCTGTTATATCGAAGCAAACACAAAGAGTAAGCCAGAATGGGGAGACAAAGAAATACAACCCATATAAAAGAACAGAAGAAACCTCCTGAATCAGTGGAACTACAGGAAATAGAGGTAAACAACCTATCGGAGATAGAGTTCAGAACACCGATTATTAGAATGTTCAAGGAAATTAATGAAAATATAAAGAAGGATAGAGAAATCATGAAAAGCAACCAGCTAGAACTTAAGAAGGCAATTACTGAATTAAATAACAAATTCGATGGAATTACCAGCAGATTGCACAAAGCAGAAAATTGAATCAGTGACATAGAAGACAAGATAGCGCAAGAGGAACAACAAAAAGAGAAAAGACACTGAAGATAGTTTAAGAGAGCTGGGCGACAACATCAAACAGAACAACTGTGAATCACTGGAATACCAGAGGGAGAAGAGAGGGAGCAAGGGATTGAGAACATATTTGAAGTAATAATATCTGAAAACTTCCCTATCCTGGCAAAGGACATTGAAATACAAGCCCAGGAGGTGCAGAGAGTTCCAACCAGAATGATACCAAACAGGCCCACACCAAGACACATTATAGTAAAAATGGCAAGGGTTAAGGACAAAGACAGAATCCTTAAAGCAGCAAGGGAAAGAGAGCAAGTTACTTAAAGGGCATCCCCATAAGATTGTCAGCTGACTTTTCTACAGAAACTTTGCAGATGAGAAGGGAGTGGCAGGAGGTTTTCAAAGTGATGAAAAATAAAGGCCTACAACCCAGATTGCTGTATCTAGCAAGTTTATCATTTAAAATTGAAGGAGAGATAAAAAGCTTCCCAGAAAAGAATAAGTTAAGGGAATTCATTACCACCAAGCCAGCTTTGCAGGAAATGTTAAAAGGCCTTCTTTAAGCAGAAGAGAAAAACAACCTAACTAAGGAAGACTAGGAAAACGAATAACAAAATGGGAAACTACACACCTATCAATAATCACATTAAATGTAAATGGATTAGATGCTCCAACAAAAAGGCATAGGGTGGCTGAATGGATAAGACAGCAAGACCCCTGCATATGCTGTATACAAGAGACTCACCTCAGATCAAAAGACACATACAGGCTGAAAGTAAAGGGATGGAGTAAAGTATTTCATGCAAATGGAACTGAGAAAAAAGCTGGAGTAGCGATACTTATATCAGATAAAATGGACTTTAAATTGAAGAATATAATAAAGGACAAAGAAAGACACTTCATAATAATAAAGGGATCAATCCAACAGAAGACATAACCCTAGTAAACGTCTATGCACCTAACAAAGGAGGTCCTAAATATATAAAACAGATATTGTCAGACATAAAGATGGAGATAACAGTAACACTTTCATAGTAGGGGACTTCAACACCCCACTGTCACCAATGAACAGATCCTCCAGACAGAAAATCAATGCAAAAAGAGTGACCTTAAATGATACATTAGACCAGCTGGATTTAACAGACATTTTCAGAGCATTTCACCCCAAAGCTTGAGAGAATATACATTCTCTCAAGTGCACATGGAACATTCTCCAAGATAGACCACATGTTAGGCCACAAAAAAAAATCTCAACAAATTTAAGAAGATTGAAATCATATCACGTGTCTTCTCTGACCACAATGCTATGAAACTAGAAATCAATTATAAGAATAAATCTGGAAAGCTTCCAAATACATGAAGGCTAAATAACATGCTACTAAATAGTGAGTGGGTCACAAATGAGATCAAGGAGGAAATCAAAAGATACCTCGAGACAAATGAAAATGAAAACACCATGACCCAAAATCTCTGGGATGCAGCAAAAGCTGTCCTAAGAGGGAAGTTCATAGCAGTGCAGGCCTACCTAAAGAAGGAAGAAAAATCTCAAATCAACAGACTCTCTTTACACCTAAGAGAACTCGAAAAAAAACAGCAAAACAATCCGAAATGGAGTATAAGGAAGGAAATAATAAAGACCAGAGCAGAAATAAATGAAATAGAGAACAAAAAACAATACAAAAGATCAATGAAACCAAAAGTTGGTTTTTTGAAAAGATAAACAAAATTGACAAACCTCTAGACACGCTCATCAAAAAAAAAAAAAAAAAAAAAAAAAAGAGGACTCAAATTTGTAAAATCAGGAATGAAAGAGGGGAAATGACTACAGACATCACAGAAATACAAAAAATTCTAAGAAATTACTATGAGCAACTATATGCCAACAAATTTGACAGTCTGGAAGAAATGGATAATTTTCTAGAGGCATACAACCTTCCAAAGCTAACGCAAGAAGAAACAGAAAATCTAAATAGCCTGATTACTACCAAGGAAACTGAATCAGTAATCGACAAGTTCCCAACAAACAAAAGCTCTGGACCAGATGGCTTCACAAGTGAATTTTATCAAACATTCAAAAAGGAACTATCACCTATTCTTTTCAAACTATTTCAAAAAATTCAGAAGGAGGGAAGGCTCCCAAATTCTTTTTATGAAGCCACTATCACCCTGATTCCAAAACCAGATAAAGACATCACAAAAAGGGAAAACTACAGGCCAATCTGCCTGATGAATATAGATGCAAAAATTCTCAATAAAATATTAGCAAACAGAATTCAGCAATATATTAAGAAGATCATACATCATGATCAAGTGGGATTCATCCCCAGTACTCAAGGCTGGTTCAACATCTGTAAATCAATTAATGTGATACACCACATCAACAAAATGAAGAATAAAAATCACATGGTCATATCAATAGATGCAGAAAAAGCATTTGACAAAATCCAACAGCTATTTATGTCAAAAACCTTTAGCAAAGTGGGAGTACAGGGATCATATCTCAACATAATAAAGGCCATATATGATAAACCTACAGCTAACACCATACTAAATGGGGAAAAGCTAAAACCATTCCCCTTAAGATCAGGAACAAGACAAGGCTGTCCACTTTCTCCTCTTTTATTCAACATAGTTCTGGAAGTTCTAGCCACAGCAATCAGATAAGAAAAAGAAATAAAAGGCATTCAAATTGGCAAGGAAGAAGTAAAATTGTCATTATATGCAGATGACAGGATACTGTACATAGAGAACCCCAAAGACTCCATCAAAAAACTATTGGAGCTGATAGACAAATTCGGTAAGGTAGCAGGATACAAAATCAATGTTCAGAAATCAGTTGCATTAGCATATACCAATAATAAACTAACACAAGGAGAAATAAAGAAAATTGTCCCATTTACAATAGCTTCAAGAACTATAAAATACCTAGGAATAAATTTAACCAAAGAAGTAAAAGATCTGTACTCAAAAAATGATAAGACACTGAAGAAAGAAATCATAGAAGATACAAATAAATGGAAACACCTACCATGCTCATGAATAGGAAGAATTAATATAGTTATAATGTCCATACTGCCTGAAGCAATATATAGATTCAATGCAATTCCTATCAAACTACCAAGGGCATTTTTTTCACAGAAATAGAAAATATAATCCTAAAATTTATATGGAACCATAAAAGACCCTGAATAGCCTCGGCAATCCTGAGAAATAAGAACAAAGTCAGGGGTATTATGCTACCAGACATCAAAACGTACTGCAAGGCTACAGTAATCAAAACAGTATGGTATTGGCATAAAAACAGGCACATAGATCAGTGGAACAGAATAGAGAGCCCAGAAATAAATCAAGGCATATACGGACAGTTAATCTATGACAATGGAAGCAAGAATTCACATTGGAGTAAAGATAATCTATTTAATAAATGGTGCTGGGAAAATTGGACTGACACATGCAAAAAAACGAAAGTGGACCACCTATTTACACCATATACAAGACCAAATTCAAAATGGATTAAAGACTTAAATGTAAGACTTGAAACCATAAAATCCTTGAAGAAAACATAGGGAGTAAGTTTGCAGACATTACCCTGAGTAATATTTTTACTGATATATCCCCTCAGGCAAGGGAAATAAAAGAAAAAATGAACATATGGGATTACATCAAACTTAAAATATTTTTCACAGCAAAGGAAATCATCAGTAAAACAAAAAGGCAGCCTACTGAATGAGAGAAGATAATTGCCAATGATATATGTGATAAGGGGTTAATATCCAAAATTTATAAAAAAAACACTCATGAAATTCAACACCAAAAAAATAAACAACCCAATTAAAAAATGGGCAGAGGATATGAAGAGGCATTTCTCTAAAGAGGACATACAGATGGCCAACAGGCATATGAAAAAATGTTCAACCTCACTAATCATCAGAGAAATGCAAATAAAAACCACAATGAGATACCACCTCACACTGGTCCAAATGGCTATCATCAACAAATCAACAAACAAGTGCTGGTTAGGTTGTGGAGAAAAGGGAACCCTGGTGCACTGTTGGTGGGACTGCAGATTGGTGCAGCCATTATGGAAATCAGTATGGAGGTATCTCAAAAAACTGAAAATGGAACTGCCATATGATCCAACAATTCCACACTTGGGTATCTACCCAGAAGAATCCAAGATGCTAATTGGAAAAAATATATGTACCCCTATGTTTATTGCAGCGCTATTTACAATAGCCAAGACTTGCAAACAACTGAAATGCCCATCGGTAGATGACTGGATTAAGAAACTGTGGTACATTTATACAATGGAATATTACTCTGCTATAAAGAAGAATGAAATCATACCATTTGCAATGATATGG
Organism: Aselliscus stoliczkanus; assembly: GCA_033961575.1. Classification (NCBI taxonomy): domain Eukaryota; kingdom Metazoa; phylum Chordata; class Mammalia; order Chiroptera; family Hipposideridae; genus Aselliscus; species Aselliscus stoliczkanus. The sequence goes on from CM066729.1 coordinate 75,142,868, forward strand.
ATGGACCTAGAGACTATTATGTTAAGTGAAATAAGTCAGTCGGAGAAAAACAAATACCATATGATCTCACTTATATGTGGAATCTGAAAAACTGAATGAATGAGCAAAGTAAACAGAAAAAGTCTCATAGATATAGAGGAAAAACAGGGTTGCTAGTTGGGAGGGTGGTGGAGATGAGGGAAAAGGGGAAAGGACGAGGCAACATAAACTGGTAATACAATACTACCACAGGGATAGAAGAGACAGTTTAAGGAATATAATCAATAATGTTGTAAAAAAATTTTTAGGGAATCAGATGGACTTATGTCTTGTCAGGGAGACCACTTCAACGACGGTGTAGTGGCCTGACTACTGCACTGTACATCTGAAGCTGCCGCTGATTAATATTAGATGTTGACTATAATTTAACACATATATAGTCATTGGATGTGGAATATAGTGTGGGGATGGAGTCAATGGAATTGTAATAAATATGTATGATATCTGGGGAGGGGGTTAGGGGAGGGGGAGGGGGTAGTCACTTTGTAAGGGGTGAAAAAAATAACTATTGCATTGTTTTGTACATCTGTAACTATTAATAATAATAATAATAATAAAAGAAACTGTGGTACATTTATACAATGGAGTATTACGCAGCTATAAAGAAGAATGAAATCGTACCATTTGCAACGATATGGATGGACCTAGATACTATTATGTTAAGTGAAATAAGTCAGTCAGAGAAAGACAAATACTATATGATCTCACTTAAATGTGGAATCTGAAAAACTGAATGAATGAGCAAAGTAAACAGAAAAAGTCTCATAGATATAGAGGAAAAACAGGGTTGCTAGTTGGGAGGGTGGTGGAGATGAGGGAAAAGGGGAAAGGACGAGGCAACATAAACTGGTAATACAATACTACCACAGGGATAGAAGAGACAGTTTAAGGAATATAATCAATAATGTTGTAAAAAAATTTTTAGGGAATCAGATGGACTTATGTCTTGTCAGGGAGACCACTTCAACGACGGTGTAGTGGCCTGACTACTGCACTGTACATCTGAAGCTGCCGCTGATTAATATTAGATGTTGACTATAATTTAACACATATATAGTCATTGGATGTGGAATATAGTGTGGGGATGGAGTCAATGGAATTGTAATAAATATGTATGATATCTGGGGAGGGGGTTAGGGGAGGGGGAGGGGGTAGTCACTTTGTAAGGGGTGAAAAAAATAACTATTGCATTGTTTTGTACATCTGTAACTATTAATAATAATAATAATAATAAAAGAAACTGTGGTACATTTATACAATGGAGTATTACGCAGCTATAAAGAAGAATGAAATCGTACCATTTGCAACGATATGGATGGACCTAGAGACTATTATGTTAAGTGAAATAAGTCAGTCAGAGAAAGACAAATACTATATGATCTCACTTAAATGTGGAATCTGAAAAACTGAATGAACAAGCAAAGTAAACAGAAGCAGTCTGATAGATATAGAGGAAAAACTGAGGGTTGCTAGTTGGGAGGAGGGTGGGGATGAGGGAGAAGGGGAAGGGATTAGACAGCATAAATAGGTAACTACAATATTGCCACAGGGATATGAAAGACAGTTCACGAAATACAATAATGTTGTAAATATTTTGTGGGGTGTCAGATGGTCACATGTCTTGTTAGGGAGACCATTTCATGGATGGAGTAGAAGCTTGATCACTGCACTGTAGACCTGAAACTGATGTTGTATAATATTGTATGCCAACTGTAATTGAATATATAGATAGTCATGGGATGTGGATTATACTGTGGAAGGGAGTCAAAGGAATTGTAATAGATATGTATGATATGGTGGGGAGAAGTGGGGTGGTGAATTGGGGCAAGGAGTGTCACTTTGAGGGGTAAAAAGTATAACTATTGCACTGTGTTGTATACCTAAAACTAATTGTTTTTTAAAAATGTTTATTTCATAATAAAAGAATTTTTAAAAAAAACAACTACAGCTGTGCTGTGACCTAGGCTGAACTTGACCCCTCATGTGGAAAACAAAACTCACCTGTGCAGGTGGGCTGGCTTCTTGCAGTTCATTCAGAGATCTCACTGGTCGGGCTTTCATTTGTTCATAGCAGTTTTCATCTATTGGTTCTTGGGAGTTTAAAAAAATCATGATTCACAATGGAAAAAAAAATGCTTGCACAAATAAAAATGTGTGACCCAAATAACATTTAGCTGTGACATCCAAAAGGATCATTTGACTAATCTTTTTCGTGGAGATGCAAAGAGGTAAGAAAGCACTAACTCTTCTCTGCAGATTGGATAGTAGAGAAATCTTTTGCCCCATAGCATTAACGATAAGACAAAAGGAGGTCATTTGGGATAAGGACTAAGTCATACTCATTTTTTTTTTTAATACCACTGGAGGACATGGCAGTCTCAACTTACACAACTATTTAGATGGTGTAGAGAGTCCACAAGGTAAAGGATTGCCTGTGCTCTCTTCTATTTCCATATGATTGCAAATGGCACATGGTAGCATAAAGCACAGAGCACATACATTGATGATTACAATTTGGTAATTTTTTTTTTAATGAGGAAGAAGTTTTACTCAGAGATATTCTGAACCTCACATCCTATTTTTGAAAAAAAGGGGTTTAGATTATGATTTTTGTCCCATAAGTCAGTGACAGGACAGTTCAGCCAGGCTGTTCTGAGGGCCTGGGGCTATATAATGCTTGCCCTAATTACTTGGAGTTTATCTGTAGTATCCAACAGCCAACAGATCTGTACCCATTTCATTCTGTGGGTATATCCTTACTGAATCATTTATACCTTTCTTCCCCCAGATACACCTATTTAAAAGGGAGAGGAAAGACAGTTAGTGACTGGTGAGACGGCCAGTAACCTGGCAGAAATGTGGATTGCACCAATTTGACCCCATAGAAAAGATATATTTCCTATAATACAAGGTATCTCATAATTATTCAACCCTTTCTGAAAAGCAAACAAAAGAAAGGGTCCACAGAGTGATATTTTTCCAAGCATGGTCCATGGGAAACATACATTAGAATCACCTGGGAGGTTTGTTCTATAGCTGATTCTCTGGGCTCTATCCTGGACCTATTAAATCAGAACCTGTGGGAGTGCTCCTGTGCTCATTGAAATATGGAAATTATAGACATGGTGGGCTCCAAGCCACCTGAATACATACGAAATTAAATCCTCAAATATTATAGGCAGATACCTTGATTCTGCAAGGGAAACAGGAGGGAAAACTAATTTTAACAGCTCATTCCTGAAAAAACAGTTTCTGATTCCTCAGAGTGCAGAGATCAAAAGATGCTTTTCAATGGAAAAAAGACAAAAATTAAATAAATTCTTGAATCCAATAAAATTCTCACACTCCTAACTTTTAGGAGAATTTCACACTCTGATATATAGAGATTGAAATACATTTAGTCCATTTCTGGGGATCTTGTTTGAGGCTCAGAGGTCAACAGGAGTGAACCTCCAATTCTACTGTCATAAATTAAGTGAAGTGTGTGCAGGGTAAGGATGGGATTATATGCTAGCATTACTCTCGCGGTTTTCTCATCAGAGCTCTGGGATCAAATTGCAGTTGTCTGTTTTGAGGAATTTGGAGTACATTGTTTTGCGGTGATTGGGATGTTTCAAATAATAAAGCATGCTGGGAATTGAAGAGTACTTGTTACATAAGGAAAAAAAATGTATGACGCACTCAGTGATGATTTAGTTCTTTTCTATTCCCACTTGCCATCAATGTATCCCTAGGTTCTCTACTTACAAAGAACAAGCTAAAACAAGGGAAACCAGAAAAATGTGTGTAGTGTTCCAGATATTTCACTGTAGATTTGCTTTTGTGTACAGCACACAAAGCACTGTTTTTCTGCCCCATTTTCTGTTCTAGAAATAGCATAATTTCATAGAATTCTGTGGTAATAGAGCCTTCCTGTATTCTGATTAGTACCAGAGTGAAATGAAGAGAACATAGAAAACAGGGTGTTAATTTATACTGAATGTTGCAATACAATTTACAATATGCAGCTTTGGAAATATTTACTAAATAATGTGCTAAATATACTTGAATGGTTATTATTGCAATATTGAAATGTGACTGTAACCAAATCAATCAATCAATCAATCAATCAATCAATAAATAAATAAATAAATAAATAAGCTACCTCAAATTTTTTGTGGAATTAAGTAGGAGGTACTCATTTATAGGTAAATTAATTTTTGGAAAAAGAAAACTTACCTGGGACCACATTACTTAAGTTACCATAAATTGGTGTGTCTTCAATATAATACTCATCCTCCCTATAATAAAGAAAAATAATTTATTTTATTAGAATCCACTTTATACTTAATTCTTAACTATTTTCTCAGCTAAATTCAGTATTAGGTAAACTATTATTCTTGTTCCGCTTTGGCCAACCAGAGTAGATATGTTTATGTAAAAATAAGTAAAAAAAAATACAAGTGTGGGCCGGCCGAGTGGTGCATTGGTTAAGCACTGGTTTTGGGATGCCAGCGGCCCCGGTTCGGATCCCACATGAGGGCCAGTGACACTGCCCTCTACAGCTAACAACAGCTCCACCTGGAGCTGGGCTGTGCGAGCCCCGGTGATGGTGTGGGCTGCAGCCCCTGCTGCAGTGGGCTGCCATAGGCTACAGTAAGTGGCCCGCAGCCAGCGTGAGCGGCTGGCAGCCAAGCGTGAGCTGCCAATAGCCGCGATGAGCGACATCCAGAGGCCAGCGACCGATCTGCCTCATCCGGGAAGAGCGCAATGACGATACCAACAGTGAAGCAACATCCTCCGCAACTAAACTGAAGAACAAGAAGACCGCAGCTTGTCTGTTCCCCTTCCCCGATTCCCCAACGCTGTTCCCCTCCACCAATTCCCCAATAAAATCTTTAAAACAAAAAAAAATACAAGTGTGTAAGCATGCCTATATGCATGTGTGTGTTATATTTGAAAATTTGTTTTTTGGACCTTCTTTCAGGGAACCCTGATAGCAAATATTTATTTAACACTTACTGTTAGTCAGATGGTATCTGAATTGCATTTTATATATTCATCTGTTTAATTCTCACAACAATCTGATCAGATAAGTATTACAGCATACTTATGTTTAAAGGCAAGGAATCTGGGGCACAGAGAGGTCAGGTATTTACTGAAGGTCACAGGAGTATTACATGTCAGAGCTGGGATTAGAACTTCCATTATCTGTGCTCTTAACTATACATTGTACTGCCTATTTATTTGCCCAGAATATCACTATGAACAATCCTCTAAAGCTATGTTTAATAAGTAAATATTAATTAATAGGGTTAGTTAACAATAAAAGGCCAAAGAAATATTATAGACTCAGTGTGGCAGATGCCATAAAATGATTGATTACTGATTACATCCAGATGCTGTGCTGTTTTACATACATTACATCCAAGACCCAGAGAAATTCTGCCAAAATACTATTATTCCCCACTTTACAGGAAGTCTGAGATTCAGATAGATTAACATATTTTCCTTAACCTTATGAGTAATATCAGCAATAACTACCAATTATGAAAGTTTTTCGTTACAGCAGTGCTCATTTAACCCTCAGATGTATTTTGTTTTTATCCCCACTGTAACTGGCAGTGCTAGGATTGTAATGCAGCGCTGGTCTTAAAGCCCTGAATACTATTTGCTCTTGATATTTTACTGTTTCCCTACAGCCTCATCTGAATAATCCTATTAGAATTACAGCAGACATCCCACCATTGCTTTCAGAAGGTGACCAGCTTTCATGACCAGCTTTCACAATAGCAGTTCTGAGAACAGACAGACATATCAGGTAGTGAGAGTGGCATTTTATAAAATAGTAGCAACTGCTTTAACTTTGAGATTACATATCACCTAGAGCTGGAGGGAGTTGCATCAAAAGAAAAAAGAACTCTTATCTCAAGACATAACACATATATTATTCCCTGTGCTTCTGAAGGTGACAGTATATGTAAATAGAAAGTAACTGTCCTTAAAAAAAAAAAATTACAGATCGAATGATAGCTGTATTAAATGGTTTCAAAAGTCCAGATGCTGGCATGTGTTTCATTTATCTTATAACAAAGGAACTCATTCATAATCTCTCTTTCCGTAGATAATTCAATACAGCTAAATATTGGGATATGGAGGGGTCCATGCTCATAGTTTTTATCTGGCTATGCAGAGAATATAATAGCAAAAAATGAAGAATTTTTAATAAGACAATCCATCCATTTCCCTAGCCTACATAGAAAGCAGATACAACCTGCAAATGATAAATCATGTCCAAAAACTGAACATCATTTCATTCCTTATGAATGAAAATAAGATGTGATTTATAATACAGTACCCTGTGTCTACGGGCAAGTCTCAAATGATTAATTATCTCAAATAAGCTATTATTCAGGAGCAGTTGCCTAACCAATAAATTAAAAAAACTATATATATATATAATCACTTATCAATGCCAAATAGCTCCAACCTATTGCAAATATTTAATAAGCCTCAAGCCCAAATGCTTGGCAGTATTTCATGTGGAAGATTAATAACTATTAATAATAAATTAATAAATAAGCCCATATCCCAGAGGCCAGTTCATCTTTGAGTTTGGGGCCAAATCAGATTCTCCGTTGCTCTGAACATATCTACAATGGTCTCTAACCAATAAATACGTTTAACGAGCCAAAATTTAAAGTAATATTGTATTTTACTTAGGTCCAAACTTTTTACTTCCGCATATATTTTCTCTAGTTTCTATTTTTAAAGTCTTAATTTATATTTTATTTTATTGTCAAGTTCTTTTTAGGAAAAATGCCTTAATACTTTATTAACTAAATAAATTAAATAATTAAATTCAATTTATAAAAACATTTTTTCTTCCTGGGTGAACTTAGACATAAATTTTGAGTTTCAATTTCCTTATTTATAAATCAAGGATATTAAATTATTTAATCACTATTGTTCTTTTCAATTTCCTAATTCTATGATATAAATGTAAGGTTCCAATATTCAAACAAAAATAAAAGATATTTCTACAAAACTAAATAACGCTCTTTTGAGGGGCTAGAAAGTTGTCAGATTGAGAAAAGTGCAAGCTTAGGGCCTATCAGAAGTTGGTTTTGGTAAGTGTTAACTTGATTTGCTTAATAGACACTTATTTGAATAGACAGATATACGCTTGTGCTCCATGAGTGTATAAACATTATTTAAAGCCAAGAGAGAGAATAAAATTACTTACGGCATGAGTATCATCGATAGAGAAGGGATTCATTAGATGAGCCCTACGCATGGGCACTCTGATGTCTAAGAATGAAGAACGAGTAAAGGAAAAGGAGCTGCTGGTGTGTGAGGAGGAGACCTAAGATGGGGTGGCCCAGAGCATTTATCAAGGATTCCCAGAAATACTTAAGAAGGGACTGGGCTTCTTGCAGTCACACAGGGTTGGAGCTTGGGTTATGCTTATTCGTACATTAAAACAAATAAACTTGGAGATATTTTGGTTACACAAGTGGCAGTGATCACAGTGAGGGCCTCAGCTACCTATCTACTTGGAAGTCTGAGATGTCAGAAAGGCTACCCAGGACTTCTGTTGCCATAAAAATCCTCAACTCTGAGAACAGGTGAAGAGGACAATGGAGAAAAAAGGCCTGCTTCAGAGTACTAGGATAGCATATTTAGCAAGGAGAGGAAGTGAAAAGGAATCCCTGACCTGTAGATCTCCAGATACTGAATAAATCAACTTAACATAGAAGAACAGTTGAGATGATACATGCTTTGTGATAAAAGCACCTTTCAGTGCCACTCAGAGGCAGATCATGTAAAAGCTGCTGGGAATTTGACCTAAGTGTTTGAAAGAGACTGAAACTGAAGGGTCATGATAAGCTTAAAGTAGTTGTCAAGCTGAACTACTTTCTTAAATTAGAGGGTGAATGTACTGCACAAGGGTAAGAATTTTCTTAAATCTTAATTTTCACTCAATAAAGCAGCATTTTTTTTATTGACTACCCTTTGTAAAGAAAGTATCTATATTTTTCAGAGGATGAAACTGAAATTCACCAATGCTCATTTTCCCGAGACTACAAATCTAGTAATTACAGGAGTTTGATTAAAATCCAGAATTTTCTGGATCTCAAATCCATGATATTCCCTAAAATTATATCTTCCTAACACAGATCAGAAGACAAGAATAGTGTAGAATTATGTTTTAAAGGAAAAATAAAGTGATTCAGGGGAAAAATACCAAGAAGTGTGTGTCTGACTTTCTGTTAAACATAGATGCTGCACTGTCCTTAAAATGATCATGTTCCTGACCTACTAGTGCAGGAAGGGCATGGAGTTGGGAAAAGCAGAAAGAGGAGATCAGAGAAGCACATTTCTTTTCCCTCCATCATAGCTTCCCACCTAAATCAATATTGAGTAGGGACAAGGAGAGAGTGCAGTGGGGGACCTTAACCTCAAATCATCTAAGAACTGTAGAGGCATCAGTAATTCTAGCCATACTTAAGAAAGGTAGTCCTTATTTCCACTTGCTATTTTAATGTTTAGGTTTTAATGGCTGGAGATAGTTTAATGTTTATTTGTTTTTCACCTGGGGCCTCTGTGTCCCTCCTACAAAAGCGATTTTTGACTCCCAAACTACATAATCAGAAATAGACAAGCTGTGAAGTATTACATAAACATGTGAAGTAACATGCAAACCACTTTTTATAGATACAATCTGCATTTTATATTCAAATTTTACCTAAACGGAGGTTTATTATACTAGACTATTCAATCTTTGAGGGAAGGATCTTCATCTTTCCATCTTTGTATCTCTATTGTCTAGCACAGTTCTTAATTTGCTGAATGAATATTTGTTGGGTGAATGAATATTATCAACGACTCAGCCTCTTTTCTGCATTTGCCCTACAGCTCAGAGCCTGCTTGCTTTGAGATGGGTATTATACCAATTTCCTCTTCTGACTTTTACCATCCTCATCCAAAAACTACCAACTCAGTCATTAGCAGAATGATCAAATCACAAGACTTTCTACCATATTGCATCTTAATTGCCTTTCAAATGACAAGCATCAAACTAATTATCAGATTAACTTCTGCATGGATATGCAGGGTTTTCTTTGTGACACTGTTGTAACCAAATCAGCAAATTATTCTTGATTTTAGCTAATGACTTGAAAATTATCTCATGTTATAAAATCCAATATTCAGAGTAGTCATAAAAATAAAGGTGTGTGTCTGTGTGTGTGTGTGTGTGTGTGTGTGTGTCTGCCTTCACTCAGATCCTAAATCTGCCAGAGATATTTCCACATGAAAAAGAAAAAAAAAAGACTGTTTAGAGGCCAACAAAAAGCTTATAATCTTATCCTACCCAGTGAGAAAGCTTTGTGTTGTTGAAAAGTCTTTCAGCCTTTCAGTCTATCATTTCAGAAAGGTCTTGAAGAGCCCTCTAGGAAATTTTCTATATATATTATTTTTTTAATCCCTAAAGAAAACTCTCCAATTTGATGATACATTTGGGTCAGATTATACTGTCTAAGAAAATGAAACTTTTTTGCTATGACCTGTTTTTTTGTTTGTTTGTTTTTGTTTTTTTTTAAGTATCATAATATACAATAACTCTGCAACTAGCTCAATAAGTATTAAAGAGAATAAGTTACATTGATAACCACATATTATTTTAAAGTTAACTTCTCACATTTCCCTCGTGATTTACATTACCCTTAAAAACAACACACCACGAAACATCCTTATCTATGTAGGTGGGTAAACATATCTTAAATTTTATTAGGTATTGCCAGGTTTCTTTTCACCCTGGATTCTTAAGGGCCACACAATTTTATATATAATTAGACTGCATTTTTACAGTCTTATCTGAATCATACTCTAGAAAAAAGCCTCCTGAAATTGATGAGAATTCTGTAGATAACAAGTTATAGTTTCATTCCGTTCATCACCGAGTTCTCTCATTTACTCCAGATGAATAAGTAACTAGGGAAGATAATAATTCTATAGCTTTTAATGTTCAGATGAGAGTAAAAGCAATTAAAACTAAGTTTTCATTTTATTTTTACCCAAACATAATATCCCTGAGCCAAACCTATAAGCAACATAGCATTTATTACCTTCCCTTATTAGTTGGGTATCACAATACATAATTAATTTTCTACATACCTGTGAATGTAGTCATCAGAGTACCTGCATATTTTACCTGAAAGATATTCAAAATAGCAAATTAAAAGAAATTTTGACATACACTTGTTAAATCTTTTAGAGAGTGTTGAGGGGAGCTTAGTCTCAATGTCAGTTAACATCTTTAATCAAGCCACTCGGCCATCACTGTTTGAACTACAGATAAAGATCTTCTCTGATTTGGGCCAATCATAGTCCATATTATTTCTTGGTAATTTGGGAAGGAATCAAAGCACAGCCTGAAGGTGATGGAGAGCTCAGATTTGTGGCCATTTTTTATGGAGAGGAGACACCAAGCCAAGAATGTTGGAAACTCTCTCCCTGTCCGTCCTGTGGTTCTAGTCCAATGTGGGACAAGGCTGTACTTTTTGCCTTGGGTTCCATGAAGCACCTCTAACAAATTTCCCTTTTTTCTCTTGCTGGTTTGAATAAGCTTTTCTTCCTTAACACCCCTCCCCATCCCCCAAATCCCTAGGAGACACTTTTATCTTCCTTTTATATGACAGAAAGGTTTATACTCAGGCCATTAATTATTCTTCAGGTTTGCCTGGAATTAAAGTGCCTGTACAAGAATTTAGTTGAACGCCTGATGTATCATGAAACAAATTCAAGGTGAGAAATCAGAATACATTGTATTGAGTAGCAGTTCTCCAATGCATTTGCCACATGACAACATATAAATCACTTTAAAAGTCTGATTCTCAGTTCGTCCATAAAGTAAGGATAATAATGCCTATATCATGTGAGTAGATGTGGAAGATAAATGAAATAATTTTTGTAAAAACATTATAGAAAACGATAAAGTTCATTTTTTCAAATTATACATTCTAAATCCATAATATATAACAAGTCACAATTTAATTATGCTGATTTGAATTGGGGTTTCTTCATGACATAGATTAGCTGAGAACAGGCTGATATAATTAAGATTCTATTTTAAAGGCAAAAGACAAATAAAGCTTGATTTGAAATGAAATAATCAAATTTCACTTTTGGCAAGAGGATTATCACCAATTGAGTGTTAAATTGAAAGAAAGGAGAAAAACCAAAGAATTTGAAAAGAAAAATAGAGTGACATTATTTAAATAGAATTTTAAAAGAAACATTGGTATGGAGTAAAAATATTTCTCCAAGCAGACTAATGTTTTTAAAAGATAATGTGGATTTTCCAATTGGAAGTGCTTAGAATATGAATGTCGGTGCCTGGCAAATATACTAATATAATGTGTAAATGGAGAGCTCTATAGAAAGAAAATGTAGTTGGATGTGTTATCACCAGAGAAAAGCAAGAAAGGTTTTAGACCAAAAACTTTGTGGTAAAAAGGAAGCAGAAGCATTTGCATAAATAATATAATATATAATAACAATGTGATGCTTAAGAAGAAGGAAAGCGAACCAAAAATATGTGAAGAAAAAAATAAGTAACAGGTAAAAAACAGGGCAAGACCAATTATATTGAAGAAGCATCCTGAAAGGAGATTTTTAAAATATTTGAAGGACACCACCATATTCCATGCTACTCTTGCAATTTAAATGTCTAATCTTGGGGTAGATGCTCAGTACTTTGAGTGGTTTTAGTCTTACAATACTAACTACAAGAAGTGTGATAGAATATGGTCTCCTTAAAAAGGGGTATAGTAATCAAAAGTCTAGAGACTACAGTTAAGGAGATAGGTCAGCAACTCAGGCTCCTGAAAAGAGCTTGCTCTGTCACAAGGACTTGTCAGTTTATTTAAAAATAAATGGAGAGGGTGCCAGCCGAGTGGCACAGTGGTTAAGCGCTGGCTTGGGAAGCCAGTGGCCCCGGTTCGGTCCCACATATGAGGGCCAGTGATGCCGCCCTAGAAAAAAATAAAATAAAAATAAAAATAAATAAATGGAGGGGACTTCCGGTAAAATGGTGGAATAGACAGATGCTGTGCTAACTACCTCCTAGGATCACACCAAAATTACAAACAATTTATACAACATTCAACCCCGGAGGTCCCCAGAACACTAGATGAGCAGAACCACTAAACGAAGAACTTAAAGAGGAGGCCACGTCAAGTCTGGTAGGAGGGGCGCAGATGAGAGAGGGCGAACCCTGGGAGTGACACCTCAGCCATGGGGAGGCTTCTCTGGTTGGGGGAGAGACCCTCCAGCCACACACCAAGCTCACCAGCCCAAAGTTTCTTTGCTGGGAAGAAAAGTTCCAAGATAGCTGGTAGTAAATTAGCGAGGACTCTCTTTGCTCAGCTCGGTGAGGCTGAGGGCAAGATGATGCACAACAACCTGTGACTCATAGGAATACCAGAAGGAGAAGAGAAGAAGCAAGGGGTTGAGAATGTATTTGAAAAACTAATGTCTGAAAACTTCCGTTTCCTCGTGAAGGAAATCAACATACATGCCCAGGAAGTGCAGAGGATTCCAAACAAGCTGAACCCAAACAGGTCCATACCAAGACACATCATAGTTAAAATGGCAAAGGTTAAAGACAGAGACAGAATCCTAAAAGCAGCAAGAGAAAGAAAGCAGGTCACATACGAAGGAACTCCTGTTAGACTAACAGCTGACTTGTCTACAGAAACTCTGCAGGCCAGAAGAGAGTGGCAGGAGATGTTCAAAGTGACACAAAATAAAGGCCTACAACCAAGATTGCTCTACCCAGCACGGCTATCACTTAAAATTGAAGGAGAAATAAAGAGCTTCTCAGAAAAGAATAAGCTTAAAGAATTCATTAGCACCTAGCCAGCATTGCAAGAAATGTTAAAAGGGCCTTTTTAAACAAAAGAAAGGGGTAAACAAGCTAACCCAGGAAGACCAGGAATACAAATAACAAAATGGCAATATATATACACCTATCAATAATCATTTTAAATGTGAATGGGCTAAGTGCTCCAATCAAAAGACAGAGTGGCTGAGTGGATAAGAAAATAGGACACATGTATATGCTGTTTACAGATCGAATAAGGTATTTCATGCAAATAGAAATGAAAAAAAAAAAAGCTGGAGTACCAATACTTATTTTGGACAAAATAGACTTTAAAATGGCTACAATAAAAGACAAAGAAGGGCACTATAACCCTAATAAACATCTATGCACCCAACATAGGAACTCCTAATTACATATAACAGATTTTGACAGACATAAAGACAGAGATCAACAGTAACACTATCATAGTAGGGGACTTCAACACCCCATTGTCACCAATGGACAGACCCTTTTGATAGAAAATCAACACAGAAAGAGGGGCCTTAAATGACACTTTAGACCAGCTGGACTTCGTTGATATTTTTAGAGTATTTCACCCTGAAAAAACAGAATATACATTCTTCTCAAGTACATATGGGACATTTTCCAAGATAGACCATGTTAGGCCACAAAACAAGTCTCAGTAAATTTAAGAAGATTGAAGTCATATCAAGCAGATATAAAGGAAAAAGTGATGGTTGCTGGCTGGGAGGGAGTGGGGATGAGGGAGAGGGGGAAGGTTTTGGACAGCGTAGGTGGGTGACTACAATGTTGTTGTAGGGATATGGGGGCAGTTCTGGGAATGTAATTGATAATGTTGTGAAGAGACTATTATGTTAAGTGAAATAAGTCAGTCGGAGAAAGACAAGTACCATATGATCTCACTTATATGTGGAATCTGAAAAACTGAATGAACAATCAAAGTAAACAGACACATAGATATAGAGGAAAAACTGAGGGTTGCTAGTTGGGAGGGGGGTGGGGATAAGGGGGAAGGAAAAGGGATTAGACAGCATAAATAGACAACTACAATATTGCCACAGGGATATGAAACACAGTTCGGGGAATATAATAATATTGTAAAAATTTTGTGGCATGTCAGATAGTCACATGTCTTGTTAGGGAGTCCACTTCATGGATGGAGTAGAGGCTTGATCACTGCACTGTACACCTGAAGCTGATGTTGTATAATATTGTATGCCAACTGTAACTGAGTATATAGATAGTCATGGGATGCGGCGTATACTGTGGAAGGGAGTCAAAGGAATTGTAGTGGATATGTATGATATGGCAGGGGGAGTGGGGTGGCAAACTGGAGGAGAGGGGTTGTCACTTTGGGGGGTAAAGAGTATAACTATTGCATTGTGTTGTACACCTGAAACTAATTAAAAATTCAAAAAAAAAAAAAAATCTAAGAAAAATAAATAAATAAATAAATAAATGGAATGATTTAAAAGCTACCTAATCATTTCAAAGGTAGTAAAACAAAAAGTACTCTTTATTTTGTTATAAAGCAGCTATAATTGCAAGACTCTGTGTGAGAAGAGCTGGGTAAGTTTTTATAATCCTCTCCCATGATTCAGATACCAACATTTGTGGTCAGGTTCATGGCTGAGAGGCTGTGAGCAAACATTTGCTTTTATATTTTCACTTTAAAGTGTTCACCCTTCCATGCACAGTACATAACAATAAGGAACAACAGCACATGGCTGAAACTCCATAATAAAAAAAATTGTGATGCACTTTAATGTGAAAAGTGTGCCATAATTTTTGAGTACATTGGAAGTATACTTATTGAACTTTGATGTATGAGCAAACCATATACGTGTTTATCCTTCTTCTCAAAACAGAGAAGAAAGGCTGGATAAAGAATATTTTTTGGCTTTAAAGGAGGAAAAAAGCTAATGCAATCCTATCAGAAAAAAGAAATAAATATAATCCTCCTAAAGAACAGATTTGGATAAAGAATCACATAAAAATGAAAGATTTATTTTGGGAGGAAGGAAGGACTCCATTTCAAAGCTTCTACCTTGCTGCTACAGAAAACATCAAGGAGAGGCTTATCTTGTCTATCTGATTGCATGTGTAGATATAGTACTGTTGCTGGGATAGAGATTGTATTTTGTAAGCTATTTAATACATCAGCAAAACTTACTGTTTGCCAAGGTGGGGTCATATTTTGCAAGTTTCATAACCACAAAGAACAGTACAAAGATGCAAAAATAAAATGTTACATAAGGCCAGATACAGGGTCATTGCATTCCCAGACCGAATGGCAAAAATGCTGGCTAGTATTTGATGGAATATCTTCTAGTCTGTCTGTCTAGGAGAAACAAAGGAGGCAGGAATTTGCAAGAGGAATGAAAAGGAGTCAGTCTGCAGAGCTAATCCCAAATTCACCTGGAATCTCTAGGTGAGAAAGATTATGCTATTTGCTCAAATGTAATAGAAAGGAAAGCAGTTATTAGCAAAAACAGTTGGGAAAAGATGTCAGGAGAAGTTGTGGCAGTTGGACAGGGGCTACAGAAATAAAAAAGGGGAGGTGGGATGACAATGAGGCATCAATAAACATTGTTCCAAAGCTTATCTTCAGTTAGCAAGCTAATAAAATGCAAGGTCCAGAGTTTACGCCCCACCTAAAGAGGACACATGACTGCTGAAATAAAATAATTTTCAGTAGGCTAATGTTTAGAATCAATTCTATGAAAGCCTACAGAAAACTCTCTAAAATGAACCTTATGTGTTTTAAATGAACACAACAGTTATTGCTAACACTCAGGTAATTGTACAGACATGTTAAATAATTTAGAGATGGGGGCAAGAATTGAGAGGGGAGCAGCTAGAGAGGGCTAGAGAGTACAGGGATGGTGGGAGTGGTAAAGAAGCCAGAGAAACTAATGTTCACTGAAATAACAGACATTAAAATTAAATAGGATAACATATAGCCATTGTAAGTCCTTAAAAATTTGTTTGTGGAGTGAAGGAAGGAAGCACCAGGGCCATCAAGAATGGTGATGTGGGCTGGTCCCTGCCCAGAAACAACATTCTCAGTCCCTAGCATTGTGCTGAAGTACAGTAGTCCTCCTTTATCCAAGGCCATGCTTTTCATGGTTTTGGTTACCCACAGTCAACTGTGGTGCAATAGTATCAAATAGAATATTACAGAACTAAACAATTTATAAGTTTTAAATTGTACATTGTTCTACGTAACATGATGAAATCGCAAGCTGTCCTGCTATATCCCACCTGGGACATGAATCATCCCTCTGTCCAGTGTGTGCACAGTGTACATGCTCTCCTCCGCTCATTAGCCATTCACAAGCCATCTCTGTTATCAGCTCCACTCTTGTGGTATCACAGTGCTTCTGTTCAAGTAACACTTATTTTATTGCACCTGTTTTATTTCATTATTAGTTATTGTTGTTAATCTCTTACTGTGCCTAATACATAAATTAAACTTTGTCATAGGTACGTACATATAGGAAAAAAACATAGCATATATATATATATACATATATATATGTATATATTATATATATATATATAATATATGCCATATACATACATATATGGGATTGGTTACTATACACAGTTTCAAGCATCCACTAGAGTCTTGGAATGTATCCCCCATGGATAAGGGGCTCTACCGTATCTATATAATTCTCACAAGAACCCTACAGTCTAGATAATATTTTGTAGATAAAGAAACTGAAACTCAGAGAACTTATACTACTTTTATACTACTCCCAGGTAAATGTTGAAAGCAGAGTTGTGATTCAACACCATGTTGACTTCAAAGGCCATGATGTTAAAAACAATTGAGGGAATTGAAATTGATTTTTAAAAATACACCAATGAATTTAATTTACTATTTCCTGTTTATTTATTTATTTATTTATTTTGTTAAATGTTATTTCCCATTATACTGTTTTTAGGTAATGAAGTAATTTCTCACATGCCTGAGGCGGTAAGAATTTGTACAATTGAAAAGAAAAAAAAAGAAATCTATCTTCAAGAAAAAATTTAAAAGCCTGCATTTTTGTTGTTGTTGTTGTTAGACTATATTCTCTTAGCAGTGATCTAACCATTATAAACAAACTCCTGAAAGGAGTTAGTATGGTGGCAAAATGATATGGATGTGACTACATAAATTTCAATGCACAAACTATCAAAAATGAGAATTGGAAAACCACTCGTTCCCTGGTCCCACACGTGCCCCAGAGGATTCACACTGGAATCAGCTGAAGAGTGAAGTACTAGTTCAGATTCTTTTTTTTGTCCTGGTTTCCACCTTAAATTATTTCACCTCTATAGCTCTCAATTCACCTTTTTTATTTCAGGTGAAAACATTATCTGCATTCATAAAACGTTTTAATAAAAAATTAAAATATATGCATTTTAAGCTATTATATAAAGAAAACTTACTAGTCTTAGCTCATTTTTTTTGATCAAAGAAGGAAGCTTTTTTAGAAGATGCCTGATGATAAGTCATTTGTACATCTGACATAAACTGTATTTGAAAAATATTCGATTTGAAAGGAATTAGTGAAAGTATTGCTAAAGAAAAAGTGTTGCCTGCCTGGAATTTCATCTCAGGCATAGAAATTATATAATAGAGGTCCTAAAAGAGTGTTGAGATTCTGGCTGAGGACATTGGTCAACAATGCTATATAGCAGCATGTGCTGGTGGAAATTGTTTTGGACATAGTATAAGAAAAACTGAGCACTTACCCTTGAATTTGCTATTAAATAGATGTGTTACCTCATCTATGTCATTTCATTTTCTAGTGCTTCTCATTTTTCTCATACTGCATGACAATAACGCCTTCTTCGTATTTTACATTAGCATTATCATCATTTAAGAAGATACTCCTCAGAGAATTAAAGACTCTCCCCAGAATCTGACCATTGTTATAAATTAGCTTCACGAATGTTTTTTCTTGGTCGCATGTGTCTAACTTAGTTTTGCTAACTTCATTTTATTTTCATCTGTTAAAAGAAAATGTATTTATTTTTTATTTTCTGTTCATTGATTACCACTTAAATGTCCTGCCTTCAACAGTTTGCTGGTTCTAGTATATTAAGAACCCCTCCCAAAAATAATTGAACTTTCATTTTTCCATCCATCCATCCATCCACCATACATATATTGAATGTCTACATTGTGCAAAGATTGTGCCAGTTGCTGTGCATGACACATCATTCACATGACTGTGAAATTCATATGGTTAAAACTTCTGCCCAACTTGTTAAAGGAAAAGTTAACAGGTGGCAGGTCCCCTTGATTTGCCTTTCTAGACCATGGGAGTGTCTGAAAACCAGTTCATGGTTCAGTCTATTGCTTTTCCAGTTCCCTTCTGATCCCTACCCAGCCTACCCAACTTTAGAGGCCCTGATTGAAGCAGGGAAATTTGAGTAGGCTTCAGTGGAAACTTAAAGAGTTGATCTTCAATTTTCTCAGTACGAATCACAGAGCACCATTATGGGTGTGGGTGTTCCAGAATAGACTAATGGGTGTTCCAGAATAGTTGTTCAATTGGAGGAGGAAACATACATTTACTAGGATAATCCCTTTTTGCTCTATACCCTAAAGCAGGGATGAAGCTAAGTTTGGGAATCTGTTTACATTTCTAATACAATTACATTCTTAAGAGAACACTCAGGGTGAAAAAAATGTATCAAATAGATTTTCTACATATAAAAATATCCTGTTGGATAAGATGTTATAAAATTGTCTTTTTCTGTAGGTTTTCCAGTTACTCAGTCTCCATTAAAGCAGGTGTCATATGACTATTTCTCAAAATGTCTTACCTTGTCGCTTTTTTTCCAAATAGTGGGAAAAATTGAAGATGATCGATATAACCAGAGCTAAAACCAAGGTGGCTAGAATTGCCCAGACATAAAAAGGGCAGTCAGGGTTTCCTGCAAACAAAAGCAAATATGTCCTTAATATAGTTACTGCTTACCTATTTGTTTTAAACTAGGTATTCCCACAATTTAAACTACTGTATTTATTCACAATGAAGGACAAACCTCTGCCAAGAGATTAATTAACATTGGAAGCCAAAGGCTTCTTACAGATTTCAAAATGGATATTGGTGAAATCCCTGCATTCAGCATGGGCAAAAGGAAGCAGTTTCTCACATTCTTAGTGTTAATGACATGGAAGATATTTTTAATCTAGCTACTAAAATTTGACAATGAGTGACTGATTATACAAACTTTAATTCAAAAGGAAGAATATCTAAACTACCCAGAGTCACACTTTGCTATGCTTTTCCTTTTTCTTTAACCCTCAGACTATAATCATACTTGCTTTCATTGTTTACAAAAACCACTTATCCCCTTCCATTAATCCCAGTACTATAGAATACTGTGTATTAGGATAAAACAATAATTCTGGAATCATAGTTTCCCCGTTTTGTAAAACTCGCCACAAGGAGCTTATTTCATACTGTTTAGAGCCCCATGAATGGACAGTGGAGAATTGATTATGCTTCTTTTTTCATTCCTGAGCCATAAAGAGAGTTCTGTGGGATATTATTGCCTATGAATTGCTCATAACTTTTATGGCAATTTTTATACCTATATGAGGGATACTACAATAATTAACTTGATTATATATATAATATATAATACATAAATTATATAATTTATTTTACATAAAATTATTTATTTTATATATAATATATGAATATATGTATACATTATATATTAACCTAATTTTATAATTAGTCTATTTATTATAAATTAACATATATTATACATATTATATATTATATACACATGCATATATATATATATATATATATAATTAGGCTAATTATCTTATAACAGTAATCATATACCTGTGTGAATGCTGACCCAAGAAAAGTACCTTACAACTCTATAATACTGTATATGTATATATTCAACCAGTATCAATTAGAGATCTCTTCTGTGCCAAGAACTATGTCTTCTATATGGAAGCAAAGATAGAGAACAGAATCTTTGCCCTCAAGGAACTCTCTGCTTAGTTGGGGATGTAGTTGTATAAACACATACTTAGATCGTGTTCCTTCACTGTCCCAATTCTCTCTGTGTGACTGCTGAGAATTAGAGTTCATTTTAGCCCCTTTCAAAGAAATCCAAATAAATTATAATAGATATGTATGATATGGAGGGGAGGAGTGGGGCGGCAGATTGGGAGAGGGGAATTGTCACTTTGCAGGTAAAAAGTATAACTATTGCACTGTGTTGTACACTTGAAACTAATTTAAAAAAGAAAAAAAGAAATCCAAATACCTCAGCTTAAACACAATAAACAGAACAGGCAAATCTTAATAGGAGGAAAATTAGTTTTGCTTCCCTAATTTGTCTTTAAATCATCCAATAAAGAATACCTAAAACCATATGTTCTTTGTGCTGTTCTATTTTATTTATTTTCAGTATTTCAAATTGGACATTTGAATTGCTAATTATTTCCTTTGAATACTTGTTGACATTGCAGTATTGTCCAACTGCCCTTAGTGGTCCTGTGTTTTCAAGTTGTTTGATTTATTTACTGGCATCATTTAATTTTAAATGAGCATACTTAGGCATATAGATAAGTAAATATGTAAAATGTACATATATGTATTTATGATATAGATCTACATATACACACGTGCATATGATTTGCATATCACTTATTCATACATTGCTTTTGTTTGAACTAATCTGTGGCTCTTATAACACCAGCAAATGTCTACTAATGTTTTCTACCTCCTCTTTAATTTTTGTACCATATTTTTCAGATGTTCAAAATACCATAAGCTCTTCAGAGGATAGGACCATTTCTGTCATCTACTCTGGAATGCCAGACATGTAGTACATGACTTATAAAATTTTTTTAAGAGTTAATTAATAAATGGGAAATGTTAACTGATAATGGTAGGAAAGTGTGTGGTTTTCCTTTCTTTAACATATACTTTATGTTTCATACAGTATAAGAGAAGAGTCTTGAATAGTTTTTTATATTCTGCAATAGGCCTACCAATTAATTGGGTTAAAAACACTAAAGTTTAGAAGGGGCTAATTTATTCATCATGAACATAATTATTTATGAGAATTGTACAGCATAATATTTATTAACTATTTTAAGTATACTAATAATCCTACGTATTGGATGATGTTGCATATATTCCTAGAATTATTTATTTGAAATTTATGCTTAATTATTTATTTTAAATAAACACAAGTACCTGCTGAGTGTAAAATTTAAAAATCCCAGTAATACTAAAATATAATGTAACATGTAATGTTCTCTATTAAAACATTAATGGGACACTCATATTACACTAATTCACCCTTTTCTTAAAACTTACCAGTGTGTTTGGGGAATTTACCATGTTAGTATGTTAATTTTAGTGTTTGCATAGAATTCCACAGTATTTTCTGTAATATAATTCATCTACTCATTTTTCTAAGATGGACATCTTGATTTTTCCAAATGTTTTTCTCTTACAAACAAAAT
Source organism: Aselliscus stoliczkanus (assembly GCA_033961575.1). Taxonomy (NCBI): domain Eukaryota; kingdom Metazoa; phylum Chordata; class Mammalia; order Chiroptera; family Hipposideridae; genus Aselliscus; species Aselliscus stoliczkanus. The sequence continues at coordinate 75,164,308 of CM066729.1, forward strand.
GCTTGATAAACTCCATTGGTCATATATTTCGTATGTATGTGGGTTATTTGTAGATGAAGTTCCTGGAAATAGAATTGCTGGGTCAAAGGGAATTTTTAAGGCAAGCTTTCAGAGAGAGACTGATCCCCAAATACCATTGATAATAATCCTTTTCAGGTGCTTGATTTAACTATAATCACTTGCCAGATGGGCCTCAGTTACCCTCTTTGTTGTCACAACACAGCAATTTTACCGAAATATTCATTTATATTATTAAATTAATGATTAAATTAATGATTTATATTATTAAAGACTTTTCTTTCTTCTTTTTGTGTATGTCACTTAGGTACAGTTCTAAGTTCTTCCACATTTTAAAGCAATTTGATGGTATACCCTATATTTTCTATTGTGGTATATCACAACAATCATTTCAGGTTTGTTCAGTCAGGCATATAGAATTTGCCTGACTTATAATTCACCCTCTACAATCACTGTATTTGGTGACATTTTAAATAAATGAACTTTAATTACTACAAAGAATCCAGACTTATTATACACATCATCCACATTCAGTGTTAAAAAACAGGAAACTCATATAAGCAAAAACATAAGAATCAACCACAATCCTATTATCAAGAGATAATCACTGTGAACACCTTGGATAATATACTTCCAAATTTATTATTCTTTTGTACAAATTGTTACAGATGGAGACACAGAAATCAATTATAATGACTATACTGTTATCTACTTTCCCCCAATAATTTCATGGTGTGTTTCTTTTCCTATAAACAAAATATGCTTCCACATCTTTTAGCTGCCCTATATTCCATTGTATATGTTTTCCATAATTTATTAAAACAATACTTTATTATAAGACATTTAAGTTGCTCTAATTTTTATTTTTTTATTTTTTTGAGGGCAGTGTCACTGGCCCTCATATGTGGGACCGAACCAGGGACTCTGGCTTCCGAAGCCAGCGCTTAACCACCGCGCCACTCGGCCGGCCCAAGTTGCTCTAATTTTTAGTTACATAAATCATGTGATGAATATCTTTAGCTAAAACTGTCTACACACCTTAACATTTTTTAAGGTAAATATTCTTAAAGATGAATTGCTGCATCAAAGGATATACACATCTTAAAGGATTCTGATATCTCGATGGCCAAGGTTTTAAATCACAGTACTAAGTAGACCCTTCTTAGGTCAGTCTGGCCTCTTTCTTATTAGTTCAGTTGGCCCTGACTTGTATTTATGAGTAACTTTCGGTTAATCCACACTATGTCAACTACGACTCACAATCTAGCTACTATCCTTCCACATACTAACTCCATATATTCCTCTCCTCTGTGATTTCTGGAGAAAGTTGTCTTTTGTCTTTTTTCTGGAACCTGTAACACAGGTCCTTCAGGAGAAGGTTCTTGCTCTTATCTCTACCCTAAATATAAGAGGGCATCATACTTTTCTTTCCTTACCAGAACTATTTCCACAAAATGTTAGTTTAGGTTTCCTGCTTCTTTTGGGACTTATCTGCTATACCCATCCAATAACTAACACACCATGCTCCAATCATTCTGAAGCATTTGTAATTTTCAATGGATATTATATTTACCATTTCATGTCTTCATGTCTCTGCATATTTGCCCCTTTGCCTGAAATAACTTACTACTTACCCATCTGATGAATTCCTACTCATTTTAAGACTACTTTCGCTTTAAACCATTAACTCAATGTTTCCTGTCCTCCCATCAAGTGACATCTGATGTAGTTCTTTACATTTCAAAAAATATTGACGTAATCATTTATGTATATCTCTCCTCAGTAGACTGTCACCTTCCCAAAGGACTGAAAGAATGTCATATTTATCTTATCTTCATGCTTCATAGAGGGATTAAATGAATTAAGATGTAATGAGATTTGTAGAATAGTGTTTCTCACTAATAAAATGCTCATAAATGTTAGCTATTGTTATTCTTCTTATTATTGCTATTATCTTGCTACTAGTAAGACTTGTACTATTATTTCTGCAACCTATTCAGCATACAATAGGTACTCACTAAACATGTGTGAACTGACTAAATAAAGGAAAAGTGGAGTGAAGAAGGGTAATATCATGACCAGGGCCAAACAGAAAAGTTCTGATCAACTATGAGGTCTACAAACATCAGCAACTCAGGAAAGACTCATTGAAGATTCTATTACATTTTTCTCTAGTACTATTGAGGAAAGGCCTACCTTCCAGTAGCTTGGAAATAGATCCTGTGAGAGAAGAATAACTCATTAGGCCACTGTGGTTTTGATGAAAGTACTCATTAACATCCTAATTCTCTCTGCCCTGAATCTATATTTACCAAAAAATGTGCAGAGAATTAGTTTGTTTCCCAGGAGACCTGATATAAGAAAGTTGGTGCTATTAGCTAGCTATCTGATTAAATTTATGGGGGCTGGGGATGGGGAGGGTGGTCACAACTATAAATGAAAATTTTATTTTTGTGCTTAAAATCAGTCTTCGGGAAGTTTAATTAGTGTTAGTAAAAGTTCTGGGAACAGAATTTAGGAAATGCTGTAGGAGCCCAATCACAACCTAAGAAACATACTTGTATAAAATTGACTCATGTTAATAACATGTTAATAACATGAGTCAGGGTGGGTAGAAAGTCTCCACACAGACCACATAATAATTTTAAGAAGCATAAAATGGGGTGTGCTTTCATTCTCTACTTTAACTTTTACCTTAAAGGCCTACTGTGCTTATCTTTACTTATGAATGCATGCCCTCCAATTATGAGAACAGAAAAATGGATGTTTTTCTATGTGCTGATATCATGGTTCTACCTTCATCAAAAAGGAGTAGCCTCATGAAATAGTTGCTCTGTCTAATTATTATTAAAGAAAGAATGGCTGAAGAGTAATTACTTAAAATTCAAAGTATTGTTTTTGGCAATCCCTTTTTTTCAGCCTAGCAATTATATACCATAGTATAGTATAGTATAGTATAGTATAGTATAGTATAGTATAGTATAGTATAGTATAGTATAGTATAGTATAGTATTAGTATTAGTATAGTATAGTATAGTATAGTATAGTATAGTATAGTATAGTATAGTATAGTATAACTTACTAAGAACACATTTCACAGCTAATTTATTACTATAGAGTTGACCAGAAAGTTGCATTGCTTAAAATTAAACATTTAATGGATATATTAATAGTTTACCTTTGGTCCAAGTGGGTGACTTGTAGCCTTGTTTTAATAGTCCAGTCTAGAGTTATTGCATCAAATCTCTATGACATATGCCTTGGGTCCTTGTTCATTCCCTCATACACATGATGAAAGAATGCAAAACTGATTTTGGAAGGTAATTTTGACCCTGTCTATGAGTTCTCCCTGGCTCAATCTTTGAACGGAGGTAGAATGGGCTTCAATGGCTTTCTATACTGGCACATGTCCTAGTTATGGTCCCAAGATTTCTTAAGAGAATATTAAACTTGCTTCCATCTCAGCTGATCAGCTGCCCTAAAATGGCAACAGAGAATTGAACTTCAAGTTGTAATCAGAAAATAAATGTTAAAATTCTCTGCTGCTCTTTTTGTTCTCTTCCATTTGCTGCCTTTGCTATTAGGACAAAATAAATCCATTTTAAGAATAAGAACCAACTGTATTAAACTTGCCATTGAATTCATCAATTATAGGGATGCTATGGATTAGATGATATTGTTTAATGATTTGGTATCTCAGGTATAAAAAGCCAGGGATCTCCTCAGGAACTGCCACATTTTTACTCTTATAGTTCATGTAAGTATTGTCATTTGTTATCAGTCTGTATTCGTGTCTTAAGAAAGACAATCTACCTTAAATCTGTAAGGTTATATGATACTCCTTTTTGTGAATTAATTGTATCCTTTGGTCTTTATGTTCTCTTTGTTTTGATTTGTTTGGTTATCCTTTATACTGTTCTGTGCATTTCTAATACCTGCCTTTCTGTGGGAAAAGTAAGAGATTAAATAAATACAAAGAAAATAATAACAAATCTCAGAATTTATCATGTTTGAGAGAACTAATAAAATCATATTTCTTCCTACTTAGTGTTTTTTATTTCTTTCCATTTCTCACACCATCTAGTATTTAGTATGTGCTTAATAAATAGTTGTGGTTTGGGTAAATAAAATATAGTACAGTATAAAAAGCATATTCAAGGCAGTAAGCAGAAAGCCCTAATCTTGTATTAAAAATACACTGATTTTTAGCTATAAATTATCCTATCATTTGCACAAAATTATATTTCAGTTAGAAGTTTCCTTTTCATCTTTTTAATTAAAGGAAGCACTGAAAAAGTATTAGTCCATCAATTGCTACAGGAAGATAAATTTTCTCTCAGTGACAATGAAACAGCTAAATCTGTATCACAAGCCTACATTTCATATAAAAGCTTTAAGGGAAAACTTAATACTTTTCTTGAAACATATCCGCTATGCTAAGGCAAGAACGGGGACCACACTGTACATTCCTCTAGAGCTGGGTTTTGTCATTTACTGTAACAGTAAATTTGCTTTATATAACCAGTTGGAGGCCTTTGAAAACACAGGCTAAATTCTAATGTGTGAAGTTGGGTTAGCATGGTCTCTAGTTTTCTCTCTTATGTTAGGAGTCTATATTCGCATGTAACCCTTTTGTTTTCCAAGATTTTTTCCTTTTGTAATGTGCTCTGAGTTTTACACAGGAAGATATTCACTTAGAAGTCTTGTTTTTCATGAGGTTTCTGATATTTTTCATAACCTTGATTGCCATGTCCCCAATTTTAGAAACCAAACAAAACAGATGAGAATATACTGAGTAGCTAAATACTGAAGATTTTGAACATGAATGGCAGGTATGTATAAATAATGTTCTGACTCTCTCCCTTTCTCTCTCTTTCTCTCTCTCTCTCTCTCTCTCTCTCTCTCTCTCTCTCTCTCTCCACACTTCATATCTCCTTACCCAGTATTTTCCATATGCAATATGAATATCTCCAGATCCATGTGGGTATCTATTCAGTAAACACAGTGCCTCTTACAATATTGAATGCAAGAAGTACTCCAAAATTCTTATCCAACAAATGCAATCTTTAGTAGCATTATTCATTAATTGTAGTTACTTTCATTTGTATAGCTGTTATCAATTTAAAAAGAACTCCCAGACAATTTGAATTTAGTTATTTAGATTGTTAAAAAGCCAAAGACCTCAAAAAATTATTAGTGAGGCAATGACAGCTAGGAAAACCATGGTTTAAATTTCTATCTAGCTTTCAACTGCCAGGAGCTAATAGTTATAGGTTTAATTATAAGACCTCTGACTCCCTTAAAGCCAAGAGTACTTGGCAGGTACTGCATATAAAATTCACAATTACATGTCCTCTGGAAGGAAACCCAGTTAAGCAAATGTACTGCCTTTCTGCTGGCAGGTTGGACTCTTAAAGAAGCCTTTACTTAAACGATTAGCAATAGAAAAGCAATAAATATAATGTCTTCATTATTTCTCCTTTAGGGAGTTAGTAATTGAAACACATGTATGAGTTTATAGTATAAAGGATATAGCTTCTCTTGATGTTGTCTCTTCCTTGGCTTGCAAACTCTGTCAGAGCAGTGACTATCTCTTTTTTGCATTCCACAAATGTGTATATTTATTTTAGGCATCGCAGAAAGTTTTTTTAAAAAAACTTCTGATATAACATTCCCTATGGATTGTACCTGTGAGTTTTTCTTACTGTGGAGAAGGTTTGGTGCCGAACTAGTCACATTCTTGACTCTTTGAATGTGGCACGTTGTCAGTATCCACACAGCACCTCCCTGCGCCCCCGCTATCCATCCTAATTACCCCATCATTAGAAGGCACTACAGTCATAGATAGGTACACTGGAATGGATTTTCAAACCCAGTTCCAGGCTTTCTAATAAATAATATAATTGTTTGTAATACGAAATTTGAAAACTGTCAACCTTAAATGAGTGTCTGTTATAAATAGGATTATTTGAGAAGTGGATGGTGTATGTCAGGGAGGGGCTGTGATGGGGACAGGGACAATAGCATTGGAATGATGTCTATTTCAAACAGTGTGGAGAAAGAGAATGAGTGTATCACTCATTAATTGTGTGACTGTCTGCAAATCACCGAACTTTACTCCCTAAGCCACGTGTAGAACTGAAGTTCAGTGTGTGACATCTATGTGACATCAAGGTCCTCCCTTTCAAGTACATCATGATAGCCCTTAACCAATACTTAATAAATTTAATTGAGGAAAGCATACAAATGGGAGTGAGGTGAAGGGTAGATTTTAGGACAGTATGTTTTGATTCCCCGTGTCACTTTTAAAATTCATTTTTAATTGGGATTGGTAAACTTCAGAAATCCTATTGGGGTTGAAATAATACCAAAATTCCTGCTGTAGATGAATCTCTATTCATCTGTATTTAGCTACTCCATTATATATAGTATATAATATGTATAGTAATATAATATCTATAATGATATATATTATATTACTATATTATATATTATATATAATATTACTATAATATATATTATATTACTCTCTCTCTCTCTCTCTCTCTCTCTATATATATATATATATATATATATATATATATATATATAACTGTTTTTTGTGTGTGTTTTTTTTACAGGGTAGTGTCACTGGCCCTCACATGTGGGATCCAAACCAGGGCCACTGGTGTCCCAAGCCAACTCCTAACCACCGCGCCACTCGGCCAGCCCTGAAACTGTTTCTTACTAGAGGAACATCTTGGTAAAACCTGAACATGACAGGGGCATGTGAAAACTTTCATCCAACAAAATACTTTAATTACTATGTTTTTCTAATGTCTTAAGAAGGTCTGTTAATTTTTTCTCTCTTTAAATTCAGGAATGCTGAGAAAAGGAAATGAAATTTTTAAAAAATGCCTAGAAAAGTGCTCAATCATATTTATTATTAACTAGCAGTTTGTGGACATTTATTCCCCACCTATGACCTTTAAGTGACAATCTTAAAGGATTGACTTTCCTTAAAATCTCTGCCAAATATTATCTAAATTAAATGATGAAACATTGTCTCTGACCTATCATTAATATGAAGAACATCTGAGTTTAAAAGATGATTCATAAATTAGTCCTACCGACCTAGTTTCTAAAAGAAAGGCTTTCATTGTTCTCAAAAAGGTGGCAAAGACTCAAGGGAAGAGAAAACTAAATAAGGACAATGAAAATTCTCTTTTAGAAATATAGTAATGTAACTATATTGTGAATCATTGTTTAGACTAAATTAATGGTAGACCAGAGGAGTTACTTTCACCACTTGACTCAGCTAACATTGATTTTACGTGATGCAGGAACATATTAGGAATTATGAAACCAGCACATTTATAAGGCATGCAGGCAGGAGGAAAGGAAAGATTTGGGTTTTTCTTTTCATACATTGCTTTAAGTAACAAGCAATAATTTCACTTTTTTGTTATGTTTACACATTTTCTTTTTAAGTCACCTATATATAAAATATACTACCATCTGATTGTCATATTTCACATTAAAGTTTTTTGTTGTTGTTTTTGTTGTTTCTTTTAAGATCTATGAGTCTTTCATGACAAATACTTTACATTTTTATCTCTTCTGTGGAATTGTAGAAGGCCTTAATTGACAATGGAAGAGCTCCTGTATTATACTTGGAAGGAAAATCTAAACTACAAAATGCTATGGAGAAAATTTTACCATCTCTCTTATAAACTTAGAATGAATTAATACTGGAAATAGTTGAATGTCATATTCACTGCCTTTAGCCTTCCTGAGTTCCCCACTGACATCAGCTCATGGTAATTGTTTATAGTATCACTATGTCTCTTTCTTGTAGGACACTAGCAAAACTGGAACAATTGTTTTTGTTCTTTGCTAATCTATAAATGCTGGAAGAGATAAGGAGAGGTATGAAAACCATATGTCACCTTATGCTCCCTGTGTAATTAATGCAATCAATTGATTTTATTATCCAGCAAACAAAGAGTGGGAAGCAAATTCACAGAAATTGTTATATGTAATATCTTTGCACTATAAATTGTGCATACAAATTTATATTAAAAGTACTATAAGCTCAATAAGTAAACAAAAGATATGATCAGACAATTCAAAAAGGTAGAATTATAAACAGTTTAAAACCCATGCAAAAATATTCAATCTCACTATAATCAAAGTAATGCATATTAAACAATGGGTTAGCATGTTGTACTCTTTATTAGTAGAGATTTTAAAAAATTGAGACCAGCCTGTTAAGGAGAAACACTGTTTAGGATGAGAGTAAATTGGCACCACTCTTGGAAAAGCAATTTGGTAATAATGAAACTTAAAATGTTCATAACTTCTTACTCAGTAATTCCAATTCTAGAAATCTTTTTAAAGAAAATAACCCTTAATATAGAAAAAGCTATAGAGATGTTCACCGCTCTGTCATTTAAAATATAAAAGAAATGGATACAACATAAATGTTCAACGATAAACAAGTAACAAAGTAAACTACAATTAACCCAATAGATGCCATTTTGTGCATTCATTTGCAATAATTAGTAGAAGTTATTATAAAAAGGGAAATGGTTATATTTGTGAAAAAGCTGGATTATGAATTTATGTACATTATTATTTCAGCTATGAAAAGCAAACCATGTAGAATGTGTAGAAATAAAAGTTGAAAGGAAATACAATGCAATATCTTATGTAATTTTTTTCTTTTCATATATATTTCAGTTCTCATCCTTAAAAATATGCATGTTTTCTCTTATCATGAAAAGATGCTTATTAAAGAAATAAAAAATACATAGAATAAAAGAATAATGAACCATCAAAGTGGAACAGACATGGCTTCCTTCAACCCTCACAATCCATTCCACAGTGATGGCATTTTCACTGGCTTTGCAAAACTGTCATCTCTCTGAATGTTGACAATTAGGTTGATATCTCAGAAGATAAAATAGTTCCTAAACTCTACAGAATTAGAATGTGGTTACTCCTAACCTGCTTTTTAACTAAACTAAACTGAAGCAGAATATGCGTGGTCAACAAAAATTTCTTTAAATATAGTAAGTACTTAAAATGGCATAGTTATCAAAAAACACTTACTGAACAGTTACAACTAGCTTTATATTATAAAACACGTCCCAATTTTTTTCTTTTAAGAGAAAATAATTTATACTCATTAATTTATTTCAAAATGTTTTAATTATACTACAGGTTATCTCACGTAAAAAAAATGATGTGTAAACTAATTTTCTTTCTAAATCTTAAGTGTCTTTATTGGAGGCTTGAAAATTATTAAGTGAAATTTTAGGCATAGAAATGGAACAAAAGAATTTAAAATTCCACTTACCTGACATACTTCTTTTCTCAGAGAAATTCTTATGTAGCCATAAGGCAAATGCATGGATCAAAAATCTTCCTACAAACTTTTGTTTCTAAGTAATGCTGCTTTGTTATATTAGAAGCAGTGTGAAAGTAAAACTTGTCTTTATCTGTGCCTCAGTTTTTTTCTCTCTTCTGTTTCTTAAAATCTTTTGTGTGTACTTTGTTCAGTTACAAACAGGAAATGTGGTGATGGAGACTTCAAGAGTTCTGATGTGAAACCAGTAGGCTCTTATATTTTTGTGTAACATGAGAAGAAAAAAATCCCACTATCTTCCGTACTCTGATATTTGAATTTTTTCAATACCTGAATCTAATTTTAAAATACATAATGAAATCAAGGTATGAATTAGAGTAGGCAGGCTCTACAGTCTTTCTGGAGAGAATCCAGGGCTCTCCTCACAAGTCAGTTCATATGGAAACAGAACAAAACATATAAACAGGGGAGGAAACAGTGAGATGCTCCAGGTGTGCTCAGCTGTTGGTTGTGTTTTCTTTGAGGTGTGACAGAAGAAAGGGAATTAACACTTTTTCAACACCAACATCAGGTACCTTCTCTACATTATCCCACTGGGAGGCTGGGTGCCTGCCTTCTTTCCTGCCAACCTCACTTCAGCCAGTGTGAGTCCTTCTGTTTCAAGCTAGGCCCATTTGGCAACAAGCTCAGGTTCCCAATTCCCAGACCAGTCTCAGTAATCAGGAGTGTTTAAATGTTATTGTGCATAAGTATGTTATGCAGCACTAATTTAACATGCATAATCCTGAGCCTTTCTGAACCACAGTATTTGGCGTGGAGCCCAAGAATCTGCATTTTCATAAGCACCCATGGTTATTTTCATACAGGTATTCTGGACAACGCTGTGAGACTATGAATATATATATATATATATATATATATATATATATATATATATATATTCAATGTCAATTGTAGTGTTTTGTTTTTAACATTAGTCAGATAAAAATTGTCTCAGTAGTATGTACGTATATGGTTTGCATGTGTTTCTGTGTATGCATATCTGTTGCATATTGTGTGCCTATGCAAATTTGCTTTTGTAACCCACCAATTTTCTTTGATTGTAGAAGAATGACAAAACTGAATCCAGATTATTACAAAAGGAGATGTAATTAAACTTTAAGAACTTAAAATTTAAGGGAAACTTTAAAATGAGTATTTGATGCACAGACTCAGAGCAAAGATATTAGATGGCTTGCAGGATATTTTACTTTAGCTAATTTCTCTAAGATTCTTGAGGGCAGAGAGAGTATTGATCCGTCATTAAAATTCCAGCCTCTGGAATAATGCCTGGCACACTGTGGGTCTCAATAAATAGTCTCACAGTGATTGAATAAATAAAAGCCTGTTTATCTTCTGTTTTATCCTTGCTTCATTACAGAAAGCAACTCCCCAGTAACCAAAATGTAGGGTTTCTTTACTCTTTAGACAGTGTTAACTAAACTCTAACAGATTTTTCTACTTCAATCACTTTCCCAAAAGATATTTCTTGTGAGTTATTGAATCAGACTCTGTAAAACTGAAAGAGACCATGGAGATTTCCTATTCTAATGTTCTAAAAAAGCATTTTCAAAATATGTTCTATAGTACACTAAGCCTTTAAGAAACTCTTGGAAAACAAATTTCCTTCAACAAATATATTTGGAAAAACTATTATTTTCACTTTTGTGAATGCAAGAATATTAAAGGCTAGGTAAGTCCTACAAAAAAGAAACCTGAATAACCTTTTTAACAGAGATTTTTCTAAACCTATGTGACCAAAGAATTTTTGTTCAGCTGCCAGCCATTAGCAGGGTGATGGGTTGTATGAAGCAGGCCTAGATGCCCACAGACCAAGAGCTCATGGGAACAGAAGTCTCAGGTTCCTGTAAGGACCAAAGGACAGCAAAGAATCAGAAGGATCCATACAAGAATTAAGTCTAACACAGGAATAGGGGTTGCTGAAAAGCTGAATCCCAGGCTTCAGGTAGTTTTGAACACCTGAAATATCATCAAGAGGAGAGGGCCCAGCTGTGGGGCAGCCTTGAGAAGCTGAGCTTTGGTCCTGAAATAGGATAACTGGCATGGAGGGCAGGAGTCCCAGGCTCAAAGCAGGACCTTGGAACATAGGCAAAGTAGATGCCCATTTATGTCAACTGAGACATACAGAGGACATCGGAGAAAGGAGGGGTCTCAGGACTGGAAATTTAGGTGCAAGCATCCCCTTGTTAGAACAATAACAGTGCATAGGATGAAAAAGAAAAAGAAATGAGAATACCCCCATCCTTGCTGTTCCATAAAGCACAAATCCAGAAACAATAAGGGTATTAAGGAGCTGGCTTTGGATGCAGAGAAGGTCAGACTCGGTAAGACTGATTAAGGTAAAACTGCAGGAATTCTATGGTTAGCCCAGGAAGAAGGTATAGCTCTCAGCACAGCCCAACAGGGAGAGACACTCAAAGTAAACCCATCAGTTGGGACAGTGTCTGAAGCTGCCTAAGTGCTTCCCTTTTACTTCCCTTATAAAGCCTGTGACCTTGTACATACAAGTCTGCAGAGACCTGGGGAAGGCAAGAGCAGAGGAGACAGGCAGAGACCAAGAAAGGATATATCTTCCCTCTGCAGGTCAATAAGGCAGCCTGTGGTCCACACTGAGGGATTACCTAATGGTTTTAAAAATTAATGAACATGATACATGATTGGTATCTCCAAAATAGTAAAACTTAGGCTGATAAATCCAAACCACTTCACAATTTCCAATTATTTTAATATTTTTGAAAAGTTATTTACATCACAATTTTCCTTCTTCCATAAATTTATAGAATCAAGAGATGAAGCAAGATTGTCCAAGGTCACACAGAAAGTCCATTTTGTGCATTAGGTAGTTTCACAGATGTTTGAAATTTTTCAGGAAAAAAAATGATAGATTTTCATTAAATATAGATGGCCGAGCACATGGAGACATTATCAGAATATAAAAAAGCCTATGGATATATGTTTGTTATGAAATACATTAGCGAGTGCTTTCAGATTTGAATAATGGCTTCATGAACCATGTTCAAATGATAAACATGAGGCTTCTGTAGTACTTTTTAATGATATGGGTTATCAAAATGAAGTTTACAAGATAGCTAGACTAAGCAGAACTGTCCTGACAAGTTTGAAGCAGTTCAAAATGCTGTAGGAAATTTTGGGAGAAGGTATGTGGTTTTGATGGCCACCTGTCAAGAAATGGGAATTTTAAGGCCAACAAAATTGAAGTCTTGTTGCTAAAAGAAAATGAGAAATGTATCAAAATGGCAGCTGCCATTCAGAGTTTCCACACTCGGAAAAATGGGTCATAAAGTATAAAAAGAGACCCAGTTTTCAAATCCCCTTTTTTATGGTCATCTATTATTTTTATAATTAGTCTATATTGCTCTAGTGTATTTATTTATATTTCTGTGGATAGATAGATAGATAGATAGATAGATAGATATACACACAGTCAAATGTATATATTATATACACACCACACACACATACACACACACACACACACACACACACTAACACACACTTATATATTTTCTATTTTTTTTTTTGAGTCCAAGGGACTCCAACTGTAAAGAGTAGTTATTAGCAGGTGATTACCTGAGACCTTGACTTTACATTTTACATATTTATCTATTGTTTAAATTATTTATAATAACATGCATGAGTTTTATAGTTGAAATAAAAGATGTTTCCTTATTTTAAAAGCCCTTTAGAATACTTTTGTTTTATAGAAATAGGACCTGTCTATGTGATTTTTCTTTATTCTGATGAATCATTCTTTAGTAAGACTGGAGCTAGTACAAAATAAAAAAACCTTGTAAAAGATAGAAGAAGGGCCCTTGTGTGTCCAATTATACTGTTAAAATGTGAAATTATTCAAAATTAATTATGGTGTTATAATTGTAACTGATTAGTCTATATTGATGATTCAATTTTCATTGTGTTTACAGTATAAGATCCCCAAGAAAACATAATTATTCAGATCGGAAAGAAAAAACAAGTTAAAAGCAGTAGAACAATGCATGGATTTGACATCAGATACACAGATATTTTTATTACACTTATAGTCTTACAGAATCAGAATTCCTAAAAAATCAACACTAAAATAATAGAGTAGATCATAAAAATTCAGACACATGAGAGAGAAATGGCTAATAGCAAATACAGTCTATTTCCCTACATGTGAAAGCCTTAAATATCCAAATTTCTTGGAAGAAAATTGGCCTCTTACATAGATTTCTATGTGATGTCCTACAAAGAATGCTATTATTAGCAAAGTCAAAGACTTCTGATGAATTGCACAACTGGCATAAACAAGGTAAAATCAATACATTTACTGTAAAACTTTTCATACCTTTAGTGAGTTAATATACAATTTCTCTTCTCATGAGGATGTTATGCAAAAATTATTGTACAATAGAAACATACCCTTATTTATTTTTTTAAAGCATTTGGCAGGGCTTCTGTTTAGGAAACACTGAATCAAACAAATTTTTCTTTCTGTAGAATTGGCTGTTTCCTCCCACCACATTCAGGGCCTGACTTACTTAAGGGACACCACAGATAATATCAACCTTACTATCTATATATGAATTTCCATCCTTTAGATGTTTTGCTTGAGCTCTTGGGCCAGCCCAGTGGCACGGTGGTTAAGCGCTGGCTTGGGAAGCCAGTGGCCCTGATTTGGGTCCCACATATGAGGGCCAGTGACACTGTCCTAAAAAAAAAAAGGACTGAGCCCTTAAATTCAAATATCCCAGGGCAAATATCCCAGAGGATGCACTTAGCATCCTCAAAATAGTTTACATAGTGATACTAGTTCTAGTGAATTCTCGATCAAATAAGACATACAGTACATTAAGAGATTTGGGGCCAGGACATTTCTAGGAGAAGGAAAACTCTAATTGAAGAACTCGAGGCACTAGCAACATAGAGTGGGAATAAAGACACCAAGAAGTGACCCAACCCTCAGGGTCTTGGCTAGAAACAGATGCAACATTCCAAAGGTGTAATTGAGTGAGTTTAATGAAGGGACTATTTACAGAGGTGCAGGCAGAACTAACCGGAAGGACAGGGATAATGAAGCACTTCCAGGTTAACAACAGAGGGAGTCTGTGACAACTGTTACTTGAAAGCAGTAGAAGAGTATCAGTTACTGGAACCCAGTGAGATATATAGGTATAAGAAAGGGCTGTCTCACAGGAACTATAGGCTTCAGTTTAAGAAACAAAAAACAAAAACCCCACAGTCAGTTATGACCAGGTAAAGAGAGAGTTGTGGGGAAAACATCCCAATTTTGTTCTCTGCCCTACATTCTCCCACCCATTTTCGTCAATGGCCTAACCCAGTGAAGTCAGAGGGAAAGGCCATCCTCATGATGCGTTCCAGCCTCACATGGGTCAGAGAGGGGTGAAGAACAGAATGGCTCTGGAGTGATACATATGGGAGGAAGGGGTGCTGAGAATGAACTTACTTTTGAAAAGTACTGTCTGTCCAGCCAGACATAGACTTCATAATTACTTTTAAGTGTACTTATTGTTCTCCAGAGCATAAAAGAGTAAATAAGAGCCATTAACTTTTAGATTCTTAACTAGATTCATCAGGGCAATTTTATTGACCCTAAAATAATATATGAAATATCCTAAATAATATCAAGTTGGATCTTTCATAATAAAACAAAACTAATGATAAAAGTTATCTAGAGACTGTATTAAAATGATAGAATGGAGGATATAATAAAAGAAACTATATTTGAAAATTCCCCAGAGTTTAAGAAAGATATGAATCTTTTTTTTTTTTTTTTTAAAGATTTTATTGGGGAATTGGTGGAGGGGAACAGCGTTGGGGAATCGGGGAAGGGGACAGACAAGTTGCCGTCTTCCTGCTCCTCAGTTTTAGTTGCGGAGGATGTTGCCTCACTGTTGGCATCGTCATTGCACTCTTCCCGGATGAGGCAGATAGGTCGCCGGCCTCTGGATGTCGCCCATCGCGGCTATTGGCAGCTCACGCTTGGCTGCCAGCCGCTCGCGCTGGCTGTGGGCCACTCACTGCAGCCTATGGCAGCCCACTGCAGCAGGGGCTGCAGCCCACACCATCACCGGGGCTCGCACAACCCAGCTCCAGGTGGAGCCGTTGTCAGCTGCAGAGGGCAGTGTCACTGGCCCTCATGTGGGATCCGAACCGGGGCCGCTGGCATCCCAAAACCAGCGCTCAACCAATGCGCCACTCGGCCGGCCCAAGATATGAATCTTTAAAGAGAGAGAGAGAAAGAGAGAGAGCTAGAGAGAGAAAGAGAGAGAAAGTACAGCCAAGGTGGCAGATAGTTAATATTTGAAGAATCAAAATTAAAGGTGTATGAGAATATTTTGTACCATTCTTGCAATGTTTCATAAAGCCTGAAGTGATGTCAAAAGTAAAAGTTTAAAAATATATGTAAATTGTCACCCCAATAAACTTTAATTAAAAAATATGTAAAAGATAAAAATCAAATGAAACAATTAAATATGTATATATGTAAATTACTAACAATAGTATCTGCTACATGCGAAATGCTCTGTAAGTACTAGGTGTTGGAGCTGTCAGTATTAACCTGATAACAAAATTAGATAAAGACATTACACAAAAACTGCAGAAACATTGTTCTTCAAAAACATATATGGAAAAATTCTTAACAAAATTTTAGCAAATCTAATCCAGCAATGTATTATAATACTAATAATAATAATATATTGTCAATAAGTGGGATATATCCCAGGTATACAAAGATACTTTAACATTAAAAAAAAAAATCAATCAATCTAAGCAACCAGATTAACAGACTGAAAAATCCCCCAAACCAAAAAACAACCATGTGCTCATTTCAATAGAGACAGAAAACAATTTGACAAAATCCCAACATGCATTTCATTCCTTGCTAAAAAATTAAACACTAGGAATAAAAAGGAATTTCCTCCACATGAGTACTTACAAAAAAAACTACAACTCACATCAACCTTAATCAATGATTAAGGACATCATCCTTGTCAATTACTGAATGGTTTTTTCCCCAATATATGCATAAGGCAAGGAAGGGTATATACAGAGAGTGCCAAAAAATGTATACACATTTTTAAGAAAGAAAAGCTGTATTAAAATTGTAATACTCGATACACCGATAACAGAAGACAAATACAAGTCTGCAATTACAAGAGGTGCTGAAAGTGGTTACCATCAGCATAATTTTAATACAGTTTTTTCCTTTCTTAAAATACATTTTTTTTTTGCACCACCTGTAGATATTTTCAGTTGAATTCCAGTATTAGTCAACATTGTACTGGAGGTTCTAGCTCAAACCATAAGATAAGAAAAAGAAATATTAAATACATCTAGATTGAAAAAGAAGTAAAACTGTGTTACTCACAGATGGTAAGATTCTATAGAATCTACAAACAAACAAACAAACAAACCAAAATATCCTGCCAGAACAAATTAGCAAGTGTAGTGGGGTTTCAAAATATAAGATAAATATATAAAAACTTAACTGTATTTTTTTATACTAGCAACAAAATAATCAGAAATTGATATTCAAATAAGAACAAATGAGGTCAGTCGGTTTAGGGACTAAAGGTTGGAAAAGGGATTGACTGCAAAAGAACACAAGGAAACATTTTTGAGAAAAAAATTAAAATGGTTGATTTTTACTGCATGTAAAATATAGGTCAATAAATTTAACTTTAAGAATTTGGAGATAAAAAAGAGAAAAATAAGCATCTATGGAGCCATGTTGATAATTAAATAAACAAATAAATGAATGACTAAATGAAAAGGGAAAATTTGTTCTTAGAGTACAAACTAGTAAACATGGAAGAAATGAAGAAGTTAGAAAATCCACCATTTTGAAACTATCAAATTAATAACTGATTTAGAAAAAATTGCCAATATATGCTAGTCGGTGTTTTGAATCATCAATAAGCAAATGGATATTTACCTACCTCAAAATTACAAACTTTGAAAAAAACTTTACAAGTTATTTATTAATTTGAAAGGAAAAATATAAATTTCTTTGTAGGGAAACCTAGCAGATAGAATCTTAACTAAGTATCAAAGTTAACGTTATCAAGAATGGAACAAACTAAAATCATATATCTCCTAATATACTGCACTGAGTGGTGCTTTTCCAGTATTCTTGTGATAAATTCAAAACTTTAACCAATCATGAGCAATATCAGACAAGCACAAAGTAAATGCATACTACAAAATAATTGGCTTATAAACCTCAAAAATTAAGGTAGAGAAGGACAAAGAAATGCTAATTAACTGTTCTAGATTAGAGCAGACCAAAGAAGTATGACAAGTAAAGGTAACATGTTATCTATCCTGCATTTGATTCTAAGATTCGGGGCAAAAATAAGTATAAAGGACATTATTGGGATAATTGTTAAAATTTGCATATGATCTGTCAATTAGATAACAGTATTGTATCAATGTTAAATTCATTGATTTTTAATAATAGTACTATGGTTATGGAATAGAAAGACATTGATTTTAGAAATACACATTAAGGTAATTAGAGATAAAGGGGCGTAATATCTGTAATTTACAATTTATAAATCCATGCGCAGAAAGAGAGAGCAAGCAAATAATAAATGTAAAGCAAGAGGGGGGAAATGTTAACAATTGGTGTATTTGATTAAAGTGCATACATAAAATATTTCTTTGTACTATCAACTTATGGGCTACAGTTTAAATAAGACTCAGAAAAAAATGTTATAGCTTTAAGTTGTTAATAAGTAAGAAAATAATGAAGAGAATTGAACACCCAAATCAATAAGTTAGTTATATAACTATAAAATAAGTCCAGAAAAAAATTAATGTAACAAACAGTTAAAACAAAAAATAATGGCAATAATTAATAAAATAAAAGACCAAAAAAATAGTCAAATTAGTAAATAGATCTAAAAGCTAGTTCTTTGGGGGTGGGCCGAGTGGCTCAGTTGGTTAAGAGCTCGCTCAAGAGTGCGAGCTGAGCTCTGAGCAACGGCAGTTCGATGCCTGTCTGAGCTGAGTTGCCAAAAGGTGGCAGGATGGCTCAGCTCAAAAAACAAAACAAACAAAACCCAAAGTTTTGGGGCCGGCCGAGTGGCGCGTTGGCGAGAGCTGGCTTGGGATGCCAGCGGCCCTGGTTCGGATCCCACATATGAGAGCTGATGACACTCCCCTCTAAAAAAAAATAAATAAATAAAATAAAAGTTAGTTCTTTGAAACTTCAATATTAAAATTGGTAAATTATTGGCTATCCAAATCTTGTTAAAGTTCAGAAAGTATAAATATACAAAATAAGAACTAAGAATGCAAAAAAAGTTGTAAATATAAAGGAAACTGACAGGATTACAGAGAATATTTTGTTTAACTCCAGGAAAATATATTTGAAGACTTGGCTGAAAGATATTATTTCTTAGAAAAGTACAAATTTCCAAAATTAGCCTCAAACAGACCTCAAAATAGGCAAATTCTCAAGGAATTGAAAAAAATAGGAAAGATTCTCCCATAAAAAAAGTGCCAGCTCTTTACTATTGGGAATGTTTCCAGTGTTTTGATATTGAACATTATGGTGATTTGGCTTGAGATAGAGGTATAGGCATATAATTAGATATAGATTTAATTATAGAGATAAAATAGTTATTAAAGCAGATATTGGTATATTATGATGTTAGGGAAATAGCCATTGAATCCTCTGATGGTATTTTTATCAAAATCAATTATATGTTGTTTTAAAAGTCGAAAGTGGGGAGATCTTCTAACAGTAACATGAAGAGTTTATAGAGTTCCAGTTTGAAAAGAAACAAGTATAAAACAAGTATAAAGGGGAAATGCATAAAACTACCAAGTGAAAATTAACAAATGCTTATTCTTGGAAAATGGCTTCAGTTTCAGGTAGGAATGGCAGTAGTCCATGGTTTTCTGGCCTCAGCTGCTCTCATCCCCCTCTCCTCCTTGACCCTTTGTTGTTTGGGAGGTTGCAGGCTTGAAAATGACAGCAAAAACCAACAGCTTTAAAATCAGAGGTCGCCGACTTGATTTGGGGCAGGGGAAGCAAGAAGAAGGACAAGATGAGTGTGAAAACTCATACATTGCTGGCTAAAAGTGGCGGCCTCATTTCAAAATGAATGTGACAAGACCACAACTTCGTAGTCCAGGTTCATCCTGATTTAGAACCAATGATGTGCCAGACACAGATTTAATGGCGAAAGCCTTAATGGTGCTGAGATAAGTTCATCCCTGCCTGATTGCTAAAGTATGCACAGTGTCGGGGGAGAAATGAAAGCCAGGATAGACTTCAGAATTGGCTGCAACTTTGAAGATATTCTTCAACATACGCATACTTCAATCAGCAACATCTAGGGAAGCCTGAGAGAATCAAAGTGTCTGTTCAAATTAATGGCGGACCACTTAACTATGTAGGCAGTGTGGGAGCCCAAAACAGGAATGCTAAGGAGAAAAAAAAACCACAAACAATCTGAGCACGCACATTGCTGGCTTCAGAAGAGGAAATAGGTATTTGAAGTCCAAACAAGTTACTAAGACAAACAAACAAACAATAACAAAATACCACAATAAAAATGAGTCTTAGAAAAATAAAACAGAATGCACAGGTGCTATATAGTATGTTATCTAAAATTTTTATTTTCACACCCCCTTAGAAGACATGCTAAGAAACAGAAGACTGCAACTCATACTTGGGGGGTGGGGAGGGGTGAGCAGCGAATAGAAATTGACTCCTGAGAATCCAGATGAGAGAACCAAATGGAAATTCTAGATTTGAAAAGTATAATAGCTGAAATAAAAAATTCACCAGGTAGACTCAACAGCAAGTTTGAAATAGCAGAAGCCTTAGTGTATTGGAAGGTAGATCAACAGAAATTGTCTAATTCGAAGAACAACAACAAAAAATAAATTAAAAAGAAAAGAATAGAGTTTCAGAGATCTGCAGGACAAGTTCAATAGTTTCAACATATATTTTTTGGGAGTCATGAAAGGAGGGCAGAGAAAGGGCAGAATATTATTTAAAATATAATGCTGAAAACTTCCCATTTTGATGAAAAACATTTATTTCCAGACCCAAGAAGGTCAATGAACACCAAGTAAATACAACACACAAAAGAAAATGGTACTAGACACATCATATTCAAATTCATGAAAGCCAAAAGAAAAAAAAAAATCTTGAAAACATCAACAGAAAACAGCTCATTTTATAGAAGGAAAAAAAATGTGATTAATGGTTAGCTGCTCATAAGAAATAATGGAGGCCACAAGAAAAAAGAATGGCATATTCAAACTGCTGGAAAAAAAAAAAAGGACTCTATAGTCTAGTGAGGTTATCCTAAAAAAAAAGCCAAAAAGCAAAATAAAGACATTCCTAAATAAACAAAAATTGATAGAATTCACTGCAAGAACAAAACAAAAAAAAACACCCAAAAAAACAATAAAAAAATCCCAAACCAAGGTAAATTCTTCAGGCTGAAGGAAAATACACCAAACAGTAACTCAGATCTACAGGAAGGAATGAAGGTCACCAGAAATATGTGAGTAAATGAAAAGCTATGTGTGTGTGTGTGTATAATTTTTTCTTAATTTATTTAACATCAAAAGATTGTTTAAAGCTATAATTCTAGCACATATTATTTTTGTAATATATACAAAAGTTTTTTACATGTGATAATAATACAAAGGAATGGGAAGAGATGAAATGGAGTTTTCCTAGTATGATATATTTTACTAAGCTTAAGTGCTAATTTTAAGTGAATTGTGAAAGATAAAGATTAATATTTTAATCCTTAGGGAAATGCACCAAAAAAAAAAAAAACCCTCAAAGAATACAGCTAAAATAATCAATAGTTAATATTGCAAAGAGGCTTTAACATGCATCAAACCCTCAGATTTGCCTGAGACTTAAAAAAAAAAAAAAAGGTCAAGGAAATAGCTATAAACTCCTTTAAAAAGTCTGGACAGATATCACTCAAAAAAAATACCAGTTATGTGGTAAGATTATAAGTATTTTTTTTCTTATTTAAACTTTCATCTGTTTTGTAATTTTTCAATGAGCATTAATTAATTATATATTCAGAAATTTAAAGCAATTTTCAAATATAATAGACTTTTATAAACAAAATCAAATATTTGCTTAACTTGGGAAATGAGCAGTTGGTGTAGATGGCAAATATTTTCATATTCGTCAATGTTGAAAAGACAAAGAATTTATTGGAGTGTGGCAGTCTTAAAAATTACATTTTAACTTTAATAACTCTATTTTTTTTTAAAAAAATGTTATTTCAAAATTCCAAATAAACTTTGAAACAAAAGTAGAGGAAGGAACATGTTTGAGTACATTTAAATTCCTATTCTATTTTTGTAGCAGGTTGGGCTCTCCAAGAGGAAGACTCTGACATGGACATGAGCATGCAGGAGGCTTATTAGAGGTGCAGTTGGAGTCAAGTAAGTGCACAGGTGGAAGGCAAGGAATGAAACCAGGATTTGGCCAAGGGAAAAGTCAAGTTGTAAGGCAGTCTCACCAGAAGCTTCAGCCAACCCCATCTCTAAAGATGGGATTACCTTTGAGAGCTCTTTGGGAGTGCAGGGAAGAGAGGAGAAGAGAGGAAGGGGAAGAGGAGAGAGTAGGGCCTTTGCAGGCCCACGTTGATGAAGACGGCCATGGGAAAAGGACATGTCTTTGGTAACGTGACTCTCTTCAGTTGAAGCAATACCTGAAGAGAGCTGATAGCTTGAGGCCTGTCTTCCTTGGAGTAACCCTCCCAGCAGCTGAGTCATCAGGCCTTTATTCCAGAAGGGGGATGTAAGCACTGCATTACAGTGTTCATCACAATTCGAAAATGACAAATGCGTTATACTAAGTTTGTCTTGTAACACAGTCTGCGTGGCTGCCTAGCCAAGATCCAACTTCCCCTGGGGGTCTAATTTGTTTGAAGCAGTGATGTGCCCAGGTCAGGTGAAGTAACATGAGTATCTAGACCAATTATAAGAATCCCATGCTCTGCTTCCTGGACCCTCTACCTGCCCTCAAACCCTCTGCAGCAGTTAGATGTGGTCAAGTAGCCTGATGATAAGATAATGAGACCTAAGGAAATGTCTGCCATAGGAATTCTGAAAAATATTTTGTTTTCCTTGTTAAAAGGAACAGATGAAGCTGATATACTCTTAGCTCCTCCTAATTCCCTCTTCTTTTTCTTATACACAACTGTGGTACTTGTAGCTGCAGAAGTTATTTTGCAAAGAAGAGGAAAAGGTCAAGAGAATTATGAGTTTGTTCCAACATGTGTGAGATGCTGACTAAAGTCACAAACCTACTTCTGGGTTTCTTGCTCTTTAAGAAAAATACTCCCTAATTGTTTAAGTAGCTAAAATTGAATATTTTGTCATAGGCAGCAAAGCATAATCCAAACTGAGACAAGAGTTATGATATAGGATGATGACTCTACTGAAAATATGTAATTGATACATGTAATGTATGTACGTGTGTGTGCGTTCACCAAATTGTGATGTGTTTTCAATAAATTTGGAAACACCAAATACAGTATCTTCCTTCTGGGATTTTGTACTGCATATTAGCATGAATGATATTAGTTATTAGCATTAAGGTATTCTGCCATAAATAAACTTCTTCCAACAAAGTTTATGCTTCTTAAACATAGTTGACCAAAAATACCTACTAACACTTCACTCACTGATATGAAATGGATTGGGAAATGTTATTATCATGTGTTCTGATCTATGATTGCAAAACCTGTTCCCTATGTCTTTGATTATTTTCTGCAGCAATCTTCCTAGGAGCATTCAGTTTAAGTTGAATTAAAAACAGTGAAACCTGGTTACGTGAGAATACTAAAACAAGCAAACTAACTGAAATGTTGACATGTTGAACTGTGTTTTAGGATGTGGTCAAAAGCCCAACAGAGAAACATGTGTAGCAGCACATTTGCAGATTACAACCAACCTGCAAACTTTATTTGCTGGTCACAATTAACATCCTGTGTCTCTCTACACTAGTTATTTTTATCTGCCTGCAATCAGCCCCTTTTTACTACTGCGTGGGTTTGCTTATTGACAGTGCAGAAAGAGAGATCTGAGGTGCAGACATACAGCTTTCTATGCTGAGGAAAGAGATCCTCCTCTATTTTGACTCAAGAAGTAATAATGGTCATGGCCACTTTAACAAAGTCTTAAGTTGCATTCGCTCATGGAGCTTCACAACCCACCACCTATAGATATCATGAAGGACTTTGGTACACTCCCCCTCCAAGGTCATTCTAATGTGAATGACTGGATACTAGCCTTGCTTCCTTTCTCTTTGACCTGCTTCAAAAATGGTCCATCTCAGGCTGGCCAAGTGGTGTGGTGGTTAAGCGCTGGCTTGGGAAGACAGCGGCCCTGGTTCGGGTCCCACATATGAGGGCCAGTGACACTGCCCTCAAAAAAAAAGGTCCATCTTTGTAGTTATTTATTCAGATAGCCTTCTTCTGAAGGATGACTCAGAATGCCTCACAGACATGTCAAACTAAAGCTTTCTGATTCCTTCTCCATCCTCTACATTTTAATAACAGTGTTGTCATTACCCAGAAACCTAATCCAAGTCAGAAACCTAGAACTCATTTTTCTGTTGCATTGGAGTGTCTTTTACCCTCACATCCAATCCACTTTCATGCCCTGACTTCAGATGTATTAATTCATTCATATGATCTGTCTGCTGCCCCCTGTAAGCCAAGTATCATGATCCGTTGCTTAGACTATACAGCCCCCCTACTGTACTGATGGCTTTTATGATCTCTTTCCCACACAGCATCCAGAATATTTTAAAAACTAAATTAGACCAAATCACTCCTTTGTTTAATGGGCATTCTCAATGGCTTAACATTGCATTAAGAATAAAATTTCAACTACTTACCATGCCCTCAGGCCCCACTTGGTCTGGGCATGACACAATTTTCCAATTTCAACATATACTTTTCCTTTTGCTCCATAGTCTAGAGCAGGGCAAACTACAGCTCATAGACCAAATCTACCCCATCACATGTTTTCGCAAATAGCTTTATTGGAACACAACCATACTCATTTTTTTCTGTACATCTATGGCTGCTTTTGTGCTGAGTGTGTCGACAAAGCACATGTGACCCCAAAAGCCTAAAATATTCACTATTGGACCCTGTAAAGAAAAAATTTGCTGACTACCCTTCAGTGTCTCACTAGCCTCCTTTCCCCCTTGATTAACATAAATTCCTTATTACCACCAGCCTTTGTACTTGTCCTTCCCTCTTCTTGGAGAGGGTAAAATGGTTCTTTAAAAAACTTCTTCCATCTTCTTCTCAATGACTGAGCTCAAAGTTAAGCATCCAGAAGAGCTTTCCTTTATAACTCTAACTAAAGTAGGGCACCCATCTCCCCATGTGCATTCCACTGTATCATATCCTGTTTCCTGTATGACACATTAAAGTGGAAATTATTTTGCTTATGTTTTTGTTTATAGCCTACTTTCCTGCAGAAGATTCTAAGCAGGAAGTCAGGCCCTGTGTCAATCTTCTTTGACACTGCTTCCCCAATACCTAGAAAGTGACTGCACATAGTACATGTTCAGCAAATATTTATCGGTTTAATAAAATAACTACCATGATCAATTTTCCTAAATGACATTCAATCATTTAGTTTCATATCCAATATAATTTTCCCACAGGATAAAAGGGGCTCTTTCTCTCCTTTCAAAACATCCTAGAGTGCATGAGAGGATAACAATAAACATTGCAATTGCAGAGGTAGTCAAGTTTTTCTTTTCATTAATTCATTTGTTCATTTATTCATTTATTCATTCAACAAATATTTAATGATAGGCATCTGTGAGGAGCACATGACAGGACACAATATGATAAGCCTGTTCTTTGGGCAGAAGTGTGACTATCATTGTTTCAATATGACTAAGGGATTTCGAAAGTCAAAGATTTTGACTGAAATTTTTCCAACCCACTAACCTACTCACCCTACTCATTCAGAACCACTGCCTCAAGGATTTAGCAAGAATTTTACTGTTAACCCCAGGACCAGAATAGTCTGTAGAACTAAGCATGTTTAGATAGATGTGGCTGACACACTGTATAAGCGGGATAAAGTAACTGGGTTTTCTTCTAGTGATTGTGAGTCAGGTTATCTATGGAGAGGGAGGAGAAGCTAGGGGGATGAAGGGCTTTTTTTGGAACTCAGTGATATTGGACTTGCATGTGGCTCTGCAGTAGAGGGCTTTGGACAATGTGGTCACTGGGTGTTTGTGGACTTAGACAAAATATCATCTGACAGCTATGCATAGGGGAGAAAAAAGGCAAAAGCACAATTTTCCTACCTTGCATATATGTATATGACAATTTCTCCAGCTACCACTGCAAATCATTTAACCTCTACTCTTTGGCCATGGCCATAGCTTGCAGGATCTTATTTATCTTTGCAGCTCTTAAACTTCCCAACCCAGGGACTTTCACATACTATTCTCTTAAATACTTGCTGAACTGTGTAGTAAGTGTATTTTCAGAGAAGGAGTTTTCCCTATGGCTTTATCTGCAATAAATGCACCAAAAACAGTTGCATGGTTTTTTTGTTTGTTTGTTTTACTAGAATAAGGTTGGCATTCCATGCTACTAAATCTACTACTGGCTAATATAATCAGTTTTTCAAGCTTTTTGTTCACTGTGTGTATAGCTAAATTGTCAATGGCAATATTGAAAGATTTACTTAAAGGCTTTTGGTGTTACAAGATAAAGGTGCTTGATAATTGACGTCTTGTTTAGAAACAAAAAATGATGGGTTTCAGGATGATTAGCAAGCCATCCTCCTATTAACCTGTCCTTGGAGGCAGTTTTACTACAAGCTACAAGATGGATTTCCTATGGAAAACCACCACTCTGCCCCAACCCTCCCCCTCTCACCATGGAGTCTTAACTGGCACCATTTCCAAGGGAACTCTGCAGAGTTAGCAAATAATAATAACACTAAAAGTGATTATTTTTAAGTATATATATTTCCAGACAAAAAGGGGAGAAAAGAGGAGGAACATATGAATGTTATGGATATGGTTGGTATTTATTTAGTCTTATTGAGGTGCTTTGCATACACTGGAATAAACCCTTCACCTTTGACCTGTTCTCACTATGAAGAGAAGAAAAAAGTCTCTTTTTATTTTCATTTTCATGCCTGGGAACTTCCCCTTGCTAAATTATCCAATCCTAGTTAGTAGTCATTCATATTGTTTCTGTTTGCGTAGATTCTTCTTATGTCAGTGAAACAGAGTTTGCATTCAAAATATCAAAACAAATTAATAGCAATGAATGATATATACAAAAAGCTCAATATTTCCCTGTTATTCATAAAAGCAAAACTATTTGTGAAGAAGAGGTTGCAGCATTAAGAATAATACCACTTGGCTTAGAAATCTAGGTCTTCATTTGATACCAAAAAGCTGCCAGATTGAAGCACTTAAAACTACCCAGGCAAAATAACAGGCTAATAAATCATTTTGAGAATCATGGCAAATGATAAATATTGAAATTTTATAACTGTTTCAGGAACTGTCATGCATTTGAACAACACTGAATTAATTATGTCCAAAAGAAAAATGAGAAAACAGTTTTAGTAAGGTAACGCAATGCAGATAAATTTTAAAAATTTTTTAAAATAGTGCAATTAGCTCAATGTCAATGGATCTATCATGTGGTTGAGAAAAAATCAACAGTTTCTCCCATACAGGTGTACCACAAGCTTACTGTCCAGCAAAACTGCCTTGCAGAGTTCTGATTTACTGAATCTACTGGTATAAAAAGAAAATCTGGATTTGTAGAAAAGGGTAAATGTTATAGAAGTTGTGTATGAAGGCCTTAAGACTGCGTTTTATAACCTTCTTAGGGCAGAGACTATTTCTTACACATTTTTGTGATTCTCTATAATACCTAAAACAGTTCCATAAACATAAGAGGTGCTCAATGTTTATTTAATAACAGAATAGAATTAATGCAAAAATCAAACTGGTAAACTCAGATAGTCCTAAATTAGTCAATGACTTATCCACAATTTACACTTAAATATTGTGAAGAACTTCATTTTGCCATGTACTCTTACATTTTTATCCCTCCTGAAATTTAATTGTATAAAAATGGATGTTAGTTCAGTCCTTGATGAATAATAAGCAGATTTTATAGGAGAGTGGTTTTTGAATTATTTATTCTAACAGCCTAATATATGGTTACCGTTTAGCATTTAGAGCATCATGGCAAACAAAAGATGCCATGATCCTTGATATGCGCATTCCAAAGCAGCTCCTTTTTTTTTTTTAACTCAAAGGTATTTTATTTTTGACTTTAATTTTACATTTAACTGTTTTGCCTTGTTTCTTACTCAAATAACTTATTACACAACCGTTTTTATAAGCTTTTGATTTAGAACACCTTTAGATTTACAGAAATATGACGAAGATAGTACCAAGAGTACTCATATGCCACACACCCAGTTTTCCATATTAATATCCTGCATTACACTGGTCACATTAACGAGTGCTAGCATGTTGTTTATTTCTCCACCCCTTTACTTTTAGCCTATTAGTGTCTTTATATTTAAAATGATTTTTTTTTGCAGACCACAAATAGTTGAGTATTATTTTTTAATTCTTTTTTGTTTGTTTATTTGTTTGTTTGTTTGTTTGTTTGTTTGTTTGTTTTTAGCTGAGCCATCCTGCGACCTGTTGCAGGTCGGCGGCAGCTCAGCTCAGGCCAGGAATTGAACCAGCGACGCTGTTGCTCAGAGCTCACACTTTTGAGAGAGATCATAACCAACTGAACCACTCAGCTGGACCAGTCTCTGTCTTTTAATTATTGCACTTAAACTATTCATATTTAAACTGACCATTGATATATTTGAATTAATATCAATTTTGAAACTGTTCTCTGTTCATTGTCAGAGGCTTCTATTTCTGCCTTCTCTGCTTCAAATTGAACATTTTATAAAATTTCATTTTCTGTCCTCTCTTACTACATCTATTATACCTTTTAAAAACAAAATTTACTGGGCGGACCAAGTGGCGCATTGGTTTGCATTTTACTTTGGGGATTTTCTATTAACCTATCTTCAGGCACACTGATTCTTTCTTCAACCTTGTCAATTTAAGTTTTCGGTTTCTTTTTTGTTTTAATATTTCCTGTTGATTCTTCGAATTTCCATTTCTCTGCTTATATTATCCATCTGTTCTAGCATGTTGTCTACATTTCCCATTGCACCCCTTAGCATATTCATCATAGTTTATTTTATAATTTTCTGTCTGGTAATTCCAACATCTGTGTCATATTTAAGTCTGGTTCTGATGATTTACATTTTCAGACTACTTTTTATTGCCATTTGTCATGCCTTACTGAAAGCCACATATGCTTTTTGGGAAAACAGGAATCCAAGTAAATAGGCCATCTGTGTAAGAATTTATGTTAATCTGACTAGGAGTTGGACTTTGCTTAATGTTTGCTGTTGCTATAGGTGACAGAGGCTTTAAAATTCTCTAGTGTCCTTATTTTTTGTCTCCCATCTTGACTCTTGGCTTACCTAAATACTCCTCTTCAGACAGAATCTGTTTCTTGCAGATTTGTTTCTTACAGGTCTTTCCAGCTGTAATCCACTACAATTATACTGGCCCACTAAGGATGTGGTGGTAAGGTGGGGATGGGTGACTGAGGCATTCTATAATCTTCCAATTAGATCTCAGCCTTTTAGTGGGTCCGTGTTTCAGGCCTGTGATTTTCACAAATGATTCTTCTCATATAGTTCCCTTCCACCCCCCTTAGGTAAGGTGGAGGGCTAGGAAGGCCTAAAGTAAGAGGAACACCTTTCTGCCACAGCTCTGAAACAAGGCTTTGATGAAGTCTTTCCCTGAGAGAAGTGGGCCTTTGTTATGAGTGAGGCTCCAGACATGCATTTTACAATAATTACTCTTCCTTTTCATTTGCCAGAACTAAAAGGACTTTCTCAGATCTTCACCATGAGAACTTGGGCTTCTTAGAGGTAAAGTCCCTAAAGTGTGGGGTAACTCCTAAAACTTAGACTACCCCCAGGGGTTACTCACTCTCACACTAGGCCATGGTCAGCCTCCAGCAACTCATCAAAATTACCATTTAAGTATTTCTATCAGTTTATGCCTTCAGTGGTCTCTGCTCTAGATAGGTGAATCCAGTGTGATGCTGTAGCTACCTGTCTCTCTAGACTACAGGGCAGTTTTTTTGCACTGCAAACTCAGTTCTCTAATGAGTCTGAGAAAAGTTGTTGATTTTTAGTTTGCCCAACTTTTTCTTGTAAGCTTAGAGTAGTGATCTTTAAGCTTTTTAAATGTTGGAACTGAAGCCTGCATTTATTTAACTTTCATTGGCTATCTTTTGCAGATGAAATTTCATACTCAAATCTTAAAAATGTGTGTGCTTTTCTTCTTGACAATACATCAACTGCCATGGATCGAGAATTTTATCACCAGTAATGAAAAGGCCACAGAACCATTTTATGTCTCATGCTGCATGTTTTGAATCTATGGTGCTTCCTTTTATTTTGCTGAAAATGCTTGGCCTCATATTCTTCAGCCACAAATATTAAATGTACAAATGAACAAACATTACATTAAATAGCCCTTTTAGATATATGTATGGATGGCTCCCTTATGTTATATTTTTTACCTTCTTATTGTTAAATTCATATGCAAAAGAGTTTACAAAACACACATGTACAATTTAGAGAATGTTTATAAAATCATTACTCTTGTAGCCACTTGCATTAAGAAATGCAATAGTTCTGGTTAAAAGCCTCCAATATAATGCCAAATAGTAACAGAAATAGTGGGTATCCTTGCCTGTTCCTAACCTTATTGGGAAAGCCTCTAGAACTTCTCCATTCAATAAAGTGATTACCAAAGTACATACTTTTTGTCCTGTTAAGGAAGTATCTCAATTATTCTTTTATTGAGTGTTTTTTTTTAATCAGGAATGGATATCTGTTTTGTTTTGTGTTTTTTTCAAGATCTTTCAATGTGTATGGAGATACTCAAATGATTTTTCCCTTTGATCTGTTAATGTGAACTAAATTAACAAATTCCTTAATTTTGAATGACCCTGGTATTCCAGGGATAAAATATACATGGTCATTATGTCATTTTTTTTCTTTTTTAAATGTGCTGGTGAATTCAATTAATTGTATTGTGTAAAGAGGTAATTAACATAAAATGAGGTCTTATGAGTGGGTCCTAATCCAATATGACTGGTGTCTTTATAAGAAGAGGAGACTAAGACACAGATATATACAGAAAGAAGACCATATAAAGACACAGGAAGAAGACAACCTTTTACAAGCTAAAGAGAGGCCTTAGAAAAAAAAGTCAACTGTGCCAACATTTTAATTTGTGCTTCAAACCTGTGAGAAAAATCAATTTCTGCTGTTTAAGCCACCTAGCCTGTGATGCTTTGCTATGGCAGCCCTAACAACTAATAAATACATGACAGTATTTATTTCAGTGCTTATAAGCAATGTCAGGAAAATCACTATGGTGTATGTGATGAACCAGATTCTGAAGAACAAAGATTTCAGGCAACCATTAACAGAAATTTGGATGTGTACATTACACTCACAAGTCAATTTGCCTGAGTCACATGATGGGCTAAGAGTTGCTCATTGTTGATCCATTGATAATTCTCTTTTAATTCAAAGAAGTATTTCTCAACAGATTTTGTTCAGCTATGAAGGGGACTTGTGATAGTATTCATTTTCTTATCCAACCCTGGAAATGAAATGAGTCCCAAATAATCCATTTTTTTCTATTAACAAAATTCTTACCCAACTCTTAAATGTTTTCTTGCTGGCATTTGTTTTGTCTTGAGCTATTACATATGCACAGTGTACACTTGAAATTATGTATTGAAGGTTCTGCC
The DNA here is from genome assembly GCA_033961575.1 of Aselliscus stoliczkanus. Taxonomy (NCBI): domain Eukaryota; kingdom Metazoa; phylum Chordata; class Mammalia; order Chiroptera; family Hipposideridae; genus Aselliscus; species Aselliscus stoliczkanus. The sequence goes on from CM066729.1 coordinate 75,195,697, forward strand.
TTGAAAATTATCTCCTGAATAAGCTAAATTTATAAGTGACTATTTAACCTTAAAATGAGAAATAAAGCCATACACCTTTCTTAGTTTTACCCTATGCCATGGTGGCTCTTTCTTTTATTAATGAAGGAAAAAAATAGTAGTTCCAGCCTCAGTTTGAAAACTCTGACCGGCAACTTTCCCTGACTAAGAAAATGTGTATCTTTGTGCAAAACACTTTTTTTAAAAAACTTGTATGTATGTCTTTTAAATTGATAATTTTTACCCCTCTGTTGAAAATAAAAAGGTCAACATTGAGGCAAAGTGGCCATGTGAGCTTCCATTTTGGAGTTTTGTTCCTTATAGATCTGACTTCAACTTTCCCCATATCTGTACATACATTTCATTCAATAACATACTCATAAAACTTCTGCTAAAAATGTTATCAGTTATTTTATTATCAAATACATTATAAATTAACTTGATTCCAATGTTACTGGAATAGACGTAGTAACCAAAAACAATAAAGCAACCAAATCACTAATGTCTGTATTGTCATCCAGTTGCACGGTAAAGAATCAAGTCCAACTTTATCTCTCAAGTACTTTTCAATTCCAGTCTTTTCTATAGCACAATGCCTTATCAGATTTTCTCTTCTTCTATGACATCCACCTTCCTAAGTAACCCCAAAATCGGGCTTAAGAGAAAATATCAGACAAGTTTATTTTCTTGATTGTGCATTTTATCGTATGAATCCTCATCAAGTTTTGTTTTTATTTCAAAAAAAAAGAAATTTTATTAATGATCAAATAAATAATTTATGAATATTCTCAATTTTTACTTTTTCTCAGGGATTCAAAGATTTTTTACACCTTGAGTCACCTCCTGCGTACTTCCTGGTTCTAAAGAAATGGCTGATAGGGAGAAGTACTGAGGAAGTTAGAGAATTCACCATTGGTATATCTACTAGGGAACTGAAGTAGAACTAAGATTGTATGTGTTTGGGGGAAGCTCTAAGAGTTGGGGCAGGGTGGGGGTGGGGGAGTTTGAAAGAGCTCAGCATGGGAAAGAGAAGACTAAAAGGAGTAAACACTTTTTGGGTGGAGTATATAGAGGAGAGAGTGATGATGAAAGTTTTTTTAAAGAGGCTTGCTTTGCTTTAAAATACTTTTCTCTTACATGGTCCATTGAGAGAATGATTAAATTATTAAATCTTTTAAATTAACTTTTAGCTGTCAGAACCAGACAATGTGGGCTCTAAAATTGGATTGATTTATGCCAGATTGATTTTTTTTTTTAAGATTTTATTGCTGAATTGGGGGAGGGGAACAGCGTTGGGGAATCAGGGAAGGGGAACAGACAAATTGCTGTCTTTTTGTTCTTCAGTCTAGTTGTGGAGGATGTTGCTTCACTGGCCCATGTTGGTATCATCATTGTGCTCTTTCCAGATGAGGCAGATTGGTCACCGGCCTCTGGATGTCTCTCACTGCAGCTATTGGCAGGTCAAGCTGGCTGCCAGCCGCTCACGCTGGCTGCTGGTCACTCACTGTAACCTATGACAGCCCACTGCAGCAGGGGCTGCAGCCTACACCGTCGCTGGGACTCACACAGCCCAGCTTCAGGCAGAGCTATTGCTAGCTGTAGAGGGCAGTGTAACTGGCCCTCATATGTGAGATCCGAACGGGGGCTGCTGGCATCCCAAAACCAGCTCTTAACCAATGCGCCACTCGGCTGGCCCGAGATTGATTTTTAAATGTTACCTGAGAAGGGATTGCTTCATGCCATTATTGCTCAGTTTGCACATAAGAATCACATTACAACAAAGAAGAATGGAAAATGACAAAGCACAAACTTTTTCCAAGGATATGATTTGGCAATGGCCTGATTCTTCACCAGCTGGCTTCCCTTTGACTACACCAAACCACCAAACTCCTTACTATTCCATTTGGTGGTTCTACCAGGCTTTTTCTGAAAAGCCTTACTGGAGAACCTTAGGAAGAGTTCATCACAAGTAGACCCTCCATAAATACTTCTTAATTTAATGTAATTTAAATGTAATTTAAATTTATATTCATCTGCATTTATATTCATCAAATGCTCCCCATTTGTTTTTCTTTTGTTTTATACTACTTTCTTGGTAAAATTCATCATGAATATTCCCATTTGTCACACCATGGTAGAACAGAGAGATTAGCAGGTACATGGGCTGTCCACACTTGTGGGTTGAATTAGACAGGAGCATCTTAAATAGAAAAAGGTCTTCCCCTCTTCCGCACAGTGACAAGCTGCTTCTCAGAAGCCCATAAAACTAATTGCAAGGCTTCAGGAGATACTTTCTAACTGCATTCTAGCTTCATGGTGTTCAGGGGAAGGACAGGATCTCAGCCTGGCACATGCATAGACAGGCCACTCTGCTCCATTTCCCCAGGGGCAGCAGTGCTATTGGACCGGCTGACTATCAGCTGCGTGGGACAGTTCCCGGGAAGTGGGCATGGGAGGATGCACCTCAAACCACACTGGCATATGAAGCAGAGGCTGTCTCTGTCTACGTGCCTGAGTGGCGTGTCTGGATGCTGCATTTTAGTGAGGAGTGGGAAGGATAACATTTTGCTTTGTGGTTGGGTCTATATTTACCTTCCGTTTGTCAACCCAATCTTGAAATATCTCGAACCGACTACATTCTCCACTCAGTTGCATTTAACTTAGCCTTCTGATGCCATTTCCTTGACAGATGGGGAATGATAGAGCACTTCAAGTAAATGTACTATTTTAAGAAGGAATAAATCATCTCATTGTAATGGTCTTGCTGTGGGTTCAAAGGGCTGGCCAGTGAATAGACTGGGTTTCCCCCAAGGTGTGCCTCACCTCTGTTAATGAGCCTTAACAGATGAGAGTAAATAATCTTATTGTTGTCCCTGCTTTATACTGATTAAGTGGGCTATAACTTCATTGCCATGTTATCCCTTCTTTCAACAATTTCAACAAAACCACCATATGCTGTGCTCAATACGAGAGAAACAAAGATGGGAAGATTACTGCTGCCTTCATAATCTACCAAAACCAGACATTGAAATAACCAGTCATATTAGAAAGCACAATGAAAAAGCTCCTGGGAAAAGCATATGTAGGATGCCAGGCTTAATCTCGGTGACAAGAAGATATAGCTGAGAAATTGGCATTTGAGAAAAGACTTAAAAATGAATAGATGGAGAACGCAGGAAAGGAATTCTAAGCTAAGAAAACCATATAAATTAAAGCAAAGAGGCATCAAAGAATGTGGCATCTAAATCCTAGATACATGACTGTTAAATCAATTAGATTAACTACTTTTCAAACCCTTAATATTCTTCTTATCATTATTATTATTATTATTTTATCATTTGAAATGTCAGCCTCTGATAGAAGACTGTCTCCTTTCTTTCTTTCTTTCTTTCTTTCTTTCTTTCTTTCTTTCTTTCTTTCTTTCTTTCTTTCTTTCTTTCTTTCTTTCTTTCTTTTCTTATAGTGGAACAGTGTATTTTTCCAGGATCTATCATTTCCAAGTCAAGTAGTTGTTTCAATCTATTGTAGTTGTGGAGGGTGCATCTCAGTGACCCATGTGGGGATCGAACCAGCAACCCTGGTGTTATGAGCACTATGCTCTAAACAACTGAGCTAACAAGCCACCCTAAAGGAAAGCCGTCCTTTTTGTTAAAGATTTTATAGGGGAGTTGGGGAAGGGGAACAGCCAAGTTGTTGTCCTTCAGTCTTAGTTGTGGAGGGTGGAGCTAGCCCAGCTCCAAGTCCATTAGCCATCTGGCCACCCATCTGCGGCTCATGGCCACTCAGCTCAAGGTATTGTGTTCGATCTTAGCTGCGGGTGGGCATAGCCCACCATCCCACACAGGAGTTGAAACAGCAACCTTGTTGTTAGGAACATGTGCTCTCATCAGGTGAGCCATCCTGCCACCTGTTGGCAGCTCAGTGGGCAGCTCAGCTAGGGCACAACTCATTGGCCCATGTGAGAATCCAACAGGCGACCCTCTTGCTCAGAGCTCACACTCTTAGCCAACTAAGCCACTTGGCTGGACCCTTATTTTTCTTTATTTTAAAATATTTTATGTACTTTTATGCTATGCTAATTAGTATCTAAACTTTCATCACTATTTTATCTTCTTGATGGATTGCTTTTTTTATGAATATAAATTAAATTATTCATCTTTGTCTGGTATAGTGTTTTTGGCTTAAATTTCCACTTTGTCTAATTTGTTAAATTACTTTCATTAAATAAAGTAGCTGAATCTATAATAAAAGGACCCTAGTCTTCTGCCTGGGTCTTCAGAAGGAATAAGGCAATGAGAGATGAGCCTAATCTCTGATATTTCAGCCTTGAGGGTAGTGATCAATGAAGACATAGTTTTGGTATATAGAAACTAGGGAAATAGTATAAGAGGGAAAATCTGTAAAAGTTCTGAGTCCTGGACACATAACCGGAGACAACACAGTTAGTGTGATAATCATTTCTTTCTTGATACTTCTTTGAAACCCAAACTTAACTTTACTACTTCTTCAAAAGTATGAGATATAATGCCCTATAGAGTCAAGCTGTTGTCCAGGATAAACTGTTAACACTTCCTGAATGCTCAGTAAGTTACACGTCCTCTGAAGAGAAAGAACGTTCCTTCAGTGCAGTTATTCTACCATGGAAATAGAGTTGGGAAAATGGGAGGGAAGGTAGTTGCTTATATTTTCTTTTTGTTCATAAATAAATAAGTCTCTTTATCATTTTGTTCGCATCATTGGGATGAGAATAATTGTTATTTAATTCAGTTAGGCTAGAAGCCCCTCCTCATTTCTCCTGCCCAAGAGGACATGCTAGGAAGGCAATAAGATACCAACAGAGTGAATTTGTGAGAAGTGGACAGCCCAGACACAAGAGCTGCAGTCCAAAGGTCCTAGTAGTGGGGACTGAGCATTCCACCAAGTGCATTCAAAACATTAGACGTATGCCATGCCCAGAGGTAACAAAACATTCTTAGGACAGTAGTAGATGTAAGTTAACATTCTGCTCTACCTGCACTCCCACTCTAGAGAGCTTAGATGACCAGCAACTAGACGGCAGAAGTGGGTTGGAGAAGATGAAGAAGCTGGAAAAGAAGAACTGTCCCCAAGGAGTTATATTTCAAGAACTAGACCATGAGTAGAGGAGCCTCATCTGTCCTTGAACTTGATAGCAATGACAATATCTGGATTTGGAGCTGATGAGGCTTTTTAGAAGTAATTGTATTTTGCATGTGAGAGGGATGTGAATTGTGTTCAGATAGAAGGCTGTGACAAATAGTATTTTTCAAAGATGAATGTAATAAGATTTGCCTTCCTACTAGCCACCTCTTGCTTGCCCCATCCAGTCAGCATGCTCTCCTGTAATGTGACCTTGTCACTCTCCATCAGTTTCCCTTTGTTTGAATCTGATTTGACTTTAGTGACTTATCTGACAAATAGAAGTTGGTGGAAGTGATATGCATTTTCAAGGTTAGGTCATAAGAAGTCTTGCAGCTTCCCCGCTGGGTCTCTTAGAATACATGGATTTGTGAAACCCTTTTTGTAAATTCACCTACATGCGGAAGGAAACCCAAGCTCATGAAGCACTTATAGTGTTGTAATTCACAGCCTCACCCAAGCTGCAAGTCAACAGCCAGCAACGCGAGCAAGCCCTCTTGAACACCTAGCCCAGCTGAGCCTTCAGATGCCAATATCTGGCTGCAACAGCATAAGCAACCCCAAGTGAGAACCACCTAGCTCAACATGAGGGACAATAAATAATAATAAGATAGTATTCTTAGCCAAAATACTGAGCTGGTAGCTCCATAGCTGATGAAACAATCTGCCTTTTCTCTTCCCTTTCTGAATATGACAAGTGCAAAGAATAAAAATATTTATTCTGGGGCCGGCCGAGTGGCGCGTTGGTTAAAAGCTGGCTTGGGACTCCAGCAGCCCTGGTTCGGATCTCATATGAGGCCAGTGACACTGACCTCTATAGCTAATGCTCCACCTGGAACTGGGCTGCGCAAGTCCCGGCGACGGTTTAGGCTGCAGCCCCTGCTGCAGTGGGCTGCCATAGGCTACAGTGAGTAGCTGGGCAGCCAGTGTGAGCAGCTGGCAGCCCATATGAGCTGCCACGAGCCGCCGTGAGCTGCCGTCCAGAGGCCGGCGACCGATCTGCCTCATCCAGGAAGAGTGCAATGATGATACCAACATGGGCCAGTGAAGCAACGTGCTCCGCAACTAGACTGAAGAACAAAAAGACAGTGTTCCCCTTGCCAATTCCCCAACAATTCTCCAACGCTGTTCCCCTTCCCCAATGCCCCAATTTAAAAAAATCTTTAAAATATATATATATATTTATTCTTCTTCCATCCCTTACCTCCCACCTTTCTTTCTTAAAAACTTGATTTCTGCAGTCAAAGATTGTTTCCTCTTTTTGTGGTTTCTATTTACCTTGATATTCCTGCTTAATTTTTCTCTATTTCTGAGAAATCATTGAAGAAAGATACCTATTTTAATAAATTATTTCACCGTATGGCTTTGCAAAACTCAAGAACTGAGCCCTACGTGAACTCACTTACTGCCCAGGGGTACAAGTATAGAGGGAGAGCAGTTAAGTGGAATCCAAGTGAATTTGTCCTTACATGTTATGTAGAACTTACACAAGCAGCAGAGTGGAGGAAAAAAATTCAAATTCTCTTATACCTATAAGAATTGTTGGATATTAGCATGGTTTTTACTTAAAAAAACAAAATGAGGGCCGGCCTAGTGGCGCGGTGGTAAAGCGCTGGCTTGGGAAGCCAGCGGCCCCGGTTCGGTTCCACATATGAGGGCCAGTGACACTGCTCTTAAAAAAAAAAAAAAATACATAAATAACAAGGCTACCTCCAGCTTTGTAACATTTCAAAAAAAAAAACCAAAAACTTGTTGGGCCGGCCGAGTGGCACGGTGGTTAAGCGTTGGCTTAGGAAGCCAGCGGCCCCGGTTCGGTCCCACATATGAGGGCCAGTAACACTACCCTCAAAAAAAATGAGAAAAGTGGAATGGAGATTAAAGTTTTTAATTTCATAAATATTTATAAAGAATATTTTCCATTCTGCATTATATTTCTGTTAACCCACAATCAATTATGGGTGTTTGGTAAGGATTCAGCCCATTCACCTAATTTTTTGGTGACATGTTGTAATGAATAGCACACATGCCTAGTTTGATGCGAAAGGATACTTTCCTGGCAAAATTGAAATGTACTGACAAATTGATCATTTCCTCACTTCGTAAAAAAAACTATATTCACAAAGTGTTCAGTTTAATTTAGTGAGTTAAGTGATGGACAAATTGTGTGTAGTTTCCCTAAATCTTGGATGAGATTTAGATAATAAAAAAATTGGGGAAAAAAAACTGATTTAGAGAATGTCATCAGAGACTAATATGTAATGTCAGAGTAAGTGTTCTCACAAGGAAATATAGAAAAATTTGGTACTGAAATAAGAGTTCTAATGAGGACACATGTAAAACTTGGTATCTTCAACATTCCAGGAAGTATTCTGTGAGTAGAATTTACTTAAGTTGAAGTACTGCTTTCTAACCAAGTTCATAATATCCACTACTTTTTGATAAGTTGCCATAAAATTTAATCAACCATAAATAATATGCCTATGCATATACCATTAATTAACTAATTGTTTGTGTATTTAACGTAGAACACTGTAGTGGTTGCCTCACTGTGCTTATCTTACTCAAAAATCCCTTCTTTATTTTTATAACAATAAGAGGAAGTTGGATAGTTTTGAAAAGATTCTTTAAAAAATGTTGATTGGGGGCCAGCTGAGTGGTGCAGTGGTTAAGAGCTGGCTTGGGACGCCAGCGGCCCTGGTTCGGATCCCACATATGAGGGCCAGTGACACTGCCCTCTAAAAATAAAAAAAAGGGCCGGCCGAGTGGCACGGTGGTTAAACGCTGGCGTGGGAAGCCAGCGGCCCTGGTTCGGGTCCCATATATGAGGGCCAGTGACACTGCCCTCGAAAGAAAGAAAGAAAGAAAGAAAGAAAGAAAGAAAGAAAGAAAGAAAGAAAGAAAGAAAGAAAGAAAGAAAGAAAGAAAGAAAGAAAGAAAAGAAAAAAATACGTTTAATGAAATGCCCATCGGTAGACGACTGGATTAAGAAACTGTGGTACATTTACACAATGGAGTATTATGCAGCTATAAAGAAGAAAGAAATCGTACCATTTGCAACGATATGATTGGACCTAGAGAACATAATGTTAAGTGAAATAAGTCAGTTAGAGAAAGACAAATACCATATGATCTCATATATATGTGGAATCTAGAGAACTGAATAAATGAGCAATGTAAACAGAAATAGTCTTAGAGATACAAAGAAAAAACTGATGAGGGCTAGATGGGATGGGGGTGGACATGAGGGAGAAGGGGAAGGGACAAGGCAACATAAACTGATAACTATAATACTACTGCAGAGACAGAAGAGACAGTTTAGGGAATATAATCAATAAGGTTGTAAATATTTTTTTTTTAGGGGAACAGAAGGACTCATGTGCTTTTAGGGAGACCACTTCATGGACGGTGTAGTGGCCTTACCACTGTACATCTGAAGCTGCCGCTGAATAATACTATATGTCAACTATAATTTAACACATATATAGTTATGGGATGTGGAATATAGTGTGGGGATGTAGTCAGTGGAATTGTAATAGTTATGTATGATATTGGCGGTGGGGGACAGGGGAGGGGGGAGGGGGAGGCACTTTGTAAGGGATGAAAAAGATAACTATTGCATTGTTTTGTACATCTGTAACTAATAATAATAATAATAATAATAAAGTTTTCTAAAAATGTTGATTGGCATTTTTGGACAGCAGTAGAAAGCACATGAATTTTGCAACTAAAACTATCTGATTGGGTAGATTTCATGTAGGCTTGGGTAAATAACACAGCCCTTTGAGACTAAATTTTAAAAAATGGGATGTCTTTGTTTACTGTGAAAAATTAATTATATACAGCGTGATCCATGTTGTGAACCCCATGATCCATGTTGTGAATCCCAATACCCCTCACCCAGCTTGGTTAGGAGTCTTTCTATGCCCTTATTTAGTGCCCTGTAATCTCATTGTCTGATATTCCAGTTATCTGGTGAGTTATCAGCTCACATGTTCCTTAAAGGCAGGGGCTGTGTCTTGTTTGCCATGTATGCTCAGTGCCTATCCATACTACTTGGGCCAAATTAGGCTTTCAACAAATGTTTGGTGAATAAATGAATGAATGAATGAGACATTCAAGGCTGGCTCACTTCTCTGAATTTGTGTATTATTTATTAGTACAGGTATTACAGAAAATACTCATCACCACAAAAAGTTCTATTGGGCAGTGTTGCACTAGATGTAATATTAAACAATAACCAGATATATTTGGATGAAGAAAGAATTTTTACAGAAACAGTGCCAGAATTGCATGCTCTATTTGTTTAAATATGTGACAATTATCTTCTGAGAATGCTGAGTACCCATCTTAATGTGGCTTACTTAAATGCAATTGTACAATATGCAAATACTACCTGTTTGCCATAAGTAACAATAAACCTTTTTTAAGATTCTGTGATTTAATGAACTAAATGTCTTAATAACAATCCTCAGGAAGACTGTGTGATATCCGGCTAAGTGAGAGATGAAAATGATGATACACCAGTCAAGGAGAAATACCAAAATAACTTTCTAAGAGAGGAGACAGACATTGAACTTGATATTCAGATGTCTTGCTAATGTTGATTCCATTTAAGCAACGAGAAAAGTCTCTCCCACCGATGAAAGGATGTGAGGTCATTTGAAACTAATGTAGATTTTTTTTCAGTTTCTGAAGATAAGATAATGCTTACAGCAGATGACTTCCCAATCCGTTTTTGTCAGTACCTGTATCTCAACACAAGTCCTGCACTGGTTACAATATAGAGGACAATACTTACTCAGCATAAATAGTTCATTATTTTATCTTCTAAGACATGAAATACCAGTGAAAAAATGTTTATATTAGCAAATAAAACATTCTTCTAATTTATTTTCCCATCACAAGCAGGGTTGTTCAGCCTTTTGACATCCAACTTGTCTGCTATTTTTGTTGTTCTGCTTCTGCATTCAAAACAAACATTTATATATTTTTATTAAAGTGTCTCATTAAACTTTTATCACAATGCATTATGAAAAAAGACGCCTCATTCAAAAGTTACACACAGAGTTGCTTGCATAGATACCCCACCTGATCAATAGCAACAATTAATTTATTTTTTTTTGAGGGCAGTGTCACTGGCCCTCATATGTGGGACACGAACCAGGGCCGCTGGCTTCCCAAGCCAGTGCTTAACCACCGCGCCACTCGGCCAGCCCTGCAACAATTAATTTTTAATGAAAGCACATTTCCTCCTGCTTTCCCCTAATAATGGTGTCATGGGCTAAGTTGTGTCCTGCCCAAATTCATATGTTGAAGTCCTAATCCTCAGTACCTCAGACTGTATTTGTGACTGTATGTGAAGATAGGACCTTTAAAGAGGTAATTAAGGTAAAATTTGGTCATATAGTTTGGACCTAATCCAATTTGACTGGTGTTTTTAAGAACAAAGGATAGGGCATAGACACGTACAGAGAAAGGACCAAATAAAGACAGAAGGAAGAGACAGCCATCTATAAGCCAAGGAGAGAAGCCTCAGGAAAAATAGCTCATCCAATTCCTTCATAAGATTTCCAGCCTCCAAAACTGTGAGAAAATAATTTCCATTGTTTAAGCAACCCAGTCTGTGGTACTTTGTTATGGCAGATCAAGCAAATCAAAAAACATGTCAATAAACAGAAATATATTATTTCTGACTGCAGAGTCAAGACCTAGAATAGAACTAAACATGTGTGACCAAATTTAAAACTCAAACTCAAAGCCAAGAAGCAGACTGAGGACAGTAAATGACCTTATAAATATTTTCCCTTTCCATGGAAATGTTTGCTGTCCTTTCCTTATGACAATGAGAAATCTCTAAATATGAGAAAAACTTGTCAGAGAAAAGCAGGGACAAATAAGACCAAATGAAGAAAGTCTGATTTTAATTAGGGGATCTTATACATAAGACAAAAAGCTAATTTTTACAGTGACTAGAATAGCAGTAGAACAACTGAAGTCAGAATCAGTTCAGAGGTTATCATTTCCAACAATGAATAATGAAGTTTGTTTTTGTAAATCCAAAGTAAACAATATGCCAGCATAGAGAAAAGAGCTGAAAGTTAAATATGTGACTAGATTTTCCTGCTATTCACACCACATAAATGTAAAGACTGGGAACATTTTATTTTAGCAATAATTTCTGCAAAAAATAATGTGTTGGATATGAGGTTATTATCTGGATATGACTTTGGGTATGATTTATTAATTATTGAGGCTTGGATACATAATAAAATGAAATAATATTTTGAGACTTCATTTGTCAAATCAAATTCACCATCTTGAATGCAAAGAGTTTGTTTCTTTGTTTTTTTGGGGGGTTTTTTTTTGATAGCTGAGCCATCCTGCTATCTGTTGGCAGCTCAGCGGCTGCTCAGCTCAGGCTGGGCATCGAACTGCTGTTGCTCAGAGCTCAGCTCACACTCTTGAGCGAGCTCTTAACCAACTGAGCCATTCGCCGGCCCAAGAGTTTGTTTCTTTATCTTAAAAATAATCCCTTTCAGCCCCAACAACCTGTTAACCAAATGCTTGGCTTGTTGAAATGTGATTCAAAAGAGGATAATAATGAAACAATATAAGTCACTAATAGACATAATATTAACTAACAAACTGCCATGATAATTTTGTACACATATTTTATTTAATCCTATCACAACCTTTGAACCGTTGTTTCCCCATTTTAGTGATGAGGAAACTAAGATCTTGAGAAGATAACCAACTTCTTGTCACACAGTCAGGAAAGTAAGCAATGGTGTCATCTTCTGAGATAGAATCAAAGAGTACTTTGAGATTTAAAGATAGTGTGGGGAATTTAGGACAGTCTTGAGGGGCATGCCATAATTTATCAACAAGGAATGACAAAAAGAAGGTCAATAGAAGTTATTCAGCTTCAATGTTTAGTAGAACAGAGCAGCATGGTTGTTGTTTTTTTAGCTTTATCTAACCATTTCAGGAGAGAGAAAGAGAGAGAGAGAGAGAGAGAGAGAGAGAGAGAGAGAGAGAGAGAGAGAGAGAGAGAGATTGAGAAGTACAAGGTTGGAAACTGGCAAGCCAAAAGGGTGGGAGGAGAATGGTGAGAAAGCATGGCAGAGATTGGTAAATCAGGGGAAAAGATTCATACAAAAAAGAAGTTTTTGTAAATTTGATATTCTGGAAGTGAGAGGGATTTATAGGAAGACAGGAGAATCAGTAAAGATATTAGATAAATAGAAAGCTGGAGATGTTCACAATGAGATATATCTACTCTGTTTCAGTATCACCCAACTCTGTCTCAGTTAACTGAAATTAGGCGACCTCAGCGTTACTGCAGAGATCCACCATTCCCCAAGAACCCCAGAGTCCATTTGTAGCGTGAACAAATAAAATGTACATATTAAGTGTGTGGTGGCCATGAGAATGCCCTCACAGCCCTCCTCCTCCAAGCACTCCTTTGCTCGACTTGGAAATTCATCCACTGTTGGTAAGAATGTAAATTGGCATATCTCCTATGGAAAACAGTGTGGAGGTTCTTTAAAAAAATTAAGAATAGAATTACCATATGACCCAGCAATCCCTCTACCCAAAAAATCTGAAAACATTTATCTATAAAGACATATGTACTCTGATGTTCACTGCAGCATTATTTACTGTGGCCAAGACATGGAAACAACCAAAGTGTCCTTCGATAGATGATTGGATAAAGAAGCTGTGGAATATATATATATATACTATCCTGCCATAAGAAATGATGAAATACTGCCATTTGCAACTATATGGATGGACCTTGAGATTATTATGCTAAGTGAAATAAGTCAAACAGAATAAGTCAAGAACCACATGACTTCACTCACATGTGGGATATGAAACTGAAAGCAACAAAGGGACAAGACAAACAAAGAAACAAAAACTCATAGACACAGACAAGAGTTTAGCGGTTACCAGAGGGTAAGAGGAGAGGTAGCTGGTAGAAGAGGATAAAGGGGGTCAAATATATGAAGATGGAGGGAGAACTGACTCTGGGTGGTGAACACACAATGCAATACATACATGATGTATTACAGAATTGCACATGTAAAACCTATGTAGTTTTGTTGATCATTGTCACTTCAATAAATTTTAATTAAAAAAAGAAATTCATTGGTGTGTGGGGCTAAGGCCCCTCCCCCAAGGCTGTGCAAGGTGGGGCTACTAAGGCAGAGCCATTCCTGGGACACGCAGCCTCCTCGGTGGCCAACTTCAGTTCAAGGACTCCTCAACAACTACTCTGTGTTGGAGGACACTACCATTTACCCTTCTCTCTGTCTCTCCTTCACTCCTGATCAGACTTGCATTTGAGTCACAGCTCCCCCAGGCTTCCCAACCCCTCCCTATTTCCTGTCTTTAGGTCTTTCCCTAAATAAAAACCCTGGTGTGTTTAATCCCATCTTGGCAGGTGCAGCTCAGAGGACTCAAACTACTTTTTTTTTTTTCTTTCAAAATATTATGCAGGCCAAGCTCTTTAGCCAAAATTTACATCCTTTGTATTATTTGACCTTCCTTTTCTCTCATCTTGCTTTTACCACTTGCTTTGCCCTAGAGTCTGCTGAACGCCTGACTTCTTAGGTTCTGAATCCTGCTGTAAATGCCATGCATGCCCTTGACCTTGATGAAAAATCTCTCCAAAATCAGGGGTTATATTAGTCTAGCTTAACAAGTTTTCCAGCTCTAGACCTATGTATTGCCCAGATCTCCAATCCTATCACCAGACATCCAGTCCAGACCCCACAAAGAGTAAGTGGGTAGGACTGCATACCAACAAAGAGTGATAGACCCCAAATACCCTGGGACATTGCCACATTTGTGCAAGTATAACCTATCATCTTGCTGGCAGAAGAATGAGATAAACGAGAACTCAGAGAACCAACAAAAATAGGAGCCTGTCCAGACTAAAGAAAACACAGACATCATGGGGACTTGTGCCAAACTTGATGCCAATAGGGAATGCTGAGGTCCCAGCCCACATGTTTTGGTTGTCATCAGAAATCTTCAGAAAGAGCCAGTGGCTTAAATCCTTCCCTTAACTCTGGGCCAGAAATTCTTAATTCTAGGGAGGAAGTGCAGCAGGGAGAAAGGACTGTCAGAGCAGGACTAACCCCTAGATTCTGATCTATGGGCACAACTGCCAATTTTGGGCATGTTGACAATAGATCATTGTTCATATATTTGCTAACACAGCTTTGAAGCCTCACACTCAGCTTAGGGCTGTTGGCCAGGGCTCGGCATGAAAGAGACAAAATAATAATAATGGAGACTGATTGCAGAGGAACATGTCAGTGAGTGTGACATCCATGAGGATTATGCTTGGGGGAGATGAACTGTGAAAAATAGCATATTAAAACTAGCAGTTGTCAGAATTCTTTTCCCCAAACCCCACATGCTCCTGTTCAGTTTCATAATAAATATCAATTACCCAGTAGGAGAGGAAAGAGTCAACATCCATCACCAGACATCTGGCTTTGGAAAGAGCTTTGCTGAGTTGAATACAACATGTGAAACTGAATCTGTGCAGCCTCTATTCTCTGGTGGTCTCAGGCAGTCTTTCATCCAGAGAAAGGAATGACTTTCCTATTTTATTTTATGGTTACATTTATAGGATTGCATAAAACTTTTTGGCTGCATAACTTCCTGGACTTCCCTCTTTTACAACCGATGATCCCACTGAAATGTGAAATGTGCCTAAAATTATCAAAGACCAAGTCTCAAGCCACCTCTCAGATTTCATTTGAACTTGGAAAAGTGAGACAACATCGTACAAAGTACCTGCAAAGAAGCAGAGAGAACTGGGTTTACTCCCTGCTCTGTGCCTACAAGGTCACTCATGTGTGACCTGAGGTAAACCACGACAATGGTCTCAGCCTTAGACTGAGCTGTGCTTTGAATAATGGGGTAGAACGAAATCATCTCCAAGTGCTCTAAGATTCTGGTGCTGAACTTAAGCAGATCTCTGAGACACAGACCCATGGGCCTCATCTTCAAGTTATTTTATTCCTTTAATGATACATAGGTGGCTAAAGGGTAGAGTGTTGGGAAGATACAGACTTCAGAGGAAAAAATGAACACAGATCTTCATGCCATTTCTGCCTAATATTCCTGAGGAATTTCTCATTTCTCTGGAAAAGCAATGAAGATTTTGAGAATATCTTCAAAAGCAGTGTGCAGCCCTACCTCTCCTCTACTCCTGGGGGTCCCGCTGGGTAACTCTAAGAGAGACATGGGAGTGCAGCCAAGCACTCTCTCCCCCAGCACCACGAGGCAGGAAGATCCAAGAACTCTGTTGACAGCTGGCGAGGGGTGCATTTTGAGCCATCTGCAGATACTTTACTTAAATCGTGCTCTTTCACTGAGGGAAAGACACACACATACAAAAACATACTCACTACCTATTTGTTGACCCATTACAAACCACCCCAGTCTCCTCCACAGTCATTCTTCTGAAACATAAAGCTTCCATTTAAACTTCTGAGGTAATATGGTCAAGCTCGTTGGAAGCTAGATTAACAACCATAGCCAACCTATGACTTCCATTTTTTAAAATAATGTTTATGTTGCTGTTGCAATTATCTATTTTTGAGTAACATTTCATCCACAAACTTAGTGCTTAAAACAACTATTATTTCTCATGATTCTGTGGGTTAGTGGGAAGGTTTCTCTGCTGAGCTCACCCAGGTTCATTCATTGCTACATTCAGCTGGAGAGCTGACTGGCCCCAAAGGTCCCTGATGCACTCACTGATGTCTGGCGTTGGTCCTGGCTGTTGTCTGGGGGACCTTGGTTCTTCTCTGTGGGGCCTCTTATCCTCCAGTAGTCTGGACTGGCTTTCTTACACAGTGGTACCTAGGAAAACGTGAAAGTTGCAAGGCTTGTTATGGATGGCCTAACCTCACAAGTTGTACGTTATTTCTGCTACATCCATTGGTCAAAGAAAGCGAGAGGCCAGATCAGATTTAGGAGGCAGGAAAACAGATTTTATCTCAGGATAGGAGTCACAGCAGTGTCACAGATGCATACGTGCAGGAATAGGAGAGCTGGTTGGAACCTTTTTCACCTCCATCTACCACAAATACCTTTTTAAAATAATAAGAAAGTAAAACATTTTAACAATAGAAAAAGTAGAATTTATCAATAATTATAAATAAAGAAATAAAAATCACCTTTCATCCCACTACCCCAGAATGACTGATAATATGATCAGTATATGTACTCCCGGCATTTTTTTGTACATCTTTATATCAGGTCAAAAAATACATACTGTTTTATGGCTTGATTTTTATAGCCTGACAGTATGTCCTAAACATTTTCTCATGATATACATTATATCTCATGTATTTAATGTGCCATAATTTATTTAAATATTTTGAATATTTTAACTGCAATAAATAATGTAATGACCTTCTTCATATAAATTTTTGTGCATATCTCTGATTCTTTCTTTAAGATTGAGTCCATAAAGTTGAATTGCCAGGTCAAAAGAAAGATATATTTTAAAATTTTGAGATATTTTGCCAAATGACCTCCCATAAAAAATATTTAAAATAATTTTATGTTTCCAGCTGAAGAAGATAAAGAATCTCTGTTTTCCCCTTTGCCTCAACCCTGGTGAATCTGAGAGGTGAAAACTGACATTCATAGCTATTTCAATTTGTATATCATTGTCAATTAATAATGAACAATTTCTTCATTTTCATCAGCTATTTGTACTCTCTCACCAATGCAGTCTACCACCCATCCCTCTCTCTGGAAATATCAAGGAGAGAAAATGGAGCGGAAGGAGCCTTAATGGAAAGCCCTTTCCTTAGGTAATTGTCATCATATTAATCTTTTCCTATAGACAAGTAGTTAACAATAAATGTGAGTGCTTAAAAGTGGTAATAAGAATTATGGCTCCCAGTCAAAGAGACCAGGTCTGGTAGGATAGAGGAAAAGAAAGTAATGAAGGGAGGGAGGGAGGGAGAGAGGAAGAGAGAGAGAGAGAGAGAGAGAGAGAGAGAGAGAGAGAGAGAGAGAGAGAGAATGGAGAAGGGAGGGATGAGGAAGGAAGGAAGGAAGGAAGGAAGGAAGGAAGGAAGGAAGGAAGGAAGGAAGGGAGGGAAAAAGAAAGAAAGGAAAAAAGTTATGTAGTCAAGAGAAAGGGCAGAGAGAGTTGGGAAAAGAAAGCTAGAATTAATTTTATTAGCAGAGACAGATCAAGGAGGTTTAGAAAACTAATGCTGGCTGGATGTCTATGATATGTAGAGCTAGATGGGGGAACATAGAGTCTGAGAACCAGGGAGACTGGTGTGGTCACACAGCAGCCTAACCGTTAGCCTCCCTGCACCTTTCCTTAACAACAGATCGTCGTGGAGACAGTACTTTCATTATGCTTATGGCAATTCCCCATGGGACCCCAAGAAAGAAGGCAGGTTAGCCAAAGACCGATATGACCCTAAGGGCCATAGGGCAACCTAAGGCAAGCACTGTCCAGGGGGTCCATGGGAAGAATCATGGAGGTGAAGAACAAAGGCCTGAGACGCCTTGTTTGCAGAGCTAACAGCCTGTGTGGCAGATGAAACCTACACAAGTGATAACATCAGTCCTCCATGCATTCTTGCCTTTAGACCTCATAGTGAACACTTTCTGTCTCCCCAGGAGGTACATGCATACAGGTCATGAGACTTTCGGTTAAGGCCAAGGGACAATTAGACATGAGCAATGTTCTCTGGAATGATGTATGGGACTTACAGACTGTGGAAAAAACAATGCTACTTCCCTGAATGTAACCTAACAAAAGCTGCAGTCTCGCCCGATTTGGGGCTCTTTGTCCTAGAGGCACTGTGTCCCCTGGCAAGCACTGCTTTTGAACTATCCTTTGTCTCTTGCCTATTATTTCTGTTTCTCAGTCTTCACTGGCCCTGTCAAAGTGCCCAACCCAGTCATGCTTGACACGACAGACTAGGAAACACATTACTGCCTCTGGAGTATACCAGGGTTGACCCTGTTAAACCTAAACTCATTGATTGTCTTTTAAAAAAATGATAAGAGGTCCAAAATCTTTATGGTATATTTCAACAGCATGAAAAACTCTAGCTTGGCCCTCAAATTGAGGCAAGATGGAATGAGATAGAAAGGAAAATAAATTCTTAGGCCAGCATTCATCCATTCATTTATCTAACCAACCAACCAAGAACTATCAACACCTGCCATATGCCAAACGCTGTGTGGGTGCTGTAGGTATAGAGAAGAATTAAGAAGTGATTCTTACTCCCAAGCAACTTAAAATCTAGCAAGGCATCAGACATTGGGGAAAAGAAACAACTAGGCAGGGAAGAGACATCTGCTGGTGTCTAATTATTAGGATAATGGGTCCATGATATGTCCATAGTGAGACTCCTTGCACTTCAAGCTGTTTATGGCATTAAGGTTGTCTTACTACTAAGAATAAGCAAGTTAGAAACATGACTTTTTTACAAAGCATAACTTAAGCTGGCACCTTCATCCAGAATCTTCCAAGTTATGTTTGTTTTCAAATCAATAGCAATACCAAAGAGGATTCCAAGCTCAGCCACTGGCTTTTCCAGAACTCATCTTCAACTGTGAGTCTCTAATTCCTGATGTAAAGCAGCTCACCCAGTCTGGCCTCCCTCCTCCTTCATAATGGATTCTTGTTTGGGATTTTGGTCCTTTACTGTTAGCAGAACTCAATGAGGCCCATCTGAATCCTCTAACTTTGAGTCTAAAGGATCAACTCAGTCCTAAAAGCCTGATTCTAAACATAAGATTCTAAAGCGCTTGAACTTCAAAGTGAATGTGTTGGAGTCTCTACCCCTTTCCTCCCAGAAACCTCTTTTGACCCTTAATAAATTTGCCTCCCTTCTTCCAGTGACCAGTCCTGCATTTCAGGAATCTCGACAGTGAATCAAAAAATAGCCAGATGTTCCCCAATTATGTTCTATTCCTGGGTCCATGAAGATGACTTACTAGTTACATTTAATTCAGTGATTACGATGAGGATTAGAACACAGTATCAGAAAATGCTATCAACATGGCTGCTTATTATAGGTGGCCAAATACATAGAAAACACACAACCAAAAACCTGATTAGGATCTGGAAAGTCATATTTATTAATCATGTATGTCAGCTGCTTACCATCTATGACCAATTACCATGTAGCACAATAATAATTATGGCATTAAAATGTATCTAAATAAATTTTGTTGTAGGTTTTATTTGTCTCCCTATGTATACACATAGAAAAAGAGAGAAAGAGATATACAGATATGTTCAGGACTACTGATTTGTTCCTGATCAGTTCATCTCTCTTTTTACAACTTTGATGCACTAAAAGGTACATAGCTCTTAAGCTGCTTGAGTTGTTGTGTATCTCCCCTCACCTTACCCCCATTTAACCACAAACGATTGGAGGCTCTTTCAAAAACAATGTTGATTGGAGAGTCAAGTGGCTGGGCATCAACTCCCAAGAATGTGGCAGGTGTAATATTGCCAAAAGAACTTTTAGTAGCCTACCACCTTTTACCACATCCTCTTGGGCAGGGGGCAGTTTCCACAGGTCTGTTCTCTTTTATAGAGATTTCTATCAATCTCCCCCTGGACCCATCCTGTTCCTGAAACAGAACCTTCAACCCCCTATTGCTTCTCTTTAACCAGCACACAGACAGAGAGGCACAATAACAGGTGGGGGAAAGAGCACCGAGCTAGGAGGGCTGTCATGGCAGGTGGTTCCTGGGTAAATCTGATAATGCAGACTTGACTTATGTCACCTTTAAACCATTCCACTGAAACACTGTACACTTCCAGGAAAACCCACATGCCCATGCCTCTTCTAGCCTCTACCATGCTTATCCTTGTTCTTTTCACTTCCTCTTCTCCATTTTCTCTTTCTCCAGACCCTTTGCTTTTATTATCTCCTTGCCAGTGTCTCACCCTGTAATTATTCTTCACCCAGTATCTCTGTCTCTTGCCTTTGCTTTTGTCCATGCTCAAGAGTTGAATCTATTAGCCAAGTATTACCACAACTAAACAATAAGTAATGACAAGAACATACTATTGCCTTTATTAGACATTTTCAGCATCCAAAGGGATAACAGCTTTGGACAAATCAATTCACTCAGCCATTTGGGGATACTCCTTTGGCCACTGGAATGCAAATTTTCTTCTTATAGCTGACTTGCACCTGACCGAAACCTTGATGAGTAAGAAGCCTTTATGATTTCACAGCTAAATGAAAGCATCAACTCATCAAGTTTTACAGAACCAATTTTTCCCTGCTCAATGATGCAGAACTCTGCAGTCTTAACCAGGTACCTATGTAACCCTTGAGCAGATTCCAAGATGATTTTTGATGGACGTTTTCCCTTATCGCTAAGAAAATCCATTACTAATCTCTATTCAGGGCAGGTCAGCCTCTCAATTTTTATCTGAATTTCACTTTTTACATCTAATATCAACTTGACTGATTCCTCGTGTACTATCTAAAGTATATAAATCCACAAGATGAAATTACAGCACTTGAATAACTCATGAGAGAGCTCACTAACTCTAGCCAAAAACAGCTAAAAACTTCCATTTGAGAGACCTACACACTTCCTGTGGCACTTGGTTTTCTTGGTTTCCTATTATTTTTTCAGATGCACCATGAGTTGTGAGAAATTTAGCATATATTATCATATATAAAAGTAATGTATAAACTATAAACGTACTCATTAATATATTATGTTTACTGTAAAGTATATACAAAACAAAATTTTAAAGAATGAGAAAAAATAAATAAAAATAGAAGCTCTGTTATTTACTTCTTATTACCAAATAGATCATTTTCTGCACCATCAGTAGGGTTCCACTTCCACATTGAAGATCCGTGCTTCCATGTATGAGGGAAGTTGGTGGAAAACGGTGTTGTGCCTTAGCTCAGCCTGGAACAGATGACCCTGTCAGCCCCAGCTCCATCTTCCCTACCTTTACTTTTCCAATTGCCCAGTTACATTAACCCAGATTTGTGGTCTCCCTGTTTGCAGCCTCTGTCTTCTCCAACTCCATTTCTGTAAAAATAAAATAAAATACAAAGTAATCAGTGGAAAATTGGATGGGGAGAGGAGATAAGAAAGATTAAAGATGTATGTTGACATTTGGGTCATTAGGAAAAGAGTGCACTCTGAGGAAGAAGGTAGCTTTAGAGAGAAAAAAATGCTAAAAGACTCCACTGGCTTTACAAATTTTGGAGGAACAAAAACCTTTCTTCCATCTTCTCTGTGTAGCACTTCCTGAATATTTTCCAGGAATGCTAAGGTGAAAGCTCTACCATGCAATGTCTTTATAATAAGTGGAGACGACCAATGGTAGGGATGCAGGCACAAAGCATGGTGCATTGTCTATAGAGGATTAAAAGCAATAATACATCCTAGTAAAAGTCAATTTGATTTTTATTATCACCACACACTGTCAATTCTAAATAATGTCAATGGTAAAGCACTTCTCCTGAAAATATTGTTAGCCTAAACAATTGCCGTGATTACTGTTGAGTTTCAACAATAATATGTAAACTTCTAATTAGCAATTTATATTACTTCTCTTTTAATAAGGATTGCACTCTTCATGGAAGTTAATTTACAGAACTTTCCATTACATAGTGAGTCCCTAGACACTCGGCCTCAGCTATATGCCTTCATTTTAAAAATAAGCTAGTTCTTAACAGTTCAGAACCATTCAAGTTTGGATTTTTGTCACCAATCCCAGTGCTACTACATATTCTTGCAGCTAAACAGTAGATTTTAAGTAAGCGATGGTAGCCCAGTGATTATAAAGACAAATTAACAGAACTTGAATTACATCAGTTTGGTCATTCTATATGATTATATGGAATTTAACTGTGTTTAAAATTTAAATTCAAAGAGTGTGCAAACTGAAAGCTATAATATTTTTGTTTGGTAACTGCAAGTTTTAGTACACACAAAATATTATATTGAATTTAACAATATCTTTAAAATTGGCATTTATTCTTCTAATAGTTTTGTTTTATTTTAAAACCAGAGAATGAAATAAAAAATAATGTTTATTACTGATCAGTGTATAGTAATTACTGGAAAAAAAATTTGTTATATAGGCAACAGGGATGTTAAAAGTGATCTCCTCTGGGTGTCAAATACAATAGGCATGTTACTGACTACAAGTGTTGCTCAGAGGTGATTGATGGTCATTCGCTTTCCAGCCTATACCTTACCTGGTCCCTAAAAAAAAAATTTATTTCTCTTCTTTTATTAGTTTATCTACATTATTATATTCATTTATATACTGATTACTCACAAATTTATATCTATAACTTTTTTTTTCTTTTTTTAGCTGAGCCATCCTGCCACCTGTTGGCAGCTTAGCGACAGCTCAGCTCAGGCTGGGCATCAAACTGCTGTTGCTCAGAGCTCAGCTCACACTCTTGAGCGAGCTCTTAATCAACTGAGCCACTCGGCCGGCCCTATATCTGTATCTTTCACTTTTTCCCTGAACCCCAGACTTGTATACCCAACTCCTTAAGCCACAACTCCACCTGGATGTCTAACAAGCATATTAAATTGGTCATGATCAAATACTCATGGAGATGTAGAGTACAGCATGGGGAATATAGTCAGTAATGCTGTAATAACTATATATGGTGTCAGATGGGTACTGGATTTATTGGGATGATCCCTTCATAAGTTGTACACCTGAAACTAATATAATATTGTATGTCAACTGTAATTGAAAAATCAAAAAAATATTTAAAAAAGAAAGCATGCAATTAAAACTAAATAAATAAGTTTATCATGATCAAATATGATTTAACATTCTTGTGACATCTACTCTTCTCCCAAGAGTGTCCATTTCAACAAACGGCCTCACTCTTCACCAAGTCATTCAGAACATAACCTTGAACTTTCACTACTCTCTTTCCCCTATATGAGTCCATCAGTAAACCCTAAAGAGGCTAAACCTTCTGTATCTAACCCAAACCCATTCAGTTCTCACTCCTTCCCTGACTACAATCTGAGACCCGGAACTCTGCAAAAACCTACTGCTTGGTTTCGTTGCTTACCTGTTTTCCTTCCAGTCTCTTTTCCAAAACAGTGGCCTTGGGAAGCTTTATAAAACATGAATTATTTTATGTTACTCTCCTGAGCAAAACACTCCAGCAATTTTCTGTCAGATTTACACTAAAACCCAAAGCCCTTATGTTTGCTTACAAGCATTATATAATCTGGCCCCAGTTGTATTTTTTGATATCTTTTCTCTTATTCACTTCACTTACTCCAGTCACACTGCCTTTGTAGCCATTTTTTCAACACACCAACCATCTCCCTGCCTTGTGCTCTTTACACCTGCTTACCCCGTAGACTGGAACATTGGGCCCAGCTTTCCCTCTAGCTCAGCCCCATACCTCTCCAGGTCATTGCTCACAGTTACCTTTTCTAAGATGCCTTCCTTGAACACACTACACTATGATGACAGCACAGAGGCATACTCAATTATTTTGCCTTGCTTTCTTTTTCTTCAGGGAATTTTTCAATATCTGACATATTATGTATTTATCTCCCACATTACAACGTAGTCTCAAGAGGGCGAGGACTTGGCCTATGGTTGCCCATTGCTGAGTCACCAGAGCTAGAAGTGGTACCAAGAAGCTGTATAGTCATTGAATTAACAAATAAATTAAACTACTGAACTTCTATACCAAATCCAAGTCTGTGCTTTTTTTTTTTGATCTCCTCTATTATTCTTTGCCTCAGAAAAGCATCTTTGCCATTTTGCTGCCATCACTGAGCCCCATTCTCAAACTTGCCCAGGAGAGGTATGTAGAAGAAATAACTGTGCATCAGAGGGCATCTCTAGGGAGGGAGCGGTGAGGCTGACCAGAGTAGGAGCAAAGCCAGTCTTTCCATCTCTGACTGCCTCCAGTAAGTGGTCTCTGCTTCCTCATCTTGCTCTTGAATCATGGAATTCAATCATGATGACCCTGTGCCTTGTTCTAGAGGATGAATCATAGCACTCCTGCTCCTCTTGACCATATACCAGTCCTCAATCCTTTATTCATTATTCCAAAATCTAAAAGCCTCTAAAAGCCTAAAGCATTTTCCCTAAAATTGAAGCTGACTCATTTGGCAGCAAAACCTGACATGGCCTGGTATCCGGCTATTTATGGTCTTTATCGCATGTTTTGTGACTATTCATACATTTCTGCAGGAGACTTATTCATGTGTTTGATGACAGAATGCTGTCCTAAACCTCCTTGGTAGTATACCATAATACACATCATTTGTACTCACCTTCTAACACCTGAAAAATTCTGAGTTCTGAAGCACACCTGGGCCCAGTGGTTTTAAATAAGGGATCCTGGAGCCCCACTTGATTTCTCAGCCACACGTGGTAGAAAAGGAGGTCACATGACACACTCTGAACAATGAAATGTAAGGGAAAATCTGCTTGAGCTTCTAGAGAAAAACCATGGTTCCAAAATGAAAATTCAAAGCCTCCAAAGAGAATAGCCTTATCCAAATCCTTCCTTCCTGCTCAGGGTCTCCGTTGAGGATGTGATGCCTGCCACCTTGTGACCATGGGGAGGTCAAGGACAAAAAGCCAGTGAACTGAGAATGGTGGAGAAAAAAAGGACAAAGATCTGATTGGTAATGACCCTGTTGAGTCTACAAAAGAATTCTGGAATCAGGCACCATGCTTCAGGTTAAGTAAATAGTAAAGACTTCCTTGTTTTTAAATCAGTGGTCATCAGATTTTTTGCTACTTTCCCATTGATGGGATTAGCCAGAGACAATAACATCCTGTCTTAACAGGTGACAAGTAAGGCCCTCACTCAGCAGACCACAAAGTAACCTCTTCCCGATGAAGAATCAAACAAGAGGCCTATAATAGGGGGCAGTCAACAGAAGGCCCAGCTGCTGGTCTTATCAGGTTTCTAAGAAGAAAAGAAAGAGAGAGAAGAGAAAGGCAAGAGAGTCCCCTTGGAAGAGAACCAGAACAAAGGCAGCTGTGCTTATCACGGACACACTAAAGTTTATCATTGCTGTGTGTCATACTCCAGCTGGCACAGTTCTTTGAAAATGTACTAGGGAGTGTGTTTGTATGTGTGTGCATGCTGGTGTGGTAAAGGGTGCCCAGATTAATAACACAGTCTCTGCGGACTTCTGAACTTGTGGTGAGTGCTCTTCGCAACCACGCTCCCTGCTTCTCCAATCTGCTTAGAGAGATCCAAATTCCATACAAACACTGCAGTTCCTCCATCTGTACTCTCTCCGGACTCTCCACGTTCACTTTTCCCTCCCTTCCCAACCACAAAGGAGCTCAGAAATCTCAGCTTCTGTCCAGTCTTTCCTTCCCAGGACACGGCCTTTCCACAGGATGAAGCCTACCTCTTGCTGCCTTCTCATCTTCATCCTCCTCCAGCTGATGAGCCCAGGGAGCACTCAGTGTTCCTTAGACTCCATTGTGGATAAAAAGGTAAGGGAAGCTCTCATTGGTCTAGGTAACTGACAGGAATTGGGGGAAGCAGGAGGGTAACTCCTGATAATGCCTCCTGTTCCTAAACCCTAGCTTGTCCTCTATCCTGTTCCCAGATCCCAACCTCTAATCAGTACACTCAAGCCCAATCTTCCTGCCCAGGGCTTCCCCACTTCCCTATCTCTTTTTGGGCTCTTGGCTAAAAGTTCAGGTTTCCTGGATGATGATAATGAGGAAGAAGAGGAGGATAGCAACGATTTATGAGCACTCATTATGAATGAGGTATAACAAAAAGCTTTACATAGATTAGTTCATTTAATGTTCACTTTATGAGTTAGGTACAAAAATTTGTTTCAGTTTACAAATGAGGAAACTAAATCTTAAAACTAGTAAGTAGCCTGATTATGGACACAGGGACGCGTCTGAGGTAGAAGGCAATTTGGAAGGGGAATATGGAGACAGAGATCATGGGCAATAAGCTTTTTTCTCTCCTACTCAGAGTTGAATCCTTTTGCCCCAACAAAGATCTCACATACCAGTGTCAGCAGCTCATACAAGCTGTCCTTCTGCTCTGCAGGTGAGTAATTCCATGAGATGGGATGGTAGGTAAGATGCCCTGTCAATCTCTGGCATCTGCACCTTCTCACTATCTCGTCTTTGTCATAAGTCCTGGCTCCCAGAGATCATTTACCCATTCTCATTTCACTTAAGGATGTTACTGAGGGATCTTGGGTTGCTGCCTCTTCCCTTCCCACCCTCCTTTCATTACCTTTCTCTCCTCAATTGTCCTGTCGTGGTCATATCACCTACCATTCCTCTTGTCATTTATCTCCCTTTCTCAACCTATTGCCCTGTTTTGGTGTGTAGGGACCAGCACAGAGGTGAGTTTATTATGAATCTGAAGGAACGAAAACACCCAGGCCCCTCACTTTCATGGATTTTCTCCACTACCGTATATTTAAATTTGTTTTAGTATTTTTTTTCTTAAAGAGGACCTTCACAATTGAATTAGTTTTAGATCCTACACACCTAGATCTACCCCTGGACTGTGCAGGAATGAAAGGTTGTTATGAGTGGACCTCCTCCCTCTCAAAATCTCAGGGCTCTAACGTCTGTATCTCATGAGCTCATACAGACCATTGTCACAGACTGTGCTTGTGGCTGTACCTGTGTTTCCTGGCATATCCGTGGGAAACCACATGTCAACTACCAGTGTGGCTTGGTAGACTGGACCACTGCCAGCTGCTGCCACCTAATCTGAGAACGAGGAGGATGAGAACCCAATTATGTGACCATGACTGTAATGAAATCATGGCCCCAAACAGGAAACCTGACTCAGAACTCCCTTTCATTAGTTACAACCCTGTTTTTTAGGTAATTAAGTCAATTTTTGCAAGGTGGAGGCAGACAAAAGCAGTTTTAAAAGAACAATTTCTAGATTTTTGGTTTGTACATGTACTGTTCCCTAAACTTGCGTGCCAGAGGTCTGTTTTGATCATGGTGATAAACTCACCACTGTTCTTTCTCTCCCCATAACAAGAGAAAAATACAGCCCTTACCTGTCACTGAATGTTCCCATGGTTCATTGCCATGGGGCATAAAAATCTGCATAATGCTAAAAATACAGGAAAAAAAAAAAAAAGATTCAACATATTGGTGCCAATGTTGAATGATCCAGTGACTAGGTAACAAGTCCTTTGCATGTCGGGAAGTTTCTAGTTTTTGACTCAGTAATGAAGGAGGACTTAACACAGTTATCAATTGATAGGCCATCAAAATAATTTTTAATATCAATTTGCAGTGTTACTTTTAACAGACAGCTCAAAAGGAATTCAAACAAATTGAATGACATTACTATAATAAAATTTTCTTTTCCTACATACTTAATTATGAAGTAGTCTAAATTTTCTTTTCCTACATACTTAATTATGAAGTAGTCTCAAAGCTTATAACTATGAAAAGAAAAAATAGGAATAAAATTTGTTCTAAAATTTATTTCTCTAGGATTATTTATTCATGGGTATATAAACCAGTTGGGGAAAATAGCAGCTCCATCTCTCTCATTTAAGAAATATGTTTCCAAAAAATACCATTTGTGGTTATTGGCTAATAAAAATTTATGTTTTGTTCAATTGTGTACTATTAATCATTGTAATAATACCTCAGTACACTCATATTTATACTTATGGCAGCTAGAGTGAATCTTTTAAAATATAAAACAAATTACATCACCTTTCTATCCAAAGTATACTTCTAGTGACTTCTCATTAAACATAAAATAAAACATCAAGCATTTATCATGGCCAAACCCCTAAATCTAGCCCCTCATTATATCTCACCTCATTTCTGATCCTTGCTGACTTCACTCCGGTCACACCTGCACTCTTCAATGTTCCTATAAGTTATAGCTAGTCTCCTACCTCAGGGCCTTTGCACTCTGTGTCCCCCAGATAGTTACACAGTTCTCCACACACAAGGTCAATCCTCAGTATTTTTCAGAGAAGCCTTCCCATCATGCTCTGTATCTCTTGTCCTCCACCTGCTCTTTAAAATGCTTCTGAGTCCTGACATCATAATATGTTTTTATCTGTTAACATGTATTGGAACATGTAATCCATGAAAGATGAAATCTTATTTAGTCTGCTTGTCATTAAATCCCTAGTGCTTAGAATAGTGCCTGGCCCATGGAGAAGCTATAATGAACAATCTATTAATTTACTATCAAGTCCAAGTCTTAGTTCAAGCCAGCTTTCTCTCTTGCTTTCTATCCCTCTTCCTATACCTCAGGCTGCGGTACTAGGGGACAGTCATTATTTTAACTATCCCTGGATTCCATTCTCAAGGTGCCTGTAGAAGCAATAGCTGTACATCACAGAGCACCTCTTTGAAAGAAAAAGCCAGAAAGTGTAGATGGAGGCTAGAAAGGCTGGCAACATGAGAAGCAGAAGTTGGATATTGTAGCTCTGGCTGACAGAGTTCATTGCCCACTTTGTGGCCAATTTCCCCTTTCTCTGTGTTAACAGCATCCTAATTTCATGCAGGGTGGTCATGTGCCCTGTCCTGAAGGATAAATTATTGTTTAAGCCAATAATGAAGCTTCTGCTTCTTTTGGTCAAGTATTCTCTTTCCTGGACACCTTTACATGGGGTGGAGTTGTAACATGTGGCCCAAATCAGGCCAACAAGATAGAGGAGAACTCGGCTTGGGACTCTTGAGAAAGAGTTTGTTTCCTGAATAAAAACCAGAGACTCAAAATTATCCATAATCCTTGTTGGTTTGGATATTGGTGTGAGGATGTTAGGCCTGGATTTGCCATCATGGAGTAAGTCAACCATCTTGTGAGCTTGAATAAAAACTATAAGGATTGTGAAGTAGGAAGAATCTGATGCTATAACATTATTCAGCCACTGAACAAAGTCTACACTCACTGAACCTCATTTTTTCATAAGTAAATAATAAACATTTGTATTCATTCATTTTATAAGTATTTATTGAGTCCTGCTGCATAACAGGCATTGGAATTATAATAGAGGTTAAAATGGACAAGGGTTACTACCTCCATAAAGCCTCTATTCTAATTATAAGCTTCTACCTGCTGGGATTTTTGTTACTTTTCCATGGACAGAATTACTCAATGGCAATGTAATGGTATCTGAGCAGATAACAACCGAGGTCCTATACTACACATTTTCTACCTCTTCCTGTTGAAGGAATAAACAAAAGGTCTATAATGAGTGATGTCAGAAAACTAGGCAGTCCCTGGAAGGTTAGTTGTCAGGCTTGTGGGGCTATCAGGAAGAGAGGAGAAGGAGAAAGGAGAAAGGCAGAAAGCCTTCCCTAGGCAGAGAACGAGGGCAAAGGCAGCTGATACATTTCCAGGTATACACTGAAGACTATTTCAGGCTCTTTTTGGAGGCTTGACCCTCCCCAGCTACCTTGGATCCCAAGTACCATCAGTGTTTGTTAGTGGAGAGGAGGGAATGCACCCACAACATGCCACCAGAGTATAAAATGTCTCTGCCCTCGCAAACTTGGCAGCTGTTTCCTAAACCTGGCTGGGTGAGTGGGATGCACAGCTCCCTCCTGTGACAACCCTGCTTCTAAGGAATGCTGCAAAAGAACCCAGGCCACCCTTGCCCTGCTGCTTCTCTTCCCCTGCTCCCAAAGGCACTTATTTCTACTTTCTCTTCTCCTTTCCCTCCCCTTCCCTCTGGACTCAGGAGTTGTTTTTCATCTTCTGTTCACTTTCTTCTTCAAATCATGACTTCTCAACTGAAGTCCTTTCTGCCTGTGACACCCTCGCTTCCCACACAATAAAGGTTATGTTTGTTTATGCCTTTGGTGTTACCAGCCCCTGACTGGGTCTTCTCTCTCTACAGGATGTCTCCCTACTCTAAGTACTCCAATGTGTGTTAAGATGGGGAGGCTATGAAGAAGATTAGAAGAAGTCAAATCAACATCCCATCTTCACCACTATCATCTCGTTATTCAACAAACATTGAGTCACACTGTTCTAGGCTCTGTTATTGGCAACAGACATATAGAGAAGTAAAACCATAACGTTGGGGAAGGTCATCAAGAAGACATGACCTTTTTGGGTTTTCGTGCAATGCTGTGGTAGGGAGACTTGGAGCAGATGCTAGGACACTTGAATTAGCTTTAGCAAAAGAGATATGGAGGAGCCATAGAACATTATGGTTGAATTAATGGAGAACTTGTCTGCTCACTACACTATTTTCCAAGGAGGGGTTGCTATGGTGACAGGCTATGGAAACTTTATCAAAATCCCAGGCTGTTGGAAGCAAGGTCTGGTCCATCGAACTCACATGTCATCCTGTCATGTGGATAAGCTGTCTGAGATAGCAGATGTTGGAGACAAAGTGTGGTTGAAGCTTATTGGGTGAGAGATGAAAAATGATAGGATAAAAGTATCCCTCTCCATGAAAGTTGTCAACCAAGGGACTGGGAAAGGCCTCAACCCCAACAACGCTATCATTGAGCAAGAAGAGAGGTGGAGGCAGTTCTTCCAGTATTGCACTGGGCAGAAGATCACTCTCAAGGCCATCTGGAACACCACCTACAAGAAGTGTGAATGTAAAGGCCGCTTTGCAAAGGACTGTTTCATGCAACCAGGTGGGACTAAATATTCTCTGATACCTGATAAAGAAGAGGAGAAGGAAGAGGCAAAGGCAGCAGAGTTTGAAATGCTTGATCACACAAAGAATTCTTCTAGAAAAAGAAAGAAGGAAAAGAAGAAAAAGAAATATAGAGACCGGAAGTCATCTGACTCTGATAACTCAGTCTGAGATAACTCAGACTCTGAGAGTGATACAGGCAAGAGGGCAAGGCACACATCAAAAGATAGCAAGGCAGCAAAGAAGAAAAAGCACAAGAAGCATAAGGAGTGAGACTGCAAAGAGCAGAGGGGGTGGTTGAGAAAAGGAACCAGGAGTCTCGTGCCGTGCAGCCACATGCCGATAATATAATGAGAATATGGCCTCCCACTCCATGATTTCTCTCCCATTGGAGATGACTTCCCTTCAGGCAGCCGACAAGTTTGGGAGTTAGATGTCAAAAGCATCTGCCTGAATGAGTTGTTTCCTTATCACTCCTGGTCCCTTTGCAAGTGACCCCTACAGCTCACCCATTCATTCACACACTTCCTTCATTCACCAGGAGGTTCTGTTATCCTCTCTAGCTGCCACTGCCAGAGCCTGATTCCTGCCTAAGAGTCCAGGTTAGAGCCACAGTTACTGCTGTGGGGGTGAGCCTGACTGTAGTTGAACAGTGACTGGCCCCTCCCTGTTGGTTTGTCCCCGGCTGGCTGGTGGGCATTCTTTGCTGCATCCAACACAAGGGCAAAGGGAAGGAGACTGGCTATATGAGGGAGAACATGGTAAGAAGTGGTGCTCACTTTTTCCATTCCCCCTTACATGATTCTACTATGCTAGAAGTGACCGTCAGTGGTCACAGCCAGAAAACCGTTGTTTGCAGTGACTAAGCTTGTGTGTGACATTCCACCAGACTACTGAACCATACACCTCAGGCCTAGGTCATTGCTTTACTTTGTATTTGCTATGGTGTGTCTCTGTTGGTTTCACTTCAGGTTTCTGCTTAAATTCCTGGCACTGGAAAAAAAAAAAAAAAAAGACTTGATCACTGATTTGACCTGGTAGCTGGACCCAGGCAAGAGGCTCCCTACTCCTTCCTCTGTCCTTGGAATGTGCACTCCACTTGCCTGCCCCATGCTAGAAGCTGCCCAAGGACTCAGCCTGTAAATAGTAATGTGGTGATGAGTGTTTACATGAAGCCTCGTGTGTACGTGACTCTCCCCAGTTAAAGCCTCTATATAAAATTTTAAGATTTAGCGGGTGGACATGGAAATCTACTAGCCTTATAGCTGTCTAAGACAAGCCTTATGTTTCCTTGTTTTTGAAGCCTGTGGTCTTCCAACCTGGAATGGTCTGCCCTTTCTTTTGTCTCTCCCTGTCCTCTGCATTAGAGGGCTGATTTCAGATTACACCCAGGAAACTCCTGGGGAAGGCTGTGACCCAACACATGCCCATCCCTGAGAGTGCTCACTATTTGGAACATTCTTTACGCATCAAGGCACATATGCTTTGCCTCTGCTCAAAGCAACCTGGGTGATCACTCCCTTGATCACAGTGCCTGAAACTATACCTTTTATTATTGTTTAGGTGTGGCAAAGTCAACAGATCAGGAAATGGCTGTTATTAGAAAAATAGATCCAAGAGTAAAGGACATGAGGGATCACACAGGGAAACACTGGGGTCAGCCAGGAAGTGGAGGTTGGAGGTCTAGGAGGGGGGAAACAGGCAAGAGCCTTTTATTGTGGTTTCCATGGAAAGAAATGGGAGAGGCAGGATAAGCAGTTTTAGAGTCAACTAGTTTGAATAATTTCAGCAGTATCTGGGACATAGAGGCTGTCCTAATGTCTGGCACTTGGCCTTGTGGTGATGAGGGCAAGTGGATAGTGGCCCAGTGTGAAACCACAGTAAAAAATGTGGGCAAGGTTATGGATTCTGGGTAGGTTGCTTTGCATATGAGATGCATTCTCACAAGCTAGTTGTTGGCTATCTCTAGAAATTAGCTAACCTGGGGAAGGGCAGACCCTCCCGGGTCAGCAAAGCCCCAAGTTGTCAACGCATCAGCAAATAAGAGGTGTGCCCCTTCCATGGGATGTGAGTGGCATTCCCAAGAGTTAGTTATGGACCTGGAACTGGAACCCTCTGCTGATATCAAAAGAGAACCTCTGACTTGTAGCCTATGATTAGCACTATGAAACATCCAGAAAAGAACAAGAGTCTTGTCTTTGGAGAAGCCAAACCAAAGAGAAAGTAGCAGGTGCCAAAGGCAGGTGGGAATTCTCCCTGTAGCTATCTGGTGTCTCCAGGGCTGGTCCCCAAGTGCAGGGCCTCTCTAGGGAACCATGAGCCAGGAGCGGGGACATCAACTGACAATGTTTACAGCTTCCCAAACCATAGGGAGGGATCTTCGTTCTACTGCCTCTGGGATCCCCCATAAATGTACCTGCTTCTGACTCCAACATGAATGATCACTCAGCCCCTACTCCTTGAAGTCTGCAATCATTTGTTCCTGGCTGACCGGTTCTCTCACTGCCTCTGGTAAGGAAAATAAATCACCCATTGTTATAGAACCATATAGCCCAGCACTCATGATTTTTAAACAGTTCCCTTCAGTTCTGCATCAGGCACTATTTAATAAAATAAAATACTCCAAGTTCTTGGGTGTATGGACAAAAAGAGAAAGATAACAATGGTACCAATATTCAATGTTCCCATTCTCTTCTACGTGGGTCCAGTGTGGAATACTCTCACAGTTCTGGGTATGCTTTCCCTCCAGATGGTAATGGTTTATGCCATGTACTGTATCATTCAGTTCATGGTTCCACCAACAAGGCCACCATCTTTTCTGTCCTCAGACGAACCAGAGAAGTAAGATTGGTGTTCAGGTCTTCATTTTAATGGGAAGGTGTTAACCTCAGTGTGGCACAGGAAAGCTCTTGCTCCTCACAATATTTTTCCTCTGAAATGTGTTACTCTTTCAGACAAGAGTTACCTTATTTATGTTGAAAACTCCATTGAAAAATACACATTTAATGACAAATATCTTAAATGGTTTATACTACTGGCCTTATCATGTAGCCCAACACAAAATTCTTTTTATTCATAATACTAAGCCAAAAAATACTGTCTTTTCTGAACTCTTGCCTTTGGGAGAAAAAACAACAATGGTAGCAATGTTCGACAGGGAAAAACGGCCCCAAATGAGTCTGACAATTGCTTTATTTATACTACTCAAATACCTAAAGTACTATGATCACAAAGAGAACAGAAAATTTTTCCGAAACCCTATACATTATTCAGTGATTTTTGATCATTTATTATTCATGAGGTGAGATTGGGGAGATGGATCGTTCAAGACAGGAACCAGAAAAAGAAAATTAAAGCCAAAAAATGTGTGCATGTGTGTGTGCATTTAGTTCTTCACAACTTTTATTCAAATGCTTAATACACCCACATAAGCCCCATATGTTGCCTTTGGATACTTACATTGCTCACATTCTTTATTATTTAATCAATGAAATTTATTTTTTAGAGAAGTTTTAAGTTCACAGCAAAATTAAGCAGGAATTCCAGAGTTCCCATGTACCTCTTGTACTCATAAAACCACAGTTCCTATCTATCAACATCCCTGCACCATGCTGGTACATTTGTTATAATCAGTGAACCTACAATGATGTATCATTATCATTCAAAGTTGATAGCTTACATTAGTGTTGTGTATTCTGAGTTTTAAAAGATGTAGAATGGAGTGAGGTGGTATCTCATGGTGGTTTTTATTTGCATTTCCCTAATGAGCAGTGATGTTGAACTTTTTTTCATATGCCTGTTGGCCATCTGTATGTCCTCTTTAGAGAAATGTCTCTTCATATCTTCTGCCCATTTTTTAATTGGGTTGTTTGTTTTTTTGGTGTTGAGTTTCATGAGTGTTTTATAAATTTTGGATATTAACCCCTTATCAGATATATCGTTGGCAAATATATTCTCCCATTCAGTAGGCTTCCTTTTTGTTTTATTAATGGTTTCCTTTGTTGTGAAAAAACTTTTAAGTCTGATATAATCCCATATGTTCATTTTTTCTTTTACTTCCCTTGCCCGTAGGGATGTATCAGTAAAAATATTGCTCCGGGTAATGTCTGCAAATGTACTCCCTATATTTTCTTTTAGGATTTTTATGGTTTCAGGTCTTACATTTAAGTCTTTAATCCATTTTGAATAATGTTGTAAATATTCTGTGGAATGTCAGATGATCATAGGTCTTGTTAGGGAGACCATTTCATGGATGGAGTAGAGGTTTGATCACTGCACTGTATTACTAAAGCGGAGGTGGTATACCTACTGTAATTGAATATATATAGATAGTCACGGGATGTGGATTATACTGTGGAAGAGAGTCAGAGGAAGAGTAATAGATATATATGATATGGGGGGGAGTGGGGTGGTGTATTGGGGGTGGAGGGTTGTCACTTTGAGGGGTAAAATGTATAACTATTGCACTGTGTTGTACACCTGAAACTAATTAAAAATAAAATAAAAAAATAAAATAAAAAGATGTAGAATGACATGTTTCCAACATAAAACCATACAGAATAGTTTCATGCTAGAGAATCCTCTGTGCTCTGCCTATTCATGTTTTCCTCCCTGAACCCTTGGCAACCACTGATCTTGTTACTGTCTCCACAATTTTGCCTTTTCCAGAATGTTATATTTTAATGGTTGGAGTCATACAATATGTAGACTTTTCAGATTGGCTTCTTTCATTTAGTAGTATGTACTGAAGGTTCCTCTATGTCTTTTCATGGCTTCATAGCTCCTTTCTTTTTAGCATTGATAAGTATTCCATTGTCTGGATGTCCCATAGCTTATTTATCCACTCACCTACTGAAGGACCTCTTGTTTGTTTCAAAGTATTGGCAATTATGAATAAAACTGCTATAAACATCTTCATGCAGGATTTTATGTGGACATACATTTTCAGCTCCTTTTATAAGTACCAAGGAGCATAATTTCTGAATCATATGGTAAAATGATATTTAGTTTTATAAGCAGCCACCAAACCTTCCAAAACAGCTGTAATATTTGGCATTCCCACCAAAGATGAATGAGAGTTCCTCCTGTTGCTCCACATCCTTGCCAGCATTTGCTGTTGTCAGTGTTCTGAATTTTGGGCTTTCTAATAGATATATAGTGATATCTCTTTGTTTTTTTAATTGGTAATTCCCTAATGACATATACTTACTTGCCCTCTGTATATCTTCTTTGGTGAAGTGTTTGTTTCACGTCTTTGGCTCATTTTTTAAGCAGGTTGTTCATTTTATTGTTGAGTTTTTTGGGGTTTTTAAAAAGATTTTATTGAGGAATTGGGGAAGGGAACAGCATTAGGGAATCGGGGAAGGGGAACAAACAAGTTGCTGTCCTTTTGTTCTTCAGTCTAGTTGTAGAGGACATTGCTTCACTGGCCCATGTTGGCATTGTGATCATTGTGCTCTTCCCGGGTGAGGCAGATGGGTCGCTGGCCATTGGACAGCCGCTCATGGCGGCTCATGCCAGCTCACACCAGCTGCGGGCCACTCACACTCATGGTAGTTTATGGCAGCCCACTGCAGCTCCACTGCAGCCTACTGTGTCACCAGCGACTCACGGCAGCCCAGCTCCAGGTCAAGATGTTGTTCACCATCTTAGCTGTAGAGGGCGCCGCGTCACTAACCCATGAGGTATCTAAACTGATGGCCCTGCTGCGCAGAAGCTCCCGCTCTCAAGCCAACTCTTAACCAGCGAGCCACTCGACTGGCCCTGAGTTCTTTTAATTTTAAAAATGTTTCAATTCAGTTGACATTCAATATTATTTTATATTAGTTTCAAGTGTACAGCATAGTAGTTAGACGTTTATATACTTTGCACAGAAATCCTCCTGATAAATCTAGTACTTTGAGTTTTAAGACTTTTTTGTATATTTTGGAAACAGTCCTTTATCAAATATATCTTTTGCAAATAATATCTCCCAGTTTTTAGTTTGTCTTCTCATTCTCTTGACATTGTCTTTTGCAGAACAGAAGTTCTTTATTTTAATGAAGTGCAACTTAACAATTATTTCTTTCATGGTTGTATCTTTTGGTTTTGTATCTAAAAAGTCATCATCATACCCAAGGTCGGCTAGGTTTTCTCCTTTGTTATCCACTAGGAGTTTTAAGCCTGTGATCCATTCTGAGTTAATTTTTGGAAATAGTATAAGGACTGTGTCTACATTTATTATTTTGCATGTGGATGTCCAGTTGCTGCAGCAGCATTCATTGAAAAGACCATCTTTTCTCCATTGTATCATCGCCTTTGTTCCTTTGTTAAAGATCAGTTGACTAAATTTATGTGGGTCTATGACTGGGTTCTCTATCGTGTTCTATTGATCTTTAAAAATTCTTTTGTGAATATCACACTACCCTGCTTACTGTTTTGTTTTGTTTTCATGTTTCTTATTGCCACTTTGATCAGGTTTTTATTTAAAATTAGCTGTTCAGAGTGATTTGATTTGACCTTTACAGGATAAACAAATGTCAGTTTATGTCGTTCTGCCACAGGCTTTTTTCTTCTGTGGTGGGTTTCTTTCCTGTGGGCTTCTTCTCAGTTGCTGGTTTCTTGGTAGCTGCAGACTTTTTTCCCACTTCGTAACGCCAACAGCCTTCTTTCCTATCTTCCCTGCCACTGGCTTCTTGCCTGGAACCCCTTTCTCATCTGATTTGGCTTCTAGCACTGCTGCTTGTGATTCTTGGCTTGGTGAAGAATGGTGTTCTGGTGCATGGTCTTAGCATGTGGGTTTAGCTTCAACATGATTCTCAGGTTTTTCAGTGGATTCTTCTTCAGGACTCTGTGATTAATCTTGTGTGGTGCTCAGGGCTCTTTGGATCTCTGGGCTTTTCAAGATTCTGCTAAGGTCTGCATTGAACATCTTGTGCATGGGAAAGTTATAGTTACTCTTGAAGGAGGTAGCTTTATGCCAAGTGCCATACACACCATCCAACCAAATGCAGAGATTGCCCACATGACCACCGAGAGCACGTTTCAAAATGTTTAGTTTGTTTTCATTAAGCAGAGTAATTCCAGGGATGTTTATGAAGGCTTTGATGATGCTATTGTCCTCATTATAGATGATTCAAGGTCTCCTGCACTAGATCCGACGATGGTTTCTCCTTTTGCCATTGCCAGCTCTCATTCGCTGAGAGGTATTGACCTTTTTGATATCATTCCAGGCTTTAAGTTTCTTAAGGAGCAAAACAGCATCCTTGGTCTTCTTGTAGCCTTCAGCTTTATCTTCAACCACCAAAGGAAGTTCAAGAACTTCCTCAATATGATGATCTTTAGACACGACAGTGCTGGGAAGGCTGAACAGCCAGGGCAGAGCAGATGGCATGTTGCTTCTGTATTGTGTTCACTCTGCAGTGCCAATGGCACCAGGTTTTGCTTGGTGCAAACATGAAGCCTCCACTACACATGTTGCCTAAAGCATGCTGGCCAGAGTGATGAGTCCCATTGCTTGAACTCTGGGAATTCAAGCCACAGCTATGCCAGCACCCCACAACTCAGCACTAGTTTGACCTGCTAATCCATTGACAGCATAGGGCTGTCTATTGTTTTAGTGCAAGTTGGTGTAAACAAAGTTCACAATATCTGGTTCAATGGGGGCCTTGAACACAGAGGCAAAGTGACATTTTCCCCAGATGATTCTCCCTTTTCAGAGTACACCAATATCAGTAGAGGAGCACATGCAATGGTGGGGAGAGGAGACGGCCATGTTCCTCTCAACTCAGTGGCTCCCACATGAAAAGTCTAATGTAGCTTTATAGTTCTTGAAGTCGAGTACTATCAGTCCACCGATTTTGTTCTTCTTCACTATTGAGTTGGCTATTCTGGGCCTGTAGCCTCTCTATATAAACTTTAGAATAAATTTGTTAATATTCATAAAATAGCTTGCCGAGATTTTTGTTGGGATTTTGTTAAATCTATAGATCAAGTTAGGAGGAATTGTCATCTTGACAATATTGAGTCTTCCTACTTATAAACATGGAATATTTCTTCATTTATTCAGTTCTATGTGGATATTTTTTCATCAGAGCTTTGTAGTTTTCCTTTGATAGATTTCTGTTATGGACTAAATGTTTGTATTCTCCCAAATTTATGTTGAAACCCTACCTCTCAGTGTAATGGTATTAAGAGATGGGATTTTCGAGAGGTAATTAAAATTAGATGAGTTCATGAGGACGAAACCCCCATGAATGGGATTCATGCTCTTTTAAGAGTCACAAGAGAAGTTGCTTCTTGTCTCTGCTTTTTATCATGTGACAATACAAGAAGGAGGTACTCTGTAACCTAAACACTGTCCTCACCAGAACCCAACCATGCTGGCACCCAAATTTCAGAATTTCAGCCTCCAGAACTACGAGTACTAAATATCTTTCGTCTATAAGCTACCCAGTCTATGGTAGTTTGGTAGTTTGTTATAGTAGCCTGAACAAACTAAGACAGTCTTGCATGTATTTTGTTGGATTTATACCGAAGTACAGTAATATCTTGGTTTGTGAGCACAATTTGTTCCAGGAACAAACTACTCATATTGCAAGACATCGTTTGTTTACCACATTAAAATGTATTAGAAGTGTTTGCTTGTCTTGCAGAATACTCACAAACCAAGTCACTCGCAATCCAGGGTTTTACTGTATTTAATTTTTTGGATGCTAATGTAAATATTATTGTCTTTTAAAATTTCATTGCCGGTATATAGGAATGTGACTTTTGTATATAACCTTGAATCTTGAAATCTTGCTATAATCATTTATAAGTTCCATGAATATTCTTGTCAATTCTGTCAGATAGCCTATGTAGAAGATCATGTCGTCTACAAATAAAAAAGTTTTTCTTCTTCTTTCCCAATCTATATGCCTTTTATTTCATTTTCCTGTCCTGCTGCATTACCTGAGATTTCCATCATGATGTTGAAAAGCAAAGGATATCCTTGCCTTCTTCCTGACCTTTGAAAGAATGCTTTGAGTTTTCCACCATTATGTGTCATGGGGTCCAGCTGTCAGGGCCTTTCAGTTAGGAAATGTTTACAGGCTTTGGAGATCCACCTGCCCCACCCCCTTGGGTAGGATAGAGGGAAACAACAACTTGTTGATGTACATTTCATGTCAATTACTTGTAAGTTTCTTTTCTGTGCACATGTGTGCTGGCACCATGCTGCTATTGTTTTTGTATAAAGACCCCTGCTCCCATTTTGGAGCTCTCCCTTTCTCTGGCCCCAGCCTCGAATAAATAAAGAGTTATTGCTGCATTTATGGCACACAGTCTGCCTCATGCCTTCTTTCAGCTGGGCATCTCACCACCCAGAGGGTCCCTGATTGACACCCTCGGACCCGACAAGTGTGATGTTACCTGTACATTTTTTGTAGATGTTATTTATTAAGTTAGGGAAGTTCTCCTCTATTCTTAGTTTGCTGAGAGTCTTTATCATGGAACAGTGTTGGATTTTGTCAAATGCTTTTTCTGCATCTATTGTGATAATCATGTGATTTTTCTTTCTTCTTGATATGATAGATTACACCAGTGGGTTTTTGATTGTCACCTACCTTGCATACCTGAGATAAATTCCAGTTGGTGTGGTCATTTTTTTGGTGTAATTCTTTTTTTATACATTGTTGGATTCAATTTGCTAATATTTTGTTGAAGATTTTTGCGCCACTATCTTTTTACACTAGAATAGTGGCTCTCGACCAGAGAATTTGAAAATGTCTAGAAACATTTTTCGTTGTCACAAGTTGTGAGGAGGTGATGATATTGACATCTAGTAGGTATAGGTCGCAGATGCTGGGAAGCATCCTGCAGTGCACAGGAGAGGCCCCCACAACAATTATTCCACAAAAAATGTCATGCCAAGAATAAGAAACCCTGTGCTAGAATGTGTGCTTCTATTGTTAGTAGGTGGCCTTATTTCTCATTCAAAGAAAACACTGGACATGGGTCTGAGCAAAAGTAAAAATGCTACTCTTCTAGAGATCTCTATTTTCAAGCAAAATACATGTATCTCCACTCCCTAATTCCCAAGAGGGCTGCTTGTAATCTAAGTCAAGTCACAGTGGAGAAACCCAGCTTTCCCAATAGCTGATGTTAACATTTCTTCCTCACATACTAACAATTAGAAGCACATTCCTTTCACATGTTCAAACTGACCAATGAATAAATATCTGAAAGATATTTTGAATGACAGGCTTCTAGCTCTACAGAAACCAGAAAACTGACCTTAAGAGAGAGAGGTATTGGAGCTACCAGTGTGTCATGTGTCATAGATCTATATGCCAACTGGTTTTATTTGTGTATTCTCTAAATTTCTGAAGTCAGAGCTTCTGCATGTTCACGCAGCAGAAGCATAATGTGGACCATTTGAGGAAACATTGGTTATCTAGTAAGCCATCACTGGGCCCTTATCTTAGCATCACGTACACTATTTTTGAGGTATTAAGTGTTATTATAGTTACATAAATCATCTCTTAAGTGAGAGGAATTGTTATTTTTGTTTTTGGCAATCCCATATAGAAGAAATGTTACCTCATGATCTATTATATAAGGGAAAGAATACGTTAGTACTAATAGTTGGACCTAGGCCCTTAGTGTACAGAGTGAAGACAGAAGAGAAGGGTCCTAATTGTAAATCGAAACTCCATTCAGGCACTAAACAGATTGAAAAGACATTAAGAAAACAGTTCTCTGACTCTACAGTGACAGTCCTGGTCTGAGTAATGATCACTATTTGATTGATGTGACATAATTTGAGAGGTTCTAAGAAAGTTCCATTTCTTCAAATGTCCTTGGACTTCCTGCTTCAAATACTCTTCTAGATTAATTTGGGGAATGAAAGTAACCAGGAATATCTGAGCCTTTATTTAAAAACAGACAACTACAAGAGTGGTCCCACTTTGAGCCTTACCCAACAGTGTTGTTCCTATAATGGGAGAGATAATAGAAACTAAGGTAGAAAAATTGCCAAGGCAAAGTTGACACTATTTACTCTGGAGTCAGTCTTAGAGCTCAGCCTTGGAGAGGAATGAAGAAAGAAGAGAAACAGTTTTGCCTACTAGTCAGATGTACCTGGGAGAGGATACCACTGATGAGTGAGGGGTAAAAATGGTGGAGTGATCATTATGTGTTTGTGGGGGTGTCAGGAGAGAAAGGCTGAAAGGGATGAGAGGCTGAAGACTGTCTGGGACTGAAAATGCTTATATGAAAAAGGTAGGTTTCCTACCACTATGGACTGAGAGTTGGTTTTCAAGAAAAAACATAATGAATGAAGCTTAAGGGTTCTACTAATTATAGAAAACTCTGAGAGAAGAGATTTGTATAGCCCTCATTTGCATATGATTAGCAGGATTAGGACAGACAAGCCCCAAGGTTCACAAGGGAGAGACACAGTGTACCACTTAATAATGCTTGCCTTATGTAAGCAACTAATACTGGAGGTTTATGGTAATAAGAAAAACACATTGTGTGTGTGAATCAATTGCCACATCTAGTGGTGAGTTACCCATTAATTGTTATTGTGTAAAATTTCACACTTCCAGAGAAAAATACATATTGGTGAACTGTGTTAGGAGAGGTCTCCTCTAAATGGAATCATTACCCTTAGGAGTAAGGTAGAGCCACAGCCTCTCCAACACTTGTTATTATTTGTCTTGTTGATGATAGCCATTCTAACTGGTGTGAGGTGATACCTCATTGTGGTCTTGATTTGCATTTCTCTGATAGTGATTGAGCATCTTTTCATATGTCTATTGGCCATTTGTATGTCCTCTTTGGAGAAATGTCTATTCAGTTCCTCTGTTCATTTTTTAATTGGATTGTTTGGGGTTTTTTTTTGTTGAATTGTTTGAGTTACTTATATATTTTGGATATTAGCCTCTTATTGGAGGCGTTGTTTGCAAAAATCTTCTCCCATTCAGTTGGTTGCCTCTTTATTTTGTTGATGGTTTCTTTTGCTGTGCAGGAGCTTTTCAGTTTGGTATAGACAATAGTTTAGTGGTTACCAGAGGGTAAGGGGTGGTGGGGGTAGTAGATGAAGGTAAAAGGGATCAAATATATGGTGATGGAAGAACTGATTCTGGGTGGTGAACACACAATGTGATATATAGATGATATATTACAGAATTGTCACCTGAAACTTATGTAACTTTACTAACAATTGTCACCCCAATAAACTTTAATTAAAAATAAAAGAG
This sequence comes from Aselliscus stoliczkanus, assembly GCA_033961575.1. Classification (NCBI taxonomy): domain Eukaryota; kingdom Metazoa; phylum Chordata; class Mammalia; order Chiroptera; family Hipposideridae; genus Aselliscus; species Aselliscus stoliczkanus. The sequence continues at coordinate 75,238,755 of CM066729.1, forward strand.
TAAGGTAGAGCCTATCAGCTCTAATTTTCATAATAATACTTGTTTTAATTATATACATATAATTTATGAAGAAAAGGATTTACTGATATAACACATTTTTTGAATTATTTAATCAATACATTCTTGCTCTCAGTAATAGCTAGTTCCTAGTCTTCCCATATTTTCCCCATCCATTGAATCAATGGAGTAATTTCTTAGATTTGAGTCTGAAAGCTGACATCTTTGAATCCCTGGGGAGAAAACAAAGTTTAAGATAAAAATTTCCTGAAAAGAAAATTTGAACTAAATTTAAAAATATTTCCTTTATAAAGAAAGCCAACATCTGGTCTTAGAGTTTTACTAAAGTTGATGTTCCATGTCTCTATTCTACCATGAAAAAACCAAATAGATATTATTCTTACAGTATAGGACATTTTTCTTCTAATGGTGTTCTTGAGGCATCAGTGTTGTGACCTCCTAGACAAAGTTTTCACTGTTCAAGTACCTGTCTTTCTTATATGGGGAAGAACTAGACAGTAGGTCTGAGTCTGAGGACATCATCCTAAGAGTTGTTAATGAGGGAAGAAAGTGGTGTGTCAATCCTGGTCTTAGATCTGGTCGTAGATCTTTTATAGTGCTTCTCCATCCTCCTCTCTCCCATCATGTGCATTCCTGGTATCAGTCCAATGTCACCTTCCCATAGATCCCCCTCTTCCAGGCTGTTATATTAGAAATGGAGTTAGTCATCATTGGCTCATTTCCTCCAAAGACTCGAACAGAAGAATAGAGGTCTAATTGCTATCGCTTAAAGATTCGATGTCATGTAATAAATCAAACATTCTTCTGGCTGGGACATGATGACCAATACAAAGTCACCTTGGATGCATGACACATTTTTTTGGGGAAAACATGCTCATCTTTGGAAACTTAAACATTTGCTTCTTTTTTATAGGGAAAATTATTAGGAATTTCTCCACACACACAAAAAAATCTCAATAAATTAGGTGACATCTGACTTACTTTTTCTTCAAAGTTTACCTATACATTTTAATAATTATAAACACAAGTTAAAGAAGTACAGTATGAATCCATACATAATGTACTGATCTTTGTTAAGGAATCATGGAATGAATATAAAGGAGGAAGATTAAACAAGAGAAAGTAAAAATGAAAACAAAAGGAAATCCAGGAAAGGAATAAAAACATAGGAAGAACTTCTGGTCCAGGTAATATAGCATAGACTAATTTTTTTCCTGCTAAGTATAAAAACTATCAACCCTGGAAAAAACACAACAAGGAGAACTCTGAATAGTGGAAAGAAGAAGCCAAACCCCAGAGCTAGAGGAACAACACAGTGACAGTGTGTCTCACAATGCACTTCCCAACAGAAGGTCATCGAAGTTCAGAGTTTCCTGACCTCAACCTAATAATGGAAGGTGGCCCCAGTAGGCTCAGTCTTCCCTCAGAATGAATGGGAGCTCCACTGAAATTGTAGGCAAGCCCAGCAGCACCAGCAAGGACTATCATCAGGGAACCTCACTGACAATAAGTGACAAAGGATGAACTCTTTCTCTTCACTGATTCTGAGATGTCCCATTCTAATGAGAGACATCAGGGAGCCAAACGACTTTAGCAAGAGGGATCTACCACAAGGATCCCAGGGTAGGAAGCTCTCTTCCACACTTACAGACATCACATGGCTCAGCCTGGGGAAACTTCTGAGCTCTCTCATCAAATGCACATATCTACTTTGAGCTTTCTCAAACAGTCTTGTGTGTATAATGAAAAGGGCAATGGAACCTAATGAGAAAACACTCACAAAGGTAAATTTTATTTACATCATTATTTACTCTGTCAAATGTGGAGCCAAGCCCTGGAGGGGAGAAGGGAAGAAGAATGAGTTTCCTGAGAGAAGGTACTCTGAGAAGTAGATAGTAAAAAATCTGAGAAAGTAAGGATGTCCTTGGGATAAAAGGATTGGGGTAGTCAAGGTGCATTTAGTGCTCTGAGGACCGTTGGAGACCCAGCGTGCTTAAATGAAAGTGCCTAGATGAAAAAGATAGGTTTCCTCTATATATTGGCTGAGGGAAGTTATCTGTGGAGAATGCTCAGATGAGTGAGGCTTACATGGGGAAATACAAAGCATAGAAAGTTATCAAAGAAGACTAGGACATCCCTAATTGACATTGAGACAAGCTAGAAATAGGGTTCACATAAAGGAGAACAACTGATGGAAGCTCAGTGTCTGGCTCATCTCAAGTAGACATCTAAAGACATTGAACGGGGAAGTGTGAGAAAATTCAGCACTGCAGTAGTAAATATATGTTTTAAACTAATCATACTAATGTTTATGCCTGATCAACTCCTAATACTGGTGTAGGGACAATGCAGCCTTAGAACAAAGTGATCATCTCTCAGCTCTGGTTTTCAAAACTGTCATCTTTGAGTCTAACTGGTAGTACAAAACACTTATTCTCATGGACTCCCAGAATGGAAAAAGAAATAAGCTGCATTTTAAAATATGTCGAGCTTAATAGGGAATTCATGAGATCCAGCTGTAGAATAGCACAGCTTTTTACCTATTATTCAGCTGATATGAGGGGCATACAAATCTGACCAAAACTTTTGTCTTTTGGCAACCCAAAAGACCATTAGATCACATCTAAGGTGGGATGGGATCTTTTGGAAAGGCTCTTACCCTTAACTACATGGGCAATCTGAGGGAAGTCCTATACCCTGGCCTCAAATAAGTAGGCTGGTTATTTGGTAGGGTAGATCTTTGAGATTATTTAAAACCTATTCAGTTTTTATTGAAAGGGTACAGTTGGAAGATGACCATGTGATGAGAGAGTCATCTAGTGCGGAGGACCTGCCTCCACTGACCAGGGTTCGAGAAGGTGTACACGGCGTCGGCGGTCGATAAACAGACAGAAACTGTTTGTTGCAGTAAAAGACAGAAAATGGAGAGAGAGCGTGCTCCCCAGTTTATTTGTTACAGGCTTATATACATTCTTTTAGGTAGGGGTACGTGCAAGGGTACGTGTAACATAGCAAGAAAATATGCATTGTCTCAGTGAAAAGTAGATCATTAACTATTTACCCGAAACCTACAGGTCAGTAACACCTTAGGGAGTCAGTTTCTCAATACAATTTTTCTCCATTAACCCTGATAGCCATCTTTCTTTTGTGTCCTGAGGAACTGGCCGTCCTCACCACATACCTCAATGAGTAATAAGCACCCTCCAGGTGTGGAAAGAAACAATGAAAGCAGGAAAACAAGTTTATGCTTCACCAAGCCCACTAAAGCCAGCTTGCAAGCCCCTCAATATTGGGGACCATGGCCCTCAACAATCTAGGGTCAGCAGAGTTGTAAACCCTCACCCTGCTGTGTTACCCTTCACCAACCACTGAAAGTGGGAACACCAAGGACTGCTACCGTGACTATAAGTGCCCTCTAAATAAATGTTTGAGTTGGGTCCCAACAAGCATCAACTAATCCTGACTGAAACAAATACAGACTTTTAGGGTGTGTGGTGGACTGGGCCTGATTAGAATGAGCATGAGCCATTATCCAGACCTAAAAATGATAGGACTTATCAGGACCTAATGTATATTACACCTAGCATATCCACTGAAGAACTTCTTCATGATCTCCACCACTGCTAATCATATTCATTCGCCATTCCATCTTAGAGGAGGGGTGACTGGCATCTGAGCAGAGCTGGGATGGTACCACCTTCTGGACACAGCACAGGAAAGCATCCCTGAACCAGTGAACTTGAAAGGTAACCTAGCCTCAAATCTATATAAACCATATTCTTGAGCTTAAAAATGTTTATACTTATTAGGTATTGACCTAGTGTCTTAAGGGCCCTGGCTAATCAGGAAGTGGACTGAATAGATTGCCATGACACTTAAAATACTGGGGCAGGGCTGGCCAAGTGGTGCGGTGGTTAAGAGCTGGCTTGGGAAGCCAACAGCCCTGGTTCAGATCCCACATATGAGGGCTAGTGACACTGCCCTCAAAAAAAAGAAAAAAACTGGGGCAAAACTTAAGTACCTGGTATCTTTAAGGGTATAATAGCATTAATATAATGTTCCTTTTATGCATGGGAGTAATAAGTGCCACAGAACATAAAATAATTCCAACTCTATCAATAAGAGTAGGTAGAATAACAGTATTTAGCTCCCTTTCTCAAGGATGAATTTGTTTGTGGCAGGTGAATTTTTGACTGGATTCCAGTCTAATCACCTTAGAACAATGGTTGGATATGAGGTAACTGAGCGGCATCAACTTCTATAATGTTCCCAGGTATGTGAGCAGCTGAAATCATCACTTGGTTGTAAATCATAACCATGTCTAGCCCTTCAAATAAAAATGAGCTCTGGTGCAAACATTTGTCATTTGGGGATACACACCTAGAAATGTCTGTGATCAATAGGCACATTATCACTGTCAAAATGGATATTAAACCTCCCTCCCCAGGTAACTCTCAGTTCAGTGATCAGGCCATGGTTTAGAGCAGAACAACCAGAATGACCATCAGACATAACTGGAACCATCTGACAGTAACAAAGGATGTCAATGAACAAAAAGCACTGGAAGTGGGGGAAGCCTTGGTAAAATGCCCTGTAGCACCCTAGCTTCGATAAATGCCTTTTATTCTTTTTTTGTTATGAATGATTTACCATATGGCTTAATTATTTTTGATGCTACAAGTCTTTGGCCTCAGGCCTTCTTGAAATAATTTTACTGCCATAGAATTGTAACTAAGGTTTTCCTGTAGAATGACCAAGGAATCATTTTCCATTGACTACTCTGAAATAAAACAAATAAAATGATAAACTAGTTGGGGTATTACAAACAGGATTGACAAAAAAAAAATGAAAAAACATAAACTTGAGATATTTGTATGATCACTGTATGCCTCAACTACAAAATAGGGGTAGTAATAATCCATACCTCACAAGGATGTTGAAAGGATAAGATAGATAATATATGTAAACTATTACATAAATATTAGCTTTAATTGTTTATATAATTAAAATATATTTAAACAGTATTTTCCAAAGTTCCAATTCAGATCCTAGTATATAGTAAGTGCTCTAGAGTATTATTTATCTCACCAAAGGTACCACTTCAAAAATATTACTGTGCCTTATCATTGACATTAATCTTCTCTTTCTTCTCTACACCAAATCATCACTTTTTCTACTGCAGACAGTAGTGGATCTAGCAGACTAAGGCTTTCATCAAGCAAGGAGATCAGGCAAGGAGATGGGGAGTTATGCCTGGGATCTGCCCATTTATCACTGTGGGAAAGATAAAGAAGACATTTCTGAAGCATTAACTTATGAGCCTAGAATTCTAAATTACATCACCTATAAATTCAAGCTCCCCCTGAGTGAGACTTATACCTGAGCTTTGAGAGCTGAAGAATAATGGTGTTATTTATCTGCTAGGCCCTGGTGGATGGCAGAGATCCCAGAATTAACACTGATAATCAACACTGCTAAAGAAGCACTGATCACTCTAAATCAGTTCCAGGTATTTTATCTGGTGACAATCTCTGTTGTATTATTCAGACAGGAAACAAGAGTGCCACCAACAGGAAATTCCTTGGTTATAGCTTGTTTTGTTGGCTTCAGGTGGTTTTCAGGGGTGGTACTTCTTTTTCTCTCCTCAGGAAAAGCAACTGTGGTTAGCTGAATTTTTTTAACTCCTCATTGGTGATGTTTTGCTTTTTGTTTCCTCCTTGGGAATTTAACATCCCATGATGGTTGAAATGTAAATCCACAGTGTTAGAAGAAAATTGGAATCACTTTTTAGTGTTGGTTATGATAGAAGAAATACTTTTTTTTTTTTTTTAAGAAACATTTTTTTTTCCTTTTAAATTAATCTGTCTAGTTAGTGACTGGAAAGAATGACAGGTTTTAAAAAATCTATTGCTCTCTAAGGAGAAATACTATAGATTTTAATAATATTAATTCTTTTAAATCACCAAATGAAGCTCAGACTAAATTGAGTGCATTCCAAATCACCCAATGACTATTAAAGAAATGCCTCAGCAGAAGGAATATCCCTTAAAATTCAAGATAAACTAACGGCATGAAACAAATGATTTCCTAGCATTCTAGTTAAAATGAAGGCACAGAAATTCTGAAACAAGGATACTGGAAATGTGCCTGATTTTGGATATTTTAACCAGGAACCAGCTAGGAGATTTTTGAGGAGTTGCAGTCTGAAAAGGGTAAGGATGTCAGCAGAGCCATTGGCTGGACATGGCCTCCTCCACACAAACACTTACTGAAGGACGCTAGTCCTTGTCAATGCCATGTCAGGCACAACAGAGGAAAGAATCATAGTGTGAGTCCTTTACTGGGAGTGCTGAAAATTTGCTTGAAGAGCTTACAATCAACCCAATTGCAGTAACTGAAGTGGAGAATCAAGAGCAAGTTCAGAAATAGAAGCCATGATTTGGGTTCAGATCTGAGGCAACATAGATGACAGGAGACAATGATGGAGTGTCAAGAAGAGAGAGAAGACCTGAGCTCCAGTCTTGGCTCTGCCACTGGCTTTGAACAAGTGCCTTAAACTCCCTGTGCTTCTGGTTCCATAGCAGATGAGTACAATGTGGGGTGAAGGCATGAGCATGTCTTAGGAAAGTCAGTGCAGTTGTCCTGCCAGGTGCCGGGCTCCTCTCTCTTCTTTTCTGATACATTGTAAGAGATCCACAGGTGACTCCATATATCTTAGAATCCCAAAGAAAATGGGACATTCTTGAGTTGATGAACAAAATAAAACCTCTCTTGTTTAGGAGTTTACTATCTTAAGGAAAAAATAAACAAAGAAACAAAGACAAAGACAAACAAAAACTTGTAATGCTTAAGTGTTGAACGTTATGCTGTGATTCATGCCATTGAGTTCACCATTGAGGTGTATGTAAGGATGCTACACAAGTAACTATAAAATTGAAAAATACCTGCCTTAACAATAGGCTTTCAGCCTTAGTAGCAATCACATGCAAATTAAAATAAGACAACATTTTAATTTATCATATAGGCAAAAATTTAAAAAAATAATATTATCCAGTGTTAAATTGGATGTATAAGGAAACGAGAGCACTTTCACATCAGTGAAGCTGATTCTGCTTTTTCTAGACTGACATTTTGACAATTTTCAAAAGTTCTTTATATAGGGCATGTCCTTTAAACCAACAATCTCATTTCTAGAAATTTCTCCTGAGGAAACAATTGGACAAGAGTCCCCAAATATATATACGAGCATTTTACTGTAATACAATTTAAAAGAGTGAAAAATATAAACCTAAATAACCATTAATAGATTAGGTAAATAAATTAAAAACATACAAAATGAATACCACACAGCCATTAAAAATAAAGATCAACATTAAATTATTTATACACCAACCTGGGTGGCTCTGGGTGATTAAATTTTGATTATAATTTTTTTTGTCTTTACCTGTTTTTAACATTTTTACAGTGACTGCCTATGATAAACCATTGACTTAACTATATGAAAGAATTCTTGTGAGGATGAGAAACAATTTAAGTAAAGTGACTAATATAAAGCCCTTCTCATAGTAGACTGTCAGCTAGCAAGAGCTCTTATTATTTTCTCATCAATTAGGTGGACTTGTGGGCACACGAACCCAGGTCCCATGTGATGATTGAAGATGGGATTAATGCTTCTACTTTCAGTGCCTCTATTTCTCTTTTAGATCAGTTGTCAAAATATTTGTAATCGAGTTTCTATTTACTCATGAAAACTTAAATGGCCCCTGTAACTCTTATTTCAAAGGAAATGAGAGCTTATGCTTATTCTTGGACTTTTATTTTATTTATTTATTTATTTATTTATTTTTATTTTTATAATGCGGTTATAGGCGAGCGAATGAGACGAAGCCACCATTTGCCTCAGTGACGTAGAACTAACTGTTTTTTATTTTTATGTTTCTTTGCTTGAAGCCACTACCAAAAAGTTGTCTATAGCCAATATGAGGGTTAAAAAGCAAACACCTAACCGTTAGGAAAAAGAGTGGTATTTGATCTTTTACTATTAAAATTTTAATTAAGAAAACTAAGGAACCACAAGTTTCTCTGTGATGTGTGAACCACATTCTAGAAATGCACAATCTTTTGACAAAAAGTTGACACCAGCAATATTTAACAAGGCCAGTAGGTCACAGGACACCATCATCTTGTTTTGAGCTGAATTTATTCAATAATCTAAAGACAAATTGAACAGGAGTATCATCTCTGTAGCCATTAAGAATTAAGAAGGTTTGAGGGGGAGGGGCAAGATGGCGGCTGTGAGGAGGGCTCCATGAAATCTCCCCTGGAAATATCCACAATTTGAACTTCTAATACGCTTCAAAGAGACATCTACTCATCACACAGAGCAACTAGGAGTTCCACACAAGGATTGCTGGAAGGTGGGCAGGCCGGGCGAGTAGGGGAAGAAGGCGGCGAGACACGTGAGGTGCAGCCCGCACCCGCGGCTGCTGAGTCACGGGATCAGTCTCTGTGCCCACTGGGTCCCGCGGAGCGCAGAAGCCTGAAACCTGGGAGCAGGGGAAAACAGAGGACTCACTCGCGGAGAAGGAGCGCGCGCTGGGCGGAGACGCAGGTCCGGAGAGACGGAGCGGGGATCTGAGCCTCGAGGCAGGGGGCTTGCAGTCCCTTAAACCCCGGCAGTCTCTTCAGGAGAGCAGCAGGAGCACCGCGGGCGCGCGCCGGCTCCAAGGCAGAAGCCTGAAACCCGGGAGCAGGAGAAAAAGAAGACTCACTCGGACACGCAGCGCGCCGGGCAGAGACGCAGGTCCCCGAGAGACGCGGAGCGGGGATCTTGGCCACATTGTAGGGTGCGCGCAATTCCCTAATTCCCGGCAGACCCTTTGGGAGAGCAGCAGGAACTCCGCTGGAGCATAAGAGGCAAAGACCTTAGCTTAAAACAGTGTTGGAACTGTGGCTTTGTTTATTTTTATATTTTTTTTCCCTTTTTCTACTCTTGAACAGAAAGCAAAAAAAAAACCCAATAACTCACCCACTCCCACAAACTTTGTCCCCCGCCAAGACAGTCTTAAACTGACTCCTGAAGGGAGCAATAGGGGCAGACTAGGAAGATATCCTTACCTGCAGGGGGTTGAGAATTTCCACCCAGTAAAGGCAGCAGAGTGAGACTACCTACCCCGCCCCCACCTTTAGGCAAGGCTTGGGAGGCAGGGCAGGTTCACCTGCTGAGGCACTAATTAACAGATTCTTAGCAGCAGGCTTTTGGTAGTGAGGAATTCTTTAATTCTCCACGGGAATTCTTTAATTCTCCACGGCTGTCAACCCAAAGGGTGCCCAGAGACACTCATTGAGCCTTTGGGGGTGCAGCCTGCTTTGGAACAGGCAAAAGCAAAAAGGCAGTGACTTTGTAAAAACCACCAATCACACGTCACAACCACACTCAAGTACAGCAAACCTGCAGTGCCAGGATCACGCTAGGCATCAGGTGGCCTACTGTTCCCACAAGACGCACAGGAATTTTTGTACAGTAGACAAACTGAAGAGAGCTTGGTGGACTTGAGCCTAGACCGGCATGGGTATTTTTGGTTTGTTTGGTTTTATTCTGTTTTGTTTTCCCTTTATTGGCTGCTTATCTTGGTTGTTTTTGGCTTTTATTTCTATTTCATTCTAATCATATTGTAGTTTTTAATATAGGCATATATATATATATATATATATATATATATATATATATATATATATATATATGTATATAGGTGAGTGTATGTCCATATATATGGGTGTGTAGACAAATATATATATATATATTTTTTTTTTTTCCTTTTTTCTTTTTCTTTTTCTTTCTTTTCTTTTTCTTTTTTCCCCACCCTCACTTTCTCTCTTATTTTATTCATTCTTCTCATTGCTATACTTTTCCTCTTTTCCTTTTTTCTGCAAATTTTATTTTTTTAATTTTTCTTACTTTTTTTATTATTATTTTAGTTTATTTTTATTTTTTATTCTTTAGGTATAGCTAATCGGTTTCTCATGATTATTCTATTTTTTATTTTAGGATATTGTATTTTATTTTGTTTCCTCTTCTGTTATTATTGAGTATGTGGTTTTTGTTTTGTTTCTGTTTGTTTTCTTCATTAGTATGATTGATATTTCTGTACAAGTTGACTGTAGTTTGATGGTTGGTTTTTTTACTTGTGCGAGCATTTGGTTTCCTTTGGTGGCTGCGGAGGTTGTTCTTGTTGATCTGTTATGCTCTAAAATCACTCTGCAGCAGTGGGTCCAAACAAACAGACACAAGAATCATCATACCCGGAGGCCAACTTTAGATAAAACTAGAGCATTTCTGGGTTTGACATACAAGAGTCACACCCAAAAAGAAGTTGCTACAGGTACTAAGACCCATAGGGTCCAAGTTTCATCAGAGGGGTCAATCCTCTCACAGCAGCTCATAAACTGCAGAAGCTGCTGATCCTCACAGCTAATCAATCTGGGAGTCAATCCCACCTACTGACAAACCAAAAGTAATCAAAACTAAAACTTCAACAAGTGAGGATGCACGACACAAGGAACACCTCAGATACAAGCACAGGAGACTAGGGAGACTGAGTAATTCAAATATAAAGGACACACACCATATAAGTTTACCCAGAAAAGACTGAGAAATATGGGGGATCTATCTGTTATATTGAAGCAAACACAAAGAGTAAGCCAGAATGGGGAGACAAAGAAACATAATACAAATAAAAGAACAGAAGAAACTTCCTGAAACAGTGGAAATAGAGGAAATAGAGGTAACCAACCTATCGGAGACAGAGTTCAGAACACTGATTATTAGAATGTTCAAGGAAATTAATGAAAATATAAAGAAGGATAGAGAAATCATGAAAAGCAACCAGCTAGAACTTAAGAACACAATTACTGAATTAAATAACAAACTTGATGGAATCACTAGCAGACTGGATGAAGCAGAAAATCGAATCAGTGACTTAGAAGACAAAATAGGAGAGATCACCCATGCGGAACAACAAAAAGAAAAAAGAATGAAAAACATGGAAAATAGTTTAAGAGAGCTGGGGGACAACATCAGATGCAATAACCTAAGCGTCATTGGAGTACCAGAAGGAGAAGAGAGGGAGCAAGGGATTGAGAATATATTTGAAGTAATAATGTCTGAAAACTTCCCTAACCTGGCAAAGGACAGTGAAATACAATCCCAGGAAGTGCAGAGAGTTCCAACCAGGATGATTCCAAACAGGCCCACTCCAAGACACATTATAGTGAAAATGGCAAGGGTTAAGGACAAAGACAGAATCCTTAAAGCAGCAAGGGAAAGGCAGCAAGTTACTTACAAGGGTACCCCCATAAGATTATCAGCTGACTTTTCTACAGAAACTTTGCAGGCCAGAAGAGAGTGGCAGGAGGTTTTCAAAGTGATGAAAAATAAAGGCCTACAACCAAGATTGCTGTATCCAGCAAGGTTATCATTTAAAATTGAAGGCGAGATAAGGAGCTTTGCAGAAAAAAATAAGTTAAGGGAATTCATTACCACCAAGCCAGCTTTGCAGGAAATACTAAAAGGGCTTCTTTAACTAGAAGAGAAAAACAACCTATGAAAGACTACAACACAAATAAGAAAATGGCAATAAATACACACCTATCAATAATCACATTAAATGTAAATGGATTAAATGCTCCAATAAAAAGACATAGGGTGGATGAATGGATAAGAAAGCAAGACCCCAGCATATGCTGTATACAAGAGACTCACCTCAGATCCAAAGACTCATACAGGCTGAAAGTAAAGGGATGGAGTAAAATATTTCATGCAAATGGTACTGAGAAAAAAGCTGGAGTAGCGATACTTATATCAGATAAAATGGACTTTAAATTGAAGAATATAACAAAGGACAAAGAAGGACACTTCATAGTAATGAAGGGATCAATCCAACAAGAGGACATAACTCTAGTAAACATCTATGCACCTAACATAGGAGCCCCTAAATATATAAAACAGATATTGTCAGACATAAAGACAGAGATCAACAGTAACACTATCATAGTAGGGGACTTCAACACCCCGCTGTCACTAATGGACAGATCCTCCAGACAGAAAAATCAATGTGGAAACAGCGACCTTAAATGACACATTAGACCAGCTGGATTTAACAGACATTTTCAGAGCATTTCATCCCAAAGCTACAGAATATATGTTCTTTTCAAGTGCACATGGAACATTTTCTAAGATAGACCACATGTTAGACCACAAAACAAGTCTCAATAAATTTAAGAAGATTGAAATCATTTCAACTGTATTCTCTGACCACAATGCTATGAAACTAGAAATCAATTATAAGAAGAAATCCGGGAAGCTGACAAATAAATGGAGGCTAAACAATATGCTATTAAATAGTGAGTGGGTCACAAATGAGATCAAGGAGGAAATCAAAAGATACCTCGAGACAAATGATAATGAAAACACGATGACCCAAAATCTCTGGGATGCTGCAAAAGCAGTCCTAAGAGGGAAGTTTATAGCAGTGCAAGCCTACCTAAAGAAGGAAGAAAAATCTCAAATCAACAGGTTATCCTTACACCTAAGGGAACTGGAAAAAGAACAGCAAAAGAGGCCCAAGGGGAGTACAAGAAAGGAGATAATAAAGACCAGAGCAGAAATAAACAATATAGAGAACAGAAAAACAATTCAAAAGATCAATGAAACCAAGAGCTGGTTTCTTGAGAAGATAAACAAAATTGACAAACCTCTAGCCAGGCTCATCAAAAAAAAAAAGAGAGAGGACTCAAATTAGCAAAATCAGGAATGAAAGAGGGGAAATGACTACAGACATCACAGAAATACAAAAAATTCTAAGAAATTACTATGAGCAACTGTATGCCAACAAATTTGACAATCTGGAAGAAACGGATAATTTTCTAGAAGCATACAACCTTCCAAAGCTAACACAAGAAGAAACAGAAAATCTAAATACCCTGATTACTACCAAGGAAATTGAATCAGTAATTGACAAGCTCCCAAAAAACAAAAGCCCTGGACCAGACGGCTTCACAAGTGAATTTTATCAAACATTCAAAAAAGAACTATCACCTATTCTTCTCAAACTATTCCAATAAATCCAGAAGGAGGGAAGGCTCCCAAACTCTTTTTATGAAGCCACTATCACCCTGATTCCAAAGCCAGATAAAGACATCACAAAAAAGGAAAACTACAGGCCAATCTCCCTGATGAATATAGATGCAAAAATTGTCAATAAAATATTAGCAAACAGAATTCAGCAATATATTAAGAAGATCATACATCATGATCAAGTGGGATTCATCCCTAGTGCGCAAGGCTGGTTCAACATCCGTAAATCAATTAATGTGATACACCACATCAACAAAATGAAGGATAAAGATCACATGGTCATTTCAATAGATGCAGAAAAAGCATTTGACAAAATCCAACAGCCATTTATGTTAAAAACCCTTAGCAAAGTGGGAATACAGGGATCATATCTCAACATAATAGAAGCCATATATGATAAACCTACAGCTAACATCATACTAAATGGGGAAAAGCTAAAACCATTCCCCTTAAGATCAGGAACAAGACAAGGCTGTCCACTTTCTCCTCTTTTATTCAACATAGTGCTGGAAGTTCTAGCCACAGCAATCAGACAACAAAAAGAAATAAAAGGCATCCAAATTGGCAAGGAAGAAGTAAAATTGTCATTATATGCAGATGACATGATACTGTATATAGAGAACCCCAAAGACTCCATCAAAAAACTATTGGAACTGATAGCCGAATTCAGTAAAGTAGCAGGATATAAAATCAATGTTCAGAAATCAGTGGCATTTGCATATACCAATAATAAACTAATGGAAAGAGAAATTAAGAAAACTGTCCCATTTACAATTGCGTCAAGAACTATAAAATACCTAGGAATAAATTTAACCAAAGAAGTGAAAGATCTGTACTCAGAAAATTATAAGACACTGAAGAAAGAAATCATAGAAGATACAAATAAATGGAAACACCTACCATGCTCATGGATAGGAAGAATTAATATAGTTAAAATGTCCATACTGCCTAAAGCAACATATAGATTCAATGCAATTCCTATCAAACTACCAAGGGCATTTTTCACAGAAATAGAAAATATAATCCTAAAGTTTATATGGAATCATAAAAGACCCAGAATAGCCTCGGCAATACTGAGGAATAAAAACAAAGTCGGGGGGATCACGCTACCAGACATCAAAACCTACTACAAGGCCACAGTAATCAAGACAGTTTGGTATTGGCATAAAAACAGGTACATCGATCAGTGGAACAGAACAGAGAGCCCAGAAATAAATCCAAGCATTTACGGACAGTTAATCTATGACAAGGGAAGCAAGAATTTACACTGGAGTAAAGATACTCTATTCAATAAATGGTGCTGGGAAAATTGGACTGACACATGCAAAAAAATGAAACTGGATCATCTCCTTACGCCTTATACAAGAACAAATTCAAAATGGATTAAAAACTTAAATGTAAGACCTGAAACCATAAAAATCCTAAATGAAAATATAGGGAGTACATTTGCAGACATTACCCGGAGCAATATTTTTACTGATACATCCCTACGGGCAAGGGAAGTAAAAGAAAAAATGAACATATGGGATTATATCCTTATAAAAAACTTAAAAGTTTTTTCACAACAAAGGAAACCATTAATAAAACAAAAAGGAAGCCTACTGAATGGGAGAATATATTTGCCAACGATATATCTGATAAGGGGTTAATATCCAAAATTTATAAAACACTCATGAAACTCAATACCAAAAAAACAAACAACCCAATTAAAAAATGGGCAGAAGATATGAAGAGACATTTCTCTAAAGAGACATACAGATGGCCAACAGGCATATGAAAAAAAGTTCAACCTCACTGGTCATTAGGGAATGCAAATAAAAACCACCATGAGATACCACCTCACTCCAGTCAGAATGGCTATCATCAACAAATCAACAAACAACAAGTGCTGGTGGGGCTGTGGGGAAAAGGGGACCCTGCTGCACTGTTGGTGGGACTGCAGATTGGTGCAGCCACTATGGAAGTCAGTATGGAGGTATCTCAAAGAACTGGAAATAGAGCTACCGTTTGACCCAGCAATTCCACTCCTAGGTATTTATCCTGAAAAAACCAAGACACTTATTCAAAAAAAGTTATGCACCCCGAAGTTCATAGCAGCACAATTTACAATAGCTAAGACTTGGAAACAACCAAAATGCCCGTCAGTAGATGACTGGATTAAGAAACTGTGGTATATTTATACAATGGAGTATTACTCCGCTATAAAGAAGAATGAAATCGTGCCATTTGCAATGATATGGATGGACCTAGAGACTATAATGTTGAGTGAAATAAGTCAGTCAGAGAAGGACAAATACCATATGATCTCACTCATATGTGGAATATGAAAAACTGTATGAATGAGCAAAGTAAACAGAAACTGTCTCATAGATATAGAGGAAAAATCAGGGTTGCTAATTTGAAGAGGAATGGGGATGAGGGAGAAGGGGAAGGGATTAGACAGCAAAAATAGGCAACTACAATATTGCTACTGGGATAGGAAAAACAGTTTGGGGGATATAATTAATAATGTTGTAGGGGCCGGCCGAGTGGCGCATTGGTTAAGCGCTGGTTTTGGGATGCCAGCGGCCCCGGTTCGGATCCCACATGAGGGCCAGTGACACTGCCCTCTACAGCTAACAACAGCTCCACCTGGAGCTGGGCTGTGCGAGCCCCGGTGATGGTGTGGGCTGCAGCCCCTGCTGCAGTGGGCTGCCATAGGCTACAGTGAGTGGCCCGCAGCCAGCGTGAGTGGCTGGCAGCCAAGCGTGAGCTGCCAATAGCCGCGATGAGCGACATCCAGAGGCCAGCGACCGATCTGCCTCATCCGGGAAGAGCGCAATGACGATACCAACAGTGAAGCAACATCCTCCGCAACTAAACTGAAGAACAAGAAGACGGCAACTTGTCTGTTCCCCTTCCCCGATTCCCCAACGCTGTTCCCCTCCGCCAATTCCCCAATAAAATCTTAAAAAAAAAAAAAAAAATAATAATAATAATGTTGTAAATATTCTGTGGAATGTCAGATGATCATAGGTCTTGGTAGGGAGACCATTTCATGGATGGAGTAGAGGTTTGATCACTGCACTGTATTACTAAAGTGGAGGTGGTATACCTACTGTAATTGAATATATACAGATAGTCACGGGATGTGGATTATACTGTGGAAGAGAGTCAGAGGAAGAGTAATAGATATATATGATATGGGGGGGAGTGGGGTGGTGTATTGGGGGTGGAGGGTTGTCACTTTGAGGGGTAAAATGTATAACTATTGCACTGTGTTGTACACCTGTAACTAATTAAAAATAAAATAAAATAAAATAAAAAAGAATTAAGAAGGTTTGATTCTGTCTCTTGATTATTTAAGTTTTCAAAGAATTGGATTCCTCCCTACCTCCTTGATGTTCTTTTCTTTCTTTTGTTCTATCACCTCTCTTTCTTTCTCTTAGCTCTTGTCTAGCTCCTTCCAACTTTCCCTACATTTGAGCCTGCTTCTTTCTCTGATGTCCACACAAACAGGTGTCCAATAAGCTGTGAGTGTTACTCATCAGTCATTCTTCACATTTGAAGCAGTCTCAGTCCTACCCTATAGAGTTTAAAAATATCATGTTATTTATATTTTCTTTCTACATAAGTAAAACATGTTAATCATAAAAAAAAACATAAGACTTATAGTCAATCAAAAAAAAAAAGAAAGCATCTATAATCTACCATCCTGAAAACCACTGTCATATTTCAGAACATATCTTTCTAGTGTGTTGCTTTGCATATGAAACACATATTTTTACAAAAAATGGATCATAATATCTGACAATTTTCTAAACTATTGCCTTTTCACTTAAATCTTTACACAAATGTTTCCATGTCATCCAAAATTCTGTAATATTTATTTTTCCCACTTCACTTTAACAAACATTTCTTTAGAGCTGACATAAACACAACCCTATGTTACCTCATAGGGACCAGAGGTAAACCAGACAAATATACTTCTGCCTGCAAACACAAAATAAGCACAAGTAGATGACTGTTAGGAAGTGGGTGCAAATGGTGTTACAGAATTAAATATCCAGGAGATTAAACCTTGACCAGAGCTTGGGGAAGGGCTCTGATGAAGTGACTTTATCTCTTAATAAGAATTAATAAGAACGCAGGTATTTTCCAGTGTATAGCTGCACCTGTAGACATTATCAGCTTATAAGTGAGACCTCCTCCCCTAGCTACCTCTACCAGATATTTACATCTATTTAAATATTATGCTTTGTAACTCCTATTACATGTAACTTTGCATATAGACAAGCTTGCTTGCTTCTTTGCTTCTGCCAATTAAGAGGATATTTGCTTATCTAACAGGTGCTTTTAGGCCACCAGCCTATGATAAGAAAGGTTACATAGGAAAAACAGGAAGTGCATATTTCTCCAATCTGGCTTCAACTTCAGAACTGCCTGCTGAGTGCACTGCAGGTGCACTGCCTGGGTTAAACTCCAACTCTACCAGAGACATTGGGGAAAGCTTCTTTACCTTTCTTAGCTTCTTTCCTCATCTGTAAAATGGGAGTAATTCTTCCACTTCATAGAGATGTCATGGGGATCAAGTTAGAAAATTCTTGTGGTATCTGGCTTAAATTTAGCATTATTATTATTATTGTCATCATTATTACCATTATGTTTCTATTTGGCTGAAAATGGAAGGAAAAGAGAGGGCTGGAAGCCTGGTGTCGCATACTTCTCCATATTCCCAGAGACTGGCGGTTTCCAGTCACCGAGATGGTTTCCAGATTGCTCCTAGCACCTCTGGAATGTGGGTATCACTACCAACTCTACCTAGAGAAGCAACATGGTCACTTCTGCCAAGCTCCTGACCACTCCACTGCCTGCAGCGGGCTCTGGATAACTGCTGTTTCAGATTATTGCCTCTCCTCTATACATAGCTTGAACTCATTCCAGTTAAGAAATTCTGTGACTAGAAACACCTTCATTCTACTACACCCAGTGACCTCAAGGTAAAGGCACCAAATAAATATCCATGTCAAGGAAGCCCCACAATGCCTTTCCAAAACCAGACCTTTCAGCTGTACATCCTGTTTGTCTCCTCTCACTTCTGGCAGCATGAAGAGATCTGCCATAATCTTGCTTCTCCATTTCTGATTTGTTTTGTGGGGCATCCTGTTTATATTATATATTTTCTGGAGGTCAGAAGCCCATGGTTTTTCTGTGTCCTGAATATCCACCTTTGATTTTATATTTAGAGATAGGATGAAATGAGGAAAAAAGAGACCAGAAATATCCAGTTCAGGATGACATTCTGTACACCAAATGATATAGGAAGTCCCCAATCAAATATTTAAGTCGACAAACCTCTTTCCACTCTAACAGGGAAGGACTATATTTTGTAACAGTAATTATTGGACTACATATTTTCCTGTTTCAGTATGAATATTTGGGAGAGCAGAAGAGCAGTTTTTAAGGAAAGTATTTTCTTCAGCAGTGGGAAGCATATGGAATTTAGAGTGTGCAGATCTGTCCCCTGATTACTGTGTGGCCACTTCTGCGGGTGGGATCCCAATTTATGGGCCTCAGAACCTTGATGTCCTCTCCTCAAAATGGATCAAATAATAACCTGACAACATCACAGAAATATCATGAGGCTCACACAATATTTGTGTAAGTGACTTACAAACTTCGAAAGTTTCACAAAAGTTAATTATTTACTTTTTACAATGAGCTGTCTCTTTCTTAGGTATAATATCTTAGAGAAGTGTCCGTGGAGAAATGTTGTAAGTCTCCCTCCAACAAATTTCACAAATACATATTTAGGAAATAAAATACATTTCTTTCAAATTTGTTTTACTTGTATTTCTGTTTACTAATGATTTCGAGGAAGATTTAAATTTAGTTATAATTGTATTTCACACAAGCAGCTAAGAATATTTAACAGATTTGATTTCATCCATCAATGAAATAGAGTTTTTGTGTGTTCCATTTTCTTTTAACCTTTCATGTGATAGTACTAGCAGTTCTGATGCAGTGCTTTACAGATTCAAAGCTGGGCACAGGAAGCAGATGGCAGGTAAAACTGCTGAGAGACGAAGTCTGGTCTCAGCAACGCTGGTATCACAATGACAGTATTCACTTCAGCCGACCTGCAGGTGCTGCCCCTGCTCTGTGACAACAGTATAGAGCAGAACAACCATGGGCTTTCAAGTCAGATTGACCTGACTTCAAGATAAGTCTTTTAACTTTAGTTTTCTTATCTATAAGATGTAGATAATAATCCCTATCTTGCAGGATGCTTAAAGACTAACTAAAGTGAAAAAACTAAATTATGTAACAATCCTGGAATTCAGAGATTAAATTCCTCCTCTATCTCCAGGCTGATGCTCTGGTATCCCCAGCTGACGCCCCAGCCACCTTGCTCCAGCACACTGAGGGTCAAGTAGGCATTGAGCTCAGTTCCTTCGTGTCCCCCATTTAGAAGGATCCTGCCATACAAGACTACTTCTTCAACATGGTGCTAATTGCTTGGTTATATGGTATATAGAACAGTGAATTCAAATCTGTGTCTTGATGAATGCCTGCTCATTGAATATGCACCTATTTATCACATGATGGCAATGACAATTTGTCCCAGAGAGAAATGTTTCTTATTTTTGTATGTGTGGCTGATGCATGAAGTGGGTTTTATAAATCACTATGTCATCACTACCAAAAAATGCCCTCTAGCCATATTAAAAAGAGCCCCTGACTAGGGGCCTATCAAAATGAATGGAAAGGCCATAAAACTATCAGTTCACTTGACATAAAACTGATGTATTATGTGATAGTGCTTCAAGTAGAACCTGGGACCCCATTCATCACACAGGCTGTTCCTTGGCTGGGTTCTGAGCTGTATGTTAATGGAACCGTCACGCTCCACTCACACTGCAGATTTCAGTCTCCAATCAGCACTTGGGGACCTGCACACCAGAAAATGTGTCTGTTGAAAATGTTTCATTCACTAATGAACTGTCCTGAGAGAAAATTACATCAGGACAGAGGTCACACAGCTTCTTGGGGATACAATGTCCTCACGTGTAAAAGGTCAGACTAGATCTATGGTCCTCAATAAGAAGAGTATCAGGCTTACCTGACTCACCTAAAAATAGTGCAGAGTCTGAGGCCCCATCCCAGGGCAGGACTTGGGAATCCTCAGTTTGGGAATATCCCTAGGTGATTCTGAAACTCTGTTGAGCTTTGTTTACTCAAATTGTCATTCCTGGATTAACAGAATCAGCATCTGCTTGGAGCTTATTAGAAATGTAGAATCTCAGATCTACAGAATCCAAGCCTGAATTTCAACAAGATCCCCAGTGATTCAGTGCACATTAAAACTTGAGCAGCATCAGAACAGTGTTTCACAGCCTTGGCTCCATGTTAACATCTCTTGGGAAGCTTTTTAAAATCCCACTGCCCAGCCATAGGCTCAAATCTAAACCTCTAGAAGTACAATATTATTGACTATATTACCTATGCTATATTTTATGCCCCTGTGACTATTTTTATAACTGGCAATTTGTACTTCTTAATTCCTTCACCACTTTCTTCCATCCCCCAACCCTCCTCCCATCTGGGAACCCTCAGTTTGTTCTCTGTATCTACGAGTTGGTTTCTGTTTTATTTCCGAATATAAGTAAAATCATATGGCATTTGTCTGTCTCTGTCTGACTTAGTTCACTTGGCATAATATCCTCTAAGTCCATTCATGTTATTGCAAGTGGTAAGATTTCATTCTTTTTTTATGGCTGAGTAATATTCCATTGTGTATATGTACCACATCTTCTTTATCAAATCGTCTATTGATGGACACTTAGGTTGCTTCCATATCTTGGCTACTGTAAATAGCGCTGCAGTGAACGTAGATAAGGATGCATATATCTTTTCCAATTAGTGTTTTGGACTTCTTTGGATAAATACCCAGGAGTGGAACTGCTGGGTCATAAGATAGTTCTATTTTTAATTTTTTGAGGAACCGCCACCCTGTTTTCCATAGTGGCTGCACCAATGTGCAATCCCACCAACAGTGCATGAGAGTTCCCTTTTCCACATCTTAACCAGCACTTTGTTTGTTGACGTATTGGTGATAGCCATTCTGACACGTGTGAGGTGGTATTTCACTGTGGTTTTGATTTGCATTTCTCTGATGATAAGTGATGTTGATCATCTCTTCATATGTCTATTGGCAGATATCATTCAGAGACTATGCCACTTAGATCATAGTCCTCGGTTTAAAATAATTTTTAAGCAAGAATGACTATAAATAAAAATGTTAACAGTGATTGTTGGGTGGATTATGGATGGTTTATTTTTTCTTTGTGCTTTTCTGTGTTGTATCTTTTTGCCATTCTCATTGTATATCTTTGCCTTAGTTTTTATTAAACTAAGTGCAAAGTACATATATCTTAAATGTACAGTTCAAGATACATAGAACATTACATAAATCCCAGACTCTTTCCTCAGGTCCATCCCCAGACATGCCCTTTCCATCAGATATTAGTTTATCATTTTTGAACTTTATATAAATGGAAACATAGTATGGACTCATTTTTATCTTATTAATTCATTTAAAATTACATGATTTATCCATATTGTTGTGGGGAAAAGTAGCCCTCTCGTTTTCACAGCATTATACTATTCCATTGTAAGAATATGCAATTAACCCATTCTCTTATTGATAAGATTATTTCCAGTTAAGAGTTATTATGAATAATATTGTTATGAATATTCCTGTATATGTATTTTGGTGTACATATGTGCACATTTATATTGTGTCTATTACTAAAATAGAATTGGACTGTAGAGTATGTCTATTCTTAGCTTTGGTAGTAGACCTTATTAATCAGTTTTCCAAAGTGGTTATGTCAATTTACATTTTTGCAAGCAAACTCAATAAGAGTTTCAGTTGTTCCACATGCTTGCCACAATCTGTAGTTTAGGTTTTTGCTTGTTTATTTTCATGTTAGCCATTCCACTCTGGTATCTCACTGTGGGTTGGATTTGCAGCTTTCTGATGATTAATGATGTTGACCATTTTTCTTGTGCTTTTGGCTATTTGGATATCCTTATTTGTGAGGTGCTTGTTCCTACTTTTTGCTTATACAGTGACTTTTGTACAACATGGGGGCTAGGGGTGACACCCCCAGCCCTGGATAGTCAGAAATCTGCAATTAACTTTTGATCCCCCCAAACCTTAATTATTAATAGCCTACTGTTGACCAGAAACCTCACCAATAACATAAACAGCAGATTAATACTTATTTTGAATGTCATATATTCTGTATATACTGTATTCTTACAATAAAGTAAGCTAGAGAAAATAAAATGTTATTAAGAAAAGCATAAGGAAGAGAAAATACATTTACAGTATTTATTGAAAAAATCCACATTTTAGTGGACCTGCACAGTTTAACCCCGTGTTGTTCAAGGGTCAACTGTATTAAGTTCACTTTTTTTCTGAGTTATTTATTGATTATTTATATATTCTGAATAGCAGTCTTTGTCTTATATGTGTAATTCAAATATCTTCTCCCAGATGGTATCTTCCTTTTTTGCTCTCTTATTTATGTCTTTAAAAAGAAAGTTTTCTTGAGATGTGATTTACATGGCATTAAATTCATCCATTGTAAGTGTATGGTTGGAAGATCTTTAGTAAATTTATTCAATTAGACAACCACTACAATCTAGTTTTAGATTTGTTTGATTTCAAGAGCCCAGAATTTTGGTGGGACATTTTAGTATATTCCATAATTTCCTTTTGTAGAGAAGATCCATTTCACACAGAGGATTCGTGTCCCTGTAGTCAGAAGTTCCACAGGTCAATGGTCTTGTAATAAACATAAAACCTTAATTATAATGAAATCCAGTTTATTAATGTGTTTTTTGTTTGTTTGTTTGTTTGTTTGTTTTTAAGATTTCATTGGGGAATTGGGGGAGGGGGAACAGACAAGTTGCTGTCCTTTTGTTCTTCAGTCTAGTTGTGGAGGACGTCGCTTCACTGCCCCATGTTGGTATCATCACTGCGCTCTTCCCGGATGAGGCAGATCGGTCACCGGCCTCCGGATGGTCGCTCACCGCGGCTATTGGCAGCTCACGCTGGCTGTCGGCTGCTCATGCTACTAATCCGTTTCTTTATGGTTACACTTTTTTGTGTCTTATTTAAGAAGCACCAAAGGATTTTTCTCTTACCTGCACTCTGAGAACACGATGACACTCTAGGAGGTAAACTCATCAAACTCCCAGGAGGCCCTCCCTTAGGCTGGGGCCCCAGGTGGAGTTTTCACTTCTCAAGCTAGTCCACACTCAGTCTCCGACAATTTGTCAATTAATTGCCCTTTAAGTGTTTTTAATAGTTGCTGTCTGGAGCAATGACTTCTGTTCCCAGTAAACTGTGATTCTTTGTATTCTCCTGTTTCCAGCAGTTATTTGCTCTTGGACTTCAGTTTTCTGTTGAACCTAAGACGAGTTGTTACTATTTTAAACCTTAGAAGAGGTTGTTGTTGTTTTAAATATTCTATGTCAATTTAGGTTTACTTGTTCGTTTTTTCTTTGGATGCTCTTTATTCCTTTCTGTATGAATGTACCTTACTTTAGGTATACTTGTTTGCCTGAAGAACTCTCTTTAGTAAATGAGGGTCTAGTAATGAGGGCAATAAATTGAATTTATATTTGTCTGAAAAACAGTGACTGATCTTCATTTTTGAAGTATGGATTAACAAAATAAAATTCTGAATTGGCACGTATCTTTCATCATTTAAACGTATCATTGCATTATTATCTGGCTTCAAATTGTTTTTTGTGTGAAATCAGTTATCAGTTTTAGGGTAGTTTCTTTTGATCCTGTATATTTTAAGATGCCTTATTTTTCAACCAGTTTTTCTATGATCTGCCTGACTGGCAACAGCAGCTTTTTCTCTATCCTTTTCATCCCCCTCCCTCTTCCTTCATTCTTCATCTTACAAATGTTACTTGAAGGTTGAATAGGTTCTTCAACCTATAGCTTAATGTTCTGAGATTTTTTTTTTTCTGTCAGTTTTGGAAAATTTTTTAGTTATTATATTCTTAAATAAGACTTTTGATCCATTTGCTCCCTTTTCTTTCTGGGAATCCAATTACATATATGTTACACGTGATCGTATGCTTTCACTTTTACACCATTCTGCATTTTCTGTTTTTCGCTCTGTAAGCTTCAGTCTGGATATTTTCTACTGCTATATCTTCCTAGTCACCGATTTTCTCCTCTGCTGTATCTAATGTTCTGTTAAACCCATATATTAATACTAGACTAGTTAGGTTTTTTTAGTTTTAAAATTAAATTTTATTCTTAAATTCTAATTTACCATCTTGTCATCTGTCTTCTTGAATAGTTAGAGTTTTTGTCTCATAACTCCAATAGCTAGACTATCTCTTTCTGTTGTCTGTTGTTTTTCTTGGTTCTCAGTCATTTTGTCCTGTTTCATAGCATCCTTGGTAATTTTTTTTTTTTTTTTTGTGTGTGTGTGTGTGTGTGTGTGTGTGTGTAATACCAGTTATCAAGTATTGATTCAGCCTTGGAAGATTGTATGCTTCTAAAAATTTACACATTTCTCTCAGGTTGTCCAATTTGTTGGTGTATTGTTGCTTGTAGTATTTTCTTATATTTCTTTTTTTTGTGTGTTTCTTTGGAGTCCATTGTCAAATTTCTTCTTTCATTTCTGATTTTATTTGGATCCTCTCTCTTTCTTTCTTGATGAGTCTGGTTAAAGGTTTATCAATTTTGTTTATCTTTTCAAAAAAACCCAGATTTTGATTTCATTGGTCTTTGTTTTGTTTTTTAGAGTCTATTTCATTTATTTCTGCTCTGATCTTTATTATTTTCTTCCCTCTACCACTTTGGGCTTTGTTTGCTGTTCTTTTTCCAGTTCCTTTAGGTGTAGAGTTAAGACTGTTTATGAGATATTTCTTGTTTCTTTAGGTAGGTCTGCATTGCTATGAATTTTCCTCTTAGGACTGCTTTTGCTGTGCCCCATAGATTTAGGGTTGTTGTGTTTTCATTAGACTCAATGTATCTTTTGAGTCCTTCCTTGATCTCATTGCTGGCCCACTCATTGTTTAGTAGCATGTTATTCAACCCCCATGTATTGGTGTGTTTTCCAGTTTTTTTCTTGTAATTAATTTCTAGTTTCACATCACAGAAGATGCTTGATATCATTATAAATCTTAAATTTATTGAGACTTGTTTTGTGGACTAACATGTGGTCTATCGTGGAAATATTGGTGGCAGCTGGCTCAGCACTGGCACAAGAACTGAATCTGAATTAACTTTGTGCAAACACTGGCCACAGCCCATGACTCCCTTGCACCCCGCTCTGCCCAATTAGGGGGGTGTTGCCGGGGCACTGTCAACACTGGTCCAACCAGCCTGGCCCACACACCTAAGAAAGATGTTTCAATGGCTGAGCCTTACGGGTAGCTGGTAGGTGGCAACAGGCTTAGGGGGCCTGTAGTCTTTTGCTAAGTTTTGTTATGTATCTGTAGTTTGAAATTTTCTGTGCATTACTTTGTTAATGAAAAAAAACATACACTATTAAAATAAATGGACTATTTTTCAAAATAGTTTTTAGTGAACTTCTGTCAAAGCTGTAATATGTTGGTGTGTAGCCTCACTCTGTGGTGGCTGCCCCTTACTATCATAGAGCCTTTGATGTGCTTTAGCCATTCAAAACACTAAGTGAAAAGATCCTGTCTGAGTCCTATCTCAAGGGAAGAAATGTAGACTCATGCTAACCCAAATAGGCCAGGGAATAGACTGGGCAGTACTGGTGCTGACAGTGAGTAAAAAGGACTCAGGTATATAATTTCTTCAGTGGCTTTTTGGCAATTTTGTGGGATCTTGTTTACTAAGGCCTGGTAAAGAAGAGAAGATTGACAGATAGTTACCTGTCAAGCAGTAGTTAGGAAGAAATCTAAGTAAACTGTCAAAATAGTTTTGAAAGAAAGTTTTCATAAACCTTAATAAACTATACCTTGGTTTCACTTTCATCCTGCATCATAATTTTTAGTCTTTTTCTTTTGTTCATGAAAATCCTGAAACATAAGTCAATCATTTTGAAAGTCTTAACATTTTTGTCATATGACTTGGAAAATTTTATTTCTAGGGACCCAACCAAGTCTATTTTGACAAGTTTTATTCTATGTGTTCAGGGAAAATTGGCAGACCCAAGAAAAGGCTCACTGGCTACAAGCTGACTTGGTACTATGATAACAGTGGCAAGCTCAATCATTTGCACTGTCCATCTGTGATATTATAATTATCCCAGGTATTACTGGAATTCCCTTATAGAGAGGAGAAAGCCATATACAGACCATGATTAGAAAGAACTCTCTAAGAAGCACTTGTTTTTCAAGCCATTGTCCTTGCCTAGAATGGTTACTCTGTCCTATTATGTAAATTCTACTTTGTTCACAAGACCCATTTACTCGACATGCATCAGATAATGTTTTAGGCAATGGATAGACAAGGGTAAACAGAGCAGATAAGATTTCTGCTCTTATGAATCTTATATTGTAAGAAAGATAATAAACAAGGAAACAACTGAATTTCAGATAAGAGGAAAATGCTATGTGTGGTAGGGAAGATGTCTATTTCATCAGTCAAGGAAAGCTACGCTGAGGTCACATTTGAACAGAGAGAACTGATAGAAAAGAGTGACACATGTAATCCCAAAAGCATGTTTTGATGTTTTGTTTTGTTTCGTTTATTCTTTTTTTTTTTTGAGGGCAGTATCACTGGCCCTCATATGTGAAACCCGAACTGGGGCCATTGGCTTCTCAAGCCAGCACTTAACCACTGTGCCACTTGGCCGGCCCCCAAAAGAATGTTTTGAAACAAACATTTTAATACGCACACTGTGTAAGTGTAATGTGACCCAGGAGTCATACTTAAGAACAAGAGCCCCTTATCTCTGAGAACAGCCTACTTGAGAAAATCAGAATCATATAACTTTACAACAAACTGTATTCACTTATTTTTATCTGGCTACAAACCAGAGTAGTCCTGAGCTACTGTATGTAGTCCTAGAATTCTTACCCAAGAGGCTGTGTCATAAGGTATTCCAGGAGCATTTTATAAATGCAGGGGATTCCTGTTAAATTTGAATCAGGTAAAAAAAAAGCCTCAGACCAGGACACTGTTGAGAACAAAAGGGGCATATTAATAATTATATCAAGACAACCGGCATGAACTGAAACCATCCCAAGCAAACCAAGACATGAGAAAAGTCAGTCAAACTTTGCTTACCACGTCCTATCAGTATTATATATTTTTATACACTCAAGACCATGTTCGTAGTTCAAAACAATAGGTAGGTTTACCATCTATTTCATTTTCTTATTTTGAAGAATATTATTTAAAAGGAAAAAAAATCAAAACTATTTTTTGTGTGTGCACAAAGTCAATCCAAAATGGGGATGCAGGGCCGGCCGAGTGGCATGGTGGTTAAGCGCTGGCTTGGGAAGCCAGCGGCCCCGGTTCGGTCCCACATATGAGGGCTAGTGACACTGCCCTCAAAAAAACAAAAACAAAACAAACAAAATGGGGATGCAGCTGTGAAGTAGTGGAAAAGAACACCAGCTAAGGGACTGAAGATTTGCTTCCAAATCCCAGAATGCTACTTTGTAGCCATGACCTCAGCCAAAGTATTTCTCTCTTACTTTAGCCTCAGTTTCATCATCTGAACAATAAGAATAATATCCACTTCTGAGTTATCAGTGGATCAAATGAAGTAACAAACACATTTGAAGGCATCCCATAAAAGTTAGAAAATGTTACACACATGGACAATAGGATGGAAAACATCACAAGGTATATCCTCTAACAGCAGCTGCAGTGATATTACTAGGTGTTTACAGGTGATTTTGATGTAAATATTGCCGCTTCTGGGCAGGATGGTATTCTGGATCCCCATACTCACAGGAATGCACAGTGATGCTTGTTTACAGTAGAAAGACCACTACAGTGTTTTTATTATTAAATTTACCTCAAAAAGAAAAAAACAAAAAACATTATCTTCAGCATCGACAGAAAGGGACATGAGTTTCAAGCACAGGGCACTACGACATTCTCACTACACATATCAGCTATCGTGTTAACTCCTCTGGCACCATCCTCAAAGTCAAGAATAGCAGGTCAGTACCAATACAATCTTGCAGCCTGAGTGTGCGAAGAAAGCCTGTGCCTGAGTGTCAGGTTGCTCAGGAATTAGGACTGCCTCAGGCACCACTTAGCCACATGACCCTGGGCAAGATATACCTGTAAAATGAGGGGACAGACTAGAGGAGCATTAGGAACCCTACAGGCTCTGACTTTCTGTGATTCCAAGACATCCTTAGCATTTTCCAAGTCTAGATGTTTTGTAAAACTGGATTTTTCTTAGATATTTTCTTATCCTTTCTCATAACAGAAGAAAAAAATTTAAGCACAATTAAACTGAAATAGACTTTGAAACAGAGGTTTAATGTAGTTTCAGGATACATTTAAACTGATATACACAGATAAAATAGGTGTTCAATTAAGAAACATTTATTCTTTCCCACATCAAAGTGAAATTTCAGTTTAAACATAAACTAAGAAACATTTGTTTTACAAGGTAATTTGCTATATGACAATGACCTTGAGGTGTTAGACAAGAAAACTTTATATTAAAGGACCTGTAAGTTCTGAATTTTGCAATTTGGATACATTCTTGGCATTTTATGTGTCTAGATGACTACCTTCAATTTTGGTTATTTCCTTCACATTTTCCAGTATATTCTCATTACAGAAGAAAACATTTAGCATACAATTACAGAAATAGCAGTTTTACATAGAGATTTAAAGTAACTTCAAGATACATTTACACTGAAATATACACATAAATAGTTTCTAAGTCAGGAAACACTTATTCACAGTCTCAGTTTCATTAATTATGGAAAAAAATATGAACCAAGTAACATTTGTCTTACAAGGTAACTGAATTCTTTTAATTTTGTAACTAGAGACATGTACAAACACTTACAGCATTTACACAATACTATTTTCAAAATACGTTTTTGACTTCTAGGAATGACAGGTCTCAGGGATAAACTTTAGATATGCTACGTAGCCCAGTGGCTATCAACTTTGTCACAAAAAGCAACAGCACATAAACAGTCCCCACACTCTCCAGTATCAAAAAGTGAAATTAGAAACTTAAGGCAGAAAAAAAAAGTCCCTCTAAAGTATAAATGATTAAGGTCCAAAAAGCATGTTTACAAATTAACGTAACGTCTCAATTATTCATCAAAGCAAGTGGCTTCATCTGCCCATTAACTCCTTTTCTTGTACTTCCTTATTTCTGATTCTGGGAATATTTATGTTGCACCTATTGTGCAAGATACTGGGAGCACAAAGAAGGATCAGATGTGGTCCCAGTGGTGTGCTGGGAAATGTTTAACAACTGGCTCTTCAAGGGAAGTGAAGCACTTAATTAGAGCATTTACCAGGGTAACATACTCCCACTGTAGCCAATTTCAAGCTCCCAAAAACTTGATAACTGGCTTAAAAAATTCCTGAAACAACTATCCCTAACAAACCATGATAAGCCAGGTCCAACACATCACATTATGGTCCCCACCCTAAAGTAGCTCATAATGTCTTCATGGGTACATATTTTAGAAAATAGAAAAGAATGGGGAAGATAGAGATAAAACTTAGCCAGCTCTTAACCACCGCGCCACTTGCGTCGGCCCTGTAAGCAGTTTTAAAAGTTAAAAGAAACACTATAATCAGTGGAATTCTCCTACTTATTTATTATTCCACTTTTTTCTCTTGCTTAACTTTATTTCAGGAAGCTGAAATGTAGTATAATGGGGGCAAGTAAAGAATGAATGGAATAAGATGGAAAAAACACAAGAAAAGACATCCAAAGATATATTCCTAACAATTATCATGTTTATGCTGAAAGAAAATACCTACGAAGATAAGGGCAATGTGATGAAACCTTTAACATTCTCTCTTCATTAAACCCTTTTAGTTCAGTTCAAAGTCCTGAAGATTGTCCTGTCCTCTTTGGCTGCAGCTTTGATGAGACTAGCTCGCTTCTTTCGCACAATACTGAAGTATACTGCTTCACATTACTCACACAGTAAGCTCATAACAAAAGGCAGAGCTAAATTATAGTCTGAAAACTTCCTTTGCATAGTCACCCCCTGTATCAGATCTTGGGCAAGTGACGGCTGGGGTGACCAGGAAACTCTTCTGGTAGCAAAACATGGAGCCTGCAGGTTGGGCATGTCCCCTGCTGCATTAACCAAGGTCTAATGCACTAAGGAGCAAAAAGATTCGTGTCAGCCTTTCAGAGTTAGCCTAGCACAGGCAGCTGTTAACCTGCATATCAGGGTTGCCAACCAATATGTCTATCGGTGAGTCTTAGAGCCTTACCTGGTGGACTGCCAAGCCAAAAGCTGCAGTCACGGCACCTTCACTATGGCTTACTGAGTGATACAGCTGGTAACAGCACAACACCTGTCTGCCAGTTTGTTCTACTAGAATCCTTTCCCTAACCCCAATTATCAGGATTACTAGCTTCCTTGTTAGGATGCTAAAGAGGTTAAGGAAAGCTGCAATACTTTTCCTGTAGTTTATTTTATTATATATTGTTCTCATGTATCATCCAGAAAGTCATAACTAAACATATAAAAGTTACCAAGACCTCAAGACGTTGTATTAAGCGCTATGGTGCTTCAAAGTTAAAACCCCTGTATGATGGATATATTGCTTTTTCTTTGGTGACAATGGTAGTACTCTTTGGATATGAACTATCTGTTAAGTCATTTGCTTAAATACTGACTCTCCAAAAACAAATCATTTGTATTTGTATGAATAACAGAGTGCTAGGTTAGGGGAGAGAGGATTAACAATAGGCACTATATATGAAGCCTATTAATTCTTACCCCAAAAAGTGAACTGAATTAATTAACTGCTTTCTATTCAATGGGTAATGGCAAAGAATAAAATAAATTTTGTGAAATATTTATTTTCTAAATGGATTGAACTTTTAAAACTTCAAATGGGAAAGTGAAGTGGCTAAGTATCTATCCTGGAGATCTTTTGGGACTGGCCATTCTGTGTATATCTCTCCATATCAGAGGAGATACAAAATATAATTCTGTAGCATGTATCACATATATTTGAAATAATGTTTTACAGATATGGCTTGAATGAGCTGGCTATTGTTCACCGCGCTGAGAAGCTTTCCTTGTGTAAGATTATCTTTTCCTGTGTCAGATTACATCTCTGCAACAGAAGACCTGAATAAATTATATATCAAAAGCACTTGCACAGCAGCAATACTAGGAGTTAATCTATACAAATGCCAAGAATCAACAAAAGATATTTCAGCCTTACATTTTTCTAACATCAAAACGCTAGACTGAGCATTTTCAAAAGCAAATATGGGAGCCTGGACAAACTACTAAGGTTAGTCTTGTTCCTTATAATGGCAGGGGGCGATCATGATGTGTGGACAGAGAATGCTGGGTGATTCATAGCACGTCAAGGTGCAGTGGCGCTGCAGCTAAACTGACAATGAACTGCCATGTCAATCACCATTTCTCCCAGGTCTATTCAGGCAGACTGCCTGCTCTGTTTAAATGCCACTGTTGTCCCCTTCTGCTGTAATGAGTACAGAGATCTGAGAAAGCACCATGCAATCCATGGCTAGGTGTGGGGAAACAGGTATAAAGCTTTCTGTGTGGTACCCCAAAGCCCTGCATTAGAAGGAACTCATGACACAGCAGTGGAAAATGATACATGCATATGATTTCAAGTAAGGCAGTATGAATCTCACTTAGTGGATTAATGATAAAATATTAAAAAGATAAGTTTACCTGAGAATGGAATTTGTGAGCACAAGGCAAAACTGAGAGGTTTTCTGGAGAGAGATTCTCATGACAGATCACACAAGGCTCCTCCTCGTCTTCCTCCTCATCCTAGGAAAATATACATAAGGTGTATTCCATTCATTTTTTTCCCCCAAGTTTAAATGTATTTAGAATCAAAAGTCTCTCTCACCAAATTATTGGCTCCTTCCCATGTGGCAGAACCTTGTGAACTGAGGGGCCTCCAGGCTGGTTTTGGGGGCAGGGCAGCACTGGACTGTGGTGGAGTGTGGCTGGGTGAAGCACAACTGCCAGTTAGCGCTGATTTTCCTTGACTCTGAAAATAAGAACATTATACTTATTTTTTTAGAATTGTCCTAAAACAGGAAGAACTGATAGAATAGCACAGAATGTGACACAGTGAAAATTAGCAAAAGGGTAAAGGTCAATCAGATTCATGATAATGCTTCAAATAAAATATTGGCAAAATTACTTATATACTTAGAGCCAGGTAAAGACAAAGATAACTAAATACTCTTAATTAAAACAAGTATTGGCAAAAATTTTTTAAAAAATGTTTTATTTAGAATCATTCAAAGTAACCTAGAGTAAATTTCAAGAGGGTCAGTTCTATTCCAGAATGATCAGGATGTAAATATTATAAAAAGACTTCCCAGGCCATTTGTCCAGTTGAGGTTGAATTGTTTATTGTTAATAGATGATTTAATACAATTACAGGCTATTGATTTTTCTGAACATGTTATAGAGATAATTAAGACAGCTAACTACTAGACTTGAAGGCCTGAGGGGGTTCAAGATAGAAAGTGGATGAACACAACCTCACAACAAGAGACAGCACTGAGAAGGGTAGGAGAGATGGTCCCCCTAAGGGAAAAATAAAAAATTGCACCCCAGCCACTATGTTCCACAGTGGGAGGGATCCCAAAGGCACAGAACTTTTCTTTGAGGAGTGAGGAATTTCAGTTCCACATCAGGCATCCCATGCCTTATATCCTGCATAGGAAGAGATGAGCCCCACAAACATCCGGCTTTGAAAACCAATGGGGACTACATCCAGGAAAACTATGGAACTACAGTGAAAGGAAATTCTGCTCCTAAAGTGCTCGTGCACAGACTTACTGAAACTGAAAAGAAGCGAGAAAACACCAGATGGAAAGGACATAGACCATAGGTGAAGGGGACTGGCTCGCTAATCTTGGAATGCCCTCCTGAGAGGCAGGAGTTAGCAGGAACTCTCCCCAGGGTCTGAAACACTGATGGCAGCCATTTCTGTGATGTAGTTCTGTTGTGTTGATGTTGATACTAACAGATACCATTTTCCCCCTCTAACCTCCTAAAGCCAGTGGACACACTCTGATGAAAACCCCACACATCCTGACACCACACTCGGGCTACGCAGCCAGTCATGTGGTGGGGGGAAACACAGCACTGCCCATCCAGCACACAAGCAGCAATCACTACCTGCTACAACGGAAGGATGCATGCAGCCCACACAGGGGACACCCTGGGGCACCTGGCTCTGGTGGCCAGAGGGGATTGTGCTGCTGGGTCCCACAGGATATAAACTACCTAAGGCCACCTCTTTAAGACTGAAAGACATATCTACTTAATATATAGAAACAAACACAAAGAATTAGGCAAAATAAGGAGACAGAGGAATAGGCTCCAAACCAGAAAACATGATAAAACTTCAGAGAAGAACTAAATAAAATGGAGATAGGGAATCTACCTGATAGAGTTCGAAGTCATGGTCATAAAGATGTTCACTGAACTTAAGAGAAAAATGGACAAACACAGTGAAAACTTCATCAAAGAGAGAAAATATAAGAAAGTTACCAACCAGAGGTAAAGGATACATTAAACTGAAATGAAAAAAAAATACACAAGGGAATCAATTGTAGATTAGATGATATAGAAGAACAGATCAGCTATGCCTAAAGGAACTAGAAAAAGAAGAACAAATGAAACTCGAAGTTAGAAGAAGGAAGGAAATAATAAAAATAAGAATGGAAATAAAATCGAGACTAATAAAAAACAATAAAGGGGCCGAATGAGTAGTTCAGTTGGTTAAGAGTTGGCTTGGGAGTGCCAGCTCTGAGCAGCAGGGCCCTGGTTCAGATCCCACATGAGGGCCAGTGACGCTGCGCCCTCTACAGCTAAGATGATGAACAACAGCTTGACCTGGAGCTGGGCTGCCGTGAGTGGCCGGCGATGGCGTAGGCTGCAGCAGGGTTGCAGTGGGCTGCCGTGAGCTACTGTGAGTGGCCAGCAGCTGGCGAGAACTGCTGGAGCCACTGTAAGCCACCATCTAATGGCTGGCGACTGACTGCCTCAGCCGGGAAGAGGGCAATGATCATAATACCAACATGGGCCAGTGAAGTGGCATCCTCCACAACTAGACTGAAGAACAAAAAGGACAACAACTTGCCTGTTCCCCTCCCCCAATTCCCCAATAAAATCTTTAAAAAAAAACCCAAAACAAACAAACAAACAAAAAACAATAATAAAGATTAACGAAAACAAGAATTGGTTTTCTGAATAGATTAACAAAATTGATAAACCTTTAGTCAGTCATCAAGAAAAAAGAGAGGGTTCAAATAAACAAAATCAGAAATTAAAGAGAAGTTACAGCTGACACCACAGAAATACAAAGGATCATAAGAAATAACTACAAACATTATATGCCAACAAATTGAACAACCTAGAAGAAATGGATAAATTTCTAAAAACACTATCTTCTAAGGCTGAATCAGGAGGAAATAGAAGATATGAACAGACCAGTTCCTAGTAATGAAATTGAATCAGTAATCAAAAAAACTCCCAACAAACAAAAGTCCAGGACCAGACAACATCACAGGTGAATTCTACCAAACATTTAAAGAAGAGTCAATACCTATCCTTCTCAAACTCTTCCAAAAACCTGAAGAGAAAGGAACACTTCTAAGCATGCTTTATGAGGCCAACATTACTCTGATACCAAAATGAGACAGAGATACTTAAAAGAAGATTTACAGGCCAATATCCCTGATAAACATAGATGCAAAAATCCTCAACAAAACATTAGCAAACCTAATTCAAAAATAAATACATTAAGAGGATCATAAATTACAATCAAGTGGGATATTCCAGGGACACAAGGATGGTTTCATATCCACAAATCAATTAATGTGATACACCACATTAACAAAACAAAGGATAAAAATCTTATGATCATCTCAATAGATGCAGAAAAAGCATTTGACAAAATTCAACATCCATTTATGATAAACATTCTCAACAAAGTGTGTATAGAGGGAATATACCTCATCATAATAAAGGCCATATATGACAAATACACGGCTAACATCATACTCCATGGTGAAAAGCTGAAAGCTTCTCCTCTAAAATCCGGAACAAGGCAAGCATGCCCACTCCTGCCACTTTTATTCAACCTAGAACTGGAAGTCCAACTACAGCTATCATACAAGAAAAATAAATAAAAGGCATCTAATTTGGAAAGGAAGAAGTAAAACTGTCATTATTTGTAGATGACATGATACCACATATAAAAAACACTAAACATGTAATCAAAAGCTATTGTAACTAATAAATGAATTCAGTAAAGTTGCATAATACAAAATTAATATACAAAAATATGTTGCATTCCTATACACTAATAATAAACTATCAGAAAGAGAAATTATGAAATCCCGTTTACAATTGCATCAGAAAGAGTAAAATATCTAGGAATAAATTTAACCTAGGAGTGAAAGCTATGATACTGATGAAAGAAACTGAAGACAACACAAATAAATGGAAAGATATATTATATTCATGGGTTGGAAGAATTAGTATCATTAAAATTTCCATACTGCCCAAAGCAATCTACAGATTAAATGCAATCCCTATAAAAATACCAATGAGACTTGTCACAGAACTAGAACAAATAATCCAAAAATTTGCATGAAATATTCAGAAGACCCTGAATAGCCAAAGCAATCTTGAGAAAGGGAACAAAGTGGAAGTATCACACTTGATTTTAAACTATACTACAAAGCTACAGTAATCAAAACAGTATGGTACTGGCACAACACAGAAACATAGATCAATGGAACAGAAGAGAAAACTTAGAAATAAACCCATGCTTATATGATCAATTAATCTATGACAAAGAAGGCAAGAATATACAATGGGAAAAACATGGTTTCTTCATTAAATGGTATTGGAAAAATTGGACAGATAAATGTAGAAAAAAAAAGGAAATGAAACTAGACTACCTTCTTACACCATATACAATAATAAACTTAAAATGGATTAAAGATTTAAATGTGAAACCTGAAACCATAAAACTCGGAGAAGAAAGCACAGGCAATAAACTCTTTGACACTGCTCCTAGCAATATTTTCTTGGCTCTGTCTCCTTAGGAAAGGTCAACAAAAGAAACAATAAATAGGACTACATCAAACTAAAAAGCTTTTTTGCAGTGAAGAAAACCATCAACAAAACAAAAAGACAACCTACTGAATGGGAGAAGATAATTTGCAAATGACATATCCAATAAGGAGATAATATGCAATATATATAAAGAAAACATATAAATCAATATAAAAAATTTGATTAAAAAAATAGGCAGAGGACCTGAATAGACATTTTCCCAAAGAAGACAGAAGGCCAACAGATTTTATAATAACTTTGTATGGTGACAGATGGTTACTAGACTTAACGTGATCATTTCATAAGGTATTTAAATGTTGTATAGCTGAAACAATATAATATTGGACATCAACTATACTTCATATAAATATAAAAATAAAAATAAAAGGGCTTTTTGTTTAAGATGTAGAGCAGAGAAAAAACAACTTTGAATTCAAGACTCGCACCCTTTATGTTTTTAACTATATACTAAAATCACCTTAAACTATGTGACAGTCAAGTATCTCCCAAAAAACTACCTCAATGATACTTAAAGGGACTTATTACATAGATATGTGCTTCTACTGAGCACCAGAAGGCGCAGTAGGGATGCATTATAAAGGAGCCTAAGAAAATTATTGTGGATAATAGATAGGTATATTCATTATCTTGACTGAAGTGATGACTTTATGGGTGTATACATATCAAAATTTATATCACTCTATACTTTAAATATGTGCAGTTTGTCATGTTTCAATTATTCCTTGATAAAGACATACGTGTATATATAGTGAAAAAAACAAACAAACAAAAAAAACAGTTAAGTACTATAGACGGGGGCAGAGAGATAGGTTTTTTTTGTTTTGTTTTTTACCTGAGATCTCTTGGGGTCAATAAATTGAGAAATCTTGTAAACAATTTCATCAAATGACAGTCCAGATAAGGACTTCCCATGAGTGTCCTTCAATTTCCGTAAGAAATCTGTAAGCTCCTTTCTGGAAGAGATCAAGGAAAGCAGTGGTG
This sequence comes from Aselliscus stoliczkanus, assembly GCA_033961575.1. Lineage (NCBI taxonomy): Eukaryota > Metazoa > Chordata > Mammalia > Chiroptera > Hipposideridae > Aselliscus > Aselliscus stoliczkanus. The sequence goes on from CM066729.1 coordinate 75,276,229, forward strand.
ATTTTCTTCTCTACTGCCTTGAGGACGTGCTCTCCAATGACATATAAAATAATACTGCATAATTGATACGTATCATGCTATCATGCAGATCTCTGACCTATAAACGTGATCACAGGTCCATCTGCATTTACCTTAAACCAAAATGAAAAGTCCTAATGTTTTATTAACAATGTGTTCATGAGTGATAAAATTTAGTATTTATTTTCTTTTAAAAGAGACATTTTAACTGTTTTTGAAAGCTCACTGTGTGAAATTTAAGTTTATTGTCTACTTATTTATGCACTGAGCTCTTTATGTCACATCTCTCAATGCTCTCTTAGTAGGACTAGATTCCTTTTTAACTATGTTACTATCTCTCTCTCTCCTCTATCTTTAACTTTTACTTTGGTAAAACTTAAAAACAGAAAACAATGATTAAGCAGAAAAGGAAAGCAAAGGTTAAAAGACACATAATTATGTGATAACAAACCTAGGGATATTTTAATTGATATGTTCCTTTCCAATTCTCATGGTCCATTGACCCAAAGTATACACATACATTTTTGGTACAATAGGGTAAGGTGATGAAGTATTTTTCTTTCCCAAATGAAGTGTCATGTCATCATCAGCCTTATGGAACTATCTTTGAATTATAATTTATTCATTTTATACATATATATTTATAACTATTTTCATTATCTATTGATGATAATATTTATAAAACCACATACTCTATTCTGAAGCATAACAGTATGTACATTAAATAAAAGATCTTCAAATGAAAATACTGATAAAACTAGAATTATTTCCTTGGGTAATTAGAATCATTCCTTGGATACAAGAGTAAAGATTAAAAGAAACTTCATTTCTGAAGGAGTACAAATAAATATCTTTCTACTAAAGTCAGAACTGTGAAAAGCAAGGTAAAATTATGATTTCTTGCATTTAATTGTGTTCCTTAACAAAAAAACCTGTAAGGACGCTCCATAAAATTAAGAAGATAGGAAAGTAAAACCTGATCATTTTCAGGCTTTTATGGCATATAATCAACTTAAAATTCACTTTGGAAATAGGTTGTTAATATAATTATTGCAGCTGATGGCATTAAAATTGGGTACATTACAACTAGCTGTACTTTGAGTAAATGAACAAACCTAAATTTAAAAACTTATTCTCTCATGACTTAAGACTAATAACTTCAGTGAAGAGGTTTAGCATTTATATTGAACACTATCCCTTCTTGGTAAATTTCATTTTCTTATCAAGGTCATGATAAAAAAATATCTGTACTTTTGTGTGTGTCATGTTTCTCTGAAATGTTGCATTGTTGTAATTATAGCTACGGATTGCAGAGTATGATCTGTACTCACCACTAAATATAATCTAAGGTACCTGGTCTGTTGTGGAAAGGCAGTTTTCAGCCTGTCAGTAATCTTCTCCCAATTCATCCCAGGGGGATCACTTCCCAGTCCTGCACTGGGAGGCACAAGCTCTCCCACAGGCGCTGGCACAGTCCAGGCTATGCCGGTCATCTGTAAGGAGCACATCAGCTTCAATTATTAGGCAATAATGTTCCATGCTAACATGCCATTTCCATAACTCAGAAAGTGGGTAGAATGAAGAAGAGAAATACTGACATACACGTTCTCCTTTTAGTTTTTCTTAACTATCACAATGATATTTCAAATTGTTTATATAACCCTTATTTTAAAAATGGGACATACTAGTCTCGGTAATTGCAAACATGTACAGAAATAAATGTAGGGTGTTTATTTCTGTACTTTATAACAATGAAAATCTGAAAACAACCTCAAGTTTAATAGGGTTATGAGTAAATATGGTACACTAATCAAATCCTTAAAAATAGATCAATATGTCTGAGCATGAGAGATATCCATGAAATGTGTTTCATTTAAAAAAAATCTTTGGCATTTTATGGTATGACTCATATTATATTAACTTTTTAAAAGTTGTATGTACAGAAAAAAGTCTGTAATTTATAAAACAATCTGTAATTGGTGATTATTTCCTCGGATTCAATTGCAGGGTAATTTTGGTTTCTGCTGTGTATATTTCTTTTTATATACTTTGTATATGTTTTGTGTATTTCTATATTATTTCCTTTTTATGATTAGCACATACTTTTATAATTAGAAAAATAATCCAGTTGAATTTTCAAACAACTAAATAAATATGAGAATACTACTAAAACGTCTGCCCAGTATCTCATGAATGGTGTGGAAGTTGTAGTGACACCTCTGAGCAAAACCAGCAAACAAAGGTTTCCCCATATTTTATGGTAGTTCCATATTAAAACCATTAAGATTCTAACTAATTAATACTGATAAGTGAATATTTCTGAGTGCTAATCTGATTACTAGGATAGTTATAAACATGGCATCTTTTACCTAAGGTTGTATAGGTCACCTTCAAATATAAGGTTATCACTCATGCAAACTAGTAACTACTACCAGCCATTTGGAAAAACTCATACAAAGCCTAGTAAGTCAAAAGAACAGAATACTGCCCTAATACCTGGGTTTGCATCAGTACCAAGCTTTCCACGGGAATCAGAAAGTAAGCTGATTAGAAGGTTGAGGTATTTTAATGTTTTCAATAAAATTTTACCATAGTTCCTTATAGAACGATGCAAGGGTAAATCATGTGAACAACATTGTGAAATCATGGAGATAAAAAGATGTGGTACTTAGTTAACATGTTAAGGCCTGTATACATATTTGTTTGCAGAGAAGCAGCCTCTACAAATATAAGCAAAGTCCATCTGACTATCTATTTCAAAGGGAGACTATTAGCAATGTATAGTACAATGTATATTAGCAAAGTACAAAAAAACAACTGACTGAAATGTACTTATGAGAATGTCAAGATTAGAGAATTTTTCATTAATTATATTTAACATAATCTTCTGGAAAAGTATTTTTCTTTATATAAAAAAAGTTTACCTTAATCAAGATTACAACTAATAATACTATTAATTTTAAATTTCTCTATTGCTTCTTCGGGATAAGGCTTATCTAACTATTTGTAGCTAAGGAGATTTACAACTTTATAGTATAATATGTTCCAACATGATGTTATTTATATTGTCTGTTTATAGATAAATACTGTCCTACTATACATACATGTGTGTGCACGCGCAAATAACTTTTTTCTTCAGTTTTGTGGCATAATTTAGTTTGTTGAGTTGGCTTCTTTGCTTTCAACCTATCCAACAATCATGCTAACTATAAATTTTCTATTCAAATATCAATCTACATGTCATTGTTGCCTGTTATAGAAGCAAACAGTAATTGTATGGATTCTCTACTATAAAAATATATTTATCTTGTATCCAAAAACCAAGCTACTATAAGTTAGTGAATAATTAATTAACATACATAACGCCCTTAACATAGAGCCTCACATAGAACTATTTATTCAATTATTATGCAGTTATCATCATCATCACCACCAACATCATCAGTTATCAAATAAATGAACAAAGAGAAGACAGACATTCTTTCTGCAGTCCACTGTAGTGATGAAGAACTAGTTAATATCTATTGCACTAAGAAGGGCTCTGTACCAGGGGAGGTCTAGGCTGGCCGGGTGCAGAAATGACCCCAGGACAAACAGCAGGCATTTGAGGAACAGTGAGAACAGGTCTAAAGAAAGATTCTTTCACAAGGGGTCGTCCCAAGAACTGCTGCATCTAAAATAGAAAAGATAAAAATTAAAAACAAAAAATTCATACACATACCAAATATTTATATGGGCAATGATCTAAACTCATATAGCAATGTTTGGGGGAAAGAGTGATGTGAAATCTAGTTACACAGCACAACAGAAATAATGTGGTCATATAATTAGTTAGATATATGAATATTTGAAAAGCAAAAGGGAGTAAAATATACTAAAGAACACTGAGAAAGAGAGAGAAGAGAACAAGGTTCTAGTCCCACTTTCTCTCCACCTGGCTGGGTAACCTTGGATGTCAAGTTACTAATCTATAAAATAAGAGGGTTGGGTGATCTAAGTTTCCTTCCAAACTGAAATACGTAATATTGAACTATGCAAAGGGGCTCCTCAGTGAATACTATTCATGTTGATTAACAATATTGACACTCAGAAATTCTGCTAAAGAACCAAAGTTGTCTACAGATAATATTACTTTCATTATTATACGCATATATTAGAGGAAACTTGTACCACCTGATGAAATTCTGATTTCATGTTTAGCTCCAAGGGCGGTAGAAAACTAAAATGGGGTGGGCCTGGGAGATAAATTCTCCTATAGTGACTGTAGACATTCTGGTGTGTGTTACTGACAGCCCAGGGGGCTGTGGAAAGCTACCCCTTCTTAGCATCTACCAATGGGACGGATACCTTATTAGCTGAACTATGGAAAATGACAGATTTGTAGAGTACCTATCATGTGCCAGGTCTAGCACAGGCATAAAGCAGTTCAACAATTTGTTGAATTAAAAAAAAAAAAAAATGAGGGCCAGTCGAGTGGCGCGGTGGTTAAGAGCTGGCTTGGGACGCCAGTGGCACCGGTTCAGGTCCCACATATGAGGGCCAGTGACACTGCCCTCAAAAAAAAAAAAAAAAAAAATGAACATCAATATAGCTCTTAAGTAATGATCCTAAAACCAATAGGTGAAAGGTTAATGAGAAACTTCATAATGGATGGATGAGGTTGACATTCAATTCTTACCATCATTAAAGGACAGGTATTGTGTGCCTTCTGATGTGTAGATATAGCATCACCTATAAAGAACTCTTGTCAAAATATTGAACTTGAATCTAACTAACCCTCTAGATCTAATGATCAGTTTATAGGAAATAGTAGAACATGTACAAATGACATCAGAAGGATGCAATTAGTTAAATCAATAATATGGGAAATTGAACAGAATAAGTGACTTAGTTTTTTAACAAATAAATTACATGAATAAAGGGGAGAGCTGTTGGGTAGCTATTACAGACATAAAGAAGAACCATCAGCCAAATGCAAAGTATAAACCTTGCTTGGATTGTTTTTAAAAATAGGGTTTTTACTGAAACCTATGTTACTTTACTAACCACTAATACCCCAATAAACTTTAATTAAAAAAGAAATAAAGGGCCGGCCGAGTGGCGCATTGGTTAAGCGCTGGTTTTGGGATGCCAGCGGCCCCGGTTCGGATCCCACATGAGGGCCAGTGACACTGCCCTCTACAGCTAACAACAGCTCCACCTGGAGCTGGGCTGTGCGAGCCCCTGTGATGGTGTGGGCTGCAGCCCCTGCTGCAGTGGGCTGCCATAGGCTGCAGTGAGTGGCCCACAGCCAGCGAGAGCGGCTGGCAGCCAAGCGTGAGCTGCCAATAGCCGCGATGAGCGACATCCAGAGGCCAGCGACTGAACTGCCTCATCCGGGAAGAGCGCAATGACGATACCAACAGTGAAGCAACATCCTCCGCAACTAAACTGAAGAACAAGAAGACGGCAACTTGTCTGTTCCCCTTCCCCGATTCCCCAACGCTGTTCCCCTCCGCCAATTTCCCAATAAAATCTTTAAAAAAAAAACAAACAAACAAACAAAAAAAAGAAATAAAAATAAGCGTTTTTAAAGTTAAGGTAATAATAACCAAATTGGGACTATTGTTGAGCTAGGTAACAAATGACATTTTTGAGGCAACTGTGGAAATACAAATTTTGAACCAGATATTAGATATTAAAAATTATTTATAATTCTCTTAGAAAAATGGTGTTTTGATTATATCAACTAATAAGAGGACTCATCTTTTAGGAATACATACTAAAGTATATATGGATATTATATAGTATGGAGGGTGTACTTTAAAACATTCCAGTGGGGAGGAAGAAAGGGATAACGTGAATTGAAACAAGATTGACAAAACGTGGTTTGCAGAAGTTCATTATATTATTTTTTTATGTATGTTTCAAAATTTTCATAATGTAAACTTTTTCAAGAATGAATGAAGGTGGGAACTGCGCTAACAGTCCTGCTCTCTTTGAGGACTATAACCTAACACTACTTGGAAGATTAGATAACCAGGGTACAAAACTCAAAATATAATGAAACATAAAAATACTGGTTAAACTGGAAACAGTACTTGTTATTCCAGACTTTTAGGTTAGACTATTATATATTTAAAACCTGGTTACCATTCCTTACAGTACTGGAATCTTAGAGACAGGCAGACTTTAGTATTTAGATCATGTAGTACAATTTCCTGATTTATAAATGAGAAAAGCAAAGTCCAGAACAGCTCATTTTCCAAAGACCAACATAGTTCTTCAGAGTTGGGACTTGACCCCAGATCTCTAGTGTGTTTCCATTGCATAATATCACCTGAATTTATAGTAAATAACATATTCACATTTCTAGCACTTGTACTCTCAAACTGTTCCACCAATGCTCAATGATCACGGATGCCTGAACTTTAACACAACTGTCTGCTTTGATTAAGCACAGTGGTGACTCTGTTAGGAAGCACAAAAGACAAAGATATCAGCAGAAGGATGCTTATCAATTCCATAGGGCCTAACTGCCGGTGGGTTTTTGCCTTGACCAAACCTGGATAACTACATGAGAACTAAAACAGTCTTTGAAGGGATGAGGACGTAGACGTCAAGTTTTGCCTATGTTTGTCAGCTACAGAGTCTCATTGGTATGTGTCAGCTTATGCCAGTCTGGTTCCAGTAAACTTCAAAGTACAACTCTGTATGCTCCTGAGTCTCTGGAGCCATTTTGGAAGAGTTTAACTACAATGTATAGACAGTAGTTTGAACATGGGCAGAGGGCACAGGGTTTCTAGAAATCCTACCAAGAGCATGTGTTACTTACTGCAGAACTACAGAGAAACTTTGGGATTTCTCATCATGTATGTAACACAGTCCTTATCAAGGTAGTTGGGTATGATGGTATTCCAAGCCTAGAATGATAATGTCCACAACACAGTATTCCTATAAAAAGTGTATTGACCGGGGGCCGGCCGAGTGGCACGGTGGTTAAGTGCTGGCTTGGGAAGCCAGCGGCCCCAGTTCGGGTCCCACAGATGAGGGCCATTGACACTGCCCTCAAATAAAAATAAAAAAAAAGAAAGTGTACTGACCAAAAATATAAAAGGCAATACTGACATTCTAAACTAAAGCCCAGGGTGTATGTCATATAATGCTTTCAGCTCTGGATTCTGTTTTTGAAACACAGTGAAACTCCATACAGTTTCCTAATTTTTAAGTTCTTTGATATACTCACATATTTGTAGAAATAACATTTTCAAAGTTATCCTACAAGCAGAAGTGCTGATGTCAAAAGTGATCTGTCCCTAAGTATCTCACCCCTTTCTTTTTTTCCCTACCTTCAGCTCTGTTATGATAATAAAAATTACCACCTAATGGTTTTGTCCTAAAACGCATTTTGAAAAGTTTTATGAGTTTATTGGGTTAAGGTACTACATTTCCCAAAAGGATAACATAAACAATAAGGCGTTGATATTAGTTTGTCTGATTAAGATTCATTGATTCCTAACAAGACAAGCAGGAAAGGGGCATAAACGGAAGCTGTCTTACTGTTAAAGATAGAATAGAAGATAAAATTCAAGGAAAAGAAAATCTAAAGTAGAAGTACAGGGGTGAAGTTCAGCCTGCTAGGGTATCATGCTGAAGTGTTTCAGTCACCTGAGGGTAACTTAGTATTGGGAATTCTGAGTATTCATCAGTTTTACCCCATGATGTAGTTGAGAGTGACAGGATGAATAAGAATATACTACCTCTTTAGATATCAAATGCACCACTAAAATCCAATGATATAACCTATATAAGTAGCCTCAGTTGAGCCAGCCAACTGTTTATATTATCTGGAGATGATATAGCAGGAATGGACATGATTACAAAAGATATATATATCACCATGCCTACTGCATTTTGAACACACATTAAACAAACTGCATATTCAGTGTTTTACAGCCCTTTTCATTTTATCAAGATGAGGATGGCAATTTTTCAAAATGTTGTATTTCTCACCAGTATCTCAGGACTGGGTGGTGGTGGAGGAAGCTGGATTGGAGGCAAGGTACTCAAGGCAAACCCTTGTTTCACCTTGTTAATCTGTTCATTGTACTGTGTCTAGTAACAAAAGAGAAACAATCTTTTAAAGCAAAATCAATTTTAAAGAAATAGCATATAAAATTACTTGCTGTAGTTTTGAATAATACAGCATAGAATAAAATAATATAAAAACAATTTTTGACATAAAAACAATTCTATAGAACACTATCTCTGAATGTAAATATTTGTATTTTTAGAAGTATCTGTTGATTGACAAGATACAGAGACACATAATTCACCGATCCTTGTGATAATTCCTTAATGTTTCCATAATTTTCAGTCCCAAAATGGGAACCACTGATATAAAATGAATAGATTCTAAAGATTCAACAGGCTATAAATAATATACTGGCTGATAAGTACAGGGGGAAAGTATTTGTAGCAGAGTCGAACTACTCGTAAATGTTCATTTTAAAAAGTAGAGGGGAAAATTTTAGGAAATATTTATTAAATATTTATATATTGTTTATCTCAAATGTTATACCTCTAGCTTTTGTTTTATTCTTTGTTTTATTCTCTTGGATTTTGCAAAAGTATGTTTCCAATCTGGACCCTTAACAATATGCTTTTAACATTTTTTTGGGCATTGTTCCCATTTTGCTTTACCATACTATTTGGTAAAAAATCCACGGAGCTGAAAAAGAAAGTCTTAAGAAGCAAACATTTAGAAACTTCCACACAGAAGACATGTGCTTGAAAGAAAACTAGGATACAGAACAAATAGCAGCTCTTTTGAAGCCAGAACTTTGAATAAACCCACCAGAAATGCCAGGCATTACTAAAAACTGAGTAAGAAAGAGTCCAGAAAACAGCCAAGACCACCAATGAAAAACCTAGACAAGTAGATAATGTTTTGAGGCAGCTTTTCATAATTTAATGTCACTGTGTTGTGAAATCACAAAATAAACATTGCATATCAACTTTAAGATATACATACAAAAATATCCTAAAACCAAATGGAAAATACATATTCCATGCCTTATCTCTTTAGTTTACCTTTAGCATAGTCCTAATTCTATTAAACCAATAATTAAGAATTTATTATTTTGCATTAATGAATAATTACATAAAAAAGTTAAGATTATAACCTAATACAAGTCTGTTTGATCTCCCCCATTAATTCTGTAAGCACAATCAAACCAAGTTAGACATTTATTTCTGATGGAAGCAGTCAGCTTTGCAATTCTAGGGAAATTAGGTGTGATGCACAATTTTTGAGTTTACCATTCACTGCAATAAGGACCTAAAAGGACCACGTGTATGAGTACAGGATGCTATCTACAACCAACTACATGGAAGTAATCAATACAAAACCTATAAAAGGCATAAACTTTAATAGCTGAAATGAAAAAAAAACTTGTTCTTCCTTAAATTCCTCTAGCAATTGTTTTTAATGTTAAATGTTTTCTTTAAGTTTATAACACTTACAACACGCAGTTAATTTATTTAAATATACTTCACAACTTACCCTGAGGAATGCAATCTTGTTTCTGACATCTGTCACAATGGCATTCCAACTGTCTACTGCAGCCTTTAATTGAAGCGATTCTAGGTTGCTGGTGCAGACAAGGATACACAAGAAAAAGTTCTTTCTTTTTATATACCACTTAGGTTTTCAAAAAATTTCCATTATGTTCTCTATTATACATGTAAATAGTGCAAAACAACAAAATTACCCTTATCACCTACAACTACCTCAAATGGGCACAAAGTTGTATGGGAGGGTTTGTTATTAAAAATAGAAACAAGGACTAGGAACATATAAGATTGTTTTCAAAGGCAAATATAACTTGTGCTTCAGAACAACAAGTTTTTGTCTATCTTGGTGATATTTTTTAGGACATATTATAAAAACTTTGCACAGAAACCTCTCCAGTGAAGTAGGAAGACAGAGAAAGGCAAACAGTGAAATCACCTAGCCATCCAACTCAGGAGCATTCACAAAGATGTCCACTCATCTTGGAAGCAGGTCCTGGACTTTCTTCGCATTAATCCTGACATCAGCTGCCCTATCAGACTCGTTTTCAAATTATAAAAACATACTCCCAATGGGAGGACAAATCAGAAAGAAGGACCTCTTCTACAAGGATGAATTATATTGCTGCCTTTATGAAGTGCACAAACTGCACAAACATAGCAGCTCTGCTAAACATACCCACCAAATGACAGGTAGGAAGAGCTTTGAAGTGTTCAGGGTCTGTCCTCTCTACAAGAGAGGTTTCAAAGCCTTTTAAAAGGCTCTATCTGTTATAACATCCCCATCCCAGTATCACCCAGTACAACAGCTTTAAAAGAGCAGAATAAGTTATCATTGAGATCATCTCATACAAAGGGGCATGATAATAATCTAATTTACAGAGCTTTCTCTTCCCCCCTTACAAGCAAAGATAAACTGATCACTTAAACAGTGTTTCATCAACCAGAATGCCCATCAGTACATCCTGGGAATCTAGCTAAACCTCAGAGATTCTGATTCTTTAGAAATGAAGAATCATGATCATTAAAATAATTGTTTTTGAAAAAATGATGCTTTGGCCCAGAGATTCTAATTTAATTAATTCTTTAAGTTTGAAAGTATACCCCATAAAATTATAAATTTAAGGAGAATCTCACGCAACCTGCCCAATATTTGAAAATCACTCATTTATAGCACAGCAGGAAATTACCTGTAACATGATTTTAGGTGTTAATACTAACCCCCACACACACCCCATGTACTCCAAAGGTATTTAAAACCAAGCATTAGAAGAGAAAACAATTAGAAAAGAGCTTTCCACTTAGAATCCACTTTAGTTTGTAAATATCTACTCTTCATACATGTCTCTGACTAAGATTTTGTTTTTATCCACTTCACTGTGGAGGAAGGAAAAAAAATCTGTCAGCAGCTATTACTGCATTCAGTAGACTTCTCAATGCTTCAGCAGAAGCAACAAAGTAAAAATATCAAAGTGACTAGATGACTTTTGAGATTTAAAACACAAGGGCTTCTTCACTTCAAAGACTCTAATGTCATATTCACAGATTATGCCAACCTTGGAGTCACTTGCAAGTATCTGAGATCAAGATGCATTAAGAGGGAAAGGTTACCTTGCCGCCATTTGAGTCACCCTGGCAAGCTGACTGAGGCATTCCTTTTCAGTCTGCTCCAGATGAAGCAAACCAAAATCTCTACGACACTGTAAGAAATACACCTACAGATTTTTTTAAAAAGAGAAAGAGAAAGAAGTTGAAGGGGGCCTTGTAAATGAACACATTCTTTTCTCAATCATTTCAAGTAAATTTAAAGCTATTTTTCAATCTCTTCCAATAACACCTGAGCTTCTTGACTATCCACGATACATTGTAAAAGCTTTCTGACACAGTCATCTCCCTGGCCCAAGCCACCCTTGTCTCTGGCCTAGAGAACTTCTTGAATACCTTCCATGAAAGAACGTTTGAGTGAGAAAAGCTAAATGTTATTTTATCTAATGGTTATTGGGTTGGTAAACATTCTAGATTAGTTTTCAACCTGGCACATTACACTGGAACCATCTCAGAAACTTTAAAAAATGGTGCCTTCGACCCAGAGAGTCTGATTTAATTGCTATTAGATAGGGCCTGGGTATTGAGTTAAGACACTCAAAAGAAGTCCTGCTACTTGTTTGTTTTCTAACTGGTAAAGGAGAAGAAAATAACAGACCATCCAGCACCATGCAGTCCAAATGGGCCTTGGAGGTCACCTAGTTCAATGTCAATCCCACAGCAGGAATCCCTTCTGAACCATTATTGAAAATAGTTTATTATATTCTTGGGCAGCATTAAGTGTTTCTAAAATTAATAATAAAAGTAGAAAAGGAACTCCCTGACTAAAAGCAGTGAAAAAAAAAATACAAACTTGAGGTCTTAAGGTAATTTTGAGGTTTTTTTGTTTGTTTTTCATTTTAGTTAAAGCTAGCACTTCACCACTTTACTTCCCAGGGATTTTTGGTTCAGATATCACTTATTGATGGTTGACCTCCAGATTTCTGAGTACTCTTCTGAAGCACAGAGCTTACTATGATAGAGGTGGGATGGTCTGTAATAGTTTTAATGTCAGTAAGGTTTCCAAACACTTGAATCTTATTGTATATCAAAATCACATACATATGTACAATCACATTTTGTTTGTGAGATCCTAGCTGTGGGTTTCTAAGCTAACTTATAAATAACTGAGTGACTTTCTGGGTCCAGAGGATAAACTGGTTTTGGACAATGGAATGTATGATGTATATGTGCTTTTCGAAGGTGTACATAGGGAGCAGCAAAGAAGGGAGATGTGGTAGCAGTGAAATGTTATTCTTCTAAGTTTGACTTAGTGACCTGGCTTCATGAGAATTTTCCCAAGATGTCTGCATCAGCTATACATACTGAAAAACACCAATTTTGCAGAGTCAGTCAGGGAAAAACAACATAAGATCATCAACACTAAAGTAATCATGTACAAAATGCGAATGAGTCAAATAAGCTCATGGGTTGCAGCTGAATTTTCCTGGGTGGTGGTCCTAAGATATCTTATTTCTCTTTATTCAAGAAACAGTCTCTTATCAATAGTTTAACATACAAGTGCACATGCAAAACTTCCTGCCCCAACCCCATCTATCTTTCTTTCTCTCTCTCTCTCTCTCCCTTTTTTTTTTTTTTTTACCTCAGCTGTTAAAGCTCTGCTAGTTTCTGCATTCATTTTGGTTAAGTATGTTTTAATTGTGCTTTCCAGATTATGCTTCTCCATTTCCCATTGAGATCTGAAATATAAGATCATTAAAGAGTCAGTAACATTGTAGCAAGGGCAGACTTTTCTACCTTGTTCAGGAGGAAGAAAGATACAAGCTACTCAATGAAGTTCATGATTTCTTGAAAAGCATAAAGCATGTAAAAGCAAGAGAAGACATTACTAAGACTTACTGTTATGCAGAGGTTTTAAAGTTGTCATATAGGGGTAATGATTAAAACTTGGCTCTGAAATCAACTTGCCTGAGGATGAACCTGAGTTCCACAATTTAGTAAATGTGAAACTTTGGGCAAGTTACTAAATGTCTCTGTACCTCAGTTTCCTCATATGTAAAAATGGAGAAAACTGTATTACCGCAAAGAGCACTGTAAAACTTAATTCAGGATATATATATATATATATATATATATATATATATATATATATATAAAGCACTTTGTGTTTGGCACATATTAAGTACTAAATAAATGTTAGTTATTATCGTTATGAATAAATTTTACATCAAATGAAGTTTCTACAAGCCTTTTTGTATTCTAACAATAGCAACTACAAAGGTTTTTATTATCCCTGTCATAAAGCTAAGTCACTGCATTAAAATATTTTATTGATTATCTCAGTGCTTATATTTAATACCTTAGAATGAAAAAAATTCTACAGCTTGAAAGGGAGGGAGCTGATTATAAGACATTATTTATGAAGCACATTATGGAAAATGACTACCTGTGAGGTTTCTCTTTTTCTTATCTCACATTGGCTTGAGCCCCAGAACTCTAGAGCATATAAACCAAATAATGTCTTTAATGGAAACAATTAATTGGAAATGTAACATTGTAATAGGGAACTTTCACAAAAGCTGTCCTCAATGTTTTATTATTAGAAACATCTGGATACTTGAGTACCTCACAAACATTGATAAGAAGCGTGACTAAACAATATATTGTGAACACTATTAAGGCAAGAATGTTTTGAGGAAAAAAAAAAAATCATAAAATATTCAAGGAGATATATGAACTCAATCAAGAGAATTATTTTGCCATTGAATATGGTGCAAAATTGGCCTATAAGAACAAGAGAAGAAAATAAATAACTGGATTTCATTAAATTAAAAACTTTTATGCTGCAAAGGATATCAAGAAAGTGAAAAGACAACCCACTGAATGGGAGAAAGTATTTGCAAATATCTGATAAGGGATCTGTAACCAGGCATAGTAAGAACAATTAAAACTAATAGTAAAAAGACAAACAACCTAATTTTAAAAATGGCCAAAGGATGTGAGTAGACATTTTTCCAACTAGATACACAACCAGCCAATAAGAATACGAAAAGATGCTCTACATCATTAGAGAAAATGCAAATGAAAATCACAAGAATATACCACTTCACATTCACTACAATGAGTAAAATAAAGACAGAAAACCTAATAAGTATTGTGAGGATGTGGAGGAATTGGAACTCTCATCCATTGTTGGAGGGACTGTAAAATGATGCAGTGACTTGGAAAACAGTTTGGCAGTTCCTCAAAAGTTAAACATAGAGTTTAATGCATGTCTCAGCAATTACATTCTTAGGTGTGTATCCAAGAGAATTAAAAACATATGTCCACACAAAAATATATATACGAATGTTCTAACAGCATTATTCATAATAGCCAAAAATGGAAACAAACCAAATGCCCATAAACTGATGAAATGATAAACAAAATGTGGTATATCCACACAATGGAATGTTATTTATCCACAAAATAGAATGAATACAGACACATGCTACAACATGGATCAATCCAGAAAACGTTATCTTATGTCAAAGAAGTTAATTACAAGAGGCCACACATTATATGATTCCAATTATATGAAATGTCCAGAATAGATAAATCCACAGAGACAAAAAACAGCTTAGTGGTTGCCAGAAGCTTAAGGAAGGGAGAAGGAGGAGTACTTTCTAGAGGATCTAGGCTTTTTTTTTCAGGGGAGAAAGGTGTTCTGGATAGTGGTGATGGTTGTACACCTCTGTGAATATACTAAAAACCAATGAACTGTACACTTTAACAGAGTAAATTTTATGGTATATGAATCAGATCTCAAAAAAGCTGTTATAGGGCCTGCCGAGTGATGCGGTGGTTAAGTGCTGGTTTGGGAAGCCAGCAGCCCTGGTTCAGGTCCCACATATGAGGGCCAGTGACACTGCCCTCAAAAAAAAAAATATCTGTTATAAAAAATGACCTACAGGCAACTCCATGAATGAGAACAAAACACGCAGTTTCATAAAGCAGTCACACCTAGTAGTATTGGTTAGGGTAAAGAGATGAGATCTCATTAAACCTTAGCCCCTGACAGCAGTCTGCTGTGGGACCATAACTTGGCTCATTTAATCTCTCTCAGCAGTCTTCTAGGGCCAGAGCTAAGGTGAACATACCTCCCATTTCCCTAGGACACTTCTAGGTTACACTTGTTGTCCCTGTGTAATTATTAATACTTCTCAATTTCAGGCTCAATGTGCCCAGCTTGGATGATAAAGTATACTATTACCCTAGCCAGAATATGCTGAGTGGAATACATAGTTTCAGAGACAGTGCCTTCAACCAAGCCAACAGCTGTTTGTACCTTTTCATGGAAAGCTGCTCTTTCAGGTTCTTGATTTCATTGTCTTTAGCATGGCTCTGATGTTGTAATCTAAGCAAAGAAGAAAGTCATAAAATGTTAGAGATGATTTGTCATTAATCCAGTCAGAACCACTCTACCTATACAAGAGGAAGGATTAATTGTGTCCATTTTGGGCCACAAATCTTGAGCCTGAAAATATCTGGACTCCAATACCTAGTTGTTATGAAATTTATTTTATTTCTGATGTCTGATGTACTGATTTCCCAAAGAAAGAACTAGGTTCTAACTCCTTAGTTTTAACTAAACTGTAAATTAGAAAGCCAAAGAGAAGAGCTAACCTGTATTCTCAGTTCAATGACTTGAAAAAATGTCTTCAGCTCTTTGTAAATATTTTAGTTTACCCACTAGAAAACAGATGGTAGCTTCTAATGTTCTAGGCCTATGTTGGGACTGAGAACTTTAAGTTCCTTAAACAGATATTATAGCAAGTCACTCAAACTATTAAAGACTTAGGGCCTGAAAGAAATCAGACTTTAAATATAGAGGTAATGAGACTGTGTGCAAATAAGAATTATAATGAAAACTACAAATTAAAACGGGAGTCACTCATTAGATCTAATCACAGGAAGATTGGGTTAAAAATTGTGTATAAATCAGAAAACATAACCTGTGATTAGCTTAAAAATTAATATGCAAAAAGCTATTAAGAAAAAGTTTCTAGTGTGTTCAGACACTTGAGATATATATGAGTTTTTGTTAATATAAGTGATTGGAATGGTCAAGCTTAAAACAATGATTTGTTGGTTGTATTGCTCACTACTACACTTCAGAGACTCCCCACTCACCTTTACTCTAAGCTTTTGGAAGCTGTAGAGACTTACAATCAATGTTCTGTTGGACTGAAAATGCAATGAAAGAAACTGGGTCTTTTTATACAAAAGAAGTCATGTTCTCAAGTAAACAGTAAGAAATACAAGTTTTGTTATTGTAATGTACAGGAATATGTAGAGCGAGTTGGAAAGTGCTAAGATTTCTAACACTGACATTGTCTTTCCCTTTATATACTCCCATTACTTCAACATTTCTCCCGGTTCCAGTTGAGAGTGGGTGATCAGAGAGTTGACAGAGCTGGTGGGAAATTCAGGAGACCTTGATTCTTAAATAAAAGAGGATATGTGGGCATAGTTCCTATCATCCAGCTTGGATATGAACCAGCTGTATATGTTCAGGCAGTCATAACTTCTCAGTCCTATTTTTCTCATGAATAACATGATAGGGTAGGATTACATTTTCTTTTCTAAAAGATCTAAAGTTCCCAAGCTTACTCTGGCCAGCTATTAAGTTTATTATATGGCTTTTATTGACAGCAGATTCTTAACATTTATGAAGTGCTTATTGTAATTTGTACAAAATGTGTCCACTTTTATATAAATCTTCTTTGTTAAAACTACAATCATCATCGACAAATATTTACCACACATTTACTGTAGGATAGGCATTGAATTAGGCCAAAGAAAAAACATGATTTTTTTTTGCTTTCTGTTAAACACTGTATTCTAAGATGAAAGAGGTTAACATTTTACAATTAAAGAATGTATTCTTTGGACATGATCAGGTGAGTTAAACAAAGAAAAGCTCGAAAGCTTATATGAGAACACACAGTGCTCGTACTTTTTTCTCTGCCTAGAAGCTCTCTTTCTGTTCTCCCATCTCATCCTACCTAGCCTAGGTTCAATACTATGTCTTCAATGAAGTTCTTCCTTATCACAACAATCAACAGTATTCTTTTTACTGTACAAAATCCCTATTAAGTATATCACCATTCGACAGTTATGTTCTTTTAAAAAAGTTAAACTTCTTGAGATGATCAGATTCACATGCAGGTGTAAAAATGATACTGACAGATCCCATGTACCCTTTTCCACCTTTCCCCAATGGTAATATCGTACAAAATGACAGTATAATAGTAACCAGGATGTTGACAGCAATACCGTTCAAGATACTATACAGTTTTATCATCACAGGTTCCATCGCTTTGCCTTTTTTTAGCTACACCTACTTCCCTCCTACTCCCATCTCCTCCTTATAACCTTGAAACCGCTAACCTATTTCCCATTTTTATCATTTTGTCATTTTTGAAATTTTGTCATTTCAAGAATGCTATACAAATGGAATCATACAGTGTATAAGCTTTGGGGATTGGGTTTTTTTTTTTTCACTCAGCATAATCCTCTAATGTCTTCAGGGTATATAGAGATATCACTGTTTCTATTCCTGAGGGTGGTGTTTGTGTCTTCTCTTTTTTTTTTTTGCCAGTTTTGCTAGAAGTTTGTCAATTTTATTGATCTTTTCAAAAACCGACTTGTTTCATGGATTTTTCTCTATTGTTTTTCTGTTAGCGATTTCATTACTTCTCATCTTTATTATTTCTTTCTGCTTGCTTTGGGTTATTTTGCTTTTCTTTTTGTGTTCTTGAGGTGGGAGCTTACATTATTCATTTGAAACTTTTCTAATGTGTACCTTAGCTCTTCTCAGAACTGCTTTAGCTGTGTCCCACAAATTTTGATATATTGTATTTTCATGTTAATTCAGTTCAATGTATTTTTATTTCTCTAGAGACGACTTCTTTGACTTATGGATTAATTAGACGTGTGTTGTGTAATTTCCAAATGTTTGGAGATTTTCCTGTTATCTTAGCATTACTGTTTTCTAATTTGATTCCACTGTGATGTGAGCATATGCTTTCTATCATTTTGATTCTTTTAAATTTTTTGAGGTTTGTTTTATGGCCCAGGATATAGTCTATTTTGGTATATTTCCTGTGGCACTTGAAAGCATATGGATTCTGCTGTTGTCTGGTGGTGTGTTCTATAAATATTGATCAGATCATGTTGGTTGATGGTGTTATACAGGTCTTTTATACCCTTGCTGATTTTGTTTAGCAGTTCTATAAATTGCTGAGAGTAAGGTGCTGAAGTCACCAACTAAAATTGTAGATTTTTCTATTTTTTTCAGTTCTATCAAGTTTTGTTTTATGTATTTTGAGGCTCTCTTGTTTGGTACATATACCTTTGTTTTAGTATACAGATTCTTTTTTTTTTTTAAGATTTTATTGGGGAATTGGTGGAGAGGAGCAGCGTTGGGGAATCGGGGAAGGGGAACAGACAAGTTGCCGTCTTCTTGTTCTTCAGTTTAGTTGCGGAGGATGTTGCTTCACTGTTGGTATCGTCATTGCGCTCTTCCCGGATGAGGCAGTTCAGTCACTGGCCTCTGGATGTCGCTCATCGCGGCTATTGGCAGCTCACGCTTGGCTGCCAGCCGCTCACGCTGGCTGCGGGCCACTCACTGCAGCCTATGGCAGCCCACTGCAGCAGGGGCTACAGCCCACACCATCACCGGGGCTCGCACAGCCCAGCTCCAGGTGGAGCTGTTGTTAGCTGTAGAGGGCAGTGTCACTGGCCCTCATGTGGGATCCGAACCGGGGCCACTGGCATCCCCAAACCAGCGCTTAACCAATGCGCCACTCGGCCGGCCCAGTATACAGATTCTTATGTCTTCCTGGTGGATTGATCCTTTTATCATTAATAATGTCTCTGTTTGTCTCCAGTAGTTTTCTTTGCTCTGAAGTCCATTTTATCTGATATTAATGTATAAACTCCTGCTTTTTTGATTAATGTTTGCATGGCCTATCTTTTACCACCCTTACCTATGTTATTAAAACTGAAGTGAGTTTCTTATAAACATCAGGTTATTGGATCACCTTTTTTTGTTTTGTTTTGTTTTTAAAATCCACTCTGCTAGTCTTTGTCTTTTAATTGGTGTATTTAGACCATTTACACTTAAAGTAATTATTGACATGTTAGCAATTAGGTATCCATTTTATTGTTTTCTGATTTCTTTCCTTATCTTCTTGGGGCCTATCTGAATATTGTTTTAGGATTTCATCTTGACTTATAGTGTTTTTGAGTATCTCTCTCTATGCATCTCTTTTAATTGTTGCAGTAGGTATTATATGCACACATAGCCTACTGCTATTTATCTTTTCCTATTCAAGTGAAGTATAGAAGGGCTGATTCACACTGTTTTGTTGCTGTAGGGTAGAAAGAGGCAGGAACTCCCTGTTGAGCCCCTCTGGCACCAGTGGGGGAGAGGGATGAAAACAGAGTGTCACCTAGCCCTAACGGTAGAGAGTCAGCTCCCCATAAGGACAACAGGGATGAAACCTAGCACTGACTAGTCCCGCCTCAGATCAGTTTATTAAGTTTCATTGATTCTGGGAGAGGTAGAGGCTTCGCTTGCAGCTGGACAACACTGATGCTATCCTGGCAGAGAAGTTGGAGTACTCCTTCCTTCCTCCTGGAGGAAAATGGAAAGTCAGCTGCCCGCTCAGTACTGCTACCCCAGCAGAAGAATCTGATTTCTGCCATCTGCTTTTGTCAGAGCATAGTGCCTACTTCCAAGGGGTAGTGTGGGGCTATTGGTTTTGGCTGGAGTAGGTGGGTAGTGCTAAAAAGGTTTTCAGTTGTTATATCTTCCTTTGGATAGAGGGAAAAGGCTTTTCTTGGAGTTCCCCCCCCCACCTATTGGCAGTTCCAGGTTGGAAGTTTCTGCAGTGCTCTGTCTAGGATATATGGGAGGCAATAAGGAAAATCACTTCCATATCGTTCCTCAAGGCCCAGGGTCTCTAGACAGTCTGCTTTCTTCTTCCTTTCAGAGTCTTCCTCTGTTTGTTTGTTGTATAGGTTCAGGGTATTTTATTGTAATAAGGGGAACTTGCAAGTAATAGAGCCATTATATCTTGGTGGAACTGGAAGTCCCTCTGTTATATGTAATTTTAATACCCTTGTGTTAATCTATATTTGCCATTATATCACAGTCAATGTCTATCATGTCTTGGTAACTTCTACATGTGCCTTATAGAATTCTTCTCACATGGTGAGTACTTAAATGGCTGCTGAATGTTCAACACTGAATGCTCATTGTCTAAAGTCATATGTATCCCCTAAAGTGCTCTGTTTATAGTCTCAAGCATACAAGGGTGCCTGCCTGGGTCAACCATCAGAGTTGAGGAGGGATATCCTCAGACAGTGAAGGAGAGAGGAAGCTCATCTGTATGGCTTCCCCAGCAGAGGGCATTACTGTTCTGATCTCTGAGATTATGTAACATAGTTCTGGGTTGGTCGTTACTCCCAAGCTAAAAGATAAAGTTCTGAATCCTTCTCAGCTGACTGCAGCAAGCTTTGTTTGCCCAAGCTATCTTAGGTCCTCACCTCCTTCTGAACTTGAAGGATCTAAGCCCAGAGGGGACAAGTTCTGAAAGGGTTTGCAACTGATATTGTGTTGCCAGAGCTATGACATTCAGTTCTTTCTAAAAACACCTTCAGGTTGAATGATATGATATGTGGGAGAAAAATTAAGTTCTAAATCTCTACCAAATATTTCTCCAATTTCATAATTAGTATTTTCGGCTCCTTACTCTAAGGTATTTCTTATAACTTGTCTATTCTCCCTATCAGCAGTATAGGAATCGCAAAAGATTTCAAATTAGACTTCATGGACAACTGGCATCTTGCAGTATTACTGTTCATTAAAATAATGTGTTACCAATTATGTCTTACTATTTCAACTGATACTCATTAGAGATAGTGATTAGTAGAAAACAATAAAGCAAGATACTTGTTTTTCCGTATTAAGTCAGAAATTTCTGTCTTAGGCATGTAATTCTTAAGGTTATAAGAGAAATGAAATTGGTAGGGGTGAGAAGAGTCTCCAGGAATTTGGTTTATTTTCAATCTCTTGGGCTTAGAACACAAACACTCTGAGAGACCAACATAAACAAGTATACAAGTGGTTTCATGATGTCTTTGAAGAACATATTTATCACATGCTACAAAGAAACAACCAATCATTTGTCACATTTTTACAAATTAGAGTCATGATCTGAAAGTTAATTATCTTTCTCATGTAATTCTATTATCTTCACACTTGTTCATCTAATACATGAAAAGCTTTATATAGACAGTGAGCAGTTGCTTATTTCTTATTTCAGCTGGCAAAGAAAGTGTAGAGTTGGTGTTTAAACAAATGCAGTCCTGTGCATGGCAGTTCCTAATGTGCAGCCACAATGCCACCTAGTGGCTAACCAGGGATTATCTTTAAAAGATAGTGTTCATTACGAAACAAACCCAGAATTTCCTGTTATCAAGATTTATACTTACTTGGAAACCTTGTTGATTCCAAAAGCAACTTGTTGGTTAAGAGATGTGATGATTTTGTCTCTCTTTTTAATCTGCATTTGGTTTTCTTGCCACCGAAAAGTCACTGTTTTCAACTGTCTTTTGAAATCCTGCTCAATGAAAAATATTATTTCAGTTAACTGTTCAAGTCACCAGAAACTGAAAGAAAAAAAATTGGGTTCTTTAAAAAAAGAAAACACCGTTAAGTTCAACATGGAACTACCTCTGATTTGCCTCAGATCGAGTGGCAAAGGTACTTACTTCACACTGATAGTGCAATTTATAAAGCTGCTGCTGTCGAGCAAGCTTTTCCTTCTCAGTCTCTCCATATTCTGCAGTGACCTTGTTGGTTGAGCCCTATTGAGCAAATGGAATATGCAAGCTTATTTTCCTCTTTTAAAAAACACTAATATTTTAGTTATCTATAGGGGATTTAAAGTTGCCATCTATCTTCTATTTATTCTTTAAAGGTCTCAATGCAAATGTCACTTTTGATTAGTTTAGATAAACCCAATCTTTCCAAACTACAGCATTCACTAAATAATACCACAGTTCCTTGTCTATTGATGCTACTATTGGATACCATTACCTGCAAGCTTACAATTTTTAAGCACTTCTTTTTTTTGTAATGCTTTTACTGTTAAAAGAACCATATGAGGTAGGTACTCATTATTCCCGTTTTAGACATGATAAAACTGAGTACCTTGCTCAAAGTCAGTGAGGGAGGAGCCTGAATTCTAACTCAGGTTGTCTTAGTTAGGCAAGAGCCTTATTTTATTATGTGGCATCGCCTTAGTTTAATATTAAACTTCTCCACTGTATTACAAACACTAAGATCACAGGGACCAAAGCATACATAGCTCTAGAGACAAAGCCAGCGCTTGCTAAATGTTTTTTGAATAAATAAATGAATAAGCACTTTTTGAAAGGTATATGTCATTTTGATTCTGTTTCCAAGTTCTTATAGTTCTCATGGCTATTGAATGAAAACCAAAGGCCCTGCATTTAGGCTTCAGTGTAACATCCAAAAAAAGTTTGGAATATGTCACTTCTGTTAAAATATACTCATTCTAATATTATAATTGAAAAAGAAAGTATGGCAATTATATGAATGTTGTACTGGCAGCCAGGGAATCATTTGTGCTGACTGTACCCTGAGACAATCAATATTCCTACATACTACATATTGTTATTTTATACCATGGAACAGGTTATCATAAAACTCCCTCGGTATAGAATTCTCATGGGTAGGTAAATCAAGTGGTTCTTCAAAAAGAAAAAAAAATCTTTCACATGCTCTGTCTGATTAAGTGCTCTTTAAGTACTTAAATCATGTTCATATGTACCTTCATATAGAGGTACATCCTTCCCAGCCAAGACTGCTACCAGGAAAGGAACCCAAGGAAAAATTGTTGTACACTGATATTATTTGTAGCTGTTTCATGGTAATAGCCAGGTTTAATTTTAAAAAACAATGAAAGTAGCTTTGTTTTACAAAACTATTTTTCTCATGAAATGTAATCCAATGGGATTATGCCATTCTCCCCACCCCCACTCCTGAGGTATTTGAAAACTCTGGAAAAAATACATTTGTAATTAACTCTGCTCAATAATTAAAGCCAGGAAGCAGTTTGTGGGCTAAGGTGAAAAGTTTCTAACTACTCAAGTTCTTTTTTCATCATCCACCCCTCTGTCCCTTCCTTTCTGATTGTCTTTTCTCCCCACAAACACAGCTCAAACCACTGGGTTAACATGCTGTTCAGAGTCATGAGGAAAACAAAGGTTAACAATCATTCCCAGAAGTAGGAAAGTAGGGCTGTATCCTCTCCAAGCAGTCTTACCTGCTCTATCATGTCCAGAATATGCAACTCATCCAGGCTATAGAACTTGTCTTCAGTTGCAGAATCTTCTTGAACATCACTTGCATCATCTTTCATAAATTTGCCAATTGGGTGTAGATTTGCTTGCTTTTTCTTCAACTGCTCTTCCTTTTCTACCATATTTGGGCTATAGTGGTAACACAATCAATGTGATCTTTTATAATTATATAAAGACTTTCATCTAAGCCGTTCTTTCCCAAATTAATATTGTACTGGTCTCATGAGATGCTCAGCATCAGAAGGGTTCATGGTCAAAGAACGTTTAGACAGTGCTCACACTGTGCATCTCTCTTGCAGATTCACAATGAACTTGAGCATATTTGAGATAGCACTCAATCAAAGTAACTATTGTGTTCATCTCAGTGTTATCAAGAATTATGAGACCATGAAGCTTTTCAAATTGTAACTATTAATATCAATTACATTGGGAAATATTGACAAACATTTCACATCTACTATATTACTTTATCACAACATTCCTCACAGGTAGGTTGATTTAATCAACTTCAGCACTTAGGCTTAATGTACATTTAAACAGAGGGCTGCAAATAGCAACACAGTAGATTCAGAAATGGAGGTTTCCTTTGTAACAGGACCTTTGAAAAACTGTATCAATAACATGAATTTCAGTAGCTAGGAACCACTGCAAAAAGAATGAAAATACTACATGTACAATGGCAATTAACCCATTTTTATACGTATGTATAAAATGTAAATGCAATCCTTTCAGATGGTCTACTATTTAGTATCTATAAATTTCCTCCCTCATCTCATTGAATGGTAACAAAAAATAGTACTTCTAGCATGATATAAATGACTTGATTTTATTAGTGAATAGAAATAAAAAAGGTAACTCTAGGGTACATTATTACTTCTTTTAGGCCAGTAAGACCTAGAAAAATTGACATCTAATGCTTGTAGAATAACTTGTAAAACACTATAAAACAGTCACTAGGTATCACTGAGGTATTCTAGAATGACTCAAACATTTTGGAGAGTTCAATAAAATCAACTGTTTGTATATACCAGTGGTACCCAAATAAAATTAATTTTGCAAATTACCTGAAGGTCTTTTTAAAAATTACACTTTCCCAGGCATCCTAATAATTGTAAAAATATAGATGAATTTGCATTTTTGAAAAGCTCCAGATTATTCCTAAATTTTTAAACTATGATAATTGCATTGTGATAATATAGAAAAATGTTCATATTACTAAAAGATACAAATTGTAACCTATTAACAGAAGTAAAATTATGTAATATTTGAACTTGAAAACACTTCAATAAAGAACAAAATGTTAAAATGTTAAGGGAAGAATGAAGAAATGTGGAAAAATAGTGATAATTGTAGAATCAGGATGATAGGTATATATACTAATGTAGATATATTATTCTCTTTAGTTTTGTTCAGGCTTGAAAATTCTCATTTAAAAATAAAGCCCCCCAAGTGATTTGATGATCATACAGATTTGGGTCTACACTATAGGCAAAATGAGCAAAATGATTGATGATACTGTTCATTCTTTAATATGATATTTTTTATGGCATTTAGACACAGCCTGAAAACAAAACAAAACACAACAAAACAAAACACAACAAAACAAATAAACCAATGATTCCTCTAGTGACTCAACTTGTTGACAGAGAAAGTGGAAATCCATCTTGGATGATGAACTCATTACTTACCAAGTGTATCATACCCATTATTAATAAGAAAATATCAACTAAAAGTGATGGCTTTAAAGTTAACAAAATACATTCTTGTGACCATTTTAAAGATATCTTAATTTATGTCATTTAGTGAATTCTGCAAAGGTGCTGATTTTAGTTCAACAAACTTTTTGGTGGTTATAATCTCTTCAGGGGACTGTCTCCCCTACTTCCTTCCTCTATTATACTGTCATCAATCTAATGGCTATACAATATAGCTCTCAGTGATCTTTAGATATTAAAAATTTCCAGTAAAGATTCAAAATTTACTATTAAAATCTGGGATTAAAAAACAAACAAACAAACATACAAACAAAACTCTTAGGTTAATTAAACAAATCAAACCAGAACAAATCAAAACAAAAGCTCTTTTGTAAAAGGCATAATTGGGACAATAATGATATATTCTTTAAGGTTAAGTTTTATTTAGTATAGATTTGGCTATCCACAATCTAGACCATATTTTAAAAGATTTATGCTGGGCCCAAATTAGTCCTCAAATAAAGCAGTTAGCATTGAATGATTATTGAGTGTCCACACAGAAAAATGGTGAGATTCTATTCTACCAAAGTAAATGATAATTTAACTTTTCATCACTTTCTGTAAAAAGGTGACAACGTATTAATGAAAACACTTTCTTCTCTTAATGAAAACACTCCCCAAGGAAACGCTGGGTTATACTAGCAAAGCACACTTTGGAAGTACTAAGGAAACCTTAAAAATTAAATAAACAAATACTTACACTTGCTCTTCTTTTGATTCCTTATTCTGAAAAACAGCATCAAGAATTAGTCATCTATATCAACTATGTCAGTACAGCATAGTGATCTGATTGCATTTAGGTCAGTGTTTCTCAAACTTTTTTGACCATAATCATAATAAGAAATACATTTGACATCATGATGCAAATACACGTATATATGACATCATGATGCAAATACACGTATATATGTATCTTTATACACAAGTATAAAACTGAAATGTAAGTTCCTTGAAATACACTTTACCCATATGACATGTGTTATGGACTGCATGTTTGTGACCTGCCCAACCCCCCCTCCCAAATTCGTGCAGTAAAACCCTAACCCTCAATGTGATGGTAAGTGGACATAGGGCCACCAGGAGGTAATTAGGTTTAGATGATGTTGTGGAGTTCTCATGATGGAATTAGCACCCTTCTACAAAGAGACCAGAAAGCTGGCTCTCTCTTTCTCTCTCTACCATGTGATGATAGATGGTAGCCATCTGCAAACTAAGAAGAGGGCCCTCACCAGACACCGAATCTGCTGGCACCTTGATCTTGGACTTCCCAGCCTCCAGAGCTGTGAAAAATAAATTTTCGTGTAAGCCACCCAGTCTATTATAGTTCATTGTAGCAGTCTGAACTGACTATGACAGTGGGTGATGAACTCTAGAAATTTGTTTTATTCCTACTAATGCTATTACCTTTCTAAAAATGGTCATTGGGACCCATTACACTGATTTTGTAATCCACTAATGAATAATGAAGCATGACTTGAAAATCACTGATTCAGATACTGCAAGTAAGTATTGAGGTTGAGTTTGTACCTATTAGTATATTCTAGGACAAGGTACATGAAATTCTCATTTATGGAATCCTATGCTAAGTACAAGAATTCTTGAAAATCTACATGTAAAGAGAAAGCAAATTTATATAGCAAGACTCTTGTAAAAAAGATATGTTAGGGAAATCATAATTGGTAGAAAATATTAAAAAGCATTAAATGTTATGCTCATTAAAATAAAACCATAAAGGCAACATACTAAATAAAGGTAATATCAATGACACAACACATATTAAATTAAGAATATTAATTACTCTTGTTACCTGTCCATTAAGAGTATTAATTATTCTTACATAAGTTACAGTATTCCTATTACTACCTCTTGTTTATAAAAAACTTCAGGGTCTCTTTCTTCACAGATTCCATTATGTACTTAACAAATCTGTTCTGCTTTATTGCCTATATACTAAAAGGAATTTGCGTTTCAGTGTGTAATCAATGTTCAGGGCCAGTTTGAATCTATGATTTAGAATTTTGAACCCCCACCTTGGTTCTAGTTTAAAAGCCTTTGTTTGTTCATAATGAACATATCTAATATAATTGATTAAGTATTTCTGAAACCCCTTTTTAGCTTTCCCATGAAAACTTTATGCCAGTGCATGTATCAGTCTGTCTTCTTACATGCACTTCAGCAACTTCCCTTTAGAGAAGATATCCAATTTGAAGGGCTCAATTTATTTCCTGCTATTTTTCTTTTTATCTCCAAGTTTCATCACAAAGACTTCTATTCTTCTGCCATCAGCTTTACCTCCCTTTTCTATTCTTAACCCTCAATTCCTCTGGGTGGGGGTGGAGAACAGGAGCAAGAATAAGAGTAATTATGTAAGAGTAATTAATACTCTTAATGGGAGGGTAATATGAGTAATCAATACTCTAATGAACCCCCAAGAGTTACTTACAAATTGAATAATTAGAAGCTAAGTACTAAATTCCTAACGGCAGAAAGGGAGCAGAAATAGTGGCTACAAAGTCTTTATACATACTAGTTAGAGGTTATCTATATTGTCCCCTCCATTTGCTACACAAATTTTATTTTTCTGTCACATTCTTTCAGAGTCCCTGGTAGGTGTTTTTAGGACTTCAATGGACTTCTAATATCTTTAGGTAGAGATGTTGCAAAACAAATAATTAACAGAGGGCACAATTTCATGCATAGGGGTTTTGTCATCACTCTATTAACACAAGCAAATTTCTGTATGCTAGAATTTTTCTTGAGAACTCCTGATTAGAGAATTAATAGACTTAGCGTTTTATGACTGGTTGCTTATACTACAAGTAGACGATTCTTTGCACTTAAAATAAGAGTAACTGAATATATGAATAGGACTATTCTATATGAAATAGTCATGTGCAAAAATTTCAGCACTTTTTAGGTCCTACGCTTTAAAATTTAGATAAAAGATATAAGATATAACATCTCTTTTCTAACGTCCAAATTTTATCTTGATAAAATTATCTTATATTCAAAGTATCTCAACTTTTTATTAAAATAAATTGGAAAAAATTTAAGATGTTAAAAAATTCCTAGACAGTTGCGGACATTTAATAAGAAATTCTTAATATTACTAGAGTAAGAATTTTTGAATGGTATTTACATTTATTTCCAGTTGTATTTATGCCATTTAATTTCAACTTGAAAATAAAATCTGAATTAAAAAAATATTCAGCACCCCCCAAAAAAAATTCCACTTTCCCTTGTGATTTTTCAAGCAATTAAAAAACCTCTTGCTAAAACTGTGCTACAGATAGTAACTTCTTTATTTTTTGACTGGCAAAAAACAAGGAAGGGTCATGAAAGAAACATTTTCTGCATTTGTACAATTTTTGCACATTACTGCATTGCTGGCAGAGTCTTAGACACAAAGAAAATCAAGACGTTTTTAAGTTGTTTTAAAAATGCTTCTGAACATATCAGTAGAAATATGATGAAAAGCTGTTATTGAAACACTGAGTAGGCATTTTAAAAATGAGAGTGGTATATAAAAATTAATGAAATTTCCAAGTGACTAATTCTGTTCATCTGTATATTTAAATGTATAAATTATGATTTGGGGAAGTGAAGTAGGCACACTGTAAGTTTAAGTCATTCAGGATCTAACACACATAGACTTCTCTATAATTATATATTCAATAAGCTATTGACATTTTTTAAAGTTATTTGTACTGTCTGCTTGGACTAGTTTTAAGTTCTAACAGCGAATCCACATATTATACCTATAAGTGTTCATAATCAGACACCCTCTATTATAATGCTAATATAGTCTCTTACCTTTTTATTCTTAGTTTTTTTCTTTTTCTTTGGTTTACTCTTAACCTGATAAGTAAGAAATAAATCATTTATTTAGTATGTAATTCAAACTGCACAATGGGTTATTTTGTAAAATACATTTCCTCTAACTACTGAAAACATTTATCTCCTAATATTATAGATAATGTTTTTTTTCTAGACTCTATGGAAAGTTTACATTTTGTTTTTATCTTAATCCCAGTCTTCTGCTCTTAAAAAATCACTGATGTATAAAAGAACAACATGTAACGTTAATGAATTGGCTACTGAAAAAAGCTCACAAGTCCTCACATGCACACTTCATACATGAGTATCAAAGGAGGAAGGCACTTTTAAAAAATCAATATGTTCAGGTCCACAAGATGAAAATGTAGCCTAAGAAGAATTTAGTGACTATATAATAACTGTTACCACTTATCTATAAAGAAATACAGAGATTCCACCCTGGGTGATTTTAATTCTACCTTTGTGCAAATGGTATTAAAATATCCCTGTTTTTTCCTCCCTTTTCTCTCCTTCTCTTCTCCTCTATGCTTTCGCTACTTTCTATTAACCTCCTACATCCACTCCCATGAATCAGAATAAACAAACATGTTAAAAAGTCTAGCATAGTGCCTGGCACACAATAAAGGTTGGCAAAAGAAATGGTTAAGGCAGGAAAAATTATGGAAGAAAGTACTGGGGAAAGAACCATTCCAATTCACGCTTTGTGTGAACACTATGATAAATAGTGTTCTGGGATCTTTTAAGTGTAGCACATGCAACAAACTAAAGGCCCTGATTAAGTTCTTCTAATTCAAATACTAATGAGAGCTTATACTTCCTGGAGATCTTTAATAGATTCTGTTGAAGATTCACTGGGTATTGATGTCCCATCTTTATTCATTTCTGCTAACTGTATTTCAGGGTTTGATTTCACATTTATATTGTACTCCATGAGAGGTGGACTTAGTTCTTCTTCCTCATTCTGTAATTCTTCTATGTCAATACCTAAATATTGAAAACAAAACACTCAAAATCTGATGCGTGTAATTTTAGCCTCTTATCACTATTATAGATATATTTACCTCCCAAAACAGCATTCCAGATATAGAAACAGAAGACATCTTACTATGTTCAATTACGAGATGAAAATGAAATGTCCATTTATCAATGACCAAATAATAGATACATATATTAGCCCGGAAACAATCAGTATAAACCCAAATGCTAAGATACTTCGCTGTTATCTCAAGTAAATTCTATTTATTAGATATTCTAGAACTTAAATTGACTCTAAATACTAAGTTTTTGAGTTTCCTGACATTGACTCTATTAATACTGCAACTAGAATTATTTTAGGACATAAATCTAAACATACCTAAGAGAAAAACTAGGTCTATTTTTTTGCCTTTTTCCTTCTTTCTTTTTCATAACCAAAGGTTTTGAAAGGGTATCAGTCCCTTATTATATGATTTCTTCTTTGGCACCACACTTCTTGATATAGGCCTAGAAATTCAATCTCAAAACCTGTGCATTTCATCTGACTGGTCACAAGTGGTCCAAACAAAATGCAGTGATATTAAGTATAATTTTACTCCTAACAAAACCCATGGTGTTGTTTTCTTAAGTAAATTTGAATTGCACAATATGAATTACATTAAAAAAAAAGCACAAAAATGGAAATTTAAATTAGCAACTCACAACCCGGCAAAAATACATATATATAGCTTTAACAACTGATAGCTAACCAGATAAAAGCTACATAAGCTAAATAGTAGCATATATGAGCAGGTGGAGCAAGCAGGTAGGCATTTTTGCCTGTTGAAGTGTCCTGTGTGCCGAAAAGTTAAAATACTACTATTAGGCAAACCCTGGTACACATGCACTGAAACCAAGGCAGAGTAAAAAGGCTCAGACGAGATCAGCTGACCAGCAGTAATTTGATCACATGATTTTCCAAGCTTATAACAACTGCAATTTATCATATAGTTTATCTGACCAAGTAAGACTCTTATAGGGATCTCTTAGCTATCCCAATAATGAAAGGTCACTTAGGCATTTTGTTTCTAACATACTTACGTTGACTGCCGGTTATTGACTGTAGAGCAATTCCTATGATACATAAAGAAAACATTTAGATGTGCAATTCCAAATGCAACCAACAAATATCTGACTGGGACTAAGAAAAGCCAGATTTTTACACTGCACCACATAATTTTATAACTAACGGTAAAAATAATCAGCTTCGCTCATCAATCCAGTATAAATAGCATGATCTTTAGATTTTAACGTAAAGGTTATAAACCCATGATTAGAGAAAGAAAAATAAACAGATTTTTGATTGTTCTTAACAGATAATGCCTAGGATATAAGCACTTTAAACCAAGCAGCAAATTCTTATGATTTATAAAGTCTTAGGTCATGAAATAGTTAAGAGCCAATTATGAACTTCCATCAAAATTCTGAGCCTTTTTAGAAATATGAATTATCCTGATAAGCACTCCCTTCTCCATACCTAGTAATATGAAATCAGGCTCTAGAGGTTGAATAGTGAAGCAAAAAGATAACCTTCATAGAGATTTAATGGGGACAATGGGTACTAATCAACAATCAGATACGCTAATGAAAACTGCAACTGTAATAACTACTAGGAAAGGGATATAAAATGCTACAAAAGCCTCAATTGACAGGACTTGACCCATGAGCTCTTCAGATTACTTGAGTGAGAACTGCTTGAAATGCCTTGAATTTATTTCGTGCTCAAAGCACTTACCCAAATATTACTTTTATTCCAGTGAGTTTTATGTTATTTAAAATCTTAATGGGCCAGCCGAGTGGCGCGGTGGTTAAGCGCTGGCTTGGGAAGCCAGCAGCCCTGGTTCAGGTCCCATATATGAGGGCAAGTGACACTGCCCTCAAAAATAAATAAATAAATAAATAAAATCTTAATTGAGTGTATTTTTTTTAAAGCCTGTAATTTATAAATCAAGAGCTCGTACCTGACTTCCTTATTTTATCAAACTCGGCATTCTCTTGTTTAATGCTCAAAGAAAACTCTTAAAGTTTAAGCAGGAAAACACAGTAGTATCCCAGAGCCTTAGTAAAATGAATGGAATATGGATGTAACAATCATCTCTGAAGAAAATATGGACCAGTTCAACAATTACTAGAAACTTGGAAAGTTATACATTTAAATAGCATCATTGTGGTCATCACTTGGTAGTACAACTAGTAACTTGGGATAAGGAGAAGTCAACCAGCACAAGGGTTTCAGTGATGCTGAAGTGCCTTACACTCCACTTTCCCCAATGACAGCTGAGAGACTATCCTGGAATGTGGGAGAGGATGTCTAAAGTCTTTTTTCCATGTCAATACAGTGCCTGTGAATGGCCACTGCTCATCTTAGATATGTGCATAAATATTACCTAATTTTTAAAATCACCCATGGCCTCTGGATAGCTGCCAAACATTTAAACATCAAGATTCTGCTAGAAGGAAGAAAAACATACACTCATGGTATCTAAAGGGGTATCCTTGAAACACAGTACCAGTATTTCATGGTTTTTTGGCATCCTTAATTTTGTAGAAGTGATAAAACTCCTCTACTTAAAAATCTTCAACAATTCCTTTCTGAAAATACGAACTCCTCAACATGGTAAGAGAAATCTTTTTGAATGTATTCTACGAAACATTCCCCTACTTTAATCTCTTTAAGATCGACAACTTAATCTACTTTAAGGCCAAACATTTTAGTTCCCTGCATTATATTTTTATGTCCCTATACCTTTGTTCTTGTTTCCTTCTGAAACATTTTTCTCCATCTTCTTCACTTGGCTAACTTTTACACGTGATTTAGGCATTCCTTAAATACTAAATCCTCCAGAAATATTTTTTGGACTTGCTTAGGCTAGGATTGGCCATGGTATTCTGGAACATCTCTAGCACTATAATTTCTATTAGCTTATTGATGAGCCTATTCTTCTAAGAATGTCAGCTCACCGAATCTCCTGCCCTTAGCACTGTGTCTGGCATATAGCAGACACTCAGTGAAGGTTTACTGGCTTAAGTAAATAGTTATTTTGTACCTTGTTGATAGCAGGATAACATCCTCTGGATGATTTCTGGTACTGGTATGCCTAGGTAGATAGACAGCTGATGGTAATCAAGGGAGATATTCTCAATGGGATTCTCCTTCACTTTGTCAATATCCTCTTGCTTCATACCAAGGCGCAGAAGAGTATCTGAAACTTTTTTCCAAATTGAATTGAATTGTGACTCAGTGAGACCATTCATCAAAATCTCACTAAGGAGGATATCCCTGTATTTGCACAGCCTCAGGATGTCAGCAGATTTAGAGAGATCAGAAGATGGTGGCTCCATATTCCAGCCTTTTTTGGGTGCAGGGAACACATTCAAATGTTTTATGAGAGCTAACAAGAGGTATAAGTCAAACTGTTTGGACTGTGGTAGCTCCTTGTTTGGGGGATAAAGCAGATGCCATGCTCCACCCAAAGGGTGATTAGTCCAAAGATGGTTGTAGTAGGGTTCCAGAACATTCTTGTGAATAAGAAGTTCTTTTTTCAAAAGAGGGGGTGGCAGAGCCTCATCAAATATTTGCCGGACAATGTCAGTACCAGAAATAATAATTATATGAAGCAGATGATAGAAATAATTATAATCAAGTTTGAAGACAGGCATTTCATCTGAAAATGAATTTTGAGAAGTCAAAACATTCCACATTTAATGCTCTTTTTCTATGTGGTCTCCCATATTACATCCTAAGCTCCTGTAGGACATAGACTGTCCCAAAAGAATGAAGTACAGTAAAGTGCTTTGTCACAGCCAGTGCTCAAAAAGCATGCTGCTATCTGTATAGCTGTCAAAAAAATCCAAACAAAAACAGTATGTTCACAAGCAAAAGTAATCACAAAGACTAATCACCACAGAAGCCTTTCAACCACCCAGGGTTTTGTTCAAGTAAACGAGCTTTGGAAACCAAATGGCATAAAAGTTTTAGGCCTTCAATTCTGAAGATTGTCAAGAAATGTATAACGGCCAGTGTTTAATTATACTTAACTTAGGCGATTATATTTTATCTTAATCAGCACTACCCAATAGAATTCTCTGTGATGAAAACGTTTTAGATTTGCACTGTCTACTAGCCACTGAACACTGGAAATGCTGAGTGTCTGACAAAGGAACTGAGTTCAAAACTTGATCTAATTTAAATTTAAATTTAAATGGCCACATATAGTTAGTGGCTATCATAACAGACAACATAGAACTATATCAAGAAACAAAGTGATCGAATGCCTTGCTACACAAAGTGCAGGCCATGGACCAGCAGCATGAGCACCCACATGGGAGGCTGTAAGAAAAGGAGAATCTCAGGCCCCACCCCTGAGCTACTGAATTAGTGCCCACATTTTAACATCACCAGATGATTTCCATGTATATTAAAGTTTGAGACACTATTGTCTAATGAACCTCATGTCTTACCCTCTCAAAAAATAAATTAATGATTAAGTGGATATTTCATCAATGAAATGGAATAAGGCATGAGATCGAACTGTTGGGAGTTTCTGGTTTAGTAGCACTCCCAAAGAAGGGAAACAGACTGAGATGTATCAGAAAGTAGTAGGAGCATGGTATATGATGGCCTATTTGTTGTATGAATATAAAAATATGTGTTTATCATAAAATGCAGCTTCATTATTCTATCCTTCATGATATTGTTTCAAGAGAATTTTAAATTAATATTCTTGCTTGATACACTTGACATACACTGCAGAGGCAAGCAAGATTACAAAGACAATGACACAGGCAGTTTTCTCTCGGTTGGCTGATAAGAAGCTGGCTGGCATCAGGGACATCCATTTCCCCCACAACAAGGATGGCCACCAAACTATTTTTCCATGGGAGCAGAAGCCCTTACGGTCTCCAAATGCTGAGCAGCTGGCATTTACTAGAATACCCCTAGACAGCTGGCACTTATGTTTAGAGTACTTTGCCTTGAGCCCTCAATGTCCATTCCTCCCATTTTGCTCTATTAACAGAGAATGCAAAAAAGGGAGGAGGGGCTGGCAGGGAATATCTGCTCTAGCCCAATCTCATTGTGAAGTCACAGCTATGCAATAGACCTAGCAAACCTCTCCATATGATGCCAAGGTAATGTGAGACCCATTCATCTGCCGATCTTTCTGTCCATGAGTTCCAGCCTACACCAAGTGATGCTTGCTAGTGTAAACCTAAGTCCAGTGAATGACAAACACAAATAAGCACATGTTTGTTAATGGCATGATCCTTTATAGAGTAAGTCAAAAATGTTAACACGCTTTTCAATAGCAGACATAAATATAAAATAATACCTTGTGTACTAAATTTTAAACTGATCTTCGGTCTTATATCAGTATCACTTATTTTCAGAGACATCAATTTTTTATAACTGCAAGTGGAAGAAAATTGTTACAGTCAATACCAAAGTCAGTCAAAATTTCTGGTATCAGCATGGCTAGATAAGGGTGCATTTTCTTCTCCTCCTCCCCCTGGAAATAATTTAAAACAAGGGAGAAAAATGAACAAACAAAAGCCACCAACAATGACAACTCCATACTGTCATTTTCATTGCAATTAAGAGGCAATTAGAATTGCTAGAATCCATACAAAAACAAAAACAACAACAAAAAACACACAACTAGCTTATTTGCAAGCAGAAAAAAAGAAATTCTGTATTATAAAAAAACAGCAAAATTGGAACTTCTCCCAGGGCTTCTCCCACCACAGAATCTTCTTACTAATAGCCATTCCAAGAAAATTCAACTAATTTAATGACAAGTGATTTTTAAAAGAAAGAAAAAGAAAGAAACTGGCATAACATTAATACAAGTAATTAGAAAAACATTCAGGGGATAAGTAGCAAGATTTATTAAATACACTAAATAATAGGTAAATGTTGCCATAAACAGATGAAAAAACTTGCTGCTTGGATTTGAATTGAACTCTCGCACAAAAAACAAAACAAAACAAAAAACTGAACAAAGACACCATAAAAATGTAAGTTTAACAAGGACAGAATTTTTTGGTGATTGTTGTTGAAGTGATTTTATCTCCAATGCCACCATAACACTGTCAACCACATTGGAAATATTTTAAACTCTAACAATATGAAGTATTAGCATGGACAATGAATAAAAGGAATTCTTCTACACTGTTGGTGGAGGTGTAAACTGGTAGAACTATTGTGGAAAACAGTTCAGTAAAATCTAGTAAAGCTGAAGATATGCATAGATGGTCTAGCCATTCTACGCCAAGGTATATATTCTTGAAAATTTTCTGCACATAAACCATAGAGATGTGTACAAGGATGTTCACCATAGTGCTGTTGTTACAACCGAAATTTGGAAATAACCCATATATCTATCAATGGTAGAATAATTAAAGTAGTATAGTCATACAATAAAATTATAGCAATGAAATGAAAAAAATAGTAAAAATGAATCACACAATGTATAATTAAAAAGTATAAAACACATAACTTTTTAAGTGTATATAAAGTTCAAAATGAAAAAAATGAAACTATATTTACAAGTAACAAAATATTATGGGATTTATTATGGGATTTATAAAACATGTGGAAGTAAAACATTACAACAATAGAACAAAAAATGGGAAGAAATGGAAATATATTACTGTACACTATATGTGATATAGTATATTATTTGAAAATAGATTTCCATAAGTTAAAAATAGATATCGTAAGTCCTAGGGCAAGCAGACACACACACACACACACACACACACACACACACACACACACAGAAAATTAAAAACAAGGAACTGATTGGAAAAATGAAAACAACCAGGAAGATGGTAAATTTAAATCGAACCATATTAATAATTACTGCCAACTTACATGAAATAAACACCCCAATATAAAGATACACATTGTAAAGTTGGACATAAAATAAGCAAGACCTATGCTGTCTATAACAAACTCTATACACAATGACATACATTGATTGAAGTAAATGGATGCAGAAACATATACAACATAAATACTTAGCGAAAGAAAACTATAATAACTATATGAATATCAGACAAAAGAGGCTTAAAACAGGAATATTATTAAGAATAATAAGGGAAGTTACATAAGGATAAATGAGTCAAATCATCAAGAAAAAAAGATGGTAATCCCACATATCTATGTAGAATCTAGTAAAGGAGCTTCAAAATACACAAATAGACAACAAAGATAAAATATCGATATCAAACTAACATTTCCCTCTTAGCGACTGACAGAGTAAACAGATAATCAGTGTTGATATAGAATACTGAAACAAAACTAACAAACCAACTTATCAAATGTGTATAATACTCCACTAAACAAAAGCAGAATACAGATTCTTTTCAAATGCACCTGAGATGTACATCAAAACAAACACAATTACGGGTCATAAAACAAATCTCCACAAATTTTACAGCTGTAATGCTAGAAAATATGTTCTGTTACCACAATGCAATTAAACTAGGATTTATATCTAGAAAGATAATTGAAATATCCCCAATATTTTGCAATTAAACAACATACACACCTGCAAGCACACACACACAAAATCAGAAAACAATTTGATTGAAAAATTTTAGAACAACCTACATATCAAAATATATGAAGAAACACAGCAAAAGCAGTCCTTTAAAGGAAATCGGTTGGTAAAGAAGAAAGGTCTCAATTCAATCATGAAATTTTAACCTTAAAAAAAAAAAGAAATAAGAAGAGCAAACTGAACCCAAAGCAAGCAGAAGCAACGATATTACAAAGGAAAGAACAGAAATCAATAAACTGGGAACAGAAAAATATTAGAGAAAATCAATGAAATAAAAAATTAATTCTTTAAAAAGGGCAACAAAATTGATAATCCTCTAAATGATCATGAAAAAAAGAAAAAAGACATAAATTGCCAATGAATGAAAAAGGTGACATCACTATAGAATCTATAGACATTAAAGGGATCATACGGGATATTATGAATAACTTTATGCCAATATAACTTGGTTGAAACTGACAAATTCCTTGAAAAATACAAACTACTAAAGCTCAAGCCAAAATAAATACTCTTAATAGCCATATATATAGAGGGTGCCAAAAATATGTATACACATTTTAAGAAAGGAAAACACTGTATTTAAAATACACTGATGGTAACCACTTTGAGCACCTCTTGTAATTGCAGAAGTCAAATGTGACTTGTATTCATCTTTTGTCATTGGTAATATCGAGCAGTATAATTTTAATACAGTGTTTTCCTTTCTTAAAATGTGTATACATTGTTTTTGGCACCCTCTGTATTTTAAGGAAATGTAATCAGTGCTTTTTAATTGGTACTTAAACCCACAACAAAAATTCTAGTTCCAAATGGCTTCTCTAATGAATGTTTAAAACACTTATAAAAGAGACAGTACCAATTCTCAGCAACTAACTCTTTGACCACATATCAGTGGAAACATTTTCAAACTAATTTTAGGAGGCCAGCATTACTCTGATACTAAATCCAGAGAAACACAGTGCAAAAAGAAAACTGTAGGATCATAGGGCAGAAATCCTTTAAACATATTAGAAAACTGTTCAGTGATAAAGAGTCTCTCCTTGACCAAACTCTCATCAGGCTTCTCTGATGTCTTTTTCAGCTATGCCCTACGCGTGTTCATGTCCTCAAGAGCTCAAATTTAGCAAGAATCACCCTAGCCAGTAACCTCACCCAATAGCAGAGCACAGCCAACAGCCTATCTTTCGCAAAGCACTACCTGATCTCAGAGCACAGCCAGAGACTCCATCTTACCATGAAGCCTGGCCTGTGCCTGACCTGAATGTGAAATCTAGCAGTGGTACCATTGGTCAGGGAGCACAGCCTGAGGCCCCATCCTACCAGAAGCAATTGCAGGCTAAGGCTTATAGCCCTGCCCAATCACAGAATCCAACCAGTGGCAATACTCTGCCAAAGATCAAAGTCTGTGAACCTGCCTAACCAGAGGCGATTGCAGAGCATAGTTGGTGGCCCTATCTAACTGTGGAACATAGCCACCCGCCCCACCTGACCATGGTGTCCACCCAACAGCCCCACTTGAAGATGGAGCCCAGCCAAAGCCCCACGCAACCATGAAGCCCAGCCAGCGGGAACCCACCCCCAACCTCAGAGCACAGGCTGTGGCTTCACAAAGCTACTAGAGAATCCAATAGGAAGTTCCACCTGCCTATATACACTACCAGCTAACCCATCTGGTACCCCAACCTGATATAATTGGTGAAGGTCTTTCCCTGCCAAAACAAACCTGTAAAGTTTTCAAGATGATACCACACACTTAAATGTGCAGATATCGATGAATGGATACAAAGGTCATGAAGAACCAAGTAACATGACACCACAAAAAGAAACTAATAAACCTCCAATAGGTTGTCCTAAAGAAATGGAGATATGGACTATCTAACAAAGAATTTAGAACCATCCTCTTAAAGAAGTTTAGTGTGACCTATAGGAACACACAGACAACTAAATGAAACTGGGAAAACAATGCATGAACAAAATAAGTTTAACAAAGAAATAGGAAAAAAAAAAGCAGAAATTCTAGTGCTGAAGAATCACTGACTGAAATGAAGAATTCAACAGAAAGCTTCAACAACAAACTCAACCAAGGAAAAGAAAGAATCAATTAACTCAAAGGCAGATCATTTGAAATTACCTAGTCAGAGGAGCAAAAAGAACAAAGAATGAAAACGAGTGAAAAGAAACAATATATGCATATGGGAATCCCAGAAGGGGAAGAAAAAGAGAAAGGGACAGACATATATTTTTACCAAACTAGGGATGAGAAATGAACTTTCAGATTCATGAAGCTGACAGGGCAGCAAATTGGTTGAACCCAAAAAAGACTAAATCAAGAAACATTATAATTAAATTGACAGAACTTTGAAAGCCACACAAAAAAAGCAACAGTACCTTTACATTGGACTTGGCAACAATTTTTTTGGATTTGACACCAAAAGCACAAGCAACAAAAGCAAAAATAAACAAGTAGGACCACATCAAAACTAATGTTACACCATATGCAAAATAACCCAAAATGGATTATAAATCTAAATATAAAACCTAAAACTATAAAAACTGTTAGAGAAAATACAAGAGAAAATCTTTGTGATTTTTGAGTTAGATAAAGTTTCTTAAGTAGAGCACAAAAAGCATAAAACATTAAAAGAAATAACTGACAAATTAGACTTCATCAAAATTAATAATTTCTGCTTTTTGAAAGATATATTTTACAAAATAAAAAGAAAAGCTACAGGCTGGGATAAAAAATTTTAAACATATATATTAGATAAAGAATTTGTATGCAGAATACATAAAGATACCTTTCAAATCAAAAATAAGACAAACAATCCAATGACATCAATGGGCAAAATATTTAAACAGATAATTCACCAAAGAAGATATACAGGTAGCATATAAATACATGAAAAGATATTCAACTACATTAGTCATAAGGCAAGTGAAAATTAAAACCATAATGAGATACCATTACAAATCTATTAACATGGCTGAAATTTTTTAAATTGACAATACCAAGTACTGGAGAAGATGCAGAGAAACTAGAATTCTCTTATATTGCTGACAAGAATGATAAAATGTACAACTACTTTGAAACACTTTGGCAGTTTCTTATAACATTAAATACATACCATATGACTCAGCAATTCTGCTCCTAGAAATTTATCCAAAAGAAATGAACGCATATGCTTCACAAAGAATAATACATGTCTATTTATAGCAGCTTTATTCATAACAGCCAAAACACAAACAACTCAAGTGTCATCAACTGTTGAATGAATAGATAAGTTATGGTACATCATATAATGGAAGACTACTCAGCAAGAAACAAAAATGAACTACCGATACATGCAGTAACGTGGATGGATCTCAAAGGCATTATGCTAAGTGGAAAAAATCCAGATACAATGGGCTTTCCTACTATACAACACAATCAGGGCAAAGCATCAGGGTTTTTTCATTATTATCAGGACAAAAATCCTATGAGTGGTTACCAGGGTTTGGGTATTGGAGGAGGGCAATGACTACAAAAAAGATTTTGGAGGACCCTTTGGGATAATGGAAATTTTCTTCATCTTGTTCATGGTAGTAGCTACCCAACTGCATACCAAGAAATTCATTTAAGTGTATATTTTTAAAGAGTGAATTTCAGTATATATAAATTACAACTTGAAAAACCTGACTTCTACAAAACTTCAGTGTTTAAAAATACATTTATACACAGTACCTTCATAAAGACTAGTAAGGAAATCGTTCCTGGGAAGTTCAGGATAACAGGCACCTAGGGAGAAGCGAAGCTTGGGGAGAGTGGTGGCAAAATTCTATTTACTGACTTGGGTGGGGCCACAAGGATTTGCTTTATAATTATTTGTTAAATTCTGCATTTATATTTTGTGCACTTTTGTTTATGTATATTTTAATAATAATAAATCATTTTAAAGTATAAAAAAATCACCAAACGTTTTGTCATTCATTCATAAAACCCCCTGAAGCAGCTCGTCCACTTTTGGTAATAAGGTCCAGTTCCCAGAGGAGTCTCGCACAGATAACAATTATAAAACTTAGGAAAATGAGAAAAAGCAATTCCCTGAAAGTACTAAAGTGTGGAAGGAACAGACCACTCTGATGGGGTTGGGTACACACTCAGTGGAAAGCACTGTATAAAATAAGTTAGTAAATTCACAATTTTAGAGCTTTTAGCCTGAGGCTAAGTACAGCCTGGTGGTAAACAAAAGTCTCCCTGGCTGAAGGAACCAGAAAATTGAAGCCAGGAAACCATGGCTGCTGAAGAGAGGGGGGAATTCCAGAAGGGAAAAAGTCAAAGAAGAGATCCCCAAATTCTTTCCAGCCCAATTTCTAACTGACTGCTAAACCACACATGTGTAGAATAGACTCAAAGCAGCTCAGCTAAGGCAAAAGATCTGAATTGAGACCTGAATGAACAACCACCGACAAAAAGAGTTCACAGCTCATATCCAAACAAGTTGACATGCTCTCCAAAAAAAAGTAACATAGCCATTGCAGAACGGATTTCAGCACCTCTACATCTTTCCTGTACTTATTCAGCACCTGCTTATATATACCGGGTATTATGCTATGTACTGGGAGTATACTAGGAAGCAAGATAAAGTTATTGCTCTCAGGGAGGTTATAGTTAAATGAAGAAGAGAGCCAATAAAGTATAATATAACTTAGTAAATGTATTAATAGCAGAAGTAGAGGGAATACATGATAGATAACACCTAATCTAATGTAAGGAAGGCTTTCCAGAAGCTTTAACTGGGCAAAGCCAAAGGAGTAGAAGAATATTCTAGGCAGGGCCTTGGGGTAAAATGGATGGCATGATCAAGATCTAAAAGAAGCCTAGTGCAGTTGGTGTATATATAGTAAGAAAAGAATGACAAGAGATGACACTAGGGAGGTTAACAGGGACCGGGGTGAATTTAGAGCCAAGCTAAGGAGTCTGAACTTAAGAACAATGAGAAGCCTCTGAAAGATTTTCAGGCAGAAAGTGATATATTTCAATTTTCAGTTTAGAAAAATGCTCTTGATGGCTATGTAAACAATAGACTGGAGAAACGTAAGGCTAGGGACAGAAAGACCAGTTTAGGAGCTGTTTTAGAATTCCAACTGAGAAATAATGACTTCATTTACATTAGTGGCTGTGCAGAGACAGAAGAGGCATTTACAGTATATTTAAAAAGTTGAACTGAGTGGGCTTAAAAAATGTTACAGAGCAGTGTTGGGAAGAAAGTTTGCAAGTCCAGTTGCAGGTATGCTGAACTACAGATCTTTTTGAAAAATGAAAGTGGAGATATTCAGCATGCAGGTAGATAGATGTAGATTTTAGGAGTGAGATCTATGCTAGAGATAAACATTTGGCTTTCATTAGCTCCTAAGGGAAACCTAATGCCTTAGATATTGGAGCAATGTCCCTGATAGATTGAAAAATTGGAGACATTTATACTTTAAACAGAAGAAAAGAGAATCAGTGAGTTAGGAGAAATTTTTATAATGAAATTTCTAATTTCAATAGCAACACCCTACACCTCTATGAATTCCCAGCTTATACTATACCTCTGCAATAAAGTTTTCTCATCTAAGCAATAGAACAATGATTCAGACAAGCGTAGAGGCCTGAATGAGTTTTAAAAGCTAGGAAAAAGTTTTTATATAATAACTTAATTTGAATAACTTTAACAAAAATATGTTTGGTTTTCAGGAAAAGACTATTTTCACACAAAAAAAGTGTTAACATAATTTCTTCTTTCCTGGGCCGGCCGA
Source organism: Aselliscus stoliczkanus (assembly GCA_033961575.1). Lineage (NCBI taxonomy): Eukaryota > Metazoa > Chordata > Mammalia > Chiroptera > Hipposideridae > Aselliscus > Aselliscus stoliczkanus. Next base: position 75,319,733 of record CM066729.1, read on the forward strand.
GTGGCGCATTGGTTAAGCGCTGGTTTTGGGATGCCAGCGGCCCCGGTTCGGATCCCACATGAGGGCCAGTGACACTGCCCTCTACAGCTAACAACAGCTCCACCTGGAGCTGGGCTGTGCGAGCCCCGGTGATGGTGTGGGCTGCCATAGGCTATAGTGAGTGGCCCGCAGCCAGCGTGAGCGGCTGGCAGCCAAGAGTGAGCTGCCAATAGCCGCAGTGAGCGACATCCAGAGGCCAGCGACCGATCTGCCTCATCTGGGAAGAGCGCAATGACGATACCAACAGTGAAGCAACATCCTCCGCAACTAAACTGAAGAACAAAAAGACAGCAACTTGTCTGTTCCCCTTCCCCGATTCCCCAACGCTGTTCCCCTCCGCCAATTCCCCAATAAAATCTTTAAAAAAAAAAAAAAATAATAATAATAATTTCTTCTTTCCTGCTTTACAATTTAAATGTTACAAAATAGAGAAAAAGGGAGATAAACGTCGATTAAATACAATTTTTTTTCACAAAATACTACATTTAAATTTAATGGTGCTCCAACTAATGGCAAAAACACAGAAGCAGCAACTGAAAAATATATACATGCTCAGTAAAAAAGTAGGATATTTTATTTCAAGCTTACCTTGCTCCTAAATTTTCAATGGTTATATATTCATCTTTTCTCACAACTTCAAACTGCAAGTGATGGAAAAAAATAGCCCTAAAGCAGTTCAATTTTCAAAATTCTTTAATGTTACTTCCTACCCTTAATGTTTGTAAAAACACAATGAGAATGAATCTATATCGACAATAAAATGAATAAAACAGAAGTAACAAGGCGAGCCATAAATAATTCTAATCAAACAACAAACTAGAACTGATCTTCAAAAGCAGTTCTACTTTATATCACCATAGGATTGAAATGCCAAATATGAAATACAAAAAGAGTGAAACTAAAGATAAAGAAAGAAATAACATATATTTCTATTCATAATTTTGGTCTACTTATAAAATGAAAATTCAACAAGCTATTTCATTAATAAAAAAATGGATACCATTTGAGTACATTTTATGTAACAGGTACTATATGTGATTTCCACAGGTATTTTCATAGGGAGATGCTTACAGACAAACAAAGGCTCAGAAAGTCCAGAAGTATTTTTAACCTTCTGTGGCATAGAATTAAATTATCATCCTTAGTTCATGACAGATTTTTCTCATTGGGCTGCTTTGTCTCTTTCTCTGTGTGTGTGTGTGTGTGTGTGTGTGTGTGTGTGCATGCATGTGCTCGCTGCACACATGCATGTGCCCTCATGTGTCTTAATTTTTTAAATTTTCCTATTTTTAAAGTCCACTTAAATACTACTTTGGAGAAATCAAAGCAACATACAGGTCAGAAAGTTTAGTCACCATCAAAGAGAAATAGGCTAGAATACTATTATTATGATTCCGAAATGTGTTTGAAATTGAAAATACCATTCCAGTAAAAGAAAGCAAGAAAAATAAGAAAAAGATACTCACCAAGATTTTAACAATTCCAGGTACATCACATTGTAGCATCCTTACCATGTCACCTGTACATCCTTCCTTCAAACATTTTTTCCCACTAAAACTCTAAAGTTATCATTAGAAAAAACAAAAAAAATTATCATAAGAAAAAAATAATACAAACAAAAAAAAGAAAAAATACTGATGTGCAAATCTGATTATATTTAAATAAAGTTAGAAGCAAACATTACTAGGTGGTAAAATAAAAGATGTAAATAAACACTTGAGAGTTAGCTGTTCAAGGATAGTCCATCTCATGCATCAATGAATTTCCTATTTAAAATGCATGATCACACTTTCCTCTCTCATCATTTGTACTTCAAAATCTCCACATAGTTATATTACAGCCTAACATGTGGTCGTTGTCCATGGGGAAAGAAACTTCAAGTAAAATGTTCTACTTAAGTAAGCATAAAAAGGAATACTGAATTTCTGTCAGACACATGAGGATTCTGGGGAAAAGAATAAAAATGTTAAATCCTTTTTCTGTTTCTGACCATATTTTCTCTTGTTAAATTACTTAGTTTTCTTTTACTTCTATTTCTAAAGTTGAGCAATATTGATTACAATCAAAGAAAGTAAAAAGTACACATTGCTCAAACAAATGAATAATAATCGTTATACAATGATTTTCACAATGTAAAACAATGCAAGCTCATCTGTTTTTATTTGTTAATCCTCATAACAACCTTATGAAGTAGGTATTACCATCCTCATTTAGAAAAATAAGTCTCAGAGCAGTTAAATTACCAGCCTAATGTAAAAACACTAGTAAGTAGCTTAATCTGGACTTGAACCCAGATCTCCCAACTCCATATGCTCAACTACACCACAATTGCTTTATTAGGGTTTTCTCTTTGCACAATGTAAATACTCCAGAACCAAACATTCTAGGCCCAACTTATGGTCACTAGCTCACTAAAGAGTAAGTAATATAGAATTGCGCTTTGGATTTTTTTAAATTTTTTTTTTAGCTGAGCCATCCTGCCACCTGTTGGCAGCTCAGCGGCAACTCAGCTCAGGCTAGGCATCGAACTGCTATTGCTCAGAGCTCAGCTCGCACTCTTGAGCAAGCTCTTAACCAACTGAGCCACTCAGCCGGCCCTGGGCTTTGGATTTTTACTTTAATTTTAGTGGCAAAGAATTCAATTTAGTAGTATGACATTAGGAAAATATAAGTAATTACAAATAGATTTCTGAAGACTATAAAATTTGTCATTGTTCTCTACCCTTAAAATAGAAACTAACCTTAAAATTGTATAACTGTCATTTCTATTTGTTTAATTAGCAATTCTAATCTTGATGTGAATATATGCAACAATAATTCTAGTCTTTTTTAAAAATTTTTATAAGAATTTATTCAAGCCAAACTGACAACACATGCTGGGAAGCAAGTTCTCAAATTCTCCCAGAGAATAACAGTTTTGCAGCTTCTTTTATGCATTTGAAATGAAGGCCACTGTTTCTAGTCTTAAGATTATAAACTTCTATAGGGAAAAGAACAAGCTGATAGAAATCACTATGCAAAGCAACTAGTGGAGTATCCCCTAGATCCACAGATCTGTTTAATAACTGGTCATGATGAACAAGGAATATTGAAAGGGAAAGCATCAAAGAATAGGGAAAGAAAAATGGAGGGAGGAAAACAGAGGTGAACAGATGAAATGAAGGAGAAAGAGGCAAAAAGGCAACAGGGTAGAGGAAGAAATGCTATAGTAAAGTTTTGAAGGAAAAACAAATAAAATACCTGATCATTTTCACCTGGATATTTTAAATTCTTGAACTTTTTCCAACAAATTTTATGAAAATAAACACAGCAGCTTTTACTGCACATCAACTGAAAAAATCCCTGGAAAAGAGTGAAAAAGAGCTGTTGACATGGAAATAGAAATTCCTGTCAATAGAGAAAATACCACCTTAAATCACTTTTAACTTTACAAGTTAAAAGTCCTAAAATTGTCCTTCCCAGTGTGCCCTCCCTGGGAACTAGCTCTGTTTCCTTTAATAGGAAGACTGCTTAGATGACAAAAATCTAAGTTTTGTGGCCAGGACTTTCTGCTGCTATGTACTGTCTGTGTGATTGGAACCGTCCTTCCTTCCTGGGAAACCATAACCATCATCACCATGTCACCTAAACCAAGACTGCACTTGCCCCACCCTAAGCACTGTACTTCACCAGGCCCACCTCCCAATTCCTGATTTATCCTAATGAATACATCTGGGCTTCCTCCTCCTTCCTACCTACCCCATTTTCTGTACATATCACATCTTTTTTTTTTCCCATTATAATAGCCATATTTATCTGTAATCCAGATATAAAACGTATTCTTTCAGTCCCTCCGAGTTTTCCTTTTTGCAAAAACAAGAGCACATAAAAACCTTCCCCACTGTCGTTTCCACAGATGGATGTTTTCAGGCAGCCATCTCCCCTCGGAGCTACAGGTTTTGTTCCACGATGTCCATGCCTTTCAATTGAGATTTCCAATATTTTATAGAGGTGGTGTCAGATTTGCACTGATGGTCACATCTCATCCTATCTTGTAGATCCAGTGAAAACTAGACTTGAAGTACTCTGTTGAATTTCTTCAACCCAAGGCTAGTTATATTTTTTTTTCTCCCCAGGACCATAGAAGAGATAATGATCCCTAAATAATTAACATAATTCTTGAGGAGTGACAACTCATCCCCTTAGTAAAATGCATTTTAAATAAATAAATATAAAATAACTTTTCTAACTATAAAGAATATTTTAGATAATTTCCACTGATATGAAGTATAACTTCAGAGACATGTGAATCTTACAAAAGCCTTAGCAAAACAAATGCGCTCTTTTATTGACTCACAAAATATAAGTACTTCCAGCTCACTATAATTCTAAGTTCTCAGAGATACTCAAACAATTTCTGAACAGCATTACTACTATAATTAAACTACTCTTTTTTAAACACTATTTTGATGCATGACAATATAATGATTTATATCTAAGTTTAATTTTATAATTACATTTTAAAAAATACTCAGTTAATTGATAATTGTAGTACCTTATAATTGGTGTTCTTTAAAATGTCAGCTTCACAAGATCGCTCACAATCTAGATAACTGCAAATGGTCTGCTTCATTATGTTACTTTCAGTTGTCTTGATGAAATTATTAAGAAGATCCTAGATTTCAAAAATAAAAATAAATCTCAGGAATTAGTAATCTCAGGAATTAGTAATAAGTGCAACACTTCAAATATTTTATGTTACATAATTTTAGGTAATTTAAGTAATACACCATTTCATAGTACTATTTGAAGGCATTGGATGTGTGTGTGTTTTTTTTAATAGTAATAGAATGTGTTTCCCTCGTTCAAAGTAAACAATATATAGGAAGGCACTAAAATAGAAATACTGGATTCCTTATTTAATATAAACATGGAGAAAGGGGAAAAGTCTATGTTTGAAGCTATACCTCACTTCACCATCCTAACTTAAAGCTTATGGCATGTTCCGATCAAGAATTATTTGCTTTGATATCTATATACAGAGATGCAAGAAGTCACGAGAAGCCCTGGAGAGTCTTTGCTAGAACTGGCCCACAAGACCCCATGTTGGCAGTGGGACTGCTGCAGTGGTGCAATATGCCACTCACTGTCATAATGAGCAGAAGCAAGGTACAGAAATCCACTTCCAATGTTTAGAGTTACATCTTGGAATGCAATTTCCTGAATTTTAAAATGCTGATTAAATGTAGGTGAAAAACATTATCAAGTCTAAGTCAAACAGACATTATCAAGTCTAAATCCCTTAGAGAGGTAGTTTTATAAAATTTCCAATAGTATTATTTCTAATATACTGAAGGTATAAGACATGACAGACAAACTTCTATAGACTATTTCATGAATCCAGTCACCATTCATAACATTCTTTCAGTGGCACTCAGAATTTTAAATTGATCAAATATCAACATAATAAAGAAGAAGCATTTAAGGACCTATCAGTATGAAGGTAGCATATCCTGTCAGGATACCAAACAGCCAAGTGGAAATGCCAAAAACAAAAGACTAGGACTCGTAGTGTGTATTTAACTATTGCATTTTCACAGATCTCAGACTTAATAGTTCAATACTGATCTATTGATTTCTCCCACCAGACTTGTTCCTTGTTCCTTATTCCTCATCTCTTGCCCCCAATCTTTGGCATTCATTCATTCAACAAATGTTTATTGAGTGACTGTGGGCCAGGGTGTTATGAATGTTAAGGAACATTAAGGATACAGCAGTGAACTTAATAGGCTAATACTTAGCCCTCAGGGAACTTATATCAATCTCATCTACCAATATCTATTAAACTTTAAACCAAGAATCTTGAAGTCATCCATTGCATAATGATTTCTATCACTCTTTACATGCAATAAATCAGCAAGTACTACTGAGTGTTCTTCCAAAATACATTGCAATTTTTTTCCATTTCTATCTTCATTGCTACCACTCTATGTCTTCCCTAGTTTACTGATTTTCACAGCCACCTAATTGGTCCCCCCTGTTCCTTGACTACTCTGCTCCAAAGCATTACACAGAAGCAAAAGAGCATGTCAGTTCCTTGCTTAAAGCCTTCAAAAACTTCCCACTGTGCCTAATAAACAATCTAAAGCCCTGAGGACTGACCACAAGGTCCTGCAGATTCTGAAACCACTACATCTACCAATCTCTGATCTATCTCTTCAAATTCATCTCTAGCCTCACTCACTATAAGATTCACATTGTTTTATTTTTTTCAGTTCCTCAAACTCGCTCTTCAAGGCCTAAAAGGGTCTTTTTCATACTCTTTTCCATTTACCTAGAATGCTCTTCCTCCCACTCTTTACAGAGCTAGTTCCATTCTCAACCTTTTGATTCCAGCTTAAATATTGCCTCCCAGAGAAGATTTCCCTAACCACAGCACACACAGACACACATTTATGCATACATACAAGTAGATAAATATGGATATATGTAGGTTTATGAGTATGTCTATGTGTGGTCTCTATTTTCTCTGTCCTAGCCCCTTGTTTTTCTTTAGAACACTAACTCCAATTGGTAACTATTTTATTAATTTTTTAACTATCTTAACTCCATTCTTACCCTAAATACAAAAACTATTCAAAGTCCTAAATTCTATAATTCATGTTTTTTTTTAATCTGATTATATCATCCCATTCTTTAAAAGTCTTCAGGGATTACACATTAACCTCAAGATGGAACCTGAGTCCCTTAGGTGGCTTATAAGACCTTCCATGATCTGGCTAACATTTACCTCTAATATACTATCCATTCTTGAAAAAAAGAACAGGGTGTTATTTTTAAAAATAAAGGAACATTCATAACAACAACAAAAAAACTCTTGGTAGATAATAGCTCATATAATCATTAAAATTAAAAATTCAAAAGGAAGATAGGAACAAGGATATTAAAAATCGTAACCATATGAAAGGACATTGCTCTACTAGGGTACCAGCATCTCTAGGGGTACAATTTTCCCCTGTCAGGGTGAGTTCATTTAAGGAGACACATGAGAATAGAAGCGTTTTGGGCAGAGCAAGCCTCTGGTGATATTCACTTGGAATTTCTCAGTATCAGACAAAGGAGTACAGGACAGCTCTCTAGATTCTCTAAAAAAAAAAAAAAAAAAAAAAAAAAAAAATTTAACAACGTATGGGAAGTAAGACTTTTGGTGGGCTGACAGGCACAGGCACCAATCTGGCTTAGAGCCAAAGTAGGATCATAGAAGAATTTTGCTCTATCAGACATAAAACCTTTATTTACTGGATTTTAGAGACCTATGGGGTGAACAGGGCTGGCAGACAGTCCAGGGCAGCTGGAATGTTGGCTGGTTACTCAAGAAACTACTCATGGAAGCAACTATTTTAGAAACGATATAGAAATATTTTAACATTATAATAGCACTAGTGTGTACTGGCTGGATATCAGCCCTATGTGGAAAGATAAAGCTGAGAAAATATCCTAGAAAGGAGAACAAAAAGACAAAAATTTAAAAAATAGGAAAAAAAAAGGAAAATCAGAGATTTAGTCCATGATGTCAAGCACCTGAAAAATAAACATGTCAGAAAGAAAAGAGAAAATGAAATCATCAAATAAAGGAAGAAAGAAATGTCCCAGAACCAAAAAGTATAAGTCCAAAATATCAAGGATACACAGAATATCCTAAAAACTCCCAGAAAAAAAAAAAAAGATAAAATAAAACAGGTTACAAGCAAAAGACTGAGGATCAGAATGACATCAGATGTCTCAGAAGTATAACTGGAAGCTAGAAGATTATGAAACACACTTCTAAAAATGAGGGGAAATGATTTTCAACCTACAGTTCTATGCCCAGGCAAGGTATAAATATACAAAGGATAAATTATGAGATTTGAACATCTCAAAAAATTTACCTCCCAAGTAAGCACCCTTTTCTAGCTGCTGGATGAGTTACACCACCAAAACAAGGAAGTAAAGCTAGAAAGAGGAAAACCTGAGATCCAAGAAACAGAGGATTCTACACAGGAAAGAGGTGAGAGATGTTCCCAGGAATAATGGGAAAATCCTAAGGCCAATAAAAACTTACAGCTACTAGTAGGACAGGGGAAGAAAAATGAGTGTGTGAAGGGGATGTATAAGAGAGCTATTAAACCCTCATCTTTCATAGTGGGAAGTCAGAAGATAATATCTAAAATGGTGAGATTTTTTTAAAAGCAGTACATCTTTTCAATAAATATAGGCCAAGTGGCGCGCTGGTTAAGAGCTGGCTTGGGACACCAGCAGTTCAGGTTCAGATCCCACATATAAAGGCCAGTGACACTGTCCTCTACAGCTAAGATGGTGAACAACAGCTCCACCTGGAGCTGGGCTGTGTGAGTCCCTGGGACGGTATAGCTGCAGCCCCTCCTGCAGTGGGCTGCCATAGGCTACAGTGAGTGGCTGGCAGCCAGCGTGAGCACCCGGCAGCCGGAGTGAGCTGCCAATAGCCGTGGTGAGCAGCCGTCCAGAGGCTGGCAACTGATCTGCCTCACCCGGGAAGAGTGCAATGATAATACCAACATGGGCCAATGAAGCAATGTCCTTCACATCTAGACTGAAGAACAAAAGGACAGCAACTTGTCTGTTCCCCTTCTCCAATTCCCCAATAAAAATCTTTAAAATATATATATATATATATATATGTAAATATCAAAACAAAATGCCTATAGAGTAAGTAGAAGTTGCCTCTACTTAGGAACTACAATTAAAGATGATGCAATACAGATTGTTCATTTTTAAGCCTTTTAATATTATTTGATAAAACTGTATATATGTATTACTTTGCATGAAATATAAATTCGCCAAAAAAGTTTGTATAATGAAAAAAAATAAAAGGATGAGGAAAAATGAAAAACAACCAAGACAGAGTAAGGACTGCTATAAGTAAGCACAGATATTCAATATCTTTAAAATATACACAAAATTATTACTTTATTAAGTCAAAGTTAAAATCATATTGTTATCCTGACAAATGCCAAAAATTGTCTGCTTATTTTATTGATTACTAAGATAGGCATATTAAAATAACCCACTGTAACTGAGAGTTTTCTATGTCTCCTTTCAGTTTTACCAGGTTTTGTCCCATCTATTTTGAGCCTATTATTATCAGGTATATACAAATTTTGAGTTGCTATAGCTTCTTAGAAAACTGAATTTTGTATTTTTATGAAACATCTCTCTGTTTTAAGAAATGTATTTGGCCTTACAGACAGTTAAAATATAAGGATCTAGAAAGGTTTAAAGTAAAAGTTTGGGTAGAGATATGTCATTCAAACACTAACCAAGAAAAACCTAGTGTAGCTAATTTTCATATTAAACAAATTAAAAAGTGGCCACTATGACTTCGCAAATGGGTAAAAATTAACAGAAATGTAAACACTACCCAAAAGGTGTGAACAAATGGAATCTAAACTGGCACAAACTTTCTGAGAGGAAATATGGAGATATATGTCAACAACTTGGCAAATGTGTGAATACTTGCTTTACAATTCCATCTTTGGAAATTTATCCTAAGGGAATGATGTGAGAAACATACAGAGATCACTTTACATAATAGTGAAAAACTGTTTAGGGTAAACTAAGTGTCAATAGTAGGGTGTGTGTCTAGAAAGACATAAATGAAAATACTAACAATGATATGGGCAAATTTTAATTTTATCTTTGGACATTTTTATATTTTCCAAGTTTTATGAAGTAAGCATTTAATACTTTTAAAATTTAAAATCAACAACAAAATAATCGTAAATATAATTGGAGAAAAAGAAGTTAACTATTACATTTAGCTCTACCCATGTGAAATACTAGACTAGCAATCTTCTTGTTACTGGGAAATGTCAACACAGCCACTTTACTTCTCTTTACTTGTTGAATCTTACTCCTATTCTGTACTAAGTAATGGGATCAAGGCAGCTTCTTATCTAAAACACTAATTTCCAATTAAAGAATGTGCTTGCAGGGGAAGGACAAGTAACTAGTTGGTTAAGAGCGTGAGTTCTGAGATATAGGGTCTCTGGTTCGATTCCCACATGGGCCAGCTAGCTGCTGCTGAGCTGCCAACAGGTGGCAGGATGGTTCAGCTGGTGAGAGCAGATGCTCCTAACAAAAAGGTTGCCAGTTTGACTCCCATATGGGATGGTGGGCTACGCCTACCCGCAACTAAGATTGAACATGGCACCTTGAGCTGAATGGCCTCAAGCTGCTGAAGGGAGGCTGGATGACGACTAGACTTGGGGCTGAGCTAGCTGCACCCTCCACAACTAAGATTGAAGGACAACAACTTGGCTGTTCCCCTTCCCCAATTCTCCAATAAAATCTTTTTAAAAAATCTGCTTGCAATAAACTATGACATAGTTAGTATAAACTGCGCTTTCTTTTTCAAAGATGGTTCTCATTAGTCACAGATAAAAGTTATTCTTAAATAATTCCTTACTTTAAAAGTTGTAGGTAAATCTTCATCTTCTGTTGGGTCTATGTCAAACCAATGATCATTTGTGTCTCCTATTTCTTGTATGCTTTTATGAAATTCTAGCAGTCCTCCATTATATCTGCAAGGCATTTTAAATAAGGTTAGTTTGAATGTGACCCTGTAACTAGATAGTTTATAAATATGGCAACAAGTAACCCATTTTTTTGTGACAAGTAGAGTGGTGATAACCTCTGGCATGCTATAGAAATACAAATACTAGGACTCTCACCTGTGGTAGGTTGGGATGGAATACAGGTGGAAGGGGAGACACTACATTATGTAGTAGCTCAAGCTTGAACAATATGGGGGCCATGGTAATTAAAGGGACTGTAGAGTTGGCTGGCTTTTGTTTACTGTCTTGGAAGCCTTGAAGAAAGAGAATGACAGGCACAGGTCAGCCAACTATTGACTCAGGACACACTGTGAAAGATAGAGGCCTCTATGGCAGCATTTAAAGAGACCCTCATCTTCTGTAGCCATAAAGATAAAAACCAGGCCCAGATTTAATCACGAGGTGCAACAAACTGTAAAAGAGACTGAATGTACAGCCTGAACAGAACCACTACTATCAGCTCAGGATATTCCACGAAAGCTAAAAGGCCTCTATGGTAACATAAAAAATCCTCACCAACTCTAAGCATAAGGACAAACTATGCTGAAAATGAGGCCCAGTATTTAATCGTAAGAGTAGCACAATAGGAAAGACCAAAAGCACAGCCCCAGTAGACCATTATGTGAAAATCAGGGCTCTGTAAGAAACAAGTAGACTCAGGTCTGGAATGGGGACATTTAGGTGATTATGCTTAGAAACAATGAATCCCCAAATTTCACTGAACCCTCTGGCTCGCAAAGACCTCTTCCTTGCTAAAGGAGAACAGACCCCCTTTAACTTAGGGACCATGGAAAACTATCATCTGAGGCACCTGTGTCAAAAGATGATGCTCTTACTTCTCAAGATCCTCCCCTCTCCACTCCTTGCCTACAGACCTAAAAATCTAGGGTCAGGTAAATGCAAACCCCAAATGGCAACACAGAGACCCTGCCCAGGAAGAAAAAGCTTATTTACCATAAGAATTACAGAACTTGACCGGTATGTACTGGCAGGAACATGTATGGGAGTGGATCTTAAGATTGCTGAACCAGTGGACAAACATACAGCTGGGTAGAGAAATGTGTTCTGATGGGGACACCTTCCATAATTCAAGATTTAGTTTCTTAGCAAGGACACCTGAAGCCAGTCCTAACATGCTGCTAAGAAGGCTTTTGAAACTTGGACACAGCAATGGCCTATATTAACTGAGGTGGAAATTTCTTGGCAGAATATTGAAAAGAAGCTCAGGGAGGTAAGGATATTAGAAGGGACTTAGTGTATAAGACCATAGAACCCACCGCTGGACAGTTTCCTGGAAAGACCCATCCATTAATGCAATAAGAAATACAGAGTGAAGGGCCAGCCGAATGGTTCAGCTGGTTAAGAGCTCGCTCAAGAATGGGAGTTGAGCTCAGAGCAACAGCAGTTCAATGCCAAGCCCGAGTTGAGCTGCCGCTGAGCTGCCGCTGAGCTGCCAACAGGTGGCAGGATGGCTCAGCTAAAAAAAAAAAAAAAAAAAAAAAAGAAAGGAAAGAAAAGAAATACAGAGTGAGAAGGGCATCGGTGTCTTTGAGCAGCTCAGTGGTAGTAGTTCTTTTTAGGTCAGGAATGAAAGTAAATGATGCCATATGACTGAGTTTTCTAGTGTCAATGATCTGGAAAATGGATTCTCTACAATGCCCATGAGAAAAGACAATAAAAAGTAGTTCACATATCTGAAGGAAGATATGTGAGCAGTGCACATTCTTTATGTTATCTCAGAGATATGTAAATTCTCTCCACAATATAGACTAAAGGTATTTTGATCATCCTGATATTCTGGAAAACATCACACTGACCCATTATATTGATGACATCATGCTAGTGAATAAGGTGTGAGAAATCTTCTAGATACTCTAGTAAAGAACAAGCATGACAAAGGATAGAAGGTAAACCAAAGCATCAGGGAACTATCACATAGTGATGCTTTTAGGGATACAATGGTTGGGCCAAGCAGTAATTCTCATAAACATTTCCACAAATAAACTGCCTAATTCATCCTTCAGAGCTCAGCCAAACATTATTTCCTTAAGGAGTCTTCTGATTCCCAAACCAGGCTGAGGCTCCAATAAACACATTTATTATTCATTGTATTTTCCTTGATAACTGTTTACCATATTTCATAATTGATTATTTTGTATAACTGATTATTTGATTAAGGTCTATAATACTGTCAGTTACTTGAGAACAGGAGCTGTCTATTTTGTAAACAGTTTTGTCCCCAAATCTAGTGCAGTCTCTAGACTATGATAACTTTTTAGCAAATAAAATGAATGAATGTTACAAATGACTAAGAATTTCCATTTAGGGAGTGAACATACAGCTAGTCTATATAGGTTCCTGTACAATTTCACTAACTATATAATACTCATCATGTCTAAAACTCAGCATTTGGACTCTTTTGATGCTTTTAAGTTCATTTATACTTTGAACACCATTCCAAGTGGTGGTGATAATATTAGTAACTACAACCATCATTTATTTATTAAGAATAGCATTTTGTGTCCTGGGTACTGTGTTAATAGCCTGCAACACCCTTATGAGGTGGGCTCTATCATCAGTTCCATTTTACAAATAACAAAAAAACGAGATTAAGCTTAGCGACATGAAGTTTCCTTGGCTCATAGATTAGTTACTAGTAAAAAATGTATTTGAACCCAGGTCTGTCAGGCACTAAAGCCTATGTTCCTATGTCTATGCTATACTGCCTCCGACTGTCATGGCTTGTTAAGTTGAACGCTTAATGTTCTCAAGTACATTAAAGAAATTATTATCTATAAAAATAGGTGAAGAAGAAAAAATTCAGTCTACCACAAGTGTCATTATCCCTGGTACACTGTGCAAACTTCATTCTCATTTCACAGTGTAGAAAGTGGACAGGCAAGATCTACCCATTAATTAAAATCCTTACCTCTTCTGAGCACATCGAAGCAAACCACGTCCAAAGTAAACTAAAGACATAAAGTTTTCACAAATTTCATTTTCTTGGATCACCATTTTCATCACCAGAAATTTATTCTCAGCTTCTGTACAATCCTGTAGTAACATAAAACTAGGTTTGGCTGATATAAAAGGCATTTTTTTTTCTTTTACAATTATTTTCCAAACTAGAGAACTTGGGGCAACTTTGATATTGATCCAGTCATTTAGTCATTTATTCACATCTCTAATCCTAACACCTCTGTATGTGATCACATAAATAATGTATTCAGTGCTTGAAATATTTATTTACAAAAGAACTTAAAATATTCTTTGATCCATGTTACAAAGAGAACATTAAAACAACAATTGTTGTTTCTAAAACTAACAAACATTATCAGCCAAAATAAGGGCTTTTCTGATGACTACGGGAGCATGTCTTTATAATGCTTCCTAATTTCTCTTTTTAATTGGAGCACAAATCCTTCTAATTTTTCAAATAGGAAATAAATGATTTCTTGATTGCACACAGAATCTCTTTTAGGGAAGCATCATCTGACCATAAACAACATAAGTCTGGAAGTAAAGATCACTTCTAATAAATACGTTAGTTATCATTAGTTAGTTATCAAATATAGTTAAGTTATCAAAACAGGCAGAATAGCTTGGTCTCCCTGGGGGGAAAAATGTTGCATGGCTTGTTTAAAAATATTCTCTACCACATCACACTAAAAAATAATTAGCATTATGTGAAATTATTTGAAATGAATATGTTTTCAGTTTGGTGCTTATAAATTCTACTTCACCTAATAAACAAGTCATATTTATATATTTAATTTATAAAACCAAGTAGACAGTACAGATTTGGGAAGATAAAAAAAGAAAAAGAAATATCAAGGTTGCAAAAGAAAAATGAAAAATCATTTAAAAAGAGAATGTTAAATTCAAAAGGACCCTTAGAAACCACCTAGGTAACTCCCAGATTTTTATTTTTTGCACTTCACTTTATTCAATAAAGACTTTAAGGTAAAACTCATATTTTACAAAAAGGGTAAGATTAAGCCCAGAAAGATTAAGCTACACTAGAAAATGGATTAAAATGTATAAGCTAAACAATTTTCTGTTTTATATAAATGGCAAGCATATAAAAGATAAATAAAATAATTATTGTTGTAAGCTAAAATTATATTTCCCCTACCAATAATTTTAGTTTCACGATATAGTCTCTGGAAAAATACTCTATATTATATTATATTCTATATTATAAATTACTCTATAAGTATGCGACAGAAAAGTCACTGAATGGTTTCAATTTTTAGAGAATTTCAAAAATCAACATTTTAATTTTTTAACATGTAAAAATATTTATAATGGGCAAATAACACATGCTACATACCTCTTTCTTTCCTCTTTCAGTGAGTGCTACACCGTACAAAAACAGTAATGTCAAATAATAACCGATATTAATCTGATGTGCCTAAAAAGATAAAATATATTTTCATTGGTTATTTCAACTAAACTATTTTACAGCTTAGCAAGCTTAGTTAAATATCCTAGGCCTATTTAATAATTATTAAAAATAGTAAAAATTATCATATTATCAATCATCAAATAATAACTATAGAGAATGTATTTAGATGTATTTGATAATATGACTCAGAGGGAGAGGATAGTCAACAATCCTGAAATAAAACATTGGATTTTGAGTAAAGGAAAAGCAAATGTCATCAAGATTTGTTATATTAAACCTTTCAAAAAATTCTCTCTCTCTCTCTCTCTCTCTCTCTTTCATTTTATATTTCAGGTATCAAAAAACTTCAGGTAATAATGAACACTGAAGTATCTACCATCCAGCATAAGAAATACAATGATCTCTTAAATCAGTCTTTTATTGTCCATGTGTGGGTTTTGTTATAACAGTATCAACATAAAGCTTATCACTTTTTCAATGAAAAATTAAAACACGTGGATAATTCCTTCCTTTAAAAATGGTCTATGCCAAATGATAGAGATGGAGAAATGATTAGGGATTAGGAAGAGGGAGGAGGGCAAGGGGTGCTTGTGACTACAAAGGGATATCATAAGAGATTTTTGTGGTGATGAGAGAGTTCCTTTATCTTGATTGCAGTAGTGGTTACAGAAACACTTGTGATAAAATGCCACAGAGCCATACATACCTGTCCATTAAAAGGTTGGCATAGCTGGCCTGAGACTGTTACCCTCAGAAAGATCTGCTTGTACGACTGACCCGTCTACTGGTGTCTGTGGACCTGGATTTCAGGAGAGTTCCCACTGTTCTCTGACTGATCAGAGTGATTCACTATGCCTAAATTGTTCGTGTAAACCATGTGATTTATGCTGAACACCTGGGATTTTCATTTGGGCATCTGGAATTTTGATACATGCTAGACACAGGGTGTCTTCATGCCCAATCTGCAATAAAAACCTTGGGCACTGAGTCTCTTATAGGCTGCCCTGGGCAGAACCATCATACACATACAGACATTGCTGCATTTTCGTTGCCCCTCTTTTGACTCCATCAAGAACTCCTTCAGGGTGGTGTATACCACCTCTTAGAGCCCTGACCCTGAGAATCCTAAATAAGGATGATCTTTCCACCTGCTTGTACATCATTATAATATGCGATTTACTGTCTTATGCTACCTTGTTTGGTGACTAGGCAGTCCTTCCTTAAAGATAACCATCTAATCAATAGTCTACATGGGTGCAAAACTTAGTTTACTTACTCATCCAAATTATTCAAAGAACTTATTTTTCCTTTCACTCTCTTGTACTTTTGGTTCTAATTTTTGATGCAAGCTTTATTTTTTCTTAAATTTTTCTATTTATTTTTAAAGTACCATTTGACCTTGAGCATGTAATTATATCTTGTCAATTTTATCTTGCTGATTACTCAATAACAGATAATAGCAGTACCAATTTTTACAAATATAGAAATATCAAGAGAAAGAGGAGTTGATTAATAATTAGAGGGGAAAAAGTAGCTTTTGAAGTTCATGACTCTCTATTTCTAATTGGGAAAACCCATTTTTATTAGTTCAAGTTTCTCTTTATTTAAGATGAATAATTTTATGGTAGGGAAGGGGGACTAGAATAGGCTCATTAAAGAGACACAGTCATAAGAGACTCCAAGGCAAATGAAGGAAATCAATTTATGTGTACCTTTCTCTAGAGGTAAAAGGAAAATACAAATTGGCCTACACATTAAAGTAAGCATGCATCATTAGCTGTTCTCTCACTGAAAAATTATTGTTCAAGTCCATTATTTCAGACTTTCAAAAAGAAAACACTTACAGTATAATTAGTAGCTTGAATGTTTCTAAGTGCTGATTCCAGTTGTGTTATCAAGAAACGTAAAGTCAAAACAGGAACAATTTCCTCCCCATTCTGGCTGTTCGCTGCAACTTCTCTCTGTAGAAAATTATTCAGCTGAAAATGTCCTTAAATTAGAACAAATACCTACACATTTTTATTATATAATACATGTTCACTATAGAAAACTTGGAGAATGGAGATAAAGATATTCTTATTAAAAATCCACATGACCCAGATACAACTGTTCTCATATTTGTTTGTTTTAAGTAGTCTGACAAAACTTTGTAACTATTTAGTCAAAACACTAAAAAGCATTTCTATGCCTAACATGGGTTTCGCAATGTCCACTCAGAGGATGTCCGACTTCAGAGGAAAGTGGTAATTCCACTTCATTCTCAAACCTCCTATTCTCTAACAAAACTAAAATCTTCCTCCTAGCTCTGAATCTGTGGTAAGCAGGAATGCCGGTTTTGATACTAACACCAGGGGAAGCCATCTATGCTACAATTTGATTGGAATCAAGTTAATACATGATTTATTATGTACCATAGTGTGTTATTTACATAGATGAAATGAAAGGAAGGACTACATTTTATATTTGTGTCTATTCCTCAATGCCTTGTCCTCACAAGTGCTTGGCTTAAATTACATTACCTGTTCAATGATGTATTATCTGTATAGAAAGTTTAATCTACACCGTCTTAATTTGGTTTCTAGCATACAATACTTTACTGTTTTTCTCCCAGCTAACTAGAGGCTTTATTTCAGCACTTCCTAGCACTCAATTTAAAGAACCTCTTCTCCATCAACACACATTCCCTAGATAAAGTAATTAACTGTCATGTTTTTAAACAGCATCCACACACTGACAATTTCCAAATTTATATTTCTAGTTCATAACTGTTCAGTTCATAACTGAGTTCCAGACTCATATTGAGTGTTTTCTGGGATAGGGGTGGAGTATTACTATTTGGGACTTCTGAACTTCCGTAAGAAGTACAGCCTTCTGCAGTAACAGAAAAAAAAAAAAAAGGCCTGAGGCATAGAGATGTAAATATCAAAAACTGGAATTGATACTGAAATGATAGAGGCCAAACTGTCTGAGCAGGGCACTAACAGTATACGAGGTGTAATCAAAATATATTGTGAATGTTTAAATTTTAAAAAAATTACAGTAAAAGACACATTATCATTATTCCCCCTCAAATTACTCCCCCTCACTTTGAATACACTTATCCCATCATTCTTGCCACTTTCTGAAGCAGTTTTGGAAGTCCTCTTTCATGAATGTCTTCAGTTGCGCTGTCGTGGCTGCCTCAATGTCCTGAATGGATTCAAACCGTTTACCTTTCATAGTCATTTTGACTTTGGGGAAGAGACAGAAGTTGCATGGATCCAGATCTGGTGAATAAGCTGGATGAGGACACACCATAATATTTTTATTTGACAGAAATTGCTGTACCAGAAGCAATGTGTGACATGGAGCCTTTCCATTGTGATAAAAAAAAAAAAAAGACGGCGAATGATGCTGTCAAGTGCCATCCAATGGAATGGCAGGGATCTTCAATACGTGAAGTGGCACCTCCAACCTTAGCAACAGTGTGTGACAAGTTTCAACTTGTTTGGTGCAGTCAGTCGAGTGTGAGCTATGGTTGAGAGAAGGTATGTTTTAAAGTGTGTCCTAAATCACCCTCCATCACGACAATGCTCCATATCACACATCGCTTCTGGTATATGGCAATTTCTGTCAAATAAAAACATTACGTGTGTCCACATCCACCTTATTCACTGGATCTGGCGCCATGTGACTTCTGGCTTTTCCCCAAAGTCAAAATGATTCAGGACATCGAGGTAGCCATGGCGGCACAACTAAAGACACTCACGAAAGAGGACTTCCAGAACTGCTTTAGAAAGTGGCAAGAACGATAGGATAAGTATATTCAAAGTGAGGGGGAGTATTCTGAGAGGAATTAATGGCAATGTGTTCTTTTACTATAATATTTTTTTTAATTTAAACATTTACCATATTGTTTGATCATACTTAAATGCTACAAAGAGTAAACCTAAATAGACTCTTCTTCAAAGAACAGAAGTTTGAAATCATCCCAATCGATAGTTGAATTAAATGATCTCCCAGAAAAACACAAATAAGCATTACTAAGAAAGATTTTGACCTGTTTTTCTAGCTCTTCTCAAAGGAAGGATGTTCTAAATGAATCCAGGCAGCCATTGTAAGTCACAGAATTCTCTGTTATCCTTTAGATGACTCTGAAATTTGTATTAATGTTTTCATGTTCATTCATGATTTGGTTATTTTTTCCTTTTTCTTGTTCTTTGAACATTCTTACCAGGCATTTAACAATTGTATTTATTTATTTATTTTCAAAAAAACCAAGTGTGGGTTTTACTGACTTCTATTTTATATTTTACTCTATTTCATTAGTTTTAGCTATGTTTATTACTTCCTTCTTTAGACTGTGTTTTTAATTTGCTGTTCTTCCATTAACCTCTTGAACTTTATGTTTAGATGATTGGTATTCAGCCTTGCTTCTTTTTCAAATATAAGCATTTTAAGCTATAAATTCCTTGAAGCACAGCTTCTATCTAATAATAAAAGTTTTGATATACCATATTTTGCCATGTATAATTCACATAGTTTTGCCCAAATTTGTGAGGGGAAAATAAGGATGTGCATTATGCTAATTCCATATATATATAAATGTTTTTAAGTCTTTTATTTATGCTTATTAGTTAAAATTGTGATAAATAAATAAATGCTAAAATTCCTTTATAATACAAAGTACTGAAATATAAACAATGAAAAGTTTGAATTAAAAAATTAAAACAAAAGATTTTTTTCCCTGAAAGTTTGGGCCAGAAAAATGGGTGTGCATTATACACAGGAGCACATTATACACAGCAAAATACAGTACATTTTTTATTCAGTTCACAAATTCATCTAATTTCCATTGTGATTTCATCTTACACCCATGGGTTACCTACATTAGAGGTATATATTTTAACTTAGGAACAATGACTTCCTGGTTTATCTTTCTGTTACTGATTTCTAAATTAATTGTACAATAGTTAGAGAACATATTCTACATGTTTTAATTCTTTGAAATTTGATGAGACTTGCTTTGTGACCTAGCATATGGTCAATTTTGTAAATGTTCTGTACACAGATTTATCTGATTTATCCATTTCCCCTTTAGTATTATCAATTTCTGTCATCATACATAAAAGACATGTATGTATTTAGGTCTACTTTTGTAATTTCTCTTCTATTCTCTAAACTTACCTGTAGATTCAAGAGCTAGTGACACAATCTTTTAGTTATTGGAGCTCCATAGAAAGTTTTAATATCTACGTGAGTAAATTCCAAGACTTTCTCCCCTACAGTTCTGTTTCATAATTTTCTTGCCTATTCTTTTTATTTCCCACTTGAACTTTAGAATTAGCTTTTAGTAATAACTAAGAATCCTTTTGTAATTTTCATTGACTTATGTGATATTTATACATTTTAATTTTGGGAAAATTGACAGCTTGATCACATTTTATCTTCCTACATGTATTGCTTTTCATTCAGGTATTCCTTTCTTACCTTTAACAGAGTTTTTGAGATTTTTATTTATTCTTTTAATATAGAATATTGATTTCTAAACTTAATGTGAAGAAAATGAGTATGTGGGGGTACTTGCTATAAAATGCACATTCCCTCAGAGATTTTTATTCTTTAGGACTAGTATGAGACTCAGTCTTAGGAAATACTGAGAAATACTAGTTTATATCTTACATATTTCTTAGGTATTTTCATGGTTATTTTGCCTTTTTGATACTATTACAAGTACTTTTCTTTCATTTTTACCTTCTAATTGGCTATTGTTTACATATATAAAGGCCACTGGTTCCCATTTCTTATTGTTTCTGAGTGACTTTCAAAAGATAAGGAGGGTAAGTAGGCACAATTGTGAAGTATAGAAACACTGTGCTTGCCTCCTCCCATGACCTTGTTAAAATTATAACTAAATTATAGGACAATCAACCTGTTAAACGTAAGTGCTATAACTAAAGATATAAAGAAGCCACATCAAAACTGGTATGAAAGGTAGAAGGTGCAAATAGGGCTAGCCCCAAACACAGGTATAACAGCTGAAAATTGAGAAGCATCGTTTGGCTGAGGATGTCCCACTAAAGAATAAGGGGTTCCAGCCCCACCAGGCTCATGATCCCAGAGGACAAGTGCCAGGAAGAGGAGCCCATACAACATCTGGCTGTGAAAATCAGCAGGGATTCCATCCATCTGGATGAGACAAAGTGCTGTTAGAAACCCGGGAATCCTCTTAAAGGGCCTGTGCACAGACACACTCACTTGCAGGCACTCAACCTGGGCTACGGCAACAGAGGTGGTAGCTCAGTAGGTGTCAGAGACATACAGGGAGAGCCTGAGTTGTGTGGTCTCAGCGTGAGGGCTGGAGGGACAGCCACCATTGTCCCAGTGTTGAGCCCTCCTCCCCACACTGCCAAATCTGTAAATGGATTAAATACTGCAATCAAAAGACACAGTATAGAAGAATGATAAAAAAACAAGACCCAAACATACGCTGCATACAAGAGACCCTCTTTAGATTGAAGGACACACAGAGACCCAAGTTCATTCTACTAGGCCACCATTACCCAGATTCCAAAACCAGGCAAAGACATTACAAAAAGAGAAAACTATAGGCCAATATCCTTGACGAACATAGATGCAAAAATCCTCAAAAAAATATTAGCAAACTGAATTTAGCAATATGTTAAAAAGATTACACATCATGATCAAGTGGGATTTATTCCTGGATACAACGTCAATTTGATATCTGCAAATCATTATTAGTATGATATACCACGTAAACAAAATGAGAAATAAAAATCATATGATTACATTAATAGGTGCAAAAAAAGTGTTTGATAAAATCCATCATCCATTTATGATAAAAACTCTCAGCAGGGCCGGTGAAGTGGCTCAGTTGGTTAAGAGTTGGCTTAAAGTACAAGCTCTGAGCAACAGGGCCACTGGTTCGATTCCCACATGGGCCAGTGATGCAGAGCCCGAGCTGAGCTATCGTTGAGCTGCCAACAGGTGTCAGAATGGCTTGGCTGGTGTAACAAGACTGCCTGTTAGATAGTGGGTTATGCCTGCCCACAACTAAGACTGAACTTGACCCCTTGAACTGAGCTGCCACCTGGGTGGCTCAGTGCATAGAGCGTGCACTCTTAACAACAAGGTTGCTGGTTCAACTCTCACATGGGATGGTGGCTGTGCCCACCCGCAACTAGATTGAACACAGCACCTTGAGCTTAGAGGCCACAAGCTGCCAATGGGAAGCCAGATGGCTACTGGTGCCCTCCACAACGAAGACTGAAGAACAACTTGGCTGGTCCCCTTCCCCAATTCCCCAACATTGTTTCCCTCCCCCAATTCCCCAATAAAATCTTAAAAACAAAACAAAACAAAAAAAACCTCTCAGCCAATAGGAATAGAGGAAACATATCTGAACATAATGATGTCCATGTATTACAAACGCACAGCTAACATCATACTCAATGATGAGAAGCTCAAAAGCATTTTCCTTAAAATCAGGAATAAGACAAGGATGTCTACTTTCACCACTTTTATTCAACATAGTATTGGCAGTTCTAGCTACAGCACTGAGACAAGAAAAATAAATAATAGGCATCCCAATTAGAAAGGAAAAACTAAAACTGTCCTTATTTGCAATTGACATACTACATATAGAGAACCCTAAAGATTCCACCAAAAATCTATTAGAACTGATCAATGAATTTAGTAAAGTAGTAGGATACAAAATTAATATTCAAAAATTGTTTGCATTTTTATACACCAATAATGAACTATCACAAAGAGAAAGTAAGAAAATAATCCCATTTACAACTGCATCAAAAAAAAAACACCTAAGAATAAATTTAACCAAGTAAGTAAAATACCTGTTCTTAGAAAATTTTACGACATTGAAGAAAGAAATTCAAGAAGAGACAAATAAATGAAAGCCTATACCATGCTCAAGGATAGGAACAATTAACATCGTTAAATGTCCATACTACCCAAAGCAATCTATAGATTCAATCCAATCCCTATCAAAATATTAATGGCACTTTTTACAGAACTAAAACAAATAATCCTAAAATTTAAATCGAACCAAAGAAGTCCCCAAATAGCCACAGTAATCTTGAGAAAATAGAACAAAGTGTACGTAACATGCTACCTGATATCAAACTATACTACAAGTGTATATTAATCAAAACAGCATAGAACTCACATAAGAACAGATCACAGAGCAATGGACCAGGATAGAGAGCCAAGAAATAAACCCACTCCTATATGGCCATTTAATTTAGACAAAGGAAACAAGATTATACAATAGGGTAAAAAAAAAAGTCTATTCAATAACTGGTGCTGGGAAAACTGGACAGATATATGCAAAACAAAAATGAAACTGGACCTTTCTTACACCATATACAAGAACAAACTCAAAATGTATTAAAGACTTAACTGTAAGACCTGAGACCATAAAACTCCTAGAAGAAAACAGAGGCAGTATACTTTCTGGATTGCTGTGTAGTAGTGTTTTTTCTGATATATCTCCTCAGACACAGGAAACAAAAGAAAAAATAAACAAATGGGACTACATGAAATTAAAAAGTTTTTACACAGGAAAGGAAACCAACAAAATGAACCTACTGAATAGGAGGAGATATTCTCCAATGACATACCTGATAAGGGGTTAATATCCAAAATTTATAAAGAACTCGTACAACTCAACCTCAGAAAAATCAAACACTCCAATTTAAAAATGGGTAGAGGACTTGAATAGACATTTCTTCAAAGAAGACATATAGATGACCAACAGACATATGAAAAGATGATCAATGTCACTAATCATCAGAGAAATGCAAATTAAAACCATAACGAGATATCACCTTACACCTGATAGACTGGCCACCATCAATAAATGAACAAACAACAAGTATTGATGAGGATGTGGAGAAACGGGAACCCTCTTGTACTGTTGGTGGGATAGCAATTGGTACAGTCATTGTGAAAAATGATTTGGAGGTCCCTCAAAACTTAAAAATAGAATTCCTTATGACCCAGGAATTCTACTTATGGGTATTTATCCAAAGAAATACGAAACACTAATTCCAAAAGATATATGTACTGTATGTTCACTGCAGCACTATTTACAATAGACAGGATATGGAAGCAACCTAATTGTCCAACGTAGATGACTGGATAAAAGAAAAGGTGGACATATATACAGTGCAATGTTACTCAGCCATAAGAAACAATATTACCATTTATGACAATATGGATGGACCTACAGGGTATTATGCTAATGAAGTAAGTCAGACAGAGAAAGACAAATACCATAAGATCTCACTTATATGTGAAATCTAAAGAACAAAATAAATGAACTTATAAAACAGAAACAGACTCACAGATACAAAGAACAAACTGATGGTTGCAAGATGGCAGGAGCTTGGAGGGGTGGGTGAAAAAGGTAAAGGGATTAAGAAGTACAAATTTGTAGTTAAAAAATAGTTACGGAGATATAAAGTACAGCATAGAAATTATAGTCAGTAGTATTGTAATAACTACGTATAATGCCAGGTGGGTACTAGACTAATCAGGGGACTCACTTCATAAATTATATAAATGTCTTAATCACTATGCCGTATAACTGAAACTAATATAAAATAATATTGAATGTCAACTGTAATTGAAAAAGCTAAGAGGGAAACAGTAGCATTATTCCATCAATTTCAAACCAGAACTCATACTGTGGTAAATCATCTCAGTTAGGGTTATAATTATATATAAAGTCTTTGGATAATTTCAGAGTATTTTTGAATTTTTAATCATAATAGTATTAATTTGTTTCACAGAGATAATTAATTATATATTATTTCACAGAAAAGGCAAATGTGGCCTTCTCAAGGCACCTACAGTGTTTTACCCCCTGCTCCCCAATTGCCACAAAGAAAATAGTAGATCATTTTCTTTAAGTTTGGAAAATTCTATTAATTTAAAAACTGATATCCATCTTGTGCTGAAAGTTTCACAAATTATCTAGAAAAACTATTTCCAAGATGCAAAGTTATACTATATTCTCTAGAATATTTCACTCGTAAATCTATAAGATTTGGACAATAGGCCGGTCGAGTGGTACGGTGGTTGGGAACTGGCTTGGGTCTCCAGCGACCCCGCCTCTAAAAAAATAAAAATAAAAAAAACAATAATAATAAAATAAAAGATTTGGACATTATATTTTTCCTTATCTTATATTATTGAGTAATATATCAACATTTTACAAATTAGGAAAACTGAAAGCAGTCCCCTGTCCCAGAGTGACATAATATGGGTTATCAAATATAATTAGAATAAATACTAGACCTTATAGTCAACAGATTACAAACTAACCCACATTCCTACCATTATTCTTGAAAGTCTAGCATAAACTATTTATTTAATTAATGAAAGTCTATAGTCAAGGCTGACACCAACCCCTTCACAAGAAGTAAAATGGAAATCTCAAGGCCTTAGTTGCACTGCTGTGGTGGAAAACGAAAGAAAAGAAAAGGAGGAGTTATTGTGAAATAATAAGACAAATATATTGATCTCTGCCCCTAGTTATTGCTAATATTTGGTCTTTGACCCTGGTTATCTGACACAGAGCTCCTAAAATCCTTGGAATTTCCTGTAATAGGAATGCCTTTTGTTCTAATGAGGTGATTCTTGGTGGGCTCCTGGATGGGGGCTAGTCAGTAGAAAGACCAAGCCATGATTAGAAGCTTAGAACCTTCAGCCCTATCCCCCTTTCCCAGAGTAGAGAGAGAGCTAGAAATTGAATTAATAATTGATCATGCCTACATAACGAGGTCTCCATAAAATTCCTAAAAGTAAAGGGTTCAGAAAACTTCCAGTTCAGTGAACACATCCACATTCCAGGAGTGGGGTATGCCCCGACTCCACGGGGACAGAAGCTCCTGCACTCAAGATGCTTCCAGACCTTGACCTGGCTGGGTGAAAAAGGTGAAGGGATCAAACTGGTATTTACCAATCAGTTACGGGAATATAAAGTATGGCATAGGGAATATAGTCAATAATATTGCAATAACTATGTATAGTACCAGGATACTATATCATATACAGTAAGTCCCCGACTTATAAACATTCGAGGTGCAAACAAATTGTGGAAGTAGGTCACATGTCTGCCGGACATTGTCACAGTTGTGCTGCTGTGTGCTTACTGTACAGTGCGATAGTGTACAGCAGTACAGTGATCAATCAGAGCCCAGGATGTTTACTTACGGTATTTTCACGTGCGTGTTTAGTTTTTTTATGCTTTACATTGTATACTTGTGTCAAAGGTGTATAAAACTCACTTTGTTGGACTTACAAATGAGTTAGACTTACGAACGTCTCCCAGAACGGAACTCATTCATAAGTCGGGGACTTACTATACTTTATTATGTAATAAAATGGTAAACGTAGGTGTTTTTGTGAGCTCTGTGAGATGTTCTAGCAAATCAGTGCACCCAAGAGGAGGCTGTGGGAACCCAAATTTATGTGCTACAGACAACCTAAGACTGGTGATTGACATCTGAAGTGGCAGCAATCTTGTGGCACTGTGCCCTTAACTTGTGGGATATGATGCTAAGTCAAGGCAGATGGTGTCAGAATTGAATTGACTTGTCGGACACCCAACAAGTCCACAAGTGTAGGAATAAACCCATCTATCGAGAGTCCGCAGTGTTGTGAGGATGGTCGTGGTGTGAGAGTAAAGGAATATAATGTGTTTTTCTAGATAGTTACATACAGAGAGCCACACATATGCTCCCAAAACACAAATTATGATCTTACCTGCATAGTTTGGAAGGAAAAATCTTCTTGTAAGAACTTCTTAACATGAGGGACCACACCTTTTGGTAGAGTATTAATTGCATTCAATAACTTCTTCACCTCTAATAGTAGGTTAACGGGAACAAGATCAGTAGGTGTGTCCTTTTCCTGTTTGTCCTAGAAGACATTATTAAAAACTTACATAGTTATATTTGGCTAATATTAAAACCTGCCATTTTATACTTTAATAAAATATTCTTTATTAAAAAAGCAAAACAAAAACCAAAGTGCCTTTACATAGTACATGTAGATCACTGTGAGAGACTACAGAAAACCCAAATAAGACTAAGGCATTCTCTCTGCTCTCAAGGAACTTACAACATAGCAGGAAGTTTAAGACCAAAACTCAAGAAGCTTTAATACAGGGAATGCCATTATAAATTCATTTGAAAATTATAAATAAAGTAGAGATTCAAAGATGGGAATAATTCTTAGTTTGTTTGTTTGTTTCTTTGTTTTTTGTAGGGTAGTGGAATAGGAAACATGAACAATTTTAGGCTTAAATGTGAGTTAGGCCTTAAAAAATTGTTGCTCTTAAAAAATACACAGCATGTATTAAATTGGTAGTCCATTTAAGGCATAAAATATGTTAAGTTTAAAATACTACACAGATTATTCTACATAGTAATATGAAAACTATTCCCAAGAGTGTTTTTTTACATTAGTTGTGAGGAATGCGTGGCAGTAAACATGGATAAAAGTTCTGGAACAGATGGGTGATGGCCTTCCTTCAAACTTTAACAAGATATCACAGTTCCTATACCCTGTCGAAACAATGGGAATGTGAGTATGTTGCTGCTGAACTATGAATATCAGAACAGCTTCTTGTGGCAGAAGCCATTGGAACTTGAGTCACTGAAAAATGCCCTGTTGTGGGGTGATTCGGACTGTGACTAGAAACCGATAAAGTCCATCGCAGGACCATCTACCTACTCTCCCCTTCTGGGCTTGAGTCTTTAATTAAAATGTCTCCAGCCACAACAATACCCAACAAATAAACTTTACATTGTATAGTACTTCATTACATGAAAGTTATACCCCAAAATATAGGAAAATGTTAAAAAATTTGCTAAATTTCAGTGAAGGGTATAAATTTTTGTTGTACTATTCTTGAAACTTTTCTATAGGCTTGAAATTTCTCAAAAAGTTTAAAAAAAAAAGAATTTCCATAAAGTAACTACACAAGCCCTTATAAAGAATGACCACTGTCAGTGAGTGGTGCATATATTTCAAACTAAAGGTCAATTCTGCGGTCGAAATTTACTGCAGAATCACCTAACACTAATTACCAAATTGAACACAAGCAAGATTATGGCATGAATGAATTTTTTTCAATGAGAAATACTATAAGCCTCATGCTTGTTAAATATATCTTATTGGAAATACAATTTTAATTTTTTAAAGTTAGTTATCAAAATATTTGATGCTTAATTTATTTTTGCAAAATTTATTTAGCATCTAAATCAAATTCAGGTCAAAGTTTCCACTTCCCTTGCCTTCTGAATTCCCAAGTCTGTATCTAAAACACCTTTTCTGGATCTAATCCCCCTGGTTCAACTGTACATCCCTATGTACATTTACCCATATTGTGTTACCTCTGCAACATTTTGTATGGTAATAACCACATGCAAGTGAATATTCTGGCTAATTTATGTCCATATATTTTCTCTTCCTAAGTTATTGGGTAACCTGTATAAACTTATTAACAAGTGGACATCAATCATTATATAAAACTATGTAGAAGGTAAAAATTGCATGAACAAGGACCAAACAAACAAATACCTGTTCAAACAGCATTCATTCAATATAAACACCTTAAATCTACCATGAAGTATAGTATCATTGGCAATAAAACTTATATTAATGTATAATTTAGTTATTTTCATACACTGAAAACTGGAAGTTCTAACAGTAAAGATGATAAACAAAGGGAAGAAAATTGACATCAGAAGCAATTCAGTGAAATTTCTTATTAAATAAAATTCTGTATATTTTCTCTGTATGTATCGTTTTCATTTGGTTTAAATTTTGCTTTTAAAAGACAATTAAGAAATTTCTTAAAACCAAATGTTGGGGTGTTTCCAGGCAAGTCAATTCAATTATCTATTAATTTTAACTTACAGTGAGAATTGGTACATAGAATGATAACTTTGAGACACCGCTATCAATTGTCAAAGAAAGGTTTAATTCTCATATTCTGGTCAACATGGAGGAGTAGGTAAATGCTGTGTTCACCTCCTCTCATGATCACATCAAAATTACAACTAAAGTACAGAAGAACCATCACTGAGAATCACCTGAAGTCTAGCTGAACTGAAATCCTATAACTGAAAACATACAGAAGAAGCCACTTTCAGACTGGTAGGAAGGTAGATACGTGGAACCGGCTGGTCCCACACTGCATGTGATCATTAAAAACTATGAGGGGTATCTTGGCTATGGAGGACCCCCCAGAGGAAGAAGGGGTCCCAGCACCACACCAGGCTCCCCAGCCCAGAGTTCTAGTGCAGGGGAGAGAAGTTCCCATAACTTCTGGCTGTGAAAACCAGTGGAGATTGTGGCTAAGTGTGACTAAGGGTGGCTACAGTCCCAGGCAATCCTATTAAAGGGCCCACGCACAGACTTACTTGCTGATGGACTCACTCGCTCTGAGCTCCAGCGCTGGCGCAGCAGCTCAAAAGGCACAAGGGACATATGGGGAGGAACTGAGCTGTCTGCCTACAGGGTGACTGATGGCTGGAGGGTCAGCATTCTCCAAAACAAAAGAGCTGACCGAGTTTCTTTGTTGAACCCTCCCCCTTCCCTATGTATGAAATCTACAGGTGGCCACCATATTTGAGTTTCCATCAACCTAGCTAACACTGTTCACTCTACCCTGGTGATTCTGAGACCCCATCACACCTAACTTTTGGGCCCACCCAAGTGGTTTCCAGTGGCTTTTCCATGCAAAAAGCCTATCTTGGCTCAGGCTGCTGACTTTCCTAAAATCTCTCAAAAGTTCAAAAAACACAAACAAGCAGCATCTGGCTTCAGTGTGTCCCGTACCTCTTGCTAAGCAGTTCCAAGTTTGGCACTAGCAGCAGCCCCCTTGGTTTGCAGCTTGGTCTCTCTAGGCTCCTCCAAGGCCAGGACAGATGGTGGCCATTTGTGGATTAATTTATGGCTCATGCTAGGTGGCTCTGGGCAGGGCACAGGTTGTAGCTAAACTTGGCTTGTGGCAAGGCCCCTCCTAGGAGGCTCCGGAGTTGGCACATCCAGTAACCAGCTTTGTACCTAGTGGGAGCATCACTTGGCCGCCTCCAAGGATGATGCACCCAAAGGACAGACTGGGCAGGTACCAGAGCCCTGCTAAAATGAATCCTGCTCCATAGGGTCAGCCCCTGCACAACAGATCCTACACTATTGTCAGTCTTCACAACCAATCAGCCCAAGGGTCAATCCCCGCCATTGACACACAAACAGCAACCAAGGCTCAACTATAGCAAAGGGACATACACAACCCACACAAGGGACACACACCTGCAGCACTGGCTCAAATGACCAGGGAGACTGTGCCACTGAGCCCCATGGCACACGTACAACATAAAGCCACGCTGCTATGGCCGGGAGACGTAACACCTCTACTTGATACAAAGAAACAAACACAGAGAGGCAGCCAAAATGGGAAGACAAAGAAACCTGTCTCAAATAAAAGAATAGAACAAAGCTCCAGAAAAAAGAACTAAACAAAATGTAGACAAGCAGGGGCCAGCCGAGTGGCGCGGTGGTTAAGCGCTGGCTTGGAAAGCCAGCGGCCCTGGTTCGGTTCCACATATGAGGGCCAGTGACACTGCCCTCAAAAAAAAAAAAAAAAATGTAGACAAGCAATCTACCAGAAGCAGACTTCAAAACACTACTCATAAAGATGCCCAGTGATCTCAGGGACAACTACAACAAAGAGATAGGAAACATAAAAAAGAACCAGTCAGAAGTAAAGCATACAGTAACAGAAATGAAGAATACATTAGAGGAAATCAACAGTAAATTAGATGAAGCAGAGGACTGAATCAACAATTTAGAAGTAAGGTAGCAGAAAACACCAATCAGAACAGCAAAAAGAAAAAAAGAATTAAAAAAAAAATGGGGAGAGTTTAAGGGGCCCCTGGGCCAACATCAAGCATACCAACATTTGCATCATGGGGGTACCAGAAGGAGAAGAGAGAGAACAAGGAATTGAAAACCTATTTGAAAAAATAATGATGATGTAATATCTAAAGAACAAAATGAACCAACAAACAAAACAGAAACAGACTCATAGACGCAGAGAACTGATGGGTAGTAGAGGGGAGGGAGTTTTGGGAGCTGGGTGAAAAAGGTGAAGGGATTAAGAAGTGTAAATTGGCAGTTATAAAATAGTCATGGGGATATATAAAGTAAAGTATAGGGAATATAGTCAATAATATGGTAATAACTACGTATGGTGTGAGGTGGGTAGTAGACTAGTCAGGGGGATCACTTCTTAAATTATATAAATGTCTAACCACTGTGCTGTACACCATAAAGTAATAGAAAATAATAGTGAATGTCAATTGTAATTGAAAAATTAATAAAAGCTACCTGAAACATAACATAAAATAAAATAAAATTAAAAAGAAAAATTAATAAAAGGGGGAAAAAGGTGAAGGTTCAAATATCCAGGTATAAAACAAATAAGTCATGGGGATACAATGTACAGCATAGGGAATATAGTTAATAATATTGTGGAAGCATGGTAGGGTGTCAGATGGTTGTTGGACTTATCATGATGATCAATTCTTTAGGTATATAAATGTTGCATAACTATGATGTACACCTGAAACTAATATAATATTGTATGTTAGCTATATTTTAATAAAAACCTTTTTAAAAAGATTTAATTATGACCATAGTTTTACTTATTAATGCTGAAAGTGAACTTACCTCAAATTTTTAACAAATAATTAAACTGGTTAGATTTAGCATTATATTATCTATATAGTCATTATTAATTAACAGTTAATGAAAATTAAATCTTCTCTTACCAGTTGATCAGTTGATTTTTCCACCTTATTCTCAACTTCCTCCTTAGTCTGCTCCCCCACAGGAGGATCCCTAATTTAAATGAAAACGAAAGGTGTATTCAAAGCACCTCCTTACAAAGAACATAATTCAACTGTAGTAGTAAAGAATATAACAAGTGAATTTTTGTCTGAAAGTTTCAGAAGTGCAAACACTGTGTATCAAAGACTGATAACACTAGTAGGTGCCATATCTCTTTATGGACACAAAGAAATTATTCTATGCCCTTATTGTATGGTAGTAGAGAGAACAGAAAGCTGATGTAAAAAACTTTTCATCTTTAAAGAGACATACAATAGGCCAAAATAACACGGAAAAAATTAACTTACAGCACTGTTTCAATGTAAAGAAAAAAGGTTCTTGAAAAGGTTAATACTTTGTTTTGTGTGTGTAGGGTTGTGTGTTTATGAAGACAATAAAGGTTTGGAAAGGATCTATCTTATGTAGATTATTTTATTTTTCGTTCCAGGTTCCTGGCCTTACTATTGACCAGTTTTCCAAAATAATTTTTTAAATTGAGTTAGAGTATCATATTAGAAATTATCATCTATTTTTGTAAAAAAGAATAATTTAATAAATTTTGTTTTTGACATTGGCTTGAAATGTAAACATATGCAGTGTTATATACTAAACTGAATTTTTTATTTATAAAATTGCTTTTGCCTACATACAAAACCATGACACAGGACTCAAAATATAAGAACCATAACATAGGATCATATATGATTTATATTATCTTAATTTTATGCTTGCTGAGATAAAACTGAGGTGATTTATTCAGAATTATACTTTATAAATATTATTTTACTTCACATTTATGTACTGATCTGACAGAAAATCGCTTATCATATACTATATGCAAACTGATTTTCTGAGGGGAAACTGGGACAGATAAACAGTATAGTATTATCCATACATTGAAAGTTTCAACAAAAGATGATTTACACACATAAACAATATTTCACAATATGATTGAGCAGTGCACTTTAAAATGTCATGGCAAAGAAAAACTTGTTTAGTACGTTTTTCTCTATTTCTAAGCCCCACTCCAAAGGGTAATACAAGGAAGTTCCTTTTGTTATCAACCAATGGAAAATATTGCAGCAGTCTTTTGAAGTGGAGAAACAGCACACAAAATGATCTCAAATGTATACTGTACCTGCTTACTCTATTTAATGATCATTCACTTCTTAATCCAATAGTTCTCAGCCTCAGAGGGGTATTAAAATCACCTGTGAAGCTTTTGAAACATGCAGATGTACAAGCCCCACTTCAGAGTTTCTTAATTAAATGTGTGGGATGTGAGCTGCATTGGTTCCATGACAAATTTTGATGCATAATCCTTACTATCTTCCCAACATTAAAATTGCTCTATTAAAGGTTACTAATGAAACCTATTTGCTATCCCAACAGTTTTGTTTTAGTTCTTATTCTACCGGCCTTTCTGTATCATTTAACATTGTCCATCATACCCTCCAAACTTCCCTGAAAACCTATGCATTTTGCTGCTGCTGGCTCTTCCCCAACCTTCTTAGCTGTCTATCCTCATTTTGTACCACTGTCTATCCCTCTTCCTCTCATTCATTTTATTAATTTATTATTGTAAAAACATTTAATACAGAACTGTATACATTAACACTATCAAACCATGTTCCTAGTACGTAAGAACAAGAAGGTATATCAGCAGTCATACATGGCAGACACTTTATTCTATAGATGGGTACACTGATGTCCAGAAATATTATAATTTGTTTTGAGTTACATATCTAAAAAGTAGCCAAGTTAAAATTAGACACCAGACTAGGAGTTTTCTTTTGCTATTCTACTACTTTTATCACCTGTATACTTTGTTCTGCTGTTGGGAGAAGCTAAAGTTTTGCTATAACAATATATCCTAAAATATACACAGTATACCAATCATGTTCCACTTTTAGCCCTCTATTTTTCTTACCACATTTTCTACTTAAAGGAATTTCATTTATGCTCAGGTATCAGGTCCAACTTATTCATATTATCTCACCTTCAAGTATCTAGCCCAACATCTGACATAAAGTAGGCACTCAAATATTTATTGGATGAATCAATAAATATAAAAACAAATGAATACATGAGAAAACTTCCATGAACTCAAATAGCATCCCATTCTAATGATCCCCAAATATCTCCAGCCTCAATTGTTCTTTAGGCTACAGCTATACATTTCCAACCACCTGCTTGACAACCACCACAATGATATCTTGGCAGCACCTTAATCTCCTCATGTTCAAAATTGAACTCATTATCTGTCCTCTCTTTCTTTCTCACACATGCATTAACCTGTATCCTTGTGAGATCTCTATATGAGCTAATGGTACATATTTCCTTCTGGTCATTAGAAACCTGTGAGCCATTTCTACTTCTCTTTTGCCACTTTTCTCATATTTCAGCAGCCACAGAATTCTGTTGATTCTAGTTTTTTATAAATTCCCCCTTTCTTACTATTTTCTATTCCGACCAGTACAAGCTTTCATCAGCTTTTTTTTTTTTTTTTTTGAAACCAGTGTCACTGGCCCTCATGTGTGGAACTGAACCGGGGCCACTGGCTTCCCAAGCCAGAGCTTAACCACCATGCCACTCGGCCAGCCTTCATCAGCTTTTTTAAAGCTATTACAAGTGTCATATCTTGTCATCCCACTAATTCCCACTATCAATAGAAGTAGTTTTTACAAAATACAGGGAAAATTTTCATTTTCTTAAAATGTCAATGGCTCTGCACAAAATAAAGCTATATTTCTTAAAAGGACAGTCAAAAGCATCCCCAACAATTTGTTTTAAGTACTTTTTTGTGCCATTTCCTCAAATGACTTCCCATCTGCTCTACTTCTACACCCATCAAAATGCGTTTGATCCATTAAAGTTCAGTTCAAACATCGCCTTGTTGAAACCCGCTCAACCCCAGTCAATAATTATTGCTCTTTTTTATTTAGTCACAGCGTCTCTAACGTAACACTTATGTATGCATTTTGCCTAAATGCAACTTTTTATATATCTTCCTACTACATTACAATTCTAAGTATACAAATTTTGTCTTAGTCTTTATTCCCTAAGTACCAAGGAGGTCAGTAAATGCTTGTAAAATAAATGAATAGATCACATTGCTTATTATATGAGATGTCTGAAGGTGGGAGGGAGTTCTCCAATACTAATCTATTGTTTAGAATTATATGAGAAGGGTACAGACAGGCTGAACTTGCCCTGATTGGAGGGGAGAGATGAACATTGGCCTGGGCTCAGCTGAACCACTTAGGAGAGTCTTCTGTGTTATGCTTAGTTTACCTTCTGTAAAATGACAATAATAATAGCTCCCACCTCATAGAGTTGTTATAAGGTTTATATTAGTAAAAATTTATAAAAGCATTTAAAACAGTGCCCGAGAAAGAGTAAGTCTATGTATGTGCTTGTTAAATGATAAATAAAACCTCATTTTGGGGCCGGCAGAGTGGCGCAGTGGTTAAGAGCTGATTTTGGGATGCCAGCAGCCCCGGTTCAGATCCCACATATGAGGGCCAGTGACACTGCCCTCCACAGCTAACAACAGCTCCACCTGGAGCTGGGCTGCGCAAGCCCTGGCGACGGTGTGGGCTGCAGCCCCTGCTGCGATGGGCTGCCATAGGTGGCCGGCAGCCAGCATGAGTGGCTGGCAGCCAGCGTGAGCAGCCAATAGCCGCGGTGAGCAATCATCCAGAGGCAGCCGACAGATCTGCCTCATCCGGGAAGAGCGCAATGATGATACCAACATGAGCCAGTGAAGCAATATCCTCCGCAACTAGACTGAAGAACAAAAAAGACAGCAGCAACTTGTCTGTTCCCCGATTCCCTAGCGCTGTTTCCCCTCCCCCAATTCCCCAATAAAATCTTTAAAAAAAAACAAAAAAAAAACACCTAAACATCATTTTGTTGAGAATGCACCAAGTGTGGCAAAACGTGGTACATTTTTCAATTCTTAGCTCCCTTGTCAGGCTACATCCCCCACTAACCAAAGTTGCAAAATTGTCTTGAAATATAAGGGTATCTCATTCACACCAGCTTCCCAAGGTTATATAGAAGAAACAAATGTCATGTCTTCAGAATGCAACAAATGTATTCTGATGGCGAATCCGTCAGATTCTTACCTCCCCAAAGATTCTTCTAATAGAGAATCCATCACAGTGTTCTTTTGCAAAAGTTGTATTCCAATACTTGCAGACTGACTTTTACTACTGTTGTTTAAAGCTGTAAGGAAAGTAATATTTTAGTAGAAATATAGGAAGATTACATTCTTTCTCTCTACCATATAAATAGTACATGATCATTAAAGAAAATTTTGAAACTGCTACAAAAGAAAATGAAAATCAGATAGTTTCATCATCCAAACACAAATCACAGCTTACCTTTTTGGTAATAATAGAATAGACAATGCTCTCTACACCATCGTTTTTTACCACCGAATTATATCAAAAGCATCTTTCATGTTATTTTATACTTCTAGTAATCACTCTCAATGGCTTCACAACAATTGGTTGATTGGGGTTTCCTTGACAATTTCCTTATAGTTAGACATTTAGATTCTCATTGTTTTATTATAATTGGTATTTTTATAAACTCCATTGTCTATAAGTCCCTCTCTATATTTACAATTATAGATTCTTATAAATTCTCAGAAGGAGAATTCCTAGGTCAAAAGACACAAATATTTTAAGCCCTTTGGTGTATATTGCCAAACAGCTTCCCAAAAGGTTTGTACTAATTTATTTCCCATAGAAGTATAAGAGTTCCTGTTTAACACAATCTTGATAGCACTAATTCTTGTATTTTCTTTTAGTCTAAAAATAACATTTAGCCACTTTTTCCCAAAGTCGCATAATTATATAACTCCATAAAATAGGAGAGGTGGTGGGGTGTAAAGAACTGTTGCATATTCTCTGGATCAAATATCAATACATGTTGTGGATGTTTCCAGAAGAAAAAAAAATACTGAGGTAACACAAATGAAAACAAAAAGGGGACTAGACTATCATATAGCTCTCTATTTAACTACTCCAAAACCAACTCCTCAATTTAGTCCCATATGCTTTCTCTTTTACTGAGAGTTCAAGCCTCCAGGCTCCATTGCCCTCTGCTAGGCTGACTTTCCTTTCTGAGCAAACATATGTAATAGTACGGCTCAGTGTTTTGGGGCAAATAAATAAATTAGGAAAAAGAAAAGAATGTGTTAGCAATAACATAAATAAAACAGACCTAGAGTACATTGGGCTTGCTGCCAAGCCCAAGACTGGATAGTTTCTCATTTGTTGCCTCTAGACTGCTTATTTATCTCAATAATTGGGTAACAGTTTCTCTATAGCATATTTAATATACACCCATAAATAAGATCGGTAGAGCTTTTGGAGTCCCATTACTAAAAGGCAATTCAGCATGGGTTATTCCCAAATCAAGAAAACATGCTACACAAAATCATTTGTAAATCACCTATTAAGAATTCAGATTGTATTTACTCAAAAAACATCGTTTTACATGAGGTCAAGTTTCCCCAAAACCAAAAAAATAAAAAAGACAATAGAGAGGAAGAAGGAACTGTAGGGCCTGAACCCTCCTAAGCCTTGAGGTCTGAGTACCCTGCCAGTGATTAGCTTTCCAGGAGGGGACAACTCAGCTCCTGGTCTAAAGGCTAAAAGAAGCCCTGAATGATCATCTATCTGCAAAACAATAATTCCTAATTATAATACCACCTATATTCTGCATGTGACTCACACCAGCTGTAAGGTCCACAGAAAATCTTGAGAGACAACAGTAATTCTCCAACAATTCAATGCTAGCTTATACTTCTTAATCAAAACACAAATGCAAAGGTTTACACACAGGCTGACGTCCATCTAAATTTTAAGATATAGCTTTCTAACCCTCTTAGTTTCTTGCCCATCCCTAACAAAACACTTTTTGCTGTCAGTATAGCTTACCTATGCAGAATCCACTTCTCTCAGATAAATTATTTCATTTTAGTTTTATTCTTATTTTAAAAACTCCGTAAGCAAAGTCATATGCTTATTTAAAATTGCACTGTTAAATTACTAATGACAGATACAACCTAAAGCTGATGGTGAAGCAGAGAGAGACTGGAAAAATCCTGGTATTCTTTCACAATAAATCAGATCTGTTCATCTCTTTAATAAAGCTGCATAGAAAAGGAGATGGTTTTGGGGAATTTTAGGATTGTGATCAAACTGTTTTTCTTTTACAATTTCTATAACTTCCCTGGTTATTTTAATAAAAAGTAATAGGCATTGCTTCATAGCCAGAACATACAAACATAAGCCTTTTCTAGTTAAAACAATCCCCTCGTCTCCGGAATTTAAAAGCTCAGACATGGATACCATTCTGATAAGCTTCCCTTCAGTCAGTAGCTGTTTGTACAGATAACAGGGAGGATAAAAAGAATGGAGGCAAATCCCCTGGCAACAAGGTAGAGAGAGGATGGAAGGCCTCTGGTAAGCTATTTAGTGTTCAGCTTAAAAAAGAAAAGGGTAGAAAATCAATCAGTCAGAAGATATTTGGAAAGTGAAATAAGAGGTTTTTTATAAAATCTAATGGCTTCCTTTTTCAGCCTGCTTAAAAATACAACCTGAGATGAATCTCTGTGATGAAAGGTTTCCCAGAAGAGAGGATCATCAGTCCCATCATTTCCCTGGAGCTGAGCAGATGGGTGTGTGCAAACCCTACCAGCGGCAGCAGGAGCACTTTACAGCCTCTGTTGGGAGGGAAGGCGTTAAGTGCCTAGCAACAGAAAGGAAGTAGCCAGCCTGAAACATTACCACTGTGCTTCTAAAATAATCCAAAGGTTCGTACCATTCTAGATGCTGAAGGAAACCTTTAAAATCAGGTTTAACATAGGAGAAAGGGTGAATTTGGTTTCCCCTGGTTTATTCATTTCAATAGGCTTCCCCTATCAGCAGGAAACTAAAAACTGTCTTTCTTCCTGGAACTGAGGAACTGCTCTTCCGCTGGAACCTATTTGGGCTCTGGCTGGTGGACCAGAGGGCAAGCTGAAGTTCAGTGTCATTTACAGCATACCTTTATCCACCAACCAAAATAATTTTATTTGCTGGCTGTTTGAAAAATAAGGCATTACCATCCGTATGTTGATAACAGTAAAACCCCTTTCTGACTGCTCTGAGTTCCCAGCACCCACTTTCCATCTTATCTACTGAAATTATAACAAACATTTTTTTAATTGTAAAAAAGGTTTTTTCCCCCCATTTTTAAAGCTGTGCTTATTCACATCAAAGTAGGCACAGCTCGTTTATATTTTTTTAACCATTCATTTAAACGCTTACCTTGCAGCATTCCTATCATCTGCCTATATTCCATATCATAGGCACACTGTTTTCAAATCCACTGAAATGTTCATCTTAAGTCACCTGACCAATTTAGAGGCTCTGGATTGGCCAAAAAGTTTATTTTTCAATGTTTGGGTGGATGGCCCAAGACTGCACCCTTGTCAGCTCTGACACTTACAGATCACACAATACCAAGTAGAAAAGTGAACAGCAATGTAAAGGCAAAAACAACAACAACAAAACTCCACTTTTCTTAATACTATGAACTTGAAAACAAAATAATATACTTGGTATTTTTCAAAATAGGAGTTCAGTTATTGAGAATTTTTCATATGATAGAGAAATCAGGGTTTCTCTATCTTGACACTTGAAATTTTGGTTAGATAAATCTTATGGGAACATGTCCTATGCATTTTTCAAATGTTTAGAATCATCCTTGGCCTCTACCCAGTAGATGCCAATAGCAACTCTCTCTCATCTCTCAGTCCCACTGTGGCAACCAAAAATGTCTCCTAACATTGTCGAATGTCC
The DNA here is from genome assembly GCA_033961575.1 of Aselliscus stoliczkanus. NCBI lineage: Eukaryota > Metazoa > Chordata > Mammalia > Chiroptera > Hipposideridae > Aselliscus > Aselliscus stoliczkanus. The sequence goes on from CM066729.1 coordinate 75,359,578, forward strand.
CCTGGGCACAAACATGTCCCCAGTTGAGAATTACTTAACTAAATGAGTGAATTAAAATGAAAAGGTTAATTAAATAAACATAGAATGTTCTGAGGAAGAAAAATAAGACCATCCTGATATAATGTAGCATGTACAAGCACAAACAATAAATCACTTATCTACAAGGAAGAGAAATGACATAAAGTATCTCATTTAGATTTCCATCAATGTCAAAAGTAAGTTGAGAGGTTGCATAGCATTACATAGTTAAGAGCACAGAAACATTGGAATCAGTCTGGAAGGATATATAGGTCTGCTTTAACACATTAATGTGCAACCTAGTATAAATTAATTAACATCTCTGCCCCTCAGTTTCCTCATCTGAAAAATGGGGATAAGGATGGTACTTTCTTCATAGAGCTATCATAAAGAGTAACTGTTTAAAGCATGCAGTAGAGTAGTAACTGGCACACTGTAAGCACTGCCTACGTAAGTGTTCCTATCATCACCATCATTTCATTTTGTTTAAATTTGCAGCAAAATTAGTTCACTTTTCTTCTAATTCTCTACCTTGATGGAGAAATGATACAGAAAGGAATGGTAATAATGACTCTTAAGAACTGGGACACAAAATCATTTTTTTCAAATATATACCATATGGCACAAATGGCAGCTTAATTTGCATGTTTGGTGCCTTGCATTTTTCACATCAGCACATATACATCAGCCATATTCTTTAAACTGCCCGATATGCCATTGTATAAATGTATCATTTTTCCTGACCACTATTGATAAATGCTTCAACTGTCTCCAGTTTTATCTTGTTTTGTTTGGATATTACAAACAATGCTGCAATAAGCAACCTCAGAACCTGCAACTTGATAAAATTTTATAGCTATTTTAAAAAGCTGAATTTACTATGTCAGCATTAAATTAAATGTACTCAAGAAGTTCATGGGTCTGTTAATAACACAAACTCTAATAGTGATATTATAATTATCACTTGGGCTAGATTTTACCAAAAGAATTCCAAAACCTCCTTAAAGTTGATGTGAGATATTTTGGCCACTTTCAGACTAAAAAATATGAAGAGGACACTTTCTAGGAATAAGTCAACACATTTGTGATGGGAGTTCCTTAGAACCAAAATTGTAACTATTTATCAGATTATCTCTGCTAGACAAGAAGCAACAGCCATTCTTGGTGGTTTTTAAAGTAGTAAAGCAGGTGTCCTGTGGCTGTCGTCCACTGAAAGCCTTTCTTTCTCATGTTAGAAGCTCCAGGTAAACAAGAATAGCTAGGGCCATCAGGTTAGACTCAAAGAATAATAGGTCGTATCATTATTTTGATATTAGCTGTGTTAAGAATGAACAAACTATGGTGATTATTTGGTTTTCAAATTTTCCATTAGTTTCTTCCATTTTTGTATTTCTTTAACTTCTTGGCAAGGCCACAAAATGAATACACATGACACAGGTGGCCAAAACATTATTTTCCTCCAAATAAAAAATATATACTTTAGTTAAGGAAAACTCCAGGATGGGTGGCAGATAATTAGAAAATCTTTGCAAAAGTTATAAGAAACTGAAGACATTTTCTATATCAGAAGATTAGGGTATTCACTGTCCATCTCAGCTCTTGCCATTTAACAAAGATCACTGTTAGCACTATCTGGCAGCTTATATCAGGAAGAAAGAACTTTGCAATATATACCCACTGCCCCTTCCTTATAAATTTGCCAAAATAGAAAACATCCTTGACAAAATTAGCATCTTGTCAGAAGCAGGTTTTTAATTCTCTTCAGATCTATCCAGTCAGTTATTTCTGGACTCACACAGGGAAACCTACAGAATATATATTAATGTGTTTTGAATATTTGGAATGTACCTGCAATAAATATGCACAGGTTAGGAATTACCTGACAAAAAACCATTCAGATATTAAACTACCCATCAGTTTCAAGTTATTTACAGATAGCACTGCCAAATCACTCTGTTCAGAAATGTAGCTAGGGACTGTTGGATGGAGCATATATCATACCTGAGCAAATTCTCCAAAAGTGAAATATTTTCAGCAAGTTAAAAATATTATTTTGTCATTACACAGTTGTTAGACAATAATGAAAATGAGAAACAAGACAGGATGTTGAGACATGATGCATGTAGAGATGATAATCAAGCAAGGAACAGAGGACACAATAGGCACTTGACTCTGTCACCACCACAAAGCCTACCCCCCAAATCCAAGTTGATCCATCCATGTGAGAAAAGTGACTGCCTGTCATCTCAGAAAGGCATGTCTATAAGAAGGATTTAGGTGAGAAGATAGATCAAGCTTTTAGTTATGAAGAGTTTCCATCTATATAAAATTAAATGGGTATATTAACTTTGGTTTCATTAAAAATATGATTAATTTTCATCAGCTCCCATGTGCCGGGCTCCGGGCTATGTACCTATGTACACTGAATACACATCTGATCTTCACAGAGCTCTAAAAGATAAACATTACAGTGTTCCATTTTAAAAATTAAGAACCTTAATTTCAGGTTTAGAAAGTACACATAGCTAATAATTTAGGCTTAGAAAGTACACATAGCTAATAAATCAATAAGAGCAGGAATTCATGCCCAAGTTTCACCAACCGCCAATTCAATACTTGTTACACTATGTCCCATTAAGTGCGACATATGACTTTATATGTTTAGTGTACAATTAGGAACTGAACTAGATAATATGCACACAAACACTGAGAAATAACACTATTTACATGATTGCACTGGTCAGTAAATGATACTGTAAAGATAATTAATCATGCCATCTTAATATTTCATAGCCTACTCTTCACATTAGTTTTTCCTAAGAAAATTCATTTGTTTAACAAAACAGTTTAGAACAATTCCAAATACTATATGTGGTACTGAAATGAAAAATAATGTTTGTCTAAATAGTCTGTCAAGGTTAAAGATTTTGGGGAATTCTTCAATTTTTTTTTTACCACATATCTCTAAAGCAGTAAATCTGAGAATACACTGAAAATATATGAATAACAATTCATTTATGAATTATATGCAGGTACTACTATAATATTTAAAAGAATGAGATTAAAATAAGTAAAAATAAAAGTTTAATATTTGTTTCCACATCCCGACAGACAGTTTCACATATCTCAAGATGTGCACACTCCACTTTGGACACCACTGTCTTAGAAAACAGCTTCACTTCTTAATTTAGGAAACAGGTATCTATCCATTTCATATACTTGATAATATCTATTTTCTGAAAGACCACAAATTTAAAAATGAGAAACTGCCCTGCACAAAGCAGATCTTCAATAAATTAGTTATAATTAAGAATGATTACTGTAACTTAATTTAAAATAAAAGTATATCACTTTCATATTTACTATCTACAAAATTAGATTCAGAAACAGTGGATAGTGCTTGTGTTAAAAAAAAAAGACAACCTTTTGATTCTGGGATATAAAATTATATGTGAAAATGGGGCAAAAATCATTTACCAAAAATATCCAAACCTTGAACTCTGAAACTAGAGTTGAATTCTATGAAATGTATAGAAAAGAAAATCAAGAATTGTTTGAAAAATGAGAAAGTTAATGTCTTGGTTTGGCAAATTAGCTGAATTTTAATAACTGATAGTTGGGAAAAGAAACAGGAATTATAAAGGGAGAATAATTTTGGTTTATATAGGTTTTCTGACTTTGTGATGAAGGTACCATTTCTGAAAAGTGAGAGGTGACATTAGTTGTACAGACTTTGTTTTCTGGCCCTGCATAAAGGGTAAAATCTATTTAATATTAGTGTTTGAATTGTTTTAGCGATAGTTGGGACATGGTATCTAAATAGACCTCTGCCAGTTCTACCACTAGATTTCTTTGCCTGGAATCTTTGGAACCTGGGCCAATGAACTTTTGTCCTACCTGATGTTTATGCATACTGAATAACCCCCTAGTTTTGGACTTGGCCTCATGTCCCCACTTGAATGCAAGTCCCATGAAGTCAGGAAAAATTTTTTTATAATCTCTGTTACATTCCCAGTGCCTAAAACAGCACCTGGCACATTTTAACTAGTCAATATTGATTTAAAGAATGAAGCCATCCATCCTTCTGTACACCTTAAGACTTCTGAAGGCAGAAGTAAAGAGTGAGTGGGTATGTAGGGGTATGTAGACTAAGACTGCCTTCTCTGCCATCCTAAAGTCCTCCTTTAGCAGTCAAGAGCAGCCCAGATGCTACAAGTAAGACTGATCCTTGTAGACAACCATAGGATACTAGGGCATCTGTCCTCTGAACTACTTCCCGACAGTGTTGTTAGTTCCTCCCCATTTCTTCAACCTCTAAATACTTAAGTACTTTGGGATTCAGTCTTTTCTATCCATACCCACCGTATACCATTGAGTCTTGAAGCTTTAAATCTTTTTCTCCAGTCTTGACCTCTCCCTTAACTACAAATAATATATTTAACAGCCCATTTAACATCTCCTAGATATCTACTGACATCTCAACAGAACTGAAATCAAGCTCCCCACAAAACAGCTGAAGCAGAGCCACCCAGCCAAGTCAGGCCTAGATCAGTTAACCCTCAGACCTGTGAGCAAGAAATAAATGCTCATGGTTTTAACCACTGAGTTTTGAGGTGATTTGTTATACAGCAAATACTGATTAATACTCCACCCTATCTAAAATTGCAACATCCCACCCTGACTCATACTTCCCATTCATCTTCCTTCTTTTCCTCCATAGCACTTATTACTAACATTCATATATTTTATTCACTTATATGTCTTGTTTATTGTCTATATCCCCGATTAAAATAAAAGCTTTACTAGGGTAGAAATTTTTTGTCTGTTTGTCTCACTGCTGTATCCCCAGAACCTAGCAATGTACCTACCCCTCAAGCATCCATTAAATATATAGTGGATGAACAAATGGACATGTAGCCCTCTGTTCACAACCCTGCTATAATTCCCATATTACAACATTCAGTATTTTACAAACTCTGCTCTTCTCTCAAAAATATAATTCATATATTCATTAAGTCTGACTCATCTAATATGACTAAAACTTGATCATTAGACATTAAAAATTTCCATTTTACTATTCAGTATTGAAGATGTTTTGTTTGTTTGTTATTCCCAGAAGAAATAAAGGAGGTAGACAGCCCTAAACTTACGATGTAAGATATTAAACATCTTTTTTTAACTCCCTTAAATGTGTTTTCCAAACTATAAATAAGAGAAAATATCTATGCCAAATATAAAGAACAGACAGCAATAAAAATGGACAGAGAAGAGGAATTTTATGCCAATCCTTGAAGAATGAAGAAATTGGATACTTAATATTTTGCCTTAAAAGTTATCATGTGTTCCTATAGCATATTCTATTTCTCTTAAGCACTTATTCTGGCTTGTCTATTGCCCCAGCAGACTCTAAGCTCTTTGAAGAAAACGGTACTCTGCAAATATTTGATGAATGGATATTAGCATTTAAAAAATGCTAATGGATAAAATGCAGACGCTCACTTTAGCTACTGTCTTTTTTATTTTTTTTTTTGGTGGGGGGCATAAAACAAATGTTCATCATAAAAAAAATAGTAGGGAAATATACAAAGCCTTCAACTTTTAAAAAAACTATGAAAAGAACAAATAAAGGAAAAATGTTTGCATATGGATGGAATTAATAGAGATAAAAGTAAAATTAGTGATTTTGAAAAAAAGAAAAGAATAAAACCAAAGATAGTTACTGAAAAACAAACAAAATAGACTAATGGCTGGAAAACCCAACTAAGAAAAAAGATAGATAACATTAGAATGAAAAAAGAAATCTAAAACTACAAATAAGAGATTAAGAGAATTATTGGAATACTGATGCAATTCTCTATCAATAATTTCTTAAATCTACAGAAATAGTTGGTAAGCCAAAATATTTCTAGTACATATTTCCAAAACCAACTCGAGAAAAGACAGAAAAAATTATCAGAGCTATAACCCTATTATTACAAATACCAATATTTTCTAAAGCTCTAACCACTAAATAAGCTATCAAGCTTAATTTTATAGGTTGTATATAACCCATGCAATCAGATGACTCCTATGTGATCTAATTATTCTACAGCACTGAAGATGAAAAACTTCCAATTCATTTTTCAAAAGTAATACATAACCCTGGGCCGGCCGAGTGGCGTGGTGGTTAAGCACTGGCTTGGGACGCCAGTGGCCCCGGTTGGGTCCCACATGTGAGGGCCAGTGACACTGCCCTCACAAAATAAAAATAAAAAATTAAAAAAAGTAATACATAACCCAAACTCCAAAAGAGAGAATAAAGAAAAATTATTTTAAATTCTCATGAATGTAGATATAAAATCCTGAATAAACATTTGCAGCATAGCAAATAGGTTTGTACTACTACTGGTGTGACGACAAATTTATACTTCTCTTAGTTTTTTCATCTGTAAATGGAAAACATACAGTACCTAAAGCGTGGTGTGTTGTCATGAAGGTTAAATAGTAAGTATAAAGTTTCTATAACAGCGCTTGGCACATGGCAAATGCTCAATAAGTGTTAGCTAATATTATCCCAAGAACAAAAGTAACATAATCCATTGCATTATCATTTTAGAGAGAAAATAAGATATACACCGTATTTTGCCATGTATAATGCACTCCTGTGTAAAATGCACACCCACATTTTTGGCCTAAGCTTTCAGGGAAAAAAAACTCATTTTAATTTTTTAATTCAAATTTTTATTTATTTACATTTAGGTACTTGTTTTTTGTATTATAAAGGAATTTTAGCACTTATTTTTTAACATATTATGGTACAAGAAATGTTAAGTACTGGTAACAAATTTATGCATCATAGAAGGCCAAGAACTCTTCGTTGTTGCAAGTTCATCATAAGTTCAACAAAACCGATCACCATATTCCAGGGTATTATTTTCCATATGGATATCATTATTGATTTCTAGAGTTACACCTCTAACTCGTAAGCATAAATAAAAGAATTAAAAACATTTATATATTGGGTTGTCGGAAAAGTCATGAGACATTTTTGCAATGAAAAACAGAAAAAAATACATCAACACTTTTCCAACAACCCAATAGATACAGAATTAGTACCACCCATGTATAATGTGCACCCTTATTTTTCCTTCGCAAATTTGGGCAAAAAAATGCACATTATACATGGCAAAATATGGTAAATGTAAACATTTGACAATTTTTTTGCAGACATTTTGGCAAATCTTTCATAAAACAGGTAGAAAGGGCAATCTCCTAAACATTTTTAAAAATATTTATCACACACCAATAGCACAAGTTATACTAAGTGTTAAAATACTGGTCATTTCCATTTAATTAAGTAATTAAGATAAAAATGTTCCGTATCACCATGATTATTCCATGTTTTTGAGATTACACTAATGAAATAAAGCAAAGCAACAAATAGTGGAAGGGATGAAATTATTATTTGCAGATGACATACAGCTAGAAAGTCTAAGGGAGTAAGCAAAACTCGATCAGAATTAATAAGAGATTTGAGTAGGATGAATAAAAGATATACCAGGGCCAGCCAAGTGGCGCATTGGTTAAGAGCTGGCGTGGGATGCCAGAGGCCCCGGTTCGGATCCCACATATGAGGGCCAGTGATACTGCCCTCTACAACTAAGATGGTGAACAACAGCTCCACCTGGAGCTGGGCTGCTGTGAGTCCCTCGGACGGCATAGGCTACAGTGAGTGGCTGGCAGCCAGTGTGAGAGGCTGGCAGCTGGCGTGTGCTGCCAAGAGCCACTGTGAGCAGCCATCCAGAGGCCAGTGAACTGACCTGCCTCATCCGTGAAGAGCGCAATGACGATATCAACATGGGCCACTGAAGCAATGTCCTCCACAACTAGACTGAAGAACAAAAGGACAGCAACTTGTCTGCTCTCCTTCCCCTGTTCCCCAACGCTGTTCCCCACCCCCAATACCTCAATGAAAAAAAATCTTTAAAAGATATACCAAAAATCAGTATCTTTTTTCACAGAAGCAATGACAAATTAAAAATTTGTAGGGGAAAAAGAGCCCACTCACAGTAACAAAAATTATGTAACACCCAGAAATAAACTTAACAAAAATGGTATGAGACTGTATGAAAGACTATAAATTTCCTTGAATATAAAATACAACCGGAATACTTTTTATTAAGTACTTAGCAGTATCTGTATCTTTTCAACCACTCAAACTAAAAACTTGGAATCCCTTCTGGTTTCATCCCTCTCCATATCTGAAGTTAATCACTAAATCTTGCCTATTTCGTCTCATATGTATTCCTCAAATTTGTAACCTCCACTTCAATTTTCTTATTATCCTTTGGAAAGACTCCAGCAAACTGCATGTTTGTCATACTTCTAGTCATATCTTTCTCAAAATCACAGCCCATTCAGCTGCCACAGTAATCAATCTAAAGCACAAACCTAACTGAATCAGACCCCAATGTAAAACAAGAGGTTACCACTGAATCCTGGATGGAGTCCAAGCTCAAAGCTAATAAGGCTTTTAGTCATCTGGACCCAGCTTCACCTCCTCCTCCTTTCCCCACTTTCTGAGGCTTAAAATATGGCTCTGTGTTTCCCCTATTAAGATATGCAAGAATCTCTGACTAAAGATGGCAGGGCTTCTCACAACTATCATTACGGTATCCCCTACTAAAGTTACATCAATTTTTGGCGATTTTTTGAGAAAGATGTTATTTTATATTAAAATGAGTATTTTATGGAATACATGCAAAATTTGTGTGACTGCTTAAGTTAAAAAGCAAGTTCAAAGAAAGATGGCACTTACAGCAAGTAGCTTTGACCCTCTCCTTGGATTCAAAACGGGCATGATGATGACACATTTGTCATTACTAAGGAAAAGTCTCACACTACCCAACGGTTGCTGCTTCATTTGCCAAGGAACTAAGATGTAAATAACACATGCTGAGCACATAATTATGCCAGGCAACTGTGTGCACAACCTGACACGACCTCAATTTCTACTACTCTCTCAACTCCAGCGGCAGTGTTGTCCTTGCTGTTCCTGACGCGTTCTCGGGCTTCCATTTCAGGGCCTCTGCCGTTGCTATTCTATCTAGAAATCTTTTCCTCTAGAGAGTCTGGTTCCTTGAAGTATTTCCTCAAATGTTGCTTTCTCTATCCTGACCTCCCACTTCTCTTCTCAGCCACCATTACATTAGAGAAATAATTCTGCTGTATTTTTTTTTTTTGCCATCTCACTTTCCTTAACTTATTGTGTTTATTATTTAGTTTTTCTTTTCCCTAAGAGAATACAATTTTATCAACAGTAGGATTTTTATTTTATTCACTGAATCTAGTGCCTAGACCAGTGTGCCTAGCACATTGTAGGCTCTAATTATTTATTGACTGAACAATCTTACGCAACAGGTATTACTGTTAGCCAGATTTTATCTCACGAAGAGACTGAAGCAGTGACAGTCTGCCTATGGTCACACAATGAAAGGGAGAGGCAGGATTTGTAAGCAGACGGCCTAACTCCACACTTTACCATAACTGCGCGCTGCCCCTAATGTATGTGGTGAATTCCATAGATACCATTTGGCATGTTTCCCTCATTAGACAGTTCCTTTGCAGCAAGGGATACTTCATTATCTTTGTTCCCTATAACTGGTGACATCTAGACGTCGAGCCCACTTTACACACGCAATAATTGTTTACAGAATGAATGAATGCATACATACATTAATTATCCAATGGTTTTTGACATGTATTTCTCAAAGGGCTAGATTATTTTAAGCTTTCGGATTTAAATTTAAAATTGATTTTTAATATAAAAACAAGTCCTGCCTTTAAAAATAATGACGTAAAGAATACTTCCTTTGAATTGACAAAACATGGTTTCTGACAAGTGGTTTAATGAAAAGGATATGTACCCTATCCTTAAAATTTTCTCCAAACTGCTTTCTAAAGCTTTATTCAACAGTAGCACACATTAAGCAAAAAGCTCCAGAACCAAGCTACTCGACTCATTTAATGACATGCACATGCATATTATCTCTGATCAAACGCCGTAAATGACAGTGCCCTTTCCATGGACACCGAGATTTATAGAACAATCAATCACACCAAATAAAAGCAGACACCTTCACTTACAAAAACTGACGCTTAATGAGAACACCCCCGGCTCAGGCGTCACCCGCAGGGAGCTTTCTCAAAGAAGTGTGACAACTATCGTTAAGGGCATGATGACCTTGCCCCAGAATCCCAATGGCCACAGGTTTCCTCGGAGAAACAAACATTCCTGGGTAGAAACGGTGGATCTATGCGATTTTCCTAAAGGGACCCCTCCCAGGCCGCCTCAAATACTAGCGCCCAAGATTCTCCTCCTCAGAGAGCCTCACCGTGTCTAGACTAGGGGGAAGCGACCATTTCTCAGGTAGAGGATGACGCGCAAAGGAAAAACTGGCTATCCAGAGTGAAGGCCGAGGACTCAAACGAAAACAGACGGCCCTGAGGCCCCCTTGCGTCTAACCGCCCCTTCCCAGGTTGAGCAGCATTTCTCGCGAGATTCTCGTCTTCACGGGATCTTAGAGCTGAAACCTCGCGGCTTTTCAGGTCTGAAAGGCCAGCTCCCAAACCCACTTCACGGAGTCATTAAGCGCCTCGATCTCTCCACCCGGCCTCCCCTTGCCTCCATCTCCTCTAGTCCCTCGCTCCCCTCGCGTCACTGGTAGCGGCCACTCCCCCAGGGTGCCTTGGGATTTCCGGAGCGCGACCGGAACCGGAAGCTTCTGGGAGCGAGGGGGTGGGGTCGACAATCCAAAAAAAAGGCGCGGCGACAGCAGGAGTCCCGACTCGGTCCGGTAGCGGTGGCGGCCTCCTGGTGGGGCTGTGGCGGGTCTCCATGGATTCCACTGTCTGCTTGAAATCCTTGCTCCTGACCATCGGTCAGTATAAAGCCGTGAAGTCGGAGGCGAACGCTACCCAGCTTTTGCGGCACTTGGAGGTGAGGGGCTTCGCTGTGGTAATACTGAGGTCGCCGTGCGGCCGGCGTGGGGCGGCCGCAGCCTAGGTTCGAAAGCACAGCTCCGCGCTTTCTCCGCTGTGTTTTTGTCTTGGTCAAGAAGGCGAGGGAGCAGCAGCCTTGAATCCCCACCCCTTTCTTCCCGCTAGCCCTAGTCCCTCCGTGTTCAGCTCCTGCGGGAGGGACGAAGACGGATGAAAGGGCTCGGAAGAGGAGGGTTGGGACCAAAGATTGGGGGAAATTAGGCTGTGTTTGGGGATGGTGTAGAGGAGAAAGCTCACAGCTGTATCCTTCGCTTTGCTTTCCCCCTCCCTCCCCGCCCCCCATCGTAACAGAGTCCTGACCGGGTCTACAGCGATTCTCAGGGGTAAAGGTGATCATTAAAACTTGCCCCTTAGCCGGCTTACAGTCTGAACCTGTTCGTTTCCGCTTGTATTTTAAACTCACGTTGAGATGGAACTTGAAAAATACTATGTCAACTTTCTCCGGGTTAAGAGGCAATCTCATTAGTAATCGTAATCTTTTTCCTTTACCAAAATATATTGCTGTTTTTTTCAGTCCTAAAATACTGAATTGCTTTCAGGTTTTTTTTTTTTAAAAAAGTAACCCACTGATTTGTGTCCAGATACTGATTCTGCGTTACAACTTCTTTTTGCTCTTCATCGGCCGTCATTTGTTAAGTACTGATGGAATTCCAACTAACATTGACCTCAGTTTAATAAAAAAAAAAAAAATTAAGCCCAAGCAAGGCTTATTTTAATTCTCGGTGGCAGCTTCTGTTTACATAAAGCATATCCTATTTGTTATATGAATCCTGTAATAAAAGGTTAAATTACCAAAGATTAGTAAAATACTACCAAGAGAAGACGGTTGTGAATGTTACAGCAACATCAGGCTTGGGTGACACTGGAGCACTTTACATGGGTCTGGGTTCTCTTAGGCGTCACTGGTGTTCCTTCTTACTACTTCAGGTGCTCATCTCCTAATTACATTTTCTTTTTCATTCATTACCTCAACAAATTTCTGCAAACCTAATAAAGATGAAGGTGTTAGCGGTAAAATGCTAATGCTGTGCTTCTTAATTAAGATAGAACAGTGAACTAGTGGATCCAGAAGCCACAGAATGAGCTGGGCTGTCGGTTTTATTTAAGAAACAGGAGTTAAGTATTTCTCACATTAGTTTGAAACATCACCTCTCTTTGAGAATAAACAGGTATGTTGTGAATCTTAACTACTGTGTTATTATGAATTGAAGGAGACTTCAAAGACATTTGAGGCTTAGAGAGTGGCTTCTTGATTGATAGTGTTCCAGACTTTCAGGGGTTTTACTGAAAAATAATCTACCATTTAGAGCAATAACATACATACAATGCATAACATCCATTAATCATAAGTAAAGAGCTTGATAGTTTTTTTTTTTAACATATACACTCTATCACCCATATCATAATATAAAACATTTCCAGCCCCCTATGAGGTGTTTTCAACATCCCTTCTCATAAAGTTCAGATAAGTGGACTTATACAATATACTCTTGTATCTGGCTTCTTTCAGTCAGTATAATCGGAAATTCATTCATGTTGCACATGTGTTAGTACTTCGTTCTTTTTTATTGCTGTGTAGAATTCCATTGTATAAATAAATGCACCACAGTTTATATATTCTCCTGTTGATGGGAATTTATGTTGTTTCCAATTTGGGGTAGAATTTGAATAAATCTGTTATAAATATTTTCATACTCTTTGTGGCTATATGTGCACTCATTTCTTTTATATACATAGGAGTGAAATTATAAGTCTTATAGTTTATGTTCAGTTTTCGTTTAAACTGCCAAGCAATTTTTCACAAGTTATACCATTTTACCCTCCTACCAGCAATATGTGAAATTTGTTGTCATTCATCTACATCTATCCTTCGTGTATTCAGATTTTTAAATTTTAACCATTTTGGTGATAATATTAATGGTGAATGTCTTTGTGCAGACCTCATGAGAGCAACATTTGAGGATACGAAGAGAGATGATTATCCTGTGAAAGAAGATTATTCATTCTGCTATTCTGCTGCACTTCTGCTATATTTTTTCTTTGTAGTCCCAAGCAGAATCTGATCTTTGAATTGTTTTATGATAGCAGAGCTGACCCGGTCTCAATCTTGATGATTTTTCAAAGCAGTAATCTCACATACTGATTATGAGCATGGATTCAGGAACAATGAATCCCAATTTTGCTACTATTTCAGTGTGTGCCTCAGTTGACTCATCTGCACTACAGTTGGTTATAAAGATGAAAGGAATTAACATAATGTATCTAAAACAGTGTCTAGGCCAGAGTAAGTGCTGAAGTATTAGTTATTACTAAAATGAATTCTATTTGCATAAGACATTCAATGGGTATGAGTAAAGAAGAAAATTTGTAAAGCAATTTTAAATTGGACCTTGTAATAAATAATTATTACATGTTAGAGTATTTATGTTATTGAAATACAGGTCCAGTTCTGAGAGAAATTGTATTTAAAGCAGAAAATGTCTTAATCTTCTAGAGGGCTAGCTTTATAAGTAGGCAAAAGTGCAATGTTCAGAAGGTTCCTTACCACAAAATATCTACTAATTTCACCTTTGGACCTATTTTTCAGTCTTACAGACTTTTACTTTAATGTTAAGTCACATAATCCTTGGGAAAAGATATTCTGAAGCCCCTATCAGCAAAGCTTTAGAAGAAAAACTGACTTCTAAGTGAGAGAATAAAAGTGACACAGAAAGGAAAAATTAGAAGGATGTTAAAACGGCCTGCTTAGACTTGAGCTTTTAAAAATGAAAAGGTTTAGGGCCGACCGAGTGTCGAGTTGGTTGGGAGCTCTGGCTTGGGACACCAGTGGCCCCAGTTCGGATCCCACATGTGAAGGCCGGTGACACTACCCTCAATAAAAAAAAATAATAAAAATGAAAATGTTTAGAACAGATTTAATCTAATTCTAAAGTAACTAATTGTTCTTCCATTTTTATAGAATAGACATGCTTAATAATAACATTCAAAAGGCATTTTGAAAATACGTGACTGTCTGACAACTGCTTTTGGCCTTCAATCCCAGCTTTACCTTTTCGAGGGGTAAAAGGGAAGGTGGTTTGTGTGGTTATAAGAGAGGAGTAAAAAGTGGAATAACCAAAAATAAAATTTGTGCCTAACCTGGCTACTTAAAAGAAAAAAAAATTTAACTTCCTTTTTTGTAATCTCTAATTTCGGGAGGGGTTCAGCTACTGTCTTTGGGCGGGAACAGAAGTCATCTGGATGTTAATTACATAGCTAAGCCTTTGGATTTAGCAACTTTTTACTTTCTATTGCTCCCTGAAAGGAGGTAGAATGAATATACTGGAATTCATTTATTCAATAAATATATTAGTAGTAGAGTGTTTATTTGTAGTTGATGCCTTTATAGTAGGGAAGATAAGTATTACTACTAGGTCGTCAAAAGTGTGCCAGTTTATGAAATAAAAATCTAATGAACTATAGAATAGTATAATAGGCAAACCTAACCTAGCTGGTAGATGAGGGTTAGAGGAAGCTTCTTGGAGGAAACACATTAAACTGAAACCTGACTGATTACATTATTTAGTGAGTAAAGGAATAGGTAATCAATCTTCAGGCAGAGGGAACAACATGTATGAATTTTCTAAGTTGGGAAAGAGTGGCAGTAGCACTTTGGAAGAACTAAGTTTTTATTCGAAATGGAAAAGGGATGAAAACTGCCAATTTTTAATTAACACATTTTCATTACTATTTTCTAGGTAATTTCAGGACAGAAGCTCACACGATTATTTACATCAAATCATATATTACCAAGTGAATGCCTGAGTTGCCTTGTAGAGTTACTTGAAGACCCAAACATAAGTGCACCATTGATCTTAAGTATTATCGGTTTGTTGTCTCAACTAGGTAATGTATTTAGTTTCTCTTTTTCATTTTTTAGAAGATATATGAATTTAATATTTTTAAGGAGCAGATTTAGGTATAGAATCTTTCAGAGAATGATTCACATTCAAAAGATTTCTTCATTGCAGTTCCTTTCAGAACTATTTTTCTTTGTGGATCTCTTGAAAAGGGCATCTTGTATGCATCCTTCCTTAAAATTATTGGGACAAAGAATCTGAAGTATATCAAAGCTTCAGTGCTCCACACAAAAGAATGCATGCTCTTTGGGAAACGCTGACCTACTTTTGAATTTTAAAAAAGAACACGTACATGATGTAGGCTACACTGAACTTAGAGCTACGGGCTAAAATGCAGGTGTTGGTTTTCTGTTTCTTTCCTACCTTTAATTTTTAAATTTTCATTTAATTACTTTTTTTCTTGATTTTTGTTTGGGGGTGAAGGTGAGATATTTTTGTGTGTGATTATAAAATTAATACATGCTTATTATTTACAAAAATCACAGTGATCCAGAAGCATTACCATACAGTAGCATGTCCAGTAGAACTTTCTTGATAGTGAAATGCTCTGTATCTGTGTTGTCTAGTATAGTAGCCACTAACCACATAGGGCTGTTGAGCATTTGAGTGGTAGACTGAGGAACTGATTCTTTAATCAAAATTTAAATAGTCACAAGTGTCTTCATGGCTACCAAATTAGACAGCAGAGATATGTATGGAGAGTAAAATAAAGTGCCTCTTTACTCATCATCACAAGCCCTCATCATTTCTACTTTTGGGGATGATATTGGGAATATTTTTTAATGTTTATGCGTGTCTTTCCATATCTTTTTCTATGCTGTAACAAATAATTTTAGATCAAATAAATTAACAAATAATTTCAGTTATTTTTAGCAAAATGGTGTTGCGGAGTACTACTTTACTTTTTTCACTGCGTGTATCAGATATTATTCCATGTTGGTATCTTTTTAATAATTGCCTTATACCACATTGTACAGTATTACAATTTATTCAGTCACTACTAATGGTGGGTACTCATGTATGTTCTTTTTTCAGTTTTTGCTATTAGAATCAATAATGCAATGAACATTTTAATGTATTTTTGCTCAAATATTTGTGTATTTCTGTTGAATAGCTTTCCGGTAGAATTTTTTTTCAGATCATTGTTCAATTTAATAATCATTGCTAAATTGCTTTCCAAAAAGGCTATGCTAATTCTAACATACACCAACTATTTGTATGAAAATGGCAGTCACAGGGCCGGCCGAGTGGCTCAGTTGGTTAAGAGCTCGCTCGAGAGTGCAAGCTGAGCTCTGAGCAACAGCGGTTCGAGGCCAGCCCGAGCTGAGTTGCCGTTGAGCTGCCAACAGGTGGCAGGATGGCTCAGCAAAAAAAAAAAAAAAAAAAGCTTGTAAGAGTGCCAGCTGAGCTCTGAGCAACAGCAGTTCAATGCCCAGCCCAAGCTGAGCTGCCGCTGAGCTGCCAACAGGTGGCAGGGTGGCTCAGCTACAAACAAAAAAGGATTGAAAATGGCAGTCACTTTCAACATTTAAATATATTAGAAGTTTTTTAAGTGATGGTCTTTATATTTGCTTTTTAAATTTTTATTTTTTAATTAATGGGTTTTATTTTTAGAGCAGTTTCAGAATACAAAAAAAATTGAAATGATAATCTTTTTTTTTGAGGGCAGTGTCATGGGCCCTATATGTGGGACCAAAACGGGGCCACCGGCTTCCCAAGCCAGCGCTTAACCACCACACCACTTGGCGTGCCCGAAATAATAATCTTTTGACAGCAAAATTTCTACAAATACATAAAGCAAGTTTTTTCCCTTCAGATTAATTTTGTCCACATAGAGAAATCATTTGTTTATTGGCAAAAAGGAAAACTCATACTCCTTTCCTTTTTGCATCTCATACAATTTCTGTGATTAAACGTCTGAATTGAAAGGTATTTGTAAATAAAATAGCCATATTATATTTGATATTTTTATATAATGGCAAATTTAATATGGAAATAAATTTAAAATTAGTTGTTATTCATCCATGAAGACCATATATAAAAATAATATATTTTGTGCCATTTTATTTTAATTTACAGCTTTAGACAATGAAACCAAAAACTGTCTTCAGAATACATATAACTTGAATAATGTGCTGGCAGGCGTGGTTTGTCGGAGCAACACTTGCCACAGTGATTCAGTGTTTTTGCAGGTATATACACCCACACAGTACTTTTCACTTAATGCTTGTTCTCCCTTCCTTATTTTTAGCTCAAAATTGATAGTACCTATCATAAACTGCTAATTTATAGTGAAGATGCTGGCATAATACTGCAGGATTAGGTATAGTTCTTGCCGTTAATAAATTTAAAAACTGGTTGATCACACGTACTACTGTTTAAAAGTTATAGAGAAGGGAAGTTTATCCACATCTAGCACTATTACTATAAGAAAAACTAATCTACATTATAACTACTTTGACAGACTTACAGACACAGATGTCAGTATTTTGAGATATAAGCTTTCACATTAAAATTATAATTGGAGTTGACACCTTGTCTCAATCTGTTGAGGAAACATTCTACAAAAAAAAATGCAGCTATTGATTTGGCCTTATTCTGCATAGACTCAAAACTCTTATACCCATAATATTTTATTGAGCCTAAAATGCAATTGTAAGATAGAAAAGTATTTCCCGTTAAACTCACATGCAATTTTAAGAGTGGTAAAATGTGAAAAAAATATATATGTCTTAGAATTGATGGAATATATATGTGTGTGTGCGTGTGTGTATACAAATATATATATATACACACATGCACACACACATATATGTATATATTTCCGACAACACACACATATATATATATATATATGTTGTCGGAAAATCATGACGTATTTTTTTCTATGTTTTTTGTTGGAAAAATGTGTCATGATTTTTTCGATAACCCAGTATATATATTTATTTACTTATTTCAACCTGCATATAAGTTTACGATGATAGAGTGAACCAGACTGATGACAAGATGCTCTGTTTAAGACAGAATGTATAGGAATGTGTGAATTAAGAGATGAACCCTAAAGTTTTTAGTAGTGTCATTACTTGTGTTAAAAAAGAAAGGGAGAGAACCATTTTAAGAAATAGAAAAGTTCTTGCTATAAACTCTGCCTCCTGAAATGGTGGCATGCTCAGAACATGTACAGGAGTCCATTTTTGTGAGCATGCAGTGTTTTTGTGTGTTTGTATTCATTACTGTTTTCTTATTCTCAGTGCATTCAACTTCTGCAGAGATTAACATATAACGTCAAAATTTTTCAATCTGGTGCCAATATAGATGAACTAATTACATTCCTGATAGATCATATGTGAGTATGCAACCAAACATGTAACCAAATAATCTATTGGGTTACTTTTAAACTAAAACCATATAATAGTTCAATTTTTCTTAGTTTTTTCCAACTTTTTAAACTGAGTGCGAGTCTGATTCTTGTTTACTTTTAGGTAATTTTAAGCATCAAATGGTGTAAAGCAGCTTTAATTTTCATAACAATTTTATTAAATGAATTTACTTGAACAGAAAAAATCATAGACACTGAAAGTAGTAGGTCTATATTTAATCTTGATAGAATATAGTGATGAGATAACACATGGTCACTGACAATTTATTTCCCTGTTTCTATGCTGCAGTTGAATAGGATCATTTAGTTCCAAAACATGAAATAAATGGACAATACTGTTCAGAGCTTGCCTGTCTTCACATTAATCAGATTTTTCATTTATCATTCAAAAAGGAATTTAAATGTGTAAATTACTATATAATTTTGAGAAATTTAGAATGAATTGAATGCTTTTATCTTTTATTTTTCTTAAAAAACAGTCAATCTTCTGAGGATGAGTTAACAATGCCTTGTCTAGGATTATTGGCAAATCTTTGTCGACACAATCTTTCTGTTCAAACGCACATAAAGACTTTGGTAAGAAGTTTGTTTACAAAATGTTTCTTTTTTGTTTTGTGATGGGTTCTGTGCTTAAAGAAAATGCTGTCCATCTTTTTTTTTTAAATAATTTTAACAAGAATTCTTATGTCTCCTCCAGCTGGCCCATCAAAGTTAACAAAGAATCAGATTGACATATAAATAACTTGAAGTATTCCAGCCTTTATATATATTGTATTTAAAACAATAAGTTAAAGGTTAATACAAATGTTGAATACTAAAAGTTTTCCTTCTCCATAGCATCCATTATTTGTTGTATTAAATAATATAAGAAAAGCTAAATGATTTTGTGCTGATAGAAGGGGGGCAGATCATTAGCAATCCCATTTACCTCAGTCTTGTATTTCTACAAAATCAATAGCAACTTCATCAGAAACATCCATGAGTAAATGCCTATCATCAACTACCAGTACTTGTAATAAGTGAAGGCACGCTAACAAGGTTAACTGACCCACCATTGGAATATATTAAATCAAGAAAATGTATTGATTGTTTAAGGTACTTTGTAAACAGTGCCCCTGCTGTGCATTTTCCAGTTCATTTGTTCATGTGCTGAATTTTTCTGACTTGGTCATACTTTGGAGATAGAGGTTATTTTGAGCCATGGAAGTGTTTGAGAAAGGTAGACATTTGTTCATAATCTCACATCTAAATGCCGCTTTTCACTAAGATTGTATCTATCTACTCATATACTACTGTCAGCAATATATGAAAGTACCATCTTAGTCCTTGAATGATCTCTTAAGTTGATAGTGATATTTATAAAAGTTTACCTACTCTGTGTGCAAGATATACTTTCTGAACCAAAATATAAAACTTACCATTTTCATTCTAATTTATTTTTTAATTCTTTTTCTTCCTCAGAATAATGTGAAATCTTTTTATCGAACTCTTATAAGTTTCTTGGCCCATAGCAGTTTAACTGTGGTTGTGTTTGCACTTTCAATATTATCCAGTTTGACATTAAATGAAGAGGTTGGGGAAAAGGTAAATATGATTTTTGTTATTTATAAAGATAATTCTGAAATTTATATTTTCTGATATTTTAAGTCATTGAGGATCTTGATTAAGTTTTAGGATGGTGTCAACTTAATTTTTTTGTATAATATATTTTCCCTAATTTGTTTTCAAGCTATTCCATGCTCGAAACATTCATCAGACTTTTCAGCTAATATTTAATATTCTCATAAATGGTGATGGCACACTAACCAGAAAGTATTCAGTTGATCTATTGATGGATCTCCTTAAGAATCCTAAAATTGCTGATTATCTTTCCAGGTATGGCTCTCTTTAACAAACTTTAAGACCTTTTTTTTTTTTAACCAAGATGTGTTTGTGATAAATAGAACTGCCTTTTTAGATTTTGTAAACTTGAATTCTACTGATTTATAATAGACTAAATCAGAATATTTTGATGCATTATTCCCATTCTTTTTTCTTTCCTGGCCCGAAATATAAAAGTATAATAAGGGTGTGTGAGTATGTCAGTTTCTGTCTTAGATGGATAAGGTTGTGTCATTCCCAAAATGTACACATCTTGATTAATCTGTTTCAAAACCAGTTAAATTTTGAACATTATGATTTTTTGAAAGAATATTTTTCTTATAAGAACATTCATGTCAATCTGTCTTTCTGTGTTTTTTTATTTTGTGTATGAAGAGTAGATGTTTCCTTCAGTGGGTGACTATTGTGTTAGAAGGTGAAAATGAAAACATATGTTCATATGTCTATTCTAGCTCAGTGGCATTTCATGTGATTATTTATGTTTTGAGATTGGTTAGCAACTGTTTTCCAAAGACCTCATGGTCTTTTTGCATCTCAAGTTAAATTTTCCCTGTGCCTAAGCTGGAAAATTGTTGAAATTGCTTCAAAGAGTTAAATTAATGAATCATTCAGAAACAAGAAAACGTTTATGGAGTCCCTGCTAAGCATTGGGGAAGGAGGGGGCGTTAGCAGAGTCAGGAATATGAAGATATAGTCCCATAGTCACTAATGTTGAAGGAATATAGAATCTGGAAGTTAAAAAACCAAAGCTTAAACACTAGGGCAAGGTTATCCACTACTCGTGGTTAACTGATACTTTGCAAAACCAGGAAGCACTCACATTGGCGTTTTGTTTTTTTCTTCTCTTAAGTGTCAGTGAATAAGAGAATTGTCTTCCAGAGTGCCCTCCCTTTATCTACCCTCTCTTTACCTGTTCTAAAAATCCTCACAATATATTCTCATATAATACTCATTCTGGCCACCAAATAGTGTTTTTTTAACAGCTTCAGAGTAAACAGAAAAATTATTTTGGATATACCTATCCAAGAGGACAGAAAGATAATCTAATTTAATATTATTAGTAGGTGTTTGCTTAATCACTTCTGTATATCTCTCAGTTCCATTATCTATTTTCTCTAGCCTAGATCCTCTGAGTCACCTCTGGGACGAAAATTATGTTTAATTGTGTTGTCCTCGTTTATCTGCTCTACCATTTTGCAAAACTTGACTGAATCTGTTCCAAAGTCTACCTTAATGCCTGAGTTCCTAATCAAAGCTTGAAAAAAAATCACACCTTATTAATTTGTATGTTACATAGTCATGATTTCTAACTTGATCTGGGCAACACCTCTTACATTTATTCCCAGTCGGCTTTCTTTCTCATTTTCTACAGTGACTCTTTCAGATATTTACTATTACACTTTCATCTTGCCACTTTTCAGTAGAAAATGACCTCATCTTTGTTTCACAGGAAAAAAAAAAAAAATGGAATCCCATCTAATTGGAGTTCCTTAAAATTGGGGCTCCTGAACAGTTACCTGTGTTTATATCAGTTCTTACTTAGTGCCCTCCTGTTTCACTCATAAACATATCCTAATATTCTATGTATTGTCTCATATCTTCTTCAACAGTTTCTCCCATCTCTTTAGTGTCTTCTATTCAGTTGACTCCTTTGACTTATGCATTAGCTCAATTTTCAACTTTTCCCTTTTAAAATTTGTGATCTGCTATTGCATACAAGGAAAATATCCATATTCTCAGCATCGCAAGCAAAATCTGGTCCCTGGCATCCTCTCAGCTTTATTTCTTCACGTGTTCTTTCTTACATACTTTTATATAATCATTTCAGACAATACATAGAACCACCAACTTGCAAGAAATGCTCTTTCATGTATCCACGTGCTGTTTCTTCTGGAGTGCGTCCTCTAGAAGGCTGGAACACTCTTTCCTCTTCACATGTCTGACTCCTGTTTTTCCTTTAAGACTCAAGCCTGGGAAGCCTCGCCTGATCAGGCCTGTCCCACCCAGTCTGGTTTTTATACCCATCCTGTTTATAACATCCTATACATTTCTTCATTATAGCATTGTATTTTACATTACATAATTTTATTATTGTATGTCTTTCTGCCTCTATCATTAGACTGTGAATTCTCCATCAGGGCACTATTCTTCCAAATCCAGGATGCACCAATCACTTAGAATATAATGTGAGTGGTACCTCTAGTACCTCTTAGAGTTGTGTAGCACAGGGCCCTGCTCCTTATCTCTATATCTGCAGAGCCTAATTTAATGTCTGGCAATTATAGATGCTTTAAATAAGTAGCTTTTTAATTGATTAGAATATTCATGTTCTTTCCATTTTACACCTTTAAAAAAAGACTTGACGTACAGAAAGTTTCAGTGATTAATTTATTGCCACAGGTCATTGTTTTCTCACTGTTTAGTAAATGACAGAGCCAATTTATATATATCATAATAGTAGAATATGTTTCAAGTTTTTAGTGTAAAGATTTTTGTATTAGAAGCTCAAAATAGATAAAAGAAAACACTTAAATGTTATAATAATTTTGTACATAAATCTGTTTTGATGTTTCAATTCCTTCTCATTTGATGTATTTTTTTTGTATATTTTTATTTCAAACCTAGGTATGAGCACTTTTCTTCATGTCTTAATCAAGTATTAGGTCTTCTTAATGGAAAGGATGCTGATTCTTCTTCAAAGGTATGTAAAACATGACTTTTTATTTTAAACATCTTAAAAGCTATAATGTGAAGAAAAATCTGAGGGCACAAAAATCTGTGAATTTTTACAAATTGAACACATATAACCAGTCTCTAGATCAGGAAACAGAACACTACCAATATTCTAAAACCCTCTTCGAATCTTTATACGCTGGTACAATCCCTTTTGAAAACTTCCATGGTGCCTACTGAATATATGTATCCTATATAACATAGCAATTCCACTTCTAGCTATATAGCCAAGACATACATGTCCATGAGCTCACCAAAAGACATGTAGAAAATGTTAAACAAATAGAAAATGAAATTTTTTAATGATACCATTTACTGAGTTTTAAAAATGTCAAATATTTAGGAGATAATTTCAACAAAACATGTATAAGGCCTCTACTATGAAATTACAAAAAATTGACAGAAATAAAAGACCTAAATAAATACAGTCATAACAAGTTCATAGATTGCAAGAATTTACAATATTAGGTCACTCAAAATCACAACAGACTTTAATGTTTTTTGTTTCTGTATTTTTTTTTGGTGTATGTGGAAATTGGGAAGCTGATTATAAAATCCATATTGTTATGCAAAGGTCCAAAAGGAACCATGGCTATCCTGAAAAAAATGAGCAGAGTTGGAGGACTTATAATACTACTAGATATGAAGACTTAATATAAAGCTGCAGTAATTGAAACAGTGCAGTATTTTCATAAAGATAGACAGCTAGCCCAATGGAACTGAGTAAAGTCCAAAATCAAACCCATAGTTTATGGTTTTCTGATTGATAACAGTGCAGTTTTTAAAGTATGATCATTTCAATAAATGACACTGGTCACTTTAATATCCATATGGGAAAAAACTGAATTTTGACCCCTACCTCATACCACGTGTGAAAATCAGTTCCAGAAAGATTGTAGATCTAAATGTGAAAGGTAAAACTGATTTTTTAGGAAAAAAAATGTAGCAGAATATCTTTACAGTTATGGGATAGGCAAAGATTTTCTTAAACAGGAAACAAAAGCACCAACTATACAGGAAGAAAGTTGATAAGTAGGACTACATTAAAATTAAGAGTTTCTGTTCATGAAAAGACCAACAAGAGAGTGAAAAGTCAACTGAGTGGGTAAAGTTATATAGAATACGTATATCCAACAAAGGACCCTAATCTAAAATACATTATTTAAAAACTTGTATGTGTAAGTCAGAAAAAAACACTGAACTCAGTAGCTAACCTAAACAGAGAAAACTTGAATTGTTCAATAAATATGAAATGGTTGCTTAACTTTATTAATATTCAGGGAAATGCAAATTTAAATGGTAATGCAATACCACTACTCACCCACCAGATTAAAAACAGGAATAATTTTAAGCATAGATGAGAATGTAAAAATTTTATGTGTCCTGGTATGCATGGGCTGAAAATTGGTACAATGACTTCTGAAAACTGGTATTATCTACTAACATTGGACACATGCATGAACCAGGACCTAACAATTCCACTCATAAGTATTTACCCCAAAGAATTGAATACATATGTTCGTCAGACATGTAAAACATGGTAGTTCTGCTCCTAATAGCCATGGATTAGAAATAACCCAAATACCATCAGCAATGGAATGGGCAGATAAACTGTGGTATATTCATACATTGGAATGCAGTCAGGCACCGCTTGACGATAGGAGCATTTTCTGAGAAAGTCATCGTTGTATGAACATTATAAGTGTACTTAAGCAAACCTAAATGGTATAGCCTACACACCTAGGCTATATGGTATAGCCTATGGCTCCTAGGTTGCAAACCGGTACAGCATGGGATTTTACTGAATACTGTAGGTAACTGTAACACAGTGGTATTTCTGCATCTAAACATATCTAAGCATAGAAAAGGTACAGTAAATATATGGTATAAAAGACAAAAAATGGTACACCTGTGGAGGGCCCTTATCATGAAAGGAACTTAGAGGCTAGAATTGCTCTTTGTGAGTCAGTGAGTGGTGAGTGAATGAGCAGGCCTGGGACATGACTGTACACTGCTGTAGACTTTATAAACACTACACTTAGGCTACACTAAGATATAAAACAACACTGGACTATATCAACCAAAAGAGAAAACGATGCAATCAAAAGACGCTATAAGCATGAGATGTGTGAGTCTGCTGCTGGCTTAACAGCATACTCTTTTACAGCAAACTTTGATTCATAAATAGAATGCATTCCAAAATAATGATTTAAAAAAGTATAGTATAGTAAATACATAAAGCAATAACAGTCATTTACTATCGTTATCAAGTATTGTGTGCTGTACATAATTGTATCTGGTATACTTTTATACAACTGGCAGTGCAGTCGGTTTGTTTACACCAGCATCACCACAAACGTGAGTAATACATTGCACTCTAAGACGATACTTATTGTAGGAATTTTTTAGCTCCATTATAATCTTATGGGATCTCTGTTGTATATGCAGTCTGTTGTTAACCCAAATGTCATTGTGTGGAGCATGACTACACTATACCGCACTGAAAATGAGTGAAATGCAGCTGCATGCAACAATATGGATGAATCTCACTAACACAATGCTAAGCTAAAGAAGCCAGACAGAAGAGTATACACTGCAAGATTCTATTTATATATAAAGTTCCATGTGGTTTTTTAATATAAACTGATAAGCTGATTGAAGAATTTATGTGGAAATGCAGAGATCCAAGAATAGCTAAGATAAAAGTAATCTATGTGTCAGATATCTGACATAGAGGAGTGGTTGGGGCATTATCTAGGAAGGGATGCAAGTAGGTTCTAGAGTTTGGTAGAACTCTCTTAATCTGGTTCCTAGTTACGCAGGTGTGTTCACTTTGGGAAAACCATCTAGATTTGCACTGGTGATTAATTTGTTTTCTTCTCTGTATGTTATGCTTACAAAGTGTACTTGAGAAAGTATTTTCTTATATGTGCATACGGTATCTCTGGTAAGATAAATAAGAAACTAGCTGCATTGCTTGCCCCCAGGGAGTATAGCTAGAGGTCAGGCTGGTACCTTTGACTTTGGAATCAAGTGAATGTACTACTTATTTAAAAACAAGTACTACGATATATTTCAAAGGGAATAAATCAAATACTGTTTATCATTTTTTACATAACAAATGCTAACGATTAAATTTATTAAAATCAGATGCAATCAAGTCGATTAAAACACAAATCCCAGTTGTATGTCATTTACAAGAAACATATAAAGGTAGAAAATAAATGAATAGGCAAAGAGATGACAAAATACTTTAATGATGTTGGCAGTATATGAAATAAGGTAGAATTTAATTTAACAGCTAATAAACAGGTTGATATGGGATGTTATGTTACATATTGGTATAAGACCCAGTTTATGAAGTAAACAAGAAATGAGATAGACTTGGGGAGCTAAGAGGCATAATGCTGACAGTGTGCAAACATAGTGTGGAAATAGCCATTCTTAAGGTTTTAATGCTTTGGGATGCCACTTTTAAATATTACCCTGAAATGTGCTTTATAGCAATTCTTGAAACTTAGCATGACAGCAAGTGTTAATTACTGATTTTTAATTTTAAAAATAAAACATGTTTGTGCTTTAAAACAAGTACTGTAGAAGGCATATTAGTTGTAATTGCCCTTTTTGGCTCTTACAGTTCTGTTTATCAGGAGTAACCATCATTAAATTTCTTGGAAACCTTCTGGAACCTATTCATACATTTTGAAAAATAACCCCAAAAGAAAAATTGGAAGCTGCATTTAGTTTTCGTTTTAGAGCATTTTCTTTAAAAACGTATGTCATTTTCAGCTCCAACGTTCGATTGCTTTGTGCATTAAGTTGACATTTAACGAAGACTTTGTATTGTACAGGTTTTAGAACTACTTCTTGCCCTGTGTTCAGTGATTCAGCTGCGCCACGTGCTCACTCAGATGCTGTTTGAACAGTCTCCATCTGGCAACACCATGCTGGGAAGCCATTCTAAATGTTTAGAACCTGCTGTGGCTCTACTTCGTTGGTCAAGCCAACCTTTGGACGCATCAGACAACTGTTCTGTTTTAGCATTGGAGCTGTTCAAGGAAATATTTGAGGTATTATTTGACAATTTGACTTTTATACTTTTATGATTCTCAATGAACAGTTTGTTTTCAAAAACGTTCATGATAAACTTCCAGTCATTCATACATTTTAGGAAAACTCAATTACTAGACACCCCACCATTCAGCTACTGAGTTTCTTTTTTTCTGGCAAAGTCACAAATGTTAGTGTTTTCCCTTTTTTTCATTGAATAGCATATATATATATATATATATATATATATATATATATACACTCCTTTCAGTGTAATAATTAAAGGTTTATGATTTGTATGTTTTGCTGTTATATGACTGTATTTCTTGAAATAATCACATCTGTTTCTCCACCTCAGTAGGTGCTGCTAGCTTTATTAGCCTGTTAAGTAAATTAATAAAGGAATCCTGGATTCAGTCAGTAAAACAGAGTGGAACATGCCAGACACTTCTTGGCACTTAGGATAGAGACAAAAAATTCTTTCCATAGAGGTTATTACATTCTGGTTTATTCTATTTAGCAATCTACAATTCTCCCTGTTTTCATACCCATTCTGCTTACTTTAGTATCTTCCTAGAATGTTTTCCCTCTCCTGAATGGGTCCTATGCACAAACAAAAATGTATATGAGTGATTAAATATAGTTTGTTAAGGATTATGCAGAAGTTATTATTTCTGTTTTATGTTGGTCTTGACTTTTAATAATCACTTTTAGCATTTAAAAAGCCCTTTGAGGTTCTTCATGGGAATTATTTGTGGTTGTAAAATATTAAGATGTGTCTATTATTAAATTATTATAGTTGCATTTAGCAAATCCTAGATATTTGTTTTCAGTAAATACTTTTAATTTAGAATAATTTTTTTTTTTTTTAAAGATTTTATTGGGGAGTTGGGGGAGGGGAACAGCGTTGGGGAATCGGGGAAGGGAACAGACAAGTTGCTGTCTTTATTTGTTTTCCTTCAGTCTAGTTGTGGAGGATGTTGCTTCACTGGCCCATGTTGGTATCGTCATTGCACTCTTCCCGGGTGAGGCAGATTGGTTGCCGGCCTCTGGATGGTCGCTCACCGCGGCTATTGGCAGCTCACACTGGCTGCCGGCCGCTCATGCTGGCTGCCGGCCGCTCACTGTAGCTTATGGCAGCCCACTGCAGCAGGGGCTGCAGCCCACACCGTCGCCGGGGCTCACACAGCCCAGCTCCAGGTGGAGCTGTTGTTAGCTGTAGAGGGCAGTGTCACTGGCCCTCACATGTGGGATCCTAACCGGGGCCGCTGGCATCCCAAAACCAGCTCTTAACCAATGCGCCACTCGGCCGGCCCAATTTAGAATAATTTTTAAATCACAAATATAGTCCATTTAAAAAAGCATTGTTTGTAGTTAGTTAGCCCAAAACCTTGTTCCATTTGAAGGGGAAAAAAAGGTCATCGTAGCCCCCCAAACTAGATAAAAGGGTAGATTTTAAATAGGACACACAGGTCAATGAACTATTAAAGTACTTATAAAAAATTTGAAGAGAACATTGCAGCTCAGTGATAACTATTTCTGCATTTTGTGTTTCATCTTTATTTTTGTTTTTAATCGTTGGTGGTTCAAACTCCAGGATGTCATAGATACTGCTAACAGTTCCTCAGCTGACCATTTTATGACTCTTCTGCTGCCTACAGTCCTTGATCAGCTTCAGTTCACAGAGCAAAATTTAGATGAGGCCTTAATAAGAAAAAAATGTGAAAGGATGGTCAAGGCCATTGAAATTTTGTTAAATATCCTTTACTGTTATAAACATGGAAACTAACCACTCATTTTTTTTTCTCTAACATTGTATTTACTGCATTTTTGTCTTTATTTGTAATTTTGTCACTTCTTATGCTAGTATCGATTCAGAATTATTGAACTGAAGATGTAATTATTAAACTATAGAACTATTCTCAATGAAGAATTTCTATAAAAGTTATTCAGACTTTTTTTCCTTGTTTTTCTGTGCAGAACTTTTAAGCTAAGGAACATTTTCAGAAATGCTTTTTAAACTTGACTTGGATATTTGTATCACAATTTGAAATTAGGAGATACATTCTACAATTACTGCACTGTTACTCCCTTCTGCTACTAATTGCTGCCCCCGGATGATTTGTGGTGCCATCTTTGGTTGAGTGTATCAGAGAATAAAGAAATACTGGTAGAGGTGTCATTATTTTAGTTTTTTTAGCTTGTGTTTTAAAAATGAAAGTCTCCATAAATGTTTTAATAAAGATGAATTTATACTTGGTTATAAAAGGAACAAATATTATCAAAACAAATTAATTCATTTCAAAAAAGAATACCTTGAATACAATTAGTGTCACTGCTTAGCTTTGGTATAGTGATGTTCTTAGGTCTTTCCTTGTGTTACCTGGGGTTTTTTTGATTAGCTGATTATAAGTTGATAGGAAGTCCAAATCCCAATTTTATTATATTTCATTAATGCTTTTCTTATTATCAGTAAGGAACCACTATATCTCAGTCAGATCTCTTACATTTACCTGGTCAGGTTTGTGTTTCAGAGCAACTAGAACTTGCTCAACTTTGTCTTGCCTTAGAGCAAACTCTGTATCTGTTTAATCTTCTCTTTGAGCTGCAGCTTCTTAATTTTCCTCTTCTTTACAGTGCTGATTCTTAACCCTGGCCATGTATTAAAATCAGCTGGGGAACATTTTAAAAATACACCTAAACCTTACCAGAGATTCTAATTTAATTGAAGTAATATGAAACCCTAGCGGGGAGGAATTTGATTATTTAAACTACTCCAGTGAGGGCCGGTCGAGTGGTGCGGTGGTTAAGAGCTGGCTTGGGATGCCAGCAGCCCCGGTTTGGATCCTACATATGAGGGCCAGTGACACTGCCCTCTAAAGAAACAAAACAAAACAAAAAAACTACCCCAGTGATTCTAACATAGAGCCAAAGTTGAAAACCATTGCTGTGGAAACACATGATGATTTTGCTTGACCTTACAGATATCTGTAAGATACCTGGGCGTTCTCTCATTGAATGATACCAGATTTGACCATTTTTTTAATGATAGATATTCAGAATGACTTACAATATACAAAGTATGAGAAAATAACTTCCTTTAGTTCAATAAATATTTATTGAACCATTGTGATACCTGCTAATAAAAAACTAATATCTAGTGAGAAACAGATTCCCTCTGTTATACCTTACAGTCAGAAACTTTTGGTGTTATCCATCTCTTACCATTTACCAGTCACATAAATGCTCTGAGCTCTCATTTCTTAATGTCATTGAGCTAATGTAACAAAAGTTACACTGAATTGCAGTGATGAGATAATTTGTATGAAATCATCCTAAGTGCTGTAAAGTGCTTTACAAATATAAGGGTTTTTGAGAATCTTTTGTTTGTGTCCCTTAACAAAATTTACCTCTGTGTGGAGATGATACTCTAAAAATGCATATTGCAAAAATTCTGACTACTATGAAATGTGCCACTCTAATAGAACAACAGTTTAAATATGGCAAGATTGACCCGGTGTTTGGAACAAAGGTAGCAGATTCTGAACTATGGTAAGTATATGAAATCCAGATTGCAAAATGGTAAGGCCAAACTTAATAAAAATGAAAAGATGTAGTGATTCTCATCCTTTTTGGAGGCTCACATTGGGTATGTTCTAGTAACTCAAAGTGTAGCAGAGAATTAAAAATGTTTTCATAATGATTTTTAGAAAAATTATTCAATTCATAGATCACATGTTCCTGAAGAAATATATTAACATGTGATTTGTTCTTCATTGTTTAGGTTCTTTTCAGTTTATTGGGATTGTGTAAGGGACTTTTATACTCCTGAATATTTCATTTCTGGAGGGTCATTTTTGACATTGATTCAGTAATTACTTTTATGTCCATTTAATTTTATACTGTTAAGCAAAATAAACTGAAAAAACAGAGGGATAGTTTTTATTACAAAGGAATCCGTCACTGCAGAAGGTTTCCTAATGACAAAGACAGCTCTTCTACCTTAGTATGTCAAGACTTATGGTTAAAGGTAGATTTTCACTGATAGTGATATTATTTTATCCCCTTCTTCCTACATGAATTAAGTCCATCTAAGAATTTATTGAGAACTTGCTAAATGCTAGACACTACCATCTGTTCCAGTTTCCATAAATATAATTATCAGTAATTGTGTTCCTCAATAACAAGGATTATCTCTGTTTACCTTTTTATGCTCCCTTTCAGGTATATGGCTGACAACATGGCTTAATATAATTAATTCAGTAAATAGTAGGTATTATTTATTGCCTGAGATTTCCCTCTGTTGTTGGTATTCTGGTGACAAAGCTAAGAATTAAAAAGGTCATGTTGCCAGTGCTGCTGGTAATTTGAAGCAGAAACTAGAAGTGTGATGGTATGTGAGAGCAGAAAAGGAAACACTGTCTAAACTTAAAGAGTATTGCCAGTTTGTTCTCATTGGGTCTTGGGTTAAAAGGTTGGTCTCTATGATATCTTTATTTGTCAATGATATTTTTACTTTTGAAAAGAAACAATACTTTATCTTCTTGGTTTAAAAACAACGATGTTGGTTTTTCATTTTCTTTAGCATTATGGATAACAATAAGCTCTAAGCAATTTTAGAGTTATTAATTTAAATATGATTTCTTTTTAAAGCAAACTTGCTGCTGATGTAATTTTGAAAACTCTTGATTTGATGAACAAACTTAAACAGTTGGTTCCTGGTATGGAAGTAAGCTTCTACAAAATCCTTCAGGTGAGTTTAAACTCTTCAAATATTGAAATTTATTCATACATAAATGCTCCCCAGTGTGTTTCTATTTTAATAGTCCTAATTTTTAGAAGATAATTTTCTTAGAATTGGCATTCAGAGGAATGTTTAAAGTTGTTAACTGTCTTATGTAGCTATAATAGTCTCACTACACGGTTATTTGACATGGTTTCGCAGGAGCTGAACCTAAGTGCTCCTGGTGCATAAACAGAATGTTCATGATAGCGGCACCACCTCAGCCTTTGTGTGTGCGTGTCCTCCTTCAGTTTTCTTCATTTATTTCTATTGGCATTGCGGTGGTGTGGGAAGTAGTATTTGTTTGGGGCTTCTTGTTTTTGTTTGGAGTTGATGAGGTTGAGTATTAAGGGGATGGGGAGACATCTGGAAGAAAAAGACTTGATTGTGAGTGATAATAAAATTAAAGAGTGTGTGCAGAAAATAACTCAAAATTTTTAATGATAGTTGCTGAATAATAGCTGTAGATGTTTATCTTGATATTCACAAAACCTGGCTTATAATAGATATTCGACAGACGTGTAAATTAAGTTACTGTAATAACAAAGATGACTCTTGATGGCCTCTACAGACAGGGTAGAAACCAAAACTGAAACCTTAGGCTGCAGCCGCTTGTACGCTTTGGGAGTATAATGCTTAAGAGACGGGATTCAGATATTGACTCTATCAGTTATGAGTCAGTGCAGACTTAAGCAAGTAGTTTCTCTTCTCTGAGCTCCAAGTTCCTGACTACGAAGTGGAAATAATGATCTCCCTCCATGGGAGGAGTGATGAAGGATTAGCATGGAGGTTATGAAGAAGGCCAACTCTTGTCACAGTTCTGTGGCATTAGATTATATTGGAGTACCCACAAGACACCGTTGTAAATGTTGATATTTATAAACAATTCATGTTTTAATATTTTTCTCTATTAACTTACTCAACTTAAAAATTGAGTCAAATTGATTTATGTCAATTCTTACAAGGTGTTTTTCAGAATAGGTGATTTGGGGCTTACAGTACTAATATAAAATATTTACTGACATGAAGGGCTAGTATTATACTTTTAAGTATAATTGGTTCAGTCACTAAATTAAAAATTTTATTGAGTTAATTTGAATTTTACTTTTATATTTTACTTTAATTTGGAAATGATTAGCCATTTTTTCTTTCAGCCAGTTTTTCTTTTAGATGGTAGCTAGAAGAATAAAACAATAATTAAAAACATCAGTTGTGGGCCGGCCGAGTGGCACGGTGGTTAAGTGCTGGCTTGGGAAACCAGCGGCCCCAGTTCAGGTCCCACATATGAGGGCCAATGACACTGCCCTCAAAAAAAAAAAAAAAAAAAAAATCAGTTGTGGATGATATTTTAAATTCATCAAAATATTGAAGGTGTGATTTTCATAAGTACAGTCAAAAGCATTCAAAAATTGTCATACTTTTAAAGTTAGTGTCCATATTGATTACTAAACAGTTATCACAAGATGAAGACTAATAAATTCATTCAAACATCAGATAGAAACACCTTAGAATTTGACTAGAATTATTGTATGATTTAGGTGTGTTTATTCACCTTATTTGAAAGACCTAATATTATGTATTCTTTCTGTCTCTTATTTTCTGGTTTCTGATTTCCTTAGGATCCACGCCTGATTACTCCCTTGGCTTTTGCTTTAACATCAGATAATAGAGAACAAGTCCAGTCTGGATTGGGAATATTATTGGAAGCTGCTCCACTGCCAGATTTTCCTGCCTTAGTGTGAGTTATAATCATTTGCAGTGTATCTCTTGTAGTGCTGGAATATCCTTCTGTGTTTCTTTAGTAGACCTCCATATGGTCGATTAGAAATTTAGTGAATCGAAGACTTCATCGTAATAGGAATTCTTCAAGTGATTAAAAAAAAATTGATTCCAACTGAAAAGATCAGGTGTATATTCGCTAGATCCAGATGGTGAAATATGTTTTCCAGGTACTATGTCCCTCTGTCTCTCACTGCCTCTTTTCAATGTCGTATCTCCTGGACTAAGTGTATAGTCTACCAAGTTAGTTCTTCCCTAGAAAGAGCTTTTCCTTCCCAGTTGTCTTAAGTGGTAAGTCTAAGCATCACTGTCATTGGACGGATCTGGGTCACTTGCCAAGGAGTGGATCTTTGCAAATGCCAGGGATTTAGCTGAGAACTGCCTGGGCTGGAGGTGGGGAGGTGGGGAGGTGGGGTCAGGGGGGTGAGGGGTGGGAGGGTTCCTGAAGAAAAATTCTGTGCTTTTAATTAGAAAGTGCAATAGATAATGTCCAAGCAGAATTATTCACTATACTCATTAATTTTAAACATTAAGAGAATATTTGCAGTTATGTTTGAAAATAATTAGAGTTTCGTAGCTGTTTGTAAACTAAATGGTTGACAAAATGTCTAGTAGGGTTCTACTTTAGTTTTTAAAAGTGTAAGTGGTTTATATAAACGTACTTGTAAAAGTAGCTTGAGTAAGCTGAAGCAATGGTAAACAGGTAAGACATTTCTACATGCCAGGGGCCAGCAAACTATAACCAGCAGAAAGGAGCCTGTTTTGATAAATAAAGTTGTATTATATGGCCAAGGCCACATCCATTCATCCTCACATTGTCTGTATTTTCTGTGTCTACATTCAAGCTATGGCTTCAGTGTTGGGAAGTTGTAACAGACTATATAACCCTTAAGCCTAAAATACTGCTTTGTCCTTTAAGAAAGTTTGCTAACCTCTGCCATTTCTATTAACTAACTTAGCAAACATTTTTCAGAATTAATATTTTAAGTAGTCATAAATTAAGAGATGAAGAACTATTGAAAACAAGACCTAGACACCACATAATCAAAATTCCCTTCAGTTTATAATAAATATTTTTTAAGAAATAGATAGACAAATAGGGATTGTCTTAAGTCACAAGATAGAAATCTCTAAAGCTGCTCATTTTGTGGTGGCCTGTGGCTTCTGCTGTGGTAATCTGACAGTAGAGCAAAACCTCCGCACTTGAGAGTAGAAAGCCTCAGCTTCACTGCAAGTGGGAGTCTCATCTTCTGTCCTTGCATGTGGGGCCTTGCCATCATTTCACTGTGTCTTTGTTGTCCCTGTCTTACTTGTATACTTTTCTCTGTGGACACTATCTCAGGTGTCCATTTATATCTATATGTGCCTTCCTTTATATTATCTTAAGACAATTTAATAAGGTGAAATTATATGCTGGATGGGTGGGTGGGTACTTAGGTAGGTTTTAGTGTGTATGTTGGTTTTATTTAAACATTTGACAAACATCTGGTGAGGGCCACCTATGTGCCAGGCTGTCTTCTAGGCATTTTGGATATTGCAGTTAATTAGACAGGATAGTGCAGTTAATTAGCCTTCTGTCATGAGGCTCACATTCTAGTTGGGAGACAAGTTAAAAGAATTAAGTTTTATATTGTGTACCTCATTTCTCTGAGGAAATGAGCTTGAACTGAGACCTGATGATAAGAAGGAGCCACCATTAAGCAGATCTGGTGAGAAAAGTGTTCTGGGTACAGGAACAGCTTGTACAAAGGCCCAGAGATAGAAATAAGATGGGATAAATGGAAGGGGCAGGGTGGAAGTCAGGTTGGGGAAAACGTACTGAGTGAGAAACGGAAAGGGTGAGGGACATAGGTAAAGGCCCGGTGATGTTGTCCATGGTAAGAAGGATGTTCTTATTACTACCAATAACATTTTCCTTAATTTTTGCAAATAATCCACACTCGCCAATTAGTTCTAGTACCTCCAAACCAGAAGTGGAGTTGTCATTATAAAGGGTTGTAAGTGGAAAAGAGTTTCCTCTAGCAAATTGAGGATATTTCCCAAAATCCTATTTCATTATAGACTCCAAGATTATTTAAAAAATATTTGAAGACTTATTCCCAAAAGACCCAATTGTAAAAGATCCCCGTAGTTGCCTTCTTAGCCCAGTAGGCAGTGCATCAGTCTCATAAAAGATCGCCTAAGCCTGTGCCTTTTGCTCTATTTTTATGTAATTATTTCTTTTTGATTCTCGTCTAGACTTGGAGAAAGTATAGCAGCAAACAATGCCTATAGACAGCAGGAATCAGAAAGTATGCCTAGAAGAATTCCTTTGCAATCATTAAGTCACAGTTTTCCAACATCAGTAAAATGTTTAACTCCTCCACTTTTGAAAGACAGAATTCCTGGATTGAATATTGAGGCGTTAATAGAGAAACTTCAGTCTGGAGTGGTGGTGAGTGATAAAGAGCCATTATAAATGGGATTCTGTTCGGTACATATCAGTAAAATCAGCCCTGGTTATAACATTTGTTTCAATAACTTTAGATGCAAATTTGATTGTTGAAACCTTATCTTTTAATGTAAAGCATAACAATATTCTGAAAAGTTTGGAAATTCTAAAGTAAGAAAACGTCAGCCATAAAATCCCTATATTTTAACATAGCTGTCATTCTTTCCCTAGTCTTCTAGCCAGCCCACCCTCCCCTACACCCTCAGCTTATGAGATATATTTTAAATTCCCACAAGTATTCCAAATTTTACCCAGATATTCTTCTGCAGTAGCAGGTTAGCGAAATGTTTGTGAACTACCTGCTATGGCATTCATTTGTGTTTACTTTGTTATTAAGTTTTGATGATTTAGTTTTATAGAAGGCATTTTTATTTTGTCGTGTTAAAATATCTGATTTTTTACTTTATTGTATTAAAACCTAGGTAAAGGATCAGATTAATGATGTGAGAATATCTGACATAATGGATATATATGAGATGAAGCTGTCTACATTAGCTGTGAGTACAGGCTTATTTCAACTATGTTTAACAATTCAGTTTTCATAGATGTTTTCTGGTAAATGATAAAGATTAATGGTGTTTTTTTTTTATAGTCCAAAGAAAGCAGGCTACAAGATCTCTTGGAAGCCAAAGCTCTAGCCCTCGCACAGGCCGATAGACTTATTGCTCAATATCGCTGTCAAAGAACTCAAGCTGAGACAGAGGTGTGTACAATATAGACTACATCTGATTAGTAGAGAAGTAAATGAAGTAAAACATGTACAAAAGATGAGTTTTATCTTTCTTGCTCTGATTAAAGTAAATTATCCTGATCACTTGCTCTGATTAAAGTAAATTATCCTGACACAACGACTCCCTCCGTCTTGAAAGCCTCTTCCCTTTCATTTTGGTTATACCATAATCTTCTGGGTTTTGTTCTACCCTGATGGATTTATTCATTCATTTGTTTTGTTAGTTATTTTTCACTTACAGTAACATACTGTATTATATAGTGTATGGCATAGTGATTGCACATTTATATACCTTACGAAGTGATCACCCTGATAAGTCTAATTCCCATCTGATACTATAAATAGTTATTACAATATTATTGACTATATTCCCTATGCTGTACTTTATATCCCTGTGACCTTTTTCAGATATCACTGGCAATTTGTACTTCTTAACCCCTTTCACCTTTTCACTCATCCCTCCAACCCCCCTCCCATCTAGCAACCATTAATTTGTTTCTGTATCTATGAGTTGGTTTTTGTTTTGGTTGTTTATTTTTTTTGTTTTGTTTTGTTTCCCTGAATCCTTTATAGGCTTCTTTTTTCTCCTTTCAACTTGTAGATGTTGGATTTTCCCAGGATTATGTTCGAAGCCCTCCCATTTTTTTTTTTTTTTTTTTTTTTTTACTTAAGTATAGTTGGCATACAATATTAGTTTCAGGAATACAATATAGTGATTCAGTATTTATATACCTTATGATGTGATCACCACACTAAGTCTAGTAACCATCTGTCACCCTGCAAAGTTAATGCAAATCAAAACCACAATGAGATACTACCCCACATCTGTCAGAATGGCTGTCATCAGAAAGTCAACAATAACAAGTGTTAGCAGTGATGTGGAGAAAAGAGAACTGTCAGGCACTGTTGGTGGGATTGCAAATTGGTGCAGTCCTATGGAGAATGGAGGTTCCCCCAAAAACTGAAAATAGAACTACCACAGGACCCAGCAATTTCACTTCTCAGTATTGATCCTTTCCCCCTTTTTAGGTGGTCCATGGTTGCAATCATTACCAGAATTTTAATGCCCCAGTTTTATCTGTTGAGCCCATATCCTTTTTTCTAAGCACTAAATGTCTCCTGTATAGCTTCATTTAAATAGATGGCAAATACTTCAAACTCCGTATAACCAATATTGAACTCATCACCCTCCCTTTGTAAAAATTTATTCTTTCTTGTATGTTCCCTCTCTTTTTTTTAATTAAAATTTATTGGGGTGACAATAGTTAGCAGAATTACATAGGTTTCAAGTATACAATTCTGTAATACATCATCTATATATATATATATCACATTGTATGTTCACCACCCAGAGTCAGTTCTTCCATCACCTGTTCTTAGAGTTTCCCAAACATAGAAATCACAGCTACAATTAGTCATTCACCAAGTCTAGTTGATTCTACCTAAACATTACCTTTTTCTGTCTTGTCTCTGTTCTTGCCCCTATTTGCCACAAGTCAGATCCTTTGTATTTTCTATATGAATCACATCAGAGCCTCTTATTAGTCTTCCTACCTTCAATCTAGTGCCCTCTGCTCACCCATCCACTGGCAAAGTCATCTTTCTTTTGTATGTATTTAGTTATACCTTCCTCCCCTCCCCCCCCCCCAGTCCATAATCTGATCCTGTCACTCCTGTGGTGAGCATTCTTCAGTGGCTCAGAAGATAATTTAAATTCCTTGGCATATGAGGATTCTAACTACTTCTCATTCCACATCTCCTTGCATTTCTGTGCATTCTCTGAAGTCAACCACATTAGATTACTTTGCAGTTTCTGAAACTTGACATACTCTTATGTTTCCCTGTCCTTGCACACTTGTTCTTCCATGTCTGGAACACCCTTTCCTCTCTAATTCTTTTTTTTTTTTTTTTTGAGGGCGGTGTCACTGGTCCTCATATGTGGGACCTGAACTAGGGTCGCTGGCTTCCCAAGCCAGCGCTTAACTATCGTGCTACTTGGCCGGCCCTCCTCTCTAATTCTTAATAATCCTTCAGATTTTAATTTAAATACCATCATTTCCCAGTAAGCTTTCTCTGGTTTTCTCCTTCCCACACTTTTGTGATTCTTCCTCTGTTTAGCTTCCCTATGCTTAACTCTTTATAACTATCAACATAAGAAACACCTAACCTGTAGATAATTTTTAGAAGAGTTTATCTGAGCCAAACTGACGACAAGATCTCGAAGGCTCTGAAGAATGACAGATTTGCAGTTTCTTTTATAATTTTAGCATAAGGAAGATTACATGAAGATGGTAGAAAATA
The DNA here is from genome assembly GCA_033961575.1 of Aselliscus stoliczkanus. Lineage (NCBI taxonomy): Eukaryota > Metazoa > Chordata > Mammalia > Chiroptera > Hipposideridae > Aselliscus > Aselliscus stoliczkanus. The sequence continues at coordinate 75,398,662 of CM066729.1, forward strand.
AAGTACAGGGTAGTTAACAAGATTCTGTGCTCCCTTCTGAGTGGTGACACCTAGACAGTTCTGAAAAAGAACATTAATCAGGCATTTCAAAGATAGTTAACCTAGATGCACAAGAGCAATGGGCAACTTGCTTAAGGCAAAGATAAACCTTTTACTAAAGAAGTTATATGCCTGGGGCAGGACTACCCACCATGATCTGCCCAGTTAGGAATTTATGATCAGATCATCCTGAGAGGTTACTTTCAGTGACTGAACTTGTCAGATATATTACAGAATCCCTTTTTCACCCACATAGCACTTCTCACACCATGCAAAATTTGTATGACCCAACCCCCTCCCTTGAAGTCGAATCTGTTTCTGAATCTCCACACCCCAGCACAGTACTTGACTTTGTACAGGGTAAGTGCTCGGAAAGTGTGGTGCTGTACTATGTATGTATATGTACATAATGTATCCATGAGTGAGAACTTTGTAATGAATTATAATAAAGTTGTTTGACTTTTGAAAGAGACATTAATATCAGTAACAAGTAAAATACCTTTTAAATCTTCAGACTAAAGGTATTCTAAAAAACAATAATCATTTTTTTCCCTTTTTTTATGATTTTAATGTGAATTCATTTGTCTTAACTGTTAACTGATGGTGTGTTGAATTTATCATAAGTTCCAATACAGAGAATTAGTGTATTAAAATCATTATTTTCTCTCCTGTCTCATAGCACATTCTTGTATTCTATGTTAATTGGATATGTCTTACCTTTTGTTGGAGAATTTAGTTTTATCCATATTATTGAAAAGGCTTTTTATAAACAACTGGATATTACTGCTTTACAGACTGTCATAAAAACATAAGGGCTTAGGTTTCCATCTGGCATTTCAAAATAAGTAGTATTTTGGGTGGCAAAAGAAGGCGGAAAAGTCCACTTTTTGGTCTACCATGTTTCCCCAAAAATAAGACCTAGCCAGAGAAAAATCCCTAGTATGATTCTTCCAGGGCACGCACCCTTCACATGAGGGTCTTATGACCTCTACCAGGAAGTTTCCACAAACTCCTTCAGCTTAAAATATTTAGTATGCCAAGGTGCCATATTTTGGCATCTAAAATCATGTGAGGGCTTATTTTGGGGGAAACGGTAGTTACTTTCTTGCTTCTTCAATATTTCATGTCACAAATACTTTCTAATTGAATCTAAGTTTGCTGACTGTGCTAATTTAAGTTTAAGCGTTACTTAAACATCTGTGATATAGTTAAGATCTTACGCTTAGTTCTTACCTGAAATCGGAAAACTGATGTGTGCAAACTTTGTGATTTAGTGTTGATGGCTCGCCTCAAGGATCATACCTTTTTTATTTTTTTAATTTTTTAAAAGATTTTATTGGGGAATTGGGGGAGGGAACCAGCCAAGTTGTTGTCCTTCAATCTTAATTGTGGAGGGTGCCCATCGCCATCTGGCTTCCTGTCGGCAGCTTGTGGCCTCTAAGCTGAAGATGCTGAGTTCAGTCTTAGTTGCAGGTGGGCGTAGCCAGCATCCCATGTGCGAGTCAGACCCAGCAGCCTTGTTGTTAAGAGCACATGCTCTATCCACTGAGCCATCCGGGCGGCAGCTCAGCTCAAGGTGCTAAGTTCAGTCTTTAGTTGCAGTTGGACATAGCCCACCATTGAACAGGCAATCGTGTTGTTACACCAGCTGAGCCATCCTGCCACCTGTTGGCAGCTCAGTGACAGCTCAGCTAGGGCGCAGCGTTCACTAGCCCATGTGGGAATCAAACCGGCGGCCCTGTTGCTCAGAACATGCTCTCTAAGCCAACTCTTAACCAACTGAGCCACTCAGCCGGCCCAAGGATCATACTTTTTTTAATTGAGTATTGTATGTGGAGTTATCTCCATGTTATTATAATTGTGTTCATTTCCATGAATCTGGTCTGCTCAAGGTTGATTTTTCAAACAGTCTATTAAATTAAAAAAACTATAACAATGTCAGATTTATTAGAAGTAGTTACATAATAAGTGTATTATGACTAATAAATTTTTATATAACTCAATAGATGCTAGCCTATTAGATATTTGGTAAATCTTTTAAATTCTAGAAACTGAGCATATTATATAAATGATAGTGGAAAAGTTCTCTATTCCATTTTCTTTTAGGCACGGACACTTGCTGGTATGTTGAGAGAAGTTGAGAGAAAAAATGAAGAGCTTAGTGTGTTGCTAAAGTTACAGCAGACTGAATCAGAAAGAGCCCAGAGTGATATTGAGCATCTCTTTCAACATAATAAGAAGTTAGAGTCTGTGGCTGAAGAACATGAAGTACTAACAAAATCCTACATGGAACTTCTTCAGAGGTAAATTAATAAAGTAAAAGCTTTTCTGTAAGGTTAGAATCTAGAGTGAACATACAACATTACTTTTATGTGACCCTAAAATCCTTTTGTAAGTATACATACTGGGGTTGCCAAAAAAATGTATACAAGTGGACACTTTGGTCAGCGTTGCTCAAGCAGTAGTTCGCTATAATCAAAAGTATCTGGATGTTGATGGTAACCACTTTGAGCAGCTCTGGTAATTGCAGAAGTCAGACATGACTTGTATTCATCTTTTGTTACGGTATATATTGAGTATCACAATTTTAATACAGCTTTCCTTTCTTAAAATGTGTATACATTTTTTGGCACCCCATATATTCTGATAATGCCATAAAATAAGTAGTTAGCAAGAAGCTTATGTCATAGTGAATTGAAGTATTACTCAAACTCAGTATCGAAGTTGGAAACAGAATGCAGAATACGGGTCTCTGTCTCCTTCCAGTTGACTCTGCTGCTTTCATTTATCACGTAGTCAACAGTCACCTGGGATGGTAGCACCACAAGGGCAAGATTCATCTGTTTTGTTCACTGACAGATTCCTAGGGCCTAGAGCAGTGCTTGGTATGTAATTAGGCACTCTGTAAATAATTGTTGAATGACCTTAGTTGTCACAATTTGTACTAGGTTTAACCATATGAATTGGCAATTTCAGCAGATCAAACATGGTTGAATATTAACACTTCCATATCATTCAGCCTCATACATGGAAATTTGAGTATTAGTATTTAACTCTTCTCTGAATTTGTAGTCACTATTTCTCTTTAGTGTCACTGAATATGGTTTACTTATATGTGTGACTATACCTGTGGAATAAATTTCTTATAAGTGAATTGCTGGGTTAAAGGGCATGTGCTTTTAAATTTTTGATAGATTGCCCAGATTCCCTCTCAAAAGGCTAGACCAATTTATATCAAGTATGAGACTGATTGTTTTTCCTTCCCTTGTTGAACTTTTTTTATCTTCTAGGACAGTCTTGAAACCTCTGAATTATAAAGAAAACCAGGACCAATAAAAGCACTCTGGTTAAATATTAGTTCCTTGTTTTAGTTTATATTTTAAGATTGGATAAGATTTGAAAAAATTTCTGCTCTATACTGTTAATATAGAGATATAGAAAATCTTCACTTTGTGAAGTCCACGTGCTTATTTGCCCATCAACAAAAATGAAGTGTGAAAAATGTACATCTAGGAAATGTGTGATGAAAAGGTGATTTCTAAACTGGATATTTTCCCCCAACAATAACCTTTTCCAAAGTCTGATTGTTTGAGGCAGCCCTGATAAAATGAAATATTAGTGTTAAATCAAGGTGTAAGAGAAAGTAAGTAACTGGTGCAAGAGAAATCTGTGGTTTCTCAGACCTGCTGATGTTCAGGTAGTAATTGAGGAGCCACGAAGTAGAACTCCTGCCTTGAGGGGCCAGCTGGGTAACCAGTAAATGAAGCTGACAGGGAAAGCTCATCTGTAATGTTGGAGTCTACCAGAAGGAATTCAAGTTTTATATTTTAAAAAAACTGTGTGGGACAGATACAGCACTTCTGGCCACATCTGGCTAGTGCTGCTAGTTTGTTTATCTTTACTTATGGTTACGTCAACCAAACTTAATGGTTTGGCAAAATAAAATGCCAAAATGAAAGGCAATAACAATAGGAAGAATTGAAAAGCAACAAGCTTTGAGATAACAGAATAGCTCTATGAAAAGCACTGATTCAGGCAGAAACCCAAATGGTGTTCCAATTAGGGAGTAATGCAAGGGGTATTTATGAAAAGGGGAAGGGAAAGAATTACATGAATAGAAGGAAGGAATTTCTATAGGTGCAAATAAGCTAATTTATTGTTGGTGCTATGATGGTGCTAATTCTAAAGAACGTTCAGGTAGTCAGGCTGCCTACTTTCTTGTTAGCTTTGCAAACAGTTGTTTGAAATAGTGTTGGTGTGGCCTGTCCAAATGTTATTTTGCCCAGTTCACATGGTCCAGAGGTTTGAGGAGTAAGATGTACAAGGCAGTTGCTCTGTAATGGTTACCCTAGCTCTATTTTTTTTTAATTTTCACATTTAAGATAGTTGGATGTCAAAGTATGATAGAAAAGATTCTTTGTTTACTTTGCAGGTAAAATAAGCATGACTATTCGATGCAGTGTTTTAAAGAGGCGAGACAAATTTAGAATCCTCAACTACTTTATTCATTAATTTGATATATTTAATTAGACATATATTATGTTCAAGAGGTTAATGATGACAGACTTTTACAGAAGTTGTTTCAGTTTCTGGACCTAATTATAAAGATAGCTATGTGTATTTTATAGCAAATTATGTAATGCAGTGTAATCTGTAAAATAAAGCTCTAATTCCATACAGGAGGTTAGTGACTCACATATTTCCATTTCATAGCAGTTTTTATCACTTCAGTCAGCCAAAACATGTTCTTACTGTCTTTTAAAGTTAATCTAACTCTGTTTATGTTCGGCTTGTTCATAATATTCCTTCTCTTACCTGCAGGGGATGCAATTTGATTAGAAGAAAGAGGAAAGAAAACACTGAGTTTCTTTCCCCCTCATTTGTTTTCCTCCATAAAAATATCAACTTATCTCCTTGTCTTTCCAGGAATGAAACTGCTGAAAAGAAGAATAAAGATTTCCAGATCACATGTGATTCTTTGAATAAACAAATTGAAACAGTGAAAAAGTTGAATGAGTCACTCAGGCAACAAAATGAAAAGTAAACTCTCTAGTTCTTTGTTATAATTATTTTGGAATTTTCTAAAACAAAACAATTCCCTTTATAAGAACATTGTTTTTTTACAAATAAAATTGGTAGATTTTTTATTAATTTTAGACATAAAACATTTTGGCAGAATTTAAGGGTAATTACAGTTCTTAAGAATTTTCTCTTAAAATACTTGTTGAGTAGAAAAAGAAATATGATTCATTGATGTTTCCTTCTATTTTTTTTTTTTTTAATAACTGCAGAACTGTTGCCCAATTAATAGAGCGAGAAGAACAGAGAAAAGAAATACACAATCAACTAGTGGACAGAGAATGTACACTAGCAAGTAAGTAGCTTATTTATTAAATTGTTTATATTTTAACATACTTTGTGTTGTAAGAAAATCAAAGCCTGAGTGTTTTTTATTTTGGTTTTTCATTAATTTAAAACCTTAAATCACATCCTTTTCTTGCCATAACATTTCACGTTACAATTTAGTTAAATTATTTTTAAAAACAGGAGTTGCAGGAAATGATTGCCTTTTTCTTTATTTATTGCCCTTTTTCAACTAAAACATTTTAAAGGAACATAACAGCAGGTGGCAGTGCTAGGTAACTTTTAGTTACTACTTTATAATAGTAGCTCTTAAATGATCCACAAAAACATTTTTGTTTTAACTCACTTGCCTTAGAGCACAGACATCATCTACCTATATGATTTATCATCATTTTTCTCTCTTTTATTCTCTTCTAACCCTTAAGCTCTGAGGCTTATCCTTCACCTCATTACTATATACTATGTTTACAACGGAGGAAGCAGGAAAGACATGGAGATTTGGCTGTTTCTATAGGATACTGGTATAGGGGAAGAATTTCATGGGTTTTTTTTATTCATCAAATACTGTAAAACTTTTATTTTCAGCAAGGTATTTCTTCATGTTCCTTGTTGTCTTTCTTTTGCTCTTCTTACCTAATAGCTACTAATGCTTTTCAGGATCTCTGAACATATAGTTGACTCCTTGTTTGTTTGTTTTAAGGCTTACAACAAAAAACAAAAGTACAAGAAGAAAAGATTAAAGTCTTACAGAAAGAAAGGGAAGATAAGGAAGAAACCATTGATATCCTTAGAAAAGAATTAACCAGAACAGAACAGATAAGGAAAGAATTGAGTATTAAGGTAAGATTCTGTTGAGTTCTCGTTTGCAGTAAAATGAAAAAGTCTTATTTTGTGAAAAAGGTGAGTTTGGATAAATTAATATTCTGTTTCTTTAGTAATTTTGTTTAGAAGATATTAGGATCCCAAAGTGGTTTGACGATTGTTTGTTATGAGTACTCTCTCACAATGTGAAAATATGTATTTACTAAAATCAACAAACATTTATTAAAATCAACAAACATTTATTAAATATATACTGTGTGCCAAGCAATTACTGCTTTTAAGTGGGCGAGGGATACAGAAAAGGGTTCCAGTTCTTGATGTCACAAAGAAGCAGCTGTATATAGGTATGTAGCTGCCTCTCTGCTTATAGGGATGATAATAATAATAGTAGTTCATATTTATTTAGAACTTTATAATTTGCAAAGGGCTCTTCAAAACATTTTTCTTAATCCCTCTCACTTTAACAAATATGTTAATATATAAGTATTAATTATTTTCAACTTACAAACGAAGCTGTGTTACTTGATCAAGGACAGTCATATAGCCAAGTGGAATAGTAGACTTAACGTATTTTGAATCTAAATCCATTGCTTTTTCTACATTATCGTGATTGCTTAAGTGTGGTAGCTGTGAATTGTGCTTTCTGGTCCATATACTACCAGGAAGATGAGAACAGACCCGGATTAAAAAACTGTTTGAACAACTACAGAGCATAAGTGATGGTACAGGCATCAAATTCCATGCCACGTTTACAGATTTCCTGATTCTGCTTTAATGTGGTTATCTTAATAGTAATTCTAAATGGGAATATATAGTACTCGTAATTTCTCCAGAAATTTAGCTGCTAGCATTGTCTTAAAAACACAAATCGAATATGTCCCAATTTATATTGCATTGTTTAATGATTACTTATCTTAAACTTACCATGTAATTTAGCTACCTAAAATAAAATACATATTTGTAATGTCTTTTGAGATGGTTGTCTTACAAATAAAAATCTAAGGACATCTTAAAATATATGTGAAGAGAAAACATGCTAAATTATTTGCTTGTTTTTCCCTTCTCCCCCCCCCCCCACATTTTTTAGGCTTCCTCCCTAGAGGTTCAGAAGGCCCAATTAGAAGGTCGATTGGAAGAGAAAGATTCCTTGGTGAAACTTCAGCAAGAGGAGTTGAACAAACACTCTCATATGATAGCAATGATCCACAGTTTAAGTGGTGGAAAAATAAATCCAGAAACTGTGAATCTCAGTATATAGACATTATGTATTTATCTTCTGGGGGAGGTGGGGTAGGGATGGTAATTTGTGACTCCAAAGAATAGAGAATTATTATCTAATTATTAATTTAGTAAAGAACCTGACCTGATACATGTTTTTATTTGGTCTTAAAGTTTTACTTCCTGTTTCTGGCTTTTATTGCTTAAAATTTTTGGTTCTTATTTTAGAATATCCTTAACCTCCATTATTGTTTTTTTTAAAAGTTTTTGCTTTTCCTTAATTGCTTTCCACTCTCTTCTGATTGTTTATTTTCATTTAGATTTTAAAATCAAACTTTCTTTGATAGCAGTCAATCCTAAAGATTAAATTGAAAACGCAATTAGTAAAAAGAGACAATTCATAATTGCCAGAGAAGTTTTTCTCTTAAAGTACCACACAAGAAAATATCAGTGAATTTAAAATAATTTTATTACTGAATTTAAAATGCAGTAAGATACATGGTATAAGTTCTAAATCTGATACAAATTTAATGAATATAAAAAATAATGTATACAAATTAAAATATAGCTGATGTGTAAAATGACTGTGTTGTTTGTCACATAAAACACTAACTTGTATTATTCATGAGGTAGTTTTAGTTTTACTGATTTTCTACTTTTTTTTTTTTTTTTTTTGAGGGCAGTGTCACCGGCCCTCATATGTGGGACCCGAACTGGGACCGCTGGCGTCCCAAGCCAGCGTTTAACCACCGCGCCACTCAGGCAGCCCTAGTTTTACTGTTTTTAAAATGGTGCACGTTGGCTCACCCATACTACTTCAGTCAATTATATATTTCTTTTTATTTCTATAAGGATAACTTGGATCCTACCCTTTCTACATATTCAGAAATTTATTTATTCTTAATTCTATGTTAATTTTATTTAATGTATTGTCTTTCATTTAAATAGTTTTTAATTGGGCTGTTTAATTTTAAAGCATAGGTTACATATTCTTCATGTATCTCTTTAATACAAGGGAATTTTTCAGTACTCTTCATTTGAATCAAATATTCCAAGCAGTGTTTAAGAAGAATTTTTAATATCAATATTGTGGTTGATTTTATTGCTCTACTATTACATATTAATTTTATTTGGTGTTTTCTTTGCTATTTATATCTCCATTTGACTTAGGCAAACTTAGATCTCTGTCTTTCAACTATAGTATATCTGAATTTATGTTGAGAAATTAAACATACATATATCTGTATGAATTTTGTTCAGTTGTGCAGATTTTTTTAAAGAGCATTGTGCAGAGTAGGACATTTTATTTATTTTTATTTTTTTATTTATCTTTTTTTAAAGATTTTATTGGGGAATTGGCGGAGGGGAACAGCGTTGGGGAATCGGGGAAGGGGAACAGACAAGTTGCTGTCTTTTTGTTCTTCGGTTTAGTTGCGGAAGATGTTGCTTCACTGACCCATGTTGGTATCGTCATTGCGCTCTTCCCGGATGAGGCAGATCGGTCGCTGGCCTCTGGATGTTGCTCACCGCGGCTATTGACAGCTCATGCTTGGCTGCCAGCTGCTCACGCTGGCTGCGGGCCACTCACTGTAGCCTATGGCAGCCCACTGCAGCAGGGGCTGCAGTCCACACTATCACCCGGGCTCGCACAGCCCAGCTCCAGGTGGAGCTGTTGTTAGCTGTAGAGGGCAGTGTCACTGGCCCTCATGTGGGATCCGAACCGGGGCCGCTGACATCCCAAAACCAGCCCTTAACCAATGCGCCACTCGGCCGGCCCCAGAGTAGGACATTTTAAATTGCTGTTCTATAAAGAGTACATTCTATTTATTTTGTAGAACTGCAAGGATTTTCAATTTAACGTGAGAAAAATGTTTACATGTATACATAAGACTAAAGAATAAAAGGTTCTGTAAAATAAACAAAAAGTTTTGTAAAACAAATAAATAAACCAAAAGCTCTAGGGAAAATCGAAGTACCTTTATAATTTAGACACTGAAGACACTAAGCCTAACTCAGTGCTGCCTAACAGAGCTTTTTGTGATGATGGAAATGTTCTTTATCGAAACTGTTTAGTGTCATAGTCTGTAGCCACATGTGGCTCTTATTGAGCACATAAAATATGGCTACTGCAACCCAAGAATTGAATTTTTAATATTATTTAACTTTAATTAATTTTAATTGCCATCCCACTGGATAGTGCAGATCTAGACCATTCTGGCAAATATGCATTTATTTAAACTCTTAAAAACCTATATAGGCAGACACTCCATATATTTTTTAGCAGCCTTTTGTTAATACAACAATTTTAACCTGTTGTTCCTGATTTATTCTGTCTAACAAGGAAAAGCTGTACTTCAATTTTAAAGGTAAGTAATCATCATTCTTCACTTTTCCTTTTTTTTTTATTCCTATTGTTTTTCTTAACCTTTGTATGTTGAGCACTTTTTTTTTGCTTTTGGATTCTGTGAACATTAGATTTAAAAAAAAAGTTGTGTATTTTTTCTTTAAAAAAAAATTTATTTTAAGCAAACTTGAGCCACCACTATAGTCAGAGATTTACAAATGATTTCTATGTGTGTGTATGCCAATTTCCCAATGCATAAAACAAGATGAAGTAAATTCATCATTATATTAGAATTGTTTAAGTTCTCTATAAATTTTGCTGTGAAAAATTTATATTAAAGTGTACATTAAATAACACAGTTCCTTTTACATTTGCCACCTGAACAAATATAAAATATAGGCTTCTCTTAAGATTTGGCTAATCGGAATTTATTCTACACTGTCCATTGAATGTCAGGGCAAAAAAAAAAACACTCATCAAAACTTAATGCTGTTTTTGAGGGACATTGTCAGATTAGTGCCCTTTTATTTTTATTATATGTTGAAAAGGGTATGTTAAGGATACAACGAGCTTCTGTCTTGAGTTGGGACTATTAGTTAAATGAATATATGTTTGAATTTCAACTTCTACTTAAAGCTCATTCACATTCACATATGTTACCAGTACCTCTAATCAAGGTATATTCCCTGAAACTCATAACCTTATTTTAAATTGATTCTTTTTCTCTTTTTAAAGAGCTATGTGTTATGTTTAAAACTTTGTTTTTGACTTACCTGCTATTGAACCAAACACATGTCATGTTTGTAACTTAATTCCTTTTCAGGAGTCAGTAAACACTGTCTGTAAATGGCTGGCTGGGTAGTAAATATTTTAGGCTCTGTGAGACATACGGTTGGTTGGTCTCTCTCACAGCTGCTCAGCTCTGCCTTTGTAGCATGAAAGCAGCCACAAACAGAACATACATACATGGGCATGGCAGTCCAGTATCATAGCCTTTCCAGTACAAACTTTATTTATAAAAACAGTTGGAACTTTGCTATTGCACCTCTCTGTCTAATTGACCCTTTTATCATTAAGAAGTATGTCTGTCTCTCTGGTAATCTTTGTCTTGATATTACTATAACCACTCCAGTCTTGATGTTTTCTGTTGGCCTGGCATATCTTTTTCTGTTCATTTGCTTTTAATTTGTGTCTTTATATGTAAATTGCATGAACTTGTAGACACTGTATAGTTGGGTCTTGCTTTTTGTATCTATTTTGACAAGCGCTAAACTTTCACAGTCCACTTGGAGTTAATATTGTACCATTTAATATAAAATACAGAAACCTTGCAATTGTATCAGTCCACTTATCCTCTCCTCTATGCTATAGTTGACACATATATCTATATACATTGCTAACCTCCAAGACAATGTTATAATTTTTGCTTAAATAAGCAAATACCCTGGTTCACAATATCATAATATATAGTTACCTATTTGCAGGAAACAATACACAATGTCTTCAATGTAACATTACTGCTTTTCCCTTTGGAAATAATAAGTAATTTGGGAGATTACTCTAAATAACCTGTTCAACTCGCACCCACTAGTTTTAGAATTCATTGCTAATTCTTGCTTGAATCAGTTATTACTTTCATGGTTTCCAAATGGTTATTTTACTTTTTAATGGGAGGCAATTGAACATTTTGGTAATATTATGATATACTGTGAATAGCAATCTAAATTGTAGCATTTATTACATCATTGACAAAATCAAAATGTAGTACTTGTAGTTTTATAATTAATAGAATATATACTTTTTTCTGTGTATATTTTCATAAACCAAGAATTTGAGACTTGCTTTCTGTAGTTTAAGAAAAGTAATAGTGAAAAGAAAAGCATAGTGAATATATTTTTTTCAATCCACAGGGCCCTTTGGACATTATTTTCCTTTCCAAACCCCCTAACTTGAGAATTCCTCATTTAAACCATGCGATTCTGTTTGTTTCGGCCACTTGCCTTGGTCTTTCAGTGACCATCAATAAATATTAAATGCATATTACCCATAACTATAAATAAGTCTTTTTCCGGGTTTTTTTGTTTGTTTGTTTTTGTTTTTTTGAGGGCAGTGTCACTGGCCCTCATATGTGGGACCGAACCGGGGCCGCTGGCTTCCGAGGCCAGCGCTTAACCACCGCGCCACTCGGCCGGCCCTTAAATAAATCTTTTGAATTAAGAAACTAATTGTATATTTTCAGCATTCACTGAACTTACATTTTCAAGATAGTTTTTTTTTAAAAAATCAAAATATGACCTATACCTTTAAAAAGTAGATGATTTATTTAATTTTTATTATGTGGATAATGAGCCTGATAAGTACTTGAAATTGTATGCTTCTATAATCCATAAATTGAGAGGAAACAAAATCACGCTTTCCTTTGAATCTGCAAATTACCCTGAAACCTTATACAATCTTAACTCTGTTCAGCATTTTGTAGCTAATTGACTTTATTCCTGTCATCCAAAGACTCTGTAAGGCCTATTTTGTTTATGCTTGTGTTCACTAAATGTTTCAAAAATACTCCAGGAAACTTAATTATCACCATAAAGGAGAGGTGCCATGATTTTCAGAACTCAGTTATTTTTGTTTTGTTTTATGTTGTTGTTTTTGGGGTTTTTTGCACATTGAGCTACAATATAGCCCTTCATAAAGGTCATTAAATGTGAGAAGTAATCTTCCCTCCCACATAAATGCACTTTTATAGTTATCTGATTCCCTAAGGACCCAGTGAATATGCGTTCTTGGTATCTCAGAAAAAGGTGTATAATCCTAGGATACATAGCAAAGGGCTTTTTATGTAAGGTCCAGAAGTGCTGCCTAAGTGACATTTCAAAGTCAATAGAGTAGGTTGGGTTACAATTTCATTATGTTATTAAAAACCAATTTTCCGCCAAGTAGCTGAGCATTTGGCAGGGATTTAGTAGTGAACATGATTCTGTCTCTTTGCTACATTATCTACGCTGTTATCCTAAGCTATATTTCATCTCATTTATCACAGAGAGCCAAAAGATACGTGTATTAGAGTAGCCTATGCTGTTCTCAGACTTCAAATGAAAAGGCTTAGGATTAGCCCTAGGAAAAGACAACACTGTTCATGCTCATTAGGCAGGGTTTTCATTTACCCACACATAAAGACTAGCATTAACTACTATATTTGTATAAAATCCACAGTTAATCAGAGCAGTTAGAGCTGAAAGTAGTCTTAAAGAACGCGACTCATGGGCCGGCCGAGTGGCGCATTGGTTAAGCGCTGGTTTTGGGATGCCAGCAGCCCCGGTTCGGATCCCACATGAGGGCCAGTGACACTGCCCTCTACAGCTAACAACAACAGCTCCACCTGGAGCTGGGCTGTGCGAGCCCCGGTGATGGTGTGGGCTGCAGCCCCTGCTGCAGTGGGCTGCCATAGGCTACAGTGAGTGGCCCGCAGCCAGCGTGAGCGGCTGGCAGCCAAGCGTGAGCTGCCAATAGCCGCGATGAGCGACATCCAGAGGCCAGCGACCGATCTGCCTCATCCGGGAAGAGCGCAATGACGATACCAACAGTGAAGCAACATCCTCCGCAACTAAACTGAAGAACAAAAAGACAGCAACTTGTCTGTTCCCCTTCCCCGATTCCCCAGCGCTGTTCCTCTCTGCCAATTCCCCAATAAAATCTTTAAAAAAAAAAAAAAGAACGCGACTCAGGCCCTTTATGTTTCAAAAGGATATATAAACTTTATATTGCACTTTCAGAAAAGAGGCCCCATGATTCAAATACAAACTGGTATGTAATTTAAAAATAAACATGTTTTATAGGCAATTTCACTTCTAGGAATTTATCTTAAGGAAATAAGGATCTGCACTAAGATTTGGATGTAGTAATATTCATTACAACGCTGTTTACTGTGGCACAAAATTGGACACAATGCATACAGTAAAAAGATTGGTTAATTGGTGTAAAGTACAGTCATTTAACAATAGCATGCAGCTTTTCTAAAAAAGACAGTGAAATATGTAAGTACATGGAGAGATTCCTGGTGTGCTAAGTGGAAATAGCAGGAAACCAAACTATTTGTAAACAATGATTCATATATCTGCGTATTTTAAGATACGTAGGTTTGTGTATAAATATGAATGCATACATATATAATAAACTGTATGTCGATGTAAGAAACGTCCAAACCTGTAGAGAATTTTTTTGAGCCAAAATATAATTGCTGGCAGCTAGTTCTGAAATGCTCTGGAGAATGAGAGTTTTCCAATTTCTTTTATGCATTTGAAACTAAGGAGGGAACATAAAGATTACATGAAGCTGAGAGGAAGCAAGGCGGGACTGGATTGCAGGATAGAGTACTGTCTTCAGAGTGGTTACGCTTCTTCTGCAGGGTTTAAAAAAGACATTTCAAAGGTGTATTAACCTACAATAGATGCACAGCAACAATGGACAGCGATAAACCTTTCACTAAGGGAGTTATATGCCTGGGGCATGACTACCCACCATGAACTGTCCAGTTAGGTAGGAATTTATGATCAGGTCACCCGTGAGGTTACTTTCAATTTAGGACCCCTTTTCGTCCACAAGTGGTGGCTGCTGAGCAATTAAGTTATGCTTGATTTTGTTGTTTATTTGCATTCTAAAATTTTAAAATAAATGTGACATTAATTTTTAAAACCATGTTTTAAAACATGAGTTTTATAACATCTAAATTTAATTTCTGGCTCTATCTAAGGAAAGTGTCACCTGTAAAATCCTGTAAAATGAGCATAATATATCATAGTAGTTAATATATTTTTTTAAGATATACATAAAACTCACAGCTTTTACTAGTTTCTCAGTAAGTGTTTATCTCTTTTGGAAGGGGAATGGAATAGAAACCTTTATTCCTTTGTCCTTGGTTTCTTATTTCTACTCATCAAACTTGTGGCCAATTGTAAAAAGTAAAATTAACAGTAAAGATTCTGCATTTTCAAGGATTGTGTATGGTGGTGGGGTTGGTACTAGGAATTAAATCTTCAAAGTATTCTTTCTATACTTAGGGTACAATTTTATTGAATAAAGCTAGGTTGCTCTACTTAATTATTTCTATTAAGTGGCTCTAAGCCACTAAGTGTTAAGTAAACATTTTTTTCTCTTTAAAAGAAGCATTTTTCATACTTTAAATCACCCTTCTCTTGATTGTAGCCTTTTCCAGCCAATGAATATACCTACAGAAATCATTATGAAGTTGTACATTGTTACTTCCTTAATTTCCTGGAAGAGATTATGAGGAACTGGCATATTTGAGAAAAGTTTGCCAAATTTTAATAACAAATTAACCCTGTTATATTCCTACCTCTTTTGATAGATTTGTGGACACTAAGAACAAACATTTTAAAAAGATATTTGGCTACTTAAGCCACATATTTATAATAGCCTTATCGGTTTTCCACTTAATATAAATTAGCATTTTCCTAATCTATTTCTATTTAGAAATGTCATTTTCGTATTAGCCTCTTTTAAAAAGTCCAAAAATGTGTAGAACCATGTATCCCAAAATAAAGATTTATGCATTGTGTTTACAGAGATGAAAATACAAGCTTTTAGTTGTAATGTCAAGGAAGAGTTACACAATATTGGAAATTTATATAGAATCAAGAGGAGAAAAGAGAATATGGTAATAGCTGTTAGAGGCCCACTGTGTAAAAACACTTTAGAAGAACAAGCAAGGTCACCCTGAACCATTTAGTCTGAGTGGCATTTCATGCAAATACCCTTGAGGTTAGACTAATTGAAGCCATGACTCAGTTTGCTGCTATCTTGAGCTACTAGTCTGAGTAAGAGACTCAAGTTATTGATGTAGATTGATCCAAGTAATCAAATGTCTCATTTGCTATGATGCTTGGGTGGGAATTTAACTTCTGCTCATTCTGCTAATTTTTCTGGGGGCTGTGTTTCTTTTGTAAGGTTAGTTCAAGGATGATTATATACTAATCAATCATATTTATATCCCTTGGATCTGTCCCATTCTGTGGGCAATAGTATCACCTTAATTTTAACAACTATAAGTGAGATTCTCTACTTGGAGAAGGGGTGAGGGTAAGGAATAGATTATATAAGCACATGGTGCAAAATTCAAAATTAAAGAAAATCATGGACTTCGTCTCCACTCTGACATGATAAGAGCATGGAGTTGTCTCAAAGCTGAACAAAATCAGTGACTTTTCTTAGCTCCATCAAAGAACTGAGGTCACAGGGCTAACCACCACCTCAAAAATTTCAGAGACGAATTCAGAGAATATAGAAAGATGGTATCTTCCTATAGGTTACACCTGAGGCGGGCTCCACACAAGGATAACGGCAGCTGTCTCTCTAGCCTTCACTCTGAAGCCACACAGCTCAGTCTTCCTTGTATCTGTCTGGTGCTTCTCAATTCACCATCCCTCCGCGGGAGCCAATGGTGATACTATTGTGAAGCCAAGTTAAGATCCACTATGCTCCAACCTGGACTACGTTTACTTGGTTGTAAGAATGTCAAGAAGAATTGGAACTTTTCTGAGTGCCCCCATTAAGACTGAAAACATGCCACCCTGTCTTTTACATGAGCTGCGATCATTTTGCGTTGGTCTCATTATGCAAGACAAGATGCAAATGTACCGGTTGCCCTTTTCATCAAACTGAAGACCGAGAAAAGAAGCACACCCATTGTTTTATCTATACCTTCTTACAATTTAATATTATTTGTCCAATGTTTTAGAAAACCATAGAAATATTAAGTACAAATGTCACTGATGTTACTGATTTTTAGTAAGATTGCAAAGTAGAACTGATGTCTTCTTACTAATCTTTTTTTGCAAATTTTTCCTCTAAGAAAACACATAGTCTGTTTAAGGATTAAGTAAATGTAATTTGCAAAATAACATTGGTGATGAGAGGTTTGAGTTTGCAGAATTGGTTTACAAAATTAATTATTCTTTGAAACAATGTGAACTCTGTGAATTATTAGTTTATATTTTGAAGCTTTCAAACTTTAATTAAACCTTGAACAATCAAAAACTACTTGATAAGGTGGAACTTTAATTACAATATAAATTTAAAAGTTGGTCCACTATGAGAATATCAATAATTCATAAACTTATAAAGGAGGCCAAGCATCTTGCTATCAGAAATTTTTTTCTTGGCATGGAGTAGTCACAATTGAGATGTCATTCATCAGATTAAGTAATACTTATTTTTATTTCAGTTAAATAATTTCTACTCATTGGCAAAAGTTTTGGGGAAAAGGAACTCCCATATTGTTAACTAATTTTGGAGGGAAGCTTAGCAATATTGGTTATTTCAGTGGTCTTTTGATTCAGCAATTCCACTTCCATGAATATATCCTCTAATTGAAAATTTTCATATACATAACGCATGCATACACACACAGATGTTTGTATACACATACACACACAAATGTTTGTTACAGCATATTCTATATTTGCAAACAAAGAAAAAACATTGGTGACAAACCAAAGGTCCCAGTAGAATGCTGACTAAGTGAATGATGACTCATTCATATAATTAAATACTATGTATCCATTTAAAAGAAGGTATGTTGTCTATGTACTGGCACAGATGAGTGAAAGATAAAGCTCACAAAATAGATGAAGTGTCATCTCTTTTTAAAAAATCAGTATACAAGTAAACGTATGTGTCAAAAATTTAGAGGAATATACAGCAAATTGTCAACAGTGATGGGATTAAATTAAAGAGTTCTCCATACTGTTTGGATATTCATAGTTCATTCAACCAATATTTACTAAGTACCCACAGTGTGCCAAGTAATTTTCTGGGTGCAAGGGATATAGCAGTGAACAAAACAAAGTCATGAGTTTGCATTACTTTTAAAATCAAGTGGAACAATGAAAATAAATTTTAAAATTTTCTGGAATTTCAACTATTACAAGAAAAGAAGTAAGAACCATTCATCCCTATTGAAATTCTTTATCTTTGTCATTTTGTTGCTCAAAACTTTTTCTAACAAGTAAACCATGGCCAGATCTTAATAATAGAAGCCATCATTAAAACAATCTCTACTAGGTCCAACATTATTATGAAAAAGATCGCATGATAGTTTATCATCCAAAACTTAAATAGTTTTGTTAGTAAATACTTGAACAAGCAATTATATGAGTAATGAAATGCACTTAAAATTTCATTTGCCATACAAATTATTTGAAAGTAAAGAGTATTATGTAAATATACCTATGTAACCATACACATGAATATTTTCATAAATCTTAACCATAGGTATTTATAGCTATGTAACCACAGATAATATTATATTAAGTTTATGGGTCTGTAATATTTCAATACCTTATTCAATTTACCACTAACAAGCTTTTAAGATTGATATTAATGTTGCAAGCATATGGTGAATTTTATAAAAAATATAAAAACTATTCTAAGTTTATTGTAAGTATAAAGGTTAATACTAATTTATGTTTCAATGTTATTAAAATCTAGTAGGTATTCCCTCAAAACTTTCCTAATGTCATATTTGACCCCTTAAATTAATAGAAAATATCTAAAGATTTCTACAGAGAAAAAAGAAACAAAAGACTATATAGGTAAACTTACCTGAAGCATAAACATGGTAGGAACACTTAAAATAGACACTGACAAATTGCTAGAGGCTACTAACAATGTGAATTGGCTTGAGAGTTACCCACTTTTGGGAGCCCTCATACTTTCACACTTTGAATTTTACTTCTGGGATCCCCACCAAATTCTCATAGTGAAGATCAGAGAAAACCCCTCACATTTGTCGAGGGGAAGAGGGGAAGTAACCCCTTTGAAATAAGTCCAGAACATTGTCCATAACAGGCCTACCCAACAAGAGAAAAAAACTGAAGCCTTATTAGATTTGGCAGGGAAATTACCTAACTCCAAACCCTTCTAGACTTCAAGTCTCACCTAAGGAAAAAAAAAATCACAGGTCCATTAAATAAGAGTGCTATCACTACTGATCCCATGAATAGAACAGGATCATAAAGGAATATTATGAACGTCTCTATGCCCATGAATTTGATAATTTAGATGAAATGGACCAATTTCTTGAAAGTTACAAGCTACTAAAATTCACACAAGGAGATAATATGAATAGGACTATATCAAAGAAAGTAAATCAATTATCAGTAACTTTCCAAAAATAAAGCATAGGCCAAAATGGTGTCATTGATGAATTCTACCAAATATTTAAGAGAAATGATATAAATCCTCTATAAACTCTTCCAGAAAATAGAAGCAGATTTATCACTTCCTATCATTCTGTGAGGCCATCATTACCTTAATAATAAAACCAGACATATTACAAGAAAGGAAAGCTACAGACCAATATCATGAACATAGACACAAAAATCCTCAACAAAAATTAGCAAACTAAATCCAATAATGTATAAAAATTGTAAACCACAACCAAATGTGATTTAATAAACTATTACATACAATGGAATATTATTCAGCAATAGAAAGAAATGAGCTATCAATCCATGAAAAGACATCAGAAAATATAAATACATATTGCTAAGTGAGAGAAGTCAGTCTGAAAAGCCTACATAATGCATGATTCCAATTATATGATATTCTGGAAAAGTTAAAACTACAGCAACAGTAAAAACTGTTTGCTGGATGGTGGGGAGGGTATAGAAGGAAGGACAGATGGAGCATAAAAGGTTTTTAGGGCAGTGAAACTATTTTGTATGACACTATAATGGGTCCATGACATTCATTTGTCAAAATCTATTTTAGGGGAATCGGGGAAGTGGCACAGACAAGTTGCTGACTTTTTGTTCTTCAGTCTGGTTGTGGAGGACATTGCTTCACTGGCCCATGTTGGTATTATCATTGTGCTCTTCCCCTGGTGAGGCAGTCGCTCACACGCCATTGGACAGCCGTTCATGGCAGCTCACGAAAGCGCACGCCAGCTGACAGCCAGCCTGACTGCAGGCCCTCCTCCAAATCCCCAATAAAATCTTTAAAAAAAAATAAATCTATTCCTTTTTAAATGCAAAAACGGAAAAAATACATGTTGATAATTGTTCTCGTTTACTCCTCTCTTTTTGCCATCTAATTCCCATCATAGAATCGTTGACTTGTAAGCAGTTTCTTGATGTAGCTTTAAAGATACATGCATTACATACAAAGATGTATATGCATGCATATGTTTTTAGTTGATTACGGAAATGAAAGGATTCTATACACATGGTAGTATACCTTTCCTTTCTCACCACACAATATCTAGGAAAATATTCCAGGTATCAATACACACAGAGCTTCTTGTTTTTTCTGATAGTTTCATAATATTTCACTGATAGATACGCCATCTTTTATTCAACTCATATTAATGAACATGTTCTTTTTCATCTCTTGCAATTTAATATCCTTATACAGGTGGCATTTGAAGCAGAATTACTTGGTCTAAATATATGTGCATTTTAAATACCCCACCCGCAATGTTTGTTTCCCAACATCCTCGCCATTTTATTATAATCAAACTTAATCCATCATTATGGTGTTAAACGTTTCATGGCTTCCATACGTGTAAACATTATGTGTTTCTGTTTCCTTTTCTGTGAACTGTTTAATCCCTTTCCAATTTGTCTCAGGTTATTCATGTTATTGGGTTATAGGCTGTCTTTAGTAAGTAAATTTTCCAATTACCTATGATAAAAGTTGCAAACATTTTTTTTCCACTTAATTGACTGAATTTTGACTTTGTTATCTTTTTGCATGCAGGAGTTTATTCATTTTAAATTTATTTTTCCTCATTTTTATTATTGCAGTCTGATAATGTTTTAATGTTTTATAGAAATGATCTCTCCTCATTTCTTGAAAATTTTCGTGAGTATACTTGTTCATTTATTTTTTCCATAGTATTTTAGAATTATCTTGCCTAGTTAAAAAAAAAATGTGGTTGACTTTTGCTTGGATAATGTTAAATTTATTAATTACTTTAGAGATAATTGACATCTCTATAATGTTAAATCATCTTTTCTAAAACATGGTATGCCTTTTCATGGGCTAGTCTTTTCTGACTTGGTAATATTTTTATTTGTATATAGTTTTTGTATATTGTTAAATTTTAACTTTTTGTCATCTTTTTATCTATTATATTCTGATTTTAAAATTTATATATTTTATAATATATATATAATTTTTATAATTTATTTCTATAAGCAGTTTTATATTTTGTACCCAAATCATTACTGAATTTACCTGAAAGAATCCAAGAAAAGCACCTAAAAACTATTTTAAATAATAATATATCATCTTTAAGCAAGAAAAGTTTTACATCTTCATTTCTAACTTTTAAATCATGTATTTCTTTATCTTATTCAGATCAATTTTTAAGAATATAATAAAGGACTTGCTTGTTCATTTCTGGCTTTAATGGAACTTCCAGCATTTTCCTACTATGCATGAATTAAGATATATATATATGTTCTAATGTATTAGAGAAGCTTTTCTACTAAGAATTTTTATCAAAACTGGAAATAGATGGTATCAAAATGGATATAAAATTTTATATTTTTGGCATCTATGAAAGATAACATGACTTTTTTTATTAATTAATATACTATATCAGTCAATATAAGCTAGTTCATGCTGCAGTAATCAATAACCTCAAATTCTCAGTAGCTTAACAACATGGTTTATTTCTTGCTCGTGCTACATGTCATAGAGGCTCCATGTCTTCTCAGACTCAGGCTCACAGAGCAGCCATCATCTGGAACACTGAGAGTTGCTATTGTGGAGGGACTGGGAGCATGGCAAGGCAGCCACTGACATTCAAATCTTCCACCTGAAGTGACGCACATCTCTTTGGCTCTCACTTTATTGACCAATGCAAATCTCATGGTCACATGGAACTAGGAAGACAGGAAAGAAAAAGGCTAACACGTGCCCCAGAAAAGAACTGAACAAATTTGGTCAATGTATGATCAAATTTATTCATATATTAACATATTCCTTAATTTTTATGATCCTTAAATTTCTCAAATAAAAAGTACTTAGTCATGGAAATTTTGAATGTGTTAATGGTTTCTGTCTGGTAATTTATTTAGATGACAACGACAATCATAAATGTGATAGGTTTTAGTTTGTGCTCAGATGTGCATTCTTTGTCAGGTTCAATATCATTATACTACCTTAATAAAAGAATTAAGAATGTTTTACCTAGTTTTTATGCTCCTATATAATTTAATCAGAATAAGAGTTTTATGTTCCTCTAAGTTTTAATAGAATTGACCTATGAAACCCTCCAGGTGTGGTGACTGTTTTGGAGGGAAAGGGGTTAGTGCTGTGATGGTTTTCTGTCTTTTTTCTGTTAATTGGTTCATTCAGATATTTTTCTTTCTATTCTGAGTTTTTATTCTGAGTTTTTAAAAATAATTTACATTTTCCTTAAAAATATCATTTTTTTAAATCCCAGGTCTTTGATTGTTTTGCATATATTTGAACAAAGAAGTGTCCTGGTATGCTTCTAATTTTCTCTACATCTGTAATCATCATCCAATTATCTTTTCTGATTGTACTTATTTTTCTATTTTCTTTTTTTTTTTTTTTTTAAAGTTTTTATTGGGGAATTGGAGGGGAACAGCGTTGGGGAATCGGGGAAGGGGAACAGACAAGTTGCTGTCTTTTTGTTCTTCAGTTTAGTTGCGGAGGATGTTGCTTCACTGTTGGTATCGTCATTGTGCTCTTCCCAGATGAGGCAGATCGGTCGCTGGCCTCTGGATGTCGCTCATCGCGGCTATTGGCAGCTCACGCTTGGCTGCCAGCCGCTCACGCTGGCTGCGGGCCACTCACTGTAGCCTATGGCAGCCCACCGCAGCAGGGGCTGCAGCCCACACCATCACCGGGGCTCGCACAGCCCAGCTCCAGGTGGAGCTGTTGTTAGCTGTAGAGGGCAGTGTCACTGGCCCTCATGTGGGATCCGAACCGGGGTCGCTGGCATCCCAAAACCAGCGCTTAACCAATGCGCCACTCGGCCGGCCTATTTTTCTATTTTCACTTTTTATTCTGCTTTAGATCAATCAGAAGTTTATTAATGTATTTCAAAGAATCAGCTCTTGGATGCATTTATTACTTTTTCATTTTTCTGTTTATTTACATATAATTTCTCACTTTATTTAAAGTAAATTTTTTATTGCGAGATTTATACACATGTAGAAAAGTGCATGTTATTCCATGATATGTGGCAAAGCAAAACACTAATAAACCAATAACCAAGTTGAAAGTACTTCATGCCCCTTCTCCCTCTCTGTCCTTCCCTCCTCCTCAAGGTAAGTACTATGGTGCTAACAACTACAATTTGTTTTATCTGGTTTTAAACTTTACATAGAGTCATCAAGTATGTATTCATTTGCATCTCTCTTCTTTCACTTACATTATGAGATTTTTTTTAAATTTCATTTTCTAAATTTGTACCTATTATATTAAAACACAGCTGATTTTAAGACCTCCAATAAAATGTTGCATCAAATGAACATTTTTATCTCCCCAATTTTGAAGGGTATGTATGATGTTAACATTTCACCACTAAGTATGAGCGATGTATGTTTTTTGTTTTTTTTTTTTTTAGAAATGCTTTATGAGATTAAATAAGTTTCTATTTTTAGTTTAAAAGCTTAAATTTTTTTTATTAAGTGTTTTCTCTTCAAGGGGTATAAGTAGCATTGGTTGGTTCTTCTATTTCTATCGATCCAGTAGAATTTGAGCTCCCTGTTCCTTCAATCTTAGTCTCTGATGGATTTGAGTTTCTGGTTCCCAGAGTAAAATTCTTTCACCAAGTGATACAATAAATGTTCTATTAAAATGGAAGTTGAGATGGCAGCTGGCTGCTTTGAGTGTTGAAATACTTTGTGAATCATCAGGAAGAGAGAAGTTACTATACTAGCTGAGATGAGTGATCCTGCACTATACACAATGGAGGCAGGGAGGAGAATGTCTAGAATGCAGGGGGAGCCTTTTAGGTGCCTCTTAGTACTTCTATGGCTGTGATAAAAGTTAATGGAAAACTGCATTAACTGCTAATTACCCAGACCTTTTAGGAATGAGTTTGCATCACCCCAGCAGGCAACCAATAATGACTAACTGAAGTGTTTACTAAGGGCACAGGGATATATGACTATGAATAAAATAGTGCTAAAAGGAAGTTAGAAACACCAGCAATAACTACATATCAGTTACAAAAGCAGACACTGTAGTAGTGATGAGTATATCATCTCAAATTTGAAATGAATGTATGTATTCTTTTTTCTTTAAATTTCAGTTCTTTTTCTTTGTTTTTCTCCCATCTTCCATTCCTTTGTCATCCAACAGAAGATGTGATAACAGTGATTAAACATATAGTCTAATATTTAGGTTACAGGATATCAAAGGAATTGTGTAATTCAGCCCAAAGAGGAATGACTAAGATGTTCATCCTGTGGGAAAAGGGTGAATATATTTTGGTTATACAGAGATAGATGAATCATTTTGAGTGGAAGCATGATTTTGCTATTATCTTTATTTAGAAGTTGAGTATGGCTGGAACTATATTTCCCAGAACCCCCTTTAAAAAAATAAATAGGCCCAGCCGAGTGGTGCATTGGTTAAGAGCTGGTTTGGGACGCCAGCGGCCCCAGTTCGGATCCCACATATGAGGGCCAGTGACACTGCCTTCTACAGCTAACAACAGCTCCACCTGGAGCTGGGCTGCGCAAACCCCGGTGATGGTGTGGGCTGCCATAGGCTACAGTGAGTGGCCGGCAGCCATCGTGAGCTGCTGATAGCCGTGGTGAGCGACCATCCAGAGGCCGGCGACTGATCTGCCTCATCCAGGAAGAGCGCAATGATGATACCAACATGGGCCAGTGAAGCAACGTCCTCCACAACTAGACTGAAGAACAAAAGGACAGCAACTTGTCTGTTCTCCTTGCCCGATTCCCCAACGGTGTTCCCCTCCCCCAATTCCCCAATAAAATCTTTAAAAAACAAAAATAAATAAAATAAATAAACTTTATTGGGGAACAGCATGTCCCATCAGCTCCAAGTCATCATTGTTTTCAACTTCGTTGTGGAGGGCGCAGCACACTGGCCCATGTGGGAATGGAGCCAGTGACCTTGGTGTTATGAGCCCACTCTCTAACCACCTGAGCCAACCGGCCACCCCCCAGAATCCCTTTTTCAGGTTTAGAATTAGAGCTAGTCAAAAGAGAAACTGCCTAAGATTTGGAAGGCAGAGACAAAGAATCTGTCATTACTTTCTGAAGATTTCCATGGTTCGGTGTAGTGAGAGAAAGATGCAGAGAGACAAGGCATATTCTCTTTCAAGCTCCCAACTTGCTTCAGGGCTTCCGGAGATTCTCTAGGAGCTTGTCTTTGATCATTCGGCTTCCCCTTTGGGGAACACCATCTTCCACAATTCTTCCACTTATTCCTAGGATCAATCCCTTATTCCATGATACTCACAGTGATTCTGCTTTCCCGATGGAACTTTCGCTATTCCATTCATATTCCTTTCTAACTCTTAACTTATTATTTCTGATTTCTCCAACATTTTCATTCATATTATTCATATATTCCTCATAGGTTATAGGTTGCATAGACAGGTCCCTCTGTGATTTTACTGTTTGTTAGAGGTTTAAAAGTGTTGCTATACACCCTCCCTCCCTTTTCTCTGGGTTGTATTCAATTAAGGGCAAACAAAAGCACCAGGCAGGAGTCAAAACAAATTTAGCTTAATACTGGAAAAACTGCACTGCAGAAATGGCAAGCCAGCCTCTCTTCTGTTCCAATTTAAATTTTCCCCTTCAGTCATCAGAGAGAAGGCCGTCAATCACCAGTTTGAGGAGGGTTGTCCAGTGTGCTTACCACAAGGGAGATGTAACTGAGGAGGGGAATATGCTTCAGTTAGGATGGACAGGTACAAGAGAAAGAGAGACAGACCTTCATTGTCCATGTTTTTAAACAGTAACCTGCCTCCAGAGTGATGTAGGCATGCATGTCAGGCTCTCCCAAGTTTCCCCAGGCAGGCAAGCTCTCCTCCCAGAAGGGACAAGTGACGATCTCCAAGGTACCAGAAGGGCACATTCTTGTGGTCCCTGCTAAGGGTGTAGGGGGAGGCCCTTCATTGGAAACTTGGGGCATGGGACTCAGGGTTCCACCTTAACACACTTCATTTGCCCTTCTGTCACTGCACCTGAAAGATCCTTCTTATAAATACTTACTTATGGCTGCCTAAACTGACATCTTCTGTTATAATTCTATAGACCAACTGACCCATCACCGATGACAACCCCTCCTTGCCTGAATGAGTTCTTTCTTAAAGAACTATACATTCTACAGTGTGGGAAAACAAAATTCTATATTTGCCTTCCCATCACCCCTTGTTGCTCAAGGTTATCCTGAGCCGTGGTTCTGGCCAGTGAACCACAGAAATCTGCTAAGTGCAGTGTTGTTCAGGCAAAGCGTCTGTTTTCTAAAAAAAAAAAAGGGATAGACATAGGTCTATCCCTCCCCACTTCCGTCTTTCACGTACAGTCTTTAATGCAATTTGTTGAGGCAACAAAAAAACAAAGGGAATGTAATCATGCATATAAAAACCTTCACTGGTTCAACTATTTTGAACCAGGAGGAAGGTCTTGGCTAGTGGATACTTATGTCACATTTGAATGCTTTCTGCCTGTCTGTCTTATAAAGCTATCTAATAATTCTGAATCATTAGTATTTTTCTTCAACACTCTTACCTTAGTTACAAAAAACAACAACATTCGGCACCTTTTTACTAGGCTCTCACATTGTTAGTACATTCACGAGTGGTTCTCAAATTTGAGTGTATATCAAAAATCACCTGGAGGGCTTGTAATCACCTGGAGGACTTGTTAAAACAAAAATTTCTGGGACCCAGGTGACCCATTCCCAGTTTC
Organism: Aselliscus stoliczkanus; assembly: GCA_033961575.1. Taxonomy (NCBI): domain Eukaryota; kingdom Metazoa; phylum Chordata; class Mammalia; order Chiroptera; family Hipposideridae; genus Aselliscus; species Aselliscus stoliczkanus. The sequence goes on from CM066729.1 coordinate 75,425,401, forward strand.
AGATTCAGTAGGTCTGTGATGGGTCTAAGAATCTGCATTTCTAACATATTCCTAGGGGAAGCTAATAGTGCTCATTTGGGTACCAGGCTTTGAAACATTCAGGTTTACAATATCAATGCTGTACTGTCTTCTTCCACACCTATTTTGAGAAAATAGACCCCAGCTGATGTGGAATGCGAGGAGCCATATTACGTTAAATTTTCATAATGTAGGAAAGTGACTCAACTGCCAGAAGCACATCATCAGAGTTCGCCTTTTCAAAAAGAAAATGGTGAACTTTTCTTCTCACCTTGGTTTAATGATTTCTTGTATCAATCTCTTTAAACTTTAAGAGCACTTTGTAAAGAAGCTAATTAATAATTGGTATTTCTGGCCTGGCCGAGTAGCGCGGTGGGTAAGCGCTGGCTTGGGAAGCCAGCAGCCTCGGTTCGGGCCCCACATACAAGGGCCAATGACACTGCCCTCAACAACAACAAAAAATAATAATAATAATAATAATTGGTATTTCTTACCACATGCCTTTTTTATAAAAATTAAGAGAGAAAATTAAACCAGTTTACAATTTCATATTAATTGAACAATTCACTTTTTTAAAAAATTTTTTGGAAGAGCAAATGATTTCAATTTAGTTTGGGATATCATTGGTTTGATAGAGCGTTTTATCAGGCATCCTTCTAAGGATAAACATATTGGAAAATAATGTATTATCAAATAGACTGGTCTAACCTTCTGTTTTGCAAGTTAAATGAATTAATATGGCTGACATGTTTTATCATCATATGCAATTGGATTTCCTGATGTGCACTTTGATGATCACTATCATTCAGCTTTCTGAAAGGACCTCAGCATCTTATTAGTATTCTGTTACTGAGCAGTGGGATCATTTGTGCAGCAACTGGAGAAGGATCATATATTTCACAGGACTCCTTGGATTAATAATAACAAATGCTCTGGTAGTGGCCTATGCATAGAAAGCAGGAATCTTTCAAAAAGCTCTTCAAATTTACAAGCTTGTTTTTTTCAGAGTAAGCTTTCTTTCTTTCTGTTTCTCTCTCTCTCTCTCTCTCTCTCTCTCTCTCTCTCTCTCTCGCCTTCTTTCAATGCTTGTAGTAAAGACCTACCTGGTTCTCTACCTGGTATCTCTCTTTACCACCAATCTAGGAATGCATGGTCTTTATCTGTACATTCAGCCTTACCCAACAATCAGAGGTCAGTCCTACCTTTGATCAAGCATCATTTAAAAATAAATGCTACCTGGGGAGTCAGGGTGGTGGTTTCACCTGGTCAGACTTGCTGATGATCCAGCTCTAATCGGATGTTCGTTTTCCACTACCTAGGCATTTGCCTTTTAATTAAATCTTACCTTACAACCAAGTTCTAATAAATGGATTCCTGACTTGCCACATGTGTTCTGGTTTCCTGTACAGAATCCCAATTCCTCCAGGATTGTGACCTGGCCTAGTCTCCAGGTCTTCCAAGAAATACGACCTGCCTCTCTCCCGTAGTCTGACACTCTTCCCTGTGCTGTGAGGATCCAGTGCTTCTGCCACCTGGATGACTGTCATAACCAGCATCCGTGCAGAACTTTACCTTTGGGGAGCCACCATCTTATCTTTTTATGCATTCTCTTCTTTGATCGTCAAATATGCTCAGGTGAGCATATTGATAATACTTCCATTTAATTTAATATCTTTATTTAATTACAGAGAATCTATTGTTCAGATGGGCTAAACTGCTCAGAGTCCCCGAACTAGTAAATAATCAACAATAATGAGAGATCAGGTCTTTTGTAAACAAATTCAGCACTTTTTTCCTTAGCCCTACCTATGTGCCAGGCTTCACTGAAATTCCAGCACTTACTTCTGCCTGAACTTCTTTCTCCTATTTGCTGTTGGGACTCCTGGCTAGGACTGTTAGCTCTCTAGATCAAACTTGGTCTTATCCATTTTGCCTATCCTCCTGCTCAGAACTCATGAGAAGAAAAAAAAGCTCTTGAAAATGTTTTCTTGTTTCACTGTATCTGAATTGAATTACAGTCACAAAAGATACATAATTTGAGACTAGGAAGAACAATTCACCCAAAACATAAATTTATCTCAAAAATAAGGTTCTGTTCTTTTTGACTGCTCCCCTATAATTACTTATTCTAAGGTGAGTGAGGAACTCCCCTATCAAACCTGTTATTTTTCAGTTTTCATCACTTTGCCTCTCTGGCATCCTGAATTCCTTCTCTGTGATGCAGTCCTTTTTGTTTCTTTGCCCATATCTCAAGTTCACATCCTTGGGGAAGGAGTGTGGAAGAGTGGGAAGAAGTGGGGCGGAAACTAGGAAACAGAGTACTAAGTACAAATCCTGGCATGAGTTTGTTAATTTAGGGAAATGACCTAATGTCTCTGGGCAGGTGAGCGGGGCACGGGGGTAGGGGCCAGAATGGCTGAGAGTACTGGCATCTGGATAGCACACTGGCATTACCTTGAAGTGGATCCAAACATCACACCTTCTTTTCAGTAAAAGGGGGATGACTGCTTCCCTTACATTCCTTCCAAATGAGACATACTTAACTGTTTTTGCAATTAAAATGCCCTACAATTGAAAGTATTAACATTATCACTTTCTTTTTGCATGTTATTTTACACTTAGAAATTTGATATTTAAGGAACTCAAGTAATTATCCCAAGAGTGCAAAATTAGGTAGAGTAGAAACTGGAACCAAATTGCCTGTATTCTTTTTCTTGCTCTTTACTCTATACACATTTATGATTATCTTGACCCTGGATTATAGTCACCCAGAGCCTGGCTCCACCCATCCTCTCCTTTATTTTGACCAACAATAGCTAAAGACCACTTCCACAGAAATACTTGTTATGCGTCTCTGTTCTCCTAGTCAGTGTGTTTAACTGTGTGTGGTATTTTGGGTAGGGGAAGTACCCAAAAGGATTAGAGGTGGAATAATAATTGGAGAAGGAAGACACTGGTTGCCCGATGCTCATTGGCGCCACTGCTGAGTACAATAGCCACAGGCCACATGTGGATACTGAGCACTTGACATGTGACTAGTCCAAATTGAGATGTGCTGTAAAGGTATAATACACACAAGATTAATGTGTGTATCTTTGTATGAAAAAATATATAAAATGTTTCATTAATAATTTTTAGATTGATTAGATATTTCAGATATATTGATTTAAATAACATAGTTATCTGTTTATTTAATTAATAAAATTAAGTTTTCCTGTTTCTCTTCACTTTTTCTAACGTGGCTACTAGAAAATTTAAAACTACACATGTAGCTTGCATTCTATTTCTGTTGGACAACACTACTCTTAGACATTGATTCACCATCTTCCGTTTCTCAGTTGCTTGTTTCCTTCTTGGTGTCTTTACTCATATAATTTCTTCTACTTAAACCCAAGCTTCTTCCTTCATAACTTGGTTTGTCACAAAATCTGACCCCACTCAATTAATCAACTTACACTTAAAACCAAGCACCATTATAATACTGGGTCTCACAAAATATGAATTATTCTGTTTCTTGTCTCTAAAAAGAAGCCCCACTGTTCATGAAATTTTGAAGATAATGCCTTTTTTTACATTGTTTTAAGTCATCCAGTATAGCTATGAGAGTTTATTAAAATGGACTTGAATGTTATCCTGTAGACTTATAAATTATCAGCCTAAGGCACAGCCCCACTAACCCTTCTCGTCAAATGGACACACTGCCATGTCAACTAGGAGCCCCTGGTAACAAAATGTAAATTTAAAAAAATAATAATTATTCTTTACCTCTTACCACTACTGTTCTTTTGGGCCAAAATCTCTTTTTCCAGTTCTATTATTGGTTACCTGATTCCTAAAATCTTTGCTCCTGGCCTTCCCATCAATTCCATCCTGAATCCCACCACCCACTCAGTCTTCCTAAAATACAACTGTTTTCATACCAAATTTTGCTGAAGTCTTCAATATCTCCAAATAGCCTAGAGTAATATTTCTCAAACTGTGCTTCATTGAACCACTTGATTTTGCTCATCTTCAGGTTAACATTTCTTCAACCAGAGCAGCAATTCCATGCTCTCCTTGTGTTCCATCCTTTTTTCTGGTTTCTTGAACACATGGAATACAGTTATAATAGTTGTCCTAATATTCTTATCTACTAATTCTATCATCCATGTCACTTGTAGGTCGGTTTTTTGTTTTTTGTTTTTGTTTTTTTTAATTTTTTTTAGCTGAGCCATCCTGCCACCTGTTGGTAGCTCAGAGGCTGCTCAGCTTGGGCTGGGAATCCAACCAGCAATGCTGTTGCTCAGAGCTCACACTCTTGAGTGAGCTCTTAACCAACTGAGCCACTTGGCCGGCCCTATTTCTAGGTCATTTTTGATTGATTGTTTTTCTTCTTGTTTTAAGCTATGTTTTCCTGCTTCTTTGAATTCCTGGTTATTTTTAGTTAGATGCCAGACATTGGCTTGTTGTGTGCTGGACCTATTTGTATTCCTATAAATAATTTTGAACTTTGTTCTGGAATGCAATTAAGTTACTTAAAAGCTCATTCTTTTCAGCGGTCCCGGTTTGGTCCCACATATAAGGGCAAGTGACACTGCCCTAAAAAAAAAAAAAAAAAAAAAAAAAAAGCTCATTCTTTTGATTCAGATTTTAAAGCTTTGTTAGGAGGAACAAGCTCAGTGTTTAGCCTAGGTCTAATTTTCTCCACTGTTGACGTAAAACCCTAGGGAGTACTCTTCCTGATTTCCCATCAAGTATGTATGAGGTTTTCCACTCTGGCTTGGGGAACTAGAAACTATTTCTGAGGAGCTCCAAGGATTTTTCCTCCAGTCCTTCTGGGTGGTGCTTTCCTCACACACATGCACTAGTTACTGCTCAGGTGAGGATTTGAGAGAGAAATCCCCGTAAACCTCCCGAGCTCCCCTTCTGAGCAGCTCTGTACTTTCCAGTATCCTCCCTACCTGGGCCATCTCAGACTCCCAACTCCTTCTTAACTCAAGGAGGTTGCTAGTCATGGTCTATAAACTCCCTGTGCCCCAGGCTGGAAATTCTCCAAGGTGAGTAATGGAGCTTACTTGGTTTGCTTCCAGTCTCAAGGATTATTGCCCTTCATTACATATTGACCGATGACTAGAAAACTATTACATTACATTTTCTGTGAATTTTTTGTTGTGGTGGTGGTTTTAGGTGAGAGGGGAAATCTACTCCCTGTTTCTTCATCTTGGTGAAAGCAGAATTTCAGTCAAGAGACTTACATTACAGTTTGTTTGAAAAATGTATTTGCCATCCTAAAGAATATTTTAAAAATCTAGAATACAAATCTAAGTCCTGAGCTGCACCCAAAACCCTCTACAATCTGTCCTCGGTATAAATTTCAAATGTATTGCCCTGTTGCAGGCAGAATGACTACAAAGAGCTTTTGTGTTTCCCCTCTCTTTATTTATAGGTTCCCATGCTGTCAACATAACATTGTCTTTCTGGCTACTGTCCGATATTTTTATATTTTTCCCAAAATCTTAGCACAAACACTGGGCAGTGAGTGGGCACTCAACATACATCTGTAATTTGTTTAATGGAACGCTGACAGTAGGAGCCTAGACTTTTATTCTTGCTAGTCTTAATCAGTAGCACCCAAATTACTATACGACAGAATAAAAATAGGCTATGATGTAATTTCTGAGTAACCATGATATGAAATTATAAATGTAGTCAGCCTACTTTTTAAAAAACAAGACAGATGGTAAAACACTCCGTGTGATTTATTTTGTGTGCCATGTGTCCAATCCAACAACACCAACCTCTCACTGCCCTTTCTTTTCTCAGGCACCACAGGTCATGGTGCTGAAATTTCCCACTATACCAGATTTCTTTTCTGTACCTGGTGGGACAGAGTATGTCCTTCTCTATTTTCAATGACACCAAACCTGCATGAATCCTAATTATTTCCTGAGAATAGTTATCTATGGGACCAACCCAGAGAGAAGAGCCAGAGCAGCTAAGAGCATGGCCTCTGGTGTCACACTGCCTGACTTTAAGCACTGGTTCTGCAGTGTATTAGCACAGTGACCTTGTGCAGCCATTTCTCCTCCCCAAACCTTAAGTCCTCACCTATAAACAAGAGACGGTGACAGTACCCAGTGCCGAGTCCTGTAGGAACTCAATAGAAGACTGATGCTTTTGAACTGAATTGAGATATAGCTCATCCTCCTAAATTGGGTCATTGTTTTTTAGGGACAAAATTCCTTACCATATAGTTCAAAACCCATGTCAGTGACTGAGTGCAGAAAGACAAAGATACAGCCACTGTCCCTGGTTTTCATGTGTCTGTGAGCTCAACCTGTTTCAGCAAGAAGACTATTATAAAAAATTTAAGATCCAACAAAATTCATTATTCTTTATGGTTGCCTATTAGTCTTGCCAGGATATGGCTGTTCTTAATTAGTGAGAAACCAAATAAATTCTACTCATATATGCCCTAATATAAGTATAGTTCTTTCATAATAATAATAAGCATTGTCGTCTGTTGAATAACTTCTCTTTTCCAGGTACTGTATAAGTATTATTTTATTTAAAATTAAAACCTTATGATGTAGGCATAACATGATGAGAAAACTAAGGTGTAGAAAGAATAAAGAACTTGCTCAGTGTCACCTGGTTAGGTAAGAACAGTCAGAGTTCACATTCAGGCAGCCTGACTTCAGAGCTCATCACTTAACCTCTGTGCTCTTCTGATAAGCCAAGATACAATTTTATTTACAGTGACATATTTGTCTGATCCAAAATTGGCTTGACTGGTGTAGATATTGAGAAGTTCTGTGACATGGTCAACACAAAATAGGCACTATAGACATGAATTCCAGAGATTACTTGGGGGTGGGATGAGTGATAATTTAAAAAATAATAATTAGGGTTGGCCGAGTGGCGTGGTGGTTAAGCGCTGGCTTGGGAAGCCAGCGGCCCTGGTTCGGGTCCTACATATGAGGGCCAGTGACAGGACAGTGCCCTTAAAAAATAAAAAAAAGTAATAATAATAATAATAATAATAACAATAATAATAATTAAAAACTATCTAGAATAACATAAATTGTCTCATAAAACATAGACTCTACACCTGAAAGTACTTTGCAATGAGAGGTGGTGAAGGATGCCAGGGGCAGGCACACTTAGGGAGGAAGCTTTGCTCCTGGAAAATGAAGTACTAGCGTGTGCCGGTGTCTGAGTCAGAGAAAGGGTAATTGAGGCTCCTCTTTAGGAGGCAGGCAGGTCTAAGGGGAATCCAGTAACCCCTAGTGGCTTAAGAAAACCTCGCCACCTTGGTTACTAACTGTAGGAATTCCTTTAGTCTATCTAGCACAGTAGTTCTCAAAGTGAGCTCCCCAGACCCAAAGCATGAATATCAACTAGGAGCTTGTTAGAAATGCAAATTCTAAGGCCCCATCCCCGACCTGTTGAATGAGACCTCTGGGGCTGGCACACAGCAATTTGTGTATTAACAAACCCTATAGATCGTTCTGATAGACACAACATTTTAAGAACCACTGCTAGCAGGATACTCTTTGAAATCCACCAGTAGAAATATTAGAGTATTAAAATTTGAAAATATAGTTGAAAGTTCTTGAAGATGAATTAGTGACAGATAAACGTAAATGAATTTTGACACACTGCACATGATCTGTTTTCAAATTCTTTTCGACTAAGTGCACCAGATCAGTCCACTCCTCACCTCTTTCCTCAGCCATGTGCATGACTATTGTTCATAAATCAAGGTTTTATGACCAGATGTCAGCTAGACCCTTTTACTGGTGCAAATATATGTGAGTGCAAATAATATGTGTTAATGTATGGATATTTAAAAATCTGTTCTAATTCTAAATAGATGTTAGCATATGTTAGAGGATGGAGAGAGGAAAAGAGAGGCTTAAATAAAAATCACTGGGAAACAAGCATTACTGTTATTGTTGTTCTATTTTTAATCATTGATAATGGGTCTCAGCACAGGGCTGAGAAGTTCTGCTCTAGAGTGTGGGCTCCTGGAGGGCAGGGACCTGCCTCGTTCATTGGCGTTCACCCCATGCCTGCCACAGAGCCTGATGCCCAGCTGCCCAATAAACAGACCAAGAGCTGAGCTGACTGGAAAAGGTCAGCAAGAATTAACCTCACAAGTGAGAGAATGGAGATGGGACAGGCTAGCTGAACAGGGAAAACACATTTCACACCTGACAGTTTTAACATCTTCTGTTTAGTGAGGACGAACAGGGGTGCCACATGGAAGCCTATGCCTCACAGCTGCAAAATCAGGGAGCCCTGATTTGCATGATTTATAATTTTAACCTGCTGGTTGGTGGCATGAATTGATTAATAAAGTGCTGCCTGGAGAGTCTGTTTATCAAAGCATCACTGCATAAGAGTCTAACTTTATTGGCCCATTTTATGCATTTGAGTTCCGTGTCAATCACGAGGCAGGAAGTCATCCTGCTGAATGACAGGCCCAGGCGTTTTCAGAAATAGTGGAATTGCAAATGAGCAGCTCAGCTATGATTTCTGTCTTCTTCCTTTCCCCTCCTCCTCCTCCCCCTCCTCCTCTTCCTCCTCCTCCTCCTCCTCCTTTTCTTCCTTCTTTTTATTACTATTAGACATGATCAAAGAATAAAATCAAAAGGCACATGTCTGCCTATCCTGTGTCCCTAATTCTAATTTCTGACCATTTCTTTAATAAGATAGATATTTTATTTCAAAACTAGAGATCTGATTTTCTCAGAAAGTTTGCATCATTTTTAATACATAGCAAGCACTGGTGAAATATATTTTGAAATTTATCTCTTAAGTTCAAAAGGCAGCCAGATAACAAACCCATATTATAAATCATGGCATCTGCTTTGCATCTATCTTTGCTTCTTACAGATAAAATTTATTACATTCTTTTGCAATGTGCAATCTTATTAAAAATAGGCTAGACATGACAGCATCTAAACAGAAGTTACTTCTTTGAATCTAGCCACTCATTAATAAACACCCAGCAGTATTAACTCTCAAGCTGAAAAATGTTATTTTCCCCTGTGGATTCTTACTTTGATCCTTTTACCAGGCTCACAAAGGAAGCTTCCAAATTTTTGAGAGCTTCTGGAATATAGTATGAGCAATTGATGAGCCTGATCTGTGGATGGGAAAATGAAATCTCTTCTTTATGCAGTGGTGCTGGCTCACTTCTGGTTGATAGTAATTTCCCAGATAACTAGGTATCATCTGCTCAAACATCTGCGCTCAACTAACTAGAGAAGAAAACGATGATCAGGGAGTAGCCATGTTGGAAAAGCAAGGTTAGGAATAGTAGTAATAAGCTCTGGAAAATTATTAGAAGTGAGTTCACTAATTCATTTATTCATTTGTTGTTTATTTATCTTTATATATATCTGTCTATATACTTTAATACAAAGTCTTCATAAAAGGTATATTTTCCCCAAAAATCATTAGTCTCAAAGTATCTCAGCTAATTCTTTTTTTTTAAAGATTTTTTTTTTTACATTAAATTTATTGGGGTGACATTGGTTAATAATATTATGTAGGTTTCAAGTGTAAAATTCTATAATATATCGTTCTTCTTTTGAAACTCTTTTGAGCTTTTCCCCTTCTTATGTATTGGAACCCCCAATTTTTAGCTGAGCACAAGACCACCTGAAATAAAGGCTATTTCATAGCCTCTGTTTGCTAGTGGCCAGCGAAATCTAAGCATCCTTTGTAACTAAGTATAATTAAATTCTTGTTAATGTGATGTAAATGGTGGACAATTTCTAGGGAAATTTTTAAAAAGCATGGTCCATCTATTGGGTTGTTGGAAAAGTCATGACACATTTTTGCAGTGAAAAACATAAAAAAAAATACCTCATGACTTTTCCAACAACCCAATATTTTCCTTCCTCTTCTCAATTGGAAATGGACAAAATGGCTGGATCTCTAACAGAATTTGGGTTTTCTTGTTGTTTTTTTTAACTTAAGTTTATTGGGGTGACAATGGTTAGTAAAGTTACATAGATTTCAGGTGTACAATTCTGTAATACATCATCTATATATCACATTGTGTGTTCACCACCCAGAGTCAGTTCTCCTTCCATCACCATATATTTGTTCCCCTTTACGTTCATCTACCACCTCCCTCCTCCCTTACCCTCTGGTAACCACTAAACTATTGTCTGTGTCTATGAGTTTTGTTGCTTCATTTGTTTATCTTGTTCTTTTGTTGTTGGAATAGTATTCTGCCATATAAGAAAAGATGAAATAGTGCCATTTACAACAACATAGATGGATCTTGCGATTATAATGCTAAGTGAAGTAATTCAAATAGAAAAAGTCGAGAGCATATGATTTCACTGATATGTGGGATATAAAACTGAAATCTAACAGAACTTTGAATCATGAGTTGACCTGGGAATGAGCAGAGGCATCCAATAAGCATCAAGAAAGAAAAACCCTACACCTTACAATGGGTAAACGTTCAAGCCCTGGATTAACTCCTTCCAGGTTTCATGACAGAAATAAACTTCTATCTTATCTAAGTTGTTATTTTGAAGTTGTCTGTTCCTAACTTGTTCACTTGCAAAGGGCGGTTGTGTTATTGTTGTTGTTCCCCTTGGTAACTAGCACTGGGACTACCAAGAAATACTGACTAAATATAACCATGTATAATCCCCCAAAGCTAGATAAAAAATTAGTAGTTATAAAAATATAACATAGATATATTTCACTATATTAAAATATGAGACAAATGTTACTGTAAACAAATTTAGGGAAAAAATGATATGGTAAATCTTAATTAATAATACTGATGACAGACAAAGGATTAGGGTATATATCCTAGTCCAAATTGTTTTTACTAATTTAGCTGTACATTTAGTTTTGTGTAATAGAGAAGTATAAGTATATTTCATGAATTCAAGCAATATATCGCTAGCCCAGAAACTGGGATTTTAAAATATTTGTGTGGAGAAATACTAGATGAGTATGTGTAAGTTTATGTATTGCCTATAGACTTGGATATTGCCAAGTTATATATCACCAGAAGTTATATGATTGAATATCTGGTTATCTGTTTAGTGAATGTCAGACTATTAGAATTTTGAGATATATAAGGACATTAAAATTATACTGAGAATAATTTAATTTTTCAGATTCAGACTGTACCTTAGTATATTTTAGTGTTTCAGTGTTATCATTATGAGCAATTATCATTTTGTACATCAGACATAAGTAAGGTTGTCTGTGGTATTCTTTGGATGTTGCTTTTCTAAAAACTAAAATCCTCATGTCAGCTTTAAAAAAAATTCAAATTACAAACTGAAAAGAAAAAGCAAATACCCCATAAAAAATAGGCAAAATAAACAACTCAGCAAGAATCAGTTCAAATGACTGATAAACATTTGAAAAGATGCTCAAATTTTTTAATAGGGAAATCAAAGTTACACTGAGATATGACTTTATACTTATTGGGTTGTCAAAAATTAGAAAGGATGAAAATGTCAATTACTTTCAGTAATGCATAAAAAAGAATACTTTTATACATAGCTGGTGAGATTGTTAAGTGTTACTGCCTTTTTGGAAAGCAATCTAGGAATATCTATTAAAATTTTAAATGCATTTTCTCTGACTTAACATGACTACTCTTGGGACACTCCCAAAGATATAAACCTATGAGTAATGACACATGTACAAGGATGCTAATTACATTTTTCATAATGGCAAAAAAAAATAGAAACTTCAATGGGGGAATTGCCAAATAAATTATGGTACATCTATACTATGGAATATCATACAGTCATTAAAATGATAAATTAGAGTGCTAGCAGTTGGTTTGGCAGGTGCAATGATGTATTATTCAGTGAGAAAAGCAAGACATGGAGACCTATATAGATTGATCCCACTTTGTTAAACAACCAGTAGCAATGTGTGATGCATTTGCATGTCTACATGAGCTCATAAGTATAGAGGAAAATATCAAAGGATGAGTTCTAAATTATTAACTTCATCATGTGTGGGGTGGGTGAACGCAAGAGGGATGATGTGAGTAGAAGGAAAAGAAAATGCAAGGTCTGATATGGGTTACACAAAAGGACAAAGGAAACCCCCAAAAAAAGTTTTGTAAATGTTTGACTTATTTATAGGTTAAATTAATTATATACATATGTATGTATATACATATAGTTTTATAATATATGTCATATATCCAATTCTGATCCTAATTTACACCCAGAAATACTGGGCATATTATTTTAAGATAATTTTTATTACACAAAAAAATGTTTTGTGCATGTTTCTTATAGGAAGATTAGAAAATATAGAGATGCAAAATAATTTTTAAAAGAATCTATAACCCTATTACCCAGAGATAGCCACTTTGGGACTATTTATAACAATATATTTTTAAATATACTCAGATACTGTTTTATAATTCATCTCATTTAAATACCATAATAACTTCTGTAATAATTAATGCTTTTTCTCATAAATATATAATCCTATTTTCTAACAAACATCACATTATATCCACACATCAAGTCTTTTCCCAAATGTGCTCATCCTCAATTCACAAAGTTAGAATTGGGAAAAGAAGAAGATGGGCATGCTGAAACTGAGAGTATTTGAAAGTTTCTTCCTGGGCTGGTTGAGTGGCTCAGTTGATTAAGAGCTTGCTGAAGAGTGCAAGCTGAGCTCTGAGCAACAGCAGTTCGATGCCCAGCCCAAGCTGAGCTGCTGCTGAGCTGCCAACAGGTGGTAGGATGGCTCAGCTGAAAAAAAAAAAAAATTTCTTCCTTGTAAATCTGCAGCAAATCCATATGGAAGACTCTCCTTCCCTCCATCCTCTAACATATCCTACATCTTTCATGATATTGACTCTTCTATCTAGGTTAGAACAGAAAAGAATAACTTGTTATAAATTGTGTTTCAAAGCAACATCATGTGAATTGTTTGGCTCTCAAATGGATTAATAACAACTGTGTAGTCATTGCTGTAATACATTTCATCTTCAGTGATTATTATTGTGAGGCTTAAGATGTAACTTTTGGTTCTGTGTATAAGAGTTGATGAACTACATCTTAAGCAGAACAATTTATGGTCATCAATGCAGAGCACATCTTCAAAGGAGTTTCTATGTTGGTCATAGTTACTTTAATTTTATTGTCTAGCCAGTTATCTATGGGATTTGATCATTGAATACAGCAGCTGTTGACAGAGTTTAGCTCTTACCTGCTTTATTTTTCTTAAGACATAGCTTACTTTACACTAAAGCCCATGTTTTGATCCCCATTCTCTCTATCCAACCCAGAGAACAGATAACCTTGCCTCATAGTACAGCAAGTCCTCAAATAACGTCCTTTCATTCAGTGATCATTTTGCTATAACATTGATGATGTGCCATAGGAACTTAACTATTGGTTATATCAATTAGCCTATGGTAAAATTGGTTTTGCTAAAAGTCACAGAATCTATCCATGACGTTAAGTGAGGAATCACTATACTGGCATTACGAAAAGATATCATAGAGCCAAATTTGAATCTCCAAGGCTGCTACACCTATCTACTCTGTAGCTTTGTCAACTAAGCCACATCAGCAATTCCCCAATCCTGCTGTGTCTTGTGTTTTGTTCTGTTTTTTCTTTTGTTTTGTTTTGTTTTGTTAATAGACAGAGCCTCTCCTGACCAGTCAAAATGGAAAGAAGTTTATTACTTTTAACAGCAGTCTCTTATTATTCCAAATTAGACCCCTCTGAAAACCCAATCTGATTAGTTTCCTCTGCATCTGGACAGCTTGAATCCTCAGAGCCCCTTGAAATGCAAAATTAAACAATTTTGTCTGTTTTATCTGGGTTGATTCTTTTTTAAAAGTTCAAACACAAAAGTACATTCTTTTGCTCAACCCCTAAGCACACATGAAAAATGGCCTCCAGTCTCCCAAAGGCCAAACAGACAGCTTTAGCGTCTATTTCCAACGAACTGAAAGCCAGCCAGGGTGATATTTCTCTTGCTTCATCTCATGTTGCCTAGGATTCTGTAAGGTTACTGCTGACTGTCAGTTTACCCATTCTGATTAAGCTGCATTCCTGTAAGAGGCAACAAGTTTCATCTCAATTAGGCTGCCATACTGGCTCATTTTAACATAACCGATTAGTTATAATTATGCAGTACTCTCTTCAGCACTCATTACTAGCCCATTTCTGCCCACAACACTTCTGTAACAGGCTTCAGCATAGGTATATCTCTACTCTCTTCTCTTTCTCCCCAATGGGAAGTGGTGAATTAATTGGTTTGAGGGAAGAGTTATGCAGAACTGGTCCATCAGTACTGAAAACTAATTGCATGAGCTGTTTTCTACAACCCAAAAGAATTCAACTCTTTTATATCACTTCCCAAGCTACTTTAAACACAGTTCAGAGTCCTTTTCTTCAGGAGACATTTTCAGGTTTTGCAAAAGGCTCTCAAGTCCCGGAAAAGTGATTCAAAGGCAAGGGCTTTGACTGAATGTTTCCCCTTTCATAGTAGTTGGTTAGCTGTTTGCTTCACCTAGGCTGCAATGAAAGACAATTTCCTGGCTGTTGGAAGAAACAAATAGTAATGAATTTCCTTGGATAGAAAGGAAACTTTTTACAGTTACACTTGTGGGGGAAGTGTGGGGGAAGTGTTAAAGAATGTTAGAATTATGAGAATAAGTGTACATTACAATGGCTAACAAAAATAGATTTTGAGGCCCAGCATTCCAAGCTCAAATCTTGTCTCCAAAAATTTCCAGCTTATCCTCTCTGCCTCTGTTTCCTCATTTGTAAAATGGGAATAATAAAAGTCTTATCTTATGAGGTTGTTATGAGGCTTAAATGAACTCATGTATACAAAATGCTTAGAACACTGCTCAGAGCATAGTAAACCCTTAATTTGTGTTCTTTCTTAGTATTCCTAGAATGGCCTAAATAAATAGTAGATAATTATTATTAAGTATTTTCTTGGCAATGTGGAAAATGTTGGGACCCTTAACATAATTATTCAAAATCACTGGAAGAGATAGCTCTAGATAGCACAAGACTCCAAAATTGATGCCACCAGAGGTAGTGTTGCTGCTGTTTTTATTAATATTGTCTCATCCTATTATGCAACAAGCATTTAGAGAATGAGTAAAATTACTCTGTGGATTTGGGTTATAGAGATGGAATAATTTTCTGGCATCTCACATCCTTGCCTCAGAGACATTTTGGGTGCCTAATCCAGATCCATGGGTTCAGTTTCTCAAAATACAGTAGACAAATTTAGAAACAATGGCAAAATTGACTGAGACTGTCACCATTGACCTTGACAAAAGTGTATAAAGACTTGACTCAACACTGGCCTGCTCATTTCTATTGCTCTTTCCAAGGCAGGGTTTTTTCTCTCTCCCTTTTAAATCAATTTGTTACAAGACAGGTACAAAAGACAATTTGCTAGTTTTACTAATTTTTTCCTTTGGGGGTTATCCATTATATGAGATGAAATATTAAAAACAAAAAACAACAAACACAATGTATTTGTACAATGAAATCATTCTGAGGTACTAACTTTAACAATGTATTTTATTTTATAATCTCTTAGAGAATGTATGTCCATTATTGCATTGTACTGAAAACGATTTGTTGACAAGTCTTGTTTCCTACTAGACTTAAATCTTGAGAGTAGAAGCCATGTATTAATTATTCTGGTATCCTAATACTTTGCCAATTCTTGACACTTACTGGTTGTTCAAAAAGTATCTGTTGAAATTAATTGAATTAGAATACAAATACTCCAGTTTTATTTTAGATAAGTATACCTTTGAATATCTATCACGAGAAAATGTTGATTATAATTATTAGTTAAAACTCATATAATTATCCTGGGTTAAGGTCATGTCATTCAAAAACACAAAAATGATACAAGAATAATACAAATAATACCTTGTCTTTATATTATACATCACATTTTAGAATCATTAAATATGTCTAATGAATATCATTTGTGCTGAATAATAGCACCAGCAATTCTAAACTAGGTGTTAAGCTGTGATACATATCATGGGTCACTGACCCTAAGGCATATTTTACTAGATTATCACAATGTTCCACTCCATCTAATGTTTACTCTCTGTGCTGTTAACTTGTATGTTAGGGACAGCAGATTTGTCTTCAACTCTGAAGCACAAAGATCCAACTCTTAATTTTCTTCAGTTCTCTTTATAGATCTACCATCATTATTTTTTTTCTATATTCTGCTCAAAACTGTCCGTACTTTCATCCTGGCTCCACTGTCATTGGCTGGTGAACTTGAGCGAATCACTTATTTTCCTGGTCTTTTTCATGCTCGCCTCTAAATTATGGAACACTGAGATAGCTGATTTAAAGAACTTTCAGTTCTTAAATTCCATGGATTCAAAAATCTTGAGATAATACATTTCAGATTTCTTGAAGAGTACTTACTGAAAGATAAACTACTTATTTAAACTTTTCCGTGCAAGTTCAGTTTTCTTACTATAATCAACCAGTTGATTTTTGTTCTCATCATACTCCTTTTTTTTTTTTTTTTATTGGGGAATTGGCAGAGGGGAACAGCGTTGGGGAATCGGGGAAGGGGAACAGACAAGTTGCTGTCTTTTTGTTCTTCAGTTTAGTTGCGGAGGATGTTGCTTCACTGTTGGTATTGTCATTGCGCTCTTCCCGGATGAGGCAGATCGGTCGCTGGCCTCTGGATGTCGCTCACCGCGGCTATTGGCAGCTCATGCTTGGCTGCCAGCCACTCACGCTGGCTGTGGGCCACTCACTGTAGCCTATGGCAGCCCACTGCAGCAGGGGCTGCAGCCCACACCATCACCGGGGCTCACACAGCCCAGCTCCAGGTGGAGTTGTTGTTAGCTGTAGAGGGCAGTGTCACTGGCCCTCATGTGGGATCCGAACCGGGGCCGCTGGCATCCCAAAACCAGCGCTTAACCAATGCGCCACTCAGCAGGCCTCATCATACTCCTTTTGAACCATAGACCTAGATTTTCATTTCTTATCCAATGTAGAGAATGAGGTGGTGATGCTTTCTTAACCAAGGATATGTTATCTGTAAGGACATGTTGCATCTTGGTTAGAAGCTTTTCTAATGAACAACCTGATCCCTCTTGAGCTGGCACTGAGCCAGGAGGCTGAGGATCACCCAGAGGAGCATGGACTCAGGAGGCAGATGGGTGGGTCAAATTTGACAGTTCATTCCCTACTCTGTGCAAAGGCCTGGAGTCTGTTCTGAATGTCGAAGACCTAGTCCCTGCCCTAGGATTGCTTATGCTTAGTTAGGAAAAGCAACAATTAAATAATAATAATATAGAATGAAGATTACCATGATACAAGTAGTTAAAGGGATCTAAGAATGCATCTAAGAGAGACACCATCTAGAAAACACCTTATTACAGAAATATTGCTGGAGACCCAAAAGACGATTAGGAACTAGCCAGGGAGAGGGACAGGGCTGAGTATTCCAGGCAGAGGTCACATTATTTGTGAACACCCAGGGAGCAGAGTGCTCTTTGCACCTACTAGGAGTGTACCAGCCAGGTTATGCCTGGGGATGAGAGAATAAGGGCAACAGTAGGGACATCAGGTAGGCCAGAGGGTGAAGAGCTCTGTAGGCTCTGGTAACATTTTGGACTTAATCTTAGGTAAAATGTGAAAGGTTTTAATTAAGATGGTAATATGATGTGTTCCTGTATATGCAGCCTCACTCTGGGTAGGCTGTTGTCAAGAAACCAATTAAGGGAGCAAAGCAATAAGCCAGGAGAGACTTGGTGACATCCTTGAACAGGGTTCTGGCAGTGGAATGGAAAGATGTGGATAGTTCTGAGAGATATTTTGATAAAGAGTCAGCAGAGCTTGGCACATGATTGGCTATGAAGGTGCAGGGAGAAATAGGAATCAAGGATGACTTTCTTGTATCTGATTCCAAGTCTCAGTGTCTTTATACAGTGTGGGTTACTATATATGTTCCTCATGGAGCTGCTGGATGTTTAAAAGAGTTATTATACGTAAAGCACTTAACCCAGTGCCTGGTGTACAATAAATCCTCAGGAATGGCAGCTATTATTTGCTCTTATAAAATA
The DNA here is from genome assembly GCA_033961575.1 of Aselliscus stoliczkanus. Taxonomy (NCBI): domain Eukaryota; kingdom Metazoa; phylum Chordata; class Mammalia; order Chiroptera; family Hipposideridae; genus Aselliscus; species Aselliscus stoliczkanus. The sequence goes on from CM066729.1 coordinate 75,443,516, forward strand.
GTGTTGGTACTGACTCTACAGGTATCACTTCAAAGATTCCTGCCTTTGAGTTGAAAATGGCTATTTAAAAAAAATACAATTATACATGAGCAGGTCATGTCTCCACGACCTGTGTCATCCTGTACACGGCTCTATCCCAGCATGTCCCATATCAATTATAAGAGTTGATACACATCCCTACAGCCCAGCCCCCATTACAGCGGGAACTTCTTGGGGTCTTATTGCTTTTTTAACCCACAGAGCCTAAGAGGGTATACTCAAAAGTGAATGCATGACAGAATTTATTTAGAAGTTTTCCTCTGGGTAAATAGCAAGCAGCTGAATGCGGAGAACTAGAGTTTTGATCACAGACTGGAAGACAGGAAGGAATAGGACAGATAGTCCTGGACAGGATAGAAAGGCCAGTGGAAACTAGGAGAGGAACCAGTGGAAGGAGGTCGTTGAAGAGAAATGTCACTGACACCCACTATTGATGGATGGGCCATCAATGAGTTATGAACATGAAGGGAAAGAGAAAAAACAGGACAGTGTCTCAGAACTCGGGTGTAGATTAGAGACTGAGAGTACCATTAGGGAGTGTCTTTAGGAGATCATTTGAAGAACGGTTTCTGTGGAGTGATGGGAGGAAAAGCCAAATCACAGTGGGCTGGGGAGAGACCTGGAGGACAGGGTGCAGATTCCAGGAGTGTGAACTGGGTTGCCTCCAGAACTGTAATCATCATCAAATCACCATTTGAAGTGAGTGCTTCAAATAATCAATAATTTGTGCAACATGCTTGATTTGCAGTTCAGTTCAATTAGACATTTTCAACATTTCTTTTGTAAGGAGATAACCTGCTTAAAGGTCCTGCTTTTCCAGAAAGCTAAAGTGCATATAAATGAATAAAATGCAGCTAATGTAGCTGGTTAAGGGGTGGTAGATTTATGCATAAAGACTAATCTATTAGCAATTTTCTACTCATTAGACCTTGCTGAGTTGAGGCACGTAACAGATTATCCCAGCAGCGTAAATATTAGGAGACATCGCCCTTATTTGTCTGCCCAATGGCACCCCTAATTAAGACTATCTTGTAGTATTTCCCCAGATTAGTGGTGTTCACTGGGCCTTGTAACTAGATGTATTTCACTTACTGCCTTGAGACACATGTTCTAGCATGTTGAGAATCATTTAAGTGCTTGATAATTCTCCCCTTTGTTGACATCTGGATAAATCCATTCTTGTTTTTGGGCATCCTTTGTCTCCAATTTTAATAATGGAAGAGGTTTTGTCAAGAGATTCTTAGTGTTTGTTTACTCAGAGGAATATTAATATTTCCTCTTATTACTTGCATCATGGTTTCCCAGCAGTGGAAGCATTTGAAAGTAAACACGCATAATAACCCAACTTGATGAAGAACTCAAGTGAATCTAATCAATTATGATAAAACCAACTTGAAAAACTGTTGGGGTTGCTAAGATGAAAATCATTTAACTCTTTTGACAATTTACTTAATAGGCCTTGGTTGAGTTTCTGCTTATAGTTAAAGCACTACAATGCCAAGGTGGTATGGATTTCAAAGAAGGCAGTCTCAGTGTCCCCTCCCTCTAGAAATTCATTTTCTGGCTCTGAAAGAAAGAGATAAGATTGACTAATGATAGATTCACTGTGACCAGCAGTGAGAGGACTAGAGTCAATGTGACCTGCCAGGATAGAACCACCTAAATAAACGATACTGTCATCTAACCTCTACTTACCCAATTACAGCTGTCAATTTGCAAATTTCCCTCCCAAAGGTACTGCCCTCTATCATGGTTTTGCAACTTTCAGATTCATTAAGCCATGTAGAGAGCAAAGCTACCCTACTGCATATTTAGCACAGCGTTCAAAGACTGAACAATTGCTTGTTGTATAATAATAAGAGTCGTTAACATTGATTGAAATTTTGCTATGCACCAGACACTGTGCTGACTTTTATTTACATATAATCTTCACATTACCCTAGCAGAGAAAATAAGAACTGGTATTAGGACAAAGATTGGAACATAGTGTCTTTGCTAAGGATATTTTGATGGCAAAAACAGAAATTCACTTACGATAATTAAAAGTTGAGGGGAAAATGGGAATTTACTGAAGGGTTATTGAAAGATCTTATGGAAACCAAAAGCAGAACTTGAATCTAGGTCTCAAGCGGTACTATAACCAGAAAAGTTTTGAAATATAAGTAAGCAATCTCTTTCTCTCTTTTCCTTATTGATGCTTCCCCTCATTCTTGTGACTCCCCCTCTATTGATGCTTCTACCTATTACCATGCATTGGCACCATGTGACCACATCACAATGCCAACCTCAACCTCCAAATTTGCATCACTCCATGAAAACAGAAAGCCCAGATTGAGAATGGTACCTAAGTCCCAAATCTATATTCCAGGGAAAGACACCTTAATTGTGCCTGATTGGATCAGGCCCTCACACCTGATGGGCCAGGACACCAGTGTCACCTTACAAACATGACAACGTCTAATTCATGCCTGTGGAGAATGCCAGGTACTTCTCAGAAAAGTATATGGGCTTAGTGGGCACTCCAAACTGTGTTTGCTAAAAGTGGACAAGGACCTGATAATTAGAGAATCAATAGAACTTGGTGATCAATTGAATGTGGGCATGAGGGAGAAGGAGAAATTGGAGATGACTCCAAGGGTTCTATGTTGGGAGTTGTCAAGAGTCAAATATGGGAACCCTTTCACTGAAGTGACAAGCAAAGAATGGTAAGGGAGTGAAGGAGCCTGTGAAAGAACAATGTGAGGAAAAAGGCCTCTGTGTCAAGAAAAACATAACCCTGTCTAAGGTTTTAGCTGAGTGGTGAGCGATTTCCTGGCTTCCTTAGTTTTTTTTTTTTTTTTTTTTTTTTTTTTTTGATGGCAGTGTCACTGGCCCTCATATGTGGGACCCGAACTGGGGCCGCTGGCTTCCCAAGCCAGCGCTTAACCACCGCACCACTCGGCCGGCTCTGGCTTCCTTAGTTTTTCCTGAGCCCCGTCAATCTGATATCTGCCACATAACCAGCTCCACCCCTTCCCAGGGTACGAAGATTTTTCTCCACAAATTCGCCATATTTCAAGACAGAAAGAATTCCCTTTCTCCACCACACCCAACCCAGTCCATATCTATTACGCTATTACCCATTGTTGTATCCCTTAGCCTAGTATAGGCAATTCAAGATAGGCAATAAATATATATTTAATAAGAGAATAAGTGGACCATTTTCAAAAGGCTATTTCCAACATGCCTGGGAGAGAAAGAACCACAAAAATACAATCAACATAAAAATAGCTAATTTTCAAGCTAGATATTTTATTCTTAAAATAACTCAATGCTCTAGACTTAAAAATAAGGTGACCAACTTGTTCCAGCCTGCCTGGGACTTCCTTCAGTCCCCAATCCTGGGGAATGCTTCAATCCTCAGCCACCCAGGCTGATGTCCCTTCTCACATGGCAGGCGTTCATCTGTTTCCTTTCAATGGCAGCTAGATTTGTACCAACATGATCTTTTCCAGGCTAAGATGAAAAGGTCACATCTCAACTCTCTCTTCCACCTTAGGCCTTTCCATCCCTTGTCTTTACCTTGTTAACTAGGTAACTAAGATACATTTGCTTCTGGAAATTGCATCATAACCATGCAAATGGAAGAGTGGTGGTTTGTATATTTATTTACCCAGTCCCTGAAAAAGTGAATGCTAGAAGAGAACAAGGGAAGGTATTTGGCTGTACTACAAACTGAGTGACAACACACATGTGTACTTAAGGCCTTTCCTTGAGTTCAACTTTTTGATAACTAATGCTGTCTCAGTACCCTGTGGATAATGGACACAGGGAAGTTTAATGTTGTAGTTAACACAAAGGTCTATCTTTATCGCTAATGTATGAATTGTCATTCCAAGTCATCAATTCTCTTTTGAATGGGGTGTCCACATGTCCATATTTGTTTGGGAGCAGTATCAGATTATGTCTGTTGCCCAGGTTTCATTGTTAATAGCACCCCCTTTTCACCCCCAAAAGTGTCTAGGTATGAAAGAAATTGTCCAGGTTTGGATAATAAATAACATGGTCACCACACTTACCAGCATAGGTACGGGACTCCCAGAACCTAATCATCCCAGTACAAGTTGACAAATCAAGCTCCTGAATGCTCAAAGGGAGCACTGGGCCCAGATGTGAGGTATTCACAGCTATGTGCAATCAGCCCTCATCCTTATTCCTTCCTCTCCTTTCCCAGCATTCCAGCCCTGCTCTCTTCTTTTTTCTGCCTTTTCAATATATTTACTAGCAGATGCAAGTTTACAATATGTCCCAGAATCTTTTGACAAAAAGATGCCCAAATACCAGTCTCAAATTTAATTTCCTCTCAATATATAGATTAATTTATCCTTCTAAAAGAACTACTTTTAGGCCTGTATTCATGTATGTTTTTCTATTCTGAGTACAATATGCCTCCTGCTTATTTTGCTGGCAAGGTTAGTTTGTTTGCTTCTTTTGGGAGTTTGGGCTCTTTCGCTTTCTATTTTAAAGTGTTGATATGACTGTGCTGTAACAAGTGTGTTATTCTATAAAGTTCTAAAGCCATGTGTGCAACTTGAACCTAAAGGGAAACAGAGGATGGAAGGGGCATTGGGTTAATGGATACAGGAGGAGGCCAAGGAGGACGGAAGATTCTGATCCTTCCTTTGCTCAGGTGGGTCATTCTCTGGGACTTTGTTACCTCCCCAGACAGTTTCCAGGCCTTCTGTGCTCCTGGCACATGCAGTAGCTCCTGTCTAGCACTGCTTTTCACACATATCGTTTCCTGTATACCTTTAAATATGCTAAGTGGTCCAGACTAACAAAGAGATTTACACAGCTGTGTGCTCTATTTTAATGTGATCTTTTATCCTTGAATGTTATAACAAGAACTACTTTTAAAAATCTGTTAACTATGAAAACACATTTGCATGCCACACATTGTAATAGACCGGAATGGTATGAAGTGAGATGTAACTGTCTCCTTCTCCTACCCACATCGTGTTCCCACTCCCTAGGTCCCCATTTTTTAGGGGTTCGTCCAAGAAATTTGTATATACACATATTTATGAATATCTTCGATATCCAAAATCGACTTCCTGAGCCCTTCTGTCTACTGAATGCATGCCACCAGGAAGCTACACGTAGTGAGAGGAGGAGGATATAGTTCAATTCTCCCACAGATACAGACTCACAGCTTGCCTCCCTGACTACAGCTTCTCCCTGCTCCAATCCACCTTAAATTAGCTGCCAGACCCATTCTCCTAAAATACTGCTTTCCTCAGGTCCCTGCCCAGAGTCGACAGTGTTTCCTGTAGTCTGTTTCTAAATTTCTCTGCCTAACTTCAGAGCTTTCCTTTCTGTTGTTCCATTCTATCTATTCAAGTATTTATTATTATTATTATTATTATTATTATTAGTTAATTATTCCTAAATCAGAATGCTTACCTGCAGAAAGGTCCATTTTATCTTTTTCTCCAGGGAAATGCTACCCTCAGTGCCATATCTGGGCTTTTGCTCATATGCTTCTCCTGAGTACCTTTTCTTTCCCTGTCTATCTCAGGAAATGTCCTTACAGATTATGACTAATCTTTGCATTGTGTAGGTAAGGAAACTGAACATAGAGAGGTTAAGTGATTTCCTACAAGTCACATGCCTATTTCTGGCAGAGATAAAACTAACTCTTAGAGGACAACCAAGATGGTGTAGCAGGTAAACTCTGTGTTTATCTTCTCTCACAACCACATCAAAATTACAACTATTGAGAATCACCTGAAATCAAGCTGAACTGAAATCTTTCAACTAAGGATGTGCAGAAGAAGCCACCTTCAGATCGGTAAGAAGGTCAGAGACGCGGAACACACTGGTCCCATACCCGCATGACACCATTACAGATCGGGAGGGCTCTTTTGGCTGTGGGTCCCCCTCCATCCCCTAGACGAGTGAGAGATCCCAGCCCCACCCCAGCCCTGGGTTCCAATGCCAGGGAGAGAAGTGCCCATCATTTCTGGTTGTGAAAACCAGTGGAGATTGTGACTAAGTGAGACTGAGTGTGGCTGCACTCCCAGGTGCTCCTCTTAAAGGGACTCAGTGTGGAGATTTACCCACCAATGGAATCACTGGCTCTGAGCTCCAGCACTGGGGCAGCAGCTGGAAAGGTGGCAAGAATATATGCTGGGGAACTGAGTTGTCTGGCTTGGAACAGGGGCTGGAGGGGCAGCTTTCTCCTGGAGGGAGGAGATGGTTGAGGCCATTGTTTCTTGCTGAGCCCTCCTCTTTCCCAGCATGCAAACACAAGTGGCCACCATTCCTGAGCCTCCACCTTTCATTCGCCCTGCTTTGATGATTAGAAACCTGGCCCTGCCCAACTTCAAGGCACACCCAGGCTGCTCTCAGTGGCTTTTTTGTGCAGAGTGCCTGCCTTGGCTCAAGCTGCACTTTCCTAGGGACTCTCAAAGCTTTGCGAAACCCAGACAAGCAGCATCTGGCTTGGGCATGTTCTGTACCTCTGGCTGAGCAGCCCTAACCCGGCACTAGCGGCAGCCAGCCTTGGTTTATGGCTTGGCTTCTCATGGTTCTTCCAAGCACAGCAAGGGTGGCAGACCTCAGCAGATTTCTTTCTGGCTCCTGCTGGGTGGCCCTGGCTGGAGCACAGGCTGTGGCTGAAGTAGACCTACAGCAGAACCTCCATGGTAGTCCTGGGGCGGCGCCCCAGTGGCCAGGTTCCAAATGAGCTGGAGCATCACCCAACCATCTCCAAGAACAACCCAAGGGCAGATTGGGCAGATACCAGAGCACTGGTGAGGAAGATTATGCTCCATAGGGTCAGCCCCTACACAACAACTCTTCCGCTATAGTCAAGGCCAGTCCTCACAACCAGTGAGCCCAAGGGTCAGTCCTTCTCATTGATGTGCAATTATCAACCAAGGCTCAGCTACAAAAGGAGGGCACACACAACTCACACAAGGGACACACCTGAAGCGTGTGGCTCAGGTGACAAGAAAGACTGTGCCACTGAACTCTACAGCATGCCTATTACATAAGGCCACTCTACTAAGACTGGAAGACATAGCAGCCCTACCTAATACACAGAAACAAACACAGGAAAGCAGCCAAAATGGGGAGACAAAGAAACATGTTCCAAATAAAAGAACAGAACAAAGCTCCAGAAAAAGAACTAAGTGAAACGGAGATAAGCAATCTATCAGATGCTGAGTTCCAAACACTGATTATAATAATACTCAATAATTTCATAAAAATGGAGATGGAAATCATAAAAAAAGAACCAGTCAGAAATAAAGGATACAATAATGGAAATGGAATCAATAATAGATTAGATGAAGCCAAGGGTCCAACCAATGATATAGAAGATAAGGTAGCAGAAAACACCCAACCAGAACAGAAAAAAGCAAAAAGAATCCAAAAAATTGAGGATACTCTAAGGGGCCTCCAGTACAATATCAAGCATACCAACATTCACATTATAGGGGTACCAGAAGGAGAAAAGAGAAAGTAAGGAATTGAAAACCTATTTGAAGAAATAATGATAGAAACCTTTCCTAATCTGATGAGGGAAATGGACATACAAGTCCAGGAAGCACAGAGAGTCCCAAGCAAGATGAACCCAAAGAGGCCAACACCAAGACACATCATAATTAAAATGCCAAAGGTTAAATACAAAGAAAGAATCTTAAAATCAGGAAGCAAAAAGCAGTTAGTTTTTTGGGAGCCCCCATAAAACTGTCAGCTGATTTCTCAACAGGAACTTTGCAGGCAAGAAGGGAGTGGCAGGAAATATTCCAAGTGATGAAAAACAACTACATACAACTAAGATTGCTCTACCCAGCAAGGCTGTCATTTAGAATTGAAGGATAGATAGTTAAGGAACTTCCCAGACAAGAAAAAGCTGAAGGAGTTCATCACCACCAAACCAGTGTTACAAGGACTCTTAAAGGGACTTCTTTAAGATGGGAGGGAGGGGCCGGCCAAGTGGCGCATTGGTTAAGCGCTGTGCGAGCCCCGGTGATGACCTTTAAAAAAAAAAAAAAAAAAAAAAAAAAAAAAAAAAAGATGGGAGGGAGGTTAAGGACAAATGAAAGAGGAAGGGATTAAGAACAAATTGGTTGTTATATAGTAGTCATGGGATATAGGTTACAGCATAAGGAATGTAGTCAACAATATTGTAATAACTAGATATGGTGCTAGGTAGGTACTAGATATATTAGGGTGATAGATGGGAATGGGAGTAGGGGCAGAATGAAAAAGGTGAAGGCATTAAGAAATATAAATTGATAGTTAATACAGTATGGGGAATATAATCAATATGTAAAGATCATGTAAGGTGCCAGATAAGCACTAGATGTATCAGGGGGATCACATAATAGACTGTGTAGATGCCTGACCGATGCACTATACACTTGAAGAGCTAAAGTACAACAATATTGAATGTCAACTGTAACTAAATAAATAGGTATATATGGTCACAGGGTGTGGAGTACAACATAGGGAAGAGAGTCAATGGTATTGTTACAGCTATATAAGATGTCAGAGGGGTAGTAGCTTGGGGGGGGCGTGTTTAAATGTCTAACTATTACATTGTTTTGTATAACTGAAACTAATTAAAAATAATAATAATAAAATAAAATAAGCTAACTCTTAGATTGGACCACTAGTCTTTGCTTTAATTCACACTCTTAGATCCCAGAGGTGGTCTGGACATACATAAGTCACCATGAAGAAAAGGGTAGATTCAGTGCAGTAAAATACATTACTCTTTAGGTGTGTTAATTGCCACCCATGTGTGAGACAGAAAGGGATTACAGTTCATTCTGGAGGGGATATAAGATGGTGCTGATCAGCCCTCTAGTGGGACACCAGAGCCAAGCAACCTTGGTAAGGCCTCTACTTTCTCATCTGGAAAATGGGGCTAATAATGTTTGCCATGCAAGCTTTATCAGAGAGGAAAAGCCTGAGACTTTTTTGTCCATTATAGAAAATGACCTCTCAGTTTGGATCATGATGGCCCAGATGCCATTTCTTCTTCTCCATGTTATCTCATATAAAGTGTGAAGATTAAAGATAAAATAAGTTAAGTTTTGGTATTGAGTGAATGCTCACTGAATTTAACCCTGATGATTTGCACAACAACCCATTCCCTCCGAGACTGGAAACGTGTCCTGTTTGAGCTCAGGGGCTCCTTTACTCACAGCCGCTCACTCCTTTTCCCACTCGATCTGCTTCCTGCCTCCAACATGTGCTTCTGCACTGTTGCCCTAGGCCAGCTTCCTAAATGTCTGTCTGGGGTTTGTACACTGTCTGCTTCCAGACAATCATCTCTGCCAGATACTCACCTTTTCATTCCTTGACTCTCTAATGCTGAACATCTGTCTAAATAACTTCTCCCCTCTGTCACCATCACCTGGCTATGAAGTCCCATCGACTTGGATGCACCTAGATACCTACAATCCCTTCCTCCACTCCTAGCAAGGTATGTCATGTCCACAACTTGACCTTTCTCCATCCGGCCTGTTCTCCTACTTAACAAGGTCAGAACTCTGTGATTTGGGGTTGCATTATGACTTTCATGGTTTCTAGACACTTTTATATTGGTGGTCCCCATCCTTCACAAAAAATATTAAAAATCAGATTTTACAGCTATGCTGATATAAAGACTAATTAATATAACCTAGGCTTGATTAATTATTATATATATATTCATATTTTTCTTCTGATTTTAAAAGAACTAAAATTAAAATATGAATATATCCGAGGGCCCCTAAAGATATTATGGGCCCTAGGCACTGAGTCTTCTTTACCATGTGAGTAAGTTGGCCCTGCCAGAGTCAGGTGTTCTCGAGTCCAATTTTGTCATAAGCTTGAGACATGGCAGAGGGAGAGAAGGAATAGAGGTAGTTAAAAAGAAGAAAACATTTTTTTTTTGGTCTATTTATAGTGATCGGTGTCTCATTTTAGTACCTGATGCCTCATTTCTACTTTTTCTCTCTATACTTATCTTCTGCAGAGTGAATCCTTTCAGCTCGCTCTTAGCCCAAAGCCTGTTTGGGTGGATCATGTTAATAAGGATGAATCTGTCGGAGCTTGGAGAGGCTGCAACCTTCCTCAGAACAAGTGAGGCTGAGCTGCTTCTGCTAAGGTCACGGCCTTCGATGGTAAGATTTGTGAAGGCTGCTGGGTTCACTTTACTGCTTCCAGGTGGCAACTGAGATATTTGATTGGTTGAGAGGAGTCATCAGTTCTGGACCCTAACTTATTTGTCTGGGCAACAACCCACCTCTATGGACCTCTGACTGAGCGATTGAGGAGTTCAGAGTGTCCAGGGTAGGGATGAAATCTTCAGAGAGGAGTGTTGGGAGGCATGCCAGGCTCAGGCCCTGCCTACTAGGAACTAAGACAGGCTTTCTATTCCAGAAAACACTGGGAGTAACCTCCAGGAGTAATCCTAAATAAAGGCTTTCCCAGAATCCTCTTAGTTGTCAGTGAATTTCATAGTAGAGAGAGGAGGCTGAGATTTAGATTGTAGGTGTAAATTGTAAAGAAAGAGAAAGGAAAAGGCTTTGGAAGACAGGGAGAAATAGAGGTTGTGTCTGGCCCTCTTCAGAATTTACTAATGTTGGAACTTTGCACTCTGGCTATCTTCTAGGTCAGCAGGGTCACTCAACCAACACTAAACAAAAGATGATTGGGAGACTTGCTCACCCTGATTAATAATTTCTTGGTGGTTACAGGTGAAAACAAAGGTTAATGAGGATTTAGTCTCAAGATAAAGGCTAAGTGCTATATGAAAACCTCTAAATAAATGGTATATTTTCCCCTCTTCCCTTATATGTCTGGGCTACATGGCCATCTTCTGCATTTCAGCTAATTGGAGGTTTGAACTCAGAGTCACCGTGAGATCTAGCATCCACCTACATATCTTAATTCCAAAATTATTCAACAGTGCAACATAAATACTGAGTGAATGTTGTTCTAGTTCTCAGAATTAGTCAACATTAAGCTTTAATATGACCAATTAGAATTCAAGCCAGTTATGTAGGGCATTATATTTCCATCACAAACCAGTCCTGGATCAGTTCCCAGTTTCCAGTCATTGGATTTCATTACTATGATTGCATTTTAGGGTAGCTAATTATAATCCATCAAATCAAATACAGTAACAGAACTATCCCTGAGGTCAGAATTGTCCATGCAGAAGCTTATCTCAGGTAGTTCGATAATGAAGGACAAGACCACAGTTGTACCAGGGAGAAAATAAAAATCGGACCAAAGCATTAGAGATAATTGGATGGTACATTTAGTAGACTCAGCACTGTAAATAATTACTTAAAAGGTAGCAACCACATAATTTTTAATTAATTTTTTTGGGCCAAACAATTCTTCCTCATAGAAATTCACTGGAAGCAAAAAGAAGAGTTTTCATCCCCCTGGGCTAGTAGACAATGGAGTTTGCTTTTTTGAACTCAGGCCAACTTAAAGTAGTGTGATTAGAGTATTTGGCATGTAGTCTTAACTTCAAATTTTCTGTCCTTAATCCTCTCTAGCTGTGCAATTTGAGCAAATCACTTCTCCTTACTGTACTTCGATTTCCTCATCTGTCAAAAGGGATAATAATCCTGCCTCTACCTAATCTCCTTCCATGAGAACCAAATAAGGCAATAAATGTGAAAAACAAACACGACATATTTTTATGATACCTGAAAAAGAAAACTAGAATTGCTGGGTGTCAGGGAGGAAATAAGTTTTTAGAGATAAAGACAACACACCATTCAAATGTAAATGATTTTTATATCGGGACACATAAAAAGTCTACTTAAAATATCTACAAAACTGAATATTTATTACTCCAACTTTGATCAATGTCATAAAAAAAAAATGACTTGAAAGAAATGCTTCAGCTAGCTAACAGTGGTCATGCCTGAGTTCCATCATAGGTAATTTAAAAATATATTTTTTATACATTTCTCTACTTTTTAAGTTTTCTCCAGTAAACACATGTTACTTTTATATTAGAAAAGACATTTAATCACCTAAAAATATGAAATCATCTGGGCAAACCTCCTGAGTTAACAGATGAAAAAATTGAGGCCCAAAATGAGGCCATTCTTTAGGTCTTATTACTAGCAGAGCCAGGACCAAAATCCAGGTGGCCTGACTCAAATCCATGGCTGTCTACATTTCCATCTCTGCAATTATTCATGAATACAAAGAATTACAAGTTGACTGAGTTCATTTGCTTCATCTTCAGAAGCATCCCCATCAGGGACTGGACCTCAGATAGGGAAAGGTTTCCAAAAATTCTTCTCTAACACTGTTTACAAGGGTGATAAAAGAAATTGCTATTCATGAGGAAGGTGATGAACCCAATACTTGAGAGAAAATTTGGGAGAGAAAAAGCTAAGCATATAAGACATAGGGAGTATGTTATAATTGAAGAGCTCTGATTTAGGAGGTAGGTGATTGAATTTCTAAAGTCATTATTCTAATGACTGCCACTAATTAGCTATGTGACTCTGGACAACTCTCTTAATCTCTTCTCAGGTTGTATTTCTGAAAAAAGTAGAGGGGAAAAAATAGAGGGGAATCTGTACCAGGTGATATCCATGTTTTTTCAAACGACAATATTTGGTTTAAAATGCAGAATATTTGCCTTAAATACACAAGATGTATGTGAAATGGATGCTTTTTATAAACAAACCTATTTTCATAGGCAAAATCCATTTTTGCCAGAAGAGACCAAAAGAAGAAATACAATGCAAATCCAGTATTTAAAATGCAAAAGATAAGTAGAAGCAAATGCAAAATCAGTCAGATAAGAAGGCAAAAATCCTCTTCCCTAGCAATTTTAGTGGCAAATTGGTTGCAATCAGGGAAACAAGGAAGGGAGCACAGTGCAGTTGGTGACAGCAAGAAAGCAGTGAGCAACAAAATTCTTTGCAGAGACAAGCTTGGTGGAAGGAGGGGTGAGTGCTGCCCAACTTCACCCCCTTCCTACACACTCTGTCCCTAAGTCCGCCCTTCCACCTCTGGGGAGAGCACCTGGTGAGGGCCCTGTTCTGCGGCAGCAGCAAGGCCTCTCTAACTTTTGTGATTCATGTGTTAGGGGTGGTGGTGTCGGTTGTGGTGGTGGTGACGCAGTTGGCCTCACCTCCAGTGGTATGGCTGCAGCTGGGTTTCACCTGTGCTTCTCCTAGTCAAACGTTTATATTCTTCCTCTTCCAGCCTCTTCCCTTCCCCCTATCTACTTGAGTTGCAGTGACGGGACTTTTGTGAGGTTCTGGGAAGATTCACTTTCCTTTAAAAGTATTCTTATTCATCTTCCCCGGGCTATCAGCCTCAGGCAGGAGAGAGTTTGAGAAGTCTCTGAGTGAGGCCAGAGAAGCTGCACCAGGTGTTCATAAGAGTTCTGGCTCATTTCACTAGAAACCTCTTGTAGGTTAATGGCTTTATGGAAGGCTGCTTTGCTTAAGGATGGGTCATGGGCTTGAAGAGGCCAAGGAGAGAAAAATAACACATGGGGGAAGATAATATGAACCAGTTCTGCTGCACGACAAAAATAACCCATATTATCTCTCTTCAATCCACCCCCCTCCAACTACCATGTCATTCCCTGAGAGGCTTTCATTCCAAAATTTAAAATAAGGTCTAAAGAAAACCTGAAGGACAGATATGACCACTAACCTAAATTTTCACTTAGTTGTAACCAGACCTTTCTGAGTGAAGTGTTTTGGAGGGGAGCTGGGAAGGGTCAGAGCATCAGGACAACCACCCAGGACCTGGGGTTGTGAGTAGGAAGTAAATGGGGGGGTTGGGGAGAGTACATAAGGTTTGGGCAGGTAACTTTGTTGTGGCAAAATGGACTATGATGTTCCTAGCTTATGCTTGCTGAAATGTTTCTTGTTCCTACAATCGTTGTGTGGGTATATCTTTAGGATGACCTTTCACAATGTGATATAATTTTGCAATTACCTATTGGGTTGTCAGAAAAGGCATGATGCATTTTTGCAATGAAAAACATAGAAAAAATACATCATGACTCTTCCAATAACCCAATATATTGGTGATTCCAAGTCAACAAACAGAATTAGCAGAAACTAGGTCATATCTATCAGTACGAAAGCATCCAACATATATTGTATATAACTATTATAGTTATAATTCATGTATTTTCTCTATAGAAAAGAAGAAATGCTGGATTCATGATGATAAGAAAGGTTATGTTGAGGCCAAGGTTAAAGGGAGAGGAGATGATGGCAAAATAATTGTTGAGGCAACAGATGGACAGGTAGAGGAATCTATTTCATCTCAGGGATGACTAAGTTTTCAATTTAACCAAATAATTAAATGTCTTACCACTAATAGTTTAATTAAAAACCTGGGGTCAGAGATGCCACTGAGAGACTCTGGAAAACTCATTCATCTTTAAGAAGTTCTTAGGGGCTGGCTGAGTGGCACAGTTGTTAAGTGCTGGCTTAGGAAGCCAGCGGCCCCAGTTTGGATCCCACATATGAGGGCCAGTGACACTGCCCTCAAAAAAAAAAAAAAGAAGCTCTTCCACTTACTATCAAAGATTTAATCACCAACATTGAATAAATCAGTGTAAAATGATTGCCAGTGGTAAAGATCATTGAATCTGGAACTCACAACCTTTTCCCCTTCTTTCATTAATGTTTCAAATTTTTTGTAAAAGTTCCCCTGGAATGACCTAAGCAGCAAACTGTGTTTGTAGGATCAACAAAGAGATGGATAATTTGAATAAGAATGGCACAGTGTCAGAGAAGCCAGGAGGTGGGGGAAGTAATATCAAGGCTTGAAGAAAGCCTTGCATTTCACAATTAGGAGGTCACTTATGACCTTTTAAAGAAAAGTTTAGGGCAAGTGTTGGGGCATAAGCTGGACTGACTGTAAGGGGTCACAGACAGACTGAGTACTGAGGCTGTAAGAGTCCCCAACCCCTCCACCCTGTCAACTAGCCATTCAGAGCAGCAGGGTGATACTGAGCACAGGGCCCACTCTCAGAACGTTCACTTGCATCACCGACCTCAGGTTGCCTTCCAGCCCCATGGCAGTGAGCTGGGCTGTACTTCTGGCCTGACTCCCATGAACACTTCCTTATAGATTTTACAGATGATTCCCTGCTCATATTCACTTCTCCAGCCTCCTTACAGTTCTATCCCAACTGCATAACATCCTGTAGCATCCTATAACAGACAAGTATAATCATTATCAGAGTTTGTCTTCTTCACACCCTTATCTTTGTATTTGGACAATTTATGATCTAAAGTATTGCCGCTTTAGTTGTAAAATTCTGTAGGCCACTCATAAACTACTACTTATGGTGTATTAATATGCCTTCCTGACAGTATCTGGACATAAACAAAAATCCCAAATTAGATAGATATTATAGAACTAACTAATGAAATTAAGGGAGGAAATTGGGCCTTATCAGTAACAACCATAAGTAGATAGGCAAGGGAAAATTCAGAATATCCTACATAAGGAAAGAGTGGGACTTAATTTGGGCCGTTTAGCATTGGAACAATCTCTTATTAAAAGAAAAAAAAGCAGATTTGAATGTCTTTTCCATCATTGTTCATACCAACTTTTTTGAACAACTTTATTGAAATGCACTTTATATACCATATATCACCTGTTTAAAGTATATAATTTAATGGTTTCTAGTATATTTAAAGAATTGTGCAAATATCAACATAATGTAATTTTAGAATAGTTTCATCATCCCAAAAATAAATCTTATATCCATTAGTGGTCACTCCCCATTCTCTCCTCCCCTCACCAGCCCCAGGCAACTACTGATCTACTTTCTTTCCCTGTAGATTTGCCTATTCTGACATTTCACATAAATGGGATCATACAACACATGATCTTTTGTGCCTGGCTTCTTTCACTTAGTATATATAATGGTTTTGAGGTTCATTTATGTTGTGCCATGTATCAGTGCTTCATTCTTTTTATAGCTGAATAGTATATCCATAGTATGGATATACTATATTTGTTTATTGATTCATCAGTAATAGGCATGGGTTTGTTTGTTTTTTTTTTACATGTTTTGGCTGTTAACAATGCTGCCATGAATATTCACATGCAAGTTTTTGTGTGGACATGTGTTTTAATTTCCTTTAGGTTTGTATCTAAAGGAAATTAGGTACATACTTAATTGTTGAGTCATAAGGTAATTCATATGTTTAGCATTTTGAGGAACTGCCAAACTATTTTTTAAAGTGGCTACATGATTTACATTCTCCCCATCAATGTCTATGAGTTGTAATTTCTCTACATCTTCATAATCATGTTATTATTTATCTCTCTAAAATTCATTCTAGTGGGTGTGAAGTAGTATTTCAACGTGATTTAATTTATTATTTCCCTAAACACAAATGATGTTGCATCTTTTCACATTCTTATTGACCATTGGATGTCTTCTTTGGAGAAATGTCCCTATTCAAACCCTTTGCCCATTTTTAATTGGTTTATTACTCTTTTTGTTACTGAGTTGTAAGAATTTTTATACATTCTGGACACAAATTTCTTTATCAGATATATGACTTGCAAAATTTTCTCCCAGTCTGTGTGCTGTCTTTTCACTTTCTTGGTGTACAATTCAATGTTATTAGGCCTCCAGATGAGAGGCTTCTGAGCATATTCTCCAAAACTGCTGTCTTTTCAACAATATTTAAGGTGATTTGTAACTATAACATGGTACTATGATTTCTATAGGGAAAAGAGCATAAAAGCAATAAGTTAATGATGTAGAAAGAGGAGTCTAACAGTGGTTTGTTTTGTCGTGTTTGTCCTTCCATCATATCATGGAGGTCTCATTCCCCTCAGTCCCACTCTGCATCTTCCTGGTTCCAGACTTCCTTCTTCTGATGTTAGAAGTGACTATACTTTCAATCACTGTTGGTCCTTATAACATTAACAGAAGCAATAAAGCTGGTGGATGTAGAATAATACTTATGGGAGAATGTTGGTGATGTGCTACAGATGAGAAGGAGTCCTTGAAATATGAAAATTGAAGGGACTCAAAAGAAAAGGATTACTGTTGGAACAACATAAAATAAGATGGTGGGTAAGAATTGGATCAAGAATACAGAGAGTGTGAGAGTATTGGAAGGAGAAGCCATCACCAACTGGGATTAAATGGAGCAACCACTTGTTGTCAATATTTATTAATTAAGGAAAAGAGTTACGGGAAATGGTATTAAGAAATTTTGAGAGCAACTCTAAGCAACTACTTGGTAGCAGTAATGCATCCATATTAATTAAGAGATCAATGTTTATTGAGTACCCACCTTGACCCTAAAGCACTGTGATAGGTGCTTTAATAACTATAGAAGAAGACAACCCCCAAACTCCTTCTTAATCTGCTTATAATTTAGCTAGGAAACAGCTTAAAATAGTCAATTATTAAAATATACACAAGAGGTAATTATGTCAAGTTAGTACAGGTTGTATATATGGTAAAAGACTTAAAAAATGAGCTGGGAAAGTTGGGGAAGATTTGAGAAAGAGGCTATGTCTTGAACTAAGTAAGCCTAGAAGGATGAGACTGTCTCCTTGACCCTTCACTCCAGATTCCTTCTTCTAAACCTCCAGGATGTGTTGAGACATCTGGAGAGAGGCCAGGTCATGCATAATAGAATGTGTATTTTCTCAAAGGCAATCAGCATCTGTGGAACGCTATAGCATTAGGGCACTGCAGTTTAAAAAAATTTGAGGGGTTTTTTTGTTTGTGTTTTTGAGGGCAGTGTCACTGGCCCTCATATGTGGGACCGAATCGGGGCCGCTGGCTTCCCAAGCCAGCGCTTAACCACCACGCCACTCGACCGGCCCTAACAGTTTAAAAAAATTTGATTCAACAGAAACACTGTTGTAAACTTCATCTTCAGGCAATGAGAAAGCATGGGCAGGAGGAACACCTGTTACTTCCAGTAAGGTTGTTTAACTTCTGGCTCCATCCTCTAATGAAGCATCTTTTCCTTAACTCTGAAAATTCTTCTCAATGCATGGCAAAATAAATGAGCATAGGGAAAAATAGGGGAATGTATCTTATATTTTTCTGTCTGCAGAGTCTTTGTGTCAAGGAGAAGGAAGTCAAGCAGATGAATCCTTCAAAGTTTGAAATGATTGAAGACATGACAATGCTGACCCACCTCAATGAAGCTTCTGTGCTGCATACCCTGAAGAGGCGCTATGACCATCGGATGATCTATGTATCTACATATGCTTTACTACTAAAATACCATGTTGGCACTCATATTGGAGATGTCCCAGCTCTCTCTTTGGTGAAAAAGATATCTTTGAATTTAAGCATAGCCCATGGGAATAATCTTTGAGGAATGCCCACTAGGAAGTGTCCTTATCTTAGCATTTCCCCAATTTTATTTTGTCAGTATTAATATCCCTTCCCATAAGTTGTCACACTAAAGAAAATGCATGAGGCTTGGAGCCTGATAGACCAGTGTCCAAATACCAGCTCTGCCACTTACTAGCTCAGTTTCTTGTCTTCTTGAAGTTGCTTTATTAGTAAAGTGGGATAATAATGCCTGTCTCTCTAGGGTAGCTTGGAGGATTTAGTAAAAGAATCTAGGTAAAGCACGTTGTTCAGTGCCTATTACCTAGTTGATGCTCAACAAATGGAATGATTTTTTTCCCCCCCATCATCATTAAATTGGTGATGGTTGGTTGCTGAGACTTTGATTTGGTCAGAACCTATTTAGCAGAAGCAGCACTGAGTAGAGTAGGCTAAGGTGATGGTATTTGGGACCCATCACCATAGAAGCCTTGACACATAGCCAGCTGCTCATTGGCTCTCTGATTTACTGTGTGACTGTATGAGTTCCCCTGGTATGCTGAAACAAAATGATCACAAACTGCAAGGCTTAAAACTACAGAAATTTATTCTATCACAGTTCTAGAAGTGAGACTCTTAAATGGAATCGGCAGAGTCACACCCCCCCGCCCCCCCCCCCCCAAGCCTCTAGGGGAAGAATCCTTCCTGGCCTCTTTCATTTTCTGGTGGCTATTAACACTCCCTGTGGCTATATCACTTCAATCTCTGCCTCCATCTTCACATCATCTTCTCCTCTGTGTGTTTCTTATGAGGACACCAGCCATTGGACCTAATGTCAGCCAAGATATCATCTTGACATCCTTACCTTAATTACACCTGAAAAGATCCTTTCTCCAAATAAGATCATATTCACAGATTCTTGGAATTAGGACACAGACATATTTTTTTGTGGCCACAATTCAACCATTTCAGTGACTGGGTGACCCACCTGTGTTATTCCCCCTCAGGGCCTTAAAAGTCAGGTTCCTAATCTTACTGAGGTACAGATTCCCTCTGGACTCAAATGCTAGAAATCTACAGGCCTGTAGTTAGTATTCTCTCTGTCTGAAAGGTGTATGTGTCAGACATGTTAGTAGTCAGCGGTTCTCCCAGGGGAGAGGTAATCCCAGGTCCTGTTGTTCTTCTAACCTGGTTCTGTCTCTTCCTGTTAGAACTCCCTTTTCGGCAAGAATCCAAAATCTCTCCTCTTTTCAGTTCCTTTATAAGTGAATATTCAAGCAAATGTAACCTGACAGTGAAAGAGCTAACAAACCTAGAAGTATTTCTAACCAGTTTTCTGAAATTTTCTTGGAACTTGCCTCAGACATATTCAGGTCTCTTTTGTGTGAGCATAAGTCCTTACAAATGGCTTCCAGTGTATCAGAAAGAAGTCGTGGCTGCCTACAAAGGACAGAGGCGATCAGAGGCTCCCCCTCACATCTGTGCTGTTGCCAATACCGCCTTTCAAGATATGCTTCACAGTAAGTGGCTGCCCTACAAAATGAAAGGTAAAAATATCTGATCTACTTTTTCTCTAGGTCGCTAAGTGGCACGTAGGTATTGTAAGCAGAGCTTGGCCTTTACAGTTACTTAATCACTTGAAGCCTCCTTTTCCTTCTAGATAAAACGTGGGCAAAATAGAGCCCAGCTCCTAAGGTTATGAGGGCTATTAGTTCATACATCAAATTAAGTGAGATAATGCATTGAAAATGTTCAGCTCAGTGGCTGGCTCAGAGTAAGCCCCCTGTAGCTGGCTGCTTTTATTACACAAAGTGCCTGCTAGACTTTCTGTCACAAAGCAGTTTTTCTGTAGCTATTATTATACCATACTTTTTAAAAGATTTAATATAGCAAAAATGTCAACCATTAGCTGGTTGTCATTTGTATTTGGAGCAAAGAAATAGGCTTAGAATTTGAATGTTCTTATGACTGGCATACATAGGCAGAATAAAAAGAATCTATTTTACTCCATATTATTAAATGGTATTTTTTTTCTAACTGTATAGAGCAAATCCCTTCCCTATGTCTGATTTCAAACTACAACCAAAGAAATTTTGAATAAGTTCATGCCAGTATGTAGCAGTTCTGGCAGAAGAATATCTGACATTTTCCTTTCTTTTCGTAGATCGAGAGAATCAGTCTGTATTCTTCACATCAGTGTTTGCCTTGCTTTTTCTTTTTGGCCAGCAGTGAGAGTTTCAGTGGAAACCGACACCTACATTTCACTAGGAATAAAACACAAATTCTCCGTCTATGAGTTGTTTGCTCTTTAGATACAGAATACATTCTAGGAAAGAAGAAGATACTTTGGAAATTTTCATAACATAAAAAGATTACTCCAAATATGATGCCAGCTAGACTGCCTCTACCATTTGGGAGATACTTTAGAGCTCACAGTGCACAAACTGGTCCTAATCATCTTCTTGATGAAGAGAGCTCCCTGTCCAACTAATAATTTCCAAAGGTCTATGGACTGGCTAATTAGGCAGATAGACTGAAATTCCAATGGGGATTACCATGAAACAGATAACATGTTGTGACAGCCAGATCGGGGCAGGCCAAGGTATAATAAGTAGTGGGAATTAGAAGATGGTGAGGCTTAGAGGGACAAGACAGGGAGTGAAGAGGAAGGAAGGAAAGGACTTCAATGATACTATCCTATATGTTACTAATAATTTTGATGGGAGGAGCATTGGCTGGTCAGCATGATGGCTGAGGGGATAGGGTAAGACTCAAGAGGCAGTGTAATGCTCAAATCCCTGGTCTTCCTATGCAATGGTGATGCCACCTGGTATGTTGAGCTCTCCAGTAGCTTTACGCATCCCCAGTAAAATAATAGGATCTCAGAATCTTAGAGCTAGAGGGGTAGTTAGAGCTCAGCCCTTTGCAAAGGGGATATGCTATGTTCTGGAGTTTCATACAGGCTAAGGCAGGCCTTGATCCTATGGTGCTTTGGGTGACAAGGCTATAAATCACCACTGTGTTCGTTCTCCCACTTTACAAAATTAGCTGGTTATCAAAGGTAAAAAAAAAAAGGTCCATTTGCCTGGTGAAATGATTGGTAGTCCCTCTGTTGAGGGAGAGGGTTGAACCTGGCCATATAGCAGCCTTAATCTGTGAAAATCTCTTCAATAGTTGGCAATGAGGAGACGTATTTCTAATTAGTACAGGTACTCTTCAGCTTTTTGTTAATAGGACCATAAGGAACAGGTTTCTTGTTTTTAATAAAAGTTGTTGATCTCTTTCTACTCCAGATTTTTGCTAATGCTGTTTTTCCCTATCTCTCAACCGATTAAGTGTCTGCATCTCCTTGAAATTCCCTCTTAAGTTCCACTTTTCCACAAAGCTTTCCCAATTGCCTCAGCCTACATGGTTAAAACTGTATAACTTTCGTGGCATTTATAACCTGAACCAGTTAAATCTTTCATTGAATTTCCAATCATAGAGGAGAATCTGGTGCTGTAAAGGCTGTAAACACCTAACATTTTATCCAGTATTTTGCCACCATAGCAATCACAGGTGAATCTAGGGAAAAGCTGGTAAATGTTCATATACAGAAAAGGTGAGGTGGTTCTATCCACTGATCATAGAGGCTATGCTCTGACCACTTATGGAAAGAAGAGAGGGCAAAGCCACCATAGAACAATTAGAAAATTATAGAAAAGTCTTTTTTTCCGTTTTTTGTTTGCTTCTTGAGAGAATCATCAAGTGCTCCAAACCAATAACTCAAAAATATGAAAAGTACAGATTTTATTTCAGATCTACTTCAAGGGGTATTTACTAGCAAAATCTTTGTTGACTGGACCCTCTGAGAATTAGGTACTTAAGATTCAGACCACCTTCCCTAAAGGCTAAGATCATCAGTGCCTTGAATGGCCACTTTTAATATTTCTGAATCCCTTTAGCTACCGTGAGCTGTCAGACTCCCATAAATACGCACCAATAAAAGTCTGCTTCCTTTACCACTAATGTCTGGATCAAATCCCAAATGCCTGATGGATATTCCCTCGACCTTAATCATGTTCCAGGTTCTAAAAAGCTTTACCTTCTCTCTATGTAATTATTTTTATCCTTGGTGGTTTTAAATTTAGCTTACTTTTCTTAGCTTCATAACATGTTGATGGATTTCATAATAATTTGAAGATAACTAGAGGTGGTATGCAAAATAAAATTAGATAATGCAGAGTGCAACTCAAAATCAGTGAATTATTGGAGCTGTTAAGGCCTCTCATCTTTCCATGTCTGACATTGTTATTTTGCTTTTTTCAATTCAATCCTGGATATTTCCTGTTGTTTTTGCAAAGTTAGAAGTATAAATAGCAATCCGGTCCAATTTTCAAACCACGGAAAGTTTTTTTTCCAGTCATCATATTCTTGCATTTGATTGATTTCTTTAGTATCTGATGTGCATTTGTTTGTTTAATCTAGCCATTGAGCCTTATGATAATACACAACACAATACAGAGTACATAAGATTTCTATAAGAATCTTTGCTCATATAGCCTTTTTACTTATTGAAGGGAGAGTAGACCTATAATACTTATAAGGGTTATAATATTTATGAATCCACATACTATATAATTTCCTCCCATAAAAATGGGTTTTTGAGGCTTACTGGAAGACAAAAAGCCATGTTGCAATTTGGGTGCTAAGTAGTCATTCAGTGTCATGCTTCATAGATGATCTGCTGTGGCCCATCTGTCAGAGCACACATGATTCAGATTCAAGACCAATACCATTGTAAGTCATTGCTCGATATGGACTTCTGGATTACTTAGGAATGGTAGCAAACAAGAATACAATTTAATAGCTCCAAGAGTCTGCTGTATTATCTGAGGATAAAATTTCAGGTGTGAGGATTAGATGGGAAGAAAGGGAGATTAACAATGAGGGAAGATATGTGGAATGAAGTTGGAAAATAGGCGGTAGCATTTGTTGTTTATTTTGGTAACTATCCATTTTATTCCCCCCCTACTCGGGCCAATAACAACCAAAAGAGAAGCATTACAAATAAGTGAGCTCCCACATATATTTATAGGGGCATCATATATAAAGTCAGTTTCTCATCCATCTATTTTTCTGAGTCCCCTTTCTAGAA
Organism: Aselliscus stoliczkanus; assembly: GCA_033961575.1. Classification (NCBI taxonomy): domain Eukaryota; kingdom Metazoa; phylum Chordata; class Mammalia; order Chiroptera; family Hipposideridae; genus Aselliscus; species Aselliscus stoliczkanus. Next base: position 75,467,014 of record CM066729.1, read on the forward strand.
CAACATTTTATCACCAAATTTGAAAGCAGCTTTGGCTACTGGTTATCAAGGCAAGAATGGCGTTTGACCTGGTGATGGAGGGCTTGCCACGTTACAGAATTCTGCTAAAATCTTCGTCAGCTCTACTTCTCTTACCTGTATCTCAGGGGACTTTAGAAGAACAAACCAAGCAAGTGAATCTTATCCTGGAAGCATTTGGAAATGCCAAAACCCTGAAAAATGATAACTCCTCTAGTTTTGTAAGTAACATGATAGAGCAGCATATCAGAGTCTTCATTTTTAAGCAAATGGTAAAATTCATGTTTGAACATGTAGGTATGAAAAAGCACATCCAAGAAGGTCTTCCATTAAAGAATATAATATTAGATTTCTCAAAAAAATTTTGACCAACTTCATCATTAATACAATTAGAGCTACATGAAATATGTACCTAAGGAGCTTCTATTATTCTGTCAATTTCAGGAAGAAAATATTTATCATAATAATTTCAAATTCCTTTCCACTTCCAGTAGGAAAGCTTACCCAGCAAATTCTAATACTATTTTATATTTTATTACATTTTAAATATTTGAAAGTACTTTCTCCTTTATAATATTCTATATTCCTTATAACAAATCAATTTAATAAACACTTCCTAATTCACTTACTACAATTACTGTTTCTATTTCTGCCTATGACTCCCTCTATCCCTGCATAATTTTAATGGGGAATATTTTCTTATTGGGAGAAAGTATTTTTTAAAGTAGTTTTTGATAACTAGCAGTCCCAAGATAGAGGAAGGATTTGGATTTCAAACCCTAATTTCACAAATCCGTTTTATGCCAAGAACAAGTGGCAGGGAGCCACTGTATAATTTACAAGGAAATTTGCAGAAGGCTTCCTGTTTGAATCTCTGGGCATAATTAAATAATAGCCTCCTGCTGATTTGGCTAGTTTCCATCCATGGCTTTGGATGTACTTGCAATGTCTGGCTGCGTAGCAGGTGCTAATGTTGGTCCATAAAACAACTGCTAGATTTGGGATTTGCTAGAATGTGAAGGGATTTTTCTGCTGAAATATGAAAAAAAGAAAGCCAGGATAACAAAACGAAACAAAACAAACAAAACAAGAAAGGGAAAAAGGAAAAAGGGGAAAGAAAGAGGGAAAAAAAAAGTAAGAGAGAAGAATAAAAGAAAGGAAAGAGAATGTAAGAAAGAAAAGACTAGTGAGTGGAAAGAAAGATAAATAAGAAGGAAAGAAAGCAATTGAAAAGAACAAGAAAAATGTTGGAAGAATAGAGGGAAAAACAAAGTACAGAAGAAAAATAAAGAAAGATAGATGAATGCAAAGAATGGAAGAAAGAAGGGTGAAGGAAAGAGAGAAAAGGGGGTTCAAAAAAATCCAGGTTAAGTTTTTTCAATTAATACTGTGTGTGTGTGTGTGTGTGTGTGTGTGTGTGTGTGTGTGTATTAATACATATACAGTAAAACCTTGGATTGCGAGTAACGGTTTGCGAGAGTTCGGCAACACAAGCAAAGATTTCTAATATATTTTAACTTGGCAAACAAGCGATGTCTTGCAATATGAGTAGTTTGTTTCTGGAATGAATTATGCTCACAAACCAAGGTATTACTTTATTTGTATATATATGTGCATAAATGTACATGTATGTTTGTGTGTGTGACTCCTATAATTCTGCATTTTTTAACTTACTAGCTCAATCCCCCCCGCCCCCATATGTAGCCACTCTTCCCTTGCCAGGCTGCTGTCCTGCTCTGACTCCTTCCTGTCAGGATCACCTCCATCACCAGGCTGTCTCTGCCCAGCATCGTGGTCCGCAGGCTCTAGGTGCCACTGGCCTGTCTTCTTGGCTGCATCTGGCATTCGGATGCAGGCTCTGTCACCTCTGGGCAGCCTTTCTGCCCCACTAGATCCTGTCTTTGACTTTTCATTAAGAAGAAAGGAAGGGAGTCCTATATATTATTTTTGCCAAAATGGTGTTTTGAAACATAAATTGGATCACATCACTCCTCTACTTACAACCACCCAGTGTTTCCTGAGCACACATATAATAGAACCCTATTCTTTTCTGAGCCCACATGGCTTTCCTAATATGGTGACTGGTGCCTGTCTCCCTCTCAGACTCCATTTTTCTGCCCCCTTTTCTCTTACTTGCTAAGCTCGGGCACAACTGCCTTTTCTTGAGAGTTTAAGACACGCCATATGTTTCAATGAGAGAACCCTTGCATTAGCTGCTTATTCCTAGAATTGAGAAGAGTAGGGACCACATAGGTTTTCCTAATGTGGTATCTCCAAAGCCGCTTCCCAGATCCTAGTAGATGCTCAATGAATGTTTGTTGAATAAATGAAAGAATACACCAAGCAGATATTATTGTCTTCATTTTTAAATAAGAACACTGAGGCCCAGAGAGTCGGTACTGCACACAAGGACACACAGTTAGCGATCAGCAGGGCTGAGACTAGAATCCGTCCGGGACTCCTGCTAGCTCTGGCTTACTAGACATTGACTCATGCTACCTCAGCCCCATGTTGCCCTTTTTTTTTTTTTTTTTTTTTTTTTTTTTTTTTTTTAGCTTTTAGGAAAGCAGTCACTTGGTGGGTAATGTGTATAGTGAAGCCATTGCAACTGTTTGGGATGTCTCACTCGGAGGCTGCTCCGTGTCCCCCTAGGGCAAATTCATCAGGAGGCACTTTTGTGCCAGAGGCAAGCTGTCATCGGCAGACATCGACATCTGTAAGTGGCCATCACACTGTCTGATCACTTTTCTTCTAAATTTTGCAAGAACACCTAAGTATGTATCTTTATCCATTTCTCCTTCTACAGATTTGCTTGAAAAGTCCCAGGTGATTTTCCAGAAACCTGGAGAGAGGAACTACCACATATTCTATCAAATTTTATCTGGAAAGAAAGAACTTCAGGGTAAATGTAATATTCTGAAGCTGAGAGTTATTCTAAAACAGGTCAGATTTTCAGATTTGGCAAAACGTTGTTTAATAAATCTCTTAGCTTCTTTAGAACTCAGTTTATACATATTAAAATGTAGGGAATTGAGCCAATTAGAGAATCTATGTACTATAATTTTATATGGGTAGAGAATAAGTTACAGTACTGTTTTTTTTTTTTTTCAATTCGGAAGTGTTTGGAAGTGGGTAGGATGCCCAGCAATGTGTGTGTGTGTGTGTGTGTGTGTGTGTGTGTGTGTGTGTGTGTATAAAAAGCATTAGATAAGTTAAGGCCTTAAATAATTAGAACCACATCAGTGATGTAGACAAGAGGCCAGAGATGGGAGATGTTACCATGGTGTGTAGTGGTCAAGGGAAGTTTTATAAAGAAAGGAAGATCTGGGTTAGAATATGAAGAATAGGAAGGAGAATTAATCAGAGTAATGAATTAAGCGAGTTTCTGGTAGGAGGAACAGTGTACACAGTGTCAGGGATAAGGCAAGGCAAAATCAGGGAATAGCGAGATTAGGTTAACTAGAGGAAAGGAATTGTATATAGGGGAAAATTTTACCCTGATGGTTTCTGAACTCAGGTTGTTGGAAGGGTTGTTGGAAGCATGTGTATGTGTGTGTTGTAGATGTGGGGTGGGGTAATAGGAGGTCATGATTTGTTGAAGGCAATGATAGTTTGCTGGTATGATGAGCAAGATGGACTGGAGGCAGAACTACTAGAGCAAAATAATTGCAATAGTCCTGGTATGAGATGACAAGACAGTTGTCTAAGGCAATGTCTGTGGGAATGGGGGGCAAAGGGGATTCATGGATGACTGGAAAGGTCTTGGCAATGACTGAATGCAGGAATGAGAGTGATGAGTCAAAAATTCTCCCAAGTTCTGTAATTTGTCTAGGATAATGGTAGTGCCATGAACAGAAATAGAAAGGAAATGTGTGGGGTACAAGAATGAATTTTATGAATCATTCAACAAGTATTTATTGTGAGACTGATATAGGTGCACCAGGCACTGCATTTTTAGCTATGGAGGACAGAGACATAAATAAGACAAACAGGCTCCTGTTCTTGTAAGCTTACATTCTAGTATGGAAGACAGGTTGCAAACAAGTAAATAAAGAAATATGTCATTTCAGTGAACGGTAGGTCTACAAAGAAAAAGTAGAGTGAGGGGACAGAGTGAACTGGAGTTTAGTAGGATGGTGGATGGTTATAGTTTACAGAGAATGGTCAGGCACAATCTCTCTGAGAAGGTAATATTTTTGCAGGTACCTGAATGAGTGAGGGAGCAGGTAGGAAAAAATTTCCAGAAATAAAGTTCTAGGAGGAGGGAACAGTGAGTGGAAAAGCCCCAAGGCAGAATACATTTGGTTTATTCTTGCACTAGCAAAATGGCCATTTTGGGTGGTGAAGTGGGTAAGGTAATATAGCGGGAGATAGGCAGGGACCAGAACACACACTACCTTGCAGGCTATGGCAGAGTTTACATTTTAATTGATATGGGGAGTCATTGGAAGGGGAGAATGACAAGCTGCTTGGATTTCAAAGGTATTGCATATGAGATAAGCCATTGAGGGCAACAGTGCTCCCACAGGTGTGGATGTGGGGGTGAGATAGAAAATCCAGGTGAGCAAATTGATGGGGAACATTTCCTCCAGCCCAGGGGTTGGCAAACTGTGGCTCACAAGCCACATGTGGCTCTTTGGGTACGTGCATGTGGCTCTGAAGTAAAATTAAAAATGAAAATAAAACTATCATAGTTTCATTTATTTTTAAAGGATATTACTCACATAATGGTGATTTCATTTGTTTTATAAGTCTCACAAAACTTCGAGGGACAGGATTAGCTCTTCTGTCTCAAAAGTTTGCCAACCTCTGCCCCAGCCCATTATGCTTAGAATTAAGTATGGCATAAACCTGGCAATGTTTTGACTGCATGGTCATGAACTCCAAAGTGCCCTTACCAGGTGGGAAAAGCTCTGCAAACTGGACAATTATTTTCTCCACAGGTATAATTAGTCATATGAAACCAGCAGCTATTCTGTTTCCCATCTTCCTTCCACCTAAACACGAAACAGATTTTTTTGCGTCTTCCTTTGACTAAACCTGCCAAATCTAATATTCTTGACACAAATTTCTTCCAGTGCAGTACATTTAACACATAAGGTTCAATGTGAGTACCAGCAGTGACTGCAAGATATTTTGGTGTTTACTAAACTTTTACTGCTTACTAATACAACCATCTGAAAACTCTGGGCTACTGTGGAAAAGTCATGCTTACTCTGCATTCATTTGTCTTGTCAAGTCTTTGCGGGCTGCTAGATTGATTACTGCACAAAGGCTGACATCTGCTGGTCCAAACTGAGGATTGTCCGTTCACCTGTTTTCAACACAAATTGTCTATCATTCTTTGGGGCATTTTTTTTTTTAAGGTTTTTTTGGGAAACTGGGGGAGGGGAACAGCCTTGGGGAATCAGGGACGGGGAACAGAAAAGTTGCTGTCTTTTTGTTCTTCAGTCTAGTTGCGGAGGACGTTGCTTCACTGGCCCACATTGGTATCATCATTGCGTTCTTCCCAGATGAGGCAAATCGGTTGCCAGCCTCTGGATGGTCGTTCATCACGGCTATTGGCAGCTCAAGCTGGCTGCCAGCTGCTCACACTGGCTGCGGGCCACTCACTGTAGCCTATGGCAGCCCACTGCAGCAGAGGCTGCAGCTTACACTGTTGCCGGGGCTCGCACAGCCCAGCTCCAGGTGGAGCTGTTGTTAGCTGTAGAGGGCAGTGTCACTGGCCCTTATATGTGGGATCTGAACCGGGGCCGCCGGTGTCCCAAGCCAGCTTTTAACCAATGCGCCACTTGGCCGGCCCTTTGGGGCATTTTTAAATTTAGAACTTTTTCTACTTATGTTTGCCAAAGAAAAGCTTCAGAGTGTCCTGAGGATTGAAACAAGAGGGCACATCTTAGTAATATGAGCAGTATGTCTACATTTCCTAAAAATGTAGTGTTTGTGTACTACAAAAGAATTAGGTATGGAGGGCCGGCCGAGTTGCGCATTGGTTAAGCGCTGGTTTTGGGATGCCAGCGGCCCCGGTTCGGATCCCACGTGAGGGCCAGTGACACTGCCCTCTACAGCTAACAACAGCTCCACCTGGAGCTGGGCTGTGCGAGCCCCGGTGATGGTGTGGGCTGCAGCCCCTGCTGCAGTGGGCTGCCATAGGCTGCAGTGGGTGGCCCACAACCAGCGTGAGCGGCTGGCAGCCAGCGTGAGCTGCCAATAGCCGCGATGAGCGACATCCAGAGGCCAGCGACCGATCTGCCTCATCCGGGAAGAGCAATGACGATACCAACAGTGAAGCAACATCCTCCGCAACTAAAACTGAAGAACAAGAAGACGGCAACTTGTCTATTCCCCTTCCCCGATTCCCCAACGCTGTTCCCCTCCACCAATTCCCCAATAAAATCTTTAAAAAAAAAAAAAAAAAAAAAAAAAAAGAATTAGGTATGGAAAAATCACAGCATAGGGGCTGGTCACCCACTGAAGGAGCAGAGGAAATGGGGTCCTGTGTTACCCCCAAGCTAGTCCCCACCTAGTTTCTCCATAGCTTGGAATATTGCTTCTCTCCTTTCTTTTCAGTTGAGGCAGACCTCTGTTCCAGGCATGGCTAAATCCACTTCCTCAGTCCCCTCAAAATCCTTTTGTTCTGAATGCCCTCTATTTACCCTGGTCCTGCATATATTTTCCTTTGTTCCTTTCTTTGATTTTTTTCTTTGTATTTATTTATTGTACTCATTCTTGCTCTTCAACCGGTAAATAAACTTCAGGAGGAGAGGCCAGGAAAGCATGTCCTTGCCTCTTGGAATCCTTGACACTTTGCCTAGTGCCCTGTGCTGTTGGTAACCTCTGGTTTGCCAAGAACTGGCCCTGAGTCTGTCGACTAGTGGCCTGAATGCTCTGGAGAATGACATTTTCAGCATCTGGACCTTCTATTCTGGAGCATATGCAGTTGCACCCCCCCCCCATTCCCATTAGGTTTCTCTTGAATTAGTCTATCTTTACTCCTTTCTCCACACAGGTTGTTAGAGGGCACAAGATGTGTGTACGGTTGTGCAGATGGTGCACTGTCCAACTCCAGAGAATGCTATTTGAACTGTAGACTATGGGAATGATTCTCTATGGAGGTGCGCAGTGCACTACCTTTTCAGCTGTACACATACGTCTAAGGAAAAGGTAATGATGGTTGATGTGGTATAGAGGCACTAGCTACAGATGTTTGTTTGTGATCCTAAAACTGTTTTGGACCAATATCAGTTTTGCTTCTTTTCGCGGTGAACACAGCTGAATCTTGGAGAACATTAACCCATGGAGAAAGTAAAATTTAATGTCAGGATGACAAAACAAAACCTTGAATGATAAAATACCCTTAATGAATTCTTTGCATCTCTTAGTGGTGTCTAGAAATGAACCTGTACAAAGGTTGAGGCCTGCACTTTTTGAAATTGTGAATTAATCAGTTTTTGCCTTTAGCATTTCCTCATCCTTCTTCTCTATGCTGCCTACTGCTACCTCTCCTGACAAGGTCTACTGTCTTCCATGTGCTAATAGTCTGGCCAACAGTCTTCTGTGTGGGCTCTCACTGGTCTGACAATCTCTCTGGCCCTCACAGTGTCTCATAAAAATGAATTCACTGTTTTTTCACTCTCTCAGGGCCATTTCTCTTGGTAGAAATGAAATTAATTAAATAAAAAAATTCGTGTTTACATAGTACTTCTTTGAGATAACCTCAATCCAATTAAAATTCATTTCTCCTTGAAAATAAAATTTTATTAGGCCCAGTTGAGGCAATGTTTTCAGCTAAAGGCCTTTCCGAGTTTCTCAAACATGTATGCGTTTAGTCTGTACATTCTTTAGAGCCACCACTTCATACTGAGTGCAGCTGCTCCAGCGAATGGGTAGACCTAGACAGCAGCCATAGTTCTTTCTGGTTGTAAGGAAATTGAAGAAAAGTCCATTCACTGCGCTTCATAACTTCTAGAAAGGATACATCTGAAGTAGGGAGGTGTTGAGGGAGAAGTGTATAATAAACAGTACTTGAGCCCGTCATTCTGCCGTGCTACTACTATAACTGTAGGCCAGCCCAAACTGGTCCACTACCAAGGTCTTTAACAAGACCTGGAATCAAAGTTTACACCAGTCATGAGCAACACTTGTAAAATACCACTCATGAGTAGCACTTATGAACCCTTGAACTGCCACCCCTTAAAGACCCGCCCCCAACCCTAGGTCAGTAGGACAGATTGGAGTTTTGCCTCCTGGCTTCTTGCTAGTGGGCTTGCAAATAAAGCATGTTTCTTTTCTCAAAATCTGGTACATAGTATAGGCTTCTGTGCATGTAGGGCAGCAAGCCCTTGTTGCGTAACGTTGGGAACTACAAGGGATTTCCAACCTGTGACTACCTGCCTGAGGCACTGTAGCCCTGGAGGAATGTGGGCCCTTGCAGGTGACTGAGTGGCCTCCTAAACCAGTTTGTCTAGAGGCTCTGAGTTTCTGCCTCCCCAGACACCACCACGGTACTCCATGCTCCTCCGTGCTACCTTCACTTTTGAGAAAACAAACAGCTATGGATCACATGTCTTGTCTTTTTGGGTGAGTGATCTTGTTAAAAAGCACTTGTATCTAAATCATCTGAAAAACCTCTTGAGGATTGTGGGTTCGAGTCCCACCCTAGGGAGACAATTGGAGGAAAGGTAACAACTGCTGAGGTCCTCAAATGTCAGGTTTGAGTTTTGAATCTTGGGGTCTCAGGTTTCTTTATCTGGAAGAGTTCTCAGTCTACTGTATTATATATTTGTATAGATCTTGCGTTATGTGTGCTTTGTGTTAGATTAATTGGCTTAAAAGTGTGACATAATTAACCTGACCATCTTAACCTAAGAACTAAAGTTTTGCTAACATTAAGTAACCTCTCTTTTATTGTCACTATGGGTAAATGAATCATAGTGATATATGATCTTTTTGGTCAAGTATATTTGACAGACATCCCAGGGGTTAGGTTTTAAAAAGAAGTGGACATGACTTTGAGTTATTTCATTGGGTCCTGGAATGCCCCAAAGAATTGTTCTTTCTCTCCTCATAATAAGAGAAAGTTAAAACTAATTAGGATGTTAAAATTACATAGGAGGTTGTCAAATAAAGAGATAATTTTAGTTATCTTAAAATGTTAAATATTATTATAATATGTATTACAGAAAAACAAATTTCTTTGTCAATTGCATTATAATAAGATTTATAACCATGTAATATCATGGGGAATATTATACCTGACTGTAGTCCTTTGGTATGTAGTCCTCAAAACTGGTCAATATTTAACAAAATGGTTTTCTTTTTTAACACTGCCTGGTCTGTATGAACCTAAATTCTTACTATGGTTGCTATTGCTTTGGTTTAAATAAGTGTTTTACTTTCCTCATTGTGATATTTGCTTATAGTATCTAGGGTTCCACTTTCTAATGCTGTCTTGCATCTTTTCGTTGCTTTGTCCCCTTATCAGCAGGAAGTCACTAGAAAGGCCATCCCCTATTCCCCAAGACTGAGAAATGAACATCCAAAAAGGGGGATTTGTAACCATAAACTAGCACAAACTGGTCCTATTCTGTTTAACAAGACCTGGAACCAAAGTTTATACTACTCATGAGTAACACTTGTACACCCTTAAACTTCTACACCTTAAAGCTCTGCACCAAACCTAGCACAGGTTTGAGTCTTATCTCCTGTATTCTAGCCAGTCAACTCGCAAATAAAGCTTTCTTTTCTCAAAAGCTGAGGCCACATTACTGGCTTCTATGTACATCAGGCAGTGGGCGCTTGCTTGGTAACACTACCAGCCTCCTCCTGAGTTGCGACTCCTTCCTCTTCCTGCCTCCGTAGATCTCAACAACATGGTTCTCCCAGCCTGCTCTGTCTCCCTCAATGGTTATCCAAATGAGCCTGTTTGGATGGAAGCAAGACTCTCCTTCTCTCTATGACAAAGGAGGAAGTGGAACCCCATCATAGTTACAGACACAGGTTTGAATAGGAGGGTGGCATAGCCAACCACAAATACTAGAGACTATTTAAAATTCAATTTATCATTAACTGATTCTGGGCAAGCAGTGAGTCTTTTTATTCTCTTATTTTCCTATATTTAATATAGAGTAAATAACATCAAATATAGCACCTTTGATCATTATGACCAGAATGAAAATGATCAAAAATGACATAAACATGAGAGTAAAATGAACAGTATGTAAAGGTCACAATTTAGAATGAACTAAAAGGTAATTCATGGCAAAGTAATCTTGGAAAGTAGATTTTTTTTTTAATGAATTTTTTTTTTTTTACTCTACTCTAAAAACACACAGCAGCATTTCCTGCACTGTTTTGGTGTGTGATTCCTCTATCGACCTTGAGGAAAAGGGTTATGATATGTTTGTATCCTTACCTCCTCCTATAGCAAAGATGAAATCAATGCTCTGATTTGTAAGACATGGAAATGTTTGTATTTGAGCTGTGAAGGAGGTGAAGGGATAGGACATCATGGTGCCGAGGATGATGACATTCACTGACATAAGGAACCACTTGAGCTACTTATGGCTATCTACACTGACGTGTCTAATGGCAAGTTAGAGTTCTAGGTCTGGAGCTCAGAAAATAAATACAGATTTGAGAGTCATCAGTAAAGCCACAATGAGTGAATCTTACAGAAGAGTATATAGATATTCCTTGACTTTTAGAGTGTGACAGTATTTGACATCGCTGAGTAGACCCTCCTTGAAAATCTCTCTTCTTGGCTTCCAGTATACCTCCCTTCCTTGTTTCTCTCCAAAATCTCTGGGCATTTCTTTGTGGGTAGATTCTTCTCTTTCATCTATTCTAACCCATGACTTTACAGTGTCCTGGGGCTCAGCGCTTGAATCTATCACGTGGTGATAGATCATCTAGACTGATGGAATTAGAGATCATTTCTTTGCAGATCAAGAGCCACTGGCATGGTCCACAGAGCTGACATAAATTTATGGGAAATCCAGGGAAAATGACATTACTGAGAAGAGAGGCATTTTTCTGGATAATACTGCCAATTTTTACCATTCGATTTATTATAAATTCATTTTTTAAAAAAAGATCATTTCTATCTTTTGGCTTCCAAAGTTCAATCATGAGTCCAGATTCTCTCCAGTATTTTTGATTCATAGCTAACTAACTCTTACATCTCTACTTGTTTTGGAGAAGGACCAAATTATATGAATGAAATTTACTTGTTAGTGTTTGTTTTGTTGTCCTTGTTCCATTGTACTACTATTGGATGATTTTGCACAAAGTAAAATGATATATCACAGAGTGTATGGTTTAGGCTGTATATACAGTAGAAACTATCAGTTTTAAATGGGGAAATTTCTATGGAAAAGAGAGAGACATGAAGAAGAACTTCTAATAAAGTTCATGTGCATGCCCAAGGGCTTTTGAGATTTCAGTGAGTAAATCTCCTTTAGCTTACTCAAAAATAAAATAAAATAAAAATGTTTTTTCTAGAATTTTATAAGATGGTTTCATACAGTATATACTCTTTTTTTTTTTGGTATGGCTTATTTCACTCAGCATAACTATTTTGAGTAATAATCCATCATATGGATATACAACAGTTCAACTATTGATGGACACTTCGGTTGTTTCCAAATAGAGCCTCTATGAACATTTGCGTAGTAGGCCAATTTCTTTGTTTCTGAGATGTAGGGTTCAGGATAACGATGTTTCCTTTCATTTAGCGATAAACAGAAAAATCAGATAATCTCAAAGAAACTTTCTTGTCAGCAAGTGTTGGGAAATAAGAGGTTACTGTGATGTGGCCGAGTCAGTTGGTGATGTGCCCCTGACAGCCTGCCTTGGCTTTGGCTCTCATCATGTTTCCTGACCAAGTGAATCATGTCAGGAGTCTTAGACATTATCAGAGGGGCAGCAATGAACACAGTAGCTGATTCATGGGTCCCTTGGAATACGGGCTCAGCCTTCTAATAGGGAGGATGTGATGTGACAGGATTCTACTGCTAGTGTTCCCTGAATGCTGACCCCAGGGTCTGCCTGCTTCCTGGCCTTTGAAGCTTAGGCCTGTTTTACTTATAATTTCACAAAACATTTTTTGTTCTTCCTCCCTCAACCATGCCTCTAGACCAAATTCCTGCTTTCAGAGTTTTGCCAACACACATTATCTGTTTTCTTTCACACCAATTCAAGCTGCTACAATTGAATTTGCTTGCAGATTTGACCTGCCTGGCCTTCTCTTGGGAGGCATTAACACATGACTGACAAGTTAATAGAGGGAAATAATTGATTGCAGAGGTTTGGGTATTGAATATGGATTTTATTTTGGCTTGTTTACAAATGTGCTATCAGCCATAAGAGTAAACTATGAATATTGTTCAATTATTTTCTAAAGCTTCATGGTTTTCTTTAAGCTGTTTAACTGGTGGATTTCCCACTGCAGGTATGCTCCTGGTGTCTGAAAATCTTCATGACTTTCATTTATGCTCTTATGGAGTAGTTGCTATGGAAAGTTCTGATGGTGCTGCAGAACTGCTGGCCATAGATGTAAGGCTTGTTAGTTATCAAAGCAAAGTCTGGTAATGACAATGAGAAGGGAAAGAAAGCATCTTAGATCTCCATTCTACCAAAGGGTCCTGAAGAAATGACCATCCCTGGGGAGGGGAGAGTAGAAGGAGGCCCTCCATGACTGCTTCTGTACAAAGTTTACTTATTGATTGTAAAAGTACATATTGTCAGTTTAGTAACTCTGGGACACATAGAAAAGTAGCAAGATGTTTCAATTCAATGACAACCACTGTTTACCTTGGTATATACCTAGGGTGCCAAAAATATATATATACATGATTTGTACTCATCTTTTGTAATTGGTGTGTATTGAGTATTACAATTTTAATACAGCATTTTTCCTTTCTTAAAATGTATATACATATTTTGGCTATGTGTGTGTGTGTGTGTGTGTGTGTGTGTATGTCTTTACAGTCTTTATTTTTTTCTCTCAGGTTGCTGTTGTGTAGTTTTTTGGTGTTTTTTTTTTTTAGTAAAAGATAATAATCATACTGCATATACTGTTTGCTTTATACAGCTTGTTATTTTACTTAATGTTGTAAGCATTTTCAGTATTATTAAAAACTCTTCTTTAACATTTACTTTGATGCTTAATATTTTACCAGGCATCTGTCCTGTAGCTTATTTAGCCATTCTCCTGTTGTTAGACTCAAAGTTTTTTGTTTGTTTTTCTACTGTGGTGAATATCTTTGTAGGTAAATGCTTTTTCTGTACATCAGATTCACCTTGTGCTAGCTTCCTAAAAGTGAAATGACTAGGGAAGGAATAGAAATTTTTTATAGTTCATACATATTCTAAGCTCACCACTAGAAAGATTGTACCAATTTCCACCTTCTACTCTATTAACATCTTATTGTGTGCAGTGGCTTCTTAGAATGCAGTTCTTTGATGACATGGTTTTCCTCAAACACTGCCTTTTACTCACCTTTGAAATATATCTGCTCTGGAATAAACTTGGGAGAACATATGGAATCCAGAAATAAGCAACCCATCAGATATGGAGCTATTTTTTGCCATAACCATGAAAAGCAAAATAATTTACCTCATATAGACAGTTGGTGATCGATTGCTGAAAGGGATAGGAGGGATATGGGGCATCATGGAAAGTTCTAAAATAACTTAAAATCAAATAAGCCAAGTCTGGTGTCTTCCTAATTCTCTTTTAAAGGGATAAGTAAGGTGACCAAGTGCCAACAGAGCCGATTTGCATTGCTTTGCGCAGAGCTGTCACACCTCCTGGCTATGGTGATCTGTCCCATTCCCTTCTGGAGCCCACAGAGTCTAGGGAGGTGTGACACATAGTGGGGGTGAGGCGCTTACTGCAGCCATTAGGCAAATGAAGACACCACCATCTGTTTCTCTTTTTATAGCAAGCCATGGACATGTTGGGCTTTCTTCCTGAAGAGAAGTATGGATCTTATAAACTCACTGCAGCCATCATGCGCTTTGGAAACATGAAATTTAAACAGAAACCCAGAGAAGAGCAAGTGGAAGCAGATGGCACCAAAAGTAAGAATTACTTTGACGACAAGGCATATATACTCTCTTCAAATCCCTGATCCCAGGCTGACTCCCCTTTTCTTTGCAGTTGACCTCTTCCCTTGGTTTTTGGAAAATGTTGAAATTAATCAGCAATCTCCCTCAATTACTATTCCTCAAATTATTCTTCGAACCACCATGCTGATGTAGAATCCTTGTCTCTCAGAATAAAAAGCATTTCTTAATTAATTATTGAGGATACCAGTGAATTTGCTAAACTTGGATGATGCAGGATGGACTAGGACACAGCTAGCACATAGTCTATTGAGAAAAACCGAGAAAGGAGCAGACAAATTACCATAAAATGTATTAAGTGACATAATGGAGGTGGGAACAAAGATCTTTAGAATCCCAAAGGTGAAGTTTTCACTGGACTGAGACCACAATGACTTCATTTCCCTTTGTTTTTTATTCACATTTTAAAAATCTGTAGTCTTGCCTGATTATCAAAAAGATTTGAGGCATTTTGCAATGATTGACCTGTCTAGAATCATCAAAATAGAAAATCACGACTATGAAAAGAAGGAAGCATAGTTGTTACTGTTGTTTCATTTAATATTAAAATTCTTGGCAATGGAAACAAAACAAGAAATCCTTCAACAATATTTTTTTAAATTTTATGTCTTCAATTGTGGTAAAATATACATAGCATAAAATTTGCCATTTTAACCATTTTAAGTTTAATGCCTTTTTACAGTTTAGTGGCATTAAGCAACTTCATTTTGTTGTGCAACCGTCACCACTATTCAGCCAGAAATGTGTCATCATTCTAATCTGAAACCCTGTACCTATTAAACAATAAATCCCCATTTCCCGTCCCCCATCCTCTTGCAAACATTATTTTACTTTCTGTCTCTATTCTAGGTACTCCATGTAAGTGGAATCATATTTGTTCTTTTGTGTCTGGTTTATTCTACTTAGAAAAATGTCTTTGAGATTCATCCATGTTGTGTGTAAAGAAATTTTATTTCTTTTTAAGTGTGAATAATATTCCATTATATGGATATACCACATTTTATTTCATCCATCGATGGACACTTGAGTTACTTCCACTTTTCACTACTGTGAGGGATCTCACCCTATTTCAAACTTTTATAATACTTGATTTCTTTATTTCTTCTGTAGTTGTCTTACAGACTTACTTGCTATTTTTGCTTGTGTTTTATTTATCCTCATGGATTATAAACTCCTTGATACTGAAGTGTTTTTTCTTATCTCTCATCTTACTACAGAGTCTAGCACCAGGCCTTGTACATATCTAGTGCTCAGTAAACTTTGTTCAATAAAGTAATGAATGTGAACAGTTTGGAAATCATACTCCAACCTCTCATAAAAGAGAGGTCAATGTCATTATCCTGACCCCTCTTTCCGATGAGCTAGGTTGTGGATTGACAAAACTGGGTTTTGTTCCTTTCTTCTCATCCAGTAATTTACATATGAGACTCCACTGAGATAAAACTGTGAAGTTGGAAAGAATTGCCTTTTGTTTTGCTCGACCTCCTTACCTGTTTTTAGGTGAAGTCAGACGTTGTTCTCTCTATCTTCTTGACTTCAGAATGTACCTACCCAACCCAGCTACCATTCTCTAGAGAGTACTTGTCAAACTTGGGTTTATATCTGAATTAGCTGGGGAGTTTTTAAATTTCTGAAGTTCAGGCCTCATCCAGCCCAAAGAAAACTGACCCTCCAGTTGTGGGTACAGACATCAGTGTTTGTTTTTACAATTTTCCAGGTGACCCCAATGTGTAGTGAAGGTTGAGGACCACTGTAATAAGGACTTTGTTCTCTAGCCTGCGTGTGTATGAAACACTTGGAGGATGTAATAAAAATAAGTCCAGACCCTAACCTCCCTCAGCAAGCTGGTCCTTTGTTTCTGAGTTAACTCGCCAGGTTATTCTGATTCACACCAATGTTTGGCAACCCCTGCTCTAGTTACATGTTACCCCTCCCAGGTAAGATTATACAACCTAATTAAAATCTGTGAGTTTATTTATAAGATCCTGAGGGAATGATATTTATTGGTGTGAACTTTATTAAGTCTCCTTTGGGGTCACATCAGGTCACATGATGAAAATGTATTTGCAGACATTGCTATGTTGGCAATAGCATTTTCTGAATGTCAGATGGATATTTATTCACAGATGTAAACTATTTTCATCTTGGTTGTAAAACTGTAAACTTTGAGTGCAAGTGAAGTACTTTGCTTTTTGGAAAATGACAACCACTGTTTTCTGTCAAAAAAGAACATGTGTAATGTATAATGTATGCCTCCGGGATAAATCCAAGGCACGCTAGTCCGTCCTCTGTTAATACTTGACTCTCTCTAGAGTGGGTGAGAAATAATCCTGAATTATTGGATGCTATTTCTGTGAGACCTTAAGGTGGGATACTGTACAGAAAATTTGGCTTCCTTTGTTCATGGATAAAATAGACTCAAAGGACTGTTCATAAAACTGGAAAAAGGATAATAGGAAATTGAAACTATTGTTACCTTTAATGTCCTTCTGAACACTTCCAAAGCTTAGACCAAACTCCTGTCTTTATTTCCTGGACAGATATTGTGGAATTGTTCATTTTTCACATTGTCAGGTATTAGTCATTTCCTCTCAGGTTCATCAGGCACGTTGCATTTTCCCCTTTCTTTTAACTTTTTTCATATTGGGTTAGATGGTCTCTAGTTTCTTCCAGTACAAACAGTCTATGGTTCTGACCCACGGATGCTCACTTTGAAATAATCAGGCTTTTTTTTTTTTTTTTAATCTTCAAACATGGCATTCTTTTAGCAGGCATATCTCAGAATAGGTGAGCATGTCTGCTCTACTTTTGTATTTCCATTTATTTTCCCAAATAGGCTTTGCATTTTGAAAGGTTTCATAGCAACCGAGTACCTAGGCCATTATCACTGACATCGAGTAGGTGTGTAGTTTGCAAAAATGTATGCATAATATATATTGATTTTAGTTAACAAGCAAATCAAACATTTCAAGCTTTTCAAGCTCTGAAAATTCTCCAGACCAACAAAAAGCAAAGGGATATTGTTAATTAGTACAAATGGCATATAGCTTTCTAATTGTTTTTTGTTTGTCATTTGTTTATGTTTTTTTTTAAACTTTATCCCCTGTTTGTGGTTATTGCTCAGGGAATTTTGTATTTCTTAGTGAAGTAAGGAAAGACAGCATTTCCTTCTATTGTAAGACATGATTTTATAGAGTGACTACACCAGATATACTAGTATATCTCAGGATTCTTTTAAAATGGAAGATGTAGCAGAGAGGTTTCAAATGGGTAAAATGTTCCTTTTGTTTGAGAACTGAAGAAATCAATGATTTGAAATGGGCTTATAACTTCTTTCCTGTGGCATTCTTTTGTGTTATTATTTTTTAACACTTGATGTGGTATGTGCCTATTTATCTTTCCTTCTGATAACACTATTTTTCTCCACTTCTTTCCTTAGAAAATGGAAGAACTGTGTTATGAGTGCAATTCTGTGGGTTGCAAGTGTTCTTTTTGGGCAGCAGAGGGCACTATTGCACAAATAGACTTCACAGGAGAAGGAAAGGTTTTTGATAGCTAGTGGGCAAGTAAGTGTCCAGGCTTCTGTTGATTGGTGGTTGTCTTGAAATTACAAATCCTTGTTTTACTGAAAGAATCTACAAAATATACATAGAAGGAAAAAAATAGGCAAATGATAAAAATGAGATATTCTCTGTCCTTCAAATAAATATTTCTTTTTAGAAAGAACCAATATCAAGAAATAGATTCTTTTTAAAATTAAGCTATAATTCACACACCACAAAAGTCACCCTTTTAAAGTATACAGTTCAGTGAGATTTAGTGTATTCATAGGTTGTATTACCATCACCACTATCTAATTCTAGAACATTTCATTAGTCCAAAAAAGAAACTCTGTACCCTTCAGTAGTTACTCCCCATTCCCATCTCTGCCTAGCTCCTGGCAATCACACATCTACTTTTTGTCTCTGGATTTGCCTATTCTGGATGGTTCATATAAATGGAATCATATAACACGTGGCCTTTTGTGTCTGGCTTCTTTCATGTAGCATAATGTTTTCAAGTTTCATCCATGTTGTAATATGTATCAGTACTTTATTCCTTTTTATGGCTGAAAAATATTCCATTGAATTTATATGCCATGTTTTGTTTTATGATCAGTTGATGAATGTTTGGGTTTCCACTTTTTAACTATTATGAGCAATGCTGCTAGGAACATTTGTGAACAGGTTGGTTTTTTTTTTGTATGAACGTATGTTTTCATTTCTATGGAGTATATATACCTAGAAGTGGAATTTCTGGGTACTAGAGTAACTCTGTTTAACTTTTAAGTAGCTACTAAACTATTTTTCACAGCAGTTGTGCAATGTACATCCTAACCAGCAATATATGAATGTTCAGTTTTGCTACCTCTTCACCAACACTTATCATTCTGTCTTTTTTATCATAGCCATCCTTGTGGGTGTGAAGTGGCATTTCATGTGGTTTGATTGGCATTTTCAAGAAATGGAGTCTTTAAATATTTAGGATTGAGGCAATTATTTCAAAACTACCATGCACCTTGCTACACTGGTTTAAACATACCATATTTCCTTCTCCCGGGTAGTCTGTATGGTTATAAGGGAATAAATTTTAACAGTGTTTTTCCTTTCCCTCTTCCCCTGCCTCTCCCTCCTTCCCTGCTCTTCTCCCTTCCTTTCTCTTACCAAGTGCTGACAAAGCTGCTTTCCTCCTGGGTATTAACTCCTCTGAGTTGGTGAAGGGCTGGATCCATTCCAGAATCAAAGTTGGTAATGAATATGTTACCAGAGCTCAAAATGTAGAACAGGTAAGGTGATACTTTAAGAACATTAGATTCTATGACTTTGTAATAATTGTATACACATTTTACTTGTATATTTTTTCAATTTATGGTGTCTGCAAAAAGAGCTTCTGTAGAAAAAGCAAAAAAAAAAAAAAAAAAAGAGCTACTGTGATGAATATTCCAAATGTTTTCACTTACGATGCACACCACAGTAAATGCTCTTGTGTTAAGAGTCTTTCTAGCCAGAAATATACCATTTTGACAGCTTTCCCTCTTCAAAAAAAAAAAATCTCTTTGCAGATGCAGGCAAGCCCTTTACATGTTGTGATCAACATCTTTGTTGTCCAGCTAAGAAGCTTTCAAAGCTATTGATTTCTGACATGAATAAAATTTGCGAATTGGCATCCTTGATCTATTTGAAATATTGACTTTTTAGAGTAACAGACACATGGTGACAGTTAAGAAAGGATTTCAGAACATATGCTGAAGTTAGCGTGTGAAGGGAGGGGGATTACAAACACAAATAAAAGATGAAAGGTCGCATAGGTTTTGTTCAGCATCCAGGAGAATGTTTTAATGATAGAAGAACAAGTGCTCTGATGCTTTACCAGAATATGGTAGATATTCCCAGGGTTGCTAGGTAATGAGACCATCTAACTATGCTAGTGCATTTCAAAATAATAATTGAATGTGTATTAGTCAGGATGATATAGGCATGTTGTAGGAACACATGCTAAAATCTCAGTGACGATAAAATAAACATTTGTTTCTTACTCTCACCAAGTCCCATAGATATTGGACAGCCTTCTTCCATTTGTAGTTAGGCCACCTGGAACACATAGCCTTCAGAGCTGCTGCATAAAGGAAAAAGGTAATTTGTGGAGAAAGCACACCCACCTTAGCTGACTGGGGATAAAAGTGACATCACTTTCACTAACATCCTATTGGTGAGAATTAGTCATATTATCCACTTAGCTAAAGAGGGGCTGAGAAATATAGTTTTCCCGGAAAGAGGAAATAGTATGATCACATATAACATGCATTAAGCATTCAGAGGTGTTATTTCCTCCCATTCTTACAGCAATTCTCAGAGATAAGTAGGGAGGACAGGAATACTTAATACTTTTCCAGCTGAGTAAGCTGAGAGTTAGGGGACATAAGTGACATTCCAAAGGACACACAGGTATTATTCAGGTGACACTTGGATTGTTTTACTCTATGCACTTTGAAAAGGAGAGATAAATGTACACATTTGTGATGGACAACAGTTATTTTCACTGCAGTAAATTTTGTTTCTTTTGATATATTAAGATACCTGGTATGACTATGTTATTTAAAACATTTCTACAACTAATCAAAGTTAATTTCTTAGTTTCACTTACTCTCTAAATCAATAATTCTACCTCCACCATAATACTAACTATACCAAAACAATTGGCTTATGTTTTTGTCAGCCGTGGTAACCTGAGCTCCTTGAGGCAATAGACAACGTTTAATTTATCTTAATATCCTCAGCATTTAGCACAGTGCCCTGCAAGCAGTAGGTGCTCCATAATTGTTAAAATAAACTAAATATTGAGCTGAACTTGAACCATGATCACCAGGACAAGCAATTGAACTATTTCTTGGCAGTGAGGTTAGAGGTACTTGGCAGATTCTTGCTTATTTTTTTAAAAAGGTTTTATTGGGGAATTGGGGGAGGGGAACTGCGTTGGGGAGTCGGGGAAGGAGGACAGACAAGTTGCTGTCCTTTTGTTTTTCTATCTAGTTGTGGAGGACATTGCTTCACTGGCTCATGTTGGTATCATCATTGCGCTCTTTTCAGGTGAGGCAGATTCGGTCGCCGGCCTCTGGATGGCGGCTCACAGTGACTCTTGGCAGCTCACATGGGCTGCCAGCCTCTCACGCTAGCTGCCGGCCACTCAGTGTGGCCTATGGCAGCCCACTGCAGCCAAGGCTGCAGCTATGCCGTCCTGGGGACTCACAGCAGCCCAGCTCCAGGAGGAGCTGTTGTTCACCATCTTAGCTGTAGAGGGCAGTGTCACTGGCCCTCATATGTGGGATCCAAACCAGGGCCACTGGCATCCCAAGCCAGCTCTTAACCAACGCCCCACTCGGCCAGCCCAGATTCTTGCTTTTTAAGACATTTACCACAACATGCCTACACAACATTCTGTGATTACAGAACAAGTCCTTGCTCTGTATACAACTAATAAGCACATAGGAGAACTGAAAACAAACCTTTGCCTCTTTAATATTGTGTTCTCAGGGACTGAGTTACCATACCAGCCTTTACTGTAATAGAACCAGTGAAGCAAGCTAATATATTATTATTCAACATAAAAAGAAAAAAAGGGGAAAAAAGAAAAACACCTCATCCTCTACCATTCCTCCCTCTCTTTCTCATCCCTCTCCTGGAGGCAGGGTAAGAAAGCACACTGTAAGTCTTTTCTTTTCTTAGGAATTTTACTGATTTTATAGAAACAATTGCCCACTGCTAAGAATAGAGATGTGTGTATATGCTCTGTTGATGACAATTGCAAAAGATGGCAAAAATTCTTGCAGTGTTAACACTCTACAGAATTTAGTTCTGGCTTTTATGCTAGCTGACTCTGGGACACTAGTCAAATATCTTCATCTCCTGAGCACCCCCAAAAAAGAGATTGAATTCCTCTGTGTGTTTCAGTGGAGGGGGTGATTGGCATCTAAATAGGACAGTGAGAGTGTCCAGCACATTGTAGGAGGTTTTGTACTCCTGCTCCCAGGGGCTAACTGCCAATAGCACATTTAGTCATTATGACAATCAGAAAACACCCTCCTGCTTCCGAAGGCACTCCTCCTTCAGTGGGAGGGACCGTCCTGAGCTGAGAGCCTGTGCACATTATTATAGAGAGCTAAGGTTCCTCAGAACTAATATTTTTATGATTCTATGAGAGTTCTAACTATGCCTATTAGAAATCAGTTATTTTAACTTAAAAAAGATCGATGATGATAAAATAATAAAAATCAGTAGCCACTGGGTGCTTATTGTGGGTGCTGCACTAAATGCTTTGTATGGATATCGCATGCAATTGAACAGCAAGACTGCAAAGTTGATCTTATTTATATTTCCATTGTATGGTTAAAGATGGTGAACCTTAGAAAGATCAGCTGCTCAAGGTAAGGCAGCAAGTAAATACCGGAGTGAGGATGAGGAAGTGATAAAAGTGGAAAAGGGAGGTGAAAGAGGGAACTAATGCTTATTGGATACTAACTGCCAAACACTGTGATTATTATATATATTTACATCCTCTGTCACACTGAATTTCTCCCAACAACCTTGAGCTGTGCATATTTTAATATTTTTATTTTACAGATGAGAAAAGCAAGGATCTAAGTGTTTTTGCTATCACACGTTATTGCCCCCCAGTAACTAAAGTCTTCTGCGAGGTTATTTTTAAAAGAACTAAGAAATGAGCCCATTAGTCCCTGAAAAGTGGAAGTATAAGTTTAGCTGCCTAATTTCTCTGTCATTGGACAGACAATGATGAAAACGATGAATTAATGTGTCACACATGGGTTTATTGGTTTCATTAATTCATTCAGCAGACATCATACCACCTATATCTTCTTCTGCCTACACCTTCAGGCTTTCTTCCAGTATTTCTTCACTCCTCCCTACCCCTGTCCAGTTGTTCTCCCACCCCCACTTCCTGAGTATTTAGGGAATGAAAAGGAGGTGAGCAAGTTAGTCAAAGCAACTGCTGTAGACAGAGTGATTTCCTCGGTGCTCTGGAGGATAAAAATTATTCTTGGTGCTTTATTTGTGAGGGTGTGCTCTTGACGCCTATAATAAAAAAGCCGTGATGCCATCCGGCGTATGGATTACTGTGGAAATGACTCAAGATAACTGATCAGGGAGTGGGTGACTCAGAACTAAATCATCACCAGACACCAACTGGCTCCTGCTGCGTGCTCTCTCCTGGGCAGCTGATGGGTGGATGTGATAGGCCTATTTTAAATGTTAAGTGGTTGGAGCACATTCTCCTTCCAGGCTTGGAGCATGCCCAGCTCAAATTCACTCCTACTTGGAATCTGTCAGAAACCTGCTACTACACCAGTGTCTTTGCATCATGGAAGCAGGACCTGCGTTTGCACAGTCTCATCCAGGCACAGAGGTTGGAGCTCTCCCCAGTAGGTTATGTCAGAGTCTTGGCCTCACACTGCCAGGGAGGGGAACACAGCCTGAGTTTTGCAGTAGAAGAATCTGAGTCAGAATGATGCAATAAATTGCCATTCTCCCTTCAGGGAGTTGAGAGCAGTCCTGGGAACTAATATCATAAAAAAGCTGGAAGCTGAGGCTCGAAAGAACCTTCAGGAGCATTATTCAGGTGGAGATACTGCGGCCCAGAGAGGTTAGGTCAGTTGCCAAAGGTTAAACAATTCATTAGCAGCTACAACATCAGCTGTAGGACAAGGGCTAGGGATTCTAGATTCCTTATCTACTTTATCTGGTCTTTTCAAACTTTGTGGTATGTATGAATCAGCAGGGAATTGCATTAAAGTGTAAATTCTGATTCACAGGTCTGGGACTGGAGTTGGTACCTTTGACAAGCTCCCAGGTGGAGCTGATGCTGCAGGTCTTAGGACCACACTTTGAATAGCAAGGCTTTAGAATGCATGGCCACCTCAGCCCAGGATATTCCGTTCTTCAGTAACAGAAATGTGATTTCTCTCACGGAGAGGGTTGGGTAAAGCGGTACCAGGTTAACTCACCTTCTTTCCCCTTTCTTCCCCTCTCCCTTTCCTCCCTTCCTTTTCTCTCACTGTGTTACATTTCCTCTCATGTATCATCTCAGCGGAATGCTAGAACCGCAGAAAGTCAATAAACATATCCTGATTTTACTAGAAGGCAGTTACTGATAGAGAATACCCAGGATTAAAATGAAAATGAACACTGCTCTCAGATGGAGTGCTTTCAATGTGATCCCAAGGTGACCTATGCGGTCGGTGCCCTGTCCAAGTCAATATATGAAAGGATGTTTAAGTGGCTGGTGGCATGTATCAACAGGGCCCTGGATGCCAAGTGGTCAAGGCAGTTCTTCATTGGCATTCTTGACATCACTGGTTTTGAAATCCTTGATATAAGTATATCTGGTAAAAGTGAAGTCAATGCATATGCATATTTACAAGGAGGTTAGAAAATGTGAATTGAGCATCAGAAAATTGAATGTAGTCAAAGGATGATGAGATTCATTCTGTGCAAACCTTAAGAGCTACTTTGGTTGGAAAAGAGCCATTGTTAGTATGAACAAGTAATTATAATTAATAGGATTAAGAAATTAATTCAGACTTAAGTAAAGGTAAATAGAGATAAAGGAATATTTCATGATTTTGAATTGCAGTGTCATTAAGTATTATTTTATTATCAAAATCTTTAGTTTGTGGGTATATCTGAAGGAGGTAAGAATTTAATTGAGCATTTGTTATTTACTGGATCCATTTGCCATCAAATAATAGTGGTTATGGTTTTCTCTACATTTCTCCCAGTGGACCTCAATTTTTATTTTTTTATATATTAAAAATCTATGTATTTAAGGTATACAATTGTATGATTCGGCACACATATACATTGTGAAATAATCACCACAGTCAAGTTAATTAACATATTCATTACCTCAAACAGATACTATTTTCTCAATTTTTTTTTATCTCTCCTTCCTACCTAATCACATCTTTGAAGTATAACAGCCTTGAGCAACTTTGCATTAACTTTACCAATGAAACATTACAACAGTTCTTCAATAAGCACATGTTTGTTTTGGAGCAAGAGGAATATAGGAAAGAAGGCATTGACTGGGTGTCCATTGGCTTTGGTCTGGATGTGCAAGCCTGCATAGATCTTGTTGAGGAGGTAATGCATGGTTTTTCTCCTTGTTCATTTTTATTTAAGGAGGATTGTCCCTGCTTGCCATGTTGATCCATGTCAGGACTCGGGCTCTGTCAGGGGGTGGAAAATGGGGCAGGAGAGCTCTGTGCATTTTCCCTTAATGGTCTTTGTGTGCAGCACCCGTGACATCCTAACTAAACTCACACATCAGTTACCCAACCCCATCATCTGCAACGCAGACTGTCGTGTCGCTATGCATTTGCTGCTTACTCATGGCCTCCACTGTTAATGCATGAGGAAACTTGTCGAGATTAAAAATGGTCATGCTCTTGACTGGAAAAGCAGAGCTGAAAATATGTGCACTGTAGGGCCTGACTGATTAACATAAGGTGAAGGAGTAGACCCAGAGCCGCTTAACGAAATTTGGCAAATTAGCATGCAAACAAACAACTGCCATAAATCCTCAAGGCCACTACCTTGCAGGATGTAGTTTGTTCATTTAATTGGACAAGTACCAGTTAGTTAAAGTAATTTATGACAATACTTCATGGCTAATTAGTAAATTAGCGGCAGTGTATGGTTTCTGAATTCAGTGCTGTTCCCAGACTCTGATTTTTTTCCACGTGCTCTGGGAAAGATTAACCAGATTTGCTGGAGGAATTCATGATGGCCTTTTTCTGGGGCTTTGTCCATGGGAGCAAGCGGCACATTAGCAGTTACTTGCCCTGTTTCTTGCTATAGCTGTGGATTGCAGTGAATTCTGGAGACAGGTCGCGGCAGGCCAAGGCCTAGTGATTTTAACTTTCTCTACTTTCTCTTTAGTTACCCTGTCACATTTGATTCTCAACAACCCTGTCAGGACAGAGCGAAGGTGACTGACTTCTCACTGTTTTTTGTGGGCCTCAGATTTTATCAATCAGTGTCCCATCAATTTTATTTATTAGGTTTCAGATGAAACTAACTCGTCCTTGAAAATAGCCATTATTTCTAACAGGAGTGGACATCATATTGATTTTATTTCTTTTCTAACCCACGAACTTCCTGGAAAGAGGATAGGTTGATTAAAAAAAAAAAAAATGGTAATGACCAACCTGTGAGCTGATTGAAAATAATAATAATAATAATAATAACCCAATCATGAGCAGGTAAATGTTTGCTGACATTATTAAAGCTGTAGTTTTCTGATTAGAAACAAAACAAAAGAACTGAAGCTTCTTAAAGGGACAGATTTAGCTTCTGGTCACCTATAATATCTCCTTACTCTGATTACGTTAATTGAACTGTTTTCAGGTAGGAAGATGGGACATACACATGATTCAGTTGCTGATAGATCTGATTTTTAGTTGATCTGAAGTCTATTGTCTCATGTATGCCAGTCGTAGTTGTTCCAAATAACACACTAGCAACATGGATATAATTTCCTATTGTATTTCCTACTGATATGACACATGGGAAAAACAAAAATGACCAGATGATAGGGGGGAAAGATAAATCTTTGACTTCCTGTAAACAGTTTCAAAGGTATCCAGCTCAGGCAGATAAGAAATATAAAAACCTTTCTTAAATGATTCTATATTTTAAAAAGATTCATTGTGTTGACTCAGGCTATGCGAAGAAAATTTGTAGTAAATATTAATGATCAGGTTTACTCCTTGGAATAGAATAAATGGTGGAAAGTTTTCAAAATTCAGAACTAAAATACATCAATATGTACAAAATGTTTTACAGTATGCATCTATATATGCATATAAAGAAAAACAATTTTCATACATAAAAGTTTTAAATGTTTATGTTTAGTAAAAAGTTTATGTCAAACTAACAAAAATGTATTTTAACACCACCTTTAATTGTTATTTTGGTTTTCAAGCATACAGTGACCTCCTATATACATGCAGTGAAAAAAATCTATTACAGGATTTGCTCACTTATTTCATTACTTGAAATATTCTAGTTTGTTTAGAATTTGAGCATCAGCCATTTACATATTAAAACATTAACATAAAATTACATATTTATGGTTCTGCATAGGTATTGGTAAAGAGATTATTTCTATTATTTTTTAAACAAATAAATGCAAAATTATACATTTAAAAATGCATTGTCCCTTCATTGTAGTCATCTTGAGAGGCCACTTCAATCCAATAATTAGCCCTTTTGAAAAAAGTCTCTCACACAATGTCAATTAGGATAAAACATTTTAGAATGTTACCGGCTTTGAGAGAAAAATAGCTTCAATCCTAATCATTTTATCTGTTTCTGAGTCCAAACTGTATTACCTGGCTTCATCACATTATTCACCTTATTTGTCTGACTTGGCCTGTATATCTTTTGATTGTTTTTATAAAATGATACACCATCAGACAACAATAAATTTCCATATGCCAGAAGTCAATAGTGTTAGATATCCCAAGGAAATTTCTAAAATATTTTAAACCCTGGTAATATCTTGGCGATAGTGTTGTTGCCTCCCAAGTGGGGTTTTTGGGTGTGCTAATTCTCATGTTTTTATTATAAGAGGAATCACATTAACTCTAATTTTCTTTTGTGTGCACATGAATGATTTATTTAAACACATAACTTTGTGCTTTTCTGTTTGCAACTCAGTTTCTGCCTGACTATTGCCCACAGCAAAGCAGCCCAGACCCCAAAGCTGAAACCTATATGTCTGAGTGTTCATCTGCTGATTAATAAATTAAAAATTGGCTGAGGACTTAACATTTTAGTCACCTTGGAGCTTATTATACTAAGAGTTGTAAGAAACGCAAACCAGAGACATCATCCTAAACACTCAAGGAACTTAGGGTGTAATTGGAATGATGTCTTAATAGCAAAACGATTACTGTTTTTATTTTATTTTATTTTTTATTAAACAAGTAAATCTATTTAGCAACTAACTTGTTGGATCACTTCCTTGCCACTCCATTAGTGAGGGGATTCCTGCCCTAGAGTTAGGGGGATGGCTAAACATAGGACACCTGACCCTGGTCAGATGAGATTGACAGCACCTTATCAGTCACATACACTCATAGTCTGGGGGAGGAGGACATTGAGAGCCATGCAGGGCTACATAATGGTTGCACTTGGGAACAGAATGAAGAAGCAGGAGCTGTGGAAGCCAGGCTTTGTTGTAAGAACAAGGTGAGGTGGCCCTTGATTCCCTTTGGAAGAAGTGATTGGCTCATTTGTATAATTCCATTGACTGACAGGAAACTGAAGGCCATTCCTCAAAGACAAGCAGGCACTCTGCCTGGTCCCATGATGAGGAGGGTTGTTTGGCTAGGGGACCTTATCTACTGGAGCACAGTGGGGAGGGAAACTTGTGATTAGGTCGTTGAGATCCTCCTGGTTTTCCCCTGATGTCAAGGCACACATAATGTTGGGCCTTAATTTTAGGTCTAATACCACATTACTGTGTAGAAGACTTTGAATTAAATGCGATAGGAAACTTAAGCATTTGTTATAAATAGCACTTGCCCTTAGGAAGTATGCAGTCAAGTAGGAGATTTGTAAGTCTAATAAATGTAAAAATGTGTGTCATGTCAGTATAAATACAGTAAAGGCACTGACAAAGACCCACAGAGCTCAGAAGAGCAGAGGTCACCTCTACTTGCAGAAATCGAGGAAGGCCTGGTGGGAAGGCGGGTACAATTTCAACTGGTTCTTAAGGAATGGATATAATTTCAGCAGGTGAAGAGAGGAAGTTAGCAGGTGAAGGCACTGGCAAGAGCAAAGGCATAGAGACAGGAAAAAGGACACGTTCCAAAACATCAGGTGGTCTATTAAAACTTAGAATATACAGGCACAAGTAGCTAGAAGTTAAAAAGGAGGGTTAGATTGTAAGGGGTTTTAATGAATTTATATGTTATTTTTAGGCAATGGGGAGCCAAAGAGGGTTCTGCCCTGGGCAATGGAATATTCAGAGCTGCTTGTGATTAATCAAGTGGGTTTGTGGATGGTGCTTGGAATGGAAGGAAAAGCTATAGTTATGGCATTTAGGAAGCTGTTATAGTAGTCCAGGTGAGTAATAGACAGGTCTTGAATCAGGACAGCAGAAATGGAAACAGTAAGAAAGTGACAGACATAAAAGAGAGGAAGGCAGAATTGATCGTATTTGAAGATGGAGAGGTTTGGGCACTAATGTTCTGAGTTAGGGCAACTGGCTCAAACCGTTTACTAGGCAATATAAGACAATTGATGCTATGGGGCAGAACATAAGGCCTGATTCTCCTGACCTATTTGGAAGTTAATTGGCTGGAGGACCTCATATTTATTAGAAGTTTTACACTCCCTGAGTCCTGGAGGAATGGAGAAGACTCTGAAGAGTTTTTTTCCCTCCTAAGTGGTTTAGTTCTTACTTATGAGTTATGACACCTACTTGTTTCATGTAAAACTTCCATTCACCCGCAAATGGAAGTTGGCTTCAGTGGAATCGGGAAATGGCAGTCATCATGCATAGAAGGTGGCTTTGCCTGAAATGGAGCTGCTACTCTTTGTGAGTTTGCCACAACTTTCTTGTTAACAGATACCATCTCAGGAGATGCTTAACTTTTTTTTTCTTTTTTCTTTTTAGAGGGCAGTGTCACTGGCCCTCCTATGTGGGATCCAAACCAGGGCCTCTGGCTTCCCAAGCCAGCTCTTAACCAACGTGCCACTCGGCCGACCCAGGAGATGCTTAACTTTTTAAATGACTGATTCCAGTTTTCACTGAGGGTTGACTATAGACATGATGGGAAAACACATGGTACGAGATGGAGTCCATGCCTCCAAAATCTTGTACCAGTGAATCCACTGTTTAATTTATCCCATTCTTCCTTGTGTCCTCCTCCTCCTCCTCCTCCTCTTTCACTTTTCCAAGAACCCACAAGGTCAGTGCTGCCAGGAGTAAGACAGATGTTGGTTTCATTTAGAATATTTGTCTCCACTTAGAACAGTTCACATATTCACTCACTACATCATTCCCCATGTAGGTGCTTTAGAGGAAGGGGGATGTCCCAGGATGTTCATTATAAGAGTTATTGGTGGACTGTTGTTCAATACATTTTTTATAAAATGCAGGTTCTGTGTCTATGAGAATAGACAAAAGAGGTAGAGAACTATAGTCCATACATTAGAATGACAGACTCAGGTAGAACAAAAACATGCTCTTCAAATAGCTGATGATCCCAGCTTAGAAGAAGAATTAGGCCCATTTGTATTGGCTCCAGTGGAATAATTTTGAACAAAGGATTCTGAACTGCCAACAGGTTTTATTTTAGTATGTCACCCATCCAGAGATTTGACTTGTAGTTGGTGTATCCTCTCTCTATGGAAATTTTCAAGCATAAGCTAATCTTATTTTTAGAAGGAAATTTCAAAGGGAGTTCAAGTTGCTATTAGGTGAGTTGGGCTAGACCTTTAGTGTCTCTCCCAAACCTGAGAGTCTATGGTTCTTAGGCACAAATGGGGTTGGTAGAGAATCATGAAATTTATGTTGTTGTGTCTAGGTGTCACGTTTTGTCTTGGAATTATCATGGCATTTTATCCATACTTCTGTTTTGTCTGCTTTGTAGTCTACATAACATGTATGTCTTGTCTTTATGACTAAATGCTCTGGAGCCAGAATCCATGTCTGATTCCTCCTTTTATAACCCAAAGTATTGAGTACAATGATTTTTCATGAAGGCACTTAAAAAATATTCATGGAGTGGGTAAATAAATATACAAATACACAAAAACATATGCAAACATAAGAATCCTTGATTTCCCCCTCAAACCTGGTTTTCCCTATGTGTATGTGCTTTGTATTGGTTAATGGAAGCATCCATTACCCATTTGATCAAACCAAAAACCTGGACATCCTTCTTTCTGTCATGCTCCACATTCTATCCATTGGCAAGTTTTGGCCCAGCTCTAATTTCAATTTATATCACATTTCAATGACTTTTCACAGTCTCCAACACTATCACTTGTCTAGACCAGGAGTCAGCAAACTACAGCCCTGTAGGCCAAATCCAACCTGCAGCCTGTTTTTGTAAATAGTTTTAAAGGGGCATTGTCACACTCATTGTATTTACATATTGTCAATGGCTGCTTTCAGGGTTGAAAGGGATGAGATGATGGCAAAAGTGTACAGAGACTACGTGGCCCACAAAGTCTAAAATATTTACTGAATGGCCCTTTAGAGAGAAAGTTTGCTAACAGGAGTCATCAGGTTTTCGATCACATATGTAGTTTTTGTATTTATAACACTTTAAAAATGTAAAAATCATTATTAGCTCACTGGCTTTCCAATACAGACCACAGGTCATATTTGGCCCATAGGATGTATATCCTTCACCAACCACTATTCTAAGCAAATGATCCTTTTCAAACATAAATCAAATCACATTGTTTCATGTTAAAAATCTCCAGAGATCTCCAATTACACTTAAACACCTAATGTCTTACCATGGCCTAAAAGACCTTTGGGGTCCATACGGCTTACGTCTTGGACTTTCAGTCACATGCTGCATCCAACTAGCTTTGCTCTGTTCACACTTGACTCTGGCAAGACCTCCATCTTTGCTATGTGTGCCTCAGGGCTGTGCACTCGTTATCTCTCTACACAAACACTTCATATAGATCTTAGGATTTGCTCTTCTCTTTCAGGTCAGAGGGTTTTACCCCACTAGCCTACCAAAATAGCTCCTACTCAGCCATCTCCTCCCCCTGTCATTCTCTAGCTCTTTACTTTGCATGATTTCTTCAGCAGTCATGTGAAACTAAGTCATTTATTTTTTTGTTTTGTTTACTTGTCTCTTGTCTGCTCCATTAGGATGTGAGCACCCTGAGTACATACAGACTTTGTGTATGTGGCTCATGGCCAGATGGCCGGCTTCCACTGGTACCTGGTCCCTAACAGGTATTTAATCAATATATGTTCAACAGATGATTGGCTAGTTATATGTAGTCACTATCTCTTCCCTTTATCAACTGATTAAATTCCTGGGAAAGAATTTACACTGACCCCCTACTGAAAGGACTGCTTACTGATGTTTTTTTCATCTGCTGTTCACGTGTATCTTCAACAGCCAATGGGAATCTTCTCTATCCTTGAAGAGAAACATATGTTTCCTCAGGCTACAGATGTGACTTTCAAGACCAAACACTTTGACAACCATTTTGGAAAGTCAGTTCATTTCCAGAAGCCTAAGCCTGATAAAAAGGAATATGAAGCTCACTTTGAACTGGGCCATTATGCAGGAGTGATAAGTTACCTCTAGAACTTGAGCCCTGACTGTTTCAAATACACTTAGCAAATCCTTAGATACTATATAAATAAAGTTTAGATTAATTGAAGAAATGAACAAAATAAATCTCATTTCTAGAAAAAAAGTTGGTGTAGCCTTTTAGCACTTAAGAAATGAAATACCTATATTATAATAGTATTCCATGTGCACAGAGGTCAAAATTCTCAAAATAGACTCTGTCACCCAACTCAAAGTAAGAGAGATTCAGAAAGTCATGGAGACCATCAAAGTCAGGGGTTTTTCCTTATTTAGCCTTCCTTTTAACTTAACATCATATGAATGAGTGATGTCAATTGATCTTTTTATTGGTTTTTTAAATTTTTATTATTATTCTCTCATAAAGAAGTAGTCACTGTGAAGTAATAGTCTCCAACCTATGGCCAACAAAAGTTTCTAATGACCCTCACTGCCTCTTCTCATTTCCCCACAGGGTATGGGTGTGTGTGTCCCTTTTTTTCTACTTTTATGTTTCTAGTCAGTGATTCTGGATGGAACAGAAAGAGAAATGATAAAAGATAAAATAATACTTAAACGGAAAAATGACCTGCCAACTGTACAGATATGCTTGTAATTCTCTTATTTGACATTCTTGAATATTAATTATAATGATATTTATGGTAAAATACCACTATAATTGCTGATGTTTCTTTTTCAATGCTTACTGTGTTTCAGAGAAAACTGGATTATTTCATCTGCTCTTGCCTATGAAGGAGAGCTGATGTGAATTGTTTCCATTGGAAATACCATCTATTTCTCCCCCTCTCCCCTCCCTCCATCTTTTTCCCCTTTCCTCTCTTCTCTTCCTTTCTTTCTGAAATGTAAAGCCAGAGAACCTTTTTGGGATGCACAATGGACTTCTGGAGTATTATTCAGTATTGTTATACCAAACTGATTTAAAGTTAAAGAACCCATACAATTTGTGATTTTTTTTTTTTTTTAAGGAATGCACAATTTGCTATGTTAATTTATGTATTCCTCTCTTTTGTTACCTAAACTGCATGTCTTTCCAAAAGTGCCTTATAACATCAGTGGCTAGCTTGAAAACAACAAAGACCTTCTTAATAAAACAGTGGTGGCTGTATTTCAAAAGTCATCTAACAGGCATCTGGCAAACCTTTTTGAAAATTACATCCATACCGACAATGGTGAGTCAAAACACCTTCCCTCATTTTTCAGCCTCAGAATGGAACCCATGGCTGCCTCAGCGCTTACAACCCTTGCTTCTTTCCTGAGATAGCTGTGTCTGCTCCCTGTGGTCTGACTCATCCTCTCTTATTAGCCTTTCTGTCCTCAGGCTGGTGGTTCTTCAGGGAAATGGTGCTCGAAGATAGATATATTTCAAGGAGTCTGCTCTGGTCTGCTTTTATTGTCTACTCTACCCAGCTGCAAAGAGAGAACAGCGAACCATGTTTTGATAAATGATTTTGGGGAAATAACAAGTCCCTTTAATATATATTATCCAAACATCTTGGAATTCTCTTTCACAGAGCTTTTATATTATAATAACATCAGGGCTATTTTAAGCTTCATGAAGGTGGGGATTATGTTTGATTTGTTCAATTGTAGCCTCAAGAATGGAGGAAAAATGCCTGTTTAGTAGGTACTCCATAAATATTTACTGACTAATAACTAATCTTGTTTAGTAATTAGTGATTTACAAAGCCCTTCTGATACATTATCTTATTCAACCATTGCCCTGACCCTTTCAGGTACATAGAGAGGTAAGTCACTCCCTATTTCACAAGAACAAGTATTGAAAAAGTAAGGAGTGCTCCAGTTTTACAAATCTACTAAATGGGAAAGCCATTTCTAAAAGGTAGAAAGCAGGATTTCTGCTACCTTGTCGGGTGCCTATTCCACTCTCACTGTCTCCTGGAAACAAACAAAACAGAGACATGGACAGATTACATGTATTTAGTATACAATTCAGACTTCTGCAACTGGATACGAAGGATTTGAAAATACTGAGCCCAAGTTGCTGACATCAGCCTCACCACTGAACTTAATGCCAGCTACAGAAGGAAACTCTCCATGATTCATATCAAAGTCACAGATTGGCAGCCCCTGAGCAGAACCTGGCCTTCAAACATGGTTGTGTTTGGTCCACAAATGTTAAAAAATAAAAAGAGAAGATTTCACGTACACATTTGGATTTCTTTAAAAAAAAAAAAAAAAGGAAATTATGGGAAAATAGAAAATCTGGCCAGCCTGGGTTCAGATGCCCTCATGACAATGGGACAGAGTGTACCAGCTATTCTTTAAGTGGGGTGTGTATTCTCAGCTCCTAACATTCTCACCATCCTATTATCTTACACCCAACTTCAAGCTAATGCCTAACCCCCATCGGCTGATGGGGGTCTCCCGATTGACATGGTCAGGGAAATTGAAAATTGAGAGAGAATTTGTTCTTCCTGGTTTCATCAGCACATGGTGACATAATTCAGCAGTGTGCCCAAATCCCATAGGCTTGCCTCAAGAGGAAGTTGAGAAATGGAAGCTATTGTGTGTGGGCACTGATCATCTTCAGGCAGTGCATTTGCCTGATTCGAATGGCTTCTAAAGTACCTCTGAGGAGTCGGTGAGATAGTGGTCACATCACTTATGGCTCCCAGATGAGTAATTCTCTGATCATAAGAGATCAGAGAGTGGTTTAGTCAGAGAATTAGAGAGGAAATCGTCTTCTAACTCTTCAGGGTGTGCTTTGTTCTTTGGAAATAGGAGAGAATTGTCCAGAATGTCCTTTTTCATAATTCTTTCAGCACCCCCTGAAACTACTTGCTTCCAAGTTTCTGACTCCTCCAAACATCAAATTACCTATAGTAACCTTACTTTCTTCTGGGGAAGCCAAGTACTTTAAACCAGTTATAATTTAAAGCAAAAAAAAATTTAATGGAAGGTAGTAATATTTCCTTTTCATGTGTGGAGAAACTTAAGTACGAAGAGGCCAAGGGATTCATTTGGAGGGCCTGGGGCATGTCAATAGGACAATCCTAGTTAAACTTTGTGACATCTGCCTCAGCACAGTTGCTACTTAGGTGCAAAGAAAATTTTATGACTTTTCCATACTGATAGCTGGCCTATTTTCTCCAGATTGCCTATGGATTTTGTTGTTGTTCATTTTTGTGAGTTAGCACTACGCAGATGTTTGTGGAACAATTTGCCTCAGCATAAGTTCTTTTGCTTCAAGAAAATGGAAATAGATTGGTTTTTATAAATTATAAAAGTAATATATGAGTGTTACCGAAACACAGACAATATAGAAAAACTAAAATGAGGAACACAAAAATTACGTATGATCTCACATTGATAACAATTGCTAACATTTTGATGTATACTCTTCCCAACATTTCTTATGTATATAGTCACCCATACACAAAGACTCTTAAAAACATGATTATACACTCACTCAGGATCATAATATACAAACTATTTTGTAACCTCCTTTCTCTCTTAAGGTAAATCCTAGAAATCTTTCCATGGCAGTTATATGGATCCGCATAGTCATTTTAAAAGGCTGAAATGTTTCATTGTGTGCCTGCTCTTTCATAATTTAACCAATCTCCTATTGATGGACATTTGTTGATAATTTTATTATTTGCTTATTGTTTTTTGTAATGACTAAACAATGCTGCATCGAATATCTTTATATAGTTGCCTGATTATTCCCTTAAAGAAAGGCACTAGAAATAGACTTTTTGTGTTGAGACATAAATATTCTTAAAGCTTTTGTAGATATTGCCATATTGCTTCTAGAACTTTGACAAATTTATGCTTTCATCAACAGGGTATGGTAATGTGACAAAAAAAGAGCTTTCTAAATGTATTTTTTTCTTTTTTTAGCTCTACAGTTTGGGGAGAAAAAACACAAGAAAGGAGCTTCATTCTGAACGGTTACATCTCCGCATAAAGTAATTTTTAATTGCGTCTATTCATATATTAACTGCTTCACAATCTTCATGTTACCGCTTACTGGAAATGTCACATCTTCAAATAAGAATAAAGTCTCTGAAGTTAGCCATGTTGCAAAGGTTGAAGTTTATTTTGATATTGATGAGCTTTAGCAGACACTGGTGGCTTTAAGGAGAATATTGGCTCCTAACAACTCACAGTTGCCAGAATTGCCCTGGGCCAAATGGGAAGCTAAGCTGTCTCCCTACCGTCAGCCCCAGACTGACTTCCCTTGCCTCAAATTGGGACTAAGCAGAGCCTATATGATAAAGATTTTCCAGACAGAAAACTTAGAAACAATTTCTTTCTTCAAGCCATTTTATTGCCCAGCCACAAATTATTGCTATCAAGTTCAACACAGGTAGATATAATTCACAGCAGAACCATGTCTGTCAAATAAATATTGACTTACCACAGGAAAGGAATCATGTAAGTAAGTTTGGTGAGCAGAGAAGAATCTTGAATTCATTATCTTATTGTTGGTATGCATCTTGGCTTTAAGATTAAGTTGATAGAATTGGAGACACTTGTAAGGTGCATTAATTTTTTAGAGATTTGCAAAGTGATTTTGTGTTTGTTATGGTGTCTATTTTAGGAAAACCTAAATAAATTGATGACTAACCTGAAATCAACAGCACCCCATTTTGTGAGATGCATAAATCCTGATGTAAACAAAACTCCAGATAAGAACTAGACTTCTTTGTAATCCATACTAGGGCATAGATTTGATTTAAGCTATGTGGAACATCCTTTTAAGAAACATTTACCAGTCCCTTTGATATAAGGGTAGATTTTCAGGTTAAAAAAAAAAAGCGAAATTAAGCTAAAAGTGAGCTCATTAGGACCTCCACAAGATTGCCTTTGAACTGAGATTCAAGTGGATTTACAGAAGGATTTCACAAAGCAGTCTCAATTGTGTAACATTAGAATGCTGGATATTACCATTTAAATTCCTTCTTGAATCTCATGCTAAAATGTGGATGAGCTTCTGTGCCATTGTCTACAAGGGCAAAATATAATAAAAAGGGTTTGAATAGTCAATTGGAGGATTAAGATAGATATATCAGCATAAAGACAATTATTTGGCTTGAATTATCTAAATTGACCATAAAGACAGTTCCTAAATCCATTTCTAATTGTTAAGAACTCCCTCTAGTCTTCTTTTCCAGAGCTAATAATCTTCCCTCTCCCTAATAGTACCCATCTCTTTAGGTATGTACTTCTGGGCAGTGGATTCTTTTTTTATTTTTATGTTTGTTTGTTTGTTTCCCCCATTTTATTAAAATACAATTGACATCTAGCACTGCATAAGTTTAATGTGTATAGCATAATGACTTGACTTATATATATATCATGGAATGATTACCACAAGCTTGGTTAACACCCATCATCTCATATACAGATAAAAAATAAAATAAAGGAAAAAAAATTTTTTTTCTTATGATGAGAACTCTTAGAATTTACTCTCTTAATCATTTTCCTATATACCGTATAGCAGTGTTAGCTATAGTCATCACATTGTACATGTATCCCTAGTACTTACTTATTTTATAACTGAAACTTTGTACTTTTTGGCCACCTTCTTCCAGTTTTTCCTTACCCCAACCCCCACCAGTGGTAACTACTAATCTTACCTCTTTTTCTACGAGTTTGGTGGTGAAATTTTTCTTTTGTTAAGATTCCACATATAAGTGATGTCATATGATATTTGTCTTTCTCTGACTTATTTTACTTAGCATAATGCTCTTAAGGTCCATCCAGCTTGTCATATATGACAGGATTTCCTCCTTTTCATGGCTGAGTAATATTCCACTGAATATATATATATATATATATATATATACTGCAACTTTTTTATCCATTCATCTGTCAATGAATACCTAGGTTGTTCACATGTCTTGGCTTATTGTAGTGTAT
Source organism: Aselliscus stoliczkanus (assembly GCA_033961575.1). Lineage (NCBI taxonomy): Eukaryota > Metazoa > Chordata > Mammalia > Chiroptera > Hipposideridae > Aselliscus > Aselliscus stoliczkanus. The sequence goes on from CM066729.1 coordinate 75,504,965, forward strand.
ACTTTTCTTTCTTTTTTTCTTTCTTTTTTAAAGCTGAGCCATCCTGCCACCTGTTGGTATCTCAGCGGCAGCTCAGCTTGAGCTGGGCATCGAACTGCAGTTGCTCTGAACTCAGCTTGCACTCCTGAGTGAGCTCTTAACCAACTGAGCCACTTGGCCGGCCCTAGCGGATACTTTTCGATAAGTAGATTGTTGTAGGGGGATGATGGGATAGGTGGGTAGTGGTGAATTATTTCTTTTATGTCTTTAATTACCAAAACAAAGATTTTACTGCCATTATCTACATGGCTTGCTTTCCCTATATCATGGGTTTAGAGATTCCCAGCCTTCTGGTTGGAATTACAGGTTTCTATAGAGTTTGGTTGGAGGTTGTCAGCCTCAAAGTTGTGTATTTGACAAGCACTTATGTCTTCAGAGCACTAATCACCCTTGAAATATGTAGCCAGATGTTGCTGACTCTGATTTCGAAGGTTCTGTAGTATCTTGCATTTTTATTAACCTCCTATAATTAAGGCCCCAATCTTGACAGCCTGTGACCTATTTTGGGAAAGTGTGATGTTAAACAATGATGCTGCAGTTTGAGGCTTTGCAAAGCAAACATTTCATGCTCATTCACGCTGTATATTTTTGCCTCATTGTTTTTTATCAGCTGGGGTTCTGAATGCATCTAGGGACATTGCTTTCATCTAGCAAGGAATCTTATTAGCTGCCTCTATTTTGAAGTAACTCTGTTACCTATTAGAGTTGCCTCCCATGGAGTCAGCTCTGATTTCAGCAGAACTTTTTTTTTTTTTTAACTCATAAGATAAAGTTATAAGAAAAGCTTCATGATCTAGTCAAAACAGCTCTTCACATGTACTTAAAGGGAATGAGAGTGCTTGATTTTTAAGGTATCATAGGTAGAATCCTGCTTTTGCCACTTCTTACAGATCATATTTCTGTTTATGAAAGAGATTGGAGTACAGGAATATGAGTATGTGGCTTAGAGCTTATTGCTGTGACTCTGGGCATAAGCAGAATTGTCTTATTCCCATTTTTCTTATAACACTAAAGTAGGGCTTTGTGTTAGGGGAATGCTGCTTGGATTCTTCCAGAAGACTTGCTGAGAGCCAGATACAGTGTCTCCTTAGATGGTTTTTAAAAGGCTCCTATCAGAGATTACAGATACCGTGGTGCTTCTTTTGATGAAAGAGGAGGTGATAGAACGATGCTTATACTATAGAATACAACTTAGGTGCTGAATATAGGCTGGAATGTTGTCAAGTCCTTCCTAAGGCAATACAGGAGATGGAATTTTGTTGTTGTGCCATCTTATTTGTTCTTTCTATTCCCCCTTTTGTAATCCCTTTCCCCTAGTTGGAGATGGCAGTTTCCTTTTTGATTTCTTATTTCTCTCTCTAGCTGGTATTTGGCTGGTGAATAAATATGATACCAACCATTTACATTCTAGCAAAAATATATATTTTTTTCATCTTCCAGTAGTATTTGCTTATAAAATATTGACTATCTGCAAACTAAAGAGTTTGTTCCATATTAAAGGTATTTCAAGTAAATCCTATTTGATGACTCCCACATAAAGAGGATGGGTACTGTGAGTGCCATCAGGCTTGGAACGAGTGAACTATTGCCAATCATGTAGAGAACACAAAATTTAAACTCTTTGAATTAAAAGATTCAGCAATTAGGACAAAAAAAAATTAAGGTAATATTTTTGTTTTTCTGACACATACTCAAAGTGACCCATTTTTTTCAGGTGTAATGGACTCTTACTTGGTTCTACAGCAGCTGCAGTGAATGATGTCTTGGAAGGGATTAGAATATGCCATGAAGGTTTTCCAAACCAACTGCTGTATGCTGATTTCAAACAAAGGTAAACACATGCCCCAAGATCCAAGAAACCTGAGACAGTCCATTCTGTTTTCCTCTCTTTCTGCGTGTTTAAGCATGTATTATTTGGTTGATGTCCTCCAGAGTACAGATCGATGTATTTTGATGGTGGTAAGATATATGATGACAGAGTTCCATTATTATTTCCTCTTAAATTCAACATCCATGTAGCTGTGATACCTTAAATCTCTATTAATGGATAATAGACCCACATATAGAAGAAATATATGCAGAAGAAAGATATGGAGGCTGAATTGAATCTCTGAAATGGTGTATATACTTAATTGTAGCTGCCATCCAAGTATGCTATTGCTTAACTAGCAAACATGTGAAAGGAAGGAAGCCAGCAGGGTGGGCAGCAGGAAGAAGGTGAGGCATCTTTGCTTTCTATTTCCTGAATTCTAAAAAGTATAAATTATAGGTCATCAAGCAAATGTAGGCAAACTGTGGCGGTGTAGGTAGAGTACCTGTCTCAGAATTAAGGGACATATTCCTAGTTTTCCACCAGCTAACCATTAGGATGAAGGAATCTTGGAATTTCTTGTCTCTGCTTTTCATTTTTCTTGTCTGTACAATAGACTCTTAAGCTCTCGTCTCCCAATCTCTCCCTCCTTCCCTAATTGAGCAGAGAGTCAAATGAAGTTGTCTCTAAAGTACTATGAAAAGCATAAACTATTACACCAAAGTAAGAAATGATTGTGTGAATCCTCATTATTATTGCCAAAAGTTTTGTGAAAATTGAGCTTATTGGTAGGAGATAGAAGTCTGTATCTCCTTTCACTTTACTTGTCCAGATTACTCTTTATTTGAATCATGTGACCCTGACCCCAGAATTTAGCCTTTATCTATTTTAAGTTAGATACTGCATTCTGAGCCCAAAAGCCTGTCCAAGGAGCAAGTTCATGAGCAGCAGAAAAGCAGCTGAAGAATTACTTGGTTCCTTGGAGATAGGCCATACCCGGTACCATTTGGGAGTCACCAAGGTAACCAGAACACTACAAAGAATGCATTCAGAGAAGAGTGGGAGGAAAGAACACGTATCTTAAAATACCAATGAAAAGTTCAATTATAAGTTATTCTATGGCTCTTGCGACCACAAATAATACAAATCGAGCTCAGTTGAAAGAAATTTCCATACTATTTCAGAGAGAAAATTCAATGCTTTTTAAACCTCAGTCTTGACTACATTTACATTTTTATAATTATTCATCTATGCAAGTTTCTGCATAGATATACAATACTGAATCAACCTTAGTGTGCCAGAAAAAAAAACATGTATCTGTACCAGGGCTAGAAAAAGGTGAATCAATTTGCAGGAGTGAACTCATCTGTGTATAAACTGATTCACCCACAAGTGCTGTTTTAGGGAATTAATTCTAGAAGATTATCTGAGTAATTAAAAACGTTAAGGTCGACCTCACTATTCAAAAATTAATCCAAAGTTAACTTACTCAAATGTGATTCTGCTTCAACTTTGATGATCTTGGTAGGAGCAGCATATTTTGGGAAACTTCTGACTAATAGATTTGGTTATATCAGGTTGTTCCTAATGACAATTTAAGGACTAAATTATTTGGAGGAGAATTGGAAGGCCTTGGATGAAAAGCTCGTAGGAAAAGTACTCTGTAGGACGTGATTACAGTATGTTACTTCTCTCCCACAATCTGTTTTCTCTGTTAGTTGTTTCTGCTGATTTTCACTACTGGTGCCTTGCTTTCTTATTTAGTTATTTTTGTGTATATTACTCATCTAGGCCAGGATTAACACAAGGTGAGTGAGCCTCCTAAGGCACAAAATTTAAGAAGGCACTCTTAGGGTTATGCAAGTGCTGACTTGAACAGTTTCGAAAGGATGGCCTTCTTAAAATTTGTGCCTTGGGTATTTCACTCACCTCACCTTGGCCATTCCTAATGATCATCAAATTCTTCAATGCCTAGGACAGAGTGCCTTTCTCTAGAGCAGGGTTCAGCAAACTATGGACTAAGGGCCATCTCTATGGTCTTTTTTTTTTTTTTTTAAATGACCCACTTGCTAATAATGGTTTTACATTTTTAAAGGGCTGTTTAAGGAAAAAAAGAAGAAAAATATTCTGCAAAGACTCTGTGTGACCCACAAAGCCTAAAAATATTTACTATCTGCTCATTTACAGAGCAGGTTTCTGGAACCCTGCCTGGCACTTAGGGCACTGCCTGCCTGGATCTATCTTGAAGCTTAAACCAAGTTCCCTAGATAACCTAGACATTATCAATAGATAAGGGAGCAGATAGGCTAAGTTCTTAAGGAACTAATATAGCCAAAGGATTAAGTAAAATATTTTTTGCAAACTTAAAACTTATGAATCCAAACTTTCTACAATGTACGTCTTACATATTAAATAAAAATTTGAGAAATAGAACTGATAAATGAATACATCAATTGCTCATAGAGTCATTCCACAGACATTTACTGAATACCCGTTGTGACTGAAACTAACATCTGACTTCTTTCTTTTAGATGTTTTTTAAAAGCTGGCCTTCTGGGCCAACTGGAAGCAATGAAAGATGAAAGACTATCTAAAGTCTTCACATTGTTCCAAGTGAGAGGACGGGGCAAATTGATACAAATCAAATTCCAGGGGATTCTGGCAGAGAGGTGTGGTATCCCCTCCCTGCATCCCCACTGCTAGGGTAATGGTGTGCCTCAGTCAGTGTGATCTTACTTCATTGCCTTATCAAGGTAAAAGCTGCCTCCTCTGCTTAGGCTCAGACTTCAAAAATTTAAATCATGGAACATGGACAAAGCACAAAGAGTTTTTATTGCCTTATCCAACCAAGCATAAGCATAATTCATGTATTTCTTGCATTGCTTCCCAGCCTTCCCTTTGGAAGGATTCCTTACAGTCAGAGAAGCCTGGGTCTGTGAGGTTGACATGACTCACAGTCCCTAATAGAAGCAGACCTGGAAGGGTTTGCATGCATCCCCCAGCAATCTCTCTGTGGGGAAGCTTGCCGCCAAGTGCGGAGGTGTTCTGATCACTTCTCAGCCACCCCTGGGTCAGAAACAGTGGCTCTTGGTCACATGTAACCATAATTCTCTTACTTCATTTCAGGCAGGTTCACTAGGGACATACACCATCACATTTGGATACTTAGGTGTAGGTTTTGTGTTTTCTTTAACAGACTCATGAAAAGCAAGCTAGTAAAACCTCCCAACAAAGGTGACGGTGAGCAAGAGAGTCTGCAGTTGTTATATGTGCTTTTCCTGTAGCATAGTTTTCCTTCAGGAGAGAGGTCCACAGCTCTTTGTATAACTTGCTTAATTAACAATCTGTTAATTCCTTCTATTAACCTGAAGAAGAAAAAGATCATTACAAGCTGATGTCAGAGATATTAGAACAACATCTCCTCAGAGTCTTCTATGACCCTCATATAGTATGGGAGTTTATGGGAATTTGGGGATCAGGGGATATGGCTTCTAGGATCAATTGTATAAACTTGGGTAAGACCCTTAATTTCTCCATATTTCACATTCTTTACCTCTAAAATTAAGTCTTTATCCATTCTTTCTAAATCATATGATGACGTCTTATAAAAATTATTCTGAAATATTTCAAACACAAAAATACAGAAAATATTGTCTGTCATATGCACTCACGGAGCTATCATCCAAGTATAATAATTCTTAACATTTTTTCAGTAATTGCTCACAACTTAGAAAACTAAATTACCAATGGTGAAGCCCCTTGTATATTTCTCCCTTGATCCAAGTTTTGTAAAGATATGGAGATATGTAGCTATGCAGATACCCTCAAAAGTTGACTTGCTTTTTCATGTTTTTAGTTTTCACATGATTAATATTCTCTCTGTATTTTCTTGAAATTTGTTCTTTACATTCAGTATCAGCTTTGAATTTTATTTTATTTTATTTTATTTTATTTTTATTTTTATTATTATTTTTTAAGAGGGCAGTGTCACTGGCTCTCATATGTGGGACCCGAACTGGGGTCGCTGGTGTCCCAAGCCAGTGCTTAACCACCGCGCCACTCGGCCGGCCCCAAATTCTCTACTTTTTTTTTTTTAGCTGAGCCATCCTGCCACCTGTTGGCAGCTCAACGGCAACTCAGCTCGGGCTGGCGTCGAACCGCCGTTGCTCAGAGCTCAGCTTGCACTCTTGAGCAAGCTCTTAACCAACTGAGTCACTCGGCTGGCCCTGAATTTTATTAATGCTAGTAAATCTTGCACAGGTTATTGATTTAAACTGCTGTATTTTATTCCATTGCAAGAATATATAACAATTTCTCCAGTTACCATTTCAAGTAAATTTACAGTTTTTTGCTATTACAAACAGTTCTGCAGTGACAGTTTTGTAAATGTCTCCTCTGAACATATGCAAGAGTTTCCTGAGGATACTGTTACTCCAAATGCTGATCCATGCTGATAGATTGTGGATAGCAGTTTTAGGCTACACAACACCTTCAACGTTATGAGATATTGTAAAAATGCTTTCCAATTTACTCTTCCCATTGCTCTGTATTCCCACCAACTTGTGGTATCTCAGACTTCAAAATCTTTTGCCAAACTTTGTCATATTTCTGACTTTGGGGAAAGCTATCATTTCCCTAAAATTATGTTTTCTATAGTTTGTTTATTTTTTGTTTGTTTCTAGATACAATATATTGTGTGGAGGACATTCCTTCCATCTTATTTTGGGAAGCATTTCCACCAGGAAATGGCTAAATTCTTTTTCTGCATCAATTGAAATAATCACATGGTTTTCCTCCATTAATCTATAAATATGTTGAATTATATTAATAGATTTATTAAAAATGTCTACTTTGTTTATAAAATATTACCTTTTTCATACACTGATAATATTATCATGAGGATGCTTACATCAATGTTTATGAGTAAGTTTGGCCCATAATTTTCTTTTCTCCTGCTGTGTTATGTGACTTTGGATCAAGGTTACCTTAACCTGTAAAAGAGTTGAGGAATGTTTCATCTTTTTAACACATGAAACAATTCATTGTGATTATCTATTCTTTGAATGTTTAGTAAAATTTGCCTATAAAACCATCAAGACCTGGTATTTCTTTTGTGGTGTTTTACAATTTTAATTCAATTTATTTAATAGTTAGTTATAGGCATATTGAGATTTATTTCTTCTTGAATGAGTTAAGTTTCATTTTATTATTCTTATTATTAGTTACAGGTGTACAAAACAATGCAATAGTTACGTTTTTCACCCTTACAAAGTGATTGCCCCTCCCCTCTCCCTCTAAACTGCCCACCCCCGATACCATACATATCTATTACAATTCCATTCACTCCATCCCCACACTATATTTCACATCTCATGACTATATATGTTAAATTATAGTCAACATCTAATATTATTCAGTGGCAGCTTCAGATGTACAGTGCAGTGGTCAGGCCACTACACCGTCCATGAAGTGCTCTCCCTTACAAGACATGAGTCCTTCTGGTCCCCTAAAAAAAAATATTTACAACATTATTGATTATATTACATAAACTGTCTCTTCTGTCCCTGGTAGTATTGTAGTTATCAGTTTATGTTGCCTCGTCCCTTCCCCTTCTTCCATCCCCATCCCATCTAGCCCTCATCAGTTTTTTCTCTGTGTCTCTAAGACTATTTCTGTTAACATTGCTCATTTATTCAGTTCTTTAGATTCCACATATAAGTGAGATCATATGGTACTTGTCTTTCTCTGACTTATTTCACTTAGCATAATGGTACGATTTATTTCTTCTTTATAGCTGCGTAATACTCCATTGTATAAATGTACCACAGTTTCTTAATCTAGTAGTCTACCAATGGGCATTTTGATTGTTTCCAAGTCTTGCCTATTGTAAATAGAGCTGCAATGAACATAGGAGTGCATATACTTCTTCAAATTAGTGTCTTGTCTTTTTCAGGATAAATACCTAGGAGTGGAATTGCTGGGTCAAAAGGTAATTCCATTTCCACTTTTTTGAGATACCTCCGTACTGATTTCCATAGTGGCTGCACCAATCTGCAATCCCACCAACAGTGCAGCAGGGTTCCCTGTTCCCCACAGCCCCTCCAGCACTTGTTGTTTGTTGATTTATTGATGATAGCCATTCTGACTGGAGTGAGGGGGTATCTCATTGTGGTTTTTATTTGCATTTCCCTAATGATAAATGAGGTTGAACATTTTTTCATATGCCTGTTGGCCATCTGTATGTCCTCTTTAGAGAAATATCTCTTCATATCCTCTGCCCATTTTTTTTTTTAAAAATTTTATTGGAGAATTGGGGAAGGGGAACAGCATTGGGGAATCGGGCAAGAGGAACAGACAAGTTGCTGTCCCCTTGCTCCCCAGTCCAGTTGCGGAGGACGCCGCTCCACTGGCCCACGTTGGCATCATCATTGTGCTCTTCCCGGATGAGGCAGATCGGCCGCCAGCCTCTGGATGGTCGCTTACCGCGGCTACCGCCAGCTCACGCCGGCTGCCGGCCACCCACTGCAGCCCATGGCAGCCCACTGCAGCAGGGGCTGCAGCCCACACCGTCGCCGGAGCTCGCAGCCCAGCTCCAGGTGGACCCGCTGCTAGCTGCAGAGGGCAGTGTCACAGGCCCTCACATGTGGGACCCGAACCGGGCCGCTGGCATCCCAAACCAGCTCTCAACCAATGCGCCACTCAGCCGGCCCCTCTGCCCATTTTTTGATTGGGTTGTTTGTTGTTTTGGTGTTCAGTTTCATGAGTGTTTTATAAATTTTGGATATTAACCCCTTATCACATATATCGTTGGCAAATAACTTCTCCCATTCAGTAGTCTTCCTTTTTGTTTTATTGATGGTTTCCTTTGTTGTGAAAAAAATTTTAAGTTTGATATAATCCCATATGTTCATTTTTGCTTTTACTTCCCTTGCCCACGAGGATGTATCAGTAAAAATATTGCTCAGGGTAATGTCTGCAAATTTACTCCGTATATTTTCTTCTAGGAGTTTTATGGTTTTAGGTCTTACATTTAAGTCCTTAATCCATTTTGAATTTGTTCTTGTATATGGTGTAAGGAGGTGGTCCAGTTTCATTTTTTTGCATGTGTCAGTCCAATTTTCCCAGCACAATTTGTTAAATAGACTATCTTTACCCCAGTGTAAATTCCTGCTTCCATTGTCATAGATTAACTATCCGTATATGCATGGATTTATTTCTGGGCTCTCTGTTCTGTTCCACTGATCTATGTGCCTGTTTTTATGCCAATACCATACTGTTTTGATTACTGTAACTTTGTAGTATGTGTTGATGTCTGGGAGCATGATACCCCCGACTTTGTTCTTATTTCTCAGAATTGCCGATGCTATTTGGGGTCTTTTATGGTTCCATATAAATTTTAGGATTATATTTTCTATTTCTGTGAAAAATGCCCTTGGTAGTTTGACAAGGATTGCATTGAATCTATATATTGCTTTAGGCAGTATGGACATTTTCACTATATTAATTCTTCCTCTCCATGAGCATGGTAGGTGTTTCCATTTATTTGTATCTTGTTTTATTTCTTTCTTCAGTGTCTTATAATTTTCTGAGTACAGATCTTTTACTTCTTCGATTAAATTTATTCCTAGGTATTTTATAAGTTTTGTTTTTCTTAAAAAGAAATTTTACACTTCTTTTAAACTTTCCAATTTGCTAGATTATGATTTTTGATCTCTAACGTACCTATGATATTTTCTAGAGCACAATTCTAGATTATTATAACCCTAGAGTAGTATCATTCCTAGTATTGTTTATTTAGGCCTTCTTTTTCTTCATTATTCAAGTCAGATGTTTAATCTATTTAATAAACCACCTTTTTTCATTTTATTTATTTATTTTTTTGTTTTCTAGTTCATTAGTTTCTGATCTCATTGTTATTCTTACCTTTCTCCCACTTTCTTTGGGTTTTTTCTTTTCTTAATTCACAGTTTTTCTGTGTGTGTAATCAGCTGCTTATTCTTCCACTGAGCGTTGGATTCCAATGACTGTACTTTTCAGTTTAGACACCTTTTTTGGCCCTCTTTCAAATCTATCTGCCCTTTTATCATCATGTCTCATTTTTTCTTGTTTTTCAATGTTTTCCTTTATGCCTTTAATAATTTTTAACAATTATTTTATGGCTCCCACAAGAGTGTTTAAGTATCTGAAATTCTTAGGAATTTAATCAAACTTTTTATTGTAGGTGCTCACCCTCACTGATGGTTGATTTTTTAAAAAGTTTTGTAACTTTGAATTATAAGCTCATCATCAGAGGGGATTTAACTAAGAGAACCTTTCCTGCTTGATATTAGGGTGTTTCCTTCAGCAGAGCTTTATGTTTTCCCTCCCCAAGGGCCCTAAGGGAATGTATTACCAGTGTAAAAAAAAAAAAAAAAATCATGCTAATTCCTTGCATATTTCTGCAGTAATCAGGTAGTATAACTTCAAGTATTCCAGTGGGCTGGTCTATGTTTTAAAAAATAATTCTTACAGTAGGATTTTTTTTTTCTTCATCCTAAGCTCAGACCAAATCAGATGTGCTTCTCTTTGACATTTCTCTGTGCCAGTGGGTGAATTTTTTAATTTTTCTTTCCATTAAGGGTGAAATTCTTTGAAGATCTGAGCCTGTCTCTTTATACACGTGGATTTAAAAATACAAACTCCTACAACACCAAAATTATCCTCTTTCTTCTGTGAAGATGGCCAAACTGCACATGCATTCACTTATTGCTCAGAATTTTAGTTCCCTCTTTATTTCTCACTCCTTTTTAGGCTCAGCTCTCATTTAAAGGCTATTTGTGGTGGGAGCATTTTCAGGATATCTAATCCTCAATATTGCCACTCTCAGAAGTCCCTCATAGGGCTTTTTGTCAGAATCAAATGAGAGCCCAGATATAGAAGTGCTTTGAAGACTAATGAGAATTCATAAGGACTCCTAAAATAATGTGCTTATTAAGAATCTTAATTTGGGAAATAACTCTCTTATTGTCTGTGTTAACTTGCCTTTCTTTTTTTCTCTCTTGATGTAGGGGTGCACTTCTTTTGATCCAGTGGAATATAAGAGCTTTCATGGCTGTGAAGGACTGGCCCTGGATGAGGCTCTTCTTCAAGATCAAGCCTCTTGTTAAATCTGCCAGAATGGAAAGGGAGGTAGTTGGGCTGAAGGAAGAGTGTGTGCAACTGCAAAAAGCCTTGGAGAAATCCGATTCTAGGAGAGAGGAACTGAAAGCAAAGCAAGTCTCCCTTATCCCGGAAAACAATGACCTGCTCCTTTAACTGCAGGCTGAGTGGCCCCACAATTCGTTCTTCAAATCAAGTTTTTAATTAGATTCCCTGTTTTGCAGGTGGTTGACTTGAAAAAAATAGAGCATGTGCTTTTCAAATACTATAGAATTTCATCAGACATAGACAATGGAAACACTTAAAGGGACACGTTGTTTCACAGAGAAGTAATTTCATTGACAGGATGTTTTTGAAAAAGAGACAAACTGTTAGATGGGCTTTAACTATATTAAAGCACCACAATCTGTCATGGGAGCCAGTAAACTCTGGGTTTTCATTTAAATTCGGTATCTAGCCCATGATGCATTAGCAAATCAGAGCACAGGGTTTAAATAGGTCCTGAGAAAAGCTTTACTGAGATCTTCAAGATGATTGTAGTATGCTCCTGGTTGGGTTACCTGATTTTGTTTTCCCTACTTCCTCTTCCCCAGTCCAAATCAACATCACTAATCAGTTTAGTTCTTAAAATAGCAGTTCTCAACTTTGGATTTGCATCAGAATCATTTGTGAAGCATTAAAATAAAAAGAAAGATGCCTGGACTCCATGCTCAGGTATTTTGATTTAAGCAGACTCTGTGGGTCCAGATAACCTAAATGGCTGATTCTGATATCCAGTCAGTGTCAAGAACCATTGTCTTAAACAAACATGTTCTTCCTTACGAACAAGCTTCAAATCCTGCAGTATGTGCATTATAGTCTCCAAACCCTTGGCCCTCGCGTTCGAGCCTCTATCTCCAAGCTGATGCCAATGTGCTATTACTACTCCCTTCCACATCCCTTCTCTCTAGCCACCAGACTACTGTTATCCCCAAACATCTCAAAGGCACAGATGGAATTGTATCCACCTTTATTATGTTCTGCAACCACTTAGACCACTGCTAAGTTAAAAAAATACTGAGCTCAAATATAATTATATAAATAAAATAGTTTTTCCTGCTTTCTGAATGTATTGAAAACAGAAACTTTAGTAATTCCAGACTCACCCAAGTTATTCTATTTTGGGGCTGTGCTGTCCATCAGTGCTCCAGTAGGCCATATTTTACATAAGAATTTACAAGCCCAGACACACATTTCTGACATATATTTGACATAGCAGTGATTCTAGAACTTTATACTATGTAGAATATTTAGACTACATCAGCTTTCTGGGATGCTTCTTAGAAATACAAATTCCTGGGCCCTCCTCCAAATCTACTTTAGGATCCGCACTGCGAGAATCACAGTTTGTAATGTCATATGTTATCTGGCTTAGGGAATAGGTAGCTTTGGATGAGACCTGGCCTCCCAGTTTTCATCATTCTTCCTATTGACAGAGAGAATGGCCAGTGCTACGTGAGCGGACATGGGAGTCAGAAATAGACCCAACTTGTGCAGAAGGTGATGGGTCAAAGCCTAGGATACATGATGACAGATCAGTGTGGCGAGCATGGGAAACACACAGAAGCCAATCCCAGAGCAAACCCAGGAAGGGTGAGATGAGTTCAAACTGTAACAGTGATTTAAAATGTTGATAGAGCTATGAAATATTTTGTCATTTACTTTAAGGGACACAACACAATAGGGATCAAGGAAACAAGGATCCTTTTAAAATCATTCACTTATTCAAAATATGAGCAGAACTCAGAACCCATTCCAATTAACACTGTGAGTACATGAGAGACTATCATTGGGAACAGGATGTTTCTACTCTTCAACTGCCACATCAATGCTCTCATCACATTTAATGAAGGGATCAAGCATGGTCAATTCAACTGTCCTCTTCATTCAGTAATGGGGACAAGTCCTGTACACACACTGAATGGAACAAAGCAAACAACTGTTCTGCTTGTCACCCTGGGGTGATAAAGATCAGATGTCCCCATTATTTCCCAGACATTGGAAGGTTCTCTGATTTGTGTGGACCCTTCCTACTTTGATGGGTTTTTTTTTGTTTGTTTTTAATTTACCCCTTCTCTTTTGGTCCTCAGTGATTTTGGAGATTTACTGTGCAATATCCCCCTTACCTGTGCTTCTTTGAGCCCCATTTGTTGGGCTACTCTTTGCCAGGAGTTAGCCAGGAACCAATAGCCTGGATTTTGCCCTTTTCAGCTCTTGATCTAAGTAGCTAAAACAACTTAAACCAGGCAAATAGACACAGAGTTAATAAATTGCCCAAACTAGAATATTTCAGATGATGAATAAAGTCTAGAGATGGAAGATAGAGAGGTGTGTGAAGTTGTGTTGTGGCAAGACAGTACAGACCTACAGTAATTGAGAACTTGCCCACAAAGGAGAGGTCTTATTTAGCTTCTAGTGGAGATAAGTGAGAGGGGTTCAAACTTATAAAAGGTGCTTTTGAAGGAAAAATCAGTTGGCCCCTTCAGTTTTTACTTGACCCATGACACAGGAGCAATGGGTCACTCAGTGTGAGTTGGAGACAGTATATTTGAAAGGATAAAAGGAAAGAGTATTTTATGCTCTAAGTGTATAACTTGTGGAATTTGCTGCTGGCAGAATCACTGAGGAAAAGATTTTAGATGGAAATAATAGTGAATTCTAGTTAGTGACTTACAAGTAAACTTACAAATTCCAAATTCAGCCTATGAATAAATCTACATACAGTTCAGCTCTCTTTATTAAAAGACAGCTTTATATATACTAAACAAGTACATCATATTATATTCTATTGTTTGAGGGAAAACTGCTTTCTTAAAAGGCCATATTCTGAACAGGGATCAACTTCCAAGTCTATGCCCATGTGGATGCTTCCAGAAGCTGTGATTTAAGAAGCACACCCCTGATTTTGGGAGGCATATTAGCTCCTCCAGGCCACCAGGATTCTATTAAGTGCCTTAGAAGAGGTCATCTAATCCACTGAATGGCCTGAAAGATCGAAAGCACCTCCAAACACAAGTACCTCCTCTACTGATCAACAATAGGATCAGGAAACTGGGAATATTTTTTCGACTGCTTAGGAAAGAAGGTAGGTGAAAGTGCTGGGCAGAGGGCAGACAATTATCTCTTTGCTAGTGTTAAGCAGCATTTTCGCCTAGCTGATAAATTACTTCCAGCTGTTGGCAACAATTTTCTCCTCATCATGGCAGGCACAAGAGACCCTGGCAAATGTTGAAGAGCAGTTCGAATTGCTGATTAAATCCAAGATCCAGCTGGAGGCCAAAGTCCAGGCCTGTGTGGGTGGAGGAAGAAGAGGAGATAAATTCCGAGCTGACTGCCAGGGGGCAGAAACTCGAAGATGAATGTTCTGACTTGAAGAAAGAAATCGATGACCTGGAAACAATACTGGTGAAGTCAGAGAAGGGGAAGCATGCTGCAGAGCACAGGGTACTTTTTCTATAATGTCAGGAAGGCCTAGATGCTTGAATGCTGCTCCCAATCAGGCTTCAGCACCAGACTGGCTCTTTTTAAATTAACTAACACAGTGGCCCACAAACTTGACAACACTGGGGAGTCAGGAATTGCATGAAATGAAGGGTCTGATGAACTGTGCTATCCCAATTCAAATTTTCAACTCATTTATGCAGCCCCACTTCATCTCCCAAATGAAACATTTTCGTTTGTTCTAATCTTATCGCATCTGAAATTTAATAGAGCAAAATTGTTTCATTGGGCCTCTAAGTGTCCCTCTTTTGGAAGGAGAGTAAGCATGATGTAGTTTACCAAAAGATAATTTGGGATGTGTCTGAATCTCCAGTTCTGTCACTGATGTGGAGTTTGACCTTGAAGATGTCACTATAATTCCAGTTAAGGACTTTGACATTCTGCCAGTTTCAGCTGAGGGTTTTAACTTGCACTTCTGTGTATGGATTGAAGTTAGCTGAAGGGTCTGTATCAGGCTTCAGATAAACAACTAGTCTCCAGAAGAACACTAATTAATTTTGTAATTTTGGCAGATGATTAAATAGCCACTCTTGTGCCATTGGTTTCCTTTCATGAAAAGCACGTGGGCCTGAGATAGCCAGCTTTCATTTTTGCATATTTTATCAGCTGGAACTCTTTTTTTTTTTTTAAGATTTTATTGGAATTGAGTGAGGGAACAGCGTTGGGGAATCGGAGAAGGGGAACAGACAAGTTGCTATCCTTTTGTTCTTCAGTCTAGTTGCGGAGGATGTTGCTTCACTGGCCCATATTGGTATGTCATTGTGCTCTTCCCGGATGAGGCAGATCAGTCGCCGGCCTCTGGATGTCGCTTACCGTGGCTATTGGCAGCTCACGCTGGCTGCCGGCTACTCACTGTAGCCTATGGCAGCCCACTGCAGCAGGGACTGCAGCCTACACCATTGCCGGGGCTCGCACAGCCCAGCTCCAGGTGGAGCTGTTGTTAGCTGTAGAGGGCAGTGTCACTGGCCCTCATATGTGGGATCCGAACCAGGGCCGCTGACATCCCAAAACCAGCTCTTAACGAATGCGCCACTTGGCCGGCCCTCAGCTGGAACTCTTTAACCTCTATTTTCTTGGGATATGAGGCACAATATGATTAACAGCACATGCCCTCTGAATACTCAAAAGAAGGCTAAATAACCTTCAGTGGTATTCTTGTTACACGATAATACAACACTGTAAAAATTGGCCATTCAATGAGCTATGTTGATAATAGTTGATTAACCGGAATACCCCATTCCCTGACCATGACAGATAAGAGATCACTTTGTGTGTGTGGAAGAAAAAGTGACGTCAGAGGTTTTACAAATATATCAAGAATTTGGCTAAATTAGGTTCTTTATGACAGTGGATAGCTCATGCGATATTTTTGTGCTAGAAAAGAGAGGAGATGGCCTTTAGTGTTACACCCAATCTTCCAGTGGTAGCTCTAATGAAGCTGTTGTCTTCTTCCCACAGGTCAAGAATTTGACTGAGGAAGCAGAGTTTCTAAATGAGGATGTCAGCAACCTGAGCAGAATGGCCACGGCTTTGCAGGAGGCCCATCAGCAGACCTGCACACAGAGGAGAAGAAACTCAGCAGCCTGAGCAAAGCCAAGTTGAAATTCGAATAGCAAGTGGATGTGGTAGGTGATGTGTCTTGGTGGTTAGCCTACATATCTACAAATCTCTAATTTTTATTTAGTTAATTTATCTTGATAGTTTCAGGAAAACTTAGTAACATGGTTTGTTTCCCTCATTACTTAGAAATAGAGGTTTTTTTTTTGTTTTGTTTTGTTTTTCCTTAATGCACATTAAACCACTATAGTATAGAGAAGCCCCAGCACATAATCTGTCAGTTTTTAAATGCAGTGTTCATACAACCCTGGGCAGTGGGAGAGGAACATTGGGATGAATCATAAAGGGTTTGCATCCTATTATAAGTGACTGACTTTTCCCCACAGGACCTGGTATTTGCCCCACAGACATGGCAGTGCTCTATCTGACACTGATGTTGAAGGATTAATTTAAGGGCCCTGTTGTGTCTCCAGGGTGAGCTGAGGCTTATTTATACTTGAAAGACATGTAAGCCGCAAGCTGTGTTCTACATACACTATTGGGGAATTCTTGCAAGAGTCTAAAGATGGTGCCCCTGTTCTGACCCTGTGAGATAAAGATATTTCAGACCAGCCTCAGTGGATAGCTTCATCGTTCATCTTTTCCCCTCCCCAGCTGACATAGTGTATGCATTCATTCTCTTATTAATCCCCAAAGCTTAGCCTTTATAAAATTGCTAACAATGGTCATAACTCTATCAGTTTCCTCTATTATGTATTATTTGTCTCAATTCTCTTCCTATTTCTACCGATTAAGTACCTGAGAAAGCCTCCATATGAGGACTTATTGGTATTTGTGTGTGTGTGCAGTGGGCACGTGCACATACACACACTCATTCTCTCTTGGAGTTCATCTACTTTCAGCTTTTTACATACACCTTCTAGAAATCCTCCCTATTCCCCCCATTTAAATTTCATTCATTTTGCTCTTTACTAGGAAATAGTTTCTATTGCAAAAAGTAAACATACCAATGGAAAAAATAGCCACATTTTAACTGTTATCTAGCCTCCTGTTAAACTAACTTTAATATCAATGCTGGCAACTTTAATTCAGACAAAACTGGAATGTTCTGACCACCTTGGTGGGATACCAGAGTATGACATAATACTGTGGACTAGAAAAGGGTACCAAGGGGGTGAAAGAGGTATGCAAATCATGCCCTGTGAGATGTGTTTGTTGGAAAGGGTCAGCCCTGAGCTGGGAGACTCAGGACAGATGTGGAGACACATTTGCCTGGTGTTGCTCCAGGGAGCAGAGCTTGGACTTGAGGGAAGAATTTACAGAGAATATCTCAGCTTCTTATGAAAAAGCACTACCGAGTAAATGGATTTATCCACCCATGAAATAAGCTGCCATGTGAAGAAGTGAGCGTCCCATCACTGGAAAGCAATCAAGCAAGGCCTCACTGGCCGTTTATTATTGATTTGTTCCCTAGGATAGAATGTGTATTCCTGGCTCGCGAAAGTGTTCTTCCATGGCTGGGATTTCTAGATCCTTTTGATTACCCTATTTGTGCATGCAATATTTATTTTAAAATACCTACATAGCTGGGCAACATTTATAGAATCTTCTATTTTTTTTCTCATTTTTCTACAAGGTAAGTAGTTAATAAACACATCTAATGAAGTATAAACTTTACCTATTTATTTATCTAAATATCTCCTTTTGTCAGATTGAGGGTGCCTTTGAGCAGGACAGAAAAGCGAAAATGAACTGTGAAAGGAAAAAGCTCAAACTGGAGGGCGATTGAAAGCTGAACCAGGAGAGTCTGGCGTACCTGGAGAGCAGCCAGCTGCAGCTTGCTGAAAAGCTGAGAAAGTAAGCCACCTTTGTATTGAAAGGAGATTCTGAGACCTTATATTGGAAGGAAAAGCTTTCTCATGTTAATTGTCCCCATGACTCCAGGGCCAGATCTCTCAAAACCTGAAGGGGAGGATAACAATCCTAGGAAATGGATTTTTTTTTCTGGACTTTATTATATAGTTGTGAAAAGAGAGTGAATGCATATTCCAAGAATATAACTGAGAAGGCATCTGACTAGCAAATGAAAGGTGTAAGGCATATGAGATGTGAATTATTGAAATTTGAGGCTACAAGTCAAAAAATAAAAATGGCTCACTTATTTTGCTTTGATGAGACCCATGACATAAAAGTAAAAAAGGCAAAATAAAAAGTTGACCCTAATGTGAATGACATCCAATATACCCTCTGATCACTTAAAAAAAATACTCAATTGCCAGCTATAACTTTATTCACATATATATAGCTATTTTTGTGAAATAATTTATATATAAATATTAAACCTTAAAATCTAAAACAAAACATTGTCACATTATAACCTGCCTGTCTGCCTCCATGCACCTCTCCATAAAGACAGATCATAACTTCAATATTTTGCTTACTGTATCTATCCCCACTTGGCACCAAAGGATGGCTGGTTAGTCAGTGACAGGTAAATTTTCTCAAGAGAGAAACAACCCAAACCAGACATGGTCGCGTGGGTGCCCGTGGGTGCTAGTGGGTACCCGTGGGTGCCAGTGAGTGCCATGGGAGAAATCAGGGAGAGGAGAAAAGCGGCGTAAACCTCTAGCTTCAGCTTCTGGCAGCCTGCCCTTGAAATGATCTAATGATGTGATAATACCTTTCCTCCCTGCATTTTTATCAGTAAGCGTTGGCAGAGGAAGCTTCTGTCTCTTAAGAGGTACATGAAAATAACCTCATGGGGCCGCTGGTAATGGCAGTTTGCAGGCATGGGAAATTAGACCTGGAGGTTAATTTTTGGGTGTGAGACTCACAGACTGAGGAAACTACACTGATCTCTTCCTAATTGTAAGATAATAAAAGAAGCAATAAAGGCCCAATTCAGGGCTCCAGTCCACGAGGCTGAAGTCCCCTGGCCCAGCTGCATTTTTCTCTCTTATATCTTGTCTCTTTCTTTCTTAACTCTTCGTCGTCCCTTCTCCACTCCCACCTGCTCAGTCGTGCAGGACGCGACAAAACATAACATAATCAAAATTAGTGGAACTTCAGTTCACCTGGATGCCCAACTATAAATCAAGGCAAGATGGCCCTCTCAGTTTAGCTTCACAACTCAGTGAAATGGATTTTCTCACCTTGTCCCTTTTGTCTTCCCCTGTTTAGCTATAATTTCTTTTAACGATTAGGGATTTTCATTTATTTGGAATATATCAAATAAGAGGGAAAACAGTGAGGTCCAAGAATAAGACAAGGGCAAGTTAAAGCTGGGAGCATATTGATTGTTTGGACCCACAGTGACAAAGAAGAAAAAGGCTCAAGTGGACAACTGTGAACTTCTGACTTTCCTATTTGTGAACATGAGTTCCCATTGTACATGCTTGTGATCCAGCTCAATTAATATTCTACTAATAAGTTACTGAACTTGATAGGTGTTTGAAAAAGATGAGATAAGTAACCTTATGAATGTAATGGAACAGCAAAAGGCAAAATGATGATAGAGTTCCCTTAGCCTTTAATTTTGAAGATTGTGTTTAAGCTTAGCAAAGTAAAAATGATACTCCATGTCCTTAGGGGCCACAGGTCCTAGAACTCCGGCATTTCAGAAATACATGTTTGCAGGAAGTTATAACTTTATTGTAAAACCTTTTCTCTAAATGGGACTGTGTATACATGGAAACTTAGTACATGATAAAGATGGCATTTCAAAAAATTGATGACAAGACAGAATACTTCATAAATGGTGCTGAGATTATTAGCTATTTATTTTCTGAAGTGAAAGTTAAATTTCTACCTCACACTATTCACATACACAAAACCCAGTTGCATAAAGAATTAAATGTAAAAAAATGAAGCTATAAAGCCATTAGAAGATGTAGCATTATTCACAATAGCGAAGATATGTAAACAACCTAAATGCCCATTGAGAGGGTGAATGGATAAAGAAAATGTGTTGTACACATATATTGGAATATTATTCGGCCTTTAAAAAAAGGAAATCCTGCCATATGTGACAATGTGGATGAACCTGGGACATTATGCTAAATAAAATAAGGCAGTTACAGAAGAACAAATACTGCATGATTCCCCTTATATTAGGCATCTAAAACAGTCAAATTCACAGAAACAGAGGGTAGAATGATAGCCAGGAGCTGGAGGGAGAGGGAAAGTGGAGTTGTTATTCAATGGGTATAGAGTTTCATTTATGAAGATGAGTAAGTTCTGGAGATCTGCTGTACAACACTGTGCCTAGAGTCAACAATATTATATTATGGTCTTAAATATTTAAGAAGATAGATATGTGAAATGTTTTTTCTGCAATAATTACAAAAACCATTAAAAGACAACAAAGGTGATAAGTCAGGAAATTGGCAGGTCAAATCTTGAATAAGTCACAAAAAGACATAAAGGGAATACCTTGATAAATCAGACTACATCAAAATTTTAAACATTTATGTGGCAAAAGCCAGCATATATAAAATTGTGACAAATTATCAGTGGGAGAAATATTTGCAACAGATATCAAAAACAACCAAGAATGTTAAAAGAAATCTACAATTCAACAATTAGATAAACAACCTAATAGAAAACTGGGCAAGGGAGACCAACCAGGCTGTTCATTGGGCTTATTGCACATTTTTAAATCCTCATAGTTGACAAGATGATGTCATCACTAATAAACAAGGACATTCAAAATCAAATAGTGACATACTAATCTATTCTCTCAGATTAGGAAAATTTAGAAGTATGCTAATATTAAGCATAAATGTACAGAAATAATCTCACACTGCAATTGGAGGTCAAAGAGCAGGGTTGTATATTTTTAAGTACATACTGCCTTTATCTGACCCAGCAATTCCCTGCTCAGTATCCATCCTATAGAAACACTCACTTGTACACCACGGGGCATGTGTATGAACAGCGTTATTTGTAAAAGCAAAATACTGGAAAAAACTAAGTGCTTATCAAAAGGGAAATGAAAAAATAAACCACCAGGTGTCTAAATCATGGACTAGTATGTCACAGTTACTTTTTAAATGAAGCAATCCCTATGTGGCCCAATGGAAAAAGTCTCCAATGTATTATTGGGTAAAAACAAAAGTTATAGAACTGTAAATACAAATGTATACAATACTATACCTGAGAAAAGAAAAAAACTATTTGTACAGATATATAACCACAAACATATGTCAGTACTTAAAAATGTTTCAGTGGATTCACACCGAACTGATAATGTTGTTTATCTCAAGGGAAGGAATAGAGAGACTTCAGATATAAATGTAATAGGTGAATTTTTACAATGAGAACGGATTCATGTGATATTACTATACTCTAAAAAAATGTTTAAACAAAATGTTATTACTCTGAACAATTCCATTTGTTACCTTTTTCCAAATAGTAAAGAATTAGAAATGAGTCAGATGAATTCAAAGGTGGAGAATGAGAAAGGTCTGGTGACTCAGCTTCAGAAGATGGTTAATGAGCTTCAGGTAATCACTTATCAAACACTTGTGAGTACCTGTATTTAGATGCTTGTGTTATATTGATGCTTTAGCGACAAATGCTCTGCCAAGGTATCCCTACCCTTAGCCAACTACAGACAGAGGTAGAAAAGAGCAGTGGGTTGAAAAGGGAAACTGGCATTCCACAGATATGTGACTCTGGGGAAAATTACATTTTTTTAATTGAGGGCAGTGTCACTAGCCCTCATATGTGGGACCGAACCGGGGCTGCTGGCTTCCCAAGCCAGAGCTTAACCACCGCGCCACTTGGCCGGCCCGAAAATTACATTTTTTAAGCTTAAGCTTTCTTATTATGGGGATAATAAAAACAAATGGCCAATTTGTTGAATATTTGCCATGAACCAGGCATTGTGCTAAAACCCTGGACATACAGTTTTTCACTTGTTAATCCTCCTGACAACCTTTGAGCTAATATTATTGGACGCAATAGTACATGTAAGTAGTATCCATGATAAGCATTCAGTCTTAGCTATTTAATTTGTTATGATGATTAGTCTTTGTAATTAGAAGGCAATTATGCTGAAAATCTGTTTTGTAGCTATGTGTAGCCTCAAAACATCTGATAATGGGCAGCCATTTATAAGTTTTAGACTATGTGACTGTTTTACATTATATGACCATGTTATAAAATAATATAAGTACTATGTATGTATACTTATAAATGTCCACATATGCTTTCAAATGGGTGTTTTTCCTTTGGAGCTAAATATTTATCTCAGTAACTAAACATTACTCAAAATAATTTTGCAACCCCACTCTGATCATTTGTTCTAAGACATTTTGAGTCAAATAAGAAAACCAGTCTCACCACTACATGGACATGCTTTCAAACACAATACTTATCTCCAAGTAATTACCTATCATATTTACCAGGCTTGTCTTCAAATGACCCTTGACTTTATCTAAAAAAGAAAAAAAATTTCAATTTATCCAAAAGACGGATTTTCTTGATGATGAAAAAATTGCTCTAAAGATGATTTCTGAAGAAATGTTTGAAAAAGATCCCATTTACTTGAATGTGGAAATTATAAACTTTTTAGCACCTACTCTGTCACAACTCACTACAGATCTGATAGCCTACATATTTGGTATGATCTAATAATGAGCCTCCTTTAAGCCATGGTATTCGTATTTAATGGAAAGGAAACATATTCTAAAATAGATTCTATTTCCCTCCTTACTTTAATTTATGCGTAATTATTCAAAGTAATGTTAATGAACATGCAGGACTTCAATGTAATACAATGATGCTATCAAGATTTGTAGAGCTATTTTCCCCTACACTAAAAGAATTTTGGGCTGTCAGTGTCCTTATCACTACTTTGTCTAATAATTCTTCTTTTATTGGTATCAGATCATGATTCACTTTAGTAGACCCCATTCCTCCACCAGTTCTAATTTGTTACTTCACATGTACTGCTACTTAAAATTGCCTGCAGAGTAAGGAATGAAGTAACCAACTTTGCCAAAATTGTGTATAAAATTAAGTTGATATTGTTTCTTTTTTTAAAATTTGTTTCAGGTGTACAAAACAATGTAATAGTTAGACATTTACACCCGATGTTGTTTCTTATGAGTAAATTGTTTGAACTCAGAGATATTCATTACATTGAATAGATTTTTGCCAGAGTTCCCAATAGTTTAGATTGTCAGGTAAAGAAATTTCAGGTGAGTGAGGTAGTATATATACAATTCATCATGTTATTTTTTTATAAGCTGTTTTTAAAATTTTTCTTTCTTATTAGGTGGCAGGTGTTTTCGATTCCTCTGGAACATACTCTTTACTAAGAATTCTGCTTTATGTATATAACTTAAGTTGCTCATCATCAAGAACTGAAAGATCTGGAGAAAGTGCAGATTATTAGTTCTGGTCTTGCTACTGATTTGGAGCAAATCACTTAATTTCTGGGTATTCTATCTTCTTTAACTACTGAGTGGGAACCAAAAGTGTTTTGTTACTTTTCTTAGTTGTGACAAATTTATATATATATATATATTCTTATTTAATATATATTGTGAAAAATTGCTATATATATATTAAAGCTCTTGCATATAAAATATGCTACAAGTGGTTAGTAAAAGTCAACATTATTTATTGCTATAGACTCAAATACAATATTTTGAAGAGCAGCTGGAAGCTGAAAGGACCATTCGAGCCAAGGTGGAGAGGGAAAGAGCTGACCTTACAAAAGACTTGAATGAAAGGCTGGAAGAGGCAGGGGGCGCTAATTTGGCTCAGCTGGAGATAACTAAGAAACAGGAAACAAAATTCCAGAAGCTTTGCTGAGATATGGAAGAGCCCACACTGCACTTTGAGGCAACTTCTGCCTTTTTGAAGAAGAGATACGCTGAACTTGAGGGCCAGGTAGAAGATCTACAACAGGTCCAGCAGAAATTGGAAAAAGACAAGAGTGATTTGCAGCAGAAGTGGATGACCTTCTGACCCACGTTAAGCAGATGACCCGAGCTAAGGTAATAAACATTCCCAAGCCCTCCTTGGGAACTTAGAACATGGAATTAGATAGAGGAGGGAAAGGAAAAGAAAAATAAACCAGATTAGTGACTCGAGGTATTTGCTAATGAAGGCTATAGTTCTTCAGATTGACTAGACCAGGTCTAACTTCAGAGGCCATTGTCATTGTTAATGTCCCATGGCCATCACCTAAAGGTAGACTGACAGTGGCTTCTGGTTTCATTGAATTTCCCATTCATGTTCTCTGTGGTTGTTTCTGGTGATGATATAAGGGAGTATGCTGTAAAAGTGAAGCCACTAGCCATTCAAGTGGTGTGTCTCTTGAAGAATTGCTTTGTATTGGGGGCACTCCTTAAGGGTGGCCCAGATTTTTCTAGAGTCTGCACAAGTGGTGGACACAAACAACTTTGCGAGAGGACAGAACTTTTTTTCCCTCATGTTCTCTAGCATCTCTTTAACCAGCAAGCAAGTTTCATCACGTGTTCTTTCTTCACTGGACCTGTTAATCTATACACTGCAAGCTCTCATCTCAAATGACTTGTATTAGATCACAGGCCTCAGCCACCTTACGTACTGGCAGTTGAGAGGAGGCTTGTTTTAGGTCAAGCAGAGCAAATACCTATGCCAAATTCTTGTGAGCAGAATTTGTAAAGTCATCTGGGAAAGAAACAAACCAACAGCAAAGCTTAATCTTCATGGATCGTGGTCAGAAAAATACAAAATTTCTCCAGAGACATTGAGTGACTCCTAAAATGTTTAGCATTAATTCCCTCTAAAGACCGTATTGAGTGGAAAAAAACACAGTCACTTAGCTTTCCCTCCACCTCTCTTTCTCTTCACTATTTCTGCCATCCCACCCCAACAGTCTTAGAATATAAATCTAGAGACAACTTGGGTCTTCTCTTTTTTTTCCTCTGTCTGTTATGTACTCTGCATTTTATATGGATTCTATCTTTTACTTAGCAATGAAAACGTTTTCTCTCCATGCTCTGTAGGCTTTATTTGCCTTCCCCAGATCAAATGAGGTCATAGAAGGCCTTATTCTCCACTCTCTTGTGCCTCTGCCTCTTGTTTATCCTCAGGAACACTTCTGTTTCTGCACATTTTAGTAGGAAGTCATGCATTCATAGAAGTATTCATAGGTTCGCCATAAATCCATACTAATTAAGTATGAATTTTATACTTCCAACTTCCTCTAAAATTTCTTTGCTGTTCAGAAGTTCTTTATTCTTAAAATTTCTTTTGTTTTATTTTAAAACAGAAGCAAAATCCTTCTTCAGATTCTAATCCTACCATTTGAACCCTTCTTTTCAATAAATGATAAGACCTAACTGATACAATCAAGATCATTTAGTAAAACGTCTTTCTTCATCTTATATAAATTAGTTTTTCTTTTCACTCTTTCCTTCTTGTCCCAAAGAATAAAAAATTCTTCCACATAACTATTATTCACACATCTCCCCACATGCTCCCCATCTCCCCACTCCAAAAAAAACCAAAAAAAAACAAAACAAAAAGAAACTAAAATAAAGATCTTTCCTCGGGTACTTGATTGGATTTTGAGAGGAAAGCAAAGTCTTTCCATATCTGCTTAATATGTCTCCTGACCAATGAATAGTATTCTATTTATCTATTGCTGTTAACAAATCATCCCAAATCCTTGTAGTTTAATACAATAATTTACGATTATCTCTCTTGGTTCTGGGGGCAGATAGGTTTAGTTCAAATGGTGGTTGAGACTGGAGTCATCTGAAGGCTTATTTGCCCAGATGCCTGGCTCCTGGGCTGGGATAGCTAGAACAGCTGAGAGCTGGTTGAAAATTTTTCTTTCCATGTGACCTCCATGTGGTAGCTTGGGCTTCCTCCCAGCTTGGCAGCCACAGGGAATTGGATTTCTTACATGGCAACTAAAGGCACTAAGACCAAGTATGGATTCCAAGAGACCAAGATAGGATCTGCAAAGAATCTTGTGAGGTAGACTTACAATATAGTGAGTGACTAGGTGTGACTCCCATTGGTTGTGAGTCACAGGGTATGAATACACAAGGGTGTGAATACCAGAGGGTGTGACTCATTGAGTGGCCATTTTGTAGATCAGCTCCCAGAAGTAGGCATATACCTCTCTGCCTCCTCACTCCTTGAACCCCTGCACAATGTCTTTTATTCCCTCACTTTTTAAAATAGTATTGCCATAAGTCCTTCTTTCAAAGATGAAGTAATCATTTCTTTTTCTCAAATTGGCATGCCTGAAACCACATTGACCACTTTCTCCTGAAGCTGATGTTTCTTCAGGACATTTTTGTAATTGGCACTCGGGTTCTTTCCATTACCCAGGCTCTAAGCTTGTACTTGATTACTTGTTTCCTCTCTTGCTCTTTGCTTTCCAGTCATTTATTACAGCAGGTCAATTCTGCACTGGTTTATAGCTTTCCATTTCACTCCCGCTCACATGTAGCATTTTCATTACCTTTTAACCGGACTATTGCAGTGGTTTCCTAAATAATCTTTTTTACTTCTGGTCTTCTTTTTTCCAATCCATCCTATACAGTATTCATATTAATATTTCTAGACATGGCTTTATTAAATCATGTCCCTGCTTAAAAGTGAACTCTGAACTTCTGCCTTTTCCAACGTAAATGTGCCTTTTCCAAACTAAATCTTCTCCATGGGATGCTCAATTTCCACTTCCCGTATTAAAATTTATGATTCTGAATTCCTGTAGCACTTCTGGGTTCCCTTTTTTACTGCTGCCTTATATAGTTTTTTAACTTTGCTTAAATAGAAAGCATCTCTAAGGCAGAAACTAGGTCTTATTTTACTCATGTTTACCTCATGCTTTGCATAACCTCAGTTATTAGCATTAACTTTTAAACATTCCTCTTGGGAATTCTGTGGCTCTTAGGTTCAGTTACTTGCCCAAGGTCACACAATTATATGGCAGACATGGGTCTCAACTCCAAATCCTATATGTATCTGTGGGTAACCACATCTCGCTGCTGTCTTAAATCTTTGTGGGATAAATTGATTCCGTTCACTCTCATAGGCATATACATTATACTGAACTTTTTCTTGAATTGTTTACTTCATCTTTTCTCAAATTATGATGCCAGAAATGCCAATACTCAATGGTATATTGGAAATGGAAGCATTTTCAAAGGCATATTATGCTGACAGAGAGGCCCAGGGAAATTAAGAACTTATAGGCAATCTCACAATAATTTTGATTATTTTGAATTCCCATTGGTTCCTGCATTTCTGGGAAGCAGCATTTTTATGCATCATTTTAAGAGCTAGCTTTAAAATGAATGTGCGTTATTCCATTAACCTCTTTTTTCCTGGTGTTAATGTCTATCCTTATATTTGAAGTTCTTTTGAAGCTACAACACCTTTGAATGTCATATTCCTATACAGGCCACCATTGCCTTTTGCAAACCCTGCTTACAAACACACTTTGTAAATTGAAAACACTTTACCAGTGGTTAACAGTATCCATGGATACCTACCATTTGAAGCTATGCCTAAGGGCAAGTACCTTTTCTGTGTGCCCAGGTGGCTGCCTACTCTGCAGATATGAACAGCCCGGCTGGGCTTCACCACACAATCATCTTGTGAAATGTGGGAATTCTCTGGCTCCTTTGTTTGCCATTTCCACACACCATTGACTGGGTTGTCTTATAGAGATCTGTGTTCTTTCACCCTCAGCAAACAGGTGCCTAGCATAGCGTATTCAGGGCCATACACAAAAGTGTTGTTTCTCACATCTGGCTCTGTTCCTCCTGGCACAGTTAATGGATCATTCATTATTGGAGATAACATAAAACAAAGATGGTTCACACAGTCATCATATTTTTATCTAGTTTCCTCTGGGACCCAGGATTCATGACAATTTGAGCCAACTAGGATATCAATTTCCTTCGTTATTACTACTTCATATAACAGATGCTTAGGAATCTAGTATTGGCCTTCTTTTCTTTTTTTTTTGCATCTGAATGGGTAGTTATTAATTCAAAGTCTGACACTTCCTAGCTGTGTGAATTTGGGCAAGGTATTTAGCCTCTCTAACTCTTTTCTCATTTATAAAACAGGGTCAGTCTGAACTCTTGAGGGCTATTGTGAGGAAAACAATGAGTGTGCCAACTTTCAAAAGTGAGAAATAACACATTCAACATTTAAAATATGATTACAAATTTCAGACTAAACACTTAGATTTATCACTAATATAGCTTTCTTCTAGTGGCATCAGAGGGTATGGATACTTAAGTGTGCTTGACATTTAACATCAGTGCTCTAACTTATGTGATGCTGATGGCATTATATGAGAGCTGGTCATGGAATCTCTGCCAGGCCTGGTTTCACCACCAACAAGCCTGGTGTCTTATGGAACATCTGTGAGCTAGAACTATATGACTGTCTTTGTTAGCCTCCAAATATTCATGCACCTGATTTGGCTCTTCACTTGTTTGCTAGTCTATGGATAGTATCCTGACCAAATTAAAAAAAAGAAAAAACAAATTTAAGGTTTGGGGTTTATAAGGAAAGTTTGATTATGACCTGTATGTAAACTTTAGTGGATATGATAGCCAGCCTCTCACTAAAGTCTGCAATAATTTGAGCTTCTAAAACACTTATTGTTTATATTGTGTTAAGCATTGTATTTGGCCTTGGGGATATAAGAAGATGAAAGCAAGTAGTCTTTCATAAGGAGTTTAGAATAGTCACTAGTGTAAGCTTAAGGAGAACAATCTTCAACACAGTGTAGACTCCAGTTGGAGATCTCCAAGATTTTTGCTGATTCAGAAGTGTTCCAGACGACCAAACTTGGCATCATCTTTTAAACGTTCCTGGTCCTTGGCCATTGTTATATCATAAGAATTAGATTAACATTGAGAGTATTGGTTTTACGACCAGATTTCACCATTTTCTCAATTGCCATTAGTGTGATCCCTTCTTTGTCTTGTTATTCTTCCATTTCCTTAGCACTCTTTCTTTGTAGAGCCAAGTCTCATGAGGCTGTTGTGTGGATTGATATTTAATACATGTAAAGAGCAAAACATGCAAGAGATTTCAAGATGGCAGAATAGCTGACTTCCTTTCAAAAAAAAAAAAGAGGTAAACACAATAACAGCTATGTAAAATCTATAGAATTGTGGATCTGTAGAACCATCAATATCATTTTACCATGTTTGACCATGTTAATAACAAGAATACAAATTACAGCTAGGTAAAGAGGATACCAGCATCTTACATTTGGCAGCTCTTGGTCCTCAGACTACTGGGTTTCAAAGTCACTAGCATTAGTTTCCAGAGTGTGACAAGAATCTATTGATTAGATTGGTTATCTAAACCAGGTAGAAGTACAAAGGCTGAATGGGCTATCCTTTTTTCCAACCATGAAAAGCCAAGTCTGAGATGTTGCAGTTTGGGATAGAGTTATCTTGAGACTGCGACCTTAGTCGTCAGGAGGGTAAAGTTGCTTTGACAATTTAAATTTCTGTTATTAAATGATTGCTGCTCAGATCCATCTACTTTCTCCCACCTTGGTTGGTCAGCCCTTTGGATATCCCTCCTTCTTCTATCCTCTCCTGCCTTTCCCTCCCCTCTTTCTGCATGTACCCCCTTGTTTATTGAGCTCCTGGAATGTGCTAGGCACTATTCTAGACACTGGAGGTAAATCTATGATCAAACAGAATCTTTACCCTCATGAAAAACAGCTAGTTTTTCTATTCTGGTGGTAAAGAAAGATGGTTAACTATATAATATAATTTCAAGGCGTGGTTATGTATTTCATCAGTGTTTAACATGTTCTCTTCTTCAGAAGAACAAAAAATTCTGGAGAGAGTCCCAGTACCCAAATGGTTGAGTTTCTCTATTGACACCTGTAGCCTGAGAAGTTGTTTGGACCGCTTAAGGACCCAGACCCTGACTTTATTGTGCTTGCTTAAACTAGAAGATGTGATTTCACAATGCTGGCTGTGGTCTTCAGGACAGAAGAGAGCACAAAGGTCCCAGGAAACAACCCTCCTCTACCCTCTCTCCTTAAGAAGCTAATTCAGTATAGATTCTGTGAGTACATTCAGCCCTTCTTTCTCAATTCATAGGTTAATGCTGAGAAGCTCTGTAGTCTGTATGAAGAGCATTTGAATGAAGTGACTCAGTTGGCAAATGACCTGACAGCACAGAAGACAAAGCTATGGAGTGAGAATGGTCAATAAAAATTCTGTTTCACTTGTGAATGAACTTCAATCCCAGCAGACTGGTGGAAGGTACAGCTGATATAATGAACCAACCACTGAGCATGAGTGGGCATTTAAAGATTGTAGGGGATGAATGAGGCCTCTGATACACCCTTGTCTACAAACATAATCTTGCCTTGACAGGGTTACCTCTGTGCCACGTTGGGAGGCCTTGCCTAGCTCTCTTCCATGAAAGGTAAAACTAATATGCAGTTGGCTGAAACAACACTCAAGATCGAAAGATGGTAGGGGCTGTTCCCACAGTCTACAAGACATAACATTTTATAATTTCCACCTCATTGAAATAGGCATTTTTTCCTCATTCTCAAAAGTGAACACACACCTTCTTCTTCTTCTTTTTTTTTTTTACACTCAGTAAAAGCCATAGTGTGTACTATGGGCCATATTGTTGGGCCCCTCATTACCTCTCTGACCTCTTTCACTACGTTTCCTTTTCTCATTCTCCCTTGGCCACATTAACCTCTTTGCTGCTGTTTTCAGCACACCAGGCACACTCAAACCCAAGAGTCTTGTCCTAGCTATTTCCTCTGTCTGGAAGCCCCTATTCATTCTGCAGAGATATGAAGATGAGAGTTAATCAGTTACCTGGGGGAGTTAGGATATGCTGTATTGGGAAGGTCATATTCGAATGCTCTCAACCTGCTTTCTCCATGTGCGTCTTTTTTTTCACAGTATTTAATATCTTACAGCAAACTACATAACTTAATAAATATGATTATTTGTCTTTCTCCATCTGCCAGAATGTAAGCTTCAAGAAGGAGTGGTTCTTTGTTTTGTTCACTGACGTGTGTCAATTATCTAGAACAGGGGTCGTCGGCAAACTGTGGTTCTCAAGCCACATACTGCTCTTGGGGTACATTCCATCTCAAAAGTTTGCTGACCCCTGGAAGAGCCAATCTTGCCCCTCACAAAGATTTAAAAATAATTAGAGAGACATAAATATATTTTTACATAATCACCGTTATGTGAATAATATTTTTTAAAAATTTTATAAGTGAAACTACAATAGTCTTATTTTCATTTTCAATTTTACTTCAGAGCCACATGTACGTACCCAAAGAGCAGCATGTGGCTGGTGAGCTGAAGTTTGCTGACCCCTGGCATCTCTTCTGTCTCAAAAGTTTGTGACCCCTGATCTAGAACAATGCCTACTCCTTGTTGGTGCTCTACAAACATTTGATAAATAAATTAAAAGTAGAAAAATGTTCCATGGTTTACACTCTATTATCAACCACTATTGATAGTTGTGTTTTCTGGGGTTCACTTTTTTTTGTGTGTGTCTTTTTCTTCAATCTTACACTGTGGTAATTGTCAACATAAGAAACATCCAAACCTGTAGAGAATTTTATCAATTTATTTGAGGCAAACTGATAACAATTGTTGAAAAGCAAAATCTCAGTGGATTGAGAAAATGCTCCAGAGAATAGCAGTTTTACAGTTTGTTTTATATATTACAAGAAAAGGAGGAGACCTAAGGAGGGTTACATGAAATCCATTGGTGCTAGATTAAGAGGGTGGAAGAAAGCAAAGTAGGAAAATCTCTGGGACTGGATAGAAAGCAAAATGGAGAGATAGTTCTTCTACATTGGTGGGTATAGAATACTTAACATTGTATAGCATATATAGTTGGTATGGGGGCAACAAGACAACAGCGAAGGGTTCTGTGGTCTCATGCTCTGGTGGCTGTGCCTTGAGGGGTCTGGAAAAGAAGATTACTGTGACGTGAGAATGTTATCTTAGATGCAAAAAGACAACAGACAGGCTCACTTAAGGTAATGACTGACCTTTGTCAAGGAAGCTACAGGCAAGGATTTGACTACCTGCCATGACTTTCTTTCAGTTAGGAATTTTAATTTTCAGACCATCCTCTGTGGTTGCTTTCAGTCTCTGAGTATGTTTGTTTGTTTGTTTGTTTTGTTTTATTAATTTCTGGTGTTTTTAAGGCTGGCCATGCAGGCCTCCCCTGAGTTTGTCAGGTTTAGTATGTGGCCCCTTTTTTGTTTACATAATCTAATTGGAGTTTTTAACTACATCTTGACCCTGAATATATATCTTTTCAATATTCTGTGTGACACAACCAGAAGTATGCAAATCACTTCTGTTTCATACTGATGTACCATGTGTGACTAAGTTCTGAGCTGAACTAAGAGCTTTTTTCAGAGTATCACATTTACTTGAAAGAACGATTAAAAAACAAACTATGCTTATTCAGACTTAGATATTTGGCAGATAGTTTCTCAAAAATAAAGTGAGCCTGCACTTCAAGGAAATTACTGAAAATATTTGTTGTCAATAATAAAACTGGAGCTTTTAGGCAAAAATTAGATTTTGGAAAACATATGTGCCATCATGAACTTAATGGCTCTCAAGTCTTAAAGACTTTTCTAAATGAGACCAGTGGTGATGTTAACAAATATGATTTTTTAATATTGTGTAATGAAATGTGTCAACATTTGGAAGATCTGCATAAGTCAGCAAACACATATTTTTCAGATCACTACTGCATGATGTTACAAACTCATGTGTGGGTAAAAGATCGACCCAAAGTTTGAGATAAATCCATGAATTTTAGTGTAACAGTAAAAAAGTTTATTGATATGGCTTATGCCATATTGCAACTATTCCTTAAGACACTTCTATTTGTTGAGTTTTGGTGTAGTATCAAATAATGATAACAAATTATGTGAAAAGACTGTGAAAATATATCTTTTTTTTCAATTACCTATCAATGACAGGCTGGATTTTTTTTTTCATATATTTTAACAAAAATGATATAATAGATTTAATTCAGAAGCAAATATGAGAATCCAGCTGTCTGTTATTAAGCCAGAGATTTTTTTAAAATGTAAAATAATGTCATTTTTCTCCCTAATTTTTCTTTTTTGGTTTGGAAGAACATAGTTTTTTTTCTCTAAAAAGTGTTTATGTTAACATGTTAACACAGCATTAAAGTTTTATTTATTTATTTATTTATTTATTTATTTATTTATTTATTTAAGGGATTTTTGCCCAAGCACATCTTTTGTGTTTTACATTTTTAAGCACATCTTTTATGTTTTAAATTTTTTTTTTTTTTTTTTTGAGGGCAATGTCACTGGCCCTCATATATGGGATCTGAACTAGGCCGTTAGCTTCCCAAGCCAGCGCGTAGCCTCCGCGCCACTCGGCCGGCCCGTTTTTGTTATTTTTTTAAATTAACTAATACATATATAAAACCCACATAAACAAAATCTTTTTGGGTTCCTCAATCATTTTGAAGCATGTAAAGTGTTCCTTAGATCACAAAGTTTGGGGATTGCTACTTTAGCCCACACAGGTGCTTCCTTATAATGCTGAGAGTTTTAGAACTTGTTTGTAGTAAGAGGGGTAAGGGTCATAAATATTTGGAGCTTTATTGTTGCCCGAATTGTACTATAGAAGCAACTGCTTTTGCCCAGGATTGGCTCAGCTTTTAGCACTGTTTCTAATAACCAAGGCATTTCTGTCGTATCATTAATGAAACAAGCTCATCAGGGAGGGCAGGCTGGAGTGTAATAGAATTTCCCCCTCTCATGGCCACATTCTCTACTATTTAATGACTACTTGTAACATTTATTTAGCAATTAGTCTACAAAATACATTCACACTCATTTAATTTTCATTAACAATCTTTTATTGTTATCGCCACTTTACCAATGAGGCCAAGAAGTGTAATTATGTAAAAATTATATGGGCAGAAATTTTTCATAATAAACAAGGGGACATAGCATAGAAGAAAGATTGTGTTCTGCAGGGTTAAAAACGTAATTGGAATCTACCTTCACCAATTACTGGCTATGCATGTTGGTGACTCAATCACATTTAAGTAAGCTGCCCTGTTTCTCCCTTTGCAAAATGGGTAATATAACACCTATGTTACCAGGAGTTATGCGAATGAAACTAGATAATATGCATAAAGTACCTACTGCATAGAACATTCTCAATGATTGGTAGCTAATATTACCCGTTCTTAGCTCATATTTACTACTAAAAATCAGTTCTTTGTTAGGGCTCTCTTATGAGTCCTAGGAAGGATCATTGCCATGCTTTTGCTGATAACTGGGCTCTCAGCCCCTTTCTAAATATCAGAATATGTGAGTAGGAGCCATTCTGGTCACCCTTAAGGTCAACAAGTTCATTAGGAGAGGCAGCATATGAGGAAGACCATGATCAATTTACTTTGTGAAATTTCTCTGTAGGCGAGTTCCCAAGGCAGCTGGAAGAAAAGGGAGCTCTGATAAACTAAGTTTCCAAGGAGAACACTTTTACTCAGCAAACTGAAGAACTGAAAAGGCAACTGAAAGAGAAGACCAAAGTAATGTATCTATTTTTACCAGTAGCCTGGTCGTATGTTTAAAAAAAAAAAAAAAAGCCCTTGGTGGGTCAGCCTGAATATCTTCTCATATAAAAGAAGAAGTGAAAGTGCCCTAAAAGTCATGGGAAAGCTCGTTGGACCTTCTATGTACCAGGAAGGACCCTGATTACTGAAGGATCTTCCTCAGTGATTCCAACTGCATCTTCAGTTTGTCAGATTTAGAGCAAGCAAAGTATGTGTTTCCATTTTGCATTATTACTTGAACAGAAATTCAGCAAGGCTCTTTATGGATCTTTGATTTTGAATTGTAACAAGAAGTAGAATTAAATCAAAAACCAGAATGAAACCAATGGGCCTGGCTTAGCTCAATATTACTTTTAAATTGTCAATAAATTATAGATATTAGTCATTTATTCTAAAGTGAATATATAATGCTGTTAGTAGGTGACCCCAGTGAAAATGGTTCTTTAAGGTGAAAGCATAATGACTAACATGAAAGATAAATTCTATAAGCCCTAGCATTTCATGCTAATTCTTAGTTCATATTCAAGGGATCTTGTTACTAAGACCCTGAAGTGCCTCATTTGTGTATGATCTCCCTACAAAGGCATCTACTCTGAAGGTGAAGGTCATCAAGGCTTCAGACTTCTGCCTTTAAATATTTATTTTATTCCCCCTACTTTCCTTATTTTCTATATTCTATATAAATTTTAAAATTGCTATCCTGGTTTGTGCATCAGACATTGTGCTAGATACTTCTCCCATGTTATCTCAATCTTTATATAAGTCTTATAAGGCAGGTAGGATTATATCTTTATACATGAAGAAACCAAACTCGGAGATGACAAATAACTTGCCCAAGGTCATGCAGGCAGTAGTACACTATGAGGGAATGTAAGTAGGTAGTGAAATGATTTGATTGATATTTTAGAGCACCGCTCTGGCTGCCTTCCCAGCAGCTTCCAATTGGCCTACAAGACCCCTTGCTCTGGCTCCAGCCTCCTTCTGTGACCTTACGTCGTACATCTGCTTCCCTCATTTACTCCCCTCCAGTGGCCCTGGCCTCCTCTTTGCCTCTTAAATAGGCGCCATCATTCGTGCCCTAGGACTTTTATAGCTGCTGTTCCCACTGCTTGAAGGCCCTTCCTCAAGGTCTTTGGAGATGATAAGAAGCCAAACATTCTACATCGTGTCAGTCTGTTTTATTGTCTTAGTACAGTTAGCTCTTTTATTTATGTTCTATTAATTTGTTTATATATCCTCTGAAACAGTAATGCCTAGAACAGGTGATCAATAAATACAGAGGATGCCACATTTTAAGAAAGGAAAAGACTATAAAATTGTAATACTTGGGCCGGCCGAGTGGCTCAGTTGATTAAGAGCTCACTGAAGAGTACGAGCTGAGCTCTGAGCAACGGTGGTTTGATGCCAGCCCGAGCTGAGTTGCCGTTGAGCTGCCAACAGGTGGCAGGATGGCTCAGCTAAAAAAAAAAAAAAAAATTGTAATACTCAATATATACTGATAACAAAAAATGAATACAAGTCATGTTTGACTTCTGCAATTACAAGAGGTGCTCAAAGTGGTTACCATCAGCATCAAGACACTTCTGATTACGGCAAACTACTGCTTGAGCAACGTTGACCAAAGTGTTCCTTGTATACACTTTTTTTTGGCACCCTCGGTATATGTTAAATAAGAGGGAGGATCCCCAAGTTTATCAGGTTCCAAAGCCTGCACCCTTCTCAGGGCTACGATGTATTGTTGCTCCTCATTCCCCAACCATGGGTGTCTGGCTGAGGCTACCATTAACTAAGCCTTGCGCTCTCATGCTGCACCTACCAAAGAATATGCCTTTTTCTAATTTGCATAAAGGACCGGCAGAGACCCCAGTTCTTCCCACTAGAATAGGCTATCTCCTGGAAACTAGGAAGCTAGTTTAACCAGACCACCATGTTAGTGAGAGAAATGTTCACTAAACTTAGCTCTGCTGCCCAACAAATACAGTAGCCACTACTGCACTACAGGGAGCTATTTAAATTTAAATTAATATTAATTAAAATTAATAAAATTAAAATTCAGTTTTGCTCACACATTGTACTGTGGACATTTTCAGTGTTCAGTAGCTACATGTGGCTAGTGGTTACCATATTGGACAGTTTACATGTAGAATATATTCATAACTATAGAAAGTTCTATTGAATAGTGCTGTTTTAAAGTGATGTGATAAAAGTTTTCAGAGATTTTCTTGTGAAGTAAAA
Source organism: Aselliscus stoliczkanus (assembly GCA_033961575.1). NCBI lineage: Eukaryota > Metazoa > Chordata > Mammalia > Chiroptera > Hipposideridae > Aselliscus > Aselliscus stoliczkanus. The sequence goes on from CM066729.1 coordinate 75,541,905, forward strand.
GATTTTGTTTTTCTCATCAAAAGTCTAGACGAAATCTCAGTGGTCCTTTCCAGTCCAAACAAGATCTGAATCTTATATATTGCTAAATATAAATCTCATTGCCTAAATGATATGGAATATTCTCCTTACTCCTTTTGTACTTTGCACTATTTCCAGAACTCCAGGCCTGTCTATTGTTGAAGCCCACACAGTCAGGTTGGCATTTCCCTAAATAGAGCTCTCTTTCCTGTTTTAACAGCAGCAATTAGACACTCCATCCTTTCTCTTTTTGTCCTCAATTCTCTTCCTGGTATTATTTTACTAGGTTCAGGTTCAGCTTAAATTTGTGGCAGGTTGTTATTAACTTTATCTTAAAAAAAAAAAATGTCACTTTTGTTGTTAATGGTCATGGTGCCTTTTTTCCAATGTGTGTTGTGTCCCATATAGTCACAGAGTGCCCTGGCCCAGGCCCTGCAGTCAGCCAAGCGTGACTATTACCTTCTACGAGAGCAATATGAGGAAGAACAAGAGGCCAAAGCAGAGTTGCTCTGGGCCCTCTCCAATGGCAATGCTGAAATGGTGCAATGGAGAATGAATTATGAAGTTGCATTCCAGAGAACTGAAGACTTGGAGGATGCCAAGTGAGTTGGCCAGGCTACCCTGAACCTGGAGTTAGTTACACGGAGGAGTATGAGAACAGTGACTGTGTCTCATGTATGCATCTAACAAATCCTTGCCAAGTGCATGAACAAGCCCAAGACCAAAGCTAAAACAGCCACCACTGGCAAGAAACACATGTTCTAGAGTGGATAAAAAATAAATAAATAAACATTAGAATACAAAATGATGAAGATTAGAGAAGGTCCTGGGGAAAGAAAGGAGGCTCTTTCCAGGGGCACAAGGGAAGTCTTCATAGAAGATGTGACATTAGCTATGGTTTAAAAATGGGCTAGCACTTAGTCTACAAGTATACAACTTGTAGACTACAAAGTGGTCTGTGGACATGGACAGGGATGGTTGTAAACATGTTAGACTCTGTCATTGTGCCTTATGGGGCAAAGGTTTCTTTGAAAAGAAATCATCCTCAGGCCACCTCTAGGGTTATAGTGTCAAGTTCTTCTCAGGAGCTACAGGAGTTTGGGGGCCTAAATGAATCAAGACTTTGTATCAGGTTATAGTACTGGAGTGTTGTGCTCAGAGAGTATATGTTTGAGAGAAAATGTCAAGCCAACCCCAGCTTATAATCATTAAAGGTTTACTCAGAAGAATGTGTCCTGGGCTTGATAGCATGGCAAAAATCCAGGACAGATTAATACGTTTCTCTTTAGCTTCAACCAAAAATATTGTTTCTCTGTTCTTCACTTAAATCTTTGAGATATATTGCTATGCAGTTGTTGAACAGCTGCTGTGTTCTGTCCCAGAATGGGTACCAAGTAATCCATCTCTGTAGCCACAGTAACTTAAAAGGGGCTTTGGGATGACAGATACTAAAAATACCTGCAGTGGATGTTTTACAAACCCTGGAACACAGAGAAGTGGGGCTTTCACATGAAATGGCTCTTAATATCCAAAATGTGACATTTGATTTTAAAGTAGGGATTTTTTGTTCTTCCAATGATTAAAGAATTTGGGGAAAGTACCTACTAGTCATTCTGTTTGATTATCTTTTCTGAGGGGTAGTAAAAGCAGAAAAGTATATAGGCTATTTTATGACCATATGGATTTGTTGGAATTAACCAATTGTTGTTGTGTTGTACATGGCAACTAAAGAAAAATAATTGCTAAGCATGGTAATATCTGAAAACCATTTTTGTTTAAACTTAAACATCAATTAAATAAAGTGTTGTCTATATTATGCTTTCCCTCTAAATCACCTCAGGGAGGCAGAGAGAGCCACAAAAATTTCTAGGATTCTGTGTTTGTTTGTTTGTTTGTTTGTTTTTATTTATTGGAGAGTTGAGGATCTGTCTGCTTTGATTTCCAGATTTGATTTCCATGATGAGTCAGTTTAGTGAAATGTAGCTCACCTGAGACCCAGTTTACTGCTTCTGAGTTCTAAGTCCCCCGAGGATAGAGATTTGGTTTCTTAATCTCCTGTGTCTCCTTGCGTATTTTAGATAACTAAGTAGGTACTTATAGTTGGCAAGTTGAAGGGCAAAATGATAGTCGGTATTAAATGTAGCACAGCATTATCAGTGAAATGAGGTGACCAACTTGTCCAGTTTGCCCTAGATTAGCCTGATTTTAGCACTGATAGTCCCATGCCCTGGTGAAACACCTTAGTTCCAGGCAAACCAACATGGTTGGTTACCCAAAGTAAAATTCCTATTTTTTGGTACTAATGGAGCATTTCTAAAGTAGCTTAAATACATGTAATGATTTCACAAGACTCCTCTTTTAGGTGGGACACAACATCAGACTCTCCTTTTTTTTTTGTCAGCTTTATGGAAATGTAATTGACATATAACATTGTGTAAATTTAAGGTATACAATGTGATGATTTGAGACACGTACATATTGCAAAATCTTTGCTACAATGAGGTTAGGTAGCACATCCTTTACCCTCCATAATTACCATTTCTTTGTTGTTATGGTGAAAATATTAAAGCTCTACTCTCATAGTGACTTCCAAGTATACAATACAGTATTGTTGACTATGGTCAGCATGTGGTACATCAGAACCTCCTCTTAACAGATAAGGGAAATGAAGCAAAGATGTGACATGACCATGTTTAGAAAGCCAGGAAGCAAAGAGAAGGAGTTAGATCACAGCTTCCTCCTGGATGCTGAACACAGACTGATTTGGGCAAGATTTCACCAGGAAGGGGCTTTGTGACCACATTGCTCTGTTGGGTGAGTTGTATGGCACGTGTGAATTCCTGCAGACCTTCTTCTGTTTAGTAACAGTAGATCTGAATAAGCTTGGTATATATAGTGCTTTTCATCTATGAAGTGTAATGAGTAAGAATGGAACTGCCAGTGTCCCTGCACGAGATGTGAGCAAGAGAACACATTTGATCCATTATTAAGCTCAAAAGCACTGTTTTGTGGGGGTGGTGGAAGAGGCACTTTAAGAAACCACTCATCTCAGGGAATGCAGACAGGAGCTAAAGCACCCCCTTAAGGGCAATGGGACCTGTTACATGAGCATAATGATGGGATGGATTTGTGTATATATATATATATATGCAGAAGAGTTGAGGTGGAAAAAATATTCAAAAAAAGAAAGAATTTTGCATGTTTAGGAGCCCCATGATAAGAGGAAGGGAGAACAAGCAGGAGAGAGCCAAAGAATGTTCCTTGGAAGCAACGAAACCAGGGAGCTCTTTAGAAACTAGATGTGCCTAAGGATTTTTGACAGTTGCTTACTGTTGGTGGGGGGTTCAATGCAATCTTTCTCTTTCTCTTATTCCTTATGAAGTCCTTGATTAAGTCCATATTGCTTACTTAAGGTAAGCAAATACTCACAAGGATTCAGAGATCCTGAATTCCAAGCCCAGGGTGGTAAAGTGTAGGACAACATAAAGGACTGGTGGACACAGGAGCCAGAATATGGTGGTCAATAGGCATCTGGATTCCATAGGTACAAGGAGGTCATTTTGGTCATTTTCAGGTAAGGAGTACTTTTGCTTCATACTATTAAGCCAACCTCAGAGGCCATCCTGTTTTGTACCTGAGCACTATCTTTAACCAAGGACAAACTGGATGAACTCCCAGAGGGCTGTGGCTTCACTTGCCCTTTGTGTCTGCCCTTCTCAGGAAGAAGTTGGCAATTAGGTTTTAGGAGGCTGCAGAAGCCATGGGGGTGGCCAATGCCAGAAATGCCTCCCACTGGAAAAGGCCAGGCACCCACTGCAGCTGGAGCTTGGGAATGTCCTGTCAGACCTTGGCAAGGCCCGCTCTGTGGCAGCCACACTGGACCAGAGGCAGCGGCACTTTGACAAGTTCCTGGATGACTGGAGGCAGAGGCACAAGGAGTCCCAGGCAATGCTGGACGCCTCTCAGGAGAAGGCCCGGGCCCTCAGCACCGAGCACACCTCTGAGGAGAGCACCATGAGCCAGGAGACCCTCCAGAGGGGAGAACAAGAACCTCAGAGGTACTCTGAGCCAGTCTGGGAGCCAGAGCATAAGCAAAGAGCTCAGGAAGAGCCCCAGATTTAAGGGCAAGGCTGTCCGCCATGGCAGATGCCTCAACACTGCTATAGTCCCACTCAGGTTTTAATGTTTCCATTTTTAACACTTAAAAAAAATTTACTGCACATTTTATTAAATTAATTCCAAACATAAGACTACTTGTCTATCGTTAGCCCCAATTTCGCTCAGTAAAGGAAGCCACTATTAAGATTACCAAGATTTTCCATGTGTAAGTCCATGTGTATATTTTTTAAGTCACGTTATACATTATTCTACAACATTTATTTTTCCATTTCTGAATATATTTTCTAATTTAACAAATATTTCTATAGCCCATACTATGTGCTAGGCTCTGTTTTGCATACATCTATTCATTGTTTAATTCTCACAGCAGTCCTATGTGTGAGTTTCTTTATAAAATGAAGAGTATATTGAGTCATGTAAGGTTAAGAACTTGTCCAAATTCACAGCACATCTGAGAGCTGGTCTGACCCAGGTTGACTCAGATGTCCGCAGTTAACTACTGGGCTATGCCACCTTCCCACGTGCCCTGTGCTGCTTTCATGCCTATCCACGGAGACCTACACATTATTGTTAACATAGTGTTTTATAGTAATGATGACTAACACTTATCTAAGTAGACCTTATTCATTTTAGATGCGATTTTTCACCATTATAAATCCATATTATAGATCCCTGTACATATATTTGTGGACATGTAAAAATGTTTCATTCAGGTAGAATCCTTTGAAATGAAATTGTTGGGTTAAAGAAATGAATTTTTACATTTTGAGATACTGCCAAGCAGCCCTTCAAAGAGGCTGCCAACTCATGCCAGCACCAACGGCCATGTGCACTAAAACCCTGAGAGGCCCTGGGAGCAAGTTCATTACTGTTGGAGGCATAAAGAAAACTTGCTTTCTATGTTGACCTACCTAGTCCATGATCAGGTCACTGACATGGCCTGTGAGTGGTGCTGGAACAGTGGTTAGAACCACCTGGAGGGCTGGCTGGGCCCCACCCCCAGAGTTTCTGATTCAATAGGTTTGGGGGTGGGGGGGTCTGAAACTTTGCAATGCTAACAAGTTCCCGCATAGGCCAGTGCTCTGGGTCTGCAGATGAGACCAGAGCTGCTAATCTGGGGACCACACTTGGTCTGGCTGGGGTGGGATGTCGGCAGAGGTTTTTCTTTCAAAAACTCTCCAAGTGATTCTAAGATATGGTCAGATTAGAAAACCATTGTCCTGAGTTTTCTCTTGTGAACCCCTGTTCTGGAAAGGGCTTATCAGAGAAGGGTTTATTATTCACATGAGTATTGCCATCTAGTGGGTTTGTTTTTGTAACTTTAAAAAAGTCTTGTCACCTGGAATCTCAGAGGTGCAGGCAATCTCTTGAGCTCCTTCTACCACCTCTGGACTGTGGGTATTTTCCAGAGCTACTCAGCTGTCCTCCTCACCAATTAGGTACTTGAGGCTTCCTTCACGAAGAGGTGTAACTGACAATAACAGTATCAAGTGGTGGAGGTTTTCTCACTTCTGGATGCCCTCTTCTGTCAAAGGCTTGTGTTCATGAGAGGCTAGCCACAAACCCACAAGTGCTTTGAGCTCCTTCTGATTCTTTGATCTATCTGGCTTCTCACAGACCATAACCCAATTTAGGCTTGAAGTTCCCATGCTAATGCTGAGTGGCCTCTGGCAAAACGGCAGCCACTGGTGTTGATAGCTAAGAATTTACACTGAAAGTATAAGGATTCCAGATTTGTGTTTTAGAATCTGGACTGGCTCTTACAAGCAGGACAACCTTGAACAGTTATACAGGTTGTTCACTGCACAATACTCTAAGAAACATCATTCTCACCAGTTGCTGTAGGCAACTTCTGGCAGATGACAAAACAATACTTGTATATTGAAGAAGAGATGCCTTTTTCTAATTCAAAGATTCCATATGTGCCAGCAGTGGACTTGCCATCAAGTTCCCAGGAATGACCACAGTCCCAATGGGCCTCTGTTGTGCCTGATATCATGGGTCTGAGACTGATTTCTTTCACTAATTTTGCTTTCCTTCCTTTTCCAGAAGAGATTTCTAATCTGACAAATTAGGCGAGAGAAGGAAACAAGAATTTAACTGAAATGGCAAAGGTCAAGAAACGAATTGAACAAGAGAAGACTGAAGTCCAGGTGGCACTGGAAGAAGCAGAGGTAATAACTTCAGGGAGCAAAGAAGGTTTTTATCATTGTGACAAAGCAGAAGGTCTGCATTCTTATAACAATGGCAATAACACAGTGACACTTACTCAAGCGTTAACTACATGCTAGGCACTATGCCCAGTGCTTGATGTGCATTACTTTATGTAATCACCCTAGCAAACTATTGTCTCATTACAAATGAGAAAATTGAAGCTAAGAGAGCAGGATAAGCAATCATGGATGCAAATCTCCTGATTGTAATGATAACAGGAACCATGTCTATCTTGTTCACTGATTTATCCTCAGCACCTAGACCCTCACTACTCAAAATGTGGCCCAAGGACCAGCTGCATGGGCATCGCCAGAGAGCCTGTTAGAAATGTAGACTCTCAGGCCCTTTCCAAACTTCCTCCTCTCCAAACAATCGGTCAAAACACTTTTTTATTTTTTCCAAAAAATTTTAGGGGCCGGCTGAGTGGCGCTTTTTTTAAGAGTTGACTTGGGACGCCAGCTCTGAGCAGCAGGGCCCCAATTCGGATCCCACATGTGGGCCAGTGATGCTGCGCCATCTACAGCTAAGATGGTGAACAACAGCTAGACCTGGAGCTGGGCTGCCGTGAGTCTCCTGCGATGCGTAGGCTGCAGTGGGGCTGCAGTGGGGCTGGCTGGCAGCTGGCGTGCACTTTCCTGAGCTGGCATGAACTGCTGTGAGCAGCCGTCCAATGGCCAGCTAGCGACTGCCTCACCCGTGAAGAATGCAATGATAATACCAACATGGACCAGTGAAGCAACCTCCTCCACAACTAGACTGAAGAACAAAAGGACAGCAACTTGTCTGTTCCCCTTCCCCGATTCCCCAACGCTGTTCCCCTCCCCCAATTCCCCAATAAAATCTTTTAAAAAAAGAAAAATTTTAGGTAATTTGTTTCTGAAATCTCATCTTTGTGTGGGTTGTTTGACAGGAGTATTTTCAGTGTTATGGATTAAAAGTTCAGGGAAAAATCTCTGATTTTATCCACTGGTATGTGCTAGTGATTGACAGGACTGCTGAAAAGACCTTTTGCTGAAGGGTGAACTAAAATGTAGTCATCCTGTCACAGTCTTTAAGTAATTAACAAGCTCTTTAAAGCGCCTTTTCTCACAGCTGAATTTCATTTTCTTGACCTATCCTTTGAATGAGTACCCAGTCACATTAAAATACAGCCTCACCCACTCACCCTCCAATAAAGAAAATGATTTTTAATAGACAGTTTTAGGCAGAGGCCTTTTGGAAGTGTGATAATGGAAAATTACATCCCAAAGGCCTACTTTGTACCAAGCAGTGTTTGTTCAATTTATCTCACTGTTACATTTCTGTAAGAAGCCTGACAGACATAAGCTGTGCCCATATTACCCTGCACGTAGAGTTGTCAAGTGGACAGCTCTTGAACTGCTCTTGCCTTTTTATGCATAATTGTTTTCCAAGGTGTCGATGAAAAAACAAACACATACTAAATCTGACAAGCTCAGGGGAGTCCTGCATGGCAAACCCTACAAACTCAGAGACCGAAAGTAACCACAGAACCACAGAACATAAAAATTCCTAACTAAAAGCAGGTCATAGCGAATAGTCACATCCTGAGCCTGTAGCTTCCTTGACAAAGATCAGTTTTTACCTTAAGTGAGCCTGTCTACTGTCTTTGGCATCTAAGGTAACATACCTCTGAAATGTCAGAGTAATCTTCATTTCCAGGCCCCTCAGGGTACAACCATCCAGCAGAGCAGAAGACCACAGAACCCCCCATTGTTATCTTGTTTCCCACATACCATCTCCACGTGCTGTAAATGTGAATTATTAACTGTGCTGTGCCCACCAATGTAAAAGAAGTATGTGTCTCTCCGTTTTACTTTTTATCCAATCAGAGATTTCCCCACTTTGCTTTCTTTTACCCCCTTAATTTACCACCAGTGGACTTCATATAACCTTCCTTACATCTCCTTTGATTCTAATGTATAAAAATAAGCTGCAAAACTGCCATTCTCCTGAGCATTCTCTCAATCCATTAAGATTTTGCTTCCTGGTAATTGTTATCAGTTTGGCTCAAATAAACTCATAACAGTTCTCTACAGGTCTGGACATTTCTTACATTGACAAAGGTCTTCTACATTTTATTTAGAATCCTTTTAATTAACAGTGTGTTGTCCACTCGCAAGGCTTGTCAGCTTGTTTGAGTTGGTAAACCTTGTTTCATGTATTTGTTCCCTTTGGTTCTCTGAGCATCCTAGCTAAGGACTTTCTAAAGCTACCACCTTAGCCCAATGAAGTAACTTCTATGTTAGAAATTTCAAGCACCATGACAATCCAGTGAGACATATGATTAGGCAGGGGTGATTTTAGGCCTGTATAACATGCCGGGGCGGTGCCAAAAAAATGTATACAAGTGGACAACGTTGCTCAAGCAGTGGTTTGCTGTAATTAGAAGTGCCTGGATGCTGATGGTAACCACTTTGAGCACCTCTTGTAATTGCAGAAGTCAAACGTGACTTGTATTCATCTTTTGTTATCGGTGTATATTGAGTATTACAATTTTAATACAGTTTTCCTTTCTTAAAGTGTGTTTACATTTTTTTGGCACCCTCTGTATAGGCATCTGTGTATATTAAATTGACTAGGATTTACATCAAAAGTGAGAACAAGCCCAAAGCATTCATACTATTTAGTGCCACTAGATGGCATCCTATTCTATTCGAATTTTCTCAAGTTTTGTCTTCAGCCACATCTATAAATAAATACTTCATCAACTTGGACATGTATTTGTAAAATTGGATTATTTATTTTCCTGGGTGAGCCTTTATGAGAAACTTTATCATAAAGATTATTTTTGAAGTCTCAGAATTCAAATTATCCTAGGCCACCTTCTTCAAAGATTCACTTTCTCAGTGCAATCTAGAGGGTGAGAGGTGACAGTTTCCCCCGAAGGAAGGAAAGGTATCATTCCCTAGGAGTAAATTGCTATCCAAGCATTTGGTTTTGATTTATTTTCTCTTATATGGAAGGTAGTGTTGAGAGAACAGCAGCGAAGCCTTAAGCCATATTAAAATTTCCAACATCTTTCTTATTTTTATTTTGAGATTGCTACTCAGTTTTACTTTTTACCTTTGGTCATATGTGCTAAGCCCTCCTCAGAAGAGGCTACTATAAAAATTACCCCTCAGGGCTGTCTGCCAATTGTTAACTGATCAATAAATTGTCATCACCCCTTTATAAACATCCTCTCACTATTTTCTAAATGTTTGTTATTTCTTTTTATTTTTTAGATTTTATTTTTTTAATTGGGGAACTGGGGAAGGGGAACAGACAAGTTGCTGTCCTTTTGTTCTTCAATCTAGTTGTGGAGGACATTGCTTCACTGGCCCATGTTGGTATCATCATTGCGTTCTTCTCGGGTGAGGCAGATTGGTTGCTGGCCTCTGGACAGCTGCTCACAGAGGTTCTTGGCAGTTCACACCAGCTGCCAGCCACTCACGTTGGCTGCTGGCCACTCTTTGTAGCCTATGGCAGCCCACTGCAGCAGGAGCTGCAGCTATGCCGTCCAGGGTACTCACAGCAGCTCAGCTCCAAGTGGAGCTATTGTTCACCATCTTAGCTGTAGAGGGCAGTGTCACTGGCCCTCATATGTGGGATCCAAATTGGGGTAGCTGGCATCACAAGCCAGCTCTTAACCAACATGCCACTCAGCCGGCTCTAAATGATTGTTATTTTAAATTTCTTCTTCTATATAAATTTTATCTTTGGAGCAGCCTTTAAAATTTTAACCAAACCTTCACTTTTAAACTTGAATCACCTTCATAATAACCCTGGCAGTAATTGCCTTGCTTATATTTAAATATTCAAAGAGGCAGGAGATCACTCTATCTGTCAAAGCAATCCATTTGAAGTAGTAGTAATAATTATGGTGATAATTCCTCACGCTGAATATTACATGTTGAGTATGTCCTAAATTCCTTTACTGTTCTTCATATGACAGTATTTGGGCACTATCCTGTTTCTTGTACTCTGAATGCTTTCAACTTTCTCTCTCTCTCTCTCTCTCTCTCTCTCTCTCTCTCTCTCTCTCTCTCTCTCCCAGAATTAAAAGATTTCAGGTGGAATTATCACCTTCCTTGTTCTAGCTTTGATACTTTTATTGATACATCCCAAAGAAATTAATTGGAAAAAGTCAAGAATAATAAATTTAGAAGTTTAGATATAGTCATAGACAAGATTAAAATTTCCTATTTTAAAAATCCTTTAGAACTTTAGTTCTTGAACTATAGCTGAAAACCTTAAGAATCTTAAAACTATAAGTATGTTAAAACTATAAGTGATATGACAAACAAAAGTAATCAGTTGTCTCTCTGTTCCAATCTTCGGGGAACTGATTTGAACTTAGGTCTCTCCCAGCAAATCTAAAGAAAGTTACATTAGTGACACACATTTTAAGAAGACGGAAAAAAAACAAACTTTTGTCTAAAAGTGTACTTAATTTAGTGCTTTTTATTAATGTATTTCAGGGAGCTCTGGAATGTAATGAAAGCAAGATTCTTTGTTTTCAGCTTGAACTCTTGGAAACTGAAGTGGAACTTGAAAGAAAGCTTTCAGAGAAAGATGAGTAAATGGAAACTTTTAGGTACTTTAAGATTATTTTGATAAGGAACAGATGCCTGTTTCAGAACTCATGACTGAACAGAACTTGCTGCATTTGGCCACTTTTATGACCCATATTAGAACATTTCCAAATTTAGCCAGTCTAACCCTACATTAGAATCTTTTTTTTTTTTTTTGAGGGCAGTGTCACTGGCCCTCATATGAGGGACCCAAACCGGGGCCGCTGGCTTCCCAAGCCAGTGCTTAAAAACCGCACCACTTGGCCGGCCCCCTACATTAGAGTCTTTCTAGTACACTCACTACACTTACTATCAAGGAATACCTCCACAAGATTACGGTCAGCCTTTATGTCTTTTTAAAAAATACTTGAGCAGCTTCTACTCTTACACAAAACTTAGAAAAAAAAAAAAACCCTCACAAAAAGCATAATTAAGAGTGTGATTACTGTGTATATTGTCATGGTTGTATAAAAAGTCTTTCTTGAGTGTTCTAGAAACTGATAATGCTAAATAGTGGAGGAAGGAAGCTAAACATTTTACGCTGTCCATTCAAATTAGTGTCAGGTCAGAGTGAAATTTTCCCATACCCCCTGCCTGTACCTGTAGCCATTTGTTTGGAGAGGGGCAAGCCAAGAACTAAGCTGCTTATTGAATCCCTGTTGGAGCAGCTGAGTCCTAATGGTCAGGAAACTGAATTAGACAGGACTCATGGGTGGCAGGATCTTTTCTTAGCTTCATCATTACGAGCTGATAACTGAGACATTCTACTTCTTAGCTTCTCAGTGAGGTGAGGGGACAAAAGCAACCCTGTCCATGTCACAGAAGGTGGTAAGAGAGATCAGTAAGCAGATGTTGGCAAAGCCTTCCCAGCCTATAGATCAAAGGTACAATTATAAACACATCGAATGAACCATGATTATATTATCTATCTGCTCTGTTCCCTTAAGTCAATGCCATATGTCAGCAAAAAATATCATTGAACTCTGAGGTTCAATTGTCAACTTGCTTTCAATGTGTTTGTTAAAATATTTTTACAAAACCTGTACAATTGAACTGCCATAGCCCACTTTTAGACAAAACTCCCAGGGGGTCATTTTTTTTAATGAGGATGTCAAGCCAAATTTGGCCCTCTGTGTGCTTTGAGTTATCTTTGCTCTCACTCACAGGCACTTTTCCTCTCTAGGACTGACAGTGGTGATGCATTCTGGTCCACTTAAGAGGCTTGAGTCAAGTCTAAAAGAGTTTTTTTTGATGAAGGGCAAAAACATTGGGCCTTGATATTTGCCCTACTTCCTTCCACAAGGAACAAAAATGAATGTCTCCCTGTGCAGTTAAAAAAAAAGAAAAAAACTCATTTCAGGTAACGTCAAACTTGTGCCTATTAATAAACCTAGCTCAGGAAAAATGAATCCTCCGAGAGTCTGCATCTCATCAGGTACATCTGAATGTCGTAGAGCTGCTCACCAATTATAATAATCTTAGTGCAAAGGAAGCCAGAGATCCAAACAGCTCGGGCTGGAGAAGAAAGAACGGAAGACTAGGCAGGAGCTGTAAAGGGGCTGAAAAAAGAAGAGGCTGGCTGGAGGGAGGGGTGAGCTATTCATAAGTTTTATAGTTAATGATTCACAATCACTATAACAGGTACATCCAGAAAGGTAAGATGAGCATATCTTACAAAATGTCACAAGTAGCATCCCAGACTCTTTCCACGTGAGTGCTCTGTGTGAGTGCAGGTTGTATACAAATGCCTTGGTTTAAATTTGATGGTTTAACCTGACTTCAGGGCTAGGAGAAGAAGGGATGTTAAGGAAACTGAATAGAATGAGAGGGGAAAATTCAAGCAAAGCATAAGGTTTTAAGCAATCAAGGATAAGCCAGGTAAATTATAGAGAACTCAAGGGATATGTTGCTGAGGGCAAAATGAGGTTCAAGGTTCTATGTCCACATAAATGATGGGAAACCCTACAGAAATTAACGGAGTCCTGTGAGACAGGAAGCCAAAGGGACCATAACAGCAGGAGGGAGACTTGGAAACCAAGGGAAAACCTTGACGGCGTTACAAACTGGGTAACTCAACTCATTCTCCAAGTTCGCTCTTGGTAAGTACTAATCCTGAGTGAGCTGGGCCTGGAGGCCTATTGGTGGTGACGAGTATGAGCAGCTGGTGTGTGTCATATATTTTGCTTGTTTGATAGATATTTGAGCACATAATGTTGGCCATACACTCTGCCTGCTATTCTAGCCAAGGCTTGATAAACTTTTATGGATGATAGGGCCACTTTTTTTCTTTTAATTTCTACAAATGTTATAATTAGCATAGCTAGAGGTAGGGAGGTGACAGTGTAGTCACTGATGGATGGAGGAGAGGAGATTTTATGGCTGCCTTTAGTCTTCTCCATCCTAGACGCAGGAAAGGAGGACTGACATCAGTGGCCACTTAAAGACCAGCTGGTGGTCATAAACGCCATGTAAGTCTAGTCCCATCACAAGGCCCTAAACTGGGTGAAAAGCAAGCTTTTCAGGTGCATCCTGAATCTTCGGAGATCACCAACTATATTCCTCCAATTCAGAGTATCCAAGGAAATGTTGAAAGGTATAGAAGTCTTCTCACCGGCCTAGGTCAGGGTGCACCTGGCTTATAGTTTACTCTTCTAGACATACTCAGAGAGAGGTTGTAGAAGGAACTTTGGGGAATGAGATGCTGATATTCCTTATTCTATCTAAATGCCTTGGTTTGCTTTGGTTTGATCACCTGTAGAAGAGTTCGGCAAACTTCTTCTGTCTAAGGTCAGGTAGTAAATATTTCTGGCTTTGCAGGCCATAGCAGGTCACAACTACTCAGCTCTGCAGTAGTTGCTTGAAAGCAGCCATCCATCCACATTGGAGATCAAATGGGCATGGCCAGGTTTGGCCCATAAGCCATAGTGTGCCTACCCCTGGCCCATACCCTCAGGTATATAATAATGTTCCATTACCTTTTCCTTCCATGTGGTCTGCTCCTCTGAACTCAGGAACATCAAACTTTGCAATGTGGTCTTAATTTATATGCACCATCTGACTTAATTGCTTTTATTGTACGTACGAGTCTCTGCCAGAAGAATGTTTAAATCTCTTCTCATTTCTAACTAAAGTATTTTAACGTGTCTTCAAGAAGCAGTATCTCAAACTCAGGCATGGTATTTAGTTAGCAAAATACCTTGTTAATCATTTTAAAGCCAAATCATGTGTACTGGAATTAGGGGCAATCTTACGTTTCTCTGATATAGATGAGCAGTATTGCAAAAGAAAAAAAGGACCTATTGAATTGATAGTCCATAGATTCTTCAAGTTTTAAGTTTTTATTCTTTATTTTTTTCTTTTCATATTTGGTTTCTCAAATTGTATTTCACATTTCGTGGAGGTGAGGAGGGGAGGAACTTTTCACTATATTACCCTGGCCCTGAGTGCTTCATTTTTCTTAAAAAATGTACTTAGGGGAGTTTTCATTTTAAAGATAGCTTTCTTGACTGTGCATGAATTATGTTGACTGTCTAGCAGCCATTCTCTAGTAGGCATCTTATTCAAGCCTCTTAAACCACAGACCTTTCTACATGTCTAGAGGCACTCATGAAGTTTCATAAACAACTGTGGGAAAAGGACAGTTTGAAACATTCAGTTTATATGCTTAAGTAGAATGTATGTCTGTGCAGAGGATTTTGACACTGGACTAGAGATGCTTTAGCGTTCCTGTGTAAGGAGAGTCAGCGGTGGCAAAAATGAGTTTTCCCAAATGGAAGACAGAGAAATGTCTTAAAGCTTTTAGTGATGTTGAGTGTGCATGTCCTTGTAGGAGTTACGGGCTAGGATTGCCCTAACAAAATATACACACTGGGAGGCTTAAACAACAGAAGTTTATTTTCTCACAGTTCTGAAAGTTGGAAGTCCAAGGTCAAGGTGTAAGCAAATTAGATTCATCCTGCGGCCTCTCTCCATGGCTCACAGATGGTCCCTCTCTTGCTGTGTCTTCATAGGGTCCTTTCTATGTGTGTATATCCCTGGTGTCTCTCTGTGTGTCTAAATGTCCTCTTCTTATAAGGATAGCAGTCAGATTAAATTAGGACCCACCCTAACAGCCCCATTTTACCTTAATCACCTCTTCAAAAGGTTCTGTCTCCAAATACACTCTTGTTCTGAGGTACTGGGGGTTAGGGCTTCAATATATATTTGGGTGCAGGGAGTGGGGTGGATACATTCAGCCCGCAACAGTCTCTATTAACTTTATTTACTGGCATCCCTATGGGATTCTGATCTGGAAACTGAACAAAGGCCCAGCATCTAAGGTTGGGTATGAGAGGCTGACCGTAGCACTTTGGGGCCAGGGATGTGGGGTTGGCAGAGGAGAGGTACTAGCTCGGGGCTCTGGACCAGAGTTACTTCCCATGCAGTTCCATAACTATTCTGAGAACTTCCCCCAACAATGGAGAGGGGAGTGTTCATGGAAAGTGATATCCGGCCTGTCACCCAATCAGAAAGTCTGGCCACCCTACTCCCCTACAGGTTGTATGCTTTCCTGATTGGCCTCAGAGCTCAGAACAAGGACTCAAAGACAGTTCAGTGTGGAACAGAATTCTGACCCTAGATGAAAACATTTTTACTATTTGACAGACTCTGTGAGGAAGACTATCTGTCCAGCACTAAGAATATCTGTCTTATCTGTCCAGCTTTCGGCCCTGTTTCATAGGACGAGCTCAACAGGACATGTGTTAGTTATAGCTGGTAAACTGTCCCAACTCACATTCATCAAATCTTGATGGCTTCAAAGTTTTTTTGCTTTGTTTTATTTTGTTTGCTCTCTGTCAGAGTCCAATGTGGGGTAGGGATGGAGAGCAAGCCACTATCCTTCAAAATTATTCCCAGGTTTTTCCTATCTTGTGATGCCACAATCTTCCATATGTGGCCACCAAATTTACCATGGATTGGGGAGAGGGAGTACAGGATCACGCAGTAAAAAATTTGTATTAGTAAGGCTTGTAAACTTTTCTGCCCATAGTCCATCAGCCAGAATTCAGCCACAGCATCCCAAACTCTCTGTTTGAGGGCTGGGAAATGATTGCCATGGGTTCCCCAAGTTTTTTCATTGCCTTCCTGAACACATATCTATTGTCTAAGCTTCTGTCACATTGCAAATGTGATTTCAGCATAGAGCTGTTATTGTTAGGAGGGAATATTGAAGTAATTCAATATCACACAGCAGTTGGCTTCCTCAGCCAATGTTTGGTTGTGTTCTGAAACTCCTGCAGAAAGGTAACCATGCTATTCTAGGAGAGTTAAGTGTCTGTAGGCCATTGGAGCAGTTTTGCTGGAGCTCAGGACTTGTTCCAACCTGGGTGGCTCTTGCTTTGTTCAGACAATGATTTTCATCATTGAAAATGTTTAAATATTATGGCTGCCTGAAAGAGCATCCTTCCTTTACCCTTAGCACTCTAGAAAATCCAGATATTTGTCCTAGACAGTCCCTTCCAGGGTTTTAAATAAGGCTAAGCCTGCCCTACAGAAACCTCAAAAAGATTCTGGTGCTTTCCTTGATTCTTACAGGAAGTCATCCTGGGGATCTTAGTCTGTTACGATGGGCATACGCTCGCTAACCAAACCCTTCAGCATCTGTGTTTTAAAATGAAAACCGTTTAGACTCATTTTGTTAATTACCCAGAATTTTAATGTTTTTTTCTGTTTCCTACACTGTTATGTACACAGCAGGTAACCTTTCTTAATTTGGGTGCATGATATTTTTCCCCCTGAATGTTATTCTAAAATTAGGAGGAAGCAGCAGTGCGCTATTGACTCCCTGCAGTGTAGTCTGGATTCTGAAACCAGGAGCAGAATTGAGGCTACCCAGCTGAAGAACATGGAAGGGGACCTCTGTGAAATGGAATTCCTGCTTAGCTGTGCCAACCAGCGGGTGTCAAAGGCCACCAAGTCTCTGGGTCAGCTTCAGACGCAAATCTAGGTACAACTAACTCTTGAACAACAAGGGTTTGAACTGTGTAGGTCCACTTATACACCAATTTTTTTTCTTTTAATAAATACTATAAGTGTATTTTCTCTTATTATTTACTTAACATATTGTGGACTGATGACTCAGATTGGCATCTGTATATTTAAATGCCCCATCCTCAATGTGTAATAACACTTTCTATTCTCTAACTTTATTGTAAGAATATAGTATATAATACATATAACATTAAAAAACATGTGTTAGTCGACTGTTTATGTTATCAGGAAGGCTTCCAGTCAACAGTAGGCTATTAGTAGTTAAGTTTGGGGGAGTCCAAAGTCTTTGGCAGATTTTTGAGTATGGGGAGAGGTCAATATCCCTTGTTGTTCAGGGGTAAAATTATAACACAGGGGTGGCGGATGCCTCTGCTTATGGAAGCAAACGAAGTGACAGATTATACTGAGCAATAAAAGTGGGGACAACAAATCAGATCCTTTGAGAGAGTAGGAACATGCTTAAATAGTGGAGCTTTGTTTAGAGCGTGTGTGAACAGCTGCATCTCCCATTGAACTGAGAGGAATCTGTGCCCCAGGTCTATCTTTTCTCTTGCAGGACCTTTGGGCACAGCTAGATTACAGCACACACCTGAATAGTGAGCTGAAGGAACAGGTGGCTGTGGCTGAGTGACACAACTCTTTTCTCCGGTTGAAACTATAGGAGCTAAGGTCCTTGCAAGAGCAGTCAGAAATGGGGACACGTTGGTGGAGGACAAGCTCCTGGAAGTCACAGAAAGAGTCAAACTTTTCCATACCCAGGTGGGGCCCATAAACTCTCCCCAGAGGATCAACTGGTTGAAAGCAGTGGCTTCCACACATGGGTCATCCTGGGACCACACAGAGTTGGCATGTCAGGCCTTAGGTGTGTCATGTGGGGCAACAGGGGCAGCCCTCGGCCCCAGTGTGGTGATCATACTCTTCATTTATTCCCAAGTATATTTGTTCCCTAGGGCTGCTGTAACAAAGCACCACAAATTGAATGGTTTAAAACAACAGAAATTTATTCTCTCACATTTCTGAAAGCCAGAAGTCTGAAACCAAGGTGTTGGCAGGGCCACGCTCCTTCTGTATCTCCCAGAATGAATCCTTTCTTTCCCTTTCCTAGCTTCTGGTGATTTGCTGGCATCTTTGGTGTTCCTTAGCTTATAGATGCATCGCTCCAGTCCTCTGCCTGTTCATGGCATTCTCCCTGTGCATTTTAATAATGCCTTCCCTCTGTGACTATGTCTGTGTCCAACATTTTTCTTTTTATAAGGACACCAGTCATATTGTATTAGCACCTACTCTAATAACTTCATTTGACTTGATTAGCTCTGTAAAGACTCTATTGGGGGTTAGGATTTCAACATATGTTTTTGACTGAGGGACACAACTGGACTCCACATGAAGCCTTCGGCAGAAGAATGGGCTGTTAGGGCATTCACAGCCAGGATGCTGGGGAGAGAGAGCTCAAAATTCCTTAGCGTTCCAGAGCCACTTGCCTGCTGCTCCTGTTCCCTCTAAGCCACATGTTCCCCCAGCATTCCAGGATTAAAACAAAACAAAACAAACAAAAAGGAAACTTCTGCTTCAGATCCAGGGTGTATCTAATAATCCTGAGTTGTTGCTGAAAGAATGATCTGCTGACAGGACTCTGGCTTCTCATGGAAGTTTATATAAGTGACACAAAGCAAGAATTCTTAGAGTCTTTGCTGTTCTCATTCAGGAGAAACTGTAGTGGTTAAGATGAATATGTAAATGGGTCATTCAACAGATATTTTTAGGGTACCCTCCATAACCTGGACAGTTATACATGGATGGATACTACATATCTCCATTGTCCTAAAAGTGTGAAGAGCTAAGGAAACAAACTGGTGCACTGTGATGAGTACCATGATACTGCAAGCACACTCCTGTAGAAAGCCTTCTCTGACAATCCTAGACTTAGTTAGATGCACAATATACTTAGTCTGAATTGTAAAGCACATGTAAGAAGTCAGCCAAGTAGAGAGAAGGGTCAAGGGCAGAGGCATAGGGAGAAGAGGGATTTGGGAATGTTAAGGGGAATCGATATACTCACTAGAGCATGAGGTTGGGGGTAGGAGAGATCAGCAGAAATGATGCTGAGTAAGAGCCAAGTCATCAGGGATCTTGAGTCTGGGACTGGTGGAGTTTGAATTCTATCTTGCAGTTATAGGGAGGTCTACTGAAGAATTTTCTGAAAGTCAAGTTAATAGATTTGCATTTTAGGAAGTTTACTCTCATGACTGTTATGGATGGATTAAAGCAATGAGGGGCAGAACTACCACACTTTAGGGTGTTTAGAAAAGTTTTTGGATTATTTTGGTTGCCATGGTAATTGGGAAGTGCCACTGACATTTAATGGGTAAGGTCTAGAGATACCATGTTTCCCCCAAAATAAAACCTAACTGGAAAATAAGCCCTAGCATGATTTTTCAGGATGCTCATAAGATAAGCCCTACCCAAACATAAGCCCCAGTTAAGATCGTCAGCCAGACATGACAATTTGAATAAATGCAGATTTTTGTACATGAATAAATGAATAAATGTAGATTGTTGGAGCAAAAATTAATACAAGACCTGGTCTTATTTTTGGGGAAACACAGTACTAATAGTCTTCAAGGGGTGGAATAATCCTACATCACAAAGAATTGCCCCTCCAGAATGCCAATTGTGTCCCCATTGAGAAAACAAAAGAAGTATAAACCAGAGATGTACCAGCTGGAATGCATTGCAATTAGTTTGTGCCTACAGTTTGACTTTTGTGTCCATGTGCATGGCACAATCCTATTTGAATACCATGTGGTGTAGAACAAATAGGCTGTAGGTTATGTGAGATTCCCAGCAGGCTGACTCACATCAACATTTTCTTTCTCAAGAAGGCTGATCTGAATACAATTAGTGGGATTCTTATAAAGTAGAATGTTGATTTTTTAAAAAGTAAATCATTCACTCTCTGTAGTACTTAATAGCTATTGGTACAAAATCATTTGCCATACATATCATAACTGATAATGCATCCAGGGGTCCCAATATGATGAAAAAAACATAAGCTGAGTGAGAGATAAGGCCATCAACCAAACAGAGAGGAGATGGATTTGGAATAAAAAAAAAGAAAACATAGGCAGTAGAGACCTGATCTCTAGGGCAGAGTTTCTGAAACTTCAGGTATATAAGAGAGACTAACTTCCACAAAAACGCATATTCTCAGGTCTCATCCCAGACCTGCTGAACCAGAACCTCTCCAGCAGGACCCCGGAATCAAGTGAGTTCTGAGGTGGAGCTGCTGGACAAAAGATGACCTTTCAACCAGTATGTCTAGGTGATATTGTGTTGCCCATAAAGACCTCTGCCCTACCTTAACCATGAGGGGACACCGTGCCATTACTAGAATGCTATCAGTCTTTTGGTAACATAATGAAACATTCATGGGACCTTCTTAGGCCCTTCTGAAGTCTCAGACCTCTAGCCCAGAACAAACAAATGAGGCTAACGTTAATCTTGGTTAATCACATATGTCCTTTTCCAAACCTGAGCTGTGACAACCTAGATTACCCTTCCACACAATATCCCCAACCCCTATCTTCCCCAAAATAACCAATGAGAGAGTCATTCAGCTTGAAAAAGTTTTAACTATTATCGCTCTAACAGATTTTAAATGACTCTGTGTACAAACAAATCATTATCTGTACCTTCCTTTGCAAAGGAGTTTCTAAGGAGTTATGTGCAGTGAACATCCAGAAAATACTCCAGGAAAATACTCTTAATCCCCTTCCCCCAGGCCATACCATGGCAGTGGGAAGCCAGGGAGTGCACAGAGCTTCGCTTTCTGCAAGGGCAAAGAATGGCTGCCTTGATGAAGATGCTTCATGCCATCAAGGAAGCAGGGTAGAACCTGTGAGGCTGGAATATCTTTCTATTTGTTTCTAAGGCTCAGTTCTGCCACCAAGAGAGGCACTATAGAAAACTGAAAGGACAATGAGGAGAAATAAAAAATAGAAAGCTCATGCCTTTTATACACACTCTCTATGCTCAGGTTTCACACCTTCAGAAAAGCTGTGCTTCAAACATGGACCAAATAGCAGCAAAAGGAGCTCCAGCCTCCTGTCACACTCCAGGAAGGAAAGAATTAGGGCAGCACCAGCCACAGAACAAAGAATACTCCAGTGTGGTGGGGTTTCTAAGGGCTAGGGGGTGAAGATCCTCTGAACTACTCTTCTTGCCTCCTCATTGCATAGCTGGGTAGGGAAGGAGGTGAAAAGGAAGGCTTTTTTCCCCCACTGGAGTATCATGCTGAAACTGATTTTTATTCCCCAACTCCTCCTGCTCCCCAAAAGTCTACAGTTGACTCTGACTTCTTCTCTGAAACATTTTATTCTACCCCATCAAAAAAAAAAAAAAAAAAAAAAGGAGGCAGAAAAACATATCGGTCAATAAATTGAAAACCAAACACATGTTTAGGGCTTGTAGGTTATCTGGATCCATCTCTCCTTTCTGATTCAGGCTACCATCTCTTTGATACTGAATAACTGAAAAATCTTCCATTCAAATATGCCTCTGATGGTAAGGGGCTTTTCGAATGACGTATTGATTGGAATAAAACTCTTCCCTGGCCGTCTCCCTCTCCCATTGCATGTCCCAAACAGACCAGCTTGCATTTGCATCGCTGGTCTCAATTTGCCTAAGAGATTGATGCTTTTCCTTAGAATACAAATCTTCTCGGCCAGAAGAAGAAGTTGGAGGTTAATGTTTCCAAGATGCACAAGGTAGCTGAAGATGCGGTGCAGGGGTGTCAAAATGCGGAAGAGAGGGTCAAGGAGGCAGCCACTGAGATGGCTCCACTGACTGCTTGCTCACTCCTGGGAGTTGACTGGAGCCGTAGCCAAGGGGCAGAGATGAATCTGCAGCCAAAAAGGACTCCATTGATTCTCCATACAGCCAGGGGGAGGTTTGCTCACACCTCTGCTCTCTGTGCCTATTTTGAAAAATTAGACCAATTAGCTCCTTCCCTCCAACCTCCTGAGGCAATGAGAAGGAGCAGTTGCATTTCTATAAGCAAAACCTTATACAAGCAAGGTATTTTTTTTAAGTTAAGCCATTTCCCACTTGTGAATCAATATATCTAGTGTCTAGAAACAATTCTCCTTGTGTTTCCTTAAAATAGTTATTTTCCTAATGTATGTAAACGGTTTTATGATGATGATCTGGAAAGAATGCTTATTTTACTTACTTTTAACAAGCCATACAACTGCTCAGAGTAGCAGAACCAAGTTGGTAAAGAAGAGTTTCAGGGCTAGTGTGTACCTTCTTTATTTGCATGTTTAAAATTGTTGATAGAAGTATTTTTCCTAAATGGCACTAAGTTCAGGGTTGGCTACCAGCCTTGACTGTATCTTTGTAGGAATTAGAGAAAGGCCACCCTCTGGGCACTCTCTGTGGGCAAATTCAGCACTTCTCTCAAAAAGCATGGAAAGAAAAAGGCAATACTCAGAAAAAGAAAAAAAAAAATCAAGCCCAAGTGCTGGGAGTGAGGTGCAGGGAGACGTGTGTGTGTGTGCAAAAGACCCAGTCTTGCAGTCCCAGCACTTGCTGTGGGGAATTTGGGCTTGATTTTAGCCCCCATCAAGAGATATATAGTCCAAACACACAACCCTATGCAGCAGCCCTGATCTTGCTGTATGAATGGAAGCTGATCAATCGATCCTCTTGGTAAAAAGGGTTTGGGAACTAGGGAACAAGATATTCAGTTCAATTTCACATTAGTCATTTTGAAATTCAGAAGAAGGGAAGAGCTTGTGTCTATATTTCCCTGAGTTCTTTAGCAGTTGGGAGATAAACAAAACTTTTGCACCAAATCCTTGCTACCAGGTCACGGGAGAATGGAGAAGCATACCTATCACTCAGCCATTTTGAATAAAGGCAGGCATTTCTGCTCTCTGATGTCAGGGAGGTGTATGAAAGCTTGAAAGTGTTTGGCCAAGGGAAAAATAATATGCTTAACATTTATGAAAATCCACATAGAGAGAAAGGAATAAAAATAGCTTCTAAGTCTGCTTGGTAAATTCATGTAGTCACACATTATGAGGACTCTATCTGCTTAACCTTGCCTTTATAGGGTTTTCTTGACTATGTTGAAAAATAAACTCACTGCCTCTTCTCCCTCCTCAAATTCTCCAATAGTTTAGCTCTAAATCCCAACCCCACAGAGTGGAGCCCAAAGTGGCCTCCATAATTCATTCTTTGCCCTCACCATCTGCACAGACGTCTCACACTTAAATTATACAGATGGCTGGTAACTTGATAGACAAAGATGCTTTGGCTGGGAGGGCAGTGTTCTTACATTTAATGCACTGAGAGATTCATGAAACAGTTCTTAATAATTGCATCCAGACACCAAGCCCTTGTATACATAGCCAAAGCCAAGAGCAAGCTTCACAAGCAAGAATTAACCTACCTTGTACCAGATTTTTGGCATTGACAGCATCTGTTGCTGCCAAATTCCTAGAGCCTAAACTTATTTGTAGTTGTGAATCACAGAATTATATAAGTGAGATGTGAAAAAGATTTTCATAAGCACTCCTCCACACTTTTTCAGGGCCTGATGCTACAGGATATGTCTTGGTGCTTTATTCAATTACAAGTTGTTGCTTCAGTTGGTCATCTTACTTCAGTACAGGTATTATGTAATGTTCATACGGTACTTTATCTTTGGTCTTTTCCCACCACCTCTCACCCTAATCTCTTCAGGAGCCCCTGCTATCTTGATTGCCTTATGATTTAACAAACTTGAGGCTACAGATGTTAGGGAGAGCATGGTGGGAAGAGATTACATATACAGAGGCAAAGCATGGCATTGAGTGAAATCAAGGACTGAAGATTGTGGGTAGAAATGTTAAGATCAATTGGCTGCCAGATGTTCTCAGTATCCTTCCTTCCTTTCTAGGTAGCAAACATGTCAAAAGAACTGAAGAAGGAGCAAGATACCAATGTCCACTTGGAGAAGATGAGAAATAATATGGCACAGACAATTAAAGACTTACAGAAAGGCTGGATGAAGCTGAACAGACCGGTCTGATGGGGAGTAGAAAGCAAATCCAGAAACTAGAATCCAGGGTAGGAGTTGGCCTGGATAATCACAGGGTCTAGACAGCTCCTGGAAATCACACCAGATATTCCCTATGTTTCTCATCACTTTTGCTTGTAGCACTTTCAGATCTTTAATAGAGTCAGGACTCAATGGATTTCATTCATTCTTCCTTGACTTTGGACCCCTTCTCTTAGACTGGATGAAATCTGCCTTCCCTCTTCCCTGCTATGTGAGAAGGCATCTCTTCCACCTCACCCACACCAGCTCTGGCCTCCCTACAATCAAGCAAGCCACTATTTCACACACACCCTCACAGTTTTAACTTCTGTGCCTTTGCTCCTGTTACTTCCTCTGCCCCGTTCCAAGCCAGAGAAAAGAGAAGGGAAACAACAAGGATCAAGAAAGACTTCAGGAAAGACAGTTTGGGGAATATAATCAATAATGTTGTCAAGATTTTGTAGGGTGTCAGATGGGCACTTGTGTTATTAGGGAGACCATTTCATGGATGGTGTAGATGCCTGACCACTGCACTGTATACCTGAAGCTGAAGCTGAATAATATTGAATGTCAACTATAACATAATGTATATATAGTCACAGGATGTGGAGTGCAGCATAGGGAATAGAGTAATGGAATTGTAACAGCTATATACGATTTCAGAGGGGTAGTAGATTCGAGGAGGGGGTTATCACTTTGTGAGGGGTGTAAGTGTCTATTATATTGTGTTGTACACCCAACACTACTACTACTACTACTAATAATAATAATAATAATAAGAAGAAGAAGAAGAAGAAGAAGGAGAAGGATAAAAGACAGTGAAGATATAGTAAGTGCTGAGAAAAATAATGTAGTACCTCCCTTCAGGGAGCTTAAAAAAAGATAGAAAGACCTATCTTAAAAATAGGGGAGTTGTGATGGATATGTATGATATGGCGTGGGAGTGGGGTGGCGAACTGGGGGAGGGGGTTTTTTACTTTGGGGGTTAAAGAGTATAACTATTGCCTTGTGTTGTACACCTGAAACTAATAAAAAAAAAGAAGAAGAAAAAGAAAAGAAGGAAAAAAAATAGGATTTTTAAAATTATTGAATCAATTTCAGTTCCTGCGTACAGGTCATGTGACAAATGCTACAGAATGGAAAGAATATTTGACTGGGACTTGATGGCTCAGAAGTGCCTCTGAAAAATAAATTATTGCCTTTGCTCATTTATGGTATGTCCATACAATGGAATACCAATGTGCATTTGTGGTACTTCATCCATATAGTCATACTGATTAAAATGGAATGAGTCAGAACTATATTATATGTTCTGGAGATCATGCCTAACAGTACAATGATAAAAGGTGCAAACAATGTGGAGAGTATACAATCTTCTATGCAAAAAAAAAGGGGGAAATATAAAGACACGTACACATTTGCTTATATTTTCAAAAAGAAATGGTGACAGGATAAAACAAAAACTAACAAAAAACTGCTATGCATAGGAGGGGAACACATAGATGGCAGACAAACCTTCTGAATGCACCCTGTTCAGTTATTTTGAATGCAGAATCATATAACACATTTATTTATATGCTTCTTAATTTAAAAAAAATTTAAATCAAAGAGAAAAACAAAACAAAGCAATCCTTAAAATGTTAACACAAATGGAAGCATATGAAGCTGACTGTATATCAAGCCGGGGGAGCATAAAACACAAAGAACAGCTATTCCCAGTGACTTTTAAACATAGTGTTTTGTCTGTACATCTCTCATGAAATAAATCAAAAGACAAAGCAAAAGCAAACTGCATTTGTAGTTTGAAAATCATAGCTTGTTGTTGCCAGCAATAATGTAACTAATGTAACTATTTATTCAACAACATATATAAGAACCAAGATTTTTTAGGATAAGAAAAAACCATATAGGCATAAAATCAATTGACTTAAAATATGCCTTTTTACTCCTAACAAATATATGAATACTACTAGTATTTCTAACTCAAATTTAAGATTACAAGATTTTATTTCCAATTGCTGTGTGTCCACTATTAAGACCTAGAATCAATTATACCTGAATAGCAGTGAGCTCCAAAATACCAGATGATACTAATTATGGTTAATTTTCTTAAAAACAAATATATCATTATCTATTAGAATTACATAAAGAAATATGTAATTATATGATGTCTAAGATTTGCTTTAATATAGCCATTTTTCCTTGAGGTGTTTTAATCACTCAAGAAACACAACAAAAGCTTAACAAGCACTTCAAGTAAAGCAGGGGAGGGGTCTCTGTTAGTCTCATGTCTCAACTGTTAGAACTATGTGTTATATTTTCCTGTGTGAAAGGGGCTCAAAGATTTTTTTTTTTTTTTTTTTTTTTGAGGGCAGTGTCACTGGCCCTCATATGTGGGACCCGA
This sequence comes from Aselliscus stoliczkanus, assembly GCA_033961575.1. NCBI lineage: Eukaryota > Metazoa > Chordata > Mammalia > Chiroptera > Hipposideridae > Aselliscus > Aselliscus stoliczkanus. Next base: position 75,568,348 of record CM066729.1, read on the forward strand.
ACCGGGGCCGCTGGAGTCCCAAGCCAGCTCTTAACCACCGCGCCACTCAGCAGGCCCAATTTTTTTTTTTTTTAATGGGCTTCTTTCATGAGGAACTTGCACCCTTGTTGACTCTCCCGTTCCCATTGTACCTCTCTGAGGAAGAACAAGGGGCAGTATGGCTGAAGTGGAGAAAGGGAGATATGGGGAGTTAGAGGTGGAGTCAGATATTCCGGGTGCATTGATGCCTCAGGACATTGGGCTTTGAAGTGTAAAGCGGGTGGTCAGGAAGGCCGTTTGAGAATATGGCCTTTGCTTCAAGAAGAAGGCAAGGGGAAAGCCCTAGATGCAAGGGAAAAGGAGCAGGCAACACCCTTCCCCAATCAGCCCCTGACCTCATTTCCTGGTTTATTTTACTCCAGATCATTTACCACCATTTAACATAGTCTATATTTCACTTTGTTTTGTTCTCATTTCCCCTCATTACAATGTACACATATACGGGGGGGCGGAGCGGGGGAGATTTTTGTTTGTTTTGTTCACTGCTGTATCCTTAGCCCTGGGGTCTGGTGTGGAGCAGGCATCAAAATATTTGTTGACTGAATGTTATCTTACTCTTATTCGTATAACTCAATAAGGCTACAGGCAAATGATTCGTCTGTACTATAGCTCTCCCACAAAGTAGGGCTGTGGGACTGTCTGTGACACAGACTCGGTCTGATTTTTAGAGAATCAGAGCTGAACATGGAGTAAGAAGCTTAAAATGAGGTAGTACAATGACTGAATCCTCAAAGTGTGCTACATAAAGCTTATTCTCTCTATCTACATACATATATCTACACATACGAGTGGGCATGCATAATTTTATCATCTAAAAGCGGGAGTTTATCACCTTTGTGTGAATTAGCCTTTCACATCCTACTTTGTCTAAACAGTCCTTTTATGAACTCATATATTTCAACCAACTCACTTTTGGTGAGAGTTTTCCCAGAGAGGTTGCCCTGTTTAACCACGGCCAGAAAGAAGCAGAGCCATCTTCCCTCGATGGTTTTGCTCTCTTTCAAATGCTCACGCCAGTTGGCAAATGTGATGCCCCCTGGCTTGTTCCCTGCCAGCCTGTGGTCTGAGATAGTGGTTTGTTTGTAGGTTCAGGAAATGGAAGGGGAGCTGGGGAATGAAATCCATCACAGTGCAGAGGCACAGAGGGGATCCTGTGGACTCCAGGGATGCCTCAAAGAGCTGACCTGTCAGGTACTCCAGGAAAGCGCTCACTGTTTGTCTGGGCTCCACCCTGGGAAAATGGGGTCCTTCAAACTGGAAGTGGCCTTCTAAGTCTCCTGCACTTCTCTCTCCATATTTGCTCTGTCTCTCCACGGCAGACACTGACTCACCCTTCCAGGGCCCATGTGCTATTAGTGGTTTGGGTTGGTCCCTTTTCAGAGCTCTCAGGAAGCCAAATGTGAGCAGCAAGTTGCAATTAGAAGTAAAAAGCTATTTATACTGTCCTTATTTTTTCACACATAATGTCTGCAGCACTTTCAGAAATATTCCTTCCTGTGAGAGGCTGTGTGAGAACAATGTGTAAATGAAGTGCCTGGCAGAGGCTGAGGTGGCTGGCTATTCGGCAGGTTACATGGGACACTGACTAAAATTGGAGCCGGGGGCAGTCTTGCTCCTATTTTCTGGTCACACAAACACTCCAGACCACCCGAGGACTCCATTTGGTGCTGGTTCCAGGTGAAAACATAGTAAATTACTGACAAGAGGCCTCCAAAGCTTTCTGCCTGTTTTCCTGTTGACTGGCATTGGTCTCAAGCAAATAATTGAAAAGGAGTGTGCTGACTGCTTACCACTAATTAAGGCATTGCTAAAGTAACAATATAATCTTTCACTTCTATTTTCATTTTCTAACCTTTCTTCCCTTTTTTTCACATGGAGTAGACCAGAGAGTCCATGACAGCAGAGGCTGTATTGTTTGCCACTGTAGGGCCTAGCATCTTCCAGGCACAGAGTAGGTGCACATATTTCAGTAACTAAAAACAGATGCCAAAGGTCACTTTCTAGCCCTCTCCCGTGGCACAATGTAGCTTATTCCAGTGACAAGGCAGGCTCCTTCTAGGTTCTCACTTCTGCAGCAGCTCTGGCAGTACTAACGCACTGTAGGCCCCAGTCCTGGTTCTGGTTCCTGCGGCTGTCTTGTGCTTAGAGACATCATTCCTCCCTTGCAGCAGGAAGGAGGGTGTTGATAAGAAAGCGAAGCACTTCAGAAGCATCGTATTGGGCTAATTAAGATGAAATAAGCTGCTTACGCAGCTCTTCTTTACTGAATAAGATGAGTTAGTCTGACACTTCGAGGTAATATATCAAAACCACTGAGGAGTGAGCCCATGGTTGTGGGGCTCAGGAAGCATGCACCTGGGGAACATAGAGATATGCTATTTTACTCTCCTTTTGATGGAGGTTGGGGAAACCACCCAGGTGGAGGGAATGAAATGCTGCTTGATCATAATGTCTGGATTTTTCTTCTTTTTTATTTTCCTATGGGTTATTTTTACTTCCATAAAAATAAGTTCTTTTCTTCTGTAAACAACTTCATTGCAGAACAAACCACCAAAGCTATTTGGTTGTCATTGTCACAAGGACTGAATTCTTGTTCTATTGTGTTAGATCTTTGTTTCTTCAAAACAATAACCTTTGTGTTCACCAGGTACTAGTATGAAGGTGTATTTCTTAATTTCCCCCAAGTGTCTGCACAATGCTTAGAGTATATCTATTCAATTATGCAATGATTTTCTGCCAGTCAAATCAGATAACACCTATTGAACACCTACTTTATGCAAATACCAGTCTAGACTCTGTAGGTTTAAAAAGGCATTAGAGAGCCCTCCAGATTCCTAAATATCAATACTAGCTTTTAAAATATTCAGGGTGGATGCTGAGTCAGTTGAGTCTGTTCTTCCTTTAACATCAAAATAACCACCAGCACTATGGGGCAGGGAGTTTTGTGATAGCACATTATAGGTGCCAATTGAAAATGTTATTTTGAAACTGACGTCTATCTGGTTTTTCTTTCCTAGGAAAAGTCCTCTGGGAAGATTTTACTACATTGGAAAGGGGATCAAGTGTGGCCCCATCATTACAATTCTATGGCCAGTCCCCATGGAGCTTTATCTTCCCCCAGTGTCCCTCTAACATTTGGAAACACCCTATTTTCTCTCTCTGGTGCCTAGAAAAATGTACTATAAAGCATGACATAAGATTAGAAACTTAACATTGTTATAGAAGGTGAGGAAAGTGTTTCTGTCCCCACTCTCCATCTACTTGCTCCATTTTACCTTTGACAGCTTCCTATATTCAGGGACCTGTGTGCAGATGTAAGTTATTTCTTACAAATCTAATTACAGATGTAGTAGCTTTATTGTTAGGGATAAGGGAACAAAACTTGGTGTTGGATGGGTTCTCCAGGAACCAGATGTCAGGATGGAGGTAGAAGTACAGAGATTTATTGGAAATAACACCTGGGGAAGATAAAGGGGAGAGCAACCAGGATCAGGCAGGTAAAGCCTTCTGGTCACAATTCAAGTCTGACACCCTTGAAAGGAAAGGATGGAGGAAGGGGGGTTGGATGCCAGCCTCAGATGGCAGTACTGTTCCCAGCAAGTCCCCAGCACAGGGATTGCCCGTACAGGAGTCCCATGTTGGGGGAAACAGCTAGACCCTAGTAACTCCACTGTGTCCAGTTATTGGTTATCTCCTCAGGCTGCCTAGGGAGTTTGTGATCTCTATGTAAATACTACAGCACAGGGGTCGGCAAACTTTTGAGACAGAAGAGCTGCCAGGGGTCAGCAAGCTGCAGCTCATGAGCCACATGCTGCTCTTTGGGTGTGTACATGTGGCTCTGAAGTAAAATTGAAAATGAAAATAAAACTATCATAGTTATATTTATAAAATTTTTAAAGGATATTATTCACATAATGATGATTATGTAAAAATGTATTTATGGCTCTTGAATAATTTTTGAATTGCTGTGAGGGACAGGATTGGCTCTTCCAGGGGTTGGCAAACTTTTGATATGGAACATACCCAAAGAGCTCCATGGGACTTGCGAGCCACAGTTTGCAGATCCCAGGCACTGCAGCTGGAGGTTTCCAGGAGGCTGTTCTCCTCACAGCTGAATGGGAAGTTTCTCAAAGGGAAATGTGAGCAGTGCACCACTCTAGTTCCCTCCCACAGTGACTTGATGTCTCCAAGCTGAGATGTGAACCTAGGCCTTTTAGAAAGGCCTTCCTAAAAAAGGCCTTGCCTTCCCCAGTGGGAGGAACATTATATTTTATTTTATTTTTTTAGCTGAACCATCCTGCCACCTGTTGGCAGCTCAGCAGCAGCTCAGCTCGGGCTGGGTATCAAACTGCTATTGCTTAGAGCTCAGCTCACACTGTTGAGTGAGCTCTTAACCCACTGAGCCACTCGGCCAGCCCAGGAGAAATGTCATTAACCTCAGCTTTTATCCTTTTTCATTTTCTTCTGTGTGGCCTCCTCTACCACACAGTAAATTTACTCGCTTCAGTAAATTGGTTTTAAGCAATTAATCCTCTGTTTGTTTTAGAACTTCATATACACACGTCTATGAATCATCTACCTGAGAGGTAAAGGGACAGGCAGATGACAACAGAGAGTTTATTTATGAGACTGAGAGTTTATTTAAAACATAAGCTTGTCTCATTTTCCTAAGAAGATTATTCCTTATATATGAGTCTATGCCTTAGTAAGCTTAAAATTAATAATTATCTACTGTCAGATTTACTTGGGGGTAGGGGGAGCATTCTAGAAACACTCAGTTGAACCTACATTTATTTATTTGTTTGTTTATAGATATAATTGACATATAACATTATATTAGTTTTGAGTGTTTAGCATAATGATTTGATATGTTCACTCTGTGAAATGATTATCACAAGTTTAGTTAAGTAACATCCACACATAGCTACAATTTCTTTTGCTTGCAATGAGAACTCTTAAGATTTAGTCTCTCAGCAACTTTCAAATATACAATGCAGTATTGTTAACTATAGTTACCAGGCTGTACATTAAATTCCCAGGACTTATTCATCATGTAATTGGAAGTTGACCATCTTCACCTGTTTTTCCAGCCTCGCCCCATCTCCCCCATGCTGCCCCTGCCTCTGGCAACCAACCACCAATCTGTTTTGTTCTCACAGTATGAGTTCAGTTTTTTAGATTCCACATATAGATGGAATCACATATTATTTGTCTTTCTCTGATGGACTTATTTCACTTAATGCCCTCAAGGTCCATCCATGTTGCTGCAAATGTCAGAACTACATTTTCTTTATCTCTTCACCCATCAATGGACACAGGTTGTTTCCATGTCTTGGCTATTGTAAATGATACTGCCATGGATATGAGGGTACAGGTATCTTTTGGAGTCAGTGATTTTGTTTTCTTCAAATAAATACCCAGAAGTGAATTTCTGGATCATATGGTAGTTGTATTTTTAATTTTTTGAGGAACCTCCATGCTAGTTTTCCACAGTAGCTGTGCCAATTTGCAGTCCCACCAACAGTGCACCTTTCTCCACATTCTCACCAATACTTATTTCTTGTCTTTTAGATGAAAACCATTCTAACAGGTATGAAGCAATATCTCATTGCGGTTTTGATTTGCATTTCCTTGACGATTAGTGATATTGAGCACCTTTTCATGTACCTATTGGCCATTTGTACGTCTTCTTTGGAAAAATGTCTATTCAGATCTTCTGCACATTTTTTTTTTTTTTTAGCTGAGCCATCCTGCCACCTGTTGGCAGCTCAACGGCAACTCAGCTCGGGCTGGCCTCGAACAGCTGTTGCTCAGAGCTCAGCTCGCACTCTTGAGCGAGCTCTTAACCAACTGAGCCACTTGGCTGGCCCTTCTGCACATTTTTTAATCAGATTTTTATGGGGCTTTTTTTTGCTTCACTTGTATGAATTATTTATGTATTTTAGATATTAACCCCTATTCAGATACAATTTGCAAATATTTTCTCCCATTGTATAGGTTGCTTTTTTCTTTTTGTTGATGGTTTCCTCTGATGTATAGAAGTTTTTTTTTACTTTGATATAGGCCTACTTATTTAGCTTTGCTTCTGTTGTCTTTGCTTTTGGTTTCAAATCCAACAAATTATTGCAAAGATCAATGTCAAGGATCTATTTTTTCTTCAAGAGTTTTATGGTTTCAGGTCTTACATTCAAGTTTTTAATCCATTTAGAGTTAATTTTTATGTATAGTATAAGATAGTGGTTCAGATTTTGTTTTTTGTTTGTTTGTTTGCACATGGCTGTCCAGTTTTCCCAACACCATTTGTTGAAGAGATTGTCCTTTCTCCATTATATATTCTTGCCTCCTTTGTCATAAATTAATTGACCTTAAATGTGTGGGTTTATTTTGGGGCTCTCTATTCTGTTCTATTCATCTATGTATCTGGTCCTGGACTTTTGTTTGTTGGGAGGTTTTTGATTACTGATTCATTCTTCAATCTCCTTACTCTAATTGGTCTGTTCAGATTTTCTATTTCTTCATGATTCAGTCCTGGTAGGTTGTATGTTTTGTATGTTCTAGGAATTTATCATTTTATTCTAGGTTGTCCAATCTGTTGGCAATAATTGCTCATAGTAGTCTCTTATGGTCTTTTGTATTTCTGTGGTATCAGCTATAATATCTCCTCTTTCATTTCGGTTTTATTTATTTGTTTAAGTCCTTTCTCTTTTTTTCTTGGTGAATCAAGTTAAAGTTTTGTCAACTTTGTTTATCTTTTTAAAAAATAAGCTCTTAGATTCATTGATCTTTTCTATTGTCTTTTTAATCTCTATTTCATTTATTTTACAATGATTTTTCTTTCTTTCCTTTTAGTGACTCTGGGCTTCATTTGTTCTTTATCTAGTTCCTTGAGGTGTGAAGTTAGGTTGTTTATTTGAGATATTTCTTTTTTTTTTTTTTTAGAGGGCAGTGTCACTGGCCCTCATAATGTGGGATCTGAACCAGGGCCGCTGGCATCCCAAGCCAACTCTTAACCACTGCACCACTCGGCTGGCCCAAGATATTTCTTTTTTTAATGTGGGCATTTATCAATATGAACTTTCCTTTTAGAACTACTTATGCTACATACCATAAGTTTTGTATGTTGTATTTCCATTTTCATTTTCTCAAGGTGTTTTTTAATTTCTCCTTTGAGTTCTTCTTTGATCCATTGGTTATTCAGAAGCATGTTGTTTAATTATATATTTGTGAATTTTTCAGCATTTTTCTTGTAATTGATTTCTTGTAAGTGATACCATTGTGGCTGGAAAACATACTTGATGATTTTCAATCCTTTTAAATTTATTAAGACTTGTTTTGTGGTATAACATATAACCTATCCTGTACAATATTCCATTTATACTTGAGCAGAATGTGTATTCTGGTTCTTTTAATGGAATGTTATGTATATGTCTATTAAACTCACCTGGTTTAATGTATTATTTAATGTCATTGTTTCTTTAATGATTTTCTGTCTGTATGAGCTATCCATTGATGAAAGTAGGGTATTAAAGTCCCCTACTATTATTGGATTGCTGTTTATTTTTACTTTTAGGTCTGTTAATATTTGCTTTATATATTTAGATGCTTCTATGCTGGTGTATAAATATTTACAAATGTTATATCCTCTTGTTGAATTGATCCTTTTATCATTATATAATGACCTTCTCTGTCTCTTATAACAGTCTGCCTTAAAGTTTATTTTGTCTGATATAAGTAGAGCTACCCCACTTTTATTTTGGTTTCCATTTACATGGAATATCTTTTTCCATCCCTTCACTTTTATTCTGTGTGTGTCATTACACCTGAAGTGAATCTCTTGTAGGTAGCAAATAGATGGGTTCCTTTTTTTAAATCCATTCAGCCACTCTGTCTTTTGATTGAAGAATTTAGTCAATTTACATTTAAATTACTGATAGGTATGTACTTACTGCCACTTCATTAATTATTTTCTGGCTGTTTTGTAATTTCTTTGTTCCTTTCTTCTTCTCTTGCTCTGCCTGTGATTTGATGATTTTCTGTAGTGGTTTACTTAAATTCCTTTCACCTTTTCTTTTGTGTATCTATTATAGTTTTTTGTTTTGTGGTTACCATGACACTTATATAAAACAACCTGTATTTATAATAGTCTATTTTAAGTTGATAACAACTTAAGTTTAAATGCATTCTTAAGCTCTACGTTTTTATTCTACGCTCCCACTTACATTTTGTTTTTGATGTCACAATATACACTTTTTGTCTTGTGTATTCATTAACAAATTTTTGCAGTTATAGCTATTTTTACTATTTTCATCTTTTAACCTTTATTTATAAGTTATTTACTCTCCACCATTACTACATTAGGTTATTCTGAATTTAAGTATATCTTTATCTTTACCAGTGAGATTTATACTTTCATGTTTTCCCATTAGTAATTAGTGTCCTTTCATTTTAACTTAAAGAAGCCCCTTTAACACTTCTTGTAGGGCTGGTCTAGTGGTGGTGAAATCCTTCAGCATTTGCTTGTCTGGAATACTGTTTCTCTCTCCTTCAATTCTGAAGGACAACTTTGTGGGTTGAGCATTCTTTGTTGGCAGGTTTTTGTTTTGTTTTGTTTTGTTTCCTTTTAGCACCTTGGATATATTGTGCCATTCCCTTCTGGTCTGGAAAGTTTCTTCTGAAAAATTTGCTAGTGGTCTTCCAGATAAGGAAATAAGAAAGGGAGCTGTGGGAAAACAGGGGATGAAACTGGTTGGAGTGGAGGGGGTTTATGGAGAGCAGTGGAAGGTAAGTGGAGAGATCATGAAAACTACTAAAGAAGTTGATACTTAATGGAATAGGAAAGAGCCAGGAAAAAAAGATTTTGAGCAAAGGGGTAGGGTTTTTTAATTTTTAAAGATTTTATTGAGGAATTGGGGGAGGGGAACAGAGCTGTCCTTTTTTGTTCTTCAGTCTAGTTGTGAAGGACATTGTTTCACTGGCCTATGTTGGCATTATCATTGTGCTCTTCCTGAGTGAGGCAGATCAGTCACTGGCCTCTGGATAGCCGCTCACACCAGCTTATGACAGCCTACTGCAGCAGGGACTGCAGCCCACACCGTCACTGGCAACTCATAGCAGCCCAGCTTCCAGGTGGAGCTGTTGTTCACTATTTTAGCTATAGAGACAACCAGGTGGAGCTGTTGTTCACCACCTTAGCTATAGAAGACTGTGTCACTGGCCCTTATATGTGGGATCTGAATTGGGTTCCCGCTGCTCAGAGCTGGCGTCCCAAGCCCACTCCTAACCAACACGCCACTCGACCAGCCCAAGGGGTAGGTATTGATTAAATCAGTATCACAACCATTAGCCAATTGAGATACTATACTTTCTTCTTTTGGGAAGTTCGACAGGCCCATTGTGGAGACACTCTCGTTTAAAGGATGTGGGAAAGGAAGGGACATGCAGTGTTTTACCTGCCTGCCTGCCTCTCCCCTCCTTTATCCTCAGAATACCCAGGGCCCCACAGAGCACAGTTAAGAAATACTGTCTCACTAGATTTCCTTTCTCTAGCCCAAGCTTGGGTTGCAATGGAAGCAATGTGAACACACACAACAAGGACCTCACAGTTTATGGAGTTTTCCTCACTATTTCCACTGATGCCCACAGCAGAATTACAGAAAACTTACCTTTCCTGTTCCATTAACCAAAAGACAAGTGTCAAGTAGAAGGTTCACAAATAATAACAAGTGTTGGGGAGGCTGTGGAGAAAAATGAACTCTCATACACTGTTGGTGGGAATGTAAATTGTTGCAGCTGCTATGGAAGGCAGTGTGGAGGTTCCTCAAAAAATTAAGAACAGAATTGCTATATGACCTAGCAATCCCTCTCCTGGGTATCTACCCCCAAAATCTGAGAATGTTTATCCATAAGGATATGTGTACTCCTATGTTCATTGCAGCTTTATTTATGGTGGCCAAGATATGGAAACAACCAAAATGTCCTTTGATAGATTATTGGATAAAGAAAATGTGATATATATGTATAATGTAATATTACACTGCCATAAAAAAAGATGAAATAGTGCCATTTGCAACAACATGGATGAACCTTGGGATTATTATGCTAAGCGAAATAAGTCAGACAGCAAAAGTCGAGAACCATATGATTTCACTCATATATGGGATATAAAACTGAAAACACAAAGGAACAAGACAAACAAATAAAAAAACAAAAACTCTATCTATAGATACAGACAACAGTTTAGTGGTTACCAGAGGGTAAGGAGGGAGGAGAGGGTCGAAGAGGGTAAACAGTGTCAAATATATGGTGGTCGAAGGAGAACTGACTCTGGGTGGTTAGCATACAATACAATATAAGATGATGTATTATAGAATTGTAGACTTGAAACCTATGTAATTTTACTAACCGTTGTCACCCCAATAGATTTAATTTAAATATAATGAAAAAACAAAAACCAAAAAAAAAAAAATTCAAAGGAAGAGAGGGTTTGATTGTGAGTGGGTGGGGACAAGCAGATGTAGCTTTATTGGGATGGGAGGGCTGAGACCAAATTGAAACTGGTACCTTTAACTTCCATTTTAGCAACGTCTGGGAGTTCTGTGGTGCAGCAGGAGAAATGACTGCCATTGCTCAGAGCTGTATTTATTAATTCCTTGGAACTTGAGATGAGTAGAGTTAAACCCATTTTTCAAATCATAACTAATAATATGGTGTTTAACAAAGTTTCCTGACTCATTTCCTCATATGTGTCTACGTAGACTGCTGGATCCTTCAAATCACCTTCACATCCATACCTATGCATTTCAGGCAGAGGAAGACAAGAAAAATCTGACCAGGATGCAGACTCTGATGGATAATCTTCAGCTAAAAGTGCAACGTTACAAGCAGCAAATTGAGGCAGCCATAAGTGCCTGGGGCGGTTGCAGCCTCCTGGATTTCCCAGCCATTGTTTTTGATTAATGGAGATATGTGGCCCTGAGCTAGGTGAGCAGCTTGTCAGAGAAAACCAGCTCAGCTTAAAGTCTGCTCATTCTGTGTTTTTTTTTTGTTTTTTTTTTTTTTTTTTTCCTCAAGCTAGAATTATCACCCATGGTAAAAATTTGTGCTACTTTTCCCTTCAGGGAGCCAGAGCACTCTCCTTCAACCCTGTGATTACACCTAAACACGTGTATTGCACAAAATGAGCCACAAGTTAAGAGCATGGTATCAAGTAGGAATGACAAATTTGGGGTTGGGTAATCACCCCAGGGCCTTCATCACCCTAAAACCCTGAGTAAGCGTAAATGCAATTCACAGTCCTTTTTTTTTTTTTTTTTTTTTTTTTTTTATGGTAAGCTTGGATAAGACTGTGCACAAAAGCACTATCACTTGAAATGTACCTGTCAATTTTGGGTTAGTATCCATAGTTACATACAATGTAATTGATAAGTGTCATGTATATTGGCTTAAGCCTAGTAGTATCTCTTGAGAGGTTTTGAATTATTTAAACAATTTGGGCTAAAACACTTATGTCTAATAATTACCTGTTGACCCATATAATTGTAAAGACAAGCCTCCTCTAACTAGAGGTAGAATAGCATGTTGAACTGATTAGAAAACAAATAACTGTGGTTATTGTAGCACATACCAAATCTGTGAAAGCTGGACTATATCCAGCTGGAGCAAAGTGTCAACCATATTCTGAATTTCCAGGGCACAACAGTTATAAAGATAGATCTCGTACCTGCTGGAAAGCCCGAACCCCTGTATGTCATACCCAAATATATTCCACTCAGTACTCAGAAGTGTAGATTCCTTTCACACATTTTTCAACTTTCTCATGTCAGAGCAGAAAAAAATATGACTATGTAGGTACAGGGATTTATTTTTTTTTCCCATTTTTTATTTTTATAGGAAGCACAAGCCAATCAATATCTTACCAAGTGTAAGAAGCAGCAACATGATTTGGACGACGCTAAGGAAAGGGCAGAGATAGCAGAATCTCAAGTCAATAAACTCAAGATTAAAGCAAGAGAGTCTGGAAAAAAGGTAAGTCAGATAGTCAACTTTATTCTAACTTGGAGCATATGTATTGAAGGCTCATGGCATGACACAGACCAGTATAACAAGCAATTTCTTGTTTTTCTCTGTAAAGGCTTTTAAAAAACAGGTTCTAATAACATCTTCCCATATTTACTAAATTCTCCTTGTCCAGGTAGTAGGAAGTTCTAGGCATTGGAGTGGGATGCATACTGTATTTATACTTCTCAAATGTATAATTCTAGGTTAACTTGCAGGCTCTGAGCTTTAGGGCCTAGATTAATTTATATAGAGTGGTCAGGAGCCCAGGGAGTGAAGGTGCTTTAAAAAGCACAGATAGATCTGCTTGAAATTCTAAGTGAAGTGTTTCTATGGTAGACAAGTATGTGACTTTGTACCATATCAACATGGAGACCTAGAGGCACAAGTTTAAAGTTGAGGCAGCAGAGGATAGCAAATGCAAAAGTCCTGCTTTCTAGTTTTCTGCCCTAAAACACAGAAAAAGGAACTTCCTACATTTGTGGCCCGTGAAACTGCTGTTCTAATCCAATAGTAGAGGCCACTACTCTGATTTTGCTGGCAGTGGCAGAATGACAAAGAACACTGAACGGTAGACTTGGCAGGGTCCGGGTCTTATTCTGTCCTGGCTGCTATAACAGAATACCTGAGACTGGGTGTCTTATGAACAACAAACATTGATTTCTCACAGTTCTGAAGGCTGAGGAATCCAGGATCATGGGGCTGGTAGGCTGAGTATCTGCTGTGAAAGCCACTTTCTCATAGGCCACCTTCTTATTGTAACCTCACATGGTAGAAAAGGGGAAAGAAGTTTTCTGGGGTCTTTTTTACATAAATGTACTAATAGCATTCATGAGGACTCCAACCTCATGACCTAATCACCTCCTAAAGGCCCTACCTAATATCATCACCCTGGGTGTTAGGATTTTAACAGATAAATTTAGGGAGGACAGAAACATGCAGGCCATGGCAGTCAGGGTAACCTCAGCTTCCTGAGATTTCCCCAGAAACACATGGTTTTGAAATGAGATGGCTGTAGGAGAAGCTAATTCAAGGTGGTTGGATGCCCTTCCTAGAATGCCTGTAAAGGACTTAGCACAGATAGGCACTATCATTTCATTTTTTAAAAAATGTGGTACATGCCTGGTCCTCTTATTATACATGAGTTACTCCGAACTCTGCAAAATAAGTTGATAGGGTTGCCAATAGTAAATCCTACTTTGGGGAGGTCAAAAGGATCTCTTTTGAGGAAGATACTAAAAGTATGATGAATATTTTTACATCTAAATATGCAAAGCTGAGTTATCAGCAAACTCCAGAGGCTCCTTACTGATGCCTGCATAGCTGCCTCAGGGATAAGGCCTATGTGGGGAGGTCCAGTTAAGCGGTTTGAACTCTGGCCTCAGTGGGAGAAAGTGATGGCGTTGGATTTTGGGATCTTCTGTGCACAGCCTGCCGAGCAACCCATATAATGGATTGTTTAGGGAAATGCTGCAATTGCACTCAGCTGCAGGGGGTTGAAGGGCCTCCAAAACAGATGTAAAGTATTAGACTTTGTCACAGTTATTTCCAACAAAGAATAAAATGAGCAAAGCAGAAATTGCTTCTGAGGGGCCAGAGATGAATAAGAAAAGCGTCCTCGGCAGTGCAATGACTAATTGTTTCCCATTCACAGAAGGAAAGTCTGAAGATTTCTCAACTACCATAAAGGAGAGAAAATGGTTTTCTGATAGAAATGTGTGTCGGGGCTGTGGAGCAAATTGGTGATTTGGTTACAGAGATGTTCCCCCATGGGGTCTTCTGCAGAGGGCGCCACCTGCATTGGCAAGACAAGGCAGGTGAAAACTGAGAGTGACTGAGCATGCCCTTGGGGTGAATTGCTGGTGTGTATCTGCTTTCTGTAATGCAGATAATTGCCCCAATTCCATTTCTCCCCCTTGAAGCTAATAAAGAGTTGGATAAGGCCTCCTTACCTCTGGAAAGGACTGGGCTGGGTTCTGGGCATGTGTTGTTTCACTGATGAAAGTCACAGACTCTCACAGAATACCCTGATATCCTGTTTTTCAGGTTTGGGAAGAATAAGCCTTCCTTGCTTATGAAAGACAGTGGCTGGAGAAACACAAGGAGGGTTCCATTTTATGACCATAAAGTTAAGTCACATTTGAAAGAAACACTGAAAACAAACAAACAAAAACCATGTTTATGTGGTGTGAAAAGCAATTTAAACAAGATGATTAGAAAAATGTAATAACTAAAGGGAATATCTTTGCTTCCAAGGTTAATGAGGATTTTTTGATCCTCAAATACAAGTCAACATGTCACATGAAAGACTAAATAGATGCAAGGACCTTTTAAATTATGAAGTGAACAAATGAATTAATATTTGTTCTTTGTTTGTATTGCCTCTTAATGAGTAATATTCATAGAATATATCCAGTTACGGTCGGTGAGGACTAAAGCATATTGGTAAATGATTATTACTGAAGTTATGAACTTTGCTTGACTCATCCCTAACCCATGAATCTATATTTTTAGCCACTAATGGTGGGATCAACTTTTGATCAATTTTTCTCTTAGCACTGTGATTTACATAGTGTCACAGTTCAGCACTTTGAACTTACAAGTAAAATCTTGCTAATCAAAACACATATAGGCTATGTGCTGATCCAGACTTTAAACACTAAAGCAGCTCTCACACAAGATGTTCAGGTAGTGATAGGTGATATAAGGGCTTGGTATTGTGCCAGTTTCGCTAAGCTGCATGTTCATTTCCCAGAATTCCTTTCTCCGTGTGGTTCCGGATTAGAATTGGTCACAAGGACAATTTGTACCAGATCGAAGAGAGAAAAGCGAAGGAGCAGCTGTTTATTTTGTGCTCATAAGGTCAATGTACAGCCCCAGGCACTGTGATAGTTGGCAAATGTTAGCCCAGGCCATAACGGAGAGTTGGCAGAGAGATCAGCATCAGCTCCATGGACCCAGCTCTTCCAATTCTTGTCAGCTTTTCTCTTCAGCCTCAGAGTCTTGGCCAGGCATGTGTATGGCTCCATGGCAACAGGCACCAGTTTCCCTGGCAGGTCACCCACAGCACAGACTTTGGAGGCCCTGAGACAGGCATGAATTCCAGGTGACCCTCACTTCCTGTGCAGCCCTCCTTCCTGACTGCTGGCACAGTTGACCTAGGGTGACTTCAGGCCCAGCACCAGATGCAGAGGACAGCCTGGCATAGACTTCTTCACCAGTGCCCACAATTGTGTAAGGTTAAATCCCTATAATAAGTCCTTATTTTCTGTCCTTCTGATCAGTCTGCCTCTCTGATCCAACCCTGACTCCTACAGGTGGCTCCAAGATGAATTTGGGGGCTCCGCAGTTTTGAAGGACCTAAGTTCTTTCTTGTCTGCTATCCTTAATGTGTTGGCTTTGGTCTTCTTTTTTTTTTTTTTTTTTTTTTTTTAAAGATTTTATTGGGGAATTGGGGAAAGGGACCAGCCAAGTTGTTGTTCTTCAATCTTCATTGTGGAGGGAGCCAGTCACCATCCGGCTTCCCGTCGGCAGCTCATGGCCTCTAAGCTCAAGATGCTGTGTTCAATCTTAGTTGCAGGTGGGCGTAGCCACCATCCCTTGCGGGAGTTGAACCAGCAGCCTTGTTGTTAAGAGCGCATGCTCTATCCTCTGAGTCATCCAGGAAGTAGTTCAGTTCAAGGTGCTGAGTTCAGTCTTAGTTGTGGGTGGGCGTAGCCCACCACTGAATAGACAATCTTCTTGTTACTTCAGCTGAGCCATCCTGCTACCTGTTGACAGCTCAGCGACAGCTCAGCTAGTGTGCAGCATTCACTGGCCCATGTGGGAATCGAACTGGCAGCCCTGAGCTCAGAGCTCACCCTCTAAGCCAACTCTTAACCAACTGAGTCACTTGGCTGGCCCAGCTTTGGCCTTTAATGTGTCCTCTTCATTATTGTAAGAGGACCATGGCAGTTCTGAGCATTTTTTCCTCACAGTGTCCTGCATTCCTTTTTAAAGGTTTTCTTTAGAGTGGCATCCTTAATACTTCACAGATTATGAACACTTGTCACAGCATTGTAGCAAGTAAGAGTCAACAAAACTGTGTACAAGGTATGAGACTATGAAGTTAAGGCCAGCTGACAGAGAAAACTGAACCAAGTGGCATTAACACACAACTCAGAGTTGGTTTTCTCCTATAAACTATAGGGTCAAAATTTGATTAAGTCACAAAATCCTAGTCAGACTTTTTCTTTCTTACAAATTGATGATTAAAATTCAGGGGAATACATCGTCAAGTTAGCTGGGCTATCCATTCTCATCTTGCATAAAAGTTTATATGGAAACCTAAATTTATTAGAAGACTGATAATATGACAACTGAGCAAGATGAGTGAATCAAATTATCTTCAGAGCTAGGGTCACTCAGCTATGCAAACCTGATGTTGGAAGGTATAACCCAACTCCAGAGATGTCAATTCTTGGGTTAGGAGAGCCCTTTGTCCTAAGCAGTCTTAAAGATAATGGTCATTCTTGCTCTTTGTGGTGCTAGGACTCAGCACAATAAATCTAGTTGAATAAACTGATATAACCAACCATTCATGTAATACTAGAGTACAATCCCTTAGCAAATCAATTGTCTTGGTTTCCAGGATCTAGTTTTTCACCCTTTCACTAAGGTGAGTTCTGCTCCCATCTGCTCTCTCACGCATCACCAGTTGATCAGATTTTGAATTTGTTCTTCGTGATACATTTCTCCCAAATTCTTGGTGGAAACCTTATAGTCGCATCCTGGGTTGATAGCAGCAAGAATGTTAATGAATGAGACAGTCCTTCTCTAAGTTGAATGAGAATCCCTAGCATCCAGGTATGTATAATCTTGATGCAGGTAGGGGGTCAGTAAATGATGCTTAGGTCTTGAAGAGTGAATGGGATACCAGAAAAGAGAATGTTTACAAGCCTTTGCAGTGGTAGCATTGTCTGGTTATGGCAAGCCATTGCTGGAATCCCAATGAAGAAAGGGGAGATGAAGTCACTGGATATTAAGGATGCTTGTGATGTGTTGTCACAGGCCTGTCTTCGTTTCCTGTATGGGTTTGCTGTTGTGAAAGAGCTTAGGACCAAGAAAAATGAAACGGAATCTAGGGTGGCTGTTGTTCATGTCAGAATAGCCATTTTTATTTTATGTATTTAATGATGGTAGTGTTTTTGTTTTTTGGAGGGAGCGAGCTTTAAGCTATTGTTTGCATCTTTAATCAGAAATCCATGACACAATTATAAAATAAGTAGTTACGAAGTCTGGGTCTTATCAGTCAACTTTATTCTCCCTGGTAAAAGTTCTGGAGTTTTTAAATAGAAAAACAAGTTTACCCCACTCTTCGCTGTTATTTATATTTTGATTAGTGGAACTCACAAATAATATAAGTTATACAACCAAAAGGAAGTATATAAATAATAAAAAGTATACAACACAAAGGAAGTATACAATCAAACTGCAATTTGTAAGTGAATTATCAGTTCACAATGAACCTAGGAGTAGTTGGAAAAGTATGAAAGGTCAGCAGTCTAAGTCTGGGAAGAAACTGTAGTCTGCTTTTTACTCTGTTATTTCTTTCAACTTCTATATAACCTCACGTTTCCATCAGAAAAATAAGTACACGGGTGTACCCTGGTATGCATAGTGCCATTTACAATCTCTACAAATAACAATAGGAGATGAGAAGAGCAGCCACTTATTTAAGCAAGTGGAGCCTGTTTACAAACATTGAGAGAAACCTAATTGTATATTTTTTCCTGTTATATTATTCTGCCTTTTTTTCCTCTATAAAAGCCTTGAATGACAATACGTGAATTGGTCAAAACTTCAATTCCCTTTTTACAGTAGTATTTTTATACTATAAGTGGTTTGATAAAAGAAATGTTTTACCATGTTTTCTTCATTATCGGCATTGCTAGCCCTCTCATCAGTAGAGACAGAAATTCTTTCTACAGGAAAAAGGAGAACAAACTTAAAAAAAAAAATCTCTTTGCAAACCCTCAAATTCTCCCTTATTCCTATCTCAGTATATAGGCATATCTCGGAGATATTGTGGATTCTGTTCTAGACCACCACAATAAAGTGATTATTGGGTTTCCCATACCCAAAAGTACGCAATAACATCCTGTCTAGAAAATAATGTACATATCTTAATTTACAAATACTTTATTGCTAAAAAAAATGCTAATCATCATGTGAACCTTCAAGCGAGTTGTAATCTTTATGTCAGTGAAGCATCTTGCCTTAGTAACATCAAAGATCACTGATCACAGATCAGCATAACAAATATAGTAATAATGAAAAAGTTTGAAGTAGTGGAAGAATTACCAAAATGTGACAGAGACATGAAGTGAGCAAATGCTGTTGGAAAATGGCACCGATAGCCTGACTTGACACAGGGTTACCAAAAACAATTAATTTATAAAAAGCAATATCTGTGAAACACAATAAAACAAGGTAATTATATTATTAGAATCACTTCAGTTACTCCCCCTTTCGTATCTTTCTTCCAATAAACAGCATTAAAAATGCATTCAGTGTAGAAATACCTCATCAGGAATAAACAGCAGTAACTTGTTGTGACTGATTTGGATGTTCCAGGTGGTGATAAAGGCAATTCATCCAGGCCAGGAATTCCTGGCTCTTTGGGCTTGTTGGCCTGATTCCTACCTACTGTTAATGGAAAATAATAGCCAAGGAGGTCATGGTGAAGGAAAAAGGGGTACAGTGTCATTTCTCCAAAAAGACTTCTTTCTGGACCTTACTAAAATCTAGGATAATTTATAGTTATCCTGAACTAAGTGTATTTTAAAACAGAGTAATGTAAAAGGAAATTTAAAAGGAATACACTTGAACCATAGTCATGTGAAAGTACAGCCAGGGATCTGGAGCTAGGTGAGGTGTGTGGCTTTTAGTATTACAGCTTGAAATATATTTTGATGGTATATTGGTTGGAAAAGATTACTGAGCCCATTTAACTACAGAACTATAGAAAGTTCTTTTTTTTCAAAAGCGGCCAATCCCCTGACCCTGTTTTGCTGATATCTCCTGACAGCTCCTCCAGGATCGGAATAGATCCTGTTCTCTGCCATCGAAGCTGAGCTGGCTGGGTTCCATCTGCAGGGCATCTTTTCCCTCTGGCTTCCAGTTGGGGTAGGGATCAGAGGGAGAGAAGAGCAAAATCAGTTATTTATCCTTCCAGTTCCTTCTCTGTAAGGGCACCTTGGTCTGGCTGTGTCCTTCAAATGAAGGTCACTCTCCTTACAAGACAGCTGACTTTATGCCGCTCTCTCCTCCCAGGGTTTGGAATCTGCTCCTTCCTGCTCCTTGTCCCTTAAAGTTTCGGTTTGCCAGTTAATCAGCTGCTTTCAGCTCTGGAGGAATGCACCATCTTCCATGTTCCTTTGTACAGTATTTGCGTGTGCCAGGGGTTTTCTATTGGGACCTGACCTATGTACACTTCCAATGTAGACACTAAACTGTCATTCTTGAGCAGTCTGTAGTGCCCTTCTCTTCTATAATTTAAAGCTAATGCAATCACAAGTATCATTATATTCAGTCACGGGTTGCATTTGGGTCCCTAGATTGCCTATGACCTCCCATCTTTTCCTATAATACTTCTGGCTAGCTAAGGGGCAGGAGTAACAAGCAAGGGGATTAGCCTGCCTAGTACTACAGTTTTGGGGCTAGAATTGGTAAAATTCTTCCTTGTTGTCACCCTTAAAATTTTATCTTCAATAACGATTTCTTCTATGACGAAATCCTTTAACTTCAGCAGGAACAATTAGCAGATATCAATGAGAAAAATAGACATGGGATATATTTCAACCTCTCAAGACACTCAGAGCCTTCTTAGCATGATTATGGAATAAGGGCGAGCTCTCTCTCTGCCACTAGTTAGCTGGGTCATCTTAGGTGACATACATAAGTCTGTTTCACACACCTAAGTAGCTTAGCATTTGAGTTAATTTCTTTTCTTTTCTTTTCTTTTCTTAATTAGCTACAGGTGTACAACACAGTGCAATAGTTATACTTTTTACCCCTCAAAGTGACAACCCCCCTTGAGTTAATTTCTTGTATTCCAGTTTTCTAATCTGTGAAATGTGGAATTAAGTTTTTCCTATATCTAATTCTGTTGATAAGAGCAAAGTATTTCAAGAAGTTGTGTGACCATGGCATCCCAGTGTGTCATTTTAAATTACCTATGTAAATTACTATAAGTACACAGGTTTGTTGCAAAAATTTTAGAAAAACTTTTTTAAAAATTTAAAAAGGATTAAAATAAAATGACCCTAAAAGATATGTGATTTTGAGCAGTACAAACCATAGACAAAGGACAAAGAAAGAGGAGATAAAGCCCAGGAACTGAATGAAGTCCAGGCATAACGGAAGTACATGGGCAAGTAATTGGTGTAGAGAGACCAACCTCTCTCCAAAAGAAACCTTTTTTCTTTTTTTTTAAAGATTTTATTTGGGAATTGGGGGAGGGGAACAGCATTGGGGAATCGGGAAAGAACAGACAAGTTACTGTCCCTTTTGTTCTTCAGTCTAGTTGTGGAGAACGTTGCTTCACTGGCCCATATTGGTATTATCATTGCGCTCTTCCCCGGTGAAACAGTTGCCTGCTGGCTATTGTACGTCCACTCACAGTGGCTCACGGCAGCTCATGAAAGCTCACACCAGCTGCCGGCCAGCCCCACTGCAGCCTATGCCATAGCCAGCAACTCACAGCAGCCCAGTTCCAGGTGGAGCTGTTGTTCACCATCTTAGCTGTAGAGGGCGCAGCATCACTGGCCCTCATGTGGGATCCCAACCCGGGTCCTGCTGCTCAGAGCTGGTGTCTCAAGCCAAATCTTAACCACTGCACCACTCGGCTGGACAAAAAGCAACCATTTTAAAAATTTTGGCTTATTTCTTTTCAGCTATTTCTTTCTTTTTTGACAGAAAACTTTTGAATTTAATAAAGAAATGACAATAACTGATACATACATTCAATCAAAATATTTCCACAAAGCACCAAACAGAATAGTTCCTGAACGTTTTCACCATGAACCTCCTCATAATTGAAAGACTGCCTAAAACTTAATCAGTTTATTTAGATTTATAATCAAGAAATCTAGAGCTGCCAATCAGAGCTTCTATTTAGCAATGAGATGACCAGGTTAACAACCTGGAAGTCACATAATGTGAGAAAAATAATTTTAAAAGCTTTGTTTAACCTATACATTCTCCTTGAGGGGACCTGTTGGCCTCAGCCTGTATACCATACACACACAAACAAAAATGAGTAGTAAGCATCATGAATAAAAGATAAATAATACATGGTCCCTGTACATTCAGAGGAAAATAATGCCTAATTCTCACGAGGTGCACAGAGACAGAGACAAATTATTAACCCTGCAGGGAGAACCAAGCAAGGTTGGTAGGAGACAGGAAGTCCTCCTGTATCCTGGGGGTGTGGCAGGGCATTCGGTGGCTCAGAGACCAGGCCAGACAGCACCATGAGTGGATGTCATGCATGTGGAGAGAGGCCTTCTGGCTGGAGAAAGCAAAATAAGTCAAGAAACTCCGTTCAGGAGACAGTGGAGTGTGTGTTTTGGGTAAAGGGCTGTAAGCTAGTAGGAGACCGTAAACAACAGAGATAGGGAAGCCTGACCCAGGGAGCACCAGACACAAGGCCAGTCCATATTTGTCAGCAGCAGATCAGTGGAGAAATCCCGTGGGCCTGTGTGACCATCAAGACGAGACTCAAACGTCGCCTCGAACTCTGAGGCTCTACATCCTCTTTGTGGAGGTAAGACACCAAGGGTCACCCCACAGCCCTCTCCCCAGCCCGAGGCCCTGGCCCTGGGAATCAACACTATCCACCAATAACAACCTTCCTTAAAGGAAAATTCCTGCTCCAAAAAAGCAAAACAAAAACAAAACAAGTAAACACAACTCAAAAGAAAAGGAGACATCACAGTGACTTTTGTTTTGTTTTGTTTTTGTTTTTTTTGAGGGCAGTGTCACTGAACCAGGGCTGCTGGCTTCCCAAGCCAGCGCTTAACCACTGCGCCACTTGGCGTGCCCCTCACAGTGACTTTTAACTCTCATACTTTACTTCTGCCCAAGTCGTGCTATTGAGAACAGGGTCTGCCCTGTTACTTAAACTTATTCATTACTGCAGAATGTAACAAAATTTAGCATGTCGGGCCGGCCAAGTGGCGCGGTGGTTGAGCACTGGCTTGGGAAGCCAGCAGCCCCGGTTCGGTCCCACATATGAGGGCCAATGACACTGTCCTCAAAAACAAAACAAACAAACAAAAAAAAAACAAAAAAAAATTTAGCATGTCTCTACTCCTACTACATCCCCTCCCAACCCAAACAAGTAAATAAACGTCATACAAAATATAAGCCTGCCCCAAATAAAAGTCGACATCAACCTAAGGATCCTACTGTGATATTACTGCACTAACCTAGGTATTACAATCCTCTTCTAACCTGTTTTCAAAATATCGTCATTCTGAGAGCTCTGGAGGCATTATAAACATTGGTTGCATTATATTCCTCCTCTTAAGGTAGTTCAAAGTCTTGAAACACTGGCAAATTCACATATTGTTACATACCACCAGTGAGGGCTCACTAACATAAAAGGACTACAACCAAAATCCTCACCTTCTGATTCACAGATCAGATCAGACAAACTTTTCATCCCTCAGATGATACAAACTAATCCAAAACTAGAAACAGAGCGATTAAATTATGTAAAAATTTTAAAAATAAAAACAAAACAAAACAAAACAAAAAGGAATCTGTAAGTGGCGTCACAGGAAGTCTAAATTTTGCTAAAAACCAAAACATTTACTTGGTTTACCAAAGCGCTAGGCATTTTATAAAGTACTAAAGAAACAACAGCTTATAAAAATAGGGGGTAAATTTTAGGTGGGAGCATGAAACTAAAATCATCTCGTTCTCTGGCAAAGAGTTCTTCTAAAATGTAATGTCCTCAAGAAGTGGTATTTGGCAAAAAATCCCACGCTTAGGCTGACTCATACAGCAGCCCCGGTTCAGCCTGGCTCTTCCTCAGGTTTGCTTCATAGGTGCAGGGGGGATGTTAGCAGACACCTGCTCCAGGTGGGCCAACGAGCCCTGCAGGATGGCGGCTGGCTTTTTGTGCTGTCCGCTGATGTCCCCCAGCACCTCTGCCAATGCGGCAGCTTGGTACGCGCTTCTGAACCCAGAGCATCCTTCCACTGTAATTCGTGCCTTAGTTCCGAGACATCCTCTTTGAAAACTTGCTCTGGTTTCTGGACGGATACGAGTAACTGCAACCTTTTCTGTAGGAGACAATACCCTGTCTTACAATATTCAGAAATTTCTGGATACACTGATCAAACTCCAGTTTGAATTTCTTTCTGATCGGTGCCATTGACATAGTCCTGACTCACTAAAGGAGCAAAGCAAGCCTCCAAAGATGACTCCAACTCATTCACCAAAGTACTCAGGGAAAATCTAGGAAAGCCTGGCACGGTCTGAAGAAGCAAAGCCTGGCCGGAGAGTCCCAGGGCAGGATGGGCCGGCGGGGACTGGGTAGCTGCCCTGAGAACATAAACTTCCAGCGGAGCCGCCATTTATGAAATGGCAGGAAAAAGGCCCACTCTTTTTTTTTTTTTTTTTTTTTTAAGATTTTATTGGGGAATTGGGGGAGGGGACCAGCGTTAGGGAAGGCCCACTCTTTTCAGCTACTTTTCAATGCAACATAATTGGGATTATCCTGGGTATTACTTTACTGCCAGGTTTAATTTTTTTTCTCATTTTAGTAAAAACAGATAAATCAAATAACATGTGATGCCCAGTTAATTTAATCAATTCCCTATTATTTATTGAAATAGGAAAACTGGAAGAAATGGCATTGTGCTGCAATAAATGTGCTTAGATACAAGGTGTCATCAAACAATATGGTGAATGTTTAAATGTAAAAAAATATATTACAGTAAAGGACACATACCATTAATCTCCTTCAAAATACTTCCCCTTGTTTCAAACACACTTATCCCATCGTTCTTGCCACTTTCTGAAGCAGTTCTGGAAGCCCTCTTTCATGAGTGTCTTTAGTTGCACTCTCCTGGCTGCCTCGATGTCCTGAATCACTTTGACTTTGGGGAAGAGCCAGAAGCTGCACGGTTCCAGATCTGGTGAATAAGATAGATGAGGACACATTGTAATGTTTTTATTTGACAGAAATTGCTGTGTATACCAGAAGCAATGTGTGACACAGAGCATTGTCATGATAGAGGATAATTTATGGCACACTGTAAAACACACCTTCTCTCAACCGTAGCTCACACCTGACTGACTGCACTGAACAAGTTGAAACTTGTCCCACACTATTATTAAGGTGCGGTGCACTGCTTCCCATATTGAAGACCCCTGCCTTTCTGTTGGATGGCATTTGGCAGCAGCATTCATTTTATTTGATTTTATTATTTGTTTTTGAGAGTGAGCAGGAAACACAGTTGCTGCCTTTATTGCATTCCAAGAGGAACAGGCTAGCTCCAGACCCACCCCATCTAGGGCCTCCAGGAGGGGTTCCCAGGAAAACACCAGGGTGCCAGGCACAGCAATTCCTTGGGAGCGCAAATATTAATATGAAGCTCCAGAGCTGGAGCCCTAGGGTTAGAGCTGACAGTTGCAGGCAGGGATCCTAAGTCTCAGGCACAGACACATCCCTCCACCCCAGTGCGTGGGTGGCTTATGTGCTTCCTAGTACTTCTATATTACTACCCTGTGGAGGAGAGTTCCAGCCCTCCAGCCCTGTCAAGAGGGGCTGTGAAATTCATGTGACTCCCCCACCTCCTTTCAGTACGGAGCCCAAGGCCCCTCAAAGCCCTTACCTTCCCTCTAGCCACAGCTTCTGACACAACTCTCATGCCAGTTCTCACCTCATGGGCAGAGGGCATGGGAGTAGAAGGGGAGGAGTAGAGTGGTATGGACTAGAGGCCAGACAGTCTGCTCCTCACCTGGGTCCTGTGGGGAGGGTGTTGGGCCAGGCTAGGGAAGCCACCAGGCAAGGGAACAAGCAGAGTCAGTGAAGGGCAGGCAGCAGGCTGCAACTGGGCTCAAAG
This sequence comes from Aselliscus stoliczkanus, assembly GCA_033961575.1. NCBI lineage: Eukaryota > Metazoa > Chordata > Mammalia > Chiroptera > Hipposideridae > Aselliscus > Aselliscus stoliczkanus. Next base: position 75,593,562 of record CM066729.1, read on the forward strand.
CCAGCGATGGGTACAAGGAAGCATGGGAAACAGGTGGGTGCCCGAGTGATGGGGGAAAGAAGAGCAAGAACATGTGTCACCAAAGTCCACCACACAAGGACATAACAGGTGCTGGGAGGGCCCTGGGCCCCATGTGGGCTCAGGACAAGTTAGTTGCAGGATAAGCTGGGATGAATGAGGCAAAGTAGCCAGAGGGAGAAGACACCCTGTGAGGCTCTGTGTCATAGTGCTTCTGGTATATGGCAATTTCTGTTAAATGAAAACATTATGGTGTGTCCTCATCCACCTTATTCACCAAATCTGACATTGTGTGACTTCTGGCTCTTCCCCAAAGTCAAAATGACCATGAAAGGTAAACATTTTGAATGGATTTGGGACATCGAGACAGCCATGACAGCACAAATAAAGACACTCACAAGAGAGGACTTTCAGAACTGCTTCAGAAAGTGGGAAGAACGATGGGGTAAGTGTGTTCAGAGCAAGGGGTTGTATTTTGAGGAGGATTAATGGCAATGTGTCTTTTACTGTAATAATATTTTTTATTTTTTTCTCCACAGAAATCTTTAGTAAAAGGTGAAAGATTTATACGATCTGAAGAGAAACCAGAGTATGTAATAATTTTTTATTTATTTAAACATTCACCAATTTTTTTTTTAATCACACCTCATATAGCTTGGTGTGTCTCTGACCATTTAACTCAGAATAAATTCCTAGAAATAGAATAGTTAGGTGGAAATGTGGGAACATTTTAAAAGATTTCTGATAAATTTTACAAGTGACTCTCCAGAAAATTCAGATCTGTTTACATGTCCAGAAGCAGGGTAGGTGTATATCATCTTTGATACCTCTCTACTTGACACCCAGGGATAGAATGCAAGTTTTCCATGAGATGTTACCTCTGATGAAATGGATGCATCTTCTTAACTTCAGGACTCTGTTAAGCACCACTTCCAAAAGCACCAAAGGCAGAATAATTATCCCAAGAGATGTTCTTTGACTCAGTTCTAAATGAAATTTAAAAAATATGTGGGCAGGTGGGTAGACTATTATTTAATTTAATTTTATTTTTTACCTTACTGGTGGCAGGCAAATATCGTATTAGTGAAAATACTCTTCATAATGAAAAGGCCCGTTAAAAAGCCCTGTCTGGACCAGATAGTTTTTTTTTTTTTTTTTTTTTTTTTTTTTTTTAGCTGAGCCATCCTGCCACCTGTTGGTGGCTCAACGGCAACTCAGCTCGGGCTGGCCTCGAACAGCTGTTGCTCAGAGCTCAGCTCGCACTCTTGAGCGAGCTCTTAACCAGCTGAGCCACTCGGCCGGCCCTGGACCAGATAGTTTCTTATGAGCATAAATAATACCTCCCAGTCTCAATGTCTCTATTGTGGGAAACATGCAAAAGATGTACTATGAACTCATTTGGGGCTTAATGGGGGTGGGAATCAGGAGAGAAAGGGAGTCTGAAAACTTGAGAGGCAATGAGTCCATTATGCATTCTAAAGGTTCTATTGTTTTATATTGTAATAAGAGAATTTACATGCTTTTACAAAGGATTAATTATGAGTACAAACTAGCCTCAGCCCAGCATTCTCCTTGGGAGATAAAGGGAAAGTGCAGGTCCCCCTTGGCTTGGGGAAGGCAGGGTCCTAGAGAAATAGTGATAAGGACTGCAGAGGTGATAAGAGGACTGAAGTAGGAGCCATGGTCTGGAGTGACAGGTGACAGGTGGCCACAAGGATGATAGTGCTTGGAGCTCCTCAGGAAGAACTGGAGAAGCCTGAACTTTTCCCAGGTTCTTGGCTAGAACTAGAATTGTAATTAGCATTAAAAGAAGTGGGGACCCCAGAAGGCAGAAACTTGGAGACTTTGAGTTACCAAAGTCAGAACCTGCTAATCTTGTACTCTACGAGTATGTTCCACCAAAGAGTGGGGGCAGCATTAGGTCACAATGCCCAATTCAGGGTAAAAATGTTTATGGCTGTTTAAAATGAACAGCTCAATTTATATAAACGTACTCTTACTCAATAATGTTTTACAAGCAATAAAACATTAATCTCTTCACATATTTGTGTTATTTTGAATTTTACACCCATGTAAAGAAGGAGCAATTAAGTAGAAATATTGACTTTCTAAAGTGTTTTCATATGCATATTTTTTCCTCCTGAAGAAAATCCTGCAAGATATAGCTTCTTTTTACTTTATCTGTGACCTTCAGTTCTCCATCTGTAAAGAGATCTGCCCAAGGTCACATATTGATTCAGCAGCAAAATTTAACAAGAATTATTAAATTCATTTAATTCAGTGCAAGTAGATCTAGACGCTAGGAATCATAAGCACCCTTATCTGGACCTTCATTACAAATGTTGTAGCATTTCTTGGACAAGGCAGCAAGTAGAAAATTGCAATTCAGAATAAAAAAAGAAGTTTCCTTGAAAGAGTGATATCTAGGGTACCAGGACTATTTGCCCTGTTCTCTTCCCTGCTACAGGTCTCTTCCTGAGGGAAGTTTTAACAGACCCTCCTCCAGTTTCAACTGGTCACAGTTTGCTTAGGAATAAGAGGTTCTGAGAAGCTTCTTTTTTCTGCCAGAGATGGAATGTCCTGATGCTTCACTTTGGGTGAACTGAAAATTAGATCCTTGGTTAGAAAGATGGGCCATATGTGGTCTTCAGACTATTTCTTCCCAATACTTTTCTACACTCCAAAATAAATCCAACACGAGGCAACATTTTTTAAAAATAGGATGCAAGCTTAACTATATTTTACATGAAACTGACACTCCTATTTTGGAGATAAACAGGAATCTCAAATACATCTCAGTTTTTAGTACTCTCAAAATGGCAGCTCTACAAAGGAAGTGTTATCACTGTGTCTAGAAGTGTCCATGTATTTGTAGTCAGCTTGACCTAAGGACAACTCTGTGTTCTTATGTCCAAATCTCACTACATAGAATCACTAAATCTCCAAATCTGTTATTCCTCCTCATTTTCACAACTAGAGTGATAGAAATGTTTCTAAAACATATGTTCCAGTGACTCAAATATCTGTAATAAAGAATAAAGAGAGAGGTTCCATGGTCTCCTATCATGTCAAGTTGATAGTTTAAGGGTAAGGGGACTCAACCAACCCACCTAGGGAATCAGCTTCATGAGTGCACGTTCTAGGACTCTATGGATAGTGGACTAGAAATATTTTAAATCATTAGTTCTGACATTTAGCTATCGTTAGAGATTTCTTAAAAATGAGCTGTCGCGTATATATTTAGTGGTTCAAGTGTCCTTTGGTGACTCTTTCCATGACATTCACAGACCATGCTTCCCCAGCATCCAGCAGAGTCCCAATTCCAACTTCCTACTGTGCCTATAGCCTCAACTCCCCAAACCCCAGACCCTAAGGCACATATTAGTTACAGTGGTAAGAAGGAATTAAAGATACTCAGATCATAGAGTCACAAAACATGTATGTTTCCTCTTAATTTCTGAAGCCTTAAAACCCTGAAAAGGAAATTTTATGGAAGAAATTTCTTTCTTTCTTTATTTTTCTTTCCAATACAGGACTTCTGTGTGGTTGAAGGAATGAGGTTGTCTAACATCTTGATCAGAAGTATCTCTATAGATAACATTTTCAAAATTACCAATCAAAGGTATTCTTAAAATGCCAACCTGATTTCCTTGTTTCATATTCATGATCTCTACTGCTATAGTCAAAACCGACTATTCAACCCTACTTATAACTTACCTACATGCAGTCTTTGGAAGGTTAGTAAGGTATATTTGCTTAAAGAAATATTGCACAATTATCCCCTTACTGTCTGATGAACTAAGATCTCTCAAAGTCCAAGAGAAGTCACTCTGGTGACTTAAAAGTTGGTGTTTATTGATACTTGTATTTTCTGAAGAGCTCAGAAAGCCAGGATGGAGAAAGTTCCACTTTCCACTCTGGACCAAGTGACTGTGAAGTCTTATTTTGGTAGAAAAGAATAGTTTGCAAGTTTGCATGAGAGTGAAAGTTTTCACTTTGCATTTTACAAAGGCCATCTAACGACAGGATAGAAAAGGGAACATCAAGGAAAATAAAATTTTCAAATGAATATTTTCAAGTTACACTTTGAAACACATTTACAAACACCTTTGAAAATACTTTCTTAAAAAGCAATGAGATAGTTGTGCTGTAGAGTTTCTTAAAAGAAAAGCTTGATCACCACTATTTTAACATCTTCTACCCAAGTTAAGTTTAGGCCTTGAGGCCAAAGCTTGGGCCAGCTAGGGAGTTGACACTCCAGGGTTTTAACTCCTACAACCTGATGGTGAGCACTCGAGCATGGGCACTCAATATTAACATCGCTACCAGTTACCAGCCTTTTAAACTCACTGTTCTTCTTCTGTTGACTTTTCAAATGCTGGTATTTCCCAGGACCCCCCTTTTGTTACTCTACCTACACCCTAGTAGTCTCTGTCACTTTCATCGTCTCAACAACTCCTGACTTTCTCCTTCTGGACAAAGTCTTTTTCTTGCACATAAGAAGTAGTACATTTCCAACTGCGTGCAGGTAATCCCCCACTGGACTGAGGTCGTTTAGAGTAAGGACTCTACTGGGTGTTCGTGGCTTGCCTCTCCAGGTCCAGTTCTATCTCATTCTTCTAGTTCTGTAGTTCTGTAGTTGACTTCTACAGATGACCATGGATTGTGCTCCCTGGCTCTAGACTCTCTTTTCAGTCTGCCTGCAAGAGAGTGAAACCAAAGCAAGCCATCTACATGCAAATCCAGGATCTCTCTGATGCTTCCAATCTTTATTTGGCTTCACACTACCTCCAGGACCCCATTCAAGCTCTTTAGCAAGGTGTTGAAGGCCTTTCATTGGGTTTTGCATTCCTCTCCAGGCTTATCTCTTGATACTTTAGCTTTAGTCTCAGCCACTTAAACTTCCATAAATCCAGTAATATTTACTCCTCTGTGCTTTTGCATATGTGCTTTTACCTGGAATGCACATATTCTCCTGGAATATCCTACTACTCTTTTAAAATTCTGCCCTTATGCAACTTAAGCATGCATTCTATAACAACTCCATTCATACCCAACCACAGTGAACTAATTGCTCCCTTTCTATGTACCTTTTTAGTTTAGTTTTATTTTTACATGTTTGTACTTCATGCTATGGATCCAAAAATAAGCAAGAGTCCACATTCTTAATTTCACAATCTGAGAGCAACAATGCTTGGCACATAATAGACCCCCAACAAGACAAAATGTCATGGAGTCCAAGGACTTGTTGGTGTTTCAGGACACTCAATTCTGAATAAACATGAGAAAGTACAATTTTCCATAGAAAATATTTACAACATAATATTAATATTTTCAACCCTTTTTCCTATTTCCATTGCTGTCTGGCTGATGAAAAGTGTACACTGGGTGCCCATATCTTAGCACTCAAATCACATAAAGGTGGTGAATTACTTTTAGTGTCTTGTTAATGAGCATATTTAGCATACAAAACTAGGGAGAAGAGAATGCCAAAAAAAGGATAGAAAACCACCACTTTCCCTACATAATGGAGATTTACAGAAAAGTTTTGCATTGCTTCTAAAAAAATACAAAACAATAATTTTCCTTGAAATTGGATAAGCAGTGTCAAATAAATTTTCCTTCCCCTTAATCTTCTCTAAATGTAGGTTGTAGATACAGAGATTGATCAGAGTTTGTGTTTGTTCAAATAAATGAGAGGAAGGAGTGTTAAAAGCTGCTCATGCAATGACAGAGGTATTGATAAAGATTAATGGGCTAATACTACATGAAGAGACTAAAGAGAACCAATAATACCAATTAGTTAATTTTCGTTTAGTTGAAAGATTGCAAGAATCAGAGGTTGTGACCTAATAATAAACAAGCATTCTTTTCTTCTCCTCTGATCTTTTAAAGTGTAATGCAGGCAGAAAAAGCTTCTTTAGAGGATGAACTATAGAGAAATACAGTAATACTTATAAATAAATTTGCTACTTTCCATTTCACAAATGTTCTCCTTCAACTCAAACACTTAGCAAGGTAAGAATGACTACCATTTTATCAATGAGAAACTAATACTCAGGAGTAGAAGTGATTGCTTAAGGTAGTATAGCCAGTAAACATTAGGCCTGGGATGCCAGCCCTGGTCTTCTATCTTCCGTAGATGCATTCCCTTTCTTTTGTGTTCCTTTCTTTCCCTCTAAATCAATCCCCATTCCCTCTCACTCTCTAGCATAGCACGTACACACAGAAAGCCCCATGAGGCCTACCTTTCACTGTCTACCTCCCTGTCCATGTTGGCTTCAGCAGTGAATTTCCAATAGCACATTCATAAGATGAATTTGACCCTGTAATATTTACCCCACTATTAATGTAAAAAGAACCTAAAGACTCGATTTCTTCAATGTTGTTTTTAGAGATAGGTGTATTGTCCACATACCATGTGATAATTGTGGGTGAAGATAAACATTTCACATTCAACTTATTAAGAAGTTCTTTGTGTTCCTCTTTTCATACTTCATCATAGGTGTGACTATGGGGGAGAAAAAAGGGCACATGAGGGACTGTCATCATTAGCTTCTTTTTAGGCCATCCATGCAGAACATTTATATTTCAATACCCATGAAATGAAAAGCTAAGCTTTGTGAGCAAAATCTGACAATTTCTGAAAGGAAAAACAAAACAAAAACTCTGTAGAACCTTAAGATACATATGGTTACCTACAAGGGGGGGAAAAAAAAGCATTCATGGGTACATAGCAACTAGCAATCTCGATTCTCTAGAGAGAATTCTAGAAAGAAATCTAATGGCCTCACTGAGCAACCAGAATGGGGGTGTTGAAGTGTATAAACTAGAGCTCAGGCAGCACTCTGTACTCTTCAGGTATTGACTCAGAGCCTTTTTCACTCTGTTTACACATAATTTTTAGATTTCCAAGTCAAAGTCTGAAGTCGCTAAAGGGGAAGAGAGAGAGAGGAACAAGTGTTGAATAAAACAACCCATTAGCAAATGCCTTCCCCCAATAAATAAATGAATAGATAAAATTAACTTGACAGGAAATATGTACAGTGGACTCTTTTTTTTAAAGATTTTTATTGGGGAATTGGGGGAGGGGAACAGACAAGTTGCTGTCCTTTTGTTCTTCAGTCTAGTTGTGGAGGATGTTGCTTCACTGGCCTATGTTGGTGTCATTATTGCGCTCTTCCTGCATGAGGCAGATCTGTCGCCGGCCTCTGGATGGTCGCTCATCACGGCTATTGGCAGCTCACGCTGGCTGCCAGCCTCTCACTCTGGCTGCCAGCCACTCACTGTAGCCCGTGGCAGCCCACTGCAGCAGGGGCTGCAGCCAACACCGTCGCCGGGGCTCGCACAGCCCAGCTCCAGGTGGAGCTGTTGTTAGCTGTAGAGGAAAGTGTCACTGGCCCTCATATGTGGGATCCGAACCGGGGCCACTGGCATCCCAAAACCAGTTCTTAACCAATGCGCCACTCGGCCGGCCCAAGATTGATAATATTAAGTACTGATAAAACTAAGGGGAAAAGAAAATGGGTACTCTTACAGTGCTGGTCAAAGTAATATATTAAAATCTTACTTCTGGGCCGGCCGAGTAGCACGGTGGTTAAGCGCTGGCTTGGGAAGCCAGTGGCCCTGGTTCGGGTCCCACATATGAGGGCTAGTAACACTGCCCTCAAAAAAAAAAAAACAACAACTTACTTCTGATACTTTTCTTTCAGATCATTTCCCTGTATTAAATATAAGGATGTTCATCACAACATTTTTTTTTTTTGGTAATATAAAACACTGGAAATTCTTGAATATCTACCAGTGGGGTATGGGGTAATGGGTGTATCAATTATATAGCATGTCTGTGAGATACTATTCATTAACAATTACATGGATTTGTATGTATTGACTTGGAAGGAAGCTCATAGCACATCAAATTAAGAGATTTCAGAAAAATATGGAATGATACCATTGTTATATTTTATAAAACCTTAGGTGCATGTTTATCTCCCACAATTAGTACCACTGTGTGATTTGTCTACATGTTGTTCCCACATAACACATGTAAGTTCCTTCATCCAGAAGGTTTAATCTTCTGAAGGATAGAGAGGCATTCCCACTATGAATTTCATTGTGGAAGAGGGATGCCCTGTTGGTGTATCAGGGGTTTGCTTTCCCAAATGGTCACTGTCTTTGAGGTGCATATAAATACTATTACCTTGGTTCCTTCAGTGAATTACAACTTTGGGCCCACTCTCAAATGAGTAAGAGATGATTACATCTTTATTAAGTCTTCCAATGAATATTTTCTCACTCATCATACTGATATGATTGAAGAAAGCTGGAAAGATGTGTATAATGAAATCAAGAACAGCTATGAAGAGAATTAGTGATGGGTGCTTATCAAGGGCTATATCAAGAGCTATATAATACCTAGCAGCCTGATCAGTACGGGCCACATCATCAAGTACACTTACTAGTCAGATTACAAGAAACAAGCCATGAAACTCTGTTTGAGTTTCTGCAACTTTAACTGAATATATGTTTGATTCATTCATAACTATGAAAATTGGCAACAGCCTAAAGCATAGAAACACTAGTGTGCTCCCCACTTGATCAACAGTCTCATCTATCCACTGATCCTGGCCTGCTACAGTTACTGGAAATTATGTATATTATATAATAAAAGACTCCTGTTGATTTGTATTCCCTGAACATATTCACTTTTAACACCTACTATAACAATAACAAATGAGTTTATCCAGCTAGCAGGAGCCAGCAGTCCCTAAAAAAATAAAACAAACTTAACTTGGTTGAGCTAGGAAATACTTGGAGCATGTAGAAGACGATGCTGGATTCAGAAATGTGTTAGGAATATTCAGACATTACTCTCAAGTGAGCATGCACATGGGCAGGAGGAGTCCAAAAGGGGAAATGAAGTGACTTTAGGATATAACTCTCAGGGTATCCTATGACTTAATCAAAACTAGTTAAGAATATTATTTTGGATATAAATGTGAAAGTCCAATCTTTCTCATATACAGGGGTGCCAAAAAAATATATACACATTTTAAGAAAGGAAAAGTATATTAAAATTATAATAATCTATACCAATATCAAAAGATGAATACAAGTCACATTTGACTTCTGCAATTACAAGAGGTGCTCCAAGTGGTTACCATCAGTGTCCAGACATTTCCTATTATGGTGAAATACTGCTTGAACAATGTTGACCAAAGTATCCACTTGTATACATTTTTTTGGCACCCCCAGTATATATATATGGTGAGTGTGTGGGGTGGGGGGACGGGGTATGATAAAAAAAATATGGTGAATGTTTAAATTCAAAACATTAATCCCCTTTAAAATACCCCTCCTTGCTTCAGAAACACTTATCCCATCATTCTTGCCACTTTCTGAAGCAGTTCAGGAAATCCTCTTTTGTAACTGTCTTTAGTTGCACTGTGGTGGCTGCCTCAATGTCCTGAATCAATTCAAAATGTTTCTTTTCATAGTCATTTTGGTTTTGGGGAAGAACCAGAAGTTGCACAGTGCCAAATCTGGTGAATACAGTGGATGAGGACACACTGTAATGTTCTTTTTTTTTGTTTTGTCTTGTTTTGTTTTTAAATTTTATTAGGGAACAGCCATGGTCATTGGTTACATATTGCTTTCATGCTACAATGGCATAGTTGACTCTTTTTAAGGAGGGCTCAGCTTACAGTGGCCCATGTAGGGATCGAACCTGCAACCTTGGTGTTATCAGCACCACCCTCTAACCAACTGAGCTAACTGGTCACCCCTGTAATGCTTTTATTTGACAGAAATTGCTATACCAGAAGCGATATGTGACACAGAGCATCGTCATGATGGAGGATGGAGTAAAGACACTCATGAAAGAGATATTCAGAACTGCTTCACAAAGTGGCAAGAATGATGGGATAAATGTGTTCAAAGCAAGGAGGAATATTCTGAAGGGGATTAATAGCAATGTGTCTTTTACTGTGATAATTTTTTTTTAAATTTAAAGATTCACCGTATTTTGTGATCACACCTCATAGATGCTATATATATGTAAATAAAGATGTACAAAGTCAGACAATTAAGTTTGTGAACTCATCCTAGAAAAAGTGCTACATACTTCATTGCTGAATATCACTACAGTCACCTTCAAAGTACTCCCCTTGGGAAGCTATGCACAGACACCAGCACCTAGTCCACCCTTCAAAGCAATTTTGGAACTCTTTTTCTGGAATGGCCATCAGAGCTGTCATAATATTACACTTGATGCCCTGAATGTCATCAAAATGTCTTCCTTTCAATATTCCCCTTCTCTTTGGATAAAGACAGAAGTCACTGGGGGCCAGATCAGGTGAGTAGGGAGGGTGTTCCAATACAGTTATTTGTTTACTTGCTAAAAACTCCCTCACAGACAGTGCCGTGTGAGCTGGTGCATTGTCGTGATGCAAGGGCCATGAATTGTTGGTGAAAATTTCAGGTCATCTCACTTTTTCACACAGCGTTTTCAGCACTTCCAAATAGTAAACTTGGTTAACTGTTTGTCCTGTTGGTACAAATTCATAATGAATAATCCCTCTGATTAGTGCAAAAAAGATTAGCAACAGTGTTACAAGTTCACAAACTTAATTGTCATATATTGTATTAATTGTCTACTTCAGAAGTTGATTTTAAAAAGCAAATGGATTTATCATAATAAAGCTTTTTGAAAAGAAAATATACTTAGCCATTTCATAATCATTGAAGCCAGCATCCAGCTTCTTTGACCATTTCACAGAACATTTTAAGTAGATCGTATGTCCTATCTATGAATTCTATAATATTAGAACTGGAAAGGAGCTTATTTTACAGACAATGTAATAAACTTCTTTAGACCTTGGCCAAGGCCACCCAAGATAGGGTAACTGGGTGCTCATATGGCCCTGTCACAAAGTATTTTTTCTCTGCCTCCTCCTCTGGGACCCCTTCTACTCTGCCATGCCCCACTTCTCCCCACAAAGAGATTTAGTTTATTTCTGTACAAAGTGCTAGAGGGATGTGTTATTATGCTAAAAGAAAGACATGAAAAGGTGGAATAGAAAAGGAGTGGTTTTGTTGACCTCCCTAATTGCTCTACTAAACACCTCAGATATTTTATCAGTTAATTAAAAATGCCTGTCACAGAAACTAGCAACGCTGATAATGCTTTCTGTCAAGTGTTGAGTAAGCACCAAGCTTACATTTAAAAAAAAAAAATCAATCAACCAATCAATCAAACTTGCCTTTCTAGTGATTTTATATCTGGTAGCAGATAATAGATTAGAAAGAGCCTTAATCAGAGTAGACAGGAGAAAATATGATTTTTAATCTCCATGCAGACTTCAGTCTGTTCCCTATTTCTCATTAACTGATCTTTCAGAAAAGTTCACAAAGCTAAGGGTACAGAGGAAACAGCCACCTTTCATTGTGCTCATATTCAAGTCTAATGATACAAATAAGTAACACTTGGGTGTCACATAAAGGAATTTACCTTGAGATCTGCTTAGAAATGTTATAGGAATGAGGCAAGACAGCACTGTCTGTACCTTCATATCTTATGGAGGTCATGTTAGTTACACTATCAAAGAGAAGCAAAATATGCATGTTATAGATTTTAAGTGCAAACTGGTATTGAAAGAGAAAGAATTAAAGTGGTAGATGATAGTAGATTAGTTATAAGTAAACTGTGGTACATCCACACAAATAATTCTCCTATAGCCATTAAAGATGATATTGTAGAAGTTATTTCAATACTATGGAGGGAAGTTCTTAATGTTATAGGAAAAAATCAGAGTACAATACAACTTTTAAGTTGCATAGTCCTTTTCCAAAAGCACACACATTTCTGCACTTAGGAGACTGACGTGACATATCACTAAATATACACTAGAATGTTAACTCTGAAGAGGTTTCACATAGAAAGCACTGCCTGCTATACAGCAGGCTCTGAAAAATGGCTGTTAAATGAATGAAGATTTGGTATATGTTCAACAGTGGTTCTCTGGATAATGGTTTTTTGTCAGTTATTTTAAAAGCTTTCTACAATACAATGGACATGTACTGCTTTCACAGTAAATATACTAAAAACAATTCAATTAAATATTAAATGTCAATAATGTTAACAATAGCGTTATTTATAATTACACATAAAAAAAATTAAAACAAAACCTGGAAATATATTCTTAAAAGTCCAATGATAAGTGCAAATCATAGGGCAACCATTAAAATCATGGTTTAAAAAGAATGTTTCCAAACCTTAAAATGTTGATAAATTTGTAGATGGCAAAATGCGTACCCACAATATAATTTCAAGTAAGTGAGATATAACTGATTTTCTCTGGTGATAGGATTATAGATAATTTTTGCTCTTTATAAAATAGTATGTTTAAAGGCTAGCATATAGTAGTTTTAAAAATCTCTGAAAGAAAATTTTAAAGAAATCATTTGGGAGCTCTACCATTACAAGGCTGTGTTTTAAATGTTACAGGATATAAGATTTAAGAATGATTAAAACTATTCTGAAAAATGAAATTAGATTCCTTCATAACATTTTATCAAATTAAAACCTGGTAGATTAATAATTTATAGTTTCATTTTACATTTTAAATACTGGAAGAAAATAAATGAATATACATCTTTGGAAGAGCACCTTTTAAATATGACTGTACATTTTCTATTATAGATACATTTACATAAAAATTGGAGAAGAAACAAAACATATTAAAATACAAATACATAAGGAAAACATTTGTAATATGACAAAGTTATCACTCCAATAGCTTCCATCTTTCTTAGAGCAATAGCTAAAATGCTTGGCAAAGTAAAAACTTGTAAAATTGTATTAGTTATGGAAATAAGACCTTTGTATTTCTTCCTATAGATGTATTTGCAATTATAATATATGAAAAGATATATCACAATGATTATCTCTGAATGGTAAGATTACAAGTAATCATTAAACTCATTTGTGAACATATGTAAATATGTAACAATACTTTTTACCTTTATAGATTATTTAATAAAAACAACTTAAGATTTAATCAGTCTCTTTCTAAGCAAAAATTAACTGAAATCCACCTGGTTTAATGTAAGTTTAGGGCATTCCATGTTCACTGCCTACAATAGGTTCACCTTCCCATTCTCCATAAAGACTCCAGTATTTGCCAATGAAATGGATGAAACTTTCAACATCCCCCTTCCCATCTCACCTTCTGATGCTCTTGCTTCATTAATTAGTTACAGTTAATTATGGATAATTCCTCATCCACCCCATTAACAGCTGTGTCCACTTTTTCTGCCTCCTCTTTTCTTCTCAACCAAAGCCAAATCTTTCACTTTATTCGGCATCATTTTTGCATTCAAGAAATGTGTCCCTGGGCCTGCCAGGTGGCACAGTTGCTTAAAAGCTAGAGCTCTGAGCAACAGAGTCGCTGGTTCGATTCCCACATGGGCCAGTGAGCTGCACCCTACTGAGCTGCTGCTAAACTGCCAACGAGTGGCAGGATGGCTCAACTGGTGAAAGCGCATGCTCTTATATAAGGTTGCCGGTAAGCGGCAACTGGGCTTAGAGCTGAGCTTGCGCCCTCCACAACTAAGATGGAAGGACAGCAACTTGACTTGGAGTTGATGGGTCCTGGAAAAGCACAATGTTCCCTTCCCCAACTCCCCAACTCTGTTCCCTTCCCCAGTTCCCCAATAAAAAGAAAAAAGAAATGTGTCCCTCAATTATAGCCTCTTCTACTGTATCATCAGATTCGATCTCTCTACTAGATGAATTGCATGAGCATAAATATTCCAATATGTCCCATCTTAAGAACATGAGAAAATACAATAGTCTCCCCTGGCTCTTGATTAACTATCCACCTATTTCTCAGCTCTATTAACTTCTTGAAATAATTGTCCAACTAGCCACCCCCATTTCCCCTTTAAAACCTACCCTCAGTCCACTCTGGGCCCCTGTCTGCATGACATGTCATTAACTGCCCTTGTCAGTGTCACCAAGAATTTCCATGTTGCCAAAAGCAGTGGATATTATTTATCCTCATCTTATTCAATCTTACTCACGCCAGGCTTTAATACAATCAGCTGTTACCTTCCTCATGGAAGATTCTTCTCTTCGTTTCTGACCATCACACTCTCCTAGTTTTTCCTTCCTCCCTGCTGCTCCTCCTTAGCCCTTTACTGGGTCTCCTCCTCTGCTTGCCCGATTTAGGTGAATTCCTCTATTCTATAGCTCTGAATGTCATCTGTATGTCAAGGACTCTCACACTTATCTACTGAGTCAAGGTCATATATTCAACTGTCTATGTAACCTGTTCATTTAGATGCCTTATAGGCATCAGAGAACTAACATGAACCCTTGTTTTTATCTCATTCCTTTTACCATTGTTTCCTGCTCAACCCAAACAAGACAACAAAAACTACCCTATTCTCCTCCAGTCTCCAGCTCAATCATCAATACCAAATCCTCCCAGTTGTTAGACCAGAAACTTAGAAATCAACGTTGACTCTTCCTTTCCCTCATGTCCTATATCTAATCCATCTACCCATTTTTTGTTTTGGGTTTTTTTTTTTTTTTGCTAATGGATTAGATAAATCTCCATTATTTGTACACTTCTCTCCAACTCTACCCTTACCATCCTACCCTACTGCCACTATCATCTCTTACCTGAATATCTAAAATAGGTATCTGTCTGGTTACCCTTTTCCTACTTTTGTTTCCTTACAATCTACTGTCAACATAGGAGCCAAGAGTCATAATTTTAAAATATAAATCATTCTAAGACATCCTCCTAATTAAATCCCTCCAGTGGCTTCCCACCACACTGAGATCCAAATTCTTAACTCTTACCTACCATGCCTTTCATACTCTGGCTGCTGGTACTGCCTTCCCCCTCTAACCTCTCCCATAACAGCCCAAAACATGCATTTCAAAAGATTTGTGGACATAAGTGCTGCAATTCATGGGTTAGCATGAGTATAAGCCGAAAATTAGGCTCTTGAGAACTATATAATTCATGTCTTTAGAATAAAATAAATTACAGTAACCCATTTATCACCTAAGATAAAGTACTAAGAATAAAAAAAATATACTCGACCTCTTCCACACAGTAATGCTTGATTTAGTGCTGTTGAAATAATTTCAGCATTCAGCTAAACGAGGCAGTTAATGAGTATTTGGCCCTATTTTTATGCCTAAGTTTTATTTTTAGACATTGATTTTCTTCCCCCAAAGCAGCAGAAATCGTCCACCTTGGATTAAACTGAAGTTACCCAAGCTGCAATCAGCACCCTTACAAAAGGGCTCAAACATTAGAAGCATCTTGTTCTAGTATACTTTGGCTGGGTTCCAGATGTGGGGCAGAAAGGCAAAGAGAGAAGGCCTCTGTAATGGAACAGGGCAAAAAGAAATCCAGATGCAAAGACCAATCAGACAGAAGAGAAAACTGTGGCCCTTCTACAAGCATAAAATAAAGAGAACAGAACAGCTGCCCTGTACCCATCTTAATAGCTACAGGCCAAATTGACTGCAGCCATCAGCACTCACTGTGACAATGATGACAACGTCACTGTGTTCAGGTCACGTTCTCCAGCCTGCACACCAGTAACACTCAGGACTAGTTCGGGCTTTGTAACTGCTGGCCTAGATGTGACCAGAGCCACATCGCCAAGTCAATTCTCTTTTGGAAAAACAAGAAAGTTTCACATGACTTGCACCAGGCCAGTTCACCTTATGAATTCCTTCAGGAAAAGCAGCCCAGCCCCTCACCCCAGCCTCCCGCCCCCCACCCCGCTTCACCCCACGGAACTATATTCTGCTTGTTCAGCACCGTGTTTTTCAATTCAGTGCCTCTCCACAACGTGCATGGCACTGAACCCACTTGTGAAAGAAGTCATAACAAAAGGAAAACTCTTTGTAGCATCTTAGGGATTTCTCCTTAGCATCATCCACTTAGATTTTAATAGGATTGACCTTGTTTAGACAGAAAAAAAAAGAATAAAAGAAAAATTTTAGGATCATCCTCGCTTTACTTAAAAAAAAAAAAAAAAGGCTGGTCGAGTGACTCAGTTGGTTAAGAGCTTGCTCAAGAGTGCAAGCTGAGCTCTGAGCAACGGCGGTTCGATGCCAGCCCGAGCTGAGTTGCCATTGAGCTGCCAACAGGTGGCAGGATGGCTTAGCTAAAAAAAAAAAAAAAAATCTCCCGATGTTTTACAGTAAAAATCTGCCACTTGAGGATTTACATATTGAGTTGAAACTTTGAAATTCTAAGTGTGCTGTATTGGCTTTAGGCTCTGTTTATTTTATATTTTATTTTTTGGTGGGGTTGGGGATGGGAGTTGTTTCTCATTTCTGTGTTTGGAACCAGGTTAAAACTATGTATTCGTACATTTGGGGGACAGTGTTGAGGTGCAGTTGCAGGAGAGCAAGAAGTGAAGGAAGAGGGGAAGTGAAAGAAGGATGAAATGAAAGAAAGTGTTAGGGGGTGTTTGCCTCGCTGGCCACAGCTTTGGAACAGAAAGCAACCACTAGGTCCATCTCAGGGAATGATCTCCAGGCATCCTCCACAGAACCACAGCACCTCAGAACAACCATCAGAGGAAGAGAGCAAAAGGAATTTATCTAGTTTTTCTCCCTTGCTCAAAGTTTTCCCCATGGGGCTTTAACCCCTAGGCTCTTCCTGGTTGTGTGCCTGATTGCTCAGGACAGTCACTAAAGGAGCCAGATGTCATGCCTCACAGTGTGGCACTCTGAGTCTGGAAGTACACGCCCAGGAAATTCGCTGCCCCCGCGAGTCTCCTTGGGTCACATCTGGACTCTGCAGTGGCTGCAGCTCCCACTGTGGCAGGTACAGTACAGGACGTGCTGAAGAGGCGTCTCCAGGGGAGGCAGGCTCAACTGCTGACATTCAGAAATGAGGTGATGGCACTGGGGCAGAGGCTATCTTTGTCCAACCAGCCAAGGAACCAGGAAACAGGCGAGGCCAAGAAAATCTAGGGAGGATCATAAACTGGGTTCATCCAAAGTAGCTATTCCAAAAACTGCTACACATTTAATATCTGATATTTTGTATATTAGCAGACTATGAATCCCCTGCAATCACCTTCGTAGGTTCAGTTCTCAGGCACGCATTTCTCTGCCACTGCTACCTGCCCATATAATCGCAATATTCTTCAGAGGATGGCCCTTTGGGTATGGGCTCTGGGGTTTCGTGCCTTCCCTACTTTCCACCCCAGTGGTAGCTTCAAGGGCAGGAGACATTCTGTGGTCCAGAAGCCTCTGGGAAGAAGGCTGAGACTTTACCTGAAGCTACATCCTCATTTATCTTCTATCCCTGCTCCATCCTGCTTCCCATACTTCCTTCCAGTTTTCTCCCGAAAAACACTCCATCATAACTTGTCCATAAATCCCCTTCTCTGGTGGGTTTGGTCCCTAGAAGCAGGGCTCAAGACAAGGCACATGCATAGGAAAGCATGTTACATAGGAGGGACCAGGGCACTTCTGTGCTGCCAAGGACTATTTTCCAGGTTAGACTCATATCACAAAATGTTTATTCTTGCCAAAAGGGCAGATTAGAGTATCCTCTTCATTTAGTGCCCTATGCAAGAAAGAATATACAATAGCTGGGCAGAACAGGCATTTTTTGTTTGTTTTTAGCAAGAACACTCCCTAAAAAGCCAAGACAATAGACAAAAGAAAAACAGGATTAACATGGCAGATGGCAGGCATTTTGCTGAGCATATAACGGCAGTGAACAATGAACAAGACCCCATTAAGGGAAGTGAATTTTGAATCTGTGCAAATGTAAGGCCAAGGCCTTCCAGAAACAGTCACTTCTCCTTCCATAAAACATACCAAGAGATGCGCACGGCACACCGAATGCCTCTGGGAAGCCCGTCTGCTGTTTCAGTGTACTTCTTCTCCTATCAGTTCAGTGGATCAGCATCATTAAATAATTCAACTAAATGCTCTGTTAATTGATTAACTGGGAGAACGAGACAAACATGTTTCTCCAACAGCTAAGTTGAATAAGATGAATGCTTTGGAAAGGCTAAATAAAAGCAAGTTACAAAGTAGGGAGAAAATCTGCTTGGACTTGATGTGGGAGAGCCAATAGTAAAGGGCTGAAAGTAAATTGTAAAGTAGTTAGACCCTTTTGTAAAAATCTGAATGCAAAGTTCTCTGGGAGCTTTCAAGAACCAAAACCTAGAAATGCTGGATCATGCATTATTGATTTAGTCTGTGTAAGAAAGATAATTCAGAAAATCAAACAGCAGACCCCATACCCAGAACAGGCCTTGAAGCCCTCCACTCAAAACAGTAGAAAATAGATGGACATTTGTATATTTATATATTTTGAATGCTTTTAAAATTAAATTTGGATATCTATTCTTTTTAACCAGACCGACTACTGGTCCTGCCTGTATCAGATGTAAGGATTTTGACTAGAGTAATGAAAGCTCTGAAATGATACCATGAATTTTCACCACAGACAGTGGGAGACAAAGTTCGCGTAACACAGAGGAGGAGAGCAGTACATGGACTGGGCTCACTTGCCATGGAAGGCATCCTTCCTCATGTTGGTTTAGGCTTATCACCTAATTCTGATATCAGAATCCCAGGCTGTGATGGTCACAGTTGCTACATGTAAATACCCTATTGTATGGTAAGTGATATAGCCAGTATTCCTCATTCCCCAGTATAGAGATTAACCATTCCAACTCAATCTCTGTGTCTTTCTTTCACATCCAGCAACAAAGAACTCCTCCTTGTATCTACATATCAAGGTATTGGGGTTGAGTGACCTATAACAGAATATCAGAATCAAGGATTTGGTGTGAAGAATAGGCATCACCCAATCTTGACAAGACTTATTCCTAGCAGCACACTGCTTATAGCTTTTATTAAGTGATGCTTTACAACAGATGCTTTCTGGCAAGTGCCTGTTTCCATTTACACCTGAATTAGTGGCTTCCATTTCTTAAAATTTAAAGTTATAGTTAACCTGACTAGCCAGTGTATAATGTGAAAAAAAAAAAAAAAAAGACTGCTGGCCTGGCTGTGTGTATACAGCTCAGTGGGGGCATTTCAAAGTACAGCAGTTATCCGGTTAGTTTTGTACCCGTGAGCTCTCTAGCTCTGTACAGCTCAGCTGGTTCTGCCAAATAACCTTTGTTTGTGAAGCACTGTTGCTTCAGCCCATTCTCCTACTCACATTCCTAAATTAGTCAGAAAATGTTAAAGTTTTGAGAAACAAGAGAAAATGAAATACCTCAAATGTATCCTGACCTCCTAGGAAATAGGACTAGATCTTTCTTTGTAGGGGACCCCATTCTGTCATCCAGTAAGCTTATCATTTTTTATGCCACTAAAAACATGCAATTTGGGCATCTTGTATGGGTCACAAACTGTACAGGGATGAGTGAAACCTTCCCTAACCTCAAAAATCTCAGTCTGGTACCAAACTATAGATGGGTTTTAATAAACAAATAAATCATAATTCAGAAATGCAGGCAGCAATAAGGACTCCTGCCAGGTGCTACAGGACAGAGGACAAATACTCAGGCTTAGTGGGGGCAGGGTGTTAAGGGAAGCTTCTTGAAGCATCAGTTTTGAAAGACCAAGAGAAACTGGCCTATAAGGAAGAGTAGAGGGAAGTGGAGGAAGGACGAAATTCTAGGCAGAAAATAGAAGAAAATTACACAGCTGCAAGAGAGAAAATAAAAGCCAAGCAGGCCATGTGGAAGAAAAAAATGCCTGAAAGGTGTGCAAGGGCTAGATCATGACCTTTCCTGTAAGCCACACTAAGGAAATAGGAAACTAATGATGAAGTCAGATTTGTGTTTTAGAAAAATCAAACCAGTGGGATTATAGTAGATGAATAAGAGGAGCTAGCCTGTGACCATCAACTAGGTAAATGTGATCAGGAAACAATTTGAAAGCAAACTTTATGGTGTGAAATGAATAAAATGTGAAAGGATACTGTAGCAGACTCAGGTACCATCTTCCTCATTCCTCACTAACAGGATTCCTTCTCTGTCCAGCCCTGTGCAGGACATGACCACCTCTAGTTTAAAGGGGAACTGAGACAAAGTCCGGCATAGGGAAATGAGATGACCGTGATTTGACTCAGTATGGGAATGGGCATCCTCTACATTGGGGAAAGAAGGAACTGGGGTGGTGACCATTGTGAAGAGTTGGATTTGGGGAAAGGTGGAAGCCAGTCAGAATTTTCCAATGTTCTTGGAAATTGAGAATCCAACAACTAACTGTGTTTATATGACTCTTGTGTATTGAACCCCAATTATAATGTTTATGTGTCTGCTTTTTCCTCCTTCAAACTCTGAGCGTAAGGGAAGTAGGAAAGTGTGGCCAGTCTCTTGTACTATTTTGTATCTAGAATGAATTACAGGCATATTTTATTTTATTGTGCTTCACTTGATTGCACTTCATCGATGTTGGGTTTTTTTGTTTGTTTTTTCCAAATTAAAGGCAAGACTTTCCACTAGAAAAAAAGATTGTGACACTTTATCTCTATGCTCATTTTATTGTAATGGTCTGGAACTGAATCAGAAACATTTCCAAGGTATTCCTATACTGAATTCAAACTTATAAATAAAAAAAAATACATTTTGAGACTGTTTTGGACAATGGGACATAACAAGCCTATTGGGAGGATTTCTGTGGAAACCTTTGTGTCTTTAAAAGAGAGACAGATACACGAGCAGAACTTGATGGCAAACCCTTTCCCTCTACTTTCTGAGCATTGATTTGATGCCTGGAGCACCAGCAGCCATCCTACAGGTATGAGGAAACAAATGTGAGGATTAAAAATTCAACTAACAAGAATGATAGAATAGAATGATAGAATAAATGGAAAGAATCTGGGTTTGTAATGATATTTTGAGTTTCTGTACCTGCCTGTTCTGTATCCTCTAACCTTTAGACTTCCTGTTAATTAAATAATACATTCAAACTGTTGTGAGTTGAACTTTCAAATGTCTCCAAACATTTCCAAAATAACACAAAATAAAAATAACTCTATTACCTGATGAAAAGCTACTGACACAGGAAATAGTTTCCATTTTTGTCTACATAGATAAATCAATGGAAAAAAAATCTCTCCTCCCACCACAAAATATTGAAAGATGTTATGTCATTTTTTAACAAAGTTAGAGACATGCATTTGCTTGCTAATAGTAGAAAAACCACTTTTAATCTTGAAGCTAAAACCAAAATTAGTTATGAGCCATTGAAAGTTTGTAGTAAGTTTGAAGTACGTTATGTTTTTCATAAGCAGAGGTTTCTAACAGCAGAGCCATGTTAACCTTAAATTTCCTATTTCTTTTTTGTGTCAGCATTAAAAGAAAATACTGATTCTCAGCTGCCGCATTATCTTGCAATTGTGGAAGTTTTCTATTATACAACTAGAAAAGAGCTACTTTACTCTCCAGAACCCCTGTTCTTCCTTATTTTTTCAAAGAAAAAAAAAGAATAAATACTTGTTTTCAAAGGGCCTTTAAAAATAAGGCTATAAAGTAGTAAGGTAACTTCATAATATACAAGAGGACTTGAATATTTGTCGAAAGAATGAATCAGACATGTCACGACATGATTATGTTATAAATTGAATGTTGAATTTATGAACTTAAGACTAAAGAAGGAACACTATAAAGACTTCAAGCTCATCTGTACACCTTTCAGATGTAGAGTATATAAGCTTGACTCATTCGGACACATGAGTACATTGGTCCACTCACAGACCAAGCTGCCCAGATGCATCTGTTAAGTCAGCCTCTGCTCAATTCTATTTGTTTCTATAGCTAGAAATTGTCCTAGGGTGTTTTGGGGTTCAGTAAAGACACTAGTAAATTTAGGCAGACCAAGAGAGATACCAAATCACGCTGATAGGAGGATTTTTTTTTTGAAGTGAGGCATATTTGCTAATGTCCTCATCTGTTCAGGCAGTGAGATCCAAAGCCAGCATGATTCATGGTGGAATGATGACTCTGCTTCTCCTTGTATTGGCTTCCAATCCTCACTGTCCAAAGATTAGCTACCATCTTCTTAGAGAAATATGAATGTTATTATCTACGCTCCACTCTATTAAACCTAACTTCTGGTAATTCCTCTCTGTTTTAATTCTGTCTTCTCTAATCTTTCCCTAGACTCTAGGCCTTCTCTCAACCCCCTCCCCCAGCCCTTTGTCTCTCTTCCCTACGAACACACTGATAGCATTCCTTGACCCTGTTGTTCCCTCTAGTTATGACCCTAATTCCCACCTTTGTTTTCTGAGTTGTATCTGGGACCATATCTATATATTGCCATTCCTTTTCACTACAAACTGGTTTAAGTCCTGTGAACCAGACATTTCCCTCTGCTAATCCTGAAATCATTTTTGAAAGGCCCTAGTGACACCAGTGATAAATCCAAAGACATTCTTAAACCATGGGAGACATTCAGCTGCTCCTTCCTTGCCACAAAATATAGAGTTTTAGTATTTGTGGGGAGTCTGAGGGGAGTAATTGGCAGATCAGAAGAGCAGGTTATGTGAGTAAGTAAAGATGGATGAAAGAACCTACAGAATAAACAATGTTTACTAGGAGGTCTTTCAGCTGGAAAAAAAAAAAGCAAAATCTATAGCTTTCTCTTGTCTCTTACATTTTATTCCCCTTTTGGTAGTATTGGCAGATAACATTTCAGTGCTATTAAGCATATAGTACTGTTACATACACCATAAATCTAAAGACAATGATGTGAAATGTTATAATTGCAATTTCGCTGAGGTTTAGAGAGGTTAAATAACTTGCTCAAGGTCACAGTTGCCAAATGGCAAAGTCAAGACTTTAAACTATGTCAGGTTCTTGACTTCAAGGCCTTCTGTTAACCATTCTACTATGAAACCTCACAAGTGATATCAGTGATTCACCACCCCAAGATTATTCTCCTGAGAACTATCTATCAAGGAGCAAATGGTTCCTTCCAGTGTAGATTATCCTTTTTATGAATATTGACCTTTTCATGAGCTTTGGCCCTGGATCATAAAAGTTATTTTCTTGCAGCAAGTAGTTGACGATAATTGTAAAACCATGTATGATTTTACAGCTATAAACTACTGTTGGATCTTTATCACATCAGGAAAGAAGTTAGTACGATAATTCCCAAGGACCCTCTGCCTCCACTTGCTAAGCTCTCCAAACAAGGTAAACATGCATCCCATTACTACTAGCCTCTTTCACTTTCAAAAGTGTCCTAGTTTGGATGTTAAATTATATGGTCACCCTATCTATGTGCCATTGCCACCTTAGTCTTCAAACATCAATTTCAACATGCAATCAATTCTGCTCCAAACTTGAAAGCTCCTGCTAGGTGTGTAGGGGACATCTCTGCCTGCCCAGCAACTGGGCCTCCAGGGGAAACTGCCTCCCCATTTCATTTCATTCTAGGGGAACTGTTAATACCTTTGGTCACAATGTCCTGCCTTACCATTACAGCCAAGGATAGGCTAATAATGCAGGCATGGCGAATCATGACAACCCAGCCAAGGAATGGGCAAGTGATCCAGGAAAGGTCAAAAATACAGATGAGCATTAAATGAGATCTTTTTCTGCTAGGTTTGTAGACTAGGGGGAACTACCAGCAGCAATAATTCCTGCCATGGGAAGAAAACGATTGGACAGAAATCAGTCACTGGTGAGGAGTACAGAGTGTAAGAGTGTGATGACAAGCAGGTGAGTACAGCAAAGAGGACACAGTGCCCCCAATAAGCATGTCCTCATGGCCTTGGTTCCCACACTTCTTAATTCTATAAACTCCTCCAATATCTTTCCATTTTATATGTGCCAACAAAATCTCTTTTCTGCTTAAGGTAATTTGAATTTGGTTACTATAATTTGTATATAAATGTCCTGATGCCTAATCTCCCCCAAAATCTACCTTAAATAATATTTAAAGATGTGGAAAAAATTATAAATAAGGCCCCATTTCCAACCTAGCATGATGACAAAGATATAGATAGACAGGCACATAAATATTTACACATACACATATATACTTAATATTCAGTTCTGGGGAAGATAGTTGGAGACATGGTGATGGTATACACTGATATACAACTTTCTGAAAAGCAATTTGGCAATATTTATCAAAGTGCCTTTACAACTGCAAGATCTTTTGTATTATTTAAGGTGAGTTTAGTGACAAGCAACAGATTTAAAACTTAAGCAAGAAGAAAATCTATTATAAGGACATTAGAGAACTCCAAAAGTGGATGAAGAACAACCAAGATACAAAAAGAGCCAAGGTTCAGACAAATTCAGGAAAGTCAACAAGAGGAACCCTGAAGACTTTATGGGTTCTGTGTTACAGCAACTCAATTCCACCCAACTTCCACCTGAGTAGGTCACTGTTCTATGTCTCAATTGGAGAGACCAAGTATTGGTTATGAGTTTCTACCCTTGGGAAAGTCAGCCATGGCAGAGAAGGAAGAAGGGGCAGCACGATACAAGCTACACAGTCAGCTCATCGGTATATTTCTACACATGCACCTTTGGCTGCTCAAGACACATGTTCCCATGTAGTCCAAGATGCCTCCATCTACCACCACCTAAACACTCTGAACTATGGCAAGCTCACTCACTTTCTTCACAATGGGAAGTTGTCTAAAGTTACACACTGTTGCTGCAGCCAAGAGCAATAATAGATTTCACAAAGCCATTGCTCATAAAGATCGGTGATCCTCAACTCTCTGTAAGAAAGGAACAGTAAATTTTTGTTTCTAATCTGTCATGGACAAATTCATTGGGAAAATGCAATAAAAACGAATTGCGAGAAAAATGAAATTAAAAAGAACATAAAAAGCAAGCCTCAGTGTTTTATTATTACATACAATAGGCATCGAGATTTTGATATCAATTTGACAGAGTGATTTTAAATACTCTATTTCTATACCTCTTGCATCATGAATCAACAATAAATAGCTCACAGATTGGCACCAACCTCAGAACCCCAACTTTGAGTATCTCTGCTGTAGATGATATCCACCCCCCCCTCAAATTCTGCTTCAATCTATGATCCCAAAAGAATACTTTACCAACAACACACGCTAACTACAATTTGGATAGAAAAGAACACATTTTGCTCTACATCATGTCACAGCAAGCAAAAAAACAGGCTTTCTTTCATTCTGCTTTCAAAGGCTGCAAAACCTTTCTTTCAAATCCAAGACTTTTTACTGCAATTTTATTAGGAATTGCCACAGGCACCATTCAGTCTCCAGATCTGCGTCAGTCACTGCATTAATTTGCTCAAATGAGGATACAACATATGGATAGCAGTTGCAATGAGAATCACCAAATGATTAAAGAATAATATGTTGGGCAGCTTCTCTGGCAACAGCTCCATCTTTTCCATGCCTCAGGCTCCCAACAGGCTCTACTAGGGTTCCGGCTTCCAAGAAGTGACCTCATCCTTGGGATCCCATAGCACTAATTCCTTCCACCATAGAAGTGACTTCTTACTGTTTCCTGAGTTCCTCACTAGCTTCCATTTGATTTTCCTACTTCTCTATCACCTGGTTTCCTGCTTAAATTCTCTCTGCTGTAAATACTTTAAGAAAGACTATCTATGGGTCAACTAAGTTCACTCACACTAGTGGTCCCTATGGGACTATGACTAACACTTTCTTTTTTTTTTTTTTTTAGTTGAACAACTTCTACATACAAAATAGATGGTTTAAGATTTTTGAGTGGAAAGGAAGTTAGGTCTCAAGAGGTTTTATGAGTCTGCTACATGTTTGCTGGAAATCATTTAACTGAGCCTTTTAAGACCCCAGAAGAAAATGGAAAAATTGGTTCAAGGAAACCAGCAATTAGATTTTGAAATCAAACTACTTACTCTTAAATCAGCAAACCCAGAGCTGGAAATTGGGGCAATTCCTCTTCTGTATTTCCTACAGAGTTTAATTCACTCTCGGGAACAGGAGCCTAGTTTTACCATTAAGGTGGGCACACTGACAGCCTGGAAATTTTGTGGAACATAAGGATTTTTAGGGTAGTTTGAATAGAGATGAAAAATAACTAGACAATGCATAAGGTTAGATTGGACACCATGGACTTGTATTGATACCAACTATGTAACTTTTCTCAGTAGCTTTATGGAAATAATGAATAAAGTAGGTTGGCCCAAGATGACTATTTTTTTTTTGCCTATATTTCATCAAATTTTTAATAGATTCCCAGTGTTGGTAAGAGTGTGGAAATGAGCATCCCCCTGCAATGTTTTGGAGGCTAATCTGGCCCTCTCCAAATGCTAGATGTGACACATTTTTAAAAAATTAGTTTCAGGTGTACAAAACAATGCAATAGTTATCCTTTTCACCCCTTACAAAGTGACAGCCCTCCTCCTCCCATCCACTGCTCCCCACCGCCAATATCATATATATCTATTACAATTCTATTGACTCCATTCCCACACTATACTCCATATCCCATGACTATATATGTATTAAATTATAGTTGACATATAATATTATTCAGTGGCAGCTTCAGATGTACAACATAAATTGGTAACTACAACATTGCCGCAGGGATAGAAAAGACAGTTTGGGGAATATAATCAATAATGTTGTAAATATTTTTTAGGAAACCAGATGAACTCATGTCTTGTTAGGGAGACCACTTCATGGATGGTGTACAGGCCTGGCCTCTGCACTGTACATCTGAAGAGGCCGCTGAATAATATTATATGTCAATCAAGATGATTTTTAAGACTGACTGAACTAAGACAATGAAGTGCTTTTAAATTAAGTCAACCATATTTTCCCCCGCCTAAGGTGGCTAGAGAGTTCGTAAGGATCTCAAATTAACATTACAACCTGAAGGCTAATAATTCTCATTTACTTTATGTTCAGTTTCCTTCAGTGTAATTATCATTGCTACTTTGCACAAAATTCAGTATTTTACAGATCCCATGGAATCATGGGATTGAACCAGGAGTCTCCTTCTTTTGTGAAACTCACAAGGATTGTGGAGACCAAGCCAATTTTGTGTCGATTAACCAGGATTTGTTTCATTTGTAAGAGAACCCCCTTGCCACGGCACTGTTTAATTTTCCTAATAACAGTGGCATTCATTTTTTTAAACTTTTCTTCCTTTAGATCCAGTAGTTATATAAACAGAATATTGGGTTAAATCTAAAAATGTGAGCCCATAGTCAATTTTTCATTTTTCTGCATGATCCTGAGAAGGGATTAGGATGTCCTTCACATTTCTAAGCAAAATTCAATTTACAATGTTTGTCCTGGCCAAACTCCAAAACACAACCGCTTGATAGTAAACCAGCAGAGCGTGCATCACCCCAATTAAGCTGTGACTTTCATCACATATACCAACAAATCTACACAACTAGTTCTGCATTCCTTTCACAGATTTTACACGTGTTATACCAAACAGCATTATTTTTTTTTAAACTGAGCCATCCTGCCACCTGTTGGCAGCTCAGCAGCAGCTCAGCTCGGGCTGGGCATCGAACTGCTGTTGCTCAGAGCTCAGCTCGCCCTGTTGAGCGAGCTCTTAACAACTGAGCCACTCGGTCTGCCCCCAAACAGCATTTTAAATACTGACATATAAACTCCCTAATAAGTTAAAGCAGAGACAAGAGTAGTTATCTTATGAGAAGATACACCATCATTTATTCTTCAAAAATTACTGCACTTTAACTTCCACAAATAGACAATACATTCATGAAACAATCTGTAAACAACTAGTTTCAACAGGCAAACTAAAGAACACGTTTAAGTAGACATGATTGTCCTAAATTGTTATTAGGTAAGAATTTTCTCAATAATACTTATGTTAGTGATAATGGTGTGGAGATTATTGCACCTTCTCCAAGCTGCACGGCAAAAACCACCAATAGTTTGGTGGAACTTTTGGTCCTTTCCAAAGCCACCACTCTTGTAGCCTGCAGATGTTAGCCTTTGCATCTCTCTGTCCGTGTGGACTGGTTTGGTGATTCACTGGGTGTCAGGATTCCGTCTGATAGCTTTATGGAATGGATCAACGAAGATAACCTCAAAGGGTGTGTATGTGGAATCTTTACCAACCCAATAAGAATCAGGACCCTCAGAGCCCCACAGTGGCACCCAGCTAGCTCCTTAGCAACAGACTGAGGCTTTGAGCAAATTTTAGCTGCTTAACATCATGATGGACAGGATTGCCATAGGTCACACCCTTAGGAACTGGGTGTTAGATGCCCACATGGTGCACACAAATCTGATAGAATAGATGATATACCCTTGCTTGCTTGGCCTTATATTCCAGCCTGCACGATTTATCAGGCCAGGTGGGATGGGGGGGTCTTGTGGAGTGCAGACAGCTGGCGGTACTGCCAGCAGCATGCCTGAGAAGAAACCTCATTTTTATCTGAGTATATAATAAGAATGTTTATCCTTTGCAACTTTTGGAATCCCCAGATTAGTTCTTTGACCTCTTTTGTAAAGGCTGCTTAGAGTAAGAGAGCCAACTGGAAGCTAGTTGCATACCCATACTTTCAAAATAGTTGATCAAAAGCAGTACCACATCCTAGCATATATTCAAAGGCTTGAAAGATGTACATGTGGGTTTTTACACCAATTCCCATCCAGTTTAGCCATTTCAAACATTGATGACAGTTGAAGAAAAGTTTCTGTTTTTTATATGAAAAGAGTAAAAAAATCAACCAGCCAACAAACAAAAAACTAGACTTTAAAGGCTAGTTTGTCAATATAACTCCTGAAGATTCCATGTTTAATTTGAGCCAAAGATTTCTGCTTATCTGTTTCCTGAGCCCTCATTACTGCTCTGCTTTTGGATCTCCGACCACACCCACTTGGAGTCTGCAATCACTCGATTTCAGTCTGATTCCTAACTGCTGAGTTTTGGAATCCCATTTTCATTGCATCTCACTTCTCTGCAGTCCTGGTCCACAAAAAACAGTTAGCAATGTGCATTTTTAAAGGCTTCTGCAGCCTGGCTCAGCATTCTGTTTCTTGTGGGAAAGAAGATTCTTCTGAGGCCCAGGAGCAGAACAGAATGAGAGGGAGGTAAGCCATACATATAATATATGTCCAAACTTATGTTTTTAGCTCTTGCAAACTCTGAGAGCAAGGAAAGTCCCAGAATGATAAAGGTGAAGGAATTCAATGTCACCTCGTGTAGGACAGCATTCAGCAATGGCCTGTAATCACCAGTGGAAATGAAAGCAGGCTGCCTAGGCAAACTCACTGAATGCACACTACTCAACGAGTCCTGTATCAATAATTTCAGCAGATCTGAACTTCTGAAATTTTCTCTAAAAATATTTTCTTCACTGTGCCCTCCAAGGCATGCATGTGATAAATTTAAATTAACCTTTGTTACTGAGAGTAATTATGAAAGAGATATTGGAATGGGCCACATACAGTTGCCAGATAAAATCTAGGCCATCTAGTTAAATCTGAACCAAGATAAACAACTAATAATATTTTAGTTTAAGTATGTCCTAGGCAATATTTGGGATATACTTAACCAAAAAAAAACCCCACAAAAATCAAAAAAACCCTTCATTTGTTACCTGGAATTTAAATTTAATTGAGAGTCTTGTGTTTTTATTTGCTATCTCTGGCAATTGTATAGGTGGAAACAGTTGGCATTAGCTTCTTTTCATATAAGGAAGCCCTAGCTGCATTTGGCAAGGGAGTACAAAGTAGTTAAGAACCTAGGTTGTGGACTGAGATTGCCTAGGTTTGAATCATATCACCTCCACTTAATGACTGGGTGCCTCATTGGCCTCCATTCTCTTCATTTGGCAATAGCTACCCAGACATCCAGGGCTATCACTTCCAGGTAATGCCCAGTTGCCTGAGGGTGAGAGGTTGATGAGATATGTGGCTACCACTTACCATGAGCTTTTACATTTGTCCAGAACACAGAAGGGAGCCTGGCTGCCTTTCACCCGAGTAAGATCCAATGGCTAATTCCAAATACTGCCTTTCTCTAAGCATCAGTCAGCGGTTTCTTTTTTTCTAGCAATGAAAAGGAACCCAGGATAACAAGCAAATCATGGATTTGGGGGAAGAAGTCTAAGGATGCTCACATGACTCAAACAAGGGCTGCCCAGAACAGCTTCAGAAAGGATAGGAGTAAGAGAAGAGCCATGTCACACCACAGCTGAGTCACACTATGGCTGCAGAAGGATGAGGTCACAGCACTAGGTCCCTACTTGAGATGACCCCATCTTTTCGGTTTCTGTAAGGTTTCCAAATCATTTTGAGGAGGTGGGGTGAGCTTGAATCCAGGTGCACTATACCTGGATCAGAATCACTGGGAAAAATGACTGAGAATGATGGCACAGCCAGAGCCTCTGAGGGCATCGGTGTGGGCTGGGCACACACTCCAGTTGGAATCTATTGTAAGCTTTGCTCCAGCAACCCTGTTAGGAGTCTATTATAAGAAAATAATCAGATGTAATAGATGCACGGACAAAGCTGGTTGTTACAGTGAGGAATTGGAAGCAATTTGAATGTCCCACAATAGGGGGAAGATTAAAATAACAATATGGGAGACTAAAATATGGTATGTAATTGCAATTATTTATGAGGTGATTTTAAATGCTGGACTGATATTTAATGTTATGGGGAGTTCTCATATGAAATTTATAATGCACGTCAGAATTTAAATGATTCCTTTCTGCAAAAGACTGGCAAGAAAACAAGAAAAATTAAAACTCACTAATCTCACCACCCAGAGATCATTTTGCTGTCCACAGTTAAATAGCCTCCATTTTTCTAATGAGTCTGGAAATTATTCTTTTAATTAATGTTTCTGATTGCTTATGTATCAAGCTGCAACGTGCCTTTCAAAATGGCTGTTCTTTGTTTCTTGAACTAGCTACTCAAGAAAAACCAACTAACTTGATTTCCCAAGTGCCTCACATGTTTTTCTACAAGTTATTTTCCTTACAGTTAGCATCTGGGATTTCAGGATCCACAGAAGTGCCATGTCTTTCATGAAACTTCAGTCAACTCCTAGTGATGTCACTTGCCACCACATTCCTCTATATTTTGTTGGTGTCACTCATATAAGAAAACTTACATAGTTTTCTGTGGTTAGTTTCCAAGGCGTGAAAGAGTGTTTAAATATCACATTGTTTTTGCCCAGCTAGATGGAAGGAAGGGAGGATAGGAGGAAGGAAGTAGAAGGAAAGAATTTTTTAAAATATAGAAAAACATGGACTATTCTAGTTTAAGGATGCTAGAGAGTAAAAAAAACATGGATAACCAAAATGCAATGTGATTTTTGATTAGGTCTTCAATCAAAAAATTGCCATGAACTTCTCCAACTGATGTGCATATGAATTACTGGATTCTTGTCAAAATACAGTGATGCCCAGCTGCTGGTTTATAGATCAATTTTTTTTTTTTTTTTAAGATTTTTATTGGGGGGGGGGGGCAGCCGAGTGGCGGGGTGGTTAAGCGCTGGCTTGGGAAGCCAGCGGCCCCGGTTCAGTCCCACATATGAGGGATAGTGACACTGCCCTCAAAAAAAAAAAAAAAGATTTTATTGGGGAATTGGGGGAGGGGAACAGTGAACAGCGTTGGGGAATGGGGAAGGGGAACAGACAAGTTGCTGTCTTTTAGTTCTTCAGTCTAGTTGCGGAGGACGTTGCTGCACTGGCCCATGTTTGTATCGTCATTGCGTTTTTCCCAGATGAGGCAGATCAGTTGCCGGCCTCTGGATGGTCGCTCACCACGGCTATTGGCAGCTCACACTGGCTGCCGGCCACTCACTATAGCCCATGGCAGCCCACTGCAGCAGGGGCTGCAACCTACACCATCGCCGGGGCTCACAGCCCAGCTCCAGGTGGAGCTGTTGTTAGCTGTGGAGGGCAGTGTCACTGGCCCTCATAGGTGGGATCTGAACCGGGGCCGCTGGCATCCCCAAACCAGCTCTTAACCAATGCGCCACTCGGCCAGCCCTGGATCAAATTTTAAGAAGCAATAATCCAAAGGGCATTTTGAGGACTGCTGGAAAAAACAATGACTGTATATTAGATAATATATCAATATTTCATTTCTTTGGTATGATAAAGGCATGTGATTATATGAGATAATTTCATTTGTAGGAGAATGTGTAAAATCATATACATAAATGTGTATGAGAAATAAAGAACACTGAGTAAAATATTAACAATTGATAAATCTTGGTGAAAGGCATACAAGTGTTCATTGTAGCTCACTTCAGCTTTTTTCTGATTTTGAAAATCTTTGAAATAAAAACTCTATGAAATAATAAATAAAAATGATGCATAGCCCTAAGCTCTACCCCATAGAGATTGAATCAACACATCCGGAGCAAGGTCTAGGAGCCTATATTTTCACTAACACTCTAGAGAGTTCCATTACTGGTTGTACACAGACCACATTTTGAGAACAATGTTTTAGATGTTAGTGAAGAATGTTGTTTGCGGGCTGGCTGATTGACTCAGATGGTTAAGAGCTCGCTCAAGAGTGCGAGCTGAGCTCTGAGCAACAGCAGTTCGATGCCCAGCCCAAACTCAGCTAAAAAAAAAAAAAAAAAAAAAAAAAAAAAGTTGTTGTCTTGAGGATTCACAACCTTAAAATAACTAGGGTCCCCAGATTTGAAATCTTATAAAAAACTCTGAGGGCTAAGTTTGGTCTTGCCAGCCCTCATTTCTATAACAGCATCTTTCTTTCCTTGAGGATCTTTCACCCAATTCACAACATGCAGAGAGATTGACACAGATGACATACATCTATCCCACACCTTTCACAGGTAGGCACCTGTATTTGCTGAACAACAAATTATCACAAATTTAATAGCTGAAAACAGCACACATTTATTATCTTATAATCCCTGTAGATCAGGTGTCCAGGCACAGTCTAACTGCGTCTTGTGCTCAGGGTTTCACCAGGCTGCAATGAAGGTGTCAGCCAGGGTTGCGATCTCATCCAAGGCCTGGAGTCCCCTTCCAAGGTCACTGACTATTGGCAGAATCTGATTCCTTACAGCTGTAGCATGAATGCCACCCACCATTCCCTGGCATATGGTCCTCTCCACAACATGGCAGTTTGCTTCTTTGAGGTCAATAGGAGAATTTCTGCATTGCTTCAAGTCTCTGACCTTCTGTTAAAGGAATCCCTGCTTTGGTCTGGCCCACCTAGAATAGTCTCCCTTTTGATCACCTCAAAATCAACTGATATGGAACCTTAAAGACATCTGCAAAATTTCTTCACCTTTGTCATATAAAGTAATATAATCAAGGCCATGGCTACTCAACCATATTCACACACTCAAGGGGAGAGACTTATATAGAGCATGTACAACAGAAAACAAGAATCCTGGGGCCACCTTAAAGTTTTACTTATTACAGTACCTGCAGTAAGTAGCCAGCCTCTAAGATGGCCCTCAATGATGTCTTCACTTCCTGGTGTTCAGACCCTTGTACAGTCCTCTGCCACACTGTACCTGAGCTGGTCCATGTAACCAGTAGAATATAGCAGAAATGATATGTTACTTCTGAGGTTAGGTTATAAAAGGTACTGTGGCTTCCATTTTGGTTACTTTCACCTCTGCTCACTCACTCCCGGGGAAGCCAGCTATGATGCTGCATGAGCCGCCTTGTGGAGAGATTTACATGTCAATGAACTAAAGCCTTGCAATCAACAACCACATGAATGAGCACCGGAGCAGTTTCTCCAGACCCTTGGCCAATACCTTACCTGCAACCTCATGAAGACCCTGAGCCAGAACCACCCAGCTAAGCTGCTTCCAGATTCCTGACTCTCAGAAAATGAGATGATAAATCTTTGTTTTTTCAAACTGCTGAGTTTGGGGATGACTTGTTATACAGCAGTAGATAAGTAATACAATACTTGTCCCAGACCTGACTAATCAAGGAAGAGTGAAAGAGTGCCTCTTCCCTAATAAAACAGGAGAAGCACATATTCAGGATGGGCTAATAAATCCACAAGGAAAGAACCAGAGAACGAAGGCAGGTTGGATGGTGCAAGGGCAGCAGATGTATTTTTTGAGCCTCTGGATCCAGTCAAGTGTGATTCAGTGCCATGCCTATTATTTCCACTATCATGAGCTAATACATTCCTTTTTCCCCCTCTTTAAGTTTAGAGTCTTCCAAAAAAGTACAGTTTGAAAACTGTACTGCTGAAAACATTTTGGTCCTCTATCTAGACAACAAGTGTAAATTTATACTGATATGCAATAGAGTCAGCCAAAGACAGTAATTTGCCCCTCTTCTCCTTCTTTTGATGGCTGTGATTAGGCTGATTTGAATCTGGTTTCTGTCACTTGCAACCAGGAGTTCTAACTCATAAAAGCCCTCTGTATGATTAATTTTATGCCTTAGTCCAGTCATTTTCATTTTTTATTTCCTCTTTTCCTCCAAGGTCATGTTGGCTGGTCCTGAATCATATGTTAGGTCATGCTTTACTGGTTCCCTGGAAGTGTTGTTTACTTGTGTTTCTAAGAAAGCTCTTATGGCATTTTCTCCAGAGAAGCCTTAGCATACTGAGAATATAGCAATTTGAATAAATGATCTACATTTATCCACAATAAATTTCCACTATAGTACATGGTATTTTGCTTCCTAACTTAGCTAATCAAACATTTTCTGGGTACCAAGCCAACTGTTCATGCTGAAGCAGCCTGAGCAGTCATTGTGAAAAGAAACACAAAACCAAATCTCACACATGAATCAAGCAAAGATCCCCAGTTCTAAGATGTAGCTTCTCCATACTTGCTGCTTTCAGTGCAAAGTAGTCTGTAGAGATCACACACTTAAACCCACAGTTCTGCTTCCTCCCAATTCTGAACCACAACAGTGAGTTTACATAGATTGCGATCTCTCTCAATGAACCTCCTCCCCATATATTTCTATTGTGATTTTTCTCCTAAACACTCAGCATCACTGTCAAAATGACAGATTATTCATTTATAAGTTTATAATTACACAAATTTGAGAGTGCCACTCCTAACTCCCTTTCCCTACATAATTCCAAATTTTACCATTTCCTAGAAACATATTGTACTAAAAGTCTAAATTCACCTTAGTAGCATTATCATTTACCAAATCATTTTCTTTAAGTTAGACTGGTGATCATTCACAAAACTTGCCCCTGGAAAAAAACTGAAGTTAAATAATCCTATTAGTGGCATTTTCCCTTTGGTTTAATACATTCAGCAGCCAGCAATTGAGCTATGGGAGCTCAGAAGAACTGGTATAAACAATAACATGCATTTTTTTCACCCTAAAGAATGTTCTCATTCTACCACATAGGTTAGGAACCAGAATACTTGGATTTAAAGTCCAGCTTCTTCATGTAAGGCCATGTACCATTGGTCAAGTTACCAAACACCTCTCTCCCTCAATTTTGTATCTGTAACACTGGGGTAATAGCAATATCCATCCCATAATAATTGTTATAAGAATTATCTTGATATTTGGAAGTCACATAAAATACTACCAGGTACACAGTGTTACATAAATAGCCATCACAGATCCTACTGAAATCTGATTGCATATATCTCCTCACTTACTGTAGGAGGTACTTTAGCATCACTCAAAAGAGGCATCACCATCGTATCTTGTGTAGCATTAGTAGTCTTTGACATGCTGTGTGGATGAAATTATATTAAGGTGACCTAGGACTAAAAAAAATAAATGAATGAGATGTAAATCCTCTTTATGAGAAGATATTATACCAAGCTGAAAATAATTTCTACCATATATTTTGCAAATACAATGTCTGGCACACAATAAAAAAAATAACCAGTAACTGAGACAAGATAACAATCAAACAGACAGAAATAACTGAAAACAAAACTCACAAGCTTCAGATGTTGGAGTTATTACACATAGACTTTAAAATAATCATACTTAGGTGATAAGAGAGAGAATTTTGGTAGAAAATTGAAAACCATAATAAAGTAGCAAACAAACTACAAGAACTGGGAAATAATCATTGAAATTAGCGACAATTTAATAGGTTGATTGAACAGTTGTTTAGATCAACAGAGTTAGTAGCCTGGAATATTGATTGGTCAGAAAGAACTACTCAAAATCAAGCAAAGAGAAACAAAAGAATTAGAAAGGAAGGTAAGAAACGGAAGATACAGTAAGAAGGTGCAATATAAGTAAAATACTAGGGGAGAAAAAGAGAGAGAGAATGGGTAGAAGAATTATTTGAAGAAATAAAGGATAAGAATTTTCCAAAACTGAAAGACCTTAACTTTCAGATTTAAGAAGTCCAAAAACTCTAAACAGAATACAGAGAAAACACCCGATACCTCAGTAAAATGTTAAAACCGAAGAAAATCTTAAAGTAGTTGGAAGTAACAAGAAAGGCAGGTTGTTTTCCAAAGAGCAACAATTAGGAAGATAGCCGACTTTTTCAACAGAATTAATAGAATCCAGAAGACAAAACCAGACAGACAAACAAAAAACTTCAAAGTTTTAAAATAAATCTCAACCCAGAATTATAATCAAGCAAAAATATATTTCAAGAACAACTTTAGGGGGCAGCTGGATGGCTCAATTGGTTACAGCGCAGTGCTCATAACATCAGGGTTACCGGTTCGATTTCCACATGGGCCAGTGAGCTGCGCCCTCCACAACTAGATTGAAAGCAATGACTTGATTTGGAGCTGATGGGTCCAGGAAAAACACACAGTTCCCTAATAAAATTATTTTAAAAAAAAGAACAACTTTAAAGACACCAAAAACAGAATTTGTATCTGGTATATATGCAAGAAAAGAAATATTAAAGGCAGGGGCTGGCCCAGTGGCGCATTGGTTAAGCGCTGATTTTGGGATGCCAGCGGCTCCGGTTCGGATCCCACATGAGGGCCAGTGACACTGCCCTCTACAGCTAACAACAGCTCCACCTGGAGCTGGGCTGTGCAAGCCCCGGTGATGGTGTGGGCTGCAGCCCCTGCTGCAGTGGGCTGCCATAGGCTACAGTGAGTGGCCGGCAGCCAGCGTGAGCTGCCAATAGCCGTGGTGAGCGACCATCCAGAGGCCAGCGACCGATCTGCCTCATCCAGGAAGAGCGCAATGACGATACCAACAGTGAAGCAACATCCTCCGCAACTAAACTGAAGAACAAAAAGACAGCAATTTGTCTGTTCCCCTTCCCTGATTCCCCAACGCTGTTCCCCTCCGCCAATTCCCCAATAAAATCTTTAAAAATATATATATATTAAAGGCATATTTTGCAGGCAGAAGGAAAAGGATACCTGGTGGAAGCTCAGGTTCAGGAAAGAATGAAGGGCAATGAAAAGGTGATATGGGGCAGATTTAAACAGCAGACTAATGGTGATGATCATGATGACAATGATGATGTTTAAAGTAGAATTAAAGGACATACCAATGATGGCTTAAAAGTTTAGAGGGGAATAAAAGGAGCTGAGGCATCTAGAAGGAGTTCAAGGTCCTTTCCGTGCCCATGAAAAGGGTAAAATACCAATTAATATAAGGTTTTAAGAACCACAAATGTATGTCATAATCTCACAATTAACCAGTAGAAAAACAAGAAAATAATGTGTAACTTCCAAGGTAGTAGAGGAATAAACTAGAATCATGAATTTGCAGTAAAGGCTAGGCAGAAGAAAATTTTGGAAGAAAAAAACATAAAATACATGGGACAAATAGAAAGCACTGAGAAGCCAGATAGGAAACCCCTCATACTGCGTGATTCCGATGGCCTGAAATTCTAACACAGGCAAAGAATTCTAAACAGGCAAGACCGAAACATCAGGTTTAAAGATGCATACTTAGGTAGTAAAATGAAAGAAAAGCAGGGAAACGATTATCATAAAAGCTCAGAAGAGGTTTATTTTGAGGGAGAGAGAGATGGCAGTAATTTGGAGGGGACGTGAAGGCTTGGG
Organism: Aselliscus stoliczkanus; assembly: GCA_033961575.1. NCBI lineage: Eukaryota > Metazoa > Chordata > Mammalia > Chiroptera > Hipposideridae > Aselliscus > Aselliscus stoliczkanus. The sequence goes on from CM066729.1 coordinate 75,631,539, forward strand.
AATGTTCCATTGCTTGACTAACCAGGTAGTTGCCTGATGAGCTTTGGTTTTGTGCTGATTCACTTAACTATGTATTTTGTGCTCGTCATGTATTTATTTTATTTCCACAAAAAAATAATAAAGTATAAGGGAGATCTAAATGTGCTGACATGGTATAATCTTCAGAAATATATGGTTAAATAAAATAAGGTAGAGACAGCAGAAATAGAATGTTCTTGTAATTAAAAAGCTCACATGCTTGTATTTGCATAGATAATTTTTCAAGACATACATAATAAATTTAATCTGGCCCCCTGCCTCTAAGAGGGGACGCTAGGACTATGGTGTTTATTGAAAGGAGGGGATAACTTTATCCACATGCTTTTTTTACTGTGAAAATAGTTTTGAATTCTATTTTTAATAATAAAAAGTTTGCTTTTTAGAGATATAGCTTCTTCCTAGTGGTGGGGGAAGGAGCTACCTTAAAAAGCAGACATTTTCATTAAAATAAAGTTCTATCAAAAAAAAAAAACTTCACCAATCTATAAATCAACTTGGAAAACAAAACAAGGTTACCATTTGATGAAATCACTATGTTCAAATTAACAACTGCATTTTGAAATCAATTTAAATCCGGCAGCCATAACCAAGAATTTTAAAGCATTGCTAAATTTGTTCAAAAGATAGATCAAATTTTCATAACCAAGAAGAGAAAAGTGGTTTGTATTTTAAACAAACACCCATGAATTTATTGTCTTTCCATTTGCCTCACACAAATGGAGTAGAGAAGGTATAGATAATTCATTTTCATTTTAACTTGCTTCAGGAATATTGGTAGAAGCCTTCCCATCTGCATTACAATAGAATGCTACTAAAAATAGGAGGCAATCTTAGTATAAACTGAATGGCTACATTGAAGAATCTGCCATAAATCATGAAATTATACTTTAGGCTTTTGGTCATATGTACAGTGGACCATATCAGAATCTAATAATGTGGATAATCTGAGTTTTCAGAGCAATTAGAACTAAATGCAGTATACATTTCAGGAATCCAGCAGTAAATAAAAAAGTAACACCGATGGTTGAAATGAGCCACCTGACTTCTGGATTAAGAAAGCAGCTTGAATGCATGCTGCTAATTTAGTGTCTTACCGCAAATCAATAATAATTTAGGGAAGAAATTTTTAGGAAAGAGAAAAATACAAATCAGAAAAACAGGAGAAGAAAGAAAAATCAGCAAAATTTTGGAAACCAGAGAAAGTTGGGCAAGTTCTAAGTGATACAAACCCAAGAAAACTAATCTCTAGCTAGTACTGGGGAAATGTAAGAGCCAACCAATTTATACTGCACTGTTCTAAAGGCAAAGGAACTAACTGTCTTTGGAACAGGTGGTGGTAGTGAAAGGAAGACCAAGATAAGAAAATCTTCTGTGAAAACTATTTGTTGTAGCCATCTAGTATGGACGGTATGGGCTCTCCCTGTTATAGACTGCATGTTTGTGCTCCCCACCCCCCAATTCATATGCTGAAACTCTAACACACAGTGCACTGGCATTGGGAACCGGAGCCCTCATGATTAGATTAGTGCCCTTTTAAGAGGAAGATAACATCTCCCTCCCTCCCTCCCTCCCTTTCTCTCCTGCCTGTCATGTAAGAATATAACGAGAAGATGATCATCTGCAAACCAGGAAGTGGGCCTTCACCAGACATTGGATCTGCCAGCACCTTGATCTTATACTTACCAGCCTCCAGAACTGTGAGAAATAAATATTTGTATTTAAATCACGTAGTCAATGGTAATATGTTATAGCTGTGCAAGTAAGAGACTCTCTCTCCCAATGAGCAGGTGAGATGTGTAGACTGATGACACCATGTACACACTGAGAGGAAAGAAAAAAATTGTGTTACATCATGAAACTTTCTGGGCAGACTCAAGCTGGTCTGTAATTGGCTTGAGCGTCTTAAGGGAGAATGAGAATAAATTGTTCTGGATTTTATCATGATTAGGGAGTGAGATTACAGAGGAATTCACTCCTGGAATGGTTTGAACCTGTCTCTAGTACCAAAGGAGGGAGTGCTCTGGCTTTCTTATCAACTTGCCCAAAGAGGGGGCAGACGGGGATGGGGTAGCCTGGGTCTTGGCAGGGGAGAGGAGAGTCATCAAAACCCAATGAAATAAAAGTATTATTATTATCCCCAAAGAAAGAAGAAAATGCTGCATCCATAAAAGAATAGGATGCCATAGAAAATTAAGAGAACAGAAAAAAGATCTTGAAATTGAGAGCATAACAGTAAAAGTGAAGTCATTAGAGGGTTAGAAGATAAAGCGAAAGACATCTAGCAAGTAGAGCATAAAAACAAAGAGACCGGAAATAAGAAAAAAGGGGATGAGAAAATTGGATGACAACCCCAGAAAAAATCTAGAAGAAGAAAAGAGACAAAAGAGGAAACAGAACAGAAAACAAATTTATTCAAGAAAATTTCCCGGAATGATAGGATGTAAAGTGTTATTACTGAAGAAAGCTTACTGAAGAGATAGAAGTAGATGAAAATACCTACACAGAGATATTTATACCTTCAGACATTTATACCTTCAGAACATTACCAACATCTAGGAAGAAAAGCTGGATCAGAAAAGATCAGCAGTCATAATGGCTTTAGATTGCAACAGCATCACTACAAACAAGACAAAAATGGAGTAAGGTCCAGAATTCTAAAGGAAAATTACTTGTAACCTATAATTATTAGTCAACTTCTCAAAGTTTGTAAGGGTAGAATGATATTTTCAGACATTCATGATCTTAAAAATCAATAAATAAATTTATTACCCATCCTCTATGTCTCAAGAAGCTACTGGTAATGTGCTCCACCAAAATGAAAGCATAAACTAGGGAAAAGGAATACATCAAACTAAAAATATTTTGCATAGCAAAGGAAACTATCAATAAAACATATAGACAATCTGCTGAATGGGAGAAAATATCTGCAAATGATATATCTGATAAGGGATTAATGCTCATATGAAGAACTCATGCAACTAGACCAGATTGGAGCAGTGCACATCTAGACAGACAGACAAACATACTTCAGGACATAGGACTGGTATAGGTTCTTTTCTTTAAAAACAAAAAACAAAACTCCTGAATGTCCCAGGGAGCCCTACCCAGATAGAAATATGATGATGTTGACAATTTGCTGATAAATTGCCTGCTGTTTCCTCTCGGTCTTGCTGCCTAAATTGGCTGTGGACATTTATTTCATCCCACCGAAGTTTTTTGCTTTGATTTAGTTTGGCAAGCTGACGCAAGGCCATAGTGAGTTTAGAAGCGAGAAATCGATTCATCTTACTCCTGTTGTTCATATGTTTAGTACCCATTTTATACTACAGCCTTTCCAAATTCATAGGCTGTGGTGAGCCTCAGATTTCCCAGAACCCATGCATGGAGTCTTCCACTGTATACCCTGGAAAGTTCCCCTGAAAACTCCCAGGAACTAGAAGCCTAAGACCCAGAAACTACTGAGTTTATTTTTTCCTGGGATCCCTCATACAACTAGCTTTGTATTTGCCAGCATGTGCTAGTGTAGGGAGGCATGGAGACGAATGTTGAGAAGCAGCAAACACCAGAGGATTTGAAGTTGTATTTCATAACCTGTGTGAAGGATACACAGTTTTTCTTTAATTGTTTTTTGGATTAAGCATTTATATTTACCACATAATTTCACATGCAGAAAATAAAGGAAAAAGAAATGAGCCTGCTCATACAGTAATGGCTCTTGCATAAACAGGAGTATAACAGAAACCTACACCAATAAGAGTGGTTAGCACTAGAATACCTCAGTGTCTGCCTCTAGTAAACTTGTCATACAATGAACTTCAAGTACCTAAGGGATGGGAGCTTTTTTTTTTTTTTTTAAGATTTTATTGAGGAATTGGGGGAGGGGAACAGCATTGGGGAATTGAGGAAGGGGAGCAGACAAGTTGCTGTCCTATTGTTCTTCAGTCTAGTTGCAGAGGACGTTGCTTCACTGGCCCACGTTGGTATCATCATTGCGCTCTTCCCGGTTGAGGCAGATTGGTCGCAGGCCTCTGCGACCCACGCTCACCACGGCTATTGGCAGCTCATGCTGGCTGCCGCCCACTCACTGTAGCCTATGGCAGCCCACTGCAGCAGGGGCTGCAGCCCACACCATCACCGGGGCTTGCACAGCCCAGCTCCAGGTGGAGCTGTTAGCTGTGGAGGGCAGTGTCACTGGCCCTCATATGTGGGATCCGAACCCGGGGCCACTGGCATCCCAAAACTAGCTCTTAACCAATGCGCCACTCGGCTAGCCCAGGGATGGGAGCTTTTGCATCACACTTGCATGAACGGGTTTTAGGACTCTTTATGGTCTCTTACTAAATGTGTTTATGTATTATTTTCAGTGCTTCTGAGAAGCAGATGCCAAGACAGGACATCTTAATTAAAAATATACACAAACACAAAATATATGTGGGTAGAAAATACTTGACAGCATGAATAAAATGCTAGTAATTTTTCTTTACAGGATGGGGTTCTAAGTGATTTTTTTTTCTTGTCTCTATTTTTTAATTTCTCTACAATGAACATGAATTGGTGTACTATAAAGAAAAAGATGTTAGAAAAAAGAAAATAGTTAGGATAATTGCTTATTTTCAGGAATTAAGCTAAACATTAGCTAAGTAAAGTCACTATTTTCCACACAGTCACCAACATAATCTTTCAATTAAAAAAACAGAAAAACAAAAAACTACAGAACAGGTCAATTTACCCTATAACCCATGCATGCATTTTCCAGCTAATTCATCCTGGGAGGTATATTTAGTAGACCATGTTAGGCAAAGTAGACCTTTTAGTTTATTAGTTTTTTCCCATGGCTATTGAGGATAACAGGCTATACCCTCTCTGAAAAGATTTTGACCAGACCCATCCTTGCTTTATAATGAGATCTTAAGAAAAATATAGCTCCAGTAAGACCTAAATTCAAAACTGACTATAGTTAAAGCTAACACTTTTCTGCAGACACAATCTCTCTGGATTACAGGCTACCTCACCCTCTCAAAGATATGACTCAACAGGATTCTACCAGTAAACTCTTAGGTAAAATAATAAAGTACCTGCCTTAATGACCGGGACAGGAAGATAGCCCCTCCTTTCCTTACTGCTACTCACATTTCCACTTGCCAGCTTAATTTCTAAAAATTAGAGATCGTCATTAATTAGCCACAGCTAGCATTTTAGACCTCTATTAGATGGTATGGAAGAACAGTTGTATCTATTAAAATATGCCTGGCTGAAAGAATGTCAGGGGTTCTAACTGCATATGCCATATATCCAGTCCTACAGTCTTGTTAACTTCCATCCATGGATCAAGTACATCACTGGAAGATGAAGTACATCGCTGGTTACAGTGTCGCCCTATAAAAAAAAAAGCCTCTCTTTCTTCCAGGCAGACCCTACTGTACACCAGGGTACATTGTTTGATGGGAGGAATGAAGACTGGATTTCAATCTCCACTCACCCCATGAGCTGAGTGCCCTGGTCCATTGTTCAAACTGAATAATTGTCCAGGGCAGCCATGGCTTATGTGCTTAGGGGACAGTCCCTTAGTCCTATGAGTAAACCCTGTCACTAAGTCATGTTTCAGCTCTAAACCTTTATTATCCTCATGTCTCTCCGGCTATATTTATTTAGGTTCCTATGTAAACCAATATTCCCCAGCTTTTTTTGATTTCATGGACCAAGTAAATTCCCTTCCCTGCCCCTCCAAAAAAACCCCACCAAAAACCAAAAAACAAAACAAATAAAAACCACAAAGGTTTTTTGGGGAGCTGATACAGGGGTTCCATGTTTTATTTGAAAACAAAAAGATGGCTTAAAGTATATAGTTTACTGAGAATAGTAATTTTAAAATCGAAGGCCAATATTTCTCAAGAAATCAGATCTATCTACTTAGACCCACATTCTTACTTTGATAAAGTAACACTGAATCAGTGTGTTGGGGGACGGTCATTACCGCCTGCCTTTCCCATCTCCTCTGTACTGCTCTCCCCTGGGCACACTGGCTCTCCTCAGGTCCCCTAGCACAGCTGGCCACTTCTGTTCTCCTAACCTGGTTTATGCCCGCTCTTTCGAGTTTCAGATTGGGGTGACAGCAATAGATTCTAAACCAGAGATATTAAAGCAAATTTAGGAATTGTTACTGTTTCAATAAGTGATACAAAAGTATACTAGGTTATATATCAATAGGTTTGTTATTTATGACACCTACAGACTATGAGCTTCATGAGAAGAGTACTTATACCCACCGTTTTGCCTCTAGCATTTGACACAGATCTGGCTACATAAGTGCTTAAGTATTTGTTGAACGGATTAAGCCAGCATCCCTTAGATAATGTGCTCTATGAGAGATCTGAACTTTGAACCAGAAGAATTTGTTCTCGTCTCTGAATGTTAAAGATTACATCATTTTTTTCTCCATTTCCAAGAATCTTAGGCATAGGTTTATAGTCCATCACAGCAATAATGTTGACTATTCTGGTTGGAATATTGACTCTGTTTCCTCTTTCATATTTTTTCTTATTATTTTACCTTTTATTATAAGCTGTTCTAAGCTGTTTTAAATTCCTCTTCAGAAAGATGCAGGGTGTAAATAAGTAAATAAAAGCCTTCTAGTGCAATTGCTCACCTGTTCCTGAAATAAAATGCTGACATTTCAAATGTGCCTTATTGTAAAGGTTAGATGATTAAATATATTCCTCTTCTGCTACTTCAGATTATCCAAACATCAACCGCATGCAAACCACACAAATAGATCAGACTTTTGAATGAAAGCAGTTCTCAGGGACAGATAGATATTTGAAGATCAAAGGAAAAGAAAATGCAAGGGATAGTATTCTAGTTTAAAAACAACCAACCTTAAGAAAACTGTCACATATATTTCTATTGATGCTTATTATATGCCCTTTTAAAATATCAAGAAAAGCCAGAAGCCAGATGATGTATTTTCCAAAGATTTTGAAGAAGCATGGAGAGTCTTTTCTCCCATGAAAACGAGCTTATGCAGGTCTGCTCTTAACATTCAAAATGATTGGAGCAGCTATCTCTAGTTTGGTAAACAGTATTTCAAATGATGCCAAATATCAATTAAACCCGTAATTCTGCATTATTTTCTAATAAAAGGAATTTCACACAAAATATACATAGGTTAATAATCCCTAATTGACTTAATTACTCATCTGAGTTATATGTCTCCTGTAATGTCTGGCAGAGCTTTATTATCTCAGAGGAAAGCTCCCTGTGTTTTCAGAAGAGGAAGTTCCTGCCATAAGATAAATCAGCTTAGTGTATCTACTACTCACAATCCTCCAGGTAGAGAGCCTCTTGGAATGCTAGCTGTCCTCATTCTCTCATGTGAAGACTAGACCAACTGAAGCAAAAGTTAGCCGACTTGCCTAAGGCCACGCAGAGAGCTGAGCAGCACTTAGAACTAAATGAACCTGCAGCCTCTGCAGAAGTGGTGACTCAGGGAAGCAGCAATCGGGAGTCAAGTGGGAAAGTAGCGGGTAACAGCTCTAAGAAAGCATACCGAAGTGTACCCTGGGCTCATGCTGAAGCTCCAAGAAACTCTAGCCCCCATGCGATATTACAAGAGGCCACGTCTTCACTGTTGTATCTGAGGACTCTCCACCTGCCAGTGTTCTTGTCTCCAGAGCCACAGAATGCACTCAGTGTGCACAGCATTTTTGTGGAATATCCAGGGTCGGGTTTGGAACTCACGGCTTTTCCGAGGGCACGAGGGCAACAGAATGTACTCAGGCACACACTTCATGAGCCACTTTGAATTTAATCTAATTCTACAGGGCACAAGCCTCTGATGAAAGGCTTAATGTGAGTATGAAAGCACCATTTTCAACCCATCTGGGGAAATAAGGTCATTTGTCTTTCTGAAGAATTGAAAAGAAGGCTTGGCACAGAGCCTGGCATCTTTCTTGGTATGCATAGCAACCCTTGTATTCAGATGAGTAGGGGGGAAAAGTCCCAGCTCAGAGCGGAAGACTCTTTTTATGGTGGGGGCACCTGAGCCTTGTTGTCAATACTGGTAGGTGCTTTAGCAGAAGGCAGGCAAGAGCTCAGTCTCTAGAGTCAGGCTGGTTTTTCACTTCCAGCTCCAAAATTTACTTGTTATATGACTTTGGTAATATGATAGTCTTTAAGCTGTTTCCTCAACTGTAAAATGGAAGCTGGGAGTAGGAGTGAATACAAATAGTCTTTTTAATCCTCAAAACTTGAAGTAAAATGCCTAGTCCTTTAGTTGGTATGTAAATTTTTTTTTTCACATTCTACCAACCTCTCCTGTCTATTATCTTCCCTTCTTTTCTTCTGACAGGAGACTTGGAGAAAGGAGCTGTGGGTACAGTCAGGCCCCTTCCTAAGGCATTTGGGTCCAGGGAATGCGCCTCTGCCTCTGCTAGGAACAATGGATCCTCAAAAGAGGAAGTGATGAGAGCTCCTCTGTGAAGCCTTCCACATTCCCTCAAAGACAATATCTGGATTGTGCCTTGCAAATTAAGGAGGATTTAGTTGTGGGCTGGGGAGAAAGGGGAAGGCTCTCATGCAGTCATTTTAACCCTACAAAGGGGTATGATGGGAGGTTAGTCTTTAAACACTCTCAGCTTCAATTTCCACACTAGTAAATTAGGACTGACCTGCCCAAGGTCACAAAGATTACTCTCTATGTGACAGAGAGCCAAACCTTACCCCAGATCAAGTCTTCGCTACTCTGTGGCTATCCCTCACCCTACACAGAGTAGCCTTTATGGACACTTCATCCACTTGTAAACCTCTTCCTCTGGCCATGTTGCAGCAACCAGCTCTGCGGAGACTTCAACTAGCTGCCTGCACACATAGCCTGGGGCACCTGAGACTAAACCATTGCCTAGAGGTTTGGAAATGGGAAGTAAGAGAATCACAGGATTTCTCGCATTATGTTTCTGTAGGCACACATGCAGTCTAGACATAAGTAATGTCCATGAGAGGACTGGAGAGGACGGGTAAATGATAATGGTTCTTGAACACATTTCCTAATGTTCCTCAGAAGGATTCCCAAAGGACTGAACACAGTCTTTGGAGGGGTGACCTAATCAGTAATGCATGACTGGGTTGACCTCCTGCTCCTGGTTTTACTGCCCCCGCACCATGGTCCTGCTCCCTGCTCCATCCTTTGTTGCCCTGAAAGCAGAGCCAGGGACAGTCACTCTCAAGGTTTCATCCGTCCACCTTGTTTTGCCTGTATCCTTCTCCCACCCCCTCCTAGTATAAGGCTGTATTCTCCATGATCTAAAGGTCACTTAGGGACCTCATTTTCATTTCTATGATAAAATGAGCCATATTCTGGGTCTCCTGGATGACCACTTTAAAGAGCTGCCACACAATTTCAGTGTCAATGTTGCCTTTGTTTGGCATCAAGTTGTATGAATTTGTTCCATGTTGAAAAGGAAAGGGCAGACTTATGTAGGTGACATTTTTTCATCACCTGAAGGCTAAATGATATGCCACCTGGAAGGTAACACCAGTGACTCAAAAAAAAAAAAGTAAATTTGTAGTAGTAAAATGATTTACATCAATACTGGGGATACAAGATAATATTTTTCTAAAAATGAATTATGCATTATTCAAGTCTGAGAAAAACTGCCTTCATATAATTGTCTAACAGAGTTTATAATTTTAGTCTTAGATCATACTTGCATTTCTCATCACTCCCAGGTATTTTTACTCTTGAAAACTTTTGGGGCTTCACACTCAATTATTAAGAAGCATTAATACCGGGCCGGCCGAGTGGTGCATTGGTTAAGAGCTGGTTTGGGGATACCAGCTGCCCTGGTTCGGATCCCACATATGAGGGCCAGTGACACTGCCCTCTACAGCTAACAACAGCTCCACCTGGAGCTGGGCTGTGTGAGCCCCGGCAAACGGTGTGGGCTGCAGCCCCTGCTGCGGTGGGCTGCCATGGGCTACAGTGAGTGGCCGGCAGCCAGCATGAACTGCCAATAGCCATTGTGAGCAACCATCCAGAGGCCGGCGACTGAACTGCCTCATCCGGGAAGAGTGCAATGACGATGCCAACATGGGCCAGTGAAGCGACGCCCTCTGCAGCTGGACTGAAGAACAAAAGGACAACAACTTGTCTGTTCCCCTTCCCCGGTTCCCCAACACTGTTCCCCTCCCCCAATTCCCCAATAAAATCTTTAAAAAAAAGAAGCATGATACCATCTTTATGTCATGACATCTAGCCTTTCTAAACTTAATTTTCTAAATTGCTATTTTTCTAAATATGAAAACGTTGAGTTCTCCAACAACTGTAGATTCCTCAAAAATGTTGAGCTGTTGCTTTTTTCATTCTCACCATGACCGCCCTCACTGTTAGAATCTGTAATTGAAGCTCTGTTCACAACTTCCATTTAATCATATCACCAGAGGAACTGATTTTCTCCATTTCTTCTATAAAATATACTTTCTTAGGTTGGGTTCCCTAGGAGCAGAGCCAGGGATGGGGACTGTCACGCACCTTGAGAGTGCACTTTCAAGAGAAAGTCATAAGGAAGTAAGGGAAGTAGGACAGAGAAGGGAAAGATGAGCCGGATTGATGAAGTCTGGCACAGAGAGAACAGTCATGAATGGCACTCTAGTTTTGTTTATCCTTGAGGTAAGGGGCTAAATTTTCTGTCCTCAAATCAGTCAGTTGTTCGCCTTGAGCCAATCCAGGTAGGCCATACAGCCTTTCAAGCATCTCTAGGCAAGGATGAGTCTCTGGAGAAGAGTGCATCCATGAGCCATTAGCAGCCAACACTTGTACAAGCTAGAGGCTGGGTGTATCTGCCCAGCAAACAGGACCTGGGCAGGACATTCATAGAGACTACTGCTCATACTGATGTGTATCCATCCACACAACTAATAGTCTATAAGGTCCAGCCAGGAAACAACAACAGTCATAGGTCTTTTATAAAGAAATTAATTACAGGAAACTGGCCACATGGGTGACGGGAAGTAACAGGGGTGAGTGAGGCAAGCCAGTGATGAACAGTAACAAGAAGCTGCTACAACTCCTAGGGCTGGAAGGCAGGAAGAGGGTGGTGGTAGCGGTCAGTGCTATCTGGGAGGAGCTAGAAGCCTGGGTGCATGAAGATGAGACACCTCGAGAAGTAAGGAGGGAAAAATCACCTGGCATTTCCCCTCCCCTCCAAGTCTTCTGCCTGTGCCTCCTATTGCCTAAACCTACATAGGAGCCAGAGGTATGGAGGCCAGGGAGCTATAGCTCCTTGTGATGCACAGCAGAGTAGGGAAAAGGCAGACAAAGAACAAAAGTCAACAGGCAGGTGAATGACACAGCCATTATAGAACATCTGAACTCTTCTATTCACAATGTCATTTTCTCCATTATATAGAATATGCTACTGGGGAGGCAGGGACATCTCTTTAGATTAAAATAGAAGTTATCAAATTTATGCCAGGTCTTAGTTAACTCAATTAAATGTATATATACCATGTGTTGTTTTTTTTAAGCTCAGTCCCTAGTTATCAAACTGTGGTAAAGATCAACAGTGAAAGCTGTACTCCTCCTCCTGCCCAGCCCTAACCCAGATTAAATCTTGGCAAAGAGATAAAGAAAAGGTGGAGAATGTTTATGGTAACATTAAGAATTGAGTTTCATTCTCTTAACAATTTTGGCATGGGCTGACTTGGCAGGACCTGCCCTTTGCTTGAATTTCCATTTTTTCCTTCAGATATCTAGGTAAATAATATTTAACATTTGATATTTTCAAAATGTTAATCATCACCTGAAGTGTTTCACCACTCACTAAATAACATAATTAGCATTAGCCATAGATCCAAATTTAGTGGATATATTTTCGTGTGTCTTTAATTATTTGATTTGTGACAGTACTTAGAACTCCTCAAGAGACAGTTTATACAATGGCTGCCCTAAGGGGCTTAAAAAAATAAACAGGTTGGCTATGAATGGAACAATTTTTCAAGAATATATACCACATGCAGACACACAGACTGGTTTCCATTTAATAAGCAGAGGAAAATAAATAATAGAATTCTGTAAGTGTTCTCAACTCCATATTTCTTTAAAACAACTTAGAGCGTTTGTGAGTTATAACCTTCTACTAACTCCATAATACATTTTGGTGAGTGATAAAATCTAATGCAAGAAATAGTATTTATGTGTGGGCATAATAGCACACAGTTGCCAAAGCTTCATTTCTTTAAAAAAAAAAATTATGGCTGAATATGCCTGCTAAATGTTAAATTCAAAAAAGTGTCTGCCTTCAAAGAACTTATATACTGGGGCAAATGACATAGGGTCAAATATTTATAATATAATATACCAAATATTCATATCTTTACCAAGTCCAAATTTTAAATGGTCTCTCAAGCTTTCAAATCAGTCTTGAGAAGCACCAGAAGAGTATCCAGTTCTATATCTGCTGAAATGAGAAATCAAATCCATAATCATAATACACAAGCAAATTCATTCCAACTGCCAATATAGATGTGGGATGCAGTTAATTTTCAGTGATTAACAACTTTGAGGATCAGGATTCAGACCATTATACTATAAAATTTCTCTTGATAATTCAAATGAATTACCCTGACTTGCCAAGAAATTTAAAAAAAAATGAACAATTAAGACAGCTGATTTTTCCCCCAACAATTAAGAAGAGAACAATATGCCATTAATCCAACAGAATATGACTGATGAAAATAACACAAGCATATTAACTGACATTTCTGAGGAATTTTGTATTTTTCAGACATTTTTCTCCCAAAAGCAATATATAAAATATGTAACTGCTTTATATCCATGTAAGACTTATTTTTCCTATAAAGAAATATAAAAAACTAGAGATAAAATAATACTTTTTAATTATTATAGACTAGAATTTCTCTCTAGAAAAATATATTTGCTCTAGTCTGAGTAAATTTAGTAGTATAGGAATACAAATTTGGGGAGTGATCAAAGAGGGAAAGAAAGGGACAATTTAAAAAAAGTGGGGGATGTCAATAATACACAGACATTAACCTCAAAGAGCCCCCAATGGCCAAAGCTGGGAATTCTAATTCACAAAATAAATTATAACATTGGATTATAATATTGGATTATAACATAAAGAATTTTAAAAACCCATGCATCTATACTGATATAAACAGTTAATAAGTAAATTTTCCCTTACTAAAGAATATATGTACATACCATACAAACCACCCCACTCTAGGAGGTAGAGCTTAATCCCCCTCCCTCTGGGTGTGAGCTGGACTTTGTCACTTGCTACCAACAAATAGACGATGAAAATGGGGAAAATAGTAATGTTACACTGGAAAAACCAGGCAGAGATTATCTTAACCAAGTGATCACAGTTAACACAGTCAATAAGTCATGCGGCTACAATGTCACCCCAATATGATGAAGAGTACTTCACTTATGTTAGTGTTTTCTAACAAAACCCATCAGGAGAGAAACAACAAAGCCAGTTTGAGAGATAATCTACAAAATATCAGACCATTACACCTCAAAACTGTCAAAGTCGCCCAAATCAAGGAAAGACAGAAATTGTTGCAGATAAGAAAAGACGAAGGAGACATAACTACTAAACGCGATGTGGTATTCTGGATTGGGTGGAACAGAAAATAGAAATTAGTGGATAAAACTAGTGAAATGCAAATAAACTCTGTAATTTAGTTAATAGTATTTTACCATTGCTGATTTCTCAGTTTTGACAAATGAACCATGGTTATGTAAGATGTTAACATAAGGAAAGCTGTGTAAAAATAAACAGGAACTCTGTAATATTCTTGCAACTGTTCCATAGCTCTGAAATTATTCCAAAATAAAAAAAAATTAATTATAACCAAATGAAAAAATACAATACATGCAAACAAAAACAAAGTAAATAAAAGGATAAGATGAAAATGGGATTGCAGGTCTAAGGAAACAAAACATACATTAAAATTTCTAAAGAGAACTAATAATATAGAGCTAGCTAAATACAGAAGAGAGAAAACCAATTTTATATATATATATTTAAAAACCTACAGTTCTCCTCCTGTGTGTCCCCTTTACTACTCTAGTCACCAAACGTATGCTCACTGGAGATAACTGGGGATGGGGTGGGAAATATAGCGGACTTCAGGTTGTAGTGGGAGAAAAATATGGGGAAAGAATTTTGAGTTGAATAGAAAGTACCTTAAGAAAAAAAAGACTGCAAGAAGATAACTGTAGCAGAAAGTGAATGCCTCAGAAAACAACAGATGTGTTTGGAATCTTCAGAAAAAGGAAATGAATAAAAGTGAGGAAGTACAGCAGCCGTCGACTTGGAATTCAATCATCTATTGCTGCTGTCACATCTCTGGAATTCACGGGCAAGACAAAAGGATGGTACAAAGCCCTTCAGAGAGACAACTTGCAAAACTATATCAGAGCACACAACATTAACAGCCCAAGAACGTATGAGAATTAGAAATGTAATCTATGAAGCACATGTAGGATATAAAATTGTTTTGCATATAAAATAAAAAGCTGAATTCAATGGGGGAAGATAGGTTTAGAGGGCCTAGGTCTCTTCATTCTCAAATTTTGGAGACCAACTCCAAGACCAGAAGACAGAAATTAGAAGAGATATTCACAAATGTATAATCTCCTTTTTCCTTTCCAATGGGAAATGACATTTGCTTTCATTTAATTGTAATACTATGAAAAAAATTCAGCTAAACTGAAATATTTAATGTCATTACTCATTTTTGATTACTCTCATTCTGTAGACTAAAACACATTTAGATCAATATGATAGGATTCTTAAAAATAAAGTGTTTGAAAATTTACAATTCTGTTGCAAGCAGTGACAACAAAAACAACAAAATCCTGAAACAAATTGGCTTGGACCACAAAGGAAATTTTCTGAGACACCTCACTGAAGATTCTGGGAGCCTTAAGCCAGTTTGATCCAAGACTCACCTTACCAGGTGCCATGTCTCTGCTTCAGCTTCTCTGTGTCTGCTCGATACACAATCTGGCTCCACTTATGGTACCAAAGGGGCTGCGGAAGTCTGAGGCCTGACGTCTGCACACCACCAAAGCCCAATGAAACCCAGCACCTTTTGATGAGATGTTTGTTTCTCAGAAGCCTGAGCAAACAACTTTTTGCATGTTATTGGCTCAGCTGGGCTATGTTCTCATCCCACCCATCAGACTGACTTCCCCCATATCCCTCACTGGTTTCTCCTGGGAGCACGATTTTAATAAATCCTTTGCACCTAAGCAGCTGCTTGTAGAGAAGCTTCCCTGAAACCCCCTGGCAAGTTATCCTTGAGAGCCCTGAGCTGTTCCTTCCCACCCTTCCATCTCTGCAAAGGTTGGCTTTTCTGGCTGTGAACTAGACAGTCATCTTCTCACATACCCCCTTCCCCAGGTCTGTGCTGCTTCTCTTCTGATTCAGCCTCCTACTTCTGCAACTCACATCTCTTCCATGTGCCCTTGAAAATATCATTCCATAACAAGCTACCCTTTCCCGATAACCTGCTTACATTTCTGCCACTTGCTAGCCTAAATTCCCAAAGGCACTATTTCCCCTTCTTCTCCTTTTTCTTAAGAAAGGGTGACTCATCTTCCTATCTTTTCTCACACTGGAATCTGGAAATAAAGCTGGCAATCTCTTTGCACAACAATGCTCTTTCCAAACCATTACTTCTGTCTCTTTGGGACATCTTGATCTCACTGTGGAAATCTGCATTTCTTCTAAAGTGCCTTGCCCCTACACAGAAGTGCAGCTGGGGAGTGTCAACTCTATTTAAGCTGCATAGGGCATAAATGGTTAGGGTATACTTTATAGGGTATATCTATATCTTTTATAGGTATGAAATGTTTTGACAAATGCTTGTGGTGGGGTGTCACCTGTCTTGGCTTTCCTATGCCCCTCCCTCATTTGTTATCTACCAAATCCTGATCAAGGTCCCATAGATTTTGAAAACTAGCACCAAAATGCAGTCTCCCTCACTGTCCTCAGTATTAACAATATTCTGGTGATTTTGATGCCCATGTGATGATAAACCCAAAACTCTTGAGGAAAAAAAATCAAGAACTCTAAAACTCATCATTTCTCCACTCAGCCTATTACTTCCATAGGTGGATTCCTGCCCTTATCACCCAGAATTGTCTCATTCCTAAAATCTCAAACTCATGATACCCTACCCCTTAAAATTCTCATCACAAGAAGAAAACTTTTGTAACTATGTATGGTAATGGATATTAACAGGACTTATTGAGGTGATCATTTTGCACTATATACAAATATTGAATCACTGTGTTATAGACCTGAAACTAACATGATGCTATATGTAAATTTAAATCCCAATAAAAACAAAAATTTTAATTTCAAAAGATAATATCATTTGAAAAAATAGAAGAATAGCTTACCCTGACACAACTGTATCATTCTAACATTCACTTCCTCCTCCTCTCCCACGAAACTAACAACCTTTTTTTTTTTTTTAAGTGGTGAAAGAGCAGTTTATTAGAAGAAAAGGTACACTTCAAAGAAGTAGAAGCAGGCCCAAGCAGAAAGCAGTGGCTCAAGTGCCCATTATTAGAAGAGAAAGTACAGTCAAAAGAGTTTGGAGTGGGTCAAGCAAAACAAGGAGTTCAAAAGGACAAAACTAATAATATTAAGATTTCCAAGTCCTGACTCCATCAACTGTTCCCAATTTCACTTAGGCTATTATATACTTCCTAGGTCTTATTCAACAATTTGAGCTTATTATTAAAACAAAACAAAAAACAAACAAAAAATAGACTAAATAGGTAGATCTTTTTTTCCTTGTTGTCAAGTTGATTTGATAGACACAGAGCTGCTAGCTTAGCTTACATATAACTAGATCAGTTATAGTCAATTTGCAAATCTCTAAGAGCAATGTTTAGCAATTGATGTGGCTACTTTAGAAGAAAATTAGATTCTCACAGTGGGACTAGTCATGAGGACAGGAAAGACCATTAAGTATAGTACTGTTAGATTTCAATAAGGCATCATGTTTTCTCTTTCCCCAAAAGATAAAAGTGTGGTAGAAAAGCCCACAATTCCCAATTAGCACATAATACAACCAAAGATGAAATGAACGGTAAACTGACATCCCTAAAGAATTTATCTTACAATTAACGTTAGTATTTATTATTTAAAATTCTATGAAGAGATTCAAAAGAAGTCCTTTTAATTAAGAACACTAAGTGCATATCCTCTTAAAAAGAGTGGAAGAAAGGAAGCTCCCACACACCCTCTACTGACACCCACTTACTTTCTACAATGTATATTTGGAATTGAAGATCAATCCAGTTCTCATTGGCATTTAAACAACACTTGAGCAACTGAAGCAAGTGGGCTCCTGTTGATACCATCTGGCAGTTCTTTCTCCAATAAATTCTGTAAAAAAAAATAAATTTTGTTTTAATGGGCTACATAGTCTTGAAGTCAAACAGTGCAGACTGGCCTCATTTCCACTCCTAAACCACACAACACATTCACGGCATAAAATCAGTTCTGAAAACAACTATCTAAAAGTACCTTTCTGAGGTGGGG
Organism: Aselliscus stoliczkanus; assembly: GCA_033961575.1. NCBI lineage: Eukaryota > Metazoa > Chordata > Mammalia > Chiroptera > Hipposideridae > Aselliscus > Aselliscus stoliczkanus. The sequence continues at coordinate 75,649,166 of CM066729.1, forward strand.
AAACTAGTCAAAGTTCACAATGACTTTCTAGGGTCTTAGAGATTTGCATAGTGAGTGTGGACCCACAATTCCTAGGGAAACTGAGGAAGGCTGGAGGAAAGTATTGAGTGAGGCAGGGATTACTTCTGGTGAATAGCAATTCCCAGGAAAGCATTTCTGTGTTCAAAAAGAAATAAACAAGAATTCTCAGAACTACCAGGGTAGAGCAAGAAGCTCTTGACAACTGCTTTGAAGTGATTCTGTAGAAGCCATTGATCTGTCCCCTCCCTTCAAAAGTACCATAAGCCCTAGTCAAAAGGTACTTGGGGAGGAGATTATTCCCCTTCAAACTGGACAATTCATCCATGTATATCTTCAGAGGCACAGATTTCAGAGGCATAATTCTTATCTATTCCTTGAGCCAAGCTCATATTTTTCCCCACCAGGCCTCTATTCTAGTAAAATGTGTAATATTTATACACTCTGCATATACCATATGCTAGGTCATAGCTGTCCCCCACAGATACTGATTTTAAATTGGCTAGGGAACCGAAATATGTTTCTGATAGTCATCCTATGATGAAGAGGTTAGGTATAAAAAGATAAAAACAAATGCAGAGGAATATGTAGTTTGGGACTTTAAGAATACAGCCAACTCCATTTAGGGAGGAAGGTGGAGGTTAAGTTTCTTTCATTGTATTGATCAAAGAAAAAACAGTAAAAGAAATAAGATGCTAAGTAGGCAGGATTCAAAACTATGATTATAATAAACTCATCAGTTACACATCATTTTCTCTCTTCAGGAAAATCTATGGAAGAGTAAGAGAGATTTTTTTCTTCCCGGAAATCCCTCTCTCTTCTTTAGTTTGCAGGGCTAATGGAGTATAAACTATAGAAAAGGAAAAAATATTCAATTAAAACATCTATAGTGAGAGCCTCAAAAAGATAAGGAGTTAAAAGAGCCTTCTCTATGGAGATGTGCTTTGAAAGATGTTAAAAGGCTGCATAATTAGTTATGAGCTATAATAGTCTCCACTTAAGTTCTTATTTGATCTCCATTTAAATGAGAAAATGGAGGTTTAGAGAGTACGTAAATTGCTCAAAGTCACAAAGATACTAAAGCAGTGGACTCCAATCCCATTCCAAAGCCCATCCCCCTTCTACTTCTACTTGATGCTACTGTGTGCAGCATCAAGATGCCGAGGAGCCAATTATCTTTTGTATGTCCAAGTGTGAGCATTTCAGTCATGCATCTTAGATGAGGTGTAACTGTTTCTAGATGGTCTTGCCTTCCAAGTGGTCACTCAGACCCAGGTGTATAAAGTAAATAAAGTCAACAACCAATAATTGATCTTACAAAGCTCTCTCATCTTTGTGCTGCCCACAAAGATGACTTAAGTAGTTTCAGAGGAGATCCAAGATGGCAGAGTAAATAAATGCTGGGATTGCCTCATCCCATGAGCACATCAAAATTACAACTAAATTATAGAACAATCAACCTGGAGAACCATCTGAGATCTAGCTGAAGAGAAGTTTTATAACTAAAGATATAAAGAAAAAGCCATGTTGAGACCAGTAGGAGGGCTGGAGACACAAAACAGGCTGGTCCCACACTCATGTGTACGGGTTCAAAATTGGGAGCAATATTTCAACCACAAATGTTCCCTACAAAGGAGTGAGGAGCTCCTCACTCAGGCTCCCCAGCTTCACATCAGGCTCCCCAGCCCAGAGTACTGGTGTTAAAAGAGAAGCCTGCACAATTTCTGGCTATGAAAAACACTGGGGATTCTGACTGTTCAGATGGGACGGAAAGCTGCAGAAAACCCAGGCATCCTCCTAAAGAGCCCAAGCAGGCACTTACCTGGGCTCCAGTGGAGGGACGGTGACTCTGGGGGCATCAGAGACATATGCGGAGAGGCTGAGTTGTGTAACTTCAGGGCGAGGACTGTAAGGACAGTCCTCATTTTCCCTGTGTGGGGGTCTCTTCCCCTGCAGCCAGCAGGTAGGCGCCATCTTTCCTGTGTTGAGCCTGCCCCCACAGGCCAAATCTGAATCTGATTGGCCTGGTGACCCTGCTGCTCCACTCTGCTGACTCACTGAGACCCTGCCTCACCCAACTTGTGAACTGCAGGAGGCTTCATCAGCTCCTGAACCTTATGGAAGCCAACAGCAGGTCTCAGAATGTCTTGGCTTTTTGCAGAGCTACCCCAGAGTGGAGTATATCAGACAGAAAAACACAGATGCAATGTGATTTTGCTTAAATGTAGAATCTAAAGAACAAAATAAACAAACAAACAGAAACAAACCCATAAATACAGAGAGCATTTTGATGGTTGCCAGATGAGAAGAGGGTTAAGGGCAAGTGAAAAATGGGAAGGGATTAAGAAGTAAATTGTTTTTTAAAAAGTAATCATGGGGTTGTAGGGTATAACATAAGGAATATAGTGAGTAATATTTTAATAACTATGTATGGTATCAGATGGATACTAGGTTTATTGAAGTGATAGAGGGGAGGGGGGCTGGGAAGCAGGCTGAAAAAGATGAAGGGATTAAGAAGTACAATTTGGGCTGGCCAAGTGGCTCAGTTGGTTAAGAGTTGGCTTAGAGTGCGAGCTCTGAGCAAAAGGGCCGCCGGTTCGATTCCCAAATGGGCCAGTGAATGCTGGGCCCGAGCTGAGCTGTCGCTGAGCTTCCAACAGGTGGCAGGATGGCTCAGCTGGTGTAACAACAAGATTGCCTGTTCAGTGGTGGGCTATGCCCACCCGCAACTAAGACTGAACTCGGCACCTTGAGCTGAGCTGCTGCCCGGATGGCTCAGTGGATAGAGCATGTGCTCTTAACAACAAGGCTGCTGGTTCGGCGCCCACATGGGATGGTGGCTAAGCCCACCTGCAACTAAAGTTGAACACAGCACCTTGAACTTAGAAGCCACAAGCTGCTGATGGGGAGTCAGATGGTGACTGGTGCCCTCCACAACGAAGATTGAAGAACAACAACTTGGCTGGTCCTCTTCCCCAATTCCCCAATAAAATCTTTAAAAAAAAAAAAAAAAAAGAAGTACAAATTGGTAGTTATAAAAAAATCATGGGGATGTAAAGTAAAGCATAGAGAATATAGTCAATAATATGGTAATAATGACGCATAGTGCCAGGTGGGTACTTGACTAGTCAGGTGGATCAGTTTTTAAGTTATATGAATATCTAACCACTATGTTGTACACCTGAAAATAGTATAAAATAATATTAAATGTCAAAGTAAATAAAGTGTACATAAGAAACAAAAAAAGACAACTCAATAAAAACAAGCAAACAAACAAATAAATAAATAAAAATTGTACCATTAATCCCTAGTCTTCATACAACACAGGATTCTGGTCATGGTCACATGCCTGTCTCCTTACTGTGCCCTGTGCTCAGCCCATGTTGCTTCCTCTACCTGGATGTCCTTTATCTTCATATCTGCCTGTCAAAGCCCTTTCCATGTCTTCCATAAAGTTTCCTGAGTTCCTCCTCCAATCTACTTTCCTTCATACTCCCATAGTAATGTCATCTCTTCTAGTGTGGCATTTATCATGCTTGGCTTCTTATAAGCTATATATTTAGCCCACGGCTAACTGAGACTCTTTTTTCTTTACACACACACACACTTACATGCACATATGCATGCTCCCCCTAGTAGGTGTGACAAGCAGCCTGTAAGATGACCCCAGTGATCTGCCTCCTAGAATTCACACCCATATGTAATTCCATCCCCCTTGAATCTAAGCCAGACCTAGTGGCTCACTTCTAACAAATATAGAATATAACAGAAGCGATGAGATACCCCTTCCAGGCTTAGGTTACTAAAGATTGATTTCCATCTTCAGAGCTTACTTGCTCTTGTTCTGAGGAAGCCAGCTGCCATGCTGTGAGCTGCCCTATGCAGAGGTCCACACGGCACTGAACTGAGGGAGGCCTCTTGCCCGTACCAGCAATGAACTAAGGCTCTCAAGACCAACAACCAACAATGAAGTTAGTCCTTCTAACAACCATGTGTATGAACTTGAAGTAAATCCTGCTTCTATCACACCTTCAGATGAGACTGCACCCTTGTTGACACACCCACTGCAATCTCTTGAGAGGTCTTGAGCTGGGGCACTCAGCTAAGTTGTGTACACATTCCTGATCTACAGAAATCATGAGTTAACTGCTTGTTGTTGTTTTTTTAAGGCACTGCATTTTGGGTTAATTTGCTGTACAGCAATAGGTAACTAAAACAGTAAGTGTGCAAAGTGTGAGTTATATTTTAGAATATACAGATGTAATGAAAGGGATAGCCATCACCAAAGAAGTACAAAATTTTCACTCATGCCAAAGCCATCTACATATATATAGCTATGAATGCTTTGGTTTATAATTCCAAAGAGTTGAGCTCGGGGGTTTTTTTGCCAGAAATTTATAACCAGAGTGAGTTCTACAAAAGACACATTTCTGAATTTTCCCTATCAAAAGGGAGCTGTCCACTCCAGGTACCTAACACTATGGTGTAGAGAATACGGACACAAACAGTGAAAGTCCCTATTCTACAGATGCTCTGTAAGTTCAGATAATTAGAACCCTTTCTTGACAATGTATAAGACTAATGTTCAAATACTACTTCACACAGTACACTTCTTCAAGCACAGTATAAAGCTACTCTGCTGAAAAGAGGAAGAACAAAATGGGCTGTTTACTGGAGAGACTTAAGAAAAAGATAATCATATGATTTGCAAAACATCCTATTGAACACAGTCATTGTTGTAGACTTTAGAAAAAAACTAACTTCTAAACATTTCCAACGATGTAGCTAAGATTTCATGATGAAACTCCCTAAAGTGGAAAATGACACAATGGGTTAAGTCTCTCAGATTCAATACAAATAACAGTATCACAAATAATCTTCTCTCCCACCAAGAAAGGATAGAAAAGCCAAAGAAACTGTGATTGAAAAAGTTTCCCTAAACTCAGATTTTAAAAAGAGAATAGCCAAAGTTAGAAAGGTATTATCAAGGATGAATCCAAAATTAGGATAGTCACAGGCTTTTTTTTTTTTTTTTTTAAAGATTTTATTGGGGATTGGTGGAGGGGAACAGCATTGGGGAATCGGGGAAGGGGAACAGACAAGTTGCCGTCTTCTTGTTCTTCAGTTTTAGTTGCGGAGGATGTTGCTTCACTGTTGGTATCGTCATTGTGCTCTTCCCGGATGAGGCAGATCGGTCGCTGGCCTCTGGATGTCGCTCATCGCGGCTATTGGCAGCTCACGCTTGGCTGCCAGCCGCTCACGCTGGCTGCGGGCCACTCACTGCAGCCTGTGGCAGCCCACTGCAGCCCACACCATCACCGGGGCTCGCACAGCCCAGCTCCAGGTGGAGTTGTTAGCTGTAGAGGGCAGTGTCACTGGCCCTCATGTGGGATCCGAACCAGGGCCGCTGGCATCCCAAAACCAGCGCTTAACCAATGCGCCACTCGGCCGGCCCCAGTCACAGGCTTTAATTAAAATATCAGAAAAGATAAATTCCAGTTTGAGGTAATAAGAGAGACCACATTTGAAATTTGTACTGGAGGAAAGATGGGCTCTACTGCTTAGCCTGTGTTCAACAGTTATCAGATAGTAGAATTGTTACTTTGTTTGCATCTTCCTATTAAAAAATGATTCTTTAAGGTGAAAGTGATAGAATAAAAAACGTCTAAGTGTAAGCTGAAAGCCCAAGCAGAATGAGGATCTCTAATTCCTGGGCCCAGATTAAACAATACAAGATGTAAAAAGAACTTGCTTTGCAATTGTGATTATGGTGCCCTTGTCAAATTCCTCGAAGTTGTTCCCATAGGCAATCTTTAAACATCATGTACCTTGCTAGCAATAAAGTTAACTGCTAATTTTCTCAAGTCACACAGACCTCCCTGAACAAGTTAGTTATGGAGTGGATTGATACCCAGTCACTTTACATCCATGTGATCTTACAGGTTTTTAATGTGGGTGCATTCTGATTGGGTGGTGTCTCCACAGACTGGCTAGTGCCCCAGCCTTAAGAGCTGATAAATATTTTGAATATACTTTCACTCATGGACAAATATTAAATCCATGACTGTGTAAATGAAAGCTAATCCTAGCATTTAACTCTGGAGAAATAATTACAGCACCTGAGAGTACAGTATAGACCATAGCTATCTATTGGGTTGTCAGAAAAGTCATGACATATTTTTTCTGTGTTTTTCTTTGCAAAAATGCGTCATGACTTTTCTGACAACGCAATATATCTGATAACATCCTGGCAGAAAGCAATATGAGCATACCATAATTGATCTTGTTGAGAAAGACCAATAAAGAATAAGACTGTTGGGATACAGATTCTGGCTTTTATGTCTGTGGCACTGGACAGAAATGGGGACAAAACCCTGTGGGTGGTTTGGTGGATTAAACAAATTCAAATGTATAAAAATGCTTAGAACAATATCTGGCATTGTTCATATACATATAAAATACATATACAATAAGTTTTAATTATTATAAAAACTTTGGAACCTCTTTCTAATAATTGAGGTCCTCTTACCAATAATTACCAGATGGAGTTTTAGAAGTTGCCAAAAGCTGTTTGCCTTATAACCAAAAAGGACAAAAGGCTTGGGGAATAAAAAACATTCATATTTTTATTGTCTATAGGTCCCATGGGCAAATAATGTATCTCAGATGAAATAACCAATAGCATCTTAGTCCTTAGAACTTTATTGCATTACACATACCAGGAGATGGTCTTTCCAGTTACCTACTAGGTCTAAAAATAGGGTACTTTCTATATTATGTCTCAGCATCTTACAGATTTGAAATTGACTTGAGAATTACACATGTTCTATATTTACTGAGATATTCTTTCAAAAAGGATTTTTAATATACACTGCTACTAGCCATGTTTGGAAGTGCTTGTCATCCCTCAAGATCACCAGCATTATTTTACGTATTTTGCTAATAAAAGGGATATCTTTGTATTAATTTGCATTTATAATTTTTGAAATAAATGAGTCAGATTTACTAAATATTTCAGCTTTTGCCTATGTTAGAAACAGTCTGCAAGGGGGCGGAGGGGGCGGGAGGTTGCAATTATAATAAAAGTTTTAATAAAAATTGCTTACATAATTGTAAATAAATGATCATTAAATGTTTTAGGTTTTTAAAAAATATAACATAGCTACTAAAAAGTATAACAAATTCTTTAGAGATCAGGTAATTAAATGAAATAGTTCAAAGACTACATAAATTAAGGAAGTCTATTTAAATATAGGGAAATGTTTATAAAAATACCTTAAATGTAGACCGAGGTGGGGATTGGATAGACTGGGACAGCATGGAAGGGAAGGCCCAGTTTAATCATAGCAGAGTTAAAAGAAAAAAAAAATGCCTAAGGTAGTCCCAAAACAATGAGTGAAATTTTAAATATATAACTGGGAATAGAATGTTCAATGAAGTACTAGATTTTGTATAAGACAGTGGTATTTTCCAAGAAAAGATTACTTATTTCTCTGATTGGAAATGATGTTAATGATCTTACCATCAGAAACATTGCTAAAGTCAGTCTTGGTAACATTGATTTTATATAGTTCACAGGACATTCTAGTGAGTACAGCTAAGGGAGATAGAGGACCAGATGGAAAGAGATGGCAAGAAGGTTGTTTTTTTCTTCAGAAGGTATTCTGAATGCCTCTAATCTAGATTAAATTAGATTTAAAAAAAGGCCCAATTTGTCAAAGATAGTGTGTAAGACAGAACCTGGGTGGCCATAGAAAAGATATCCCACATGAAACAGAAAGTATTAAAGCAATAAAGCTGTAAGCATACATTTGCATATCTTCAGTTTGTATCTTAATATCTTGTTGGTTGGGGATTAGCAGTTTAAATAATTGATAAGGAGTGATGTACAAGGAAATGCTACAAGATTCTAAGATCGAGAGCAAAGAAAGAACAGTCCGCCCCCCCATTGCTCAGAATTTAAAAGTAAGCCTCTGAAGAGATATTTAAGTTTTTACAGAGAAAAATTCTTAAATTGAAGAAATGATAAGAAGCTGTACCTGCTGGCCGTATCTTAGTCTTGAGCACAGAGGGATGCAATGGCGTGAGTTACCACAGAGACCTGCAGGGAATGAATATCCAGTGCAAAGAAAGCCTTCAAGGGAATAAGGTCCATCTCAAAAGAGAGACATACACATTTGTAAAGATCATGGAATAAAAGCACATAAACTATGTACTGGGAACTTCAATTTGGGCTAAATCAGAGGGATGTTTAATACATAAATACCACGACCAAATTCCAATGAAAAAGGTGCATATGTCAGAAAGATAGTATTGTGTTGGAAAGGAGAACCCAAAGTTAAAGAAAACCAGAATAGCATGATTTTTAGAATGAAATATGTTTTTAGCTCCAATGAAGTAGAAATGAACTTGGACCCCAGTTTCTCTGGAAGTCAGGTCAGGGTCCTAGAGAGTATATCCAGGGGTCAGCTTCAGCTGGGAAAAGTTGAGAAACACTGGGTTTTTCCTGAGTAGACAATTTGATCTTCCCAGAGCTTAAAATAAATCAGGAAGTAACTGGGCTCTTTGGTAGCCCCTGGACAGCTGCTGGGGAGTCTCTTAGAGAGGAGATACTTTTTCCCACTAGATGGGGGGAAATATTTACATGTCTAAAGTTGGAAGTCAGTTACAGATAATTCATGCAAAGCCTTAAAGACGGTGCTGTTCTAACAGTTTAGAACAAAGTTTCCACTCCTCCGTAAATTTTGGGAATTTTTAGTTGATTGACAGTCACTGGAGGGGAAACACCTCTAATGCCTTACTGTACAATGTATACCTGGTCACTGAACACAGCAAGGAAGAGCCACCCAGGATCCCCAGTTATTGGTAAAAATGTTCTTATAGTGTGGTCTCCTCTAGGTGTCTGGAGGAAAGTTAAATCCAGGGTCAGTCCCTTCCCCAGCACAGCCTGACAGACAGCGTGCTGTTGGGCCACATGCTGAAACTGAGCAGGGCCTTCATCCATGAACTTTCATTTCCTTTAAGAACCACCAAGCTTCCAAGACAGTCATTATTATTATAGATATGATATGATTAGGAAATTATTTGTCTTTTACATCTGTGTTCTGACATAATAATAATCAATATTTGTTGAATGCGTTCTACACACCAAGCACATTGCTAAGCACATTAATACATTTTATTTAATCTTCACAACAAACCTAGGAGCTCCTGTCTACCCCCATTTTACAGATTAGGAAACTAAAGCTCAGAAAAATAAGACACAAGTTTCTGGGGTGGGACTGCTCTATGCCCTTCATGTCTAGAGCAAACCTCTTTAGTTTGCTGTAGAGTAATGTTAAAAAAAAGAACACACAAGTGTGCTCCTGGTTGCTGTGGGTGCTAAAAGTTCTATGAAAAAGGACCACAACCTTAGACAAAGTCATAGTTTATCCACACCTACAATTCACATTGCAATTCTGGTTGCTAGAACACTCAAGCTTAACAAACTCAGCTTCAGAGAAAAGCCTTCTTTGTGAAGACTTCCCTGAACTCCATGGGGGAGAATGCAGTGGTACTTCTCTTTTATGCTATCATATCACACAGTTATTGTAATTATTGGGTGTTTCCTTCTCTCTCTCTCTCTCTCTCTCTCTCTCTCTCTCTCTCTCTCTCTCTCTTTTTCTCTCTTCACACACATACACATAGATACTAGGGACTATGCTGTACCCACCCTTATATCCTCAACAGCTAGCATTGTACCTACTACTACTAGCACATAGTAGGTGGTCAATACTTGCTTGTTGAATGCATGGAGACAAAAGTTAAACAAAAAGATATTTCATGAAGACAATGCACTCTTCAACAGGACTTCCACAGGACTCTTCTGTCTGGATCAAAGGATGCCATTCATGCCTTAACAGGGCACACAAAGCCCCTGATTACCTGGCTCTGCCTGGCTTTGTAGCCTTCCCGCATTATTCTATCCTCCTGCCACAGGGAGGCACTTGGAAGAGAGGGCAGGGTACTTTTGGGGGAACTCCTCCCTCTTCTTTCCCATCCCTTTCTTACCCTCCTTCTTCTACTCAGGAGTAATCTTTAGTGAGCCTTTTACTATCCACTAGAAGCTGAGGTTCTTGATCCGCTCCCGCAGTCCCTAAAGTCACCCATGCCATCTTTTATCACTACTTAATAAGATCCATTATGAAATGAGATAAAACTGGGACTTCTTTCAAAGATGCAGGCAGTCCCAGCTTTTACCTCTGAATCCCCAAGGCCATGTAGTTCCTCATACATCACAGCCATCCTAATGTTAGTTTAAGGAAACAGCTAAAGTCCTAAAGCATACCCATGGGGAGAACAAACTTTCACGGAATCTCAAAATAGAAGACCTAGATATTCTTTGAACATTTTTGACGTTGCAGGATGAAATACCATATATACACAAAGAGATTGTTCAAGCTGAAGTAAAAATAGAATTCAGGTTTTCAGGAATACCAGTGGCTGAGAGATAAGGGATGCTCTGAAGTTTATGTCACAGAGAAAGCTACTACAACATTTATACCACTACTGAAGAATAGAGCAACAGTTTTAGGTTACAGACATTTTCCTGGCAATGTTGTCACTATTTATCCCAGAAGGGGTACCTGAAAGCAGTAGGATGAGCCATTAGGACCCTAGATTAGGGAAGCCCATAGGGTGTTTCCTTCACTGCTTGCAGAGGTTCAGCTGTTAGGCTTTGAGATCTGGTACCACTTCAAGTACCAGTTTGGGCTCGCCTCTGCAAACTTCCTTCACCATGTCTTCAAGTTGCTGGGAGAAGAGATAGCTTATGGAACCCATTGTTAACCTTGATTATATGTATAATGCATATGGACCTCCACTAAGGCTCAGAGAAGAGTAATGTTGGCATTTGGCACTTACTAAATTTGCAAAATTCTGAAGAAATAAAAGTATCATTGTCATGTAAGTTAAGGATGAGAAAGTGAGTGGCCGCAGGCTGAATCCTCAGAGATCAAATAGGTCCGAAGTTAGTAATTCAACTGAGGTCTTTCAAGTGTCAAAATACCACAAAAGACAGTAATTTTGAGCTCTAAAACTGAGGGGTAGATAGGACTAAAATGTCGATCTTAAATGGGTCTGAGAGGCAGAGTAGGCATGATAGTCTTCATATAATAGCCATTTGCTAAATCAGTTCAATGTTTATTTCTAACAAGAAACAATCTCCTAATATCCCAGTTAGCAGATACTTTGATCTGTTAAATTCACACATTTATTTTCCAAAATGCTAAATATGATATTTGTCTTCATTTGTGCATGTCTTCCTTTCCTGGTTGATTGTTGCTACAGAGCTGTCACATAATATGCAAGGGCTTATGTGGCCTTTTAGATTCTTTCTGTGACTTCTTCCTGGTCCTCTGTTTTCCCTGCATTTCTACATGTCTCAGGTCTAGAACCACTTTCAGTTTTGTAGTGTTATCCTTTAAATTGCTTCCAAGAGCTTTCACACATCCTTAACAATAACCCCAGGGAACAGGCAAGGTAGATTACCGTCTGCCTCTTTTAAGATGTGGAAACAAGTGCTAAGAGTTAACAGGGATGCAACTAATAAATAAGTGTCAAAGATAGCATCACATCAGACATCTGTCAGTCCTCTCTCATATCCTATTGGCCCACATTTGGTCTCTGGCCATTGCTGAGTCAACCGGAAGCTGTGCACAGGTGTTGTTGATGGTACCTCATCTCAGCTATATTGTAAGTCTGTCTCCCTGGGATTGATTCTCTGCTTTCTAGTGAGAATTCTGAAGGAGAGAAAATCAATACCCTCTAGTATTCATTTTTGTCTGTGGAGGACAGGTTGATCCTCTCTGCGGTGTCTCCATTTGACAGTTCTGAAGGGTTCTCTACCTGGTACCTTAAAGCGTCCCCACCAGGACTAAGCCCCAGGTACCCACAGGGACAGACAACTCAACAACACACCCTTGTTTGTGTAGGCTCTCCCTCCTTCCCCTTTCACTCTCCTCAGGAGCTCCTCCCCTATTCCCTGAGTTACTTCCCCAAATCAACCACTTGCATTAAAGACTTATTTCAAGCTCTGCTTCTTGGAAGAACCTAAGTTTCAACAGGCTACAAACACATTCTTTTGATTTTCTGGTTTACTCTTATTACCCTATTTATCACCAGGCTTAAAATTCAATACTCAACATTTCCCCCCCATTTACAATCATCTCTTTAAGCTCTGTGGAGCCTTGTACACATAAGGAGCTTAATATGGAAAATTTTGGTTACCTTTAAGGTTGAGATTGCTTAAGAAGAATGATTCCTATGTAAATATGAAGAAAAGTATTAATATATAAGTTCTTTCTACAGATGATTTTCTACAGAAGTCACAGAAAGTAGCTCTCTTTACTCAATAGCATTTCTAGAATCAGTCTATAAATGCTCCACATCTATAAAGCTTCCTGGAAGGTTCTTTTTCATCCTGCTTACTAAAATTATTATTTTTATAGTGTCTTTTGTTAGATATTCTATATTGATGGCTTACTTTAAACAGTCTCATTGAATGAAGAAAACAGAATGATATCTTTATAGCTTTGAGGTTTATAATAGCAACAATATCAATATTTACCCGTTGTAATGATACATCCATAGTATATGCATTAATGGGGGTTTGCCTTTCATGAATTTTATAAAGATGGAACATGGTCATTCATATTAGCTTGTTTCTAGTACAAAAAAATTAAATGAAATCTCTTGGATGAAGTGCCATACTCCTATCATCATCACATAGTAGCACAGGATTAAGAAAACAACTGCTAATGTCAAACTATTCTTGATTTGGAAAGGACAAATCCAAGTATAAATAATAGTACAGGGCCGGCCGAGTGGCACGTTGGTTGAGAGCTGGCTTGTGACACCAGCGGCCCCAGTTCGGATCCCACATATGAGGGCCAGTGACACTGCCCTCTACAGCTAAGATGGTAAACAACAGCTCTACCTGGAGCTGGGCTATGCGAGTCCCAGCGATGGTGTAGGCTGCAGCCCCTGCTGCAGTGGGCTGCCATAGGCTACAGTGAGGGCCCAGCAGCCAGTGTGAGCAGCTGGCAACCCGTGTGAGCTGCCAAGAGCCGCTGTGAGTGGCCGTCCAGAGGCTGGCGACCGATCTGCCTCACCCGGGAAGAGCACAATGATGATACCAACATGGGCCAGTGAAGTAACATCCTCCACAACTAGACTGAAGATCAAAAGGACAACCACTTGTCTGTTCCCCTTCCCCGGTTTCCCAACACTGTTCCCTCCCCCAATTCCCCAATAAAACTCTTAAAAAAAAAAATAGTACAAAAAAGAACAATTCTACTCAGCTTGTGCAGACTATCAGATCATTTGGCCACACTGCTTCTGATTTAAGAGCCAACAAAGATCATTTTACAGTATTTGACAGATGCCAGAAGTCAAGCAGTCTGAATATAAACATTGCTGTAATTTCTTATCACTAAAGACTGAAATGCAATGTCTTAAATTATAAATATGATGAAAAGAAACTAAGACCCACCTTCTGGATCTCCAGTGGTTGAAACAGCCATCACTGTGAAACAACTGAGTTTGTTCCATGCCTTTCCTAAGGAACGTATATATATAGCATACATAGAGTGGCCAAGGAACCCATTTCTCTGAAAGCATAAAGTAGAGATACCTATAAAAAGTTGATCAGTTATTATTTTATGGACTTTACACCAGAATTGCCCATATGACTAATAACTAAATAAAATTACTGAAGAAAATTTCAATTTCAGTTTGAAGATAAAATAATAATAATAATTTTATTATTATAATTTATTTATTTATTATTATTAAAATAATAATTTTCAGTTGAAAAAAATAATAAAGTGAAATCTGTTTCTATAATTGCTCTTAATTCCTCAGGGGAAAAAAAAACATGTATATACTTGATTTAAAAAAAAATCCTTCTTAAAGCTCTGTGAGAAAGCTCTTTAGCCAGAAAGCTCTTTGTTTCAAAAAGCCTAGTCTTTGACTTCATATTTCACTAGAATGTGAGCTCTTGTAGGTACATTGCTATAGTTTTCCCTGTTCCCCAATATTATTGTCAAAATTAGATTCATATTTACATGACAATCATGGAAAAACAAAGTTTGAAGGTATTCTAATTAATTCTGCTTAAAATCTCATATGTTGACATGGCAATAAATACAGGCAGTATATATTCAGAAAAGAGCCAGGGAGTCATAAAAAAAAAAATATATCAGCGAGTGAAGAAGAATAGACATCAGAAATGGCCACAATGGGTGGTCACCTTTGAATGGTGCAGATGGGCAATAAGATTAAACAACATCCAACAGGACCAAAAGCAGAAAAATATTTTTTAAGCCCTTGGGAAGACTAAGGCATCAACTAGGAGCAGGCAGGATGGACTTTATTGGGTATGCATTATGAAGTCTTTACTCTGTAGGAAATTATATACTTGCTCTGGAAATGGGGCAATTATGCGAAATGTTAATGAATACTTTCAGACAAAAGAAGTGTCAAAATAGCAAAGTGGGATTGGATTTTATGAGGAGGTTAATTTCTAAAGTCAGCATATAAAGCAAAACACTCACAAAGTCAAAATTACCTCCGAAAATTCCCTATGAAAATCTCTTACATTAAGAAACAGACAGAAGCATCCCAAGTTCATCAGTTTGTGTCTTTTGCATTTTTATTTTTTAAGCATGAAACGACAACTATTTCCTTAGTTCAGATTACTACTTTTCATTTGAGGGCCCAACATAACTGGCTTACATTTAGGGGCTACGTGGTACCAAAAATATCTATTTAAAAGCAGTATGTTCTTAATACTATGGTATAGTTGTATATGATTTCACTGATAGGTGGGATACAAAACTGAAGGCAACAAAGGAACAAGACAAACAAACAAAAACTCATAGACACAGACAATAGTTTAGTGGTTACCAGAGGGTAAGGGGGAAGGGGTGGCAGATGAGGGTAAAGGGGATCAAATATATGGTGATGGAAGGAGAACTGACTCTGGATGGTGAACACACAATGTGTTATATATACCGAATTGTACACTTGAACCCTATGTAACTTTGCTAACCATTGTCACCCCAATAAACTTTAATAATAATTTTAAAAAACCAGTTGCATGCAAAATTACATAGT
Organism: Aselliscus stoliczkanus; assembly: GCA_033961575.1. NCBI lineage: Eukaryota > Metazoa > Chordata > Mammalia > Chiroptera > Hipposideridae > Aselliscus > Aselliscus stoliczkanus. The sequence goes on from CM066729.1 coordinate 75,664,340, forward strand.
ATGACATTTGGAAAGTCACAGAACACTGTGTGGTGTCAACTACCTGTAAGACTGCAACCACACTTGAGGCGACTCCCTCCTCTAGGTGCTGTCTGTGAGATAGGGTCATTTCTATATGGAAGAAAGCAGCTAAGAAGTATTGATCCACAAGAAAGAAAATCAGAAAACCCCATGGCAAATGCTATGTTTTGACCTATTACTACTAAGACACTAAGTCAGCACCCATGCCAGTCACGTAAAGCTGAATTCATACTTTGGACTTTGGACTCAACCTCAGAATTGAAGGTCATCTGGCACTGGACAGAGTTAAAAGTTTGGGTCAGCTTTCAGCTTTAGCAACAGAAAGACCTTCATCTGAACCTCAGAATCAATTTTTTTAAAACGTTCTATTTTGAGACAATTGGGGATTCACATGAAGTTGTAAGAAATAATACAAGGAAACCTTATATACCCTTCACCCAGTGTCCTGGAAAGGTAACATCTTCTAAAGCTATAGTACAATGTTATAACTAGTGTATTAGCTTGCTAGGGGTGCCATAACCCAGGGCAGCCATGACTGCCATAGGCTAGGTGGCTTGAACAGAAATTTATTTCCTCATAATTTTGGAGGTTGAAATTCTAACATTAAGGTGTCATTAGGATTGGTTTCTTTTGAGGCCTCTTGGCCTCAGAAGCTGAAGTACAGGGGAGCTGCACACCTCAAGATGTTGGCAGGGTTGGTTTCTGTTGGTTTGTATATAGATGGTTGTCTTCCTTCTGTATGTGTCTGTGTCCAAATTTTCTCTTATAAGGAAACCAGTTATACTGGATTACAGCCCACCCTAATGTCCTACTTTAATTTACTTACCTCTTTAAAGACCCTATCTCTAAATAGAGTCATGTTCTGAGGTCTTGGAAGTTAAGACTTATATATATGAATTGGGGGGTAGGGGCACAATTCAGTCCATAACAACCAGAATATTAATATTGATACAGTCAAGATATTTCCATCACCACAAGGATCCCTCATGCTTACCTCTTTTAGCCACATTCACCTTCTTCCTCTCACCCCCATTAACCCCTGGCATTCACCAACCTTTATTCCATCTCTAATTTTGTCATTTTAAGAGTGCCTTATAAATGGTATCAGACACTATTTAACCTATTGGGATTGGCATTTTTTTTTTAAAGATTTATTGGGGAATTGGTGGAGGGGAACAGCGTTGGGGAATCTGGGAAGGGGAACAGACAAGTTGCCGTCTTCTTGTTCTTCAGTTTAGTTGCGGAGGATGTTGCTTCACTGTTGGTATCGTCATTGTGCTCTTCCCGGATGAGGCAGATCGGTCGCTGGCCTCTGGATGGTCGCTCACCACGGCTATTGGCAGCTCACGCTGGCTGCCGGCCACTCACTGTAGCCTATGGCAGCCCACTGCAGCAGGGGCTGCAGCCCACACCATCACCGGGGCTCGCACAGCCCAGCTCCAGGTGGAGCTGTTGTTAGCTGTAGAGGGCAGTGTCACTGGCCCTCATGTGGGATCCGAACCGGGGCCGCTGGCATCCCAAAACCAGCACTTAACCAATGCGCCACTCGGCCGGCCGGGATTGGCATTTTGAACTCAGCATAATTCTCTTGAGAGTGATCCAGATTGTTGCATGTATCAATAGTTCATTCCTTCCTATTTCTGAGTACTATTCCATGGTATGGGTATACTCCAATTTATTTAAGCATCCAGTGGTTGAAGGACATCAGGAGTAGCTTTTGTTTTGGGCTGTTATGAATAAAGCCTCCATAAATATCTACATGCAGGTTTCTGAGTGAACATAGGTGTTCATTTCTCTGGTATAGATATCCAAGAGTGCAATTGTTAGATGTTAAGTTTTTTGTGTGTTGTTTTTTTGAGGGCAGTGTCACTGGCCCTCATATGTGGGACCGAACCGGGGCCACTGACTTCCTAAGCCAGCGCTTAACCACTGCGCCACTTGGCAAGCCCCAGATGTTAAGTTTTTTTAAAGAAATTGCCGAACTGTGCCATTTAAATTCCCTCCAGCAATTTGACTGATTTACTAGCTACAAGAGGGATTCCGTTTTTCTAAATCCTCACCAGCAATTGGTCTTGTAACCATTTTTTACCAGTATTTTGGTGCTGTCACTATTTAGCCATTTTGATACATGTACAGTGATATCTTGTGACTTAATTTTATTGAATTTATTGGGGTAACATTGGTTAGTAACATTATATGCGTTTCAAATATACAAGTCTATAATACATTATCTATATCGTGCATTTTAGGTTCACCACCCAGAGTCAGTTCTCCTTCTATCACCATATGTTTGATCCCATTTACCCTCATCTACCACCCCCTCACTCCTTATACTCTGGTAACCACTAAACTGTTGTCTGTGTCTATGACTTTTGTTTCTTTTTTTGTCTTGTTTGTTTGTTGCCTTCAGTTTTATATGCCACATATGAGTGAAATCATATGGTTCTCAACTTTGCATTTCCTTGATGTCTAATAATATAGAATATATTTTCTTGTGCTTATTTCATACACACACACACTCACTCTTCAGACAAATGTCTGTTCATGGTTTTGTTTATTTTCTAATTGGACTATCTTATTACTGTTGAGTTTTGAGAGTACTTTATATATTCTAGATACTAGTCCTTTGTCAGATCTGTGGTCTGAAAATGCTTTCTCTCAGTCTATGGCTTGTCTTTTTATCCTCTTAACAGAGGCTTTTACACACCAAAAGTTTTGAACTTATGACACTGTGGATGTTATTTCTATATTGCATTTTAGTTGGTTTTTTCTGACTCAGCTCCAGCAGGGAATGCAGATGCCATTACATTATTACAGATTCGGGGTGCAAGCCCAGGCTCCCCACATAGTCTCCACTAATATCCTGGGAGGCAAGGTTCTTCTTACGGCCTAGGAGGAATGAAACTCTTAATTTCCTACGTGGCCTTCTCTGACACCATCCCAGTGGAAGGCTGTGGCACTTCCTTACCATCTCCAGAAGATGGAAATCTAAGCTCGCCACCAGAGTTTTTCTGTGATGTTTGGTATCACAATAGAGAGGCTAATGTCTTGCTAGGTTTCCCCCTTCCTGGTCTTTGTAGTAGAGAGGGAAAACTTTTTTGGGGGGGTGTGTGCATGGGGGATGGGGGTCTTTCCATCTATGCCTCTTGGTATTTCCAGGTTACCAGCCTCTTCAGCTCCAAGTCTGGGATATATGAAGCTAAAAGAAAACCCAGGGAACTTTCCACAGTGTCAACCCTGGGGTTCCTAGTTTGTTGGCTTTCTTCTCTCTACCTTTCAGAGACTTATATTTATTTAATATATTATGTCCCAGTTTTTTGCCGTACTTAGTCGAAGGAAAAGGGGCAAGTACTTCTACTTGATATTCCTGGTAGAAGGCCTTCATTGTCACTTTAGCTACTTGATCTTTGTACTGCAGATCTCATCTGTGAAATATGGAAAACATCTACCTCACAAGGTGGTGTAGAAGATTAAACAAAAATGTATGTAAAGTGCTTGACTCATTGGAGACACTGAAACATTAGATTGCTTCTGTTTGAAAGGAAACGATGCAACCAATCACCTGATCTTTCAAGTGCATATTATAAGACTTCCTCTGATTCATCTAGTTCCAGGGAGAGACTCAACATCTGTCAGGCCCTCATATCCTCTCGATACCATTAAAACTATTATTGACTTTCCCACTTGAAGTTGGTGATTTTGCTCTGTATAAAAATGCTATTTCCTTAACAAAGCCCCTAACGCATAGTAGACACTTAAATGTCTACTCCAATGAAAGCTCCTCCTAGGCTATTGTGATTTTTACAGTGTGTCTTTGGGCTAGTCCTCAGCAACACGGCCATTTTCTCAGTTAACAGAATGGGAATGAAACCTGACATTTATCTCATAGGAACAAAGTTGTTATGTATGTAAACAGTCTCTTCTGAATTATACCCTCGCCTTTAACAACCACAAAAAGGGGGCATACCACTGCAATAAAGCAATACCATCCCACCATCATCACCAGTCTTGCTCCTCTTTAGTCCCAGTTTCCCATTGTTTTACAGCAAAGTGAAAGAGAATTATATTGAGGCCAACAGAACAGAGGTGGAGACAGTTGGCAACACAGGGAAAACTCAGGACTCCATTTTAGTAGTCACAAATCTGGCTTTCCTTTACTATAAAACAGTAGTAAGCTCAGGTATATATTTAACATAATGTACAGATATAGAGCCTTATTTTACCTACGTTAAATTCTTGGATGAGAGCTATGCACGAGCAACTCTAAACACTAAAATTCCAAAAATATATAACTTATTGGGTGAAGAACATGAATTTTTCATTAATTTTAGATCTTTGTAACAATGTAGTACATAATGATAGATTCTCTAAGTTATAAAGTAGTTCAAAGTTTTAGAGCTGTGGACAATTATAAGGTATACAGTAACAACCCTGAGGTTAATTGGTTCAGCTTCTACAGAGGGTGCCAAAAAAATGTATACACATTTTAAGAAAGGAAAAAAACATGTTAGAATTGTAATACTCAATATACACTGATAAAAGATGAATACAAGTCATCTGTATACATTTTTTGGCACCCCTGGTATATTCTAACACGTCAAAGTATACTGAAGGTGAAATTCTTTCATGCGTCTTGAGGAACCTCTGATATGGTGATTTGATTGCCATGTCAGTGGTCTGTTTCAAATATTTAGATTTCCTGAAACACAATAAATGATTCCATCTAACTTTCACATACCCATTTTTCTTTATCTTTCTGTAAATGTAAATTTGCTAGAATCTCCTTTCCTATTTTGCAAGGGACTCAAAGGATAAGATTCCTTAATAGCAGCCTATTTTATGTGAAGACCAGATATCTTCCTCTGTGGGAATGTATTTTGTCTCTACCTATCGTAAAAGGAACTTGCATTCCCCAAAACATAGGCTTGCCATCTCCAAATGAGTCAAATGCATCCTCGTATTCTTTTCTCCTATTCATCTGTAGAGGCCAAGTTTACCCAAACTTAAATTATATTTTTTTAGTTACCAGGGAATCTGAAGAATGTCTCAAATCACATAAGAACCATTTACTTCTCTAAAGGCCTACTTGAAGACAGGGTTCATATTTATTCACCTTTGTCACCCTAGCACCCAGGCTACTCATTTCCTGCTAACTAATAAGCAATTATTGAATGAAAAGAGTATGAAAAGAGAAAAACAAACAAACAAAAGGAGTTAGCTCAAGCATTAGCTCAAGGTTGCAACATGATGAGTGGTCAAGTTGAATGTTCTAGGAGGAGTAAGACACTTAATGATTTTATAGGCTATATTAAGGAAGATCAAATTTCACTGTTCAAATTCTTGAAAGGTATGGGGAAACTGCGGGTGTGTTCATCACAGGACAAGATGCAGGGACAACAAGATTGGGGCCATGATTTAGCATCGATTGGTGGAACCACTGGGTTTAGTGAGAGAGGTGAGAAGTTGGGACTAAGGTCTTGCAAGATCAGTGGAAAATTTTTAGTCCTTCATCACCTTTCACAGGAATAATATAAATGTAGAAATGCATGTTTCTACTATCCAATGGATTGAATGCCGCCCAAACACAAGAACATTAAAAACAGAACCTGGAATTTTTACTCTAGGTGGAATGGAAAGGAGACGAGAGAAGACAGAGGCTCTACAAGTAGAATAGAGTATCCGTAAACCAGAACGGGGGTAAAATTTTTGTTACCATCAAGATTGTATTAGGTAACAAAGGTAAGCAAGTTAACTTTAAAAAATACCCTTTGGTGGGCCGGCCGAGTGGCGCGGTGGTTAAGTGCTGGCTTGGGAAGCCAGCGGCCCCAGTTCGGTCCCACATATGAGGGCCAGTGACACTGCCCTCAAAAAAAAAAAAAAAAATACCCTTTGAGACAAAACAGCTTCTTCTTCTTGGACTATATTAACTTTTTTTCTTCTCCTCAGCAGGGAGCTCTTCTCACAGGAGTATCTTTGGGTAAGTTAGAGTTTTATTGAAAATTGATTGTATTTAAAGTATACAGTTACCAAAATATGCAATTTTACTTTCCAGTAAGAAACAGCTAGGGGAAAACAATTGGGATTCCATGAAAAACATAACAGATAAAGAACTATGAGTATTTATATTTTAAGAAGTATGGTACATTAAATATCCTACACAACCCCTCCCAAATGAATTTTAGAGAATGAATAGAAATATAGAAGTATCATTTATCAAGTTAAATACAAAGTTAAAGAATATAAAAAATTCCCCAAATTGTTTAAAGCCAGGAATGCTGGATGATAAAGCAGGCACCAATTCAATCTCTTGCTCTGTCAGTTTCTGCTGAACCCTGGAGATTCCTAAACTGCTTCTTTGTGAGTTAATATGAAGAAAAAAAAACTAAATCCTTTGGCCTATCAATTAGGGAATCTAATAGGATATTGCTACATAAAGTTCTGGTGTCTTCCGAATAAAAGAGAAGCAGAGGAAGAGGAAAAGGAAGAAGATGAAGGAGAAGGAGGGGCTGGGGACAGAAGGGGAGGAGGAGAAGGAAGAGGAGGGATAGGTGGAGGAGGAGAAGCAGAAGAAGGAGAATACCAAAATATGACAAGGAAACATGCCTTCTCAAACTTGGCGCTAAATGAAAAGAAAAGAAAAGAAATTCTTCCCTGAAAACACATAAACATAAACTAGTAGTAAACTTTGCTGTCTACATTCAATTACCTGTGAGGTCCTCAGAAACCCAAGCGCAGAATTTAATTTACAGCTGTCCTGGATTAGTCGTACCTCCAGGATACTGAGAAAAGAACATCAATCCTTGCTGAGAAACAAAACAACAACCCAAAAACTCTAAGAATTTCCACAGATAAAGCTCCTAGTAAACTCTGCATCTCCATACATTTACCAAAATACAAGTCACAAAATAAAAATGAACACATGAGTAAGAACTGGCAGCAGTAGATCCACAAACATTTCAAATATTAGAATTATCAATCAGAAGAAAAAAAACAAAATATTTTTTAAAGAAATGAGATCCCTAAGAATGAGCTGGGAACAAGATATTTTTAAAAACAAGAATCAAGAGATTTAAAACATAACCAAATATTATAGAATATGTACCAAGAAGGAATACAGCACATGAAATGTAAAATTCAGAGTATAAATTTAAAAACTGATTAATTTTATTTTGCCCTCTCTACACTGGAAGTATAGTTTGAAGAAAATTTCCAAAATGCATCCCAGAAGGATTGATATATAAATATAAAAGACAGGGCAAGAGACATGGAGAGTAGAATGAAAAGTCTAACATATGCCTAACTGGAGTTCCAGAAAAATTTGAGTTTAAGGAAGAGATAGATAGCGGCTGATATTATTTTTTTATATAATTATTAAAAAGCCAAGATTCCCAAGAAGTCCAAAGCAGTAAAAGTAAAAATAAAACCACACATTGACACAGCATAAATGTTGAAGAAACATAGCAATTAGAATGAGGGTTGAACTCTTAAGGGTATCATGAAAGGTAGAAGACAGTGAAATGATATATTTAAAGTGAAGAGGAAAGATAATATTCTATAACTAGAGGCATTCTTAAGAGGCATTAATTTTCTGTTTGTTTGTTTTTAACAGGAATAACTTCACTAAGTAAATTCTAATAACCAACGTTATTCAAACAGAAGGGAAATGATCCCAGATAAAAGGCTGAAACGTGGGCCGGCCAAGTGGCGTGGTGGTTAAGTGCTGGCTTGGGATGCCAGAGGCCCTGGTTCGGATCCCACATATGAGGGCCAGTGACACTGCCCTCTAAATAAATAAATAAATAAGTAAATAAATAAAGTAAAAATAAAAGGCTGAAATGAAAACATAGTGCCAGCCTCTAGCCCATACCTAATTTGGCAGCATAAAAGCATGAAAATTCTCCACGAAAATTCTCCCCTGTAAGGGAGAAGCTGTAATGAAGAGTATAGTCTACGGACAGCCTCTAGCCATATCATCTTCAGGATCTGTTGCTATGTTTGAGTCAACCACACCCTCCTCAGACAGCTCCCAGCCAATGACTTAGAAAAACAGGGGAAAACAGGGGTACTACTACAGTGGGGTTATTTCCGGCCAACGCAAGCCTCCTGTGATAGGCAGTCTTTGCTCTGGAGCTCTGTCAGTCTCACCGAGACTCTCCAAGCTGCACGTCGGTCTCATGCTGTTTCCTATACAACCCTCCTTCCTTATCTGCCTTATTTCATAAGTATCAGACCTGCATCACAGCCTAAAAGGCTTTCATTATTCTTGCTTACTTTCCCCTTTATGTTTCACAGCCATGTCCAGCAATAAAACTTGTGGTTTTTCTATCTCTGTTCTGCTGACTGTTTCCTGGAAGACACAACTCCACATAATTGGTACCTGGAGTTGAACAAGAAAGCAGGTGGTAAGGAGGGTTTTAAGGACTGGTTCGGTCATGGGATGGTAAGAAAGACTTCATCCTAAGTGGTATGTGAGGCAAAGCTACTCCCTGGCACAAGGTGGAGGGCCAATTGCTAAAAATTTCACTTGTTCGGACAAGAAAAACATTTCAATGGAGGGATATTGCCAGAGAAATAATTCAGGCATTTAAAAAATAATAAGGGTAACAATACATACAAGGAAGATAAAATTGTCTGATCATTGCTAACTTTCATTAATGAACTACAGAGGGGAAATGAGACACTAGGATAGTTCAAAGTTCAAGACTAAGTGTGAGAACCAGAGGGTCTGTATAGTAGCTTATAAAGAGGCCCTATGTCCTTTGGAAGGAGAGGGAGTACAACTAAAGAACAAGCTCCAATCTGATGGTTTGGTTTGGGAAGGTGCTAAGGTAAGACAGGGTCTGCTATGCTAAGGACAAGGTCATGTTTGGCAAAACATGGCAAGAGGGTGTCTGTATGGTTGTCCATGAAGACCGTGGCTCTGTGGACACCCTGAACCAGAGACTTGAAAGGTAGCTGAATCCTCCCTATTAAAGTCTAACATTGACCGTATTCAGGGAAATACCTCGAAGTGCTCTTCCTTACAAGGCAACAGATGCTCACATCAAGAAATGCTTCCATTTTGTCTCCTGGCTTTAAGGCTGATTTAACTAGAATTAGATCCCAGCATACGCCAGCTGGGGTTTTGCCAGGCTTGTTAAGAGAGGATAGAGTTTAGATCCCTAAGGAACTGCAAGAATTAGCTAGCTAGTACTGGCAGGGACCAGGGGAGTATCCATCATAATAGATTATGAGGGTGTTTGAGCAAGTGTGCCAGACTGGATAAATGAAGGTTATTGACTTCAGTGGGGAGCACTTAATGGGATATGGCAAGGACCCTAGGGTTGCAGTGAACATGCTACTAGAATGGTTCTTCGAAACCTAGGGAAATGCTGGTCTGCACTGTGCCAAAGTAAAAATAAATGCCCGGGTTGCTGAGACAGACAGTGGAGAAAGGGATGAAAAGAGAAGTGGGCTTGCTTGCTGGAATGGATATATGAGGCTAGAATACCTGTAATAGGACTAGGATCCACTAGAGGGCCCCGAAAATGCATCATTCAACACAGCCAATTGGAATGTGCTGGAGAGAAGGGTGCTCAGTATTTGCTCTCCTCTTCAAGCCAGAGCTAAGAATAGGAAAGGTGGTATTAGAGTTTGGCTCATTAATAAAAATGAGATTAATGGGCGATAATAGGGACAGGTGGTGATGCTTCAATGCCACAAATTTACCTTAACAATCAGCAAGGTTGGAGGGGCAGCCAAGGGGGCTTAGCCTGCATGGAGTTGCAGGGCATCTAGAGACAAAATAGATTACCAGTGAATGAGGATATCGCTCAATACATACAAAAGAAGACAAGAATGGAAGAACAGGAGGCTGAAGGTGGTCATTTCATTTAAGAGTCACATATTTTGTGTGGTCCCTGGATTTGAGCAGTTTTAAGATCTGGAACTCAATGACCAAAGAAGTGGCTATGTCCTAGGAGGAAGTACTATGCAAAACCATGGTAGGTATCTACTGTAATGATTTCACTAGTGCTTTCCCAACAAGATGGGTGACCATTTACTCAAACATAGAGGAAAGAGGAATACCCAGACATTTCAAAGACATTTGGACATAAATTCTTTACTGACATGGATACCCACAGAACAGAATCAAGGCTCCACTGTTAGAGTGAAACATGCAAAGACCAGGTAATAAATGGATCCCACTGATGTACAGTATATCCACTTGGTCTGCAGAATTACAGAGTCATTATTTCCCTAGTTCTCAAATGTATAAATGGGATTGACATACTTACCAGTTGGCATAACCCTCAGCGTGGGTCCTTCTCCTATCAGTGGGAGCTATCATAGTGTGGAAAGACAGTGGAAGTCTCTGAAATACCTGCATCCCAGATATGTGTGTATATAAAACAATATCACATTCCAAATAGGAGGCAAGTGTGGTGGTCTCTATCATATCTCTATTTAATTTGCCACTTTGGCCCTAGAGAAACTGAGAAATTCCCAGAGAATTATAGACCAGTGCAACCTCAACCAACTAGTAGCCTCTGTCACAGCCACTGTACCGAATGCAGTAGCATAGCTAGACCGGATTAATAAGGCCTTGGGTCTATGGTACACAAACATGGCTTTAACAAGTATTTTGTTTTCTGTCCCAATCACAAGTGAGAATCAGAAAAGATGCATTCACATTGAACAGACAAAATTCCTTTACAATTCTGCCTGTGAACAGTTAATTCTCTGGTCCTCTGTCATAATATAGTCTAGAAAGATCTGGACTGTCAGCAAGCACTCATCATATCAGTTACAGCCCCAAGACCAATGATGATGGCAAAGCTATGGTTATTCCCAGCAACCTCCCACTCGAAGCCTCCACTCAAGAAGAGAGGCCCATGGGAACCCTGAAAAAGTTGCTTCCTGAACTTCCATGGATAAATGGATAGTGCAAGAGTGGACTGTGACAGCAATGTAATGTTCCATTAGGGCCTCTGATAAAGAGAAAACCTGACAAGCTCCAAGGACCATGCTTTTGAGATGTGTAACAGTGTTCAAGCCAAGAACACTATCTCCCCATTCTGGTATAAAGTCCTGGCCATTTGTCCCAACATGGGACTTCTTTAAAAGACAATCTTTGTCTGCAGCTCTCTACTGGGTTGACCAAATGACTTTCTCTGAGATTTATCTCAGTTTGAGGTGCTTCATTCTCAATTCTCCTTCCTTCTCTTCTTTCAGAAGTATCAGCCCTGCATCACAGACTAAAGAATTTACCTGACTATTTTTCTTTCCCTCTCACATTTATAGTTCACACATTGGTTGTTTCCAATAAAGCTCTTCAAGTCTAACTTCTTTTTGACATCTCTTTTTCCAGAGATCCTGGATTTACACAATCATCTATAAATCTGATGGTGTCATATCTAGTACATTTCCTATTGCTAACTAAAAATATTTAGTATTTTTCTGTTGAGGCTGAAATATTTTGAAATATTGTTATTTTCTCCTCTTCATGTTCCCACCTACTGATTTAACATTCTTAACCCAGCAACCTGATTACCCTTTCCTATTGAAAGGGAATCTCATGTTTCCTTTTCTATATTTTGCAGAGTGTCCATCCTAGAACAGATATTTTGAACATGTCTATACCAGATTCTGACTTTTTTTTTTGCTATTGATGGGTTTTATTTTAAAAGAAAAAGGTAATAATACCAGGATGGACATACAATGACTACTATAGACTATTATAGAATCTCTTACCAGAAACCAAACCAGTTCAAGTGGTTGAACTTATGGTCTCACAAAGGGCATGTTAAATTGACAATAATGATACATTCACATAACACATCACATATCACTGATATTCTTTTGGAGTAGTTCACTAGTAGTTCTAAAGTTCATGACTTTGAAATGCTATAAAACACAAAAGTTTTTATACCCAAAAGTTTCTGTCATTAAGATAGAGGCCTACAGTAAAAGAGGTAGCAATAGTAGATCATCATGTTAAACATATTTCTTTGACTAAACTTCTAATACAAATACCTTCTTATGTACCAGAAAGGAAAAATCCACAGACAAATTCAAGCAGTCCATAATAGAAGCATAAAATTATACCCTGAATACTGGGGAAAAAATGAAAATCATGAAGTTTTTGTTTTTTTGTTTTTTTTTTATTATTTTATTTTTAGGGCAGTGTCACTGGCCCTCATATGTGGGACCGAACCGGGGCCGCTGGCTTCCAAGGCCAGTGCTTAATCACTGCGCCACTCAGCCGGCCCTTATTATTTTATTTTAATTAGCTTCAGGTGTACAACACAGTGCAATAGTTATACATTTCACCCCTCAAAGTGATAACCCCCACCCCCAATTCACCACCCCACTCCCCCCCATATCATATATATCTATATTACTCTTCCTCTGACTGTCTTCCACAGTATAATCCACATCCCGTGACTATCTATATATATTCAATTACAGTAGGTATACAACCTCTGCTTCAGTTATACAGTGCAGTGATCAAACCTTTACTCCATCCATGAAATGGCCTCCCTAACAAGACCTATGACCATCTGACACCCCACAAAATATTTACAACATTATTAATTATAATCCCCAAACTGTCTTTCATATCCCAGTGGCAGTATTGTAGTTGCCTATTTTTGCTGTCTAATCCCTTCCCCTTCTCCCTTATCCCCATCCCCCTCCCAATTAGCAACTCTGATTTTTCCTCTATATCTATGAGACAGTTTCTGTTTACTTTGCTCATTCATACAGTTTTTCAGATTCCACATATGAGTGAGATCATATGGTATTTGTCTTTCTCTGACTAACTTATTTCACTTAACATAATAGTCTCTAGGTCCATCCATCTCATTGCAAATGGTACGATTTCATTCTTCTCTATAGCGGAGTAATACTCCATTGTGTAAATATACCAGTTTCTTAATCCAGTCATCTACCGATGGGCATTTTGGTTGTTTCCAAGTCTTCGCTATTGTAAATTGTGCTGCTATGAACATAGGGGTGCATAACTTTTTTTGAATAAGTGTCTTGGTTTTTTCAGGATAAATACCTAGGAGTGGAATTGCTGGGTCAAACGGTAGCTCTATTTCCAGTTCTTTGAGATACCTCCATACTGACTTCCATAGTGGCTGCACCAATTTGCAATACCATCAACAGTGCAGCAGGGACCCCTTTTCCCCACAGCCCCGCCAGCACTTGTTGTTTGTTGATTTATTGATGAAAATCATGAAGTTTTAAAATTCATGAAGATAAGCTATCTTGAATCCAGAAGTGTCATCAGATAACTTCAGTGGACCTTGAAATTCACCATGATACAATTCATTACAATTGGAACACAGTGTCTCTGATATTAAATATTAATGGGGAAACTTTTCTAGATTAAAAGAAGATATGACCAGTTCATGCCTCATCTTTAATTAACATAATGATGAAAAAATTGTAATGGTAAAAACAGACTGAAACCACAAATGACAGGATTGGTTACGCATTTTCAAGTAAATTTTATAAAACAGTCTGCCTCCACAGGTGAATATGTAGTAGTAATAGCACATTTATTTTCTGGATGGGTTGAAACCATAGCAATCACAGTGGCATAATTTTAAAAAGAGAGACTCTAAGTCTCCATGATTTCTACCTAAGCCACCCTATCATACTTATCCTATCCATCGATAGGGAAAGACATTTTACTGGGGCGATTATTCATGTTTGTTTTGTTTTGTTGTCTGTTTTTTTTTTAGCTGAGCCATCCTGCCACCTGTTGGCAGCTCAGTGGTAGCTCAGCTCGGGCTGGGAATCAAACTGGCAACCCTGTCACTCAGAGCCCACACTCTTGAGCGAGCTCTTAACCAACTGAGCTACTCAGCTAGCCCTCGATTATTCATGCTTAATGAAAGGCTTTGTACTTTACTCAGAAACTTCACTGTACTTATTAATTCCCCATCCTCTGGAAAAGTGGAGAGATTATTAACAGAATTAGAAAGTTACAGCCATTAGAGACCTTAAAATGACATTCAATTGTAAGTCAACCGCTGACTCAAGATCCCGAGAGCCGACAGCTGAGTGGAGGAGGCATTTCTGCCCTAAATCATCCAAACGAGATACTCAGAATCATTAATTGCTATATTCTCCATTGCCCAGGGATAGGGTAAACAAAGGATAACAGGATAGACTGGGGGCCTATCAGGACAGAGTCGTCTCCAGATGCACCTACTACAGACCCTTGAAAGAGTTCTTGCCTTATCTCCTGTGGGGAAGATCATGCTATGACAACAACTCATCTCTGAGAAATGGCTGGCCTAAGTCTTTCTGTCCAACCCTGCTGACACATGCCTGCCAGTAGAATTAAAAGGTACTAGGCAAAAACCTCAGTAAGCCCTTCGAAAGGGGTGATGTAAAGACCAAAGGCCCATCGACTAGGGCTTCTCAAAACCAAAGGAGGATTATTGTACAAGATCTGTTTTTGAAAGTGTCTAACTGCCCCAAAGTGGGCATGATTACTGCTATTTCCTAGGCGAAAATATCCAAAGCATTAAAAGAGCCAAATAACCCTTTCTAAATATGAGCTCAAGGCTTGAGGACTTCTTTGTATATCCTCCAGATCTTCCCATCAGGAATCACAAAGAGCAAGGGTGAAGGTCATTTTGAAATTGATTTTTATAATCGAACTTTTAATATATTTGAAAACCTCAATGTTTCCAATAATCATAATTAAGTTTCCCATTTTTCTGGTAGCCTAGTGTGAATTTCTTTTTTTTAAATCAAGTAAATTTTGATAGAATTTTTCAGTGCATTTGGTATTGTCCTATTGGTTTTAAAAACACCAAATTTTCAGGGCCGGCCGAGTGGCGCATTGGTTAAGAGCTGGTTTTGGGATGCCAGCGACCCTGGTTCGGATCCCACATATGAGGGCCAGTGACACTGCCCTCTACAGCTAACAACAGCTCCACCTGGAGCTGGGCTGCAAGCCCCGGTGACGGTGTAGGCTACAGCCTCTGCTGCAGTGGGCTGCCATAGGCTACAGTGAGTGGCTGGCAGCCAGCATGAGCTCCCAATAGCCGCAGTGAGCAACCATCCAAAGGCCAGCGACTGATCTGCCTCATCCGGGAAGAGCGCAATGACAATACCAACATGGGCCAGTAAAGCAATGTCCTCCACAACTAGACTGAAGAACAAAACGACAGCAACTTGTCTGTTCCCCTTCCCCGATTCCCCAATGCTGTTCCCCTCTCCCCATCCCCCAATTAAAAATAAATAAATATAAAATACTCAATTTTCAAATCCTAGAACGTTTCTCAAAGAAATAAACTATTTAAAAATTATACCTTCCTCACACCCATTAGAATGGCTATAATCAAAAAGACAAAAAGTAACAAGTATTGGTGAGGATGTAGAGAAAAGGAAACCCTCACATGCTGTTGGTGGGAATGTAAATTGAAGCAGTCACTATGGAAAACAGTGTAGAGTTTCCTCAAAAAATTAAAAATAGAACAACCATGTAATCCAGCTATTCTCCCTCTGGGTATGCATTCGAGAAAAAACTATAAACACTAATTTTAAAAGATATGTGCACCCTTATGCTCACTGCAGCATTATTTACAATAGGCAAGATATGGAAACAACCTAAGTATTCATCAATAGATGAATGGATAAAGAGTTGTGATAAACAAACACTCAAACACACACTGGAAGATTACTCAGCCACAAAAAACAAAGCAAAGTTGGGGTCAGCCAAGTGGCTCAGTTGGTTAAGAGTTGGCTTAGAGCAAGAGCTCTGAGTAACAGGGCCACTGGTTCGATTCCCACATGGGCCAGTGAATGCTGTGCCCGAGCTGAGCTGTCGCTGAGCTGCCAACAGGTGGCAGGATGGCTCAGGTGATGTAACAACAAGATTGCCTGTTCAACGGTGGACTATGACCACCTGCAACTAAAGATTGGACACTGCACCTTGAGCTGAGCTGCCGCCCGGATGGCTCAGTGGATAGCGCGTACGCTCTTAACAAGGCTGCTGGTTTGACTCCCGCATGGGATGGTGGCTATGCCCACCTGCAACTAAGATTGAACACAACACCTTGAGCTTAGAGGCCATAAGCTACCCACGGGAAGCCAGATGACGACTGGTGCCCTCCACAACTAAGATTGAAAAACAACAACTTGGCTGGTCCCCTTCCCCAATTCCCCAACACTGTTGCCTCCCCCAATTCTCCAATAAAACCTTAGAAAGAAAGAAAGAAAGAAAGAAAGAAAGAAAGAAAGAAAGAAAGAAAGAAAGAAAGAAAGAAAGAAAGAAAGAAAGAAAGAAAGAAAGAAAACTTGCCATTTGTGACAACATGAATGGACCTTGAGGGCATTATGCTAAGTGAAATAAGACAGAGAAAGACAAATACTACAAGATTTCACTTACATGTAGAATCTAAAAAACAAACAAAAAAACCCCAAAACTCATTGGTGGTTATCACAGAAGAGATAGGGGGTGTGAAACTGATGAAGCGGGTCAATTGTTTAGTGACAGATAGTAACTAGACTTATTGTGGTGGTCTTTTACTTTATACAAATATTGAATTATTATATTGTATACCTGAAACTAATAAAATGTTTTATGCCAATTTTACCACAATAATAAAAAAATTATTTCTTACCACTTTTGTACAAAATGGTTAAAAATAATTGAGGATTCCAAGATAAATAATTATATCTCTTATCAGAGGTTTGGATCTACATAAAAGAGTATAAATGCTGTATTCATAGACTAAAAGAGGTCTAGAATGTTCAGTGTTCAAACCTGAGAGCTCAAAGGAACAATGGCAGAGAGACGTATGTTTATTGCCTCTAATATTCACTGCTGGTTGTTCCAACATCTTTGTAAACTGTATATAGATTTGAAATTCAAATTGGAAAGAACATAATTGAAACTCTATCTCTATAACAAATTCATTTTAGCTCTGGAGCCCCACTTTTGCTCAGCAGTAGAAAAGTGGTCTAATTCAATGAATTATTTCCATAATTGTTTAACGACATTCCTGTTTAAAGATCCTTTTTCAGGCTTCCTCCTCATCCTTGCTCAGAAGTTATGTCCACTCAGCTGTGGGGAGGAAGAGCATATCCACATCTTTCTGTGCATAACTGCTGGTGCCTATGTATTTAGCATTTTAGCATAGGCAATGACCGATAGGGACTCCATCATATGGCATGAGTTTTTCCTGCAGATGTCCCATCACTACCCTTGTGGCTTCCCAGTATCCATAGTCTTACAGAAATTGAGCCGAATTCCTCTACACCAACGATTGGCAAACTCCAGTCCTTGTGCCAAATATAGTCTGCAGCCTGATACTGTATGATCCAAGAACTAAGAATGGTTTTACATTTTTAAAGAGCTGTAGTAAGGCGGGCTGAGTGTCTTGTTGGTTAAGAGCTGGCTTGGGAGCACCAGCTCTGAGCAGCAGAACCACAGGGTCAGACCTCACACAGGCCAGAGACGCTGCGCACTCTGCAACTAAGATGGTGAACAACAGTTCAACCTGGAGCTGGGCTGCCGTGAGTTGCCAGCAATGGTGTAGGCTGCAGTGGGTCTGCAGTGGGCTGCCATGAGCTGCTGTGAGCGGCTGTCCAATGGCCAGCAAGCGACTGCCTTACCAGGGAAGAGCGCAATGATCACAATACCAACATGGGCCAGTGAAGCGACGTCCTCCACAACTAGAATGAAGAACAAAAGGACAGCAACTTCTCTGTTCCCCTCCCCCCATTCCCCAATAAAATCTTTTTTAAAAAAAGAGTTGTAGTAGAAGGAGGAAAAGAAGTAGAACTAAAAAAAGGAGGAAGATGGGGGAGAGGTAGGGAGAGGAAAAAGGTGAAAAACAACATGTGACAGAGATCACATTTGGCTTGCAAAATCTAAAATATTTACTCTCTGGCCTTTGAGAGGAAATTTTTATCAACCTACTCTACATATAGATCTCATGAGTTGGCGGCATTTCTCTTTGATGTTATCACTTCCCTCCACCTGCCAATCCTATGGAGTTGGTACTCTGGTACCCAATGATCAGGTGTTAACCATCTGGGTTCATGGGGAGTTTGATTCTTACTGATGCTGAGCTTAGTGGTGTGGGTGTGGTTAATATGGGGTCATCTTGATCCTCCCTAACCTATCCAGATGACTTTATCATCGCCAACCACCTCTTATGCCTAAAAATGCTGGATGGGTCTGAGACCTATTGTTTAACAAACTGTAAATATGCTGACATCAGCTCCCTCAATCCTTATGGAAAAATCTGTTGCCCACCCCAACCCCAAGGGTAGAGGAGTATCATTAATTTCTCTACCTTCCCCAAATCTGTACTCCAAAATTACTCTGTACTCTAAAATTACTCAAGGATCCTTTGAAAGGCAGGCCCACAAAGCTGGAGCCTGAGTAGCCTCAATGCAGTTCCTTAAAAATTTCTGATTATGAAAACATATTTTGACAAAAGACAGGTACCAAGGCCTGACAATTAAGTTTATGAACTTTGTTGCAACGAAGTTGCTAAACTTTTTTGATATCAGAAGGATTATTCACTATTAGTTTGTACCAACTGGACAAACAGTTAACCAAGTTTATACTATTTGGAAGTGCTGAAAAGGCTGCTTGAAAAAGTTAGACGACCTGAACTTTTTGCCAACAATTCATGGCTCTTGCATCACACGACAATGCACCAGCTCACACGGCACTGCTGTGAGGGAGTTTTTTAGCCAATAAACAAATAATTGTATTGAAACACCCAACCTACTCACCTGATCTGGCTGGCCCCCAATGACTTCTGTCTTTACCCAGAGATGAAGGAAATGTTGAAAGGAAGATATTTGCATGACAATCAGGACATCAAGTGTAATATGACGACAGCTCTGATGGCCATTCTAGAAAAAGAGTTCCAAAATTGCTTTGAAGGATGGACTAGGCTCTGGCATTGGTGCATAGCTTCCCAAGGGGAGCACTTTGAAGGTGACCATAGTGATATTCAGCAATGACGTATGTAGTATTTTTTCTAGGATGAGTTCCCAAACTTAACTGTCAGATCTATTCCAACCCATTTATTCTTTATACAAGTGTGAAACTGTCAGACAAGAAGACAAACCATATGAATCATATCTTCAAAATTGCTACAATTGTAGCAAAGGGGGAAAGAGATATTCAATATATTAGTTTTACATACTGATGCTTTAGGTTTTGTATTCATTTAATGGCACTTTAACATGCTATATTTGGTAACCAGGTGAGAAATATTGGACCTTAAGAAAAAATGAACCAATTAATTGTCTTGTTCTCCTAACTCAGTAACACAGGGGAAGATAGTCCAGTAAGCAACGGGACCTCACAGTTACCTGTATCATTAATCACCCATCTTGGAGAGAAGAATGTTTATATCATTATGCAAATACACTTAGAAAAGGAGGTGTCACCATAACAAATTATTTGGCTTGGGTGCTAGGTAGCAGGAAAAGTAAATTCTGCAGGCTGGAAAATTAATCACCTATGTTATACAGTGGTTAAACACTTGGTAAAATTGTAACCTGTGACACTTTAGAAGGTATGTAATATGTATGTTTAATAAACTTGTACCTCTGAGGGAAGAGGATGAAGAAGACAATTTTAATTACCATTGGCTATATTTGTCAACAAACAAGAATTAGGTTAACTCAGGAAAGAATTGGCTGGTTTACAAGTAAGAATGAAAGGGAACAGAAGGGGTTCAAAAAGCCTAAAATTTACAAGGTTGGGACTGGTTCTCATCCCCAACTGGTAAAAGATAAAAATGAGAAGGCTTTTAAGAAAAGAAAAAAAAAAGCTCATTAGAATTCAGCCTTTTGGCAAGAACCAAATCAAAGGCATGGCTGTAGTTTAAAACTTCTGAATGGTTTCAGTTATCTCAGAGCACAGATCTAGTTAAGGTTATAGTACCCACTACATCACTTTAAGAGGACAAAATGGTTCAGTGAAAAGAGACAAAGGCTATGATTCTCCTACCAAAACCTTGTAGGTTCAAGCTGAGCACTTAATTGACCTTAGCCCAGTATTGAAAATAATGGTAGCTGTGTCTTTTGACACGTGGCTCATTAGATTCAAAGAGATGAGAATCCAATTATGTTTGTAATTATAGTCCAAAGAATCACAGACTAGACCAAACTTTGGAGATTATTTGAAACTTAAAATGACCCATGAGCCCTATAGAACAAGCTGAGAAAGCTTCTCAACCCTTAAGGAGGATATGTATTCTCCAAAGCCCTCCTCAAATGTAACCAAGGAAGACAATGGAGAAAGGAGAACCACCCCAAGGCTGAAACCATGCACCTCAGAATACATGGACTTGGAAGTCCCTCCCAGGTAGCAGAATTGAGCCCTAATTAGAAACATCCCCCACCCACAGTATAAAGGACCCTCACAACACATGTCCAGTGTGATTTCAAAATCTCTGTGGAATCCCAAGTGTCCCCTTCTTTCCCAACCTCAATGACATTGTTTGCCTCGGTTATCCTTCCCTTATTCCACCAATGTACATTGGGTGTGTGAGAAGCTAATGATTTGTCAAATAATAAAGAATCACACCTGGACCTGATATAAAGTATTCTATTTATCACTCAGAGATGTTGGAGTTGGAGTTTGATGCATTGACTGGCAATGACTTTTGGATTGTATCTCTCAAGAAAGGTCAAGTGTTTGGGCTACAAGACAGTAAGTGGTGACCTGCATATTTGGTGGCCGGTAAGGCATATATATCAGTGATTTTTGCTGACTATTTACATCCCTCTTTTCTTGTAATATGGCAGGATTTTACTTCCTGCCCCTCTTAGAAATGGATGTCACATGACCACTACTGACCAATGAATTGTGGACCACAGGGATCACTCCCAAGCCAAACATTTAATTACTGGTGCTAGACCCTCCAGAATTCTCTCTTTCCTTTTGTCTTAGTAACCAGCAATACTTAATATGGTGGCTGATCCATAAGTCCCTGAATGACCATGATAAGCAGAACTCTTCTGCTGACCCATGGTTGACGCATTGATTTCTCACTTAGGCAAGCAGCCATTTTTTAAGCCATAAAGCTATGGGGGGTGTTTAGTATTGCAACATAATCTAATCTATCTTGACTGATAAAATATCCAATAGGGATGGTGGAGGACAAGGTAATGGGCACACTTGTCCAAGTGTGGTACACTTATCTCCAAAAAATATGGAATTATGAGCCTCTAATTTTAGGGCCCAGATATTAAGTACTTAAATTTGTTCCACCAAAGAAACTGGCAGAATTTGAAATTGACAAAGAATAATATCTAGAATATCTAAAGGGTCATGCAAGAAGGTTAAATCATATGAAGCATATCCTCAAAATTGCTACAATTTTAATGGGGTGGAAGGGAAGAGATATTTAATATATTAGTTTTAGACACTAAGAGAGAAACTTCATGGAAAAAAAGTTGTGTGAAGTGTATCCACAGGCCATTTATAGGAAAGAAAATCCAAAAGGCTGGCAAGTATACAACAAGATGCTTATTAGTAATCAAAGAAATGTAAATTAAGAAAAGATATCACTTTATACCTATTAGCCTGGAAGTAGAAAGCTAGATAATTATCAAGTATCAGTAAGAATGTGCGAATATGAGAATCCAAAAATATGGTTGATGGAAAGTGACTAGTGAAGTCTGTCCAGAGGACACTGGTTAAAACACAGTCAATTAAGAATGCTAAAACTAGTTCTGGGTATTAAAGGTATGAAATAGAATAAAATACAGTGAGATAAACCATTTCTGAAAGTTAATATATGTATGCAGAACAGTATGCATTTTAGAAGAACTGGTACATAAGTATAAACATTTTATTGATTAGAATGCCAATGTAAGCAGAGGGCATCAATGGAAATAATAAAAGCCTTAATGGGCCACAAGCTGATTTACATCACCATCTGCACTAGAGATCCTTCCCCAAATAAGTAACTTTGTTACTTTCTTCATCCCAGTGGAAAGTGGGTTATGGCAAAGGAGCGAATAATTTTTTTCAGTA
This sequence comes from Aselliscus stoliczkanus, assembly GCA_033961575.1. Lineage (NCBI taxonomy): Eukaryota > Metazoa > Chordata > Mammalia > Chiroptera > Hipposideridae > Aselliscus > Aselliscus stoliczkanus. The sequence goes on from CM066729.1 coordinate 75,686,385, forward strand.
GTTGCCAAACGGCCAATAATTTTAAGCCTTAGAAAGATGTCCTGAGAAATGCAAAATCCATTGAGCACCAATAAATGCCAATGACCATAGTGGAACCATTTTATAACCTTTAAACAGCTGTATGCTGTATACTGGTAAGTGTTGAACAATTGGCTCTAGGATGGGGGCACAGGGGCTTGACTTGTAAGATTTGCTGTTTCTGTGATGTAAATATTCCCAATGTGGCTCATTTCAAACTATCAACTATTTAACAAACAGTTGGCAAAACTCCTGAAAATGTAACAATTGGCCCTAATGAGCCATGTTCCAGTGCCTTGCCTTGGAGACTTCAGAATTAAAGCACAAGACCCACTGATTTAAATACAGATCGTGCCAAGGGTGGTACATAAAAGAAACACTTAAAAAGTTTTCTGCCTGTAATGTCTCAAGAGTAACTCATTTCATTGAATCTTTAATCTGAGCTAAGGGGAACTTCTACCATCTTTCAATCTGAAATGTTTAATTATCACACAAACACAGACCCCAGTATTTAATGGGGTCTTGCCACAGCTACACCTGAATCAAAAAGCCTAAACCTTGCATGGTGTATTTTGTTCCTATCTATAGGGTATGTCAGGTTTGGGGGCACAGGGCGCCTGGACCTAGCACTTCGCAAAGGCTTTTTCTATTTCTCCCCAAACACTGGTGTTACCGGCCAACTGAGCAGCACCAACCCCCACCACTGAAAAACTTTAATGTTTCCTTTTCTATAGAAATGTTAAGTCTCCTCCCTAGTTCTTTAGTTTCTTAACTCTTGGGCTTTGATTGCTCTTCTAACCAGTTTGTGAATCTTGGACTGAAGATCCCCCTTGCTTCTTAATTGCTTTGTAAATCATTTTCTGAATCTGAAACAGTAGAAGTCTCCTACCCCTGCTTCCGATAACTTTGAAAGCCTGTGACTTCCTAATATCCCCCAGGCCTGTAAGCTAAATGTCAAACCCTTCTGTGTGCAGACAACTGATGCCACCTGAGTGATGGACTGAATAGCCACAAATTTCATAAGAACTAACAGATTTATATTTTTGTCCTCATTCAGGAGCCTTGAGGATGCAGGGGATACCCCAACAAGCAAAGAAGCCAACATGGTCTTCCAGGTGGAGCTTGAGACCCCTTCCTCATCTGAGACCAGCTAGGGTGAGAGTTCCGTGAACCCCCAATAGGCAGGGACAGCTCTACGCCCCTGCCCAGCAGGAAGCAGATACAGAAGAAGAGACCTCCTGTCCCTCAGCTTCCCATAGAGATTTTATGGGGATCATGTCTCTCAAGAAAAAACTAGGCAGGCAGTTAGAGGCAGCCATTGGGTCTCTACCTTCCTACACGTCCACAGAGTGCAACCCCCTGAGGCACTTCTCCTCTCCACCCAAAACTCCCCATTGTACTGTAATTACCTACCCCTGCAGAAAGAGCAAATGGACACAAAATATCCAACTATATCAGACCAGTCACTCGCACCTGCGCAGTATCTCTTGTCAATCACTGGTGCCAATCAAGTGGTCCTACTACGCCCAGAAAGAACAGCCCATCCTGGAGAAAAAGGATAAAAACCCCAAGTCCTGGGAGGGAAGCGCGGCTGCTACTGCTGCTTCTGCTTCCCTGCTCCTTTTGACCATTTCTTCCCTTTGAGCCTCACCTTTGCATGTGGCCCACTCCACACTCTTTGGAATGTAACTTCCAGTAATGGGCCCTTGAGCCATCCTCTAGTATTCAGGTCTACTTTTACTTCTAAATGTACTATCTCTTCTAATAAACTACTTATTCTTCTGCTTTACTCTGGTATCTCGTTCAATTCTTTGCTCGAGTTGCCAAGGACCTGGACTTTACACTGAGAAAGACCCACTCTCCGACAACACTGGTATCTTTTATTGAATGAGCCTGCTTGTCTATTCAACAGCATGATTATTCCAATACATTCTATTTCCAACATCCAATATTCTCCTTGTTCCTCTTTTTAGCAGATTCTATTTTTAAAGAGAGGTGGGGAAAGTTACATAATTTCTCAGAATCTCAGTTTCCTGTATAATTGAGGACAAAATGAGAACAGAGCAACCTCCCCAGAGCTTTTAAGAAGATTAGATTTGGAAGTACCAATAGTGGTGTTCGTACATGGCACATGCTTGCATATTAGTGTCCTGTGCTTCTCAGTTCCTGTGTCCTACCCCAGTTTTGTGGGCTAGTAAACAACAACAATGACAACATGGGAGCAAAATCAGCTTCTGACCTATCTTTCTTCTTGGCTAATGGTCAGCTTTCTCCTCAAGGGCATTTTTGCACTCCCCTTTGCACTACCTGACATTTATCATTTCAACTCAGCTTCAAACTCCCATTCCATGAAACACATGATGATCTCTCCAGTTACAAGGAAATCATCACCGAATCTGTTTGGCTATACTTCACTCCACAGGCTCACATCGCTGAAATTTACAATACTCCTCATAAAAGGGCAGAAACCACTTAGATGAGGTTCTCAACAAAGCAGGCACTGTAGCCTAAGGGTACATCTTGGAAACACAGGAGGATTTTTGCTTTTCTGATGACTGGGGACAGAGATATGGAGTTTCAGGTATTTAGTGATTAATATCCAGAGATGTTAAATATTCTAAAACACATAAAACAATCCCACACAAAAAGTATCTTCTTGGAATTTTTTTTTTTTAATATCCCAGGGTGCCAGACGCACTACAAGTATAAACCAATGATGCTTTAGTAGATCAGATACTGAAAAGATTTTACTAGTTTATATAAAAAGTCAATTTAAGAGAAGCATGTTATAGAGAGAAAAGTTTAAATAGATAAGGGCTGTTTTAAAACTATTGAGTGATTTACTTTCTCTCTACTTTCTATCAATGTTGTATAGTATTTTCAAGTGTATATTAGTTAGAAAGGGTTTCAGTGCAGAAGGGCACTTACAATACTGCAAAAACAACAAGGCAGATTGCAGCCATATAATGGCTTTGGGACTCCTTTTAAGATACTTGATGCCACATATTATTAACTTACCAGAACATATGGGTCCTTACTACATTTCATTATAAAAATGTTTTTAAATTTTCACATTGTTACCATCGTATATTATTTTTATAGTACAAGGATAAAAACTTATGTTGTGAAAATAGCATAATGAGTTTGTCTGTTCTCAGCTCTTACTACAATATTATCCCCTAATGGTTCATTGCATAATCCCTCTATTGCCTCTTGTTTTGTAGTTTCTTTCCAATCCTTCCCACAGTCCCTATTGCTTATTGAAGAATATAGCCTCACAGGCCTTTTTAGCTGAGATTGAACATATGCCCCAACATGTAATGGGATTTCCAAATAGAAGATGTGACACTTTGTTACTATCACATCCTATGTTGTAATATAGGGAATTTTAATACCACTCTTGTACTGTTGAGATCATTTGTAAGAATCATATAACCCCATTGTTTTCACTTCAACGGTCTGTACTTTATCTTGGCACGTTAATCCTACTTCAACTGGGGTTGTTCCCTCTCATTACATACAAATAAACTCTATTTCTCTTATACACAAGAGTAGTACTAGAATTTTTTCTAGTATCCACCCATACCACTACTTTAATTTGCGTACATGCCTTGTATGGAAAGACTTCTGATCTTCTCACTTACTTATTCAACGATGATTTCATTGTCTTTAAATGTACTTATGACTGAACATTTACATGCTATAATATATCATCTATTTTAAATTTTTAAAATTTCTCCTTTATGTAATGGCATTATATTTATTTATTAAAAATCTATGTAGTTAGGTTATATTACTGATTGATTCCACTTTAGCATAGAAAAGAAGCACTGCCAACATTTGTTGTAAAAGTATATTTTGGGTCTGATGGAGCTAAGAACCACTGATTTAAGAGAATGTTTTTGTTTGTTTTGTTTTATTCAAAGATTTTATTAGGGAATTGGGGGAGGGAACAGATTTTATTGGGGAATCAGGGAAGGGGAACAGACAAGTTGCTGTTCTTTTTGTTTTTCAGTCTAGTTGAGGATGTCGCTTCACTGGCCCATGTTGGTATTATCATTGTGCTCTTCCTGGCTGAGGCAGATCGGTCGCCGGCCATTGGACGGCCACTCATGTGGCTGCTGGCGACTCATGGTAGCTTATGGCAGCCCACTGCAGCTCCACTGCAGCCTACGCCATCGCTGGCAACTCATGGCAGCCCAGCTCCAGGTCAAGCTGTTGTTTACCATCTTAGCTGTAGAGGGCACAGTGTCACTGGTCTATGTGGGATCCGAACCAGCAGCCCTGCTGCTCAGAGCTCACGCTCCCAAGCCAACTCTTAACCATGAACCACTAGGCCGGCCTAAGAGAATGTTTACAAACAGGGGCTCTCCTGGTTCTTGAAGGAAATTCCTTAGCAGTGAGGCCAACTCACTCCTCATTTTGTGAGGAGGAGGCAGAGTCAATGGTTATCAGTGGCTGTGAACAATATTATTGCTTTGAATTAACTCTTATGCATTGCAAAATAACCTGTTTTCCGAAATATTTTTTAAGAATAAAAATATAATTAACTATTACACATATATTATAATAGCTAACATTTTTTTTTTTAACTGACACTACTAATTACTGGCGAGGACATAGAGCAATGGGAACTCTCATTCATTGCTAATGGGAATACAAAAAGGTGTAGTCACTTTAGAAGACAGTTCGGAAGTTTCTTACAAAGGAAAACATAGTCTTACCATATAATTCAGCAAGCATACATCTAGATATGTACTCAATTGATTTGAAAATGTATATTCACACAAAAATCTGCAAGTGAATGCATAACGCACCCTTATTCATTCACATACACACACACACACACACACACACACCTGAAAATAACCAAGATGGCCCTAAAGAAGGGACTGAATAGACAAGCTGTGGTACAACCATACAGTGCAATATTAATCAGCTTTAAAAAAGAAAGGAACAATCAAACCAAGTAAACACTTGGGTTAATCCTTTTTTTTAATACATAAGTTCAGACAATTAAGTTTGGGGATTCATCCTAGCAAAAGAGCTACATACCTCATTGCTGACTATTACTATGGTCACCTTCGAAGTACTCCCCTTGGGAAGCTATGCACCAATGCCAACACCTAGTCCACCCTACAAAACAATTTTGGAACTCTTTTCTGGAATGGCCACCAGAGCTGTCATTGTATTATCCTTGATGTCCCAAATGTCATCAAAATGTCTTCCTTTTAATATTTCCTTTATCTTCAGGTAAAGAAAGAAGTCACTGGGAGCCAGATCAGGTGAGTGGAAAGGGTGTTCCAATATGGTTATTTGTTTACAGGCTAAAAACTCCCTCACAGACAGTGCCATGTGAGCTGGTGCATTGTAGTGATGCAAGAGCCATGAATTGTTGGCGAAAAGTTCAGGTCATCTAACTTTTTCACACAGCCTTTTCAGCACTTCCATATAGTAAACTTAGTTAACTATTTGCCCAGTTGGTATAAATTAATAATGAATAATCCCTCTGATATCAAAAAGGTTAGCAACATCGTTGCAAAAAGTTTGCAAACTTAATTGTCTGGCCCTGTATATATTTTTAATTTTTCAATTACTGTTGACATATAATATTATATCAGATTCAGGTGCATACCTTAGTGATTAGACATTTCTATAACTTACAAAGTGATCACCCAGATAAATCTAATACCCATCTGACACCATACATAGTTATTACAACATTACTGACCATATTCCTTATGCTGTACTTTACATCCCTGTGACTATTTTGTAACTACCACTTATACTTCTTAATTTATTCCCCTTCTTCACCCAGCCGCCAACTTCCATTCTCATTTGGCTACTATCAAAATGTTATCTGTATCTATGTGTTCATTTCTGTTTTATTTGTTCATCTGTTTTTTTTAGATTCCACATATAAATAAAATCGTATGGTATTTGTCTTTTTATGTCTGACTTTTTCACTCAGCATAATACCCTCTAGGTCATCCATGTTGTTGCAGAGGACAATATTTCTTTCTTTTTTCTGGCTGACTAATGCTCCACTGCATATATGTACCTCTTCTTTATCCATTCATCTATTGATGGACAATTAGATTGCTTCCCTATCTTGGTTATTGTAAATAATGCTGCAATGAACATATAGATGCATATGTCTTTTCAAATTAGTGTTTTGGGTTTCTTTGGATATATACCCAGAAGTAGAATTATTGGGTCCCTCTTTGTCTTTTGTTATAGCCTTTGTTTTAAAGTCCATTTTGTCTGATATAAGTATTGGTACCCCAGCCTTTTTCTTTGTATTTCCATTTTCATGAAACAACTTTTTCCATCCCTTTACTTTCAGTCTGTATGTATTTTGATCTGAAGTGAGTCTCTTGTAGGCAGTATATGTAAGGGTATTGTTTTCTTATCTAATAACTACATCTATCAAAACAATTACTTTAAATGTAAATGGATTAAATGCTCCGGTCAAAAGATATAGGATGCCTAAATGGACATGGGTTAATCTTAAATGCATATTACATGCCGGCCTAGTGGCTCAGTTGGTTAAGAGCTCGCTCAAGAGTGTGAGCTGAGCTCTGAGCAACAGCTATTCGAGGCCAGCCCGAGCTGAGTTGCTGTTGAGCTGCCAACAGGTGGCAGGATGGCTCAGCTAAAAAAATAAAATAAAATAAAAATAAATAAAAGGCATTAAATGCATATTACAAAGTGAAAGGAGCCAGTATGAAAAGGCTATATACTGTATGATTCCAATTACATGACATTCTGGAAAAGACATAGAGTTCACAGATAGATCAGTGATTGCAAGGGAGGAGGCAGAAGAGAGAAAGTGAAACAGGTGACGTACAGGGGATATTTTTAAGGCATGTATTATGTATTATAATGTAATTGTAAATACATAAAATCATGCATCTGTCAACACCCAGAGAGCTTCATAGCATAAAAACCTGTGCTAATTAAAAACAAAATTACTTAGATGATCCAGGGATTCCAGGATGGAATGCAAACTGTGAAAAAACAATGTAATTGTACTACAAATGTATGAAACAACTTTACTGAAGGAAGGGTGGGAAAGGATGCTGATTTAAGTAATTTTAGAAATGCGTAGAGTCTCTAACACTAAAGCAAGAGAAACTGTGTATAACAATTGTACTCTAGTTGCTCAAGTTGTTTCTCACTCAGGTACAGATGAACAATTCTTACACCACTATGCATGTATACTGAAATTGAACAATTAAGTAAATAGATGCCTGATGATGGATGCCAGGTTCTCACTGTTGGGAATTTACAGATCTAAGCAAAGAGAGGAAGCTAGAATAACCCATATGTGAATGGATTAGACTTGGAGACATCAATATAAACTCAGGTTTAGCTTAATATAGATATGAGATGGTTACATATAAAAATATTAATAGATATGTACATGAAAATCTTAGTTCATGGGTTAGTGTAACACATATTTCCTTGCTCTGTAGGCTGAACGGACCTAAAAATCAATGACACTCCAGTAACAAGTATGCTTAGTACCTAGATCTTGTTTTCTAATACCATTCTCCAATAAAAGGAACCAGGGCTCTTTGGAGAAATGGTAAATTCTAGGACTGAGGCAGGAAATATCTTAGAATGGTTGATTCCAGTATTGAAGCAGGAAGTGAGCCTGGATTTACATATAAAATGTAAAACTACAAAACTTTAGAATAAAAAATATAAAAGAAAATCCTCAGGAACTAGGGCTAGGCAAAAAGTTCTGAGATTTGACACTAGAAGTATGATTCATAAAAGGAAAAATTTATAAACTTGACTTCATCAAAATTTTAAACTTTTGCATTGCCAAAGATCCTTTTAAGAGAATGAAATGACAAGCTACAGACTGAGAGAAAATATTTGCAAGTCACATCTCTGGCAGAGGAGTTGTATCTAGAATATATAAAGGACTTTCAAAGCTCAACAGTAGGGCCAGCCGAGTGGCGCAGTGGTTCAGCGCTGGCTTGGGAAGCCAGCGGCCCCGGTTCAGGTCCCACATATGAGGGCCAGTGACACTGCCCTCAAATAAAAAACAAAAACAAAAACTCAACAGTAAAAAAGCAAAGAATTCATGAGAAAATAGACAAAAAAAAAACAAACATGAAGAAACATTGCATCCAAGAGGTTATATAGATAGCAAATAAGCACATGAAAAGATTTTCAACATCATTACACATTAGGGAAAGGCATATTAAAACTACAATGAGATAATCACTACACATGTAGCATAATAAAAAATAAAGAAAATTTAAAATAAATAAAAAATAATAAAATTTAAAAATAATGACAATGAACATTAAAAAATAAATAAACAAAAAAACACTACCAAACACTGGTGAGGGTCTGGAGGAATGAGTCGACTCACACTTTGCTAAGGGGACTTGAAATGGTAGAGCCAGTTTGAAAAATAGTTTGGCAGTTTCTTTAAAAACTAAAGATGCAGCTACCATATGGCTCAGCAATTGCATCCCTGCACATTTATCCCAGAGAATGAAAACTTAGGTTTACACAAAACAGTAGTTCCAGACAAGATAAAGTTGAAAGAGGTCCTCACCACTGAACCAGTATTACAAGAAATGTTAAAAAGGGACTTCTTTAAGAAGAAGAAAAAAAAATCAAAAATATAAGAAAATGAAAAGAAAAAATTCTCATTGAAAAGGCAAACACATAATAAAATCAGTAAATTAACCAACACTAAAGTTAGTACAAAGGTTAAAAGGCAAAAGTAGGAAGATAATGTGTAATTACAACAGTAAATTAAGGGATACATCCAAACATATGCACAAAAGAAGTAAAAAATAATGGCAAAAACATAAACGTGGAAGAGGTGAGTAAAAATGGTAGTCATTTGAGAATGTGTTTGAACTTCAGCGACTATCAACTCAAAATAGACTGCTATAAACATAGTTTGGTGTATATGAAGCACATGGTAATCACAATCCAAAAATCTGCAAGAGATATACAGAAATAAAGAGAAAGAAATCTAAACACAACACTACAGAAACCTGTCAACATATAAAAGAGCAAGAGAGTAAGAAAGGAAGAGAGAACTACAAAAACAATCAGAAAACAACAAACACAATGGCAATAACAACATACTTGTCAATAATTACTTGAAATGTAAATTGTTTAAATGTTCGAATCAAAAGACAAATATATAGGGGTAACCGATTAGCTCAGTTGGTTAGAGCACAGAGCTCATAATACCAAGGTTGCCAGTTCGATCCCCACACCTTCCACAACTAGATTGAAACAACCACTTGACTTGGAGATAATGGGTCCTGAAAAAACACATTGTTTCCCAATTAAAAAAAAAAAAAAAAGCAAATGGATAAAGAAGTGGTGGCACTTATATACAATGGAATATTACTCAAATATAAAAAAGAATAAAGTCTTACCATTTACAACATGGATGGATCTAGAGGGTATTATGGTAAGTGAAATAAGTCAGAGAAAGACAAATGCCATACCATATCACTTATATATGGAATCTAAAAACCTAAATAAACAAACAAAACAGAAACAAATTCATAGATACAGAGAACAAACTGATGGTTACCAGATGGGAGTGCATTGTGGGGCAGGGTGAAAAAGTGAAAGGATTAAGAAGCACAAATTGGCAGTTGCAAAATAGTCACAAGAATGTAGAATGTAAAGTACAGCTTAGGGAATACAGTCAATAATACTGTACTAACTATGTATAATGAGTGACAACTGGGTACAAGACTTATCAGGGGGATCACATTGTAAGTTATATAAATGTCTAACCACTATACTGTATACCTGTAACTAATACAATATTAAATGTCAACTGTAATTGAAAAGAAAAATAATTTAAAAAACAACCTGAACAGTAATGTTTACAGCAGCTTTATATATAATTGTCAAAAAATGGAAACAACCCAGATATTCTTCAATAGGTGAATGGTTAAACAAACCGTGGTATATCTATTCCATAGAATGCTACTCAGCAATAAAAAGGAACTAACTATTCACACATACAACAACCTGGATGACTCTCAGAGAAATACACTGAGTTTAAATAACCAGTCCCAAAAGGTTATGTACTGTTTGATTCTATTTATGTAACATTTTTGAAATGACAACTTACACAGAGAATAGTTCAGTGGTTGTCAGAGTTGGGTGGGTAGAGAGGAAAGTGGGTGTGGCTACAGGTCAACATGAGGGATCCTTGTGCAGATGTATCTTGTCAATGTATCAATGTCAATATCCTGATGGTAATAGTTTTACAAGATATTACCATTGGCGCATACTAGGTAAAGGGGACATAGGACCTCTCTGTATCATTTTGTACAACTGCATGCGAATCCACAATTATCTCAAAGTAAAAGCTTAATAAAAATATCTAACTGAGGGGCTGGATAATGGAGAATTTTTATTGTATATATCAGTAATTTTGTTAGGGACTGCTATATTATCCAAATTCTGTGGAAGAAGGCTGGTAATGTTTATTTTATATAGGAAAGATTATTAACTTTGGTCACATATAGCTCACCAACTTATCAGTTGTGTGACCTTGGACAGTCTGAGATTTGGCGTCCTCATATATAAAACACCAGATCTCTCTTAAGGTTTCAGTGAGGTAGTGTCTAAATTAGATACACAAATCACTGTGTAAGTCCCACCTCTGGCACAGTGCCTAGCATACAGTAAGGACTCAAATGCTAGCTCTCATAAAGGAGAAAGAAACCAGAGCTTTATTCAGTAAGCAACTGTTTCCTCTGTTTCTATATTGCACTTGATAAGTGATTATTAAACAGATTCTAAAACAAGATGTGAAAGTGATAGGAAACCCCAACAAGGCAGACATCCATTAACAGACATACACGTATGACAAAAAATGGTCCAATAATTTTTCCTTATTTTTAAAGTAGTATAGGATTATAGAGACTTCGGAAAAATTAAAAAAGAAACATACTGAAATTATTACAAAATAACTTTTGTTAATATGATGGTTAATCTTATTTTTATATGTCTATGTTTTTAGAATACTGATATACTGTTTACATGCATTCTTTCAAGCCTACTTTTTATTGCATGGGTATTGTTCCATGTCATTAAATATCTTAAAACATCTGTTTTTGATGTTGCCCAAATTAGAGCCCATATATACAATGGAATATTAGGTATGTACCATTGGACATGTTAGTTGATTCCAATTTTTTTTTCTGTTATAGAAACTAATAGAAAAATTATAGTTACATAAAACTTTGAATTGATTATTGGTATTGAAATGCCTCCAACAAAGGGGATATTGAGAGAAATATACTCTAAATTTCTTGATTTGCCTGACAAATCCTTCTGAAAGGATGAAGCAAGATTTTTTTTTTTTTTAAAGATTTTATTGGGGAATTGGGGGAGGGGAACAGCATTTGGGGAATCGGGGAAGGGGAACAGACAAGTTGCTGTCTTTTTGTTCTTTAGTCTAGTTGCGGAGGATGTTGCTTTACTGGCCGATGTTGGTATCGTCATTGCGCTCTTCCCAGATGAGGCAGATCGGTCACCAGCCTCTGGATGTTGCTCACAGCAGCTATTGGCAGCTCACGCTGGCTGCCAGCCACTCACTGTAGCCTGTGGCAGCCCACTGCAGCAGGGACTGCAGTCTACACCGTCCTGGGGCTCGCACAGCCCAGCTCCAGGTGGAGCTGTTGTGAGCTGTAGAGGGCAGTGTCACTGGCCCTCATATGTGGGATCCAAACCGGGGCCGCTGGCATCCCAAAACCAGCTCTTAACCAAGGCGCCACTTGGCCGGACCTGAAGCAAGATTTTTAAGAAGGGACTTTTCTGGAAGAAAGTATTTGCTTCCCTTGAATTAATTTCACTCTGACCAACACAAATTAATGTTTTTTGAAGTAGGAGTAATACAAACTTTGGGAGAAAGTAAAAACATCTCAGAATCTATTATGACCAAAGAAAAGAGCATCAAGCACATTGTGAAAAGTATGCCAGATATTAGGAAGGTTTATTTCAAAGCATCCAGAAGCATTCAAGTACCAGACAGTTATTGTGAAAGGCAGTTCAGGCCCAATGGGAGGCTAAACTCAACTCTGAATCATTTGGGAGATAACAGAGGAAAGAAAAAGGGAAGCATGTACATAAATTCAACAACTCAGATTATAGTTTCAGGGGACAGGCATATAACCAAACAGTAACGATTGCATCAGGAAGTCGAAATTAGATCTGCAAAAGAAGAAAGCAATAAAGACCGGATAGACCCCACTGCTTGAAGAATATGAGATAGATAGATAGATAGATAGATAGATAGATAGATAGATAGATAGATAGATAGATATAGATATATAGAGATATATAATCACCCAGTTAAATAAGGCAGAACTGCTTAATTTGGTTTTATTTCTTCATAAAGGAGAGAAATCTTTATTGTAAGGTAGAATAGTATTAATAGGAAGTTGAAGCCCAAGAAGGATGGAGTGAAGTGATAACTAAGGAAGGAAAATTCACATTACAAAATGTCATAGGGTAGTATAGTTAATTCGATAAGCAATATTTCGTGAAAAAGAAAGAAGGTAGTTCTGAGTTTTTATCCATAGCTATGTGATGCAAAATAGAAGCAGTCACATTCCTGGGAAGATGACATAACTACTTTCTGCATTTCAGGTTCAACTGTGGAGATTTTAAACAAATAGGTGTACAACAAACTCCATAAAATTGCAGTTAAGTCAAAACATCCTTGTTGGTGGGGGGGATGAGCATCTTTATCACAGCTGCATAAATGCTGTTCAGTGAACTAGTTTTTAATATATCAGGATTACATACAACACACATTTAAAAAGATTCCCATCAAATGTTAGTTTTGGCTTCTAAAAGGATTAACTCTCAGTTAATTACCATGATTTTATAGCTGGAAACTACCAACGACAGATAGATATCACAAAATTATTATTGATATATATAGAATAATTATGTTCTTTTAAGACTTCAGTAAGTTCAATTAATTTCTCAAACTAAAGCAACTTCTCTAGTTCTGTAACGTTAATTGATGTCCAACGTAGGTGGCTCGCTTTCCCTCTCTTCATAACTCCTAGAATTGGTCTCTAATCAGGATATACCTACCCAACCAGATCTTTCTAGACTCATTCTGTAGTTTTCACTATTAATTCAACTCAGTAGACTTTATGCTAAAACCAAGTTAAAGAGCTATCTCTCATCTCCACATTCATATTCACCTGCCAGGAGACAGGGAGACCATGGAGAAAGCAGATTACTTTGCTGTATTATTGTCTGACTACAAAACCCAAGGAGAATACAAGAAAGGTAAAAGTGTAATCCCACCAATTTTCAAGAAAGAAGATGAAGTCCAATAGTTAGATGCTACGCAATTCAAAGTAAACCTGCTCTTTTATCAGATCAATGATGAAAAGTATGGATTATTAAAAAGCTGTTTTTCTAATTTCAATGAACCTTTGTTTTCTCCTTAAAATTCTGTAAATTTCTTAAGTTACCAAACTATGCAAATTTTCACAGGCAAAATCAAAATTATAAATAAATGATATTTATTGCTGCACAAGACTGAAATAAGAATTTTATATTTACTGATAGGTCAAAGCTAAATTTCCAATAAGGATTTCATTTGTAATATCGCTTTGTACTGAGTGTTAGCTAGTCCCTGAGCCAATTTATTTTAAATGGTAGATTTTCTTATCTTCCCAACTCATTTCAGTTTGGAAAAACTGCCTTCACTCTGACACTTCTGAGTTCTCTAAACAATATCATAAATTACCTGGCTCTTCATATATAAATCACATACAGATTAAACAAACTCAAGGGTAATTTGACACACAGCCATAGCTGTATTTTAGTTTGGTCTCATTCATGTCCCTCTTGCTTCTTCTATTATTTTACATTTTAATCATTGAGTTTAAATACTTTGATTCATTTTATTATCTAATAGTTTTCATTTATTTTTTGGTAATATTTTTAAAGGGACATATGAGTAGGGAAAGGTTAAAGAATTGTTCTGAATGTCCTTTAGGACAAAATACTATCATTCTCCCCTGTTCTTTTATAGTTTTCTTATAGTGATAAATACATTGCTCTTGAATAGACTGAGGATGTCCTTAAGAAGTCATTAATTACTTAGTAAGGCCATTTAATTGCTTTTGGGTAAGAACTCAGCTCCCAAATTCCCAGTTTCAAAAGGTCATTTCAGGAGGCAAGTTAAGATTTCATTATTTCAGAATTATATGTCAGATTGCAGTTGAAATACTACTTATCAACCACCTCAGAAAAAGGAAGAATCCTGAAATAACTCTCTGTAGTTTGCTATTTGGATAATTCCTGGTTTTCATCAACTTGGACTTCATTCAGATGGGGGATCAAAAAAAACTCTTATAGTACAACTTGAATCACATGAACTTGTAATTTTATTATCCTACATTGTACACTATTGTATGTTAGTTTTGCTCCCAAAGTAGATTTCAGGAAGGAACAGTTAATTAAACGCCTATTAAGCACCTGGGTGCCAAGTGCAGGGCACATGGAAGACTGAAACAGAAGTAAACAGGCAATTACAATTAAAATTGAAGAGTGTTATGATGGAAGCCAGCAATGGCATCTAAGTAAGCTGCAGATTTTCTTTAGCCTTCCTTACAGAAACCTGTTGACCAGTTGTGGTGGTTTAAAAAAAAAAAAAAAATGGCTACAAAATTATGTCATTCCTCCCACAAAATGTGTGGGGGGTTGTTCCCACCCCATGAAATGGTGGGCTTGTGACTGCTTTGACCAACACAGTACAGTAAAGACTTGATCATAAAAGATTCTCCTTGTTCACTAGAACATTTACACTTGGAGCCCAGCTCCACCCTATTAAGTAGTCTGACTACCCTGAGATAGTCATGTTGTTAGGAAGCCAGGCCACATAGAGAGGCCATGTGCAGGCACTCTAGGCAGCCCTAATGCACTCCATCACAGACAAGGGGTAAATGACCCTATTATGAGTAAATGACCTTTCAGAAGAGTCCAACCCCAAACCATGGAGTCGCCCCAGCCTTTGTCTTCCTAGCTGAGGCCATAAGCATGACAGAGCAAACATGAGCCATGCTTGGTATGCTCTATTTGAGTTTCTGACCCACAGGATCTACTGTCCAAAGAAAATTCAGAGAGCTTTACTTGATATATTTTATTGAGCAAGAAACAAACTGTTGCAAATAGGCGACTTCAAAACCAAAATCAGTATGAAGCCCAGGTTTCAGCAGTTACAGCTCAGTTTACAAAGCATGAATGAGAAAGTTCACTGTTTTCTATTGTCATTGTTTACTAGAAACCTGCATGTTTTTAGGGTAGTAACACTGTATAAGCTTACTTATTTATAGCTGATTGGCTAGGAGGCTGTAAGGCCACACTGACATGAAGAAAGCTTAAGTTTGGTTTAATGTCATAATCAGCATCTAATCAGGGAAATTACAACAGTTTCAATTTTGGTTACGTGACTATGAATGTTTGGTCTAGGGATATATTTGAACTGTGATCTCCAATTTGGTTTTTCTTTAACAGTACAAATTTAATATAATGGTGTCAAGCTGCTAAGTTTTGGTGTATGTTGTTATGCATTAATAGGAACTAGAACACTGAGTAAGCTGTGCTGGCTACAAGAATGACTAGAATTGACCAGAGGGCCCAACTGCTGCCATATGAAAAGTCATGGCCTTGTTTGTGCAGAGGCAATGCTCCCAGGCAGTGTGGCTGAGTGCTGTGTAGACATGGGCCTCCTTGGGTGGTTGATCTTGATTTGAGGACTTCCTTGACAGCCTTGCTGAGCCTTCCTTGGACTGTAACGACATGCTTCCACTCAACCTTTCTTGCATCTCTTCTTCACACTTCACACACTCAGGACACACTTGCCCATCTGTCAGCTCTTCTAGCCTGTTTCATCTCCCCCATCATTTTTTCTCGTATGGGAATCTTCTCTAATAAAATAGTTTCATATGGAACTCAATCTTGGTTTCTTATTATACCAGGACCCAGGCAAACACCAGTGGTAAGGGAGTGGCATGGTCCAAAACACAGGCAGCAAGTTGGGGGTTGGCACTGGCTCACTTACTACCAGGCAGACAGAGGGCGCTATCCTGCTTAGTAGGTGGAGCACACAAGGTTTCTAGCAAAAGGTAGTTTCACCTGTGCATTCCTGGAGGCCTTGGTGAATGGTGCGCTCTCCAGAAAACATTCCAGTGGAGGTGAATGCTGGCATTTGAAAAATATGGGAGGAACAATGCATACAAAGGTAGGGAAGTTGGCTAGTTGCTGCTAAGTTGTATTGAGACTGTGCAGAGGGCTAATGGGAGATGAGGGCTGCAAAAAAGCAATTAGAAGCTAAATATGACACCAGAGAGACTAGGTGGTAGCTTACCTAGGTGGAAGGCCAGACACAATTGAGCAGCAGGCTGGTGATTTGATTATTAAAGTCCAAGAGCTCAGAGACATTTTAATTCTCAGCCATGGAAGGTCAGTTGTGTGGACCTGGTGGGTGGGGAAAACCTGGACCCTGAAAGAGGATAGGGACATTTGACTGGATGTCCTCAAGGCATTGACTTTGTTATCTTTCAGACCCTCTGGGAATCACAGAAGTAGCATATCTCTCCCTGTAAGAAATAGATTTCTGTAGCATCTCCCAGCACGGCAGAAGTTTCACCTTGACAAGGCAACACATGACACCCACACAGGCTTCCCCTACTATCTCTCCTGGCTTCCAGGCCAATAAGTAGGGTTAAATCCCAGCTTATCCTAGCTGGAGATGTGCTGGGCCTCAAAAGGGAGGAAAGAGACTATACTCAAAGAATTATACAAATATGCCAGCAGGAGTCAGGAAACTCCACTTTCAGTAATGTTTGGTCAGTGGGGACAGAATGCACAACTGAATAAGTGAGAATTCATGGACTTGGGGACACTTTACAGAGACCCAGAATTTAACACCCTAAGCAAAGACCCCAGAGGATAGGTAAACTCACAGCTAGTGTAGCTCTTAGAAGCCTGGCTAACTCTCAATAAAGTAGAAATATCCAAGTTGTCCTAGTAGAAGGCAGAAGAAGGAATGAAGTAGCTGAGGGAAATGGGCATGTGGTATGGATGTATAACCTATGGCCAGAGGCCCACCAGATTATATTCCACAGGAGGTCCCGGAGAGCACACCATTCATCAGGGCCTTTGGGAATGCACTGGTGAGAAGGGCACCAGCACCACTAAGAAACCCTGTGATGGCTTTCCTCTGCAGTCCAGGGATGCTGATACTAGAAGCAGTCACATAGCTCGACTGGTTAATACCCATGAAGATGGTGGGGCCTTGGAGTAATTGAGGCCAGATGGCAGCTCTTGTCTGTCAGAAGCCAGGAGGCTGTAATTACCAAAATGACTGCCAAGTCCATAGGGAAGCTAATGCTGCTTGACCCACAGGGAACTGTAGAAATGGTTAACAGAGCATGGTGTCTCTGGGGGCAAAACAGATGGGCAGCTAACAATGGTGCTGCTTCACCTTGCCACCAAAGAAAGACAAGAATGGAGGAACAAGATGCTGAGTGGCTGTCCAACAAAGCCACAATCACTTGTTTAGTTCCCAGACCAGAACATGTTTTCACATCTGTAACCCATTAACTAAAGCAGGGGTTGCAGCCCTAGGAAGAAGGCATCTGCCGCACCATGGCAAGTATATACCATGACACTATAGTTCTATGTGCATGATTCAAATGGAGACACTTGGCAGATGGAGCCATCACCACATTATGTCCCTGGCCTCCGGAGTAAGAGGTATTATAATGGGAACAGTCAAATAGAAATCTCTGAAACTGCCCCCACAAAAAGAGTGACTCAAAAACAGTATCATATCCCATGGAGTGGTGTGGCAAAGGTGAGTGCCAGCATTAAGTACCTGAACGAGACAGCAATGGTGGCTCCGACCATATCTCCATTTCATTTGATACTCTAGCTCTTTCAAAAGCCAGGAAGATCCTGGAGACTAACTGTAGACTATTACAATGTCAGCCCTGGAGACTAACTGTAGACTATTACAATGTCAGCCAAGATGTATCCTAGATTGTAACAACTATACGAGGCATGGTATGGTTGATAGGGCACATTAACATAGCATCAGGTACACAATATACAACCATTAATCTAGTCAACATATTTTATTCAACCCCGACCTGGAAAGAAGATCAGAAAGTTTGCATTCACATGGATGGGCAAAAATATCCATTTAAAAGTTTCCCTCCGGGCTATGTGAAAGCTTCTACCCTCTGTTGTAGTCCAAAGAGATTTACACCTTCAGGACATCCCAAAGAACATGGCACCTACTCATTACATCCACAACATAATGGTGGCTGAGCAGAAGCAAAGGGTGGTGAGTGTGCTGGAGGCCTCAGTAACATGCATGCCACTTTAGAGGTTGAGAGATCAAAAATTCTGGTGCCAGTTCCGTCAGCGAAATTTTGAGAGCTCATTGATTGATCAGGAGCATGCTGGGACATGTTCCAAAGTAAAGGACAAATTACTGTATCTTGCATTGTCTATACAAAGCAGGGAGCAAAGCATTGGGAGGGCCTCTTTGGCATCTGGAGGCAACATACTACAAACCAGGGAATACTCATCCCACCCACAAACAGGGGGATACAGAAGGCGGCCAGTTTTGAGTGGAATGCCTAGAGTGCAGAGCAGTGCTGAATGAACTCTTCCTTCTCTTTTATTTCTCACTCGGGCTCAGTCTTGCACCAAGATCTGATTCCCGACCCAGCCTTTGCCAGCTGCCTTCCCATTTTCCATCCCAGGAATATAACCTAATAAAATTCTTGCATGTCTAATCACATTTCAGCCTCTGATTCTTGGAAAACTTGGACTAACACAAGTGTTTTAGAGAAAAGTCACCTAAACAATAAGGAATCAGTACCACCTTTAAAAAGAGGCTCTAGAGGGCCGGGCGAGTGGCGCGGTGGTTAAGAGCTGGTTTTGGGGGCCGGCCGAGTGGCGCATTGGTTAAGCGCTGGTTTTGGGATGCCAGCGGCCCCGGTTCGGATCCCACATGAGGGCCAGTGACACTGCCCTCTACAGCTAACAACAGCTCCACCTGGAGCTGGGCTGTGCGAGCCCCGGTGATGGTGTGGGCTGCCATAGGCTACAGTGAGTGGCCCGCAGCCAGCGTGAGCGGCTGGCAGCCAAGAGTGAGCTGCCAATAGCCGCAGTGAGCGACATCCAGAGGCCAGCGACCGATCTGTCTCATCCGGGAAGAGCGCAATGACGATACCAACAGTGAAGCAACATCCTCCGCAACTAAAACTGAAGAACAAAAAGACAGCAACTTGTCTGTTCCCCTTCCCCGATTTCCCAACGCTGTTCCCCTCCGCCAATTCCCCAATAAAAAATCTAAAAAAAAAAAAAAGAGCTGGTTTTGGGATGCCAGCGGCCCCAGTTCGGATCCCACATAGGAGGGCCAGAGACACTGCCCTCTAAAAAAATAAATAAATAAAATTTAAATAAAAAAAGAGGCTCTAGAGCAAACAAAAGGAACTAAATTTACAAAGTGAAAAGAAGATGGTTATACAGAAAAAATAAGAGAGTATATGTAGCAGCTCTCATCATTCCACCCTCTCCAGTCTCAGCTGAGGAGAAACCAGAACCATTGTGGTTTCAGCCAGACAGGAAGACTGTTAAATAATTCAACCAGGTAGTTAAGTTTTAGTGAAAGAAGTCAGTTACTACTGGGTAGAGTTGCAATCTCAAATCACAGGGAAGTAATTTAACTAACTTTATTTAATTCAGTCATTTAAGCATCTAACTTGAACCTATTTGAAACCAACCTAGTCTGAAAACTGTGGGCTTAATAGTCTCTTTATTGTAGTGACTACAAAAATGGGCTCAGCATGTCTGTCTCATGTTCAGAAGAACCATTGTGGCCATAATGTAGCCATCTGATTTTTGAGTTTTAGTCAGAGATCTTAAACTATAAGGGATCACACTACGGCACACCAAAATATGTCACTTTGGCATAAAGATTATTTTGAGCTGAAGACAACTGAGAAATAGCAAACACCCCCCCAAAATATCTCTGCCCTCCCCGACATTTGCCTAAAATTAAACATTGGCTCTTAGTCACCAGAGATTCTTACCAGCCCAGGAATAACACTGAGAGTAATCTACGTAACATGCCTTACCAAAACAGCCCTTATCTTCCATGAGTTTCCCCCATGTATTTACCTTGGAAGCCTAAAACCCTTTTCCTTTGTCTTATCACTCTCTACAAATTTGTTTTTTGTTAAGATGCTGTGCTGTATAAACCCAGATTCTAATCACCCCTTTGAGTTATTGAGTTTTCCCCACATATAATCTCGCTGCACATGTTAATAAACTGTTTGTTTTTCTCTTGTTAATCTGTCTTTGTCAGTCTAATTTGAAGGGCCTGAGCCAAAGAATCTAGAAGGGTAGAGGAAAAAGTTTTCTTTTAACTTCAGCTAGCAGGATACTTTATCTTGGTCATTATTTACTGACCCAGGAACCTCATCTCATCTACAATGATAAAACAATTCCCTTAGTAGAGGCAGATATACCAAGAAATTAGTGAAATGTATGTCTCAGGGAGCCTCACTTGTGTTGTCCCTTTGAAGGCCCTGCAGCTGATTTTGAATTCAAAATTTTATATTTTTTTTTATTTAAAAGGATCCCCACCTCCAATTGCATAATAGTCAGGTTTCACAAAGCCTGGATCTGTCCCTGGCTTGTGTAGCAGGATAAAAAATTTGGAGGTTTTCCCAAATGTAGTATCCATGTATGGACATCAAGTAGGCTAGTGACATGTCCATATTTGTATTTTAGAAAGATTACTCTGGGAACCATGTAGACAAAGGTATGAAAGGGGACCCGGTCTGCAAGGAAAACTATAAGGAAACTGTCAATGTATTCCTAGCAAGAATAAAGACCGTTTTCTTTTTATTTCATAAAATGATTTGGTGTTTCCTTTGAAAGAGCAAGATCCTCTGGGGCATTTTTAATTTTACTTATAAAAGTTCCTCCTTCCCATTTCAGAAATATTATTCTTCTTCCAAGAATCCCAGGTGATTCAAATCTTTAGCAATGTAACAATCCTTACCTTCAGAAAGTAAAATACGGAGTTTTCATACTCAACAATGCTAACTTATTAGCATTGAAAAAATAGCAAGAATTTCTTTTAAAATAGACTGTCAGATTGAAAATCAAAAATAGAACAGTTTTTTCAGAGACCTTTTTAACCCAACAAGAGATTCAAGCGGAGTATGTGCTACATCCCTGAGTGGTAAACTCCATATTATAAAAAGTATTCTAAGAGTACATATTTTAACATCAAATAAATTTAGAGTTCATCTGGAAGAGCAAATATATGATAATCAAGACTGAGAGGCTTAGAGAGGCGGGTTGTTTTATCAGAGAGTAAATCTTAATTTAAAGCCACACAAACAAAAACAAATTTTACAGGCATGAGAATTAGCCAAGAGAAATCTGTTCAAAGTCTGAAGTCTAGAAATGGACCAAATAAGTATAAACATTTCACATTAAAAGGAAAAAAATGAGCTGGTTTGTGGTTAGTCATTTTATTACAGCACTATGCGGTGAAATGGAAATCATTCATTCCTAGTCTGAGGGGAGACTGGGCGGGGGGGTGGACAAGTGGGAAAGGTCTTCCTTCTTCCTGGGAGTTAGACAACCACACTATCTACCATCAATTGTCTACTCTTCCTCAGAAAGTTAGTTTGACAAATCCACACCCTGCCCTGGGGTACTTGGGAGAAGGAAGAAAAGTTTTACACAGGGTTTCAGTATTTCTCTGAATCCTGCAGCTATAATTTAAAAAAAAAAAAATCTATACTGGGCATGTAGATCAGGGAAAAAGATTTATCAAAAATGGTGAGTTGTTAGAAAGTCTTAAAAATAGTTTTTAGGTTATGCTCTTGATTTAGGACTACTTTGGGGGTGAGTTCTTTGGAATGAACTTAAACACATTTTAATTCAAATTCTTAGGGGATGAGCCATAGAAGCGTATCTTCTCCAGATTCTGAAAATACCTGACTGGCTACCTATGTCAGACCCCTTGCTAAAATCCCTAGGCTAAGAGAGTTAGCTCATGCCCCTGTATACTTAAGCCAGAGGCTAAAGAGCATTAGCCCCCACATTAGACACCTCTGCTCTGAAGCTTCTTCTCCAGGCAAGAGGTCTCTCTCAGTCGTATTGATTCTCCTACTAATTTCCCCTGATGAATTCTTCCCAACCCTTCAAAGCTTAGGAGAAAAATGGGACTCCAGAGAGCGAAAGTATCATAGGCTATGGGGGCGTACAGAGGAGGCACAATCAACTCTGTCTTGTGGAGGGTTAGGATAAGAGAAGTTTGGAGAGTCTTCTTCCAAAACAATCCCCTGCTTCTCTATATCCTAGACTGCACTTGCCAGTTTACATGTGTATCTTGCATTAGAGTATGAGATATTTCAGTACAGACACAGGCTAATAAGTCTTTGTATCACCATCCCCAAGCACAGTGCCTAACACATTATATGTACTCAAATACTTGCTATGCAAACATAAATAACTAAATAAATCCAGGACATACACTGTTGTTGTCAATAGGAAAGCACTGATAGCTGGATCTATTAGTTTGGGCTTTCACATTCACGCCTTCAGGAAAAAAAGAAAGAAAAAAAAGTTCTCTCACTGCCAAAATCTCATTAGATACAAAGGCAGAATGGATTACTTATTCTATTCATGAAGGAAAATATGTAGGTATGGGGTATGAAATCATCTTCGCTAAATATTATAGCTAGGAATAAAAATGACGCATTTGAATTTAATAGCTTATTATCATATAATAGTTTGGGCAACAGGTTCCAAAGCCTCAAGACAAGGTCCAATCACCATTTGGGAAACAGGCCATCAGAAAGCCCAGTGTACTGTGCCCTGAGATGCAGAGTGGTACCCTGAAAGTGTAGCATCTAGCAGATTCTGCTTTAATTAGGCTCTAAGAAGCCCCATTAAGAAAGCTTTTTCTTGTGGCATCTATTGTTTACTCTTTGTCTTGAATTTAATTTTTCCCTGGGGGGAAAATGCCATCTCAGACTGTAAAATAAATTGAATCTTCTTAATCTAGCCCTTAAAAGACAAAAGGCCAGAGGTATCACACTCCCTGATTTTAATTTATACTATGAAACAACAATAGTCAAAACACCATGGTATTGGCAGAAAAACAGACACACAGAGCAATGGAATAGAATTGAGAATTCAGAAATAAACCTACACATATATGGGCAGATAATTTTCAACAAAGGAGCCAAAAACATACAATGGAGAAAAGAAAGCCTCTTGAATGAATGGTGCTGGGAAAATTGGAAAACCACGTTGCAACAGAATGAAATTAGATTGCTATCTATCACCACATACAAAAATTAACTCAAAATGGATCAAACACCTAAACATAAGACCTGAAACAATAAATTACATAGAAGAAAGCATAGGTACTAAACTTATGAACCTTGGGTTCAGAGAAGATCTTATGAATTTTACCTCAAAGACAAGGGAAGTAAAAGCAAAAATAAATGAATGAGACTATTAAATTTAAAAAAAGCTTCTGCACAGTAAAAGAAACCATTAGCAGAACAAAGAGGCAACCAACCAAATGGAAGAAGATATTTTGCAAACAATACCTCCAATAAGGGGCTGATATCCAAAATATATAAAGAATTACTCAATAAACACTGTTTAAGTTATGTTATTCATATGAAAACCAAATTACATCTCTGAATTCCAGTACATAAATTTCAGGTGTATTGAAGACATAAATGTGAAATATTTGTAGGATGTTTAGAAGGAAACAAATAGAGTATCTTGAACCTCAATGTAGGGAAGGATTTTTCGAAGGAAATGAAGAATGAACTTTAAAGAAAAGAGAAACTCGGACCTGCTGAATGCCGCAGTGGCTAAGCGCTGGCTTGGGAAGCCAGTGGCCCAAGTTCGGGTCCCACATATGAGGGCTAGTGACACTGCCCTCAAAAAAAGAAAAAAAAAAAGAGAAACTCATCAAAATTAAGAACTTAAATACAAAAGAGCATTCTAGAAACAATGAAGAAGAAGATATTTGTGACCCATATAATGTCAATGGATTAGTCTCTAGGATCTGTAAAGGTAAGAGGTCTTTGCAAGACCTGTGTGCCATGTTGGAGGATTTTAGATGTGTCCTTGTAGGTGACGATTTCTTGGCTTTAGTACTACTGACATTTTTGGTTGGATAATTCTTTGTTGTTAGGGGCTCTTCTGTGTATTGTAGGGTGTTTAACAGCATCCCTGGCCTCTACCCACTAGACACCAGCAGCACCCATTCATAGTTGTAAGAAACAAAAATATCTCCAGACATTGCCAACTGGACCATCTTCATTACTGTGGTACGCATTCCACATAAAGAAATTCAAAGTATTGTACTTTAATGTCAAATATTGTAGCAAAAGCTGCCAGTGCCTACCCAGATCCGTTTTTACCAGGCTGATGTACTGATTCCCAAGGTGCTAGGAGTACTGGCCGCTCAGCGTTCACATTTGCATTCATCTCCAGAAAATTACCCTTGGCCAACAGAAGCTACCTCACCCAGAGATGCCCGAAACAGTCCACGGCCAGTGACCCAGTGAGACAGGGTATAAAGGCCAGCTTTCTCACTCCAAAGTGGGCCATCTTTGAGGTGCCATCAATGCCCCAGAGAGTATCTCATGATGTCCATTACTAAGTTCTGTTGACTCTCCTTCCTAATATCTATCTTTCCTCCCCCATCCCCACCCCCTTAGGATGGCTTTGGCTATTGGGAGTCTTTTGTGATTCCATACAAGTTTGATGATTTTTTGTTCTATTTCTTGAAAAAAAAAATGCCACTGGGATTTTGATGGGAATTGCATTAAATCTATATATTGCTTTGGGTGATATGGCCATTTTAACTATGTTGATTCTTCCAACCAGTAACTTTTCTTTAGTTTGGATCTCATATATGACACAGTTACTGAGCTGCCTTAAGATTCTCTGTCTATAGATTCTCTTGAATTTTTTTTTACTAAATCTCATCACCTGAAAACAGTTTTTTTCTTGCAATACTTACTAATTTGTTTGCCTCAGTGTACTGGCTCTGATCTCTGGTATAGTTTTAAAGATTAGATGTCTTCACCTTGCTCAAGGCTTTAAAAGGCATTGCCTCGAATGCTTCACATTTAAACATGAATTTTATTCTTTCTAAATTTTGGGCAGATACTTTCTATTAGGTTAAGGAAGTTCAATTAACGGTTTTCTAAGTTTTTCACATACCTCATGGGTGGTAGCAAGCCATTTATAGCAATAAGCAGCTTTGTTTTTTAAGCCTACCCAGTCTTCTTGGAGGACTTGTTTTATTTGGAGATGCAACTGGGAAACCAGCCTCCACCTTTGAACCTGCCTTCTTTTCATTCCCAGCCTTGCTCAGCATCTTTCAAGGAAATCCATTTAGCTTAAATCAGCTTTGATTGGTATGCTGTTCACTTTTCAGAGATTAGCCCAGTCACAGAAAGATCTTAAGGGCCTTAAAAACCACTTCCAATTATTTCACAGATAGTTTAAGAAAGATAAAAGCCAAAGTCAGAAGCCCAACTATAATTGTGATCAACACATAAAGCCGGGGATAAATCTCTCTTAAGATTCTTGAAAGGAAGTATGAACATGCCTCAACTTTCCATCATCCTCAAGCTCTTATCTAACTCTTTAGTCAATGAAGGAGCTAGTCCTGCAAAAAAACTAATACAATGTACTCAAAAGCTTCCAAGTGGCTGCAAAGGCTGGAAGAGGATTTGAGTGTGCATTCTCACACAGGTGAAGAAACTACTTCCATTAAGGAAAAGACCCCTTGAAGCATTGTCAACTATTGCAGGTAAACAAAGGTTCACCTGGGGTCTTATAACAATGAAATGACATTTCGGTGTTCTTTCCCATCCTTTTTCTAGGGGCAAAAACAGTGTTGAAAAGTCAGTTTTTCCTTTGTTCCTTTTTCTTTCTGTGCCATAGTTCTAGGGAGATACTTTATATTTTAGTCTTTTTTCTTCTTCACAACAATTAAGAGAAAATGATTCTTCATACTGCCTCATGACAGACTGCATTGGTATTGTGCCTGGGAAGGAAAAGGCTAAGTTCTGGGAGAAGAGTTTTTCTCCTCAAAAAGTACCTATGTTGTTGGAGGGTTTCTTGTTAGCCAAAAAAAAAAACCACACACACACAAAAAACAAAAAACAACAACCAAACAACAATGTTTGACTATTTCATCCTGAGTGCTATATACACTTTCTGAAAATCTCAGCATGTCTTATGTAGGCAGCATGCCTTGGGTGAATGTCTGTCTTCCTCAGTGTCACCAATTTACCTGTAAAGTCTGACACCCTTTCGAGAGTCATTTAAAAGGCCACAGGTTGTTTGTTGTTTAACTAAGCACCCCAAAGCATGTATCTGAGCTTTAATATTTTTCAATCCAAAAAAGCTATACATCTATCTTGTACTCTGAAATTTATACAAGCATCCACAATATCCCTCATCCACACATGTGGTGGTTGGGGTGGGGATGTAGTAGGGAGAAGAAACCCTGTTCCAAGGAGGCAAAGAAAAAGACGAGTTTGGCAGTGGGGTAGAGCCACATCCGATTTTCCCACTCACCTTTATTAAAAGCAGCTGGTTAAATGACTTGTAGTAGGCAGATAATGTTATTTATTTAAAAAACAATTCTCAGTGGTCTTCCCCTTTGGATTGTTTTCTACATAAATCAGTTATTTTATATATTTTCTTTCTTTGGTAAATAGAAAGGTATTTGCCTGTCTGATTTTTTTTCACTTTGATACCTTTATTAGTATCAAAAAAAAGTTAGGTCTAGACTGATATTAAAATGAAAAGTGCTCGTCTGACCATTTTTCTAACAGAAACACAGTTATTACAGATAAACTTCACACTGCAGTTATGTCAAAAAATGTGACTTCTATATTCTCTAGTAGCAGATAATAGAGATCAGAGATCCCTCAAAAAACACATTATAAATGCAAATACATGTTTAACCTCTTGCCATAAGTTTTCTTCTTCCAGGAAACCTCCACGCACCTACCACTTACCTCATTTTTTTAATAGCTGTTAGAAAAGCTTCTTGATACACAAGATTCTTTGAGAACTGTAAGGCTGTGGTCAGTTATGTCCCCTTTCTTGCTTTTCCTTTGTTAATAGCTGCAGAGTACAGTAGTAATACTGTCTTTAGCCACACTAAGAGCTATAGCACAGGAAAACAAATTCCTTTCAAGATTATTTCCTTTATTTTATTGCTTTTTTAACAAGGAATCCCAAAACTGTATACTGCACATAACAGGCTTGAAACAGAGTAGGAGCAGAAGGATGTGAGTTCAGAAGGCTTGTTTCTGAGGTGGAACAAGTCATTCCCAGTGCCTCCTGTTTGCTCATCCTCTGCCATTCTTTTCCCCCACTCCCTCCCAAACAACAACCCCAGGCCTAGCAATGAAGTAATAACAGAAAATGATACTAATAGTCTTAAATCGGTGTTAAATCCCACACAGCATTCACTAATGAGAGAAAGACTAAGGAAAAAAAGGAAAGAAACTTCCCTTTGGAAGGTTGCTGAGGTTAAGGGAAATCTCAGACTATCGACTACCTTTACAACTGTGAAAACTTTCAATTTTGAGAAGGAAAAAAAAAAAATCAGTGGGCTAGTGTAGCCTTCAATACTGCTCGACTTCCTCTTTCTTTAATCTTTTAAACTGCTACCAGCTAAGTCGGACGCCCGCTCAACTGCTCTTGGTTGCACCAGGTCTAACCCATTTCAAGAAATCTAAGGGCCAGCTGGAAAGCACAGCAAAAACGCCCCCGGCCCCGCCTCCGCCTTTGAGCAGCACCAGTAGAAGGAGGGGGCGGGCGTGGGATGCCGGACACCACGCCCCCACGGGGGGCGGGGCTGCTTACCGCCTCTTCCTTCCAAGAGGCAGGGGAAGGGGCAGACCCTACATGACGTAATCCAGAAAGCCCCCCCCTGGTTGGAGGGAATTTAGAAGCGATCTGGGCGGGAAGGGGGCGGAGTCTAGTTTCCCTGGTGACGGGTTGGCCTGTCGGTCGCCTGGTAACGGGTCGCGGCGGTCCTGGTTGCAGCTGCGCAGGCCGCGGAGATCCGTGGGCCGGAGCCCACGGTGGGCTCTTTCTGTTTGTTTTGGGGATGGCGGCGACCGCAACAGTGGTCACGCCGTCGGGTTTGGAAGATGCGGTGTCTCGGTCCCGCGGCGATGGGGCGGGGGAGGTGGTCGTGGAGCGGGGGCCCGGCGCGGCCTACCACATGTTCGTGGTGATGGAGGACCTGGCGGAGAAGCTGAAGCTGCTCCGCTATGAGGAGGAACTCCTCCGGAAGAGCGACCTGAAGCCCCCGTCCAGGTGGGTGCCGGCTGGGCTCTGGGAGGAGGCCTTCCTCCGGCCTCCTGGGGAGCGCCTGGCGCGGGGTAGCAAGCGCTTGCCTTCACCGCCTAGACAGGAAAGGGCGCTTCATCCCACACTTGCCATCGGAGGGCCGTGGGGCTCACGGAGTTTATCCTTGGTGTTTTAGTAAAAAGAGTCAAGCTTTGGGACGGCAGAACGGACTGCAAGAAGCTTGCCTAGTCTTTAAAGCATACACCTCCACGCATTACAAACTTTTGTCTGATTATAAAACTAATAAAAGTCCCTATTGCAGAGAGCTCAGAAAAAGCACAAGAAAATGTGTAGAAAAATACTAACATCACCCATAATCTCATCCCCAAAGACAAATGCCAGTATCGTTTTTAGATCTCTCTCTAGTTTTTCTTTTTCCAGCTGGTAACCGTGGGTACCTAGGACCTTGCTGAGCACTTTTTATGCAGTTAGTAAATTTGTTAACTAATTCTGTGTTTTTTTTTATTTATTTTTTTTTGAGGTCAGTGTCACTGGCCCTCACATGTGGGACCTGAACCAGGGCCACTGGCTTCCCAGGCCAGCGCTTAACCACCGCGCCACTCGGTGGGCCCCACTAATTCTGTGGTTTAAAGAAGCTCTGCCTTTGCAGTAACAGGACTCTTAGAAGCTGAGAAGTGGAAAAGACAAATGAAATGACAACTGTAGAAACTGTCTCTTTACCATAGAGCCTAAAGTTCTGCCCTTGTGATGGGAAAAAGTTCAGCATATCCTGAAGCCCAGGCTAGGCCATTAGTTGCTGAGGACAGCTAGCACTTTCTCTTCCAATCAATGTAGCTTAGCATGGAGACATAAATAAGTTTTATAGCTTTTCCTTTACATTAATACATACTTACATGTGTTTATTTTATCGTGTAAGAGACAATTTAGATTAAGAATCTGTATTTCTTTCTTGGAATTGCTATAGCTAAGCTGAAATGATTTCTTTCGACAATTTTGATCTCATTCCCTGCTCTTTTCCAGTAACTTGAATTATAAGATACGTAGGCTTTTTGTAAACTGTCCATATTACTAAATCAGTCCACAATAGGAGAAAAGTTAGAGGAAAAAGTGCTGTTGCTTAATCCAAGATGGAAATTGTAGGCTTGGCAATTATTATTTAAATTAATTGAATCAGGATAATATAAACAACCAATATTTGCTATGTTAATAAAAAATGAATTTTTCCCAAATATGTTTTTCAAACTAAAAGAAAATGGCCTTAAGGTTCTACTGATATAAACTCTGTACTATTTCCTCAGGAGTTCAGCAGGATACTTTGAATAATGAATTTGTGTGGAGGTGTCTCAGTTTAATGGCTCTTAAACTGTGGTCATCAGGCTAGCAGCTTCAGCATCGCCTCAGAACTTATTTGAAATGCAATCTCACGGGCCCTGTCCCAGGTCTACTTATCAGAAATCCTAGGGGTGGGGCCTAGAAGTCTGTTTTAACAAGTCTTCCAGGTGGTTCTAATGCATGCTCAAGTTTGAGAGCCACTATCCCAGGTTTACAGAATGTGTCAGTATTCTTTCCTCTAGCTTGCATTTATCAGCCAATAAGAAAAAGATGAGTTGTTACCAGTAGATGCTTAGAAAGGGTTGTAAACCTACCTGCAAGGACTTCATGACTTTTTTTTTCTTTCCAGCTTTCTGTTATCTTCTAGGACATTTACATTTATCCTGCAGGAAAGAAATTGGGAATAGACTGCTTACTCTTATGGAAAATAGGTATAATAGCTATAAATACAATTATGAACATAATAGCTACATGTAAAAAGCAAAATAAGATCTTTAGTCAAACTGACTTGAATGTTGTTGCTAACAAATTTTATTCTTAACATATTTAGGTATATATCATATTGATCCTCTTAGGACTATTTTTAGTAGGCTAGGGGATTTAGCAAAAGTCAACAAATGTTTGTTAGACTGGGGATGTGATACTCAGTGGCTCTTAGTCCTGGCTACACCTTCGAACCATCTAGGAAACTTTTGAAACATACCTGTACAGGGACTTCACTCTCAGAAGTTTTGATTTAATTCATGAGGAAACTGTTTGGTCCAGTAGCAATGGTTTGACGAGCTCCTCAGTTAATTCAAATATGCAGCCAAGATGAGAACAAGTGTTTAACTTAACTGATAACGGTAAGTAAAGATACCAATGACATTGTAAAAAATGTAGAACTGCATAATGAATAATCATTAAGGTCTTTTTTTTAAACTCTTTAAGATTTTCTTGATTCCAAATTACGTTTTCGGGAAATACTCTCTTATTATTCCTGACACACAAATTATTTGGGCAAAGGATCTATATGTTCGGTTTTTTAACATGCCCTGCACTTTTTGGGTGTAAGCTCTTTGATCTACTATTTTTTTGTACAGTAGTTATTGTCCTAATCCTGTTGATTAAAAGCTTTAATGGGAGTGCTGTGGATTATTAGAAATTTCAAAGAGTGAGTTATCAATGTCTTTTGATTTTAAAGCCATTTGTAAAAAGAAAGAAAGCCTTGGCAATTTGGTCTTAGCTCCTTTAGTTACTATAGACTTCTCAATATTTCCACCCTCTCCTCTTGTTTTGAAACAGACACTATTTTGCACTGCCTACCAACCCTGGTGAACAGTTCTACATGTTTTGCACTCTTGCTACTTGGCTGATTAACAAAGCAGGACGCCCCTTTGAGCAGCCTCAGGAATATGATGACCCTAATGCAACAATAGCTAACATATTATCTGAGCTTCGATCATTTGTAAGTGTAAACAACTCTCTATTTTCTGCATGCTCTCAAGTTATAAATTTTAATATTGGTAATTTGACAACATAAATGCTAGCCCTTTAGCTGAATTCTCTGTGAATAACTATATCTGTATATATATATATATATATATATATATATATATATATACACATACATATTTAAAATTATATCTGGATTTATTTTTAGGTAAAACATCAGAATGGTTGATATAATAACATTAATGCCACTTCTAAAAATGTCCAAGTATACCCTTTATAGCCCAAAGTAATAATATTTTTCTTGATATGTCTCAGGGGTAAATTTATACTCAGTTCTTCTCTAAAAAATGATTTAAAAAAAAAGAAGATGAAACACTGTACTTCGAAAGAAAACCTTGATTTAATAGACCATGATATCAGTTGTACTTTTCATTTCGGACTTTTCCTGGGTACTTTTCATTTCTAACTTTTTCTGGAGCTAGGCAGTAAAAATTTGGGGCACATCTGTTATTAATTTTTGACAAGTGACTCACTCTGGTTGTTTGATGATATAGTACCAAGCTAGTAGTTTTACTGGATTTTACATTAACAGTATCAATGATTTGTTCTGCTGTCATGAGGTGTTACTGCTTTTTGATACTTTTGACAATAAAATGTCTTCATTGTCCTTTAGTTTTTATGTATCAATGGATTAAAAAAAGACTGAAGAGACGAATTTTTGAGAAGCAGTATAATTGCAGTTATGTTAAACCATTTGAAAAATAGAGAATTAATTTACTCAGCAATACTTAAAATATTTTGACATTTGGAATATAAATAACAAATAATACCCTGTTTACCTTTTGTATTTCAGGGGAGAACTGCAGATTTTCCTCCTTCAAAATTAAAGTCAGGATATGGAGAGCATGTATGCTATGTCCTTGACTGTTTAGCTGAAGAAGCATTAAAATATATTGGTTTCTCCTGGAAAAGGTAAAAATTACCCAAACTGGCAATAGTACTTTTATGTGCATAGCTTTTTCGTCTAAGGGTTCAGAGCTACTTAATTGAACAGATAAGAAGTATTTCCTCTTTACTATTCTAAACTGAAAATGTCACAGGTAATTAGAAAAGTCAATATAGACAAAATTGGAATATCTCATGTTTTCAAAACCAGTTCTAATATTATTGTGCCCCTTGCCAGTTCAAATATGTAATTATTAAAGGTTTAACTGTAACTATATATTGTTGTCAATTTAGAAAATTTTTTTAAAGTCTCTCCACATATATTTATTTATAAATATAAACATGGTATATACATGTAGATAACTGCTAATTGCGGATTTAAGGAAAAAAATGGAAATTAATATAGCATTTGAAATGGGATTTTTCCCTTTGCTTACAGTGACTGGGAAAGAAAGATCCTAAAGAAACCTACTGACACTCTGTTAGACATTGTTCATTGCTTCTTTCTCTGACCTGATTTATTTATATTTCTATTACTGTTTTATCTTATGGTATTAAAGTCATTTGTTTGGAGGTCTGGCTTTCTTGCTAGAAATTGTGAAATCTTCATATGTACTGTATGGCTTCTAGCATAGCACTAGGAATATCACAGATGCTCAATGAATGGGTGAGGGAATAAAATATTCAGAAACTGTCTATTTACATAGGCTATAATTAGAAAAGATATAAAATTTGGTCCTTCAAAGATTGGGATTATTGACAGGTTAGAGATTGTGGAAAGGCATTATTCAGATAAAACATAAGCAAGCAATGATTTTGATTAGAACTAACTTCTCTAAAAAGGTATATATATATTATTTCCTGTTAATAGTTTAATGTGTATCCAATTACATTCTCTTAAGTAAATAATCTATTCCCTATTAATAGGTACTTTTAAAATTTTACCCTACTTGGATTATCATCTGGTTGAACCTTATGAAATTACTGATACTCATTTATTTTTTAACTAAAAAATAATAATTTCAATGTTTCAACCCAAACATTACCAGTTAGTGTAATATAAAGAATGACTACAGGGCTGGCCAAGTGGCGTGGTGGTTAAGTGCTGGCTTGGGAAGCCAGCGGCCCCGGTTTGGGTCCCACATATGAGGGCCAGTGACATTTCCCTCAAGGAAAAAAAGAGAAAAAAAGAATGACTACATGATCTACATTACTTTATTAGATTCCAAGAAAAGTTATGAGATGGGCTGCCCCATTCAGTATTTAAAATTTTTTAAAAATCTATTGTCCAGTGTATTCTAAATTCACCAGAAGCTATTGGTATCTCAACCATAATTTAATTTTGTACTTCCTTTGTTTCTGGACATATCTTATTCTTTGCCATCTATTATGATTTGGATAATTTATAAGGACTGTATATACACAGGGAAGAATAAGGGTGAAAAACATTGAAAGTAGACATTAGAGAATAATGTATCAGCTATGTAATATGTAAATTATGTAGAAATTCTTTATTTATAGATGATTACTTTGTATATCTAAATATGCCAAAACAAGTCCTACAAGAACATTGCTTTTGAGATATTATATAGTTCTTATTAATAAAAAATAGGAAATTTAATCTTTAAGAAGATTGATTTGGTTCACAGTAGTTTTCTTTCTTAATATTAAATGTTGATTTTTATATTTTGTTAACCTGTCTGGAATATGGATTTTTAAAGTAAATTTCCAGAATTAAACCCAAATACTTCGGGGAATTTTTAATATGGGAAATATATGTTGTTAATCTTGATGCGAAAATGATAAAATGATCAGTATACTCATAAGAAATATGACCATAAGAAATATTGGAAATAAGAATAAAGCTAGAGCTCTTCTTATTACCTCTATCAAAACAAATTTCAGGTTGATCTAAGTTGTAAATGTGAGAAATGAAACTATAGGGGCCAACCAAGTGGCTCAGTTGGTTAAGAGTTGGCTTGGGAGTGCCAGCTCTGAGCAGCAGGACTGCCTGTTTGGTTCCCACATGGGCCAGTGACGCTGCGCCCTCTACAGCTAAAATGGTGAACAACAGTTCGACCTGGAGCTGGGATGCTGTGAGTCGCTGGCGACTGTGTAGGCTACAGTGGGGCTGCAGTTGCCTGCCGTGAGCCAGTGAGAGCGGCTGGCAGCCATCGAGAACTGCCTTGAGCCATCATGAGCAGCCTTCCAATGGCCAGTGACCGACTGCCTCAGCCAGGAGCACAGTAATCGCAATATCAACATGGGCCAGTGAAGCAACATCCTCCACAACTATACTGAAGAACAAAAGGACAGCAACTTGTCTGTTCCCCTACCCCAATTCCCCAATAAAATTTTAAAAAAACAAAAACAAAAAAAACTATAGGAATACTAAAATACCAAAAGGGTGTGGGATGTTTTGTGATGTTTGAGTTAGGACCCATGCAAGAAAGGGTTGCCAAATCAATGTAACAAGAATTGTAACAGGGCCGGCTGAGTGGTGCTTTGGTTAAGAGTTGGCTTGGGACACCAGCTCTGAGCAGCAGAGCCCTGGTTTGGATCCCACATGAGGGCCAGTAACACTGCCCTCTACAGCTAAGATGGTGAACAACAGCTTGACCCGGAACTGTGCAGCGGTGAGTCCCGGCCACGGCGTAGGCTGCAGTGGGGCTGGCCAGCAGCTGGCATGCGTTTTCATGAGCTGCTTGAGCCGCCCTGAGTGACCGTCCAGTGGCCGGCAAGTGACTGCCCCACCCTGGAAGAGCGCAATGATAATAGCAACATGGGTCAGTGAAGCGACGTCCTCCACAACTAAACTGAAGAACAAAAGAACTGCAACTCATCTGTTCCCCTTCCCAGATTCTCCCATGCTGTTGCCCTCCTCCAATTCCCCAATAAAATCTTAAAAAAAAAAAAAATTGTAACAGTCCTGAATAGCCAAGATAATAAGTAATAAACTAGGAAAATATTTTTAACATAGGTCAGGCCATGTATTCATTTTCTTAATATACAAAAGGTGTAAATAACCATTTCCCTGAAAAAGAAACACAAATGCCAATTAAAACATGGAACGATGTTCAACTGCTCTCCTGTGAAAGAATGCAATTAAAACAAGAATGAGATATTTTCACTTAAATGATTGGCAAAGATTAAAGTTTGTTTACCATATTGGTGAACATATGTAAATGTAGTCACTGTTATTGGGTGTGTAAATTAGGGTGACATTTTAGAAGTTGGTTTGTTAATATCTAGCAAAACAATAAAAGGTACAAAGTTGTTGACTCAGCCATCTACTTGTACAAATTTATTCTAATGATCTTTGCAATATTGTCTAATTGAAAAAAACTAGAAATAACCTCAATGTTCAGCCAGAGGTTGTTAGTTAAGCTAATAGTATGGTACTGCTTTAATTGGAATACATGGATTGATAAAAGAGAGAGAAAGATGTATAGGTGTTTAAGTGTGATATATTAGTAAGTGAAGAAAGTACATTGGATAATGGTATATCCCATTTGTGTAAATTTATTCTTTAAATTTAGAGGTAAATGTTTTTCCCTTTTTTAAGATTTTTTTTGGGGAATTGGGGGTGGGAAATAGCGTTGGGGAACCCGGGAATGGGAACAGAGAAGTTGCTGTCCTTTTGTTCTTCAGTCTAGTTGTGGAGGACACTGCTTCACTGGCCCATTGATCATGCGCTCTAGCCGGCTGAGGCAGTTGGTCGCCGGCCATTGGATGGCCACTCACAGCGGCTCACAGCCACTCACAGCAGCCCAGCTCCTGGTCGAGCTGTTGTTCACCATATAGCTGTAGAGGGAGCAGCATCACTGGTCCATGTGGGAACCGAACCGGTGGCCCTGTTGCTCAGAGCTTGCACTCCCAAGCTAACTCTTTACCAACTGAGCCAATCGGCCGGCCCTTTCTTCTTATATAGAAAGTTTCAGGAAGAATACCTGAAGCGTTTAACAGTGATTATGGAAGAGGGGTGAAAAAGGACATGATCTGTTGTAGAGGAGATCCTTAATATTCACATTATGCCTTTTATCCTGCTAAAATGTTTTGTTTTTAATTCTCATCTCATGTTAAGCTTTTTTATTTTAGACCAACATACCCAGTAGAAGAATTAGAAGAAGAAACTGTTCCAGAAGATGACGCAGAATTAACATTAAATAAAGTGGATGAAGAATTCGAGGTATGAGTGTTATGAACCTTATTGCTCATTTTCACCTTTGGATTCCTTTTCCTTCTCTTAATTCTCCCAGTCTTCCATTTTTTTGGAATATATTTCATTTAATTTTTTCAGAAAAGAGAAGCTTTTATAATAAATAGAGTACCAAGTTCAGTTGTTTAGACCTTTGGTTAAGTTAATGCTCATGTCCTCTAATGGTTGAGGTCTGAATTTTAGCAGAGGTTCTGAAACTGTAAACAGAAAATAGTACACCACCAGTTATATGAGTAAACATTTTTATTAACCAGCTTTCATGATCTTAACTAGACCATAAATAATAAAGAATTTAGACTTCCAGTAAAATGGTGCAATAGACAGACGCTGTGCTAACTGCCTCCCAGGATCACACCAAAATTACAAGCAAATTATACAGCATTCAACCCTGGAGGTCCCTGGAACACTGGAGGAACAGAACCACTAAATGAAGAACTTAAAGAGGAAGCTGCATCGGGTCTGGTAGGACGGGCGGAGACGAGAGAGGGCAAATCCCGTGAGGGAGGTCCCAGCTGTGGAGAGGCTTCTCCGGTTGGGGGAGAGACCCTCTGGCCGCACACCAAGCTCACCAGCCCAGAGCTCCTTTGCCGGGAAGAGAAGTTCTGAGATAGCCAGCAGTAAATTAGTGAGGACTCTCTTTGCCCAGCTCGGTGAGGCTGAGAGCGGCTGGAGAATCACTGGGGCCGGCGCCCGGGCTTGCTCGCCGGTGAGCACTTGCCTGGTTCCTGGTGGAGGGAGTGGCTGTGTGAGCCGGGAGCCTGCAGGGACGGACTGGACTGGGAGCCTTTGGTGCAAAGGCTGGAGGTTTTTGAACTGTTGTTCCCGTGGTACAGAGCCTGCGCGCGAGTGGTGTGGGGAGGGCGCCATTTTGCCGGGCTTGGGCCCTCCCAGGAAAGATCAGGTCCGAGACCTAATTGGTCTGGTGGAATTGGCGCAGAAGTACGTGTGTGAGTGTGCGCGCACGCCTGTGGCCTTGGATCCCCACCCTCTGCCCGGCTTATACTGCGTTGCCAGGGAAACACAGGGCGGGTGCCCTCCGGCTCCAACAAGCTGCTCACTGAGTCCCGGGAGTGCGCGAGCCGCCTCAGATCCCTACTCTCCGCTCAGCTTGTGCTGCATTGTCAGGGAAACGCCTAGGGGGAGTGATCCGGCTCCAACAGGCTGCTCTTTGATACCCGGGAGTGCACAAGCCGCCTCGAGTCCCCGCTCTCTGCACTCCGCTTATAGAGTTGCCAGGCTGGTGATTGGTTGTCGGGCTACTCGGCCTGATCTGCAAGCGGCTGATTGGGACAGGCTGAGACTGGGAGTTTTCCTGGAAGTGTTGGGCCGTGAGCTGTGTGCCTGCGTCATCCAGCCAGGGCTCTCCTGGTGATCTATCTAATACATCAAAGCAATCCCAGAGCGACAGCCAGAATGGGGAAACAAAGAAACATGTCACAAGTAAAAGATCAGGAGAAACCTCCAGAAATGGAACCAAATGAAACAGAGGGATCCAACCTTTCAGAGACACAGTTTAGAACACTGATGATAAGAATGTTTAAGGAACTTAGTGAGGACATAAAGAAGGATAGGGAAACCATAAAAAACAACCTGTTAGAACTAAAGAATACAATAACTGAAATGAAGAACACTCGAAGGAATCACCAGTAAAGTAGATGAAGCAGAGGAGCGGATCAGCGATTTGGAAGTTAAAATAGCAGAACTCACCCAGTTGGCACAGCAAAAAGACCAAAGAATAAAAAACAATGAAAATAGTTTAAGAGCCCTATGGGACAAGGTGAAGCGTAACCACCTTCGAATCATAGGGATACCAGAAGGAGGAGAGAAGAAGCAAGGGGTTGAAAATGTGTTTGAAAAAATAATGACTGAAAACTTCCCTACTCTGGTGAAGGAAATCAATATACATGCCCAGGAAGTGAAGTGCAGAGGGTTCCAAACAAGCTGAACCCAAACAGGTCCACACCAAGACACATCATAGTTAAAATGGCAAAGGTTAAAGACAGAGACAGAATCCTAGAGGCTGCACGAGAAAGACAGCAGGTTACATACAAAGGAACTCCTGTTAGACTAACAGCTGACTTGTCTACAGAAACTCTGCAGGCCAGAAGGGAGTGGCAGGAGATATTCAAAGTGACACAAAATAACGGCCTACAACCAAGATTGCTCTACCCAGCACGGCTATCACTTAAAATTGAAGGAGATATAAAGAGCTTCTCAGAAAAGAATAAGCTTAAGGAATTCATTACCACCAAGCCAGCATTGCAAGAAATGTTAAAAGGGCTTTTTTTAAACGAAAGGGGTAAACAAGCTAACCCAGAGAGACAATTTAAGAAGATTGAAGTCGTATCAAGCAGATATAAAGGAAAAACTGATGGTTGCTGGCTGGGAGGGAGTGGGGAAGAGGGAGAGGGGGAAGGTTTTGGACAGTGTATGTGGGACTACAATGTTGCCGCAGGGATATGGGGGCAGTTCTGGGATTGTAATCGATAATGTTGTGAAGAGCCTATTATGTCACGAGAAATAAGTCAGTCAGAGAAGGACAGGTACCATGTGATCTCACTTGTGTGTGGAGTCTGAAGAGCTGAGTGAACGATCGAAGTAAACAGACTCGTAGATGTAGAGGAAAAACTGAGGGTTGCTAGTTGGGAGGGGGGTGGGGATGGGGGTGAAGGGAAAGGGATTAGACAGCATAAATAGACAACTACAATATTGCCACAGGTATATGAAACACAGTTCGGGGAATATAATAATGTTGTAAAAATTTTGTGGCGTGTCAGATAGTCCCATGTCTTGTTAGGGAGACCACTTCATGGATGGAGTAGAGGCTTGATCACTGCACTGTATACCTGAAGCTGATGTTGTATAGTATTGTATGCCAACTGCAACTGAATATGTGGATGGTCACAGGATGTAGAGTATACTGTGGAGGGGAGTCAGGGGAGTTGTGATGGATATGTATGATATGGGGGGGGAGTAGGGTGGCGAACTGGGGGAAGGGGATTTTCACTTTGGGGGGTAAAGAGTATAACTATTGCATTGTGTTGTACACCTGAAACAAAAAAAAAACTAAAAAAAAAAACCAAACAAAAAAACAAAAAAAAAGAATTTAGACCAGAACAATAGAATTTAGTATTAATACATTCTGCTTCATAAGAACACCATTTCTCAGGAACTCCATTCATTATGTTTCTAAAATTAGGATGAGTACTAATTTTAGAACTTTAAAATGTAGGAACTTTAAAAAATACTTTGTAAATACCAACGTTATTTAAATTGATAGGCAGCATTTGGGCTTTTTTCCATTCTAAATATCCTGTCTACAGTGTAAAGCTAAATGACCAAGTCTGTACAAAAGATTAGACTAGTAAAATGGTAGAAACAAAGCTCTTTCTCAGAAC
The DNA here is from genome assembly GCA_033961575.1 of Aselliscus stoliczkanus. Taxonomy (NCBI): domain Eukaryota; kingdom Metazoa; phylum Chordata; class Mammalia; order Chiroptera; family Hipposideridae; genus Aselliscus; species Aselliscus stoliczkanus. The sequence continues at coordinate 75,726,198 of CM066729.1, forward strand.
CAGAGATGGATGAACGCTGGTGTTTTAGGGAGTGTAGATATCTGAAATTAAAATGGCAAGGAAAAAACTGTAGTGTATTTTATTCTCATAAACCATTAAATTTTCCAGGTGATTTTTAAAATTAAAGTATGTTCTATATTTCAGCTTAATATATTAATTTACTATATGGTACAAAGATATTAATCACTGCAGTGTTTTATAGCAAATGCTGGAAATAAACATTAAAGTACTTAGACTGTATCCAAGTAAAATATGATGTATCCATTAAAAATTGTTTTTAAGATTTATTTTTAAGAAGTACAAACTTCCAGTTATAAAGTAAGTCACAAGGATGTGCTGTATAGCAAGGGGAATATAGTCAATAATATCATAATAAGCCTACAGTGACAGAATATTACTACATTTATGGTGATCACTTCATAAGGTATATAAATGTTAAATCACTATGTTGTACACTTGAAACTAATATAATATCATGTCAACTATAATTAAAAGTAAATTTTGAAAACTCTACCCTCCCACCCCCACCAAAGAATATGTAACAATAGGTACATACACGCGTAGTCAAATTACTGGGTTTTGCAGTCATGTGAAATGAAATATTTCTTCACTGTATGGCTATGGCGCAAGCTGAATGTACATTTTTCTTATAGAAACTAGTTCATTGAAAAACTTATTCACAAAGAAATTTTAGTGACATGGGGATGATAACATACTATAATATATACGTAAACTCAACCATGTAAATTATGCAAAAAAAAATCAATATGTTAATATTAGTTATATCGGTAGAGGGATTATGAATAATTGTTTTGTTTCCTATGCTTCTTTGTATTTTCAAAATATTTAATATGTTTTTTCAGCAATATAAATATTTTAAACCTTATATGCAAAAAAATATGACATATATACAGAAATGTTTATAGAAGGAAAAAGATTACAAAACTAATTAATTTAAAAATATATCTTTGTTAATGTGATAACATTTTAAAAGTTAAGGTAGGGCCGTCCGAGTGCCGCATTGATTAAGAGTTGGCTTGGGATGCCAGCGTCCCTGGTTCGGATCCCACATGAGGGCCAGTGACACTGCCCTCTACAGCTAAGATGGTGAACAACAGCTCCACCTGGAGCTGGGCTGCTGTGAGTCCCCAGGGACGGTATAGCTGCAGCCCCTGCTGCAGTGGGCTGCCATAGGCTACAGTGAGTGGCCAGCAGCCAGCGCGAGCAGCTGGCCGCAGGTGTGAGGTGCCAAGAGCCGCTGTGAGCGGCCGTCCAGAGGCCAGCTACCGATCTGCCTCACCCGAGAAGAGCACAATGATGATACTAACATGGGCCAGTGAAGCAATGTCCTCCACAACTAGACTGAAGAACAAAAGGACAGCAACTTGTCTGTTCCCCTTTCCCAGTTCTAAAATGCTGTTCCCCTCCCTCAATTCCCCAATAAAATCTTAAAAAAAAAAAAAAAGTTAAGGTAAAAATACATTCATTCATTCTACAATGCATGTGTTTATTGAACACGTTATGTAGCAGGCACTGGGCAAGACCTTGATGGTACAGCATGGGCAGAGCTCTGAGGCAGGAAGGAGCTTAGCATGATCAAGAAACTGAGAAAAAGCTTTGTGGCCAGATCTCCTGAGTTAGGTGGTGAGCGGCTTAAGTTGAAGTGGGAAGATAGACCAGATCCATATCATTTTGAGCATTTTTAGGAATTTAGACTTTATTCTTTGTGTAATAGATCCTTCTGTTCAGGCCCAGAAATATATAAGACCTCTCATATTCCCAATTGTTCACCTTATTTATTTTACTCAGGCATATTTCTCATCTTGTTTTCTTAATAACTGTTGATTAGTTATTAGATTATGACAGGTACCTGGTCCTACTGCATTGACATTTAGCTTTAAAGACGTATTACTCAAAATCATCAGTTCAGGGAAAAAAAACCATGAAAACCTACTAGTCAAAAAGATAACTCTATGAAGGCAGAACCAATTTAGGGTATATATCTGCAGTTTATTGTGTGTGCAGTGCCTGGTGCATAGTAGGTGTTCATTAAATATTGGGTTGTCGGAAAAGTCATGATATATTTTTCGTGTTTTTTGTTGCAAAAATGTGTCATGACTTTTCTGACAACCCAATATTTGACCACAAAATTGTCTTTCAGCACATTGCTGTGTAACTTACAGAAATTATAGCTATTTTTTTTTCTGAGAACTCTTTAAAATTCAAAGCAGCGTTATTAGGTGTGTAAATTAGAGAAATAAACTAGAAAGCAGTCTCATGGCACATTTCTCCCCAACTGTGAGGTAAAGTCCTTCTACTATCCTAAGACCAAAGGATTGCTTCTTCCTTACCGTCATCATATTATTCTAAGGGGCCCTTTCCTACCTCTCTCATTTCTCTGGCTAAGGAGAACAGGATCACTGCTAAAATGCCTTTGGATGATGAGATATTACTTTATTTTGTTGCCATAGTTTGTGGGTTGGCTCAAGGATGGTCAAGATCATTTCTGACAGAGTAAAGTTTTGTTGTAATTATCTAGTAACTAGAAAACGTCAGTTTTAGACTGGCCAAATCATGATAGGACACAATGATAACTGTTAAAAAAAAAAAAAGAAGGAAGAAGTATGGATCAGGACAGATATTCTCACCTGCTATATATATAATCGTATCCTTAGTTAATTGGCAGTAAGAGAAGTAAGAGCGTGCATATTTGGCAAAGAAATGATGGGAAATCGTTGAGTGGCTTCTAAATTACTGAGATTACAATCCTCACTTTATTTTAAAACTTTTTTCTTAGCCTGTTTATATTCAAATTCCTTTTGAATGCTGTCTCAATAATGTTTAGTAACTTAAATCCTTTTCCTAGTACCTATTATTAAAGCTTTTTACCTATTAATGTTTCAGTCCAGTCTAATTCAGCAAGTACTTATTGATCACCTATGTAAACAGCACTGATTAAGTTATTGTAGAAGCATTATAAATTTGTCTCTTCTCTCTTCGGCATTGAGTCATTGGCATTTCAATCATTTACTCTTGTGTTTAAGTAGACCATCTTTAGTGCAAGCACAGAATAGACTAAGCTGCTTTTCAAAGGTGTGCTCTGCATATATGCTTAAGATTTAAGATGTAAACAGATCAGTGGGTTTTTTTTGGTTTTTTTGGGGGGGAGGGAACAGTGTTGGGGAATCAGAGAAGGGGAACAGACAAATTGCTGTCCTTTTGTTCTTCATTCTGGTTGTGAAGGATGTTGCCGTGTTGGTCTTGTCATCGAGCTCTTCCTGACTGAGGCAGATCGGTCGCCGGCCTCTGGATGGCCGCTCATGGCGACTCTTGGCAGTTCACACCGGCTGCCAGCTGCTCACGCTGGCTGCCAGCCACTCACTGTAGCCTATGGCAGCCCACTGCAGCAGGGGCTGTAGCCTATGCCGTCACTGGTGACTCACCACAGCCCAGCTCAAGGTCAATCTGTTGTTCACCATCTTAGCGGTAGAGGGCACAGCGTCACTGGCCCTCATGTGGGATCCGAACCGGGGCCCTGCTGCTGAGAGCTCGCATCCCAAGCCAGCTCTTAACCAAGACGCCACTCGGCCGGCCCTAAACAGATCAGTTTTGTTGACACCTTTTGCCCCACTACCCCCTCAAAGTGAACATTACGCAAAGTATGGAATCTGTATTTATATTGTTTTATATTTTACTACAATCTTTCCAGTTCCCCAAAGATTACCATCGTTCTTACATCTGAGTTTCTGTGTATATCTAGGATTGAGCCTTAGAATTGCGTTCTAACAAGCTCTGAGGTGATGCTGATGCTGCTGGTCTTAGAACGACCTTTTGAGAACCACTGTCTTACATACTTTAAAATTCTTGAAAATAAGGATTGCTTGGAAATCTACTACTGCTGCCTTTGTACAATTCTACATGTGGAAGTGTCCATCAGATAACACCCATTTATTTTGTTGTTTGTTTGTTTGTTTGTTTTGTAAGTCTTGAGGACCAAACTTCATTGGCTTTATTACCATGTCTTTAAGCTTCGGATATCCTTGTTAAATTTGTTGCACCCATTGTATCACTATCACCACAAAGACATTTGAAGAGAAAGAGGAGCTAATGTTTTGTCTTATATGCTTATAAGATCTGCTCAGACTCCATATTGACTGTATATTGGGGAAGGGATTACCTCTCAAAGGGTCACTTCTCACCCTACTCCCCACACCAACTGGCCCAGGGATCAGGCTAGCTTGGAATCTATCTGAAATATCCTTTTAGCTAGTTAATATTGAAGCTACAAGCTTAATAAATATATATCTATATCTATATCTATATCTATATATATGTTCATATCTTTAACTGGATTTAATATTTACTACCTTTAAATAGATTTAGGGGCCATAAGCTAAGCAGTACTGGTGACTTAACTCATTAACTTATTAAACTGAAGCATATAAGAGATGAGATGTCAAAAGTATGCATTAATGTGATTGATCCTTGAAGCAGGTGAGAATATTCTGTGTCTATCAACCTCTAATTTTTGTCCATTTTAGTCACGTTACTCAAAATTCCATTAGCTTTCTCCACACTCTCTATTTCAGATAATGCTACTTGGGACTGTTTCTTGTTCTGTTCTTACATTTATTTTATTCCTAGTTCTACAATAGTGGTGCCCTTCCTTCTGCTTTTTTTCTTTCTTCAGTGACTATAAAAAAAGGCCTATTATAAATGGCACAATCAAAACCTGAAACAAACAGATGAACTGCTAATAACCTTATATACACTGGTGGGCTTTTAAATACCCTTTCCTGCATTAGCCTTTATTTCAAACTTAATATATTATGTATATAAAAGTTGGAAATACAGTTTTAAAATTATAACTTTTTTATAATTATTAACTTTTAAAACTTTTATTTTCCCAAGGAAGAAGAGACAGACAATGAAGAAAACTTTATTGATCTCAACGTTTTAAAGTCCCAGACCTATCGTTTGGTAAGTTACATGGTACATACACTAGACCAACAAGCAATCAGTACACATGTTCTGCTGGAAATTGGAACAAGTAGAAACCATTGTTGGCCATTGTTTAGTGTGTCATTTGAGAAATAGCTCCCAAGATTGTTTCCCTATATACAGACAAGTCTGGATCTAGTTTTGGGGAGTTACTTGGCCACCCTGCCCCAACATGACCTCATCATTTATCATTTACTGCCTTAGTATTGTTACCCAGCATTAGTTGTTATTATTAATGATATGTGTGTGTTTTCTGCCCAACTTGCCTGAATGTGGGAGTTTACGCTAATACTTTTAATACTTAGGTGTCTGACCTCGGGCAGATTTCCAAACTACTTGTGCCTATCTTCCTCATCTGTAAAATGAAGATAAAAATACAGTAAATCCTTGGATTGCGAGTAACATGGTTTGCGAGTGTTCCGCAAGACGAGCAGACATTTCTAATACATTTTAACGTGGTAAATGAGTGATGTCTTGCAATACGAGTAGTTTGTTTCTGGAACGAATTATGCTTGCAAACCAAGGTATTACTGTACTACGTTTTCACAGGGTTTTTAAAGAATAAAATAGTTACTACGTGTAAAGTATTTATAACGATGTCTGGCACATAGGACGTGCTCAAGAAGTGTTGGCAAAAACCAAAACTACACCTTCCCTTCACATTCTCCCTCTTAAACCTGATAACAAGGATAACTATCATTTTTTATACTCTATATTGTACCACAGAAAATACTGAATAATTCTTAAATGAATGAATGTATTTTTCATTCCTCGGTTCAAAATTGTATCAGAATAATATGTTAACATTTAAATCCAAGCAATCAAACTCCAGTTGTAACAATACGTTTACAGATCACTTTATAGCTTTCAAAGTACTTTTAAACACATCCTTTAATGACTTTGTGAAGCATTTGGGTAGCTGTTGTTATCTCTATTTGACAGATTCAAAAACTGACATTTATAACCTTGGGACAGTTAATCTTTAAAAAAGCTAATAAATTACAGCAACCAGATTTGAACTCAGTTTCCCCAGACTCCCAACTCTATTGTTTTGTTCCCTTTGCCTCATAACACGAGTTCAGCAGGGTAGGTATGGTTTGATCCTGCCTTATGCAGGGACACAGTGGTTCCTTTATGTATTGAAGACAGTGACAACAAAGTTCTAAAGTATGAGGAAGACAGAAGTAGAGATGCATACACAGTTATTCTCAGAAAGAGACCATCGTTTGTGCCATTCATTCTTATATTGGTGATGTAAATGGAGGCCTGTAAAGGCTACCTGGGATTCCTCTGGACCAAGGAGTTTGAATATTGGGAAGGAACAAAGTATTTCATTTGCCTCTACCACTACTCTGTCCCTACTGGTCCTGATTTCAATTTTCCACCTCAGTTAAGCTACATACACAGTGTTTTCTCCCTACCTGTGCCTTTATACATTATCGAAGTATTACATCCTTTGGATAAAAATTATATAATGCATACCCTTTCGAGTTAAGACTATGTATGGTTGCATTTTCACAAGAGGCAGGTCTGAACACCAGGTGGTTGTGGTTGATCAGCCATTAAGCACTAATGAGGCAGAAAACCCTTTTATATTTTAAAAAATCTGGCAGTATTGTTTCATGAGTATGTTGCCCATGAAGCCATCTGCCTGAGACAGCTGTATCAGTCTATAGCTTATGATGGCTCAGACTGCCCTTTCCCCAAGACAGAATTGCTATATAGGTTAATAACATTGATTGAAGAGTTTATGTTTCATGCAGCAGGTGGACTCACAATGCAGAAGAAATATTATTTGAGTAAAGTGGAATGAACGTGATGAAATCTTTACTAGAACAAGAGCGATATATACTGTGTATGAAATCGATATACTAAATGTATATGTGACCATTGCAGCCCCCCAATGTATGGCTTACAGCAAGCCCTCTCTACCTGGGGCTTAGAAACAATAGATGCTTTTCCAATCATTCTCTAGCCCCTCATCTTGCATTATTTTTCTTCACAGAGCCTGGTGTTGTATTTATTTCTGATTTGTTTACTGTCTATGTGAGCCACTAAAATGCAAACTCCTCCAGAGTGGCAGCTGTTGTCACTGCCTTTTCACCTGTGCCTGGTCGGTAGAAAATGCTCACTGTTGAAAAATATTGACTGAGTACATGCATGAATGAATGCTATTTTATATTTAGAATTTTATAGGCAAGGTATAGTTTAATCTTTAAGAAGAAAAGAGCTTCTCAACAATAATTGTTTCTTGTATGAACCATGCAGGATAATGCAGGAAAAATCTATATTCCTTGATTTCATTAAATAAAGTGAAGTCTAGACCCTGAAAAATGTGCTCTTAAGTATCACGATAATTCCAGAAAATGGGTATAAATGCTTAGGAAAAGCATTTTCCTAAGATTTGTGGTAAATGGAGTAAGAGAGAATGTAATGAAAAAGACACGTGTTGCAGATTATATTCTCTGGAAGTGGACACTGTGACAGAGCTTGGATTGCAATGTATTTACTGTAAAGGAAGAGGGAATAAAGCAGGATTGGGCCAAGGAGAAGTCTAGCTGCAATTCAGGACTGACAGAGCCTTGGCCAGCTGTTGCCTGCATGGTTCAGTTGCTGGAGGCTCTGCCCTGGGAAGGATATAGCCCCAGTTGGTGTGGCTCTCTGTAGGTAAGGCGGAGCCTGGGGGCCGTGACAGCTGGGAGCTCTCTGTTGGCCACATTCCCTGCAGCTGAGCAGCATGTCCCCTTGGAGGCGACCTGGTGGTCCACCTTCCTGACTGCCATGACTTATTCGAAGCCTGCTAATTTGAGAAATTTGTAAAGACATTGTGTGGCCATTGATTAAACTTTGAAATATCTGCCTAATTGGATCCTGACACAGCAGTATTGTTTCATGAACATTGAAAACAGTGTGCTAAGAAAATGACTCCTCCTATTGATGAAGAAAGCTTACAGTGATGAAACTGGTTTGTTTTGGAAGCAGGCATTTTCAGAACATTTGTTTACTTTGAAGTTTAAAATATATATTTAAAGCACTCTTATTGTGTGATTTCCCCCTGTACTTCTCTTACCCCAGTTATGGTTTTGACAAATATACTTTTCAGGAAGATAACTCCTGCAATTTTTAAGGGATTGCTTTAACTTCCAAGGTTTCATTTGCATGTTTGTTATTCAAATTTTGATGTAGCTTTTCTTAGAAGAAATTAAAATTATGGATGGGTGTTTGGCTTTAAGGCTATCCCACAAAGTTTTACATTCTCTCTGTCCCTCTGATTCCTGAATGTTTTTGAAATCTGAAATTTAGCCAAAGCCTCCCTAAGAGTGATCATAGGGGAGCACCCTGGTGCTGTATTAAAGCTCTGGGCAGGGCCTGTGATGGTTAGGTGGTACACAGAATATTCAGAGATGTGAGGGGTGGGAGCAAGGAAGGAAGGCTCCGGCAGCCAGGTGTCAGGGAGGTGTTCTGGTCATTTCTCTTCCTGCTGTGAGTGTGCCCATTGGACATTGCACATATGTCCGTGGCAGCGACACTGTAAGTGTGAGGGTCTTTGTAGCTCCCCCAATTTTGAAGCTCAGTAGAATCACAGCGACAGTGTTCTCTGGCAGCCTAACGCAGATGTGCCATTCTCCTCCCCCAGTGAAAAAAAGATGGGAGGGAAGCTTTGTGCTCTCTGAGTTCTATTTTTAAAAGCCCATCACTTCATTTCAAAACATTTTTTTAAACATGCCATAGATACCATTCTTCCTTGAAATGCTAAATTTGAGGTTTTAGAAACCAACTCCTGAGTTAGACAGCATAAAACCAACTATCTCAAAAGGTTTAAACACAATTGGTTTTTAATTACTTAGCAAAACTTCATTGTACCAAGAATGAGAGCATTTTTAGCTTAAAAAGCAAAAACTGTAAGGAAGTAAAAATCTGGGCTTAGAATAAAATGTCATTTCAGTTTGAAAGTGTCGTCATGGCAAGTCTGCAATATTGTAATCAAAAAGGAGAAGAAGATGGATCAACTTTGGTTAAAATCTTAAATACTTTAAATTTTCTTCATTTTTGCATATAATTTACATTTCTCTACAAAATTTCCTGTCTGAGTAATATAGGGGAAAATACTGTTCTACAATATAACTTTCCCCATAAGTTACCACTGGTTCTGATTCCTGCTTGAGGAAAATGTTTTTTCTGCTTTCCTGAAACATTTGAATGTTAGTCCTGCTATCTGTGTTGTGACTCTGAGAGTCTATTATTTCACAGGAGAAGCAATTAAAATGCCACATGTGTAAGTGTGATGGAACACAATATGACTGAGTCAGTGCTTTCCTTTCTCTGGTAACTAACCTTCGCCACCCCATCCATTTTACATCTGGAAGTGAATAGGAAATGTAGGTTAGAGAAAAAAAGCTGCACTCCTCACTGCTTAGAGGAGGCTCAAACAGCAGTTCTTCCTGGGTATAAAAGAAGAGCTTTGCTTGATCTTTAATGTAGTTTTTGAATCTACACTTGAAATAGGAAAGATCCTTATTTTCATCCTGGTTTTATTGGAAGCCTAGCAAGAAGTAGGGCAAGGACTTTTCAAGGTCCCTTCCAAATCTGAGTCCATACTTTCAAGGCAGATGCTACGGTGGAAATAGCAGCTGTACCTACAATCCTGACTGCTACCCCAGCCATGTGACCATAGTGAATTAACCTCTCTGTGACCCTGCTTTCTCTTCTGTGAAATGGGGATACAGTTCTTCCCAGGGTTGTTTTGAGATTCACGTAACCCAAATTGTGGACAGCACCCAGTATGGTGCTGGCATAAATTATGCACTTGATATCTTTCTTATTTTGTATAATGTTTCATTTTTCCTAGAGGTAGGGATTAGTTACCAATATTATGTGCTATGGGAGAATAGAAAAAGCCCCAATAGCTCAATACAAATCAGTTTCTAGATTGCCATGAGTATTTTTGAGTAAGAAGCTTACATAGGATATAAGCTATCAAGAAGCTTCCATTTTGAAATTAGGAAGCCCTGGTGATACCTTGGTTTTATTCTTATAATCTGTCATATTATTTATTATTGAAGGCCCACTAGACTAAATCTACTGTCACACAAGGTCTCCCCTGCAGAAGTGACTAAGGGGAATTTGAGAAAAAGTAAGATAATGATATTTTCCAGTAATCATTTGAGAGATGTAATTTTATAAATGGATAGGTTATATTTCTTAAATCAATACTAATAGCAGGTATTTATTATGTAATTCAACATATTAGACAGATACCCAGAATGTGTACTTTTTTTCAGTTCTCTATAAACCTATAATCTTTAAACCCGCCCACCCTATCACCACCCACCTCTAGCTAGCAGTGTTAGTGCTTTGTATATCTGACTAATGATTCCTTGTCATCGAGGACACCTAGTTTTTCACCTAAGACCTGTGGATGCTGCCTTTGAAATAGCTCTCATATCCATCCATCCCTTCATCTGTCTTTCAAAATCAGGTCCTCTTCATCTCTGCCTGGATTATGTAACAATAATGTCCTAAATAGTCTTTGGTCCTTATCTTTTAATTCCACCCCCACCCTTTTCCGAAATAGTTTTCACCATACTCCTCTATTTTACCAAAACATGAAATTGATCAATCAGTTGATTCTGACTTCAATAACTTTTGATGGCTTTTCAGTGCCTGCAGGTTCATTTATATAGATTATAAAACAAATTTTTGGCCTGGCTTTCAAGACCCTTAGCAGTTTGACAACTTTCCACATAGCCTTATTTTCTTCCCCTGGTATGAATTTATTTCAGGTAAATGGATTCTCTCATAGGTGTCCAAAGACCTCACAAGCTCACAAGCATATCTGCTCCCATCCCATCCCATCCCATCCCATCCCACCCCACCCTTCCCACCCCACCCCACCCCACCCCATCCTATCCCACCCCACCCCATCCCACCCCATCCCATCCCATCCCATCCCATCCTTCCTCTTCTCCTTTGTCTCTCATCTGAAATCCCTTCCCATTATCTCTCTGCCTGACTCTAAATGTTCAAGGTTCAGCTCAAATTCTGTCTCCTAAGTGACATCTTCCTTAATCACCCCAGTCTTATTTAATCTTATGACCTATAAATCTTCATAAAACATAACTAGAATATTCTCTTATGAGGATTTCTATTATTTTATTCCCTGTCCCTGGAATAGCACAGTACCTGACATATAGTAGGCACTAAATAAAGATCTGTTGGATAAATAGTCATTGTACTTTGCTTGTGATTCGTCTTTGCCTCCCCTCTGGCTTAGCAGACAATAGTCACATTCCTTAGTCCAGCATCCAATGTCTGTCACAATGTATTCAACTCTTTTTTTGTTCTCCAATATTCACCTGTCTAAGACCCTAGCCTCTCTTCCCGTTGTGATCTTTACAGGCCATGTTTATTCCTATTTCAATATTTTGGCTGATGATGCTTTCCTGACTATAAACCATGGCTTGTCTCTTTCCTGCCTATTTACATTCCATACACCTTCGTGAGGTTAATTTTAAACCTCACATCACCATTAAAATATGCTTTCTGGGCCGGCCGAGTGGCGCATTGGTTAAGCGCTGGTTTTGGGATGCCAGCAGCCCCGGTTCGGATCCCACATGAGGACCAGTGACACTGCCCTCTACAGCTAACAACAGCTCCACCTGGAGCTGGGCTGTGCGAGCCCCGGTGATGGTGTGGGCTGCAGCCCCTGCTGCAGTGGGCTGCCATAGGCTGCAGTGAGTGGCCCGCAGCCAGCGTGAGCGGCTGGCAGCCAAGCGTGAGCTGCCAATAGCCGCAATGAGCGACATCCAGAGGCCAGCGACCGATCTGCCTCATCTGGGAAGAGCGCAATGACGATACCTACAGTGAAGCAACATCCCCGCAACTAAAACTGAAGAACAAGAAGACGGCAACTTGTCTGTTCCCCTTCCCCGATTCCCCAATGCTGTTCCCCTCCACCAATTCCCCAATAAAATCTTTAAAAAAAAAAAATATGCTTTCTCTTATTCAAATACCTAAAGCATTTACCACCTGTACTCACTAGTTTTGGAAGTTAATCAAACTTACAATTTTACCTGCTTTTAATGAAAATACTTGATACTTTTTAAAAGGAAATATATTCCTTTTTTAAATGAAGGCAAAAAACGTCCAAAGAAAAATGTAAAATTTTCTTCAAATCTCAATATCCAAATATAAACATTATATCCCTTTATGCATAATTGCTCTGAGGTTATATGCAAGATGCTAACATTTTGGTGAGTCTGGATGAAGAGTATATGGAAATTTTTTGTGCTATTTGTGTAATTTTTTGTAAATCTGAAGAAAAAAATTATACACAGAAAGTGGTTAATGAAGCTTAGAGTTCATAAAAGAATCCAAATATGTAGTGATATTAGTATACAAAGCAATGCATATCAGTGGGGAAAATTGAACTATTCAATTAAATTGTGGTGGGATAACAGACCATCCATTTGGAGAAAGAAAGATGGACTCCTCCCTCATAACTTATACCCCAATAAATCCCATATGTATCAACAAATTTAAAAAATGATAAGGCACAAGAAACAAAAACATGAGTGAAAAATGTGATGCTCATGGGTTAAATAGGCATTATAAAGCATGCCAAGTAAACTAAAAACCATAAGAGAGAAATAATGATAAATCTGAATACATGAAAATTAAAACCTTATATATGGAAGGTTAGGGTGGCGAGCATCATAAAGTTAAAAGACAAGTGATAAACCGGGGAAATATAGTCGTACCTATATGATAAAGGATTGAAAGATATACAGTGAGATGTTTCAGAGTTTTACTGTAGAGTAATATTGCCTGGACCCTGCCACTTATTAATGATACAACATTGGGAAAATTACCTAACTGCTCTGTACCTTACTTGACTCATTTGCAAAAAATGGGAATAAGACTCCCTTGATTTATTGTGTTGTTATTGCACATCTAACCCATATGTGAAAGCATCTAGTACCATGCTCGGCATATAATAAGAATAACTGCTATACTATATTGAGGGATTAGTATGTACCAGACACTGTGCAACCCTTTTAAATACCTTTTAAAAAATCCTTTTAAATCTAATTTAATCCTCACAGCAACCCTTCCAATGAGGAGGGTACTATTATTATCCCCATTTTACAGACAGGAACCCTGAAATTTAGAGAGGTTACGTAACTTGACCAACAGCTAGTAAGCAATGGAAATAGAATTGAGCAGAGATGGGATTTCAGACCCATCCTCTTTATATTTACATTATACTGTGGTGATTCTCAAGACAACTTAGTTCCCTTTTCCTTGATTCTTGGGACTACATATTTAACCCTGACAGTTGGATTTTCCTGTCCCTCTCAGTAGGTATATGAATTGAGCTCTTCAAATGTATTTGGGCCCTGGTATGTCCATGAAGTTGCCATCTCAGAGAAAGAAGCCTTATAGAAATTCAATCCATAAGGAAATAAACTTATTTTGCATAATCTATTGTGTTGTTGGAAAAGTCATGACACATCTTTGCAATGAAAAACAGAAAAAAATACGTTATGACTTTTCCGACAACCCAATACAACACCAAGATAATATCTATAGTAGTTTCTCCATGCATACTTCTTGGAGTACTTTTGGTTTTATTTTGAGAAAAGTAAAAAATTAGAGATGATTTTACCTTAGTACTTAATATATATTCAAGTAGCTGAAGTGGTAGCAAAGGTAAGTATTTGGTATATTAAACAGAAATAACATTGAAAGTTGAGTTCTCATTCAAAAATAATTTCAGATTTCTTATTAGAAAATTAAATTTGTTTTGTGTGAGCTTTCTTTTCATTTTTTTTCATTTGTGGGAGCATAATTTATTCAAATCTTCATTCACATTTTAAGTCAGAATAAAATTTGATAATCTAAAATTGAACTTAAAAAAACTCTTTTGTGGACTTCATATATTTAAAGACAGAGGCTACCATCTATCTATTTCTTTCAATAGATTATAACCAGGGATTAATTTCAGAACAAATGTGAAATACTTTTTGTATGTTATTAAACATTTTTCTCCATAGTAATAATGTTAAATCATGTAAAACCTAATTTGGAAAGATAATAGTGAATCAAACTCAGGATTTATGCTACTTTAATCATGAAGAAGAATTGACTTGTAAGGACATGAAAGGATTTCACTCTCTGCCTTAAAATGTGATTTGTTAGACACTGGATTTCTTTTAGCTGAGCCATCCTGCCACCTGTTGGCAGCTCAATGGCTGCTCAGCTTGGGCTGGGCATCAAACTGCTGTTGCTAAGAGCTCAGCTCGCATGCTTGAGCGAGTCATTGGATTTTGAGGGAACACTTCTTGATTGAAATAACTCGTTATTTATCCTTCTATCTAGCTTTTCTTTTATTGATATGTGATTTAAAAAAGAGGGACACTAGGTTCCCTTAGGAAAAACCCTGCTTAATTCATGGTAATACCCTATATATATTATATTTGGTACTTAGCTTCTTGGCACCTATCCTATCTTGAACAAAGCAGCAAATGAGGCAAAATGCACAAAAGGCCTTTGAGCAATCAAAATAAGTGTAACTGCTTCCATTTTTTTTTCTTTTAATTTCTATGAAGAGTCCAAACCTCATCCTTCCCCATCCTGAACTCTCACTTTTTCCCCCCTGTATTATTACTTTACCTAAATTCTAACAAGTTTGGATATTGGGTTTTTAAACTCACAGCAGTTTGGGAAGAGTAAGAGACGCTATAGGCAATCAAGGAGACATCCAAGGGTGATTCCCTAGTGTCTCCATAACGAGAAGCTATAAGGACACTTTAAAAACAGACATAGGAATGAAAAAAAATATATAGCTATCTGGGGTCATTTAGTGTACCTTAGTCATATCCAGATTTCTCAGCCCTGGGGGCACATTGTAAAGAATAGTACAATAAGCGACATCAAGAAATGATTATGTTGTGGTCAGTAAATGTCAACCTTCACTGGAGTATGCAGTCTCCAGTCTGACAGTGGTGCTGCATCCTCCTGCGAGGCAGGGGTTTGGGCTTGGTAATTGAAGAGTCAAGTGCCTCCACTTGCCCTTGCTTCATTCCTAGCTCAGTGCTGGGATCCTTCTGGCCCTCCCTTCATCTCCCATTTTCACCTGGAAGTGTGTGAATCCAGCTTCTGCCCAGGCCCTGTGATGTACGTTCTCCTGGCCAGACTCCCATCTGAACTTGTGATCTCTCTGTAACTTCCAACTTGTAGTCTCCATTCCCAAGGAAATGTCTTCTCATGGGTGCCTGAGCCTTGAGCTGCATTCTAGGGTCTGCTCAGGCAGCCATATATATTTACAAGGTGTTTCTCAATCCGTGATCAAGGGCAATATTATAGGGTATCCATGATTAGTCAAGTTTTGGAGACACTGTCATACATATGTATATATAGAGAGTGCCAAAAACATGTATACACATTTTAAGAAAGGAAAAACCTGTATTAAAATTGTAATACTCAATATATACCAAAAGATGAATACAAGTCACTTTTGCCTTCTGCAATTACAAGAGGTGCTCAAAGTTGTTACCATCAGTGTAATTTTAATACAGTTTTTTCCTTAAAATGTATATACATTTTTTGGCATCCTCTGTGTGTGTGTGTGTGTGTGTGTGTACATACACACACACACATATATATGCATATGTACTTATATACACACATACATATATATATATATCATAGTATTTCTTGAGATGCTTAATCATTTCATTAATATTACCTGGGAAATATACTGCCTGTTTGATCCTTAAATTGACTTTGGTGGTATATTTGAACCCAAGGTTGTTATCTTCCATGCTTCCTTTGGCAGTCCTAGAGTCAGTTATCATCAGTTGCTTTTTCTTAGGACCAATCCAATTATTAGCCCCATTGACTAACCTCAGATTCTTCCTAAAGGGCTGTAAACTCTTTCCAGTCATGGATTAAATCCTTTTATCTTTCCACATGAAGCACAGTGCCTGGATTCTTACCTTGCATATTATGGGAGCTTAACAAATGGCTTATTGGTAAATTAATTAATTATAAATGAGACTTCTGGATAGCATGTGTCTTATTGAGCTTCTAATTGTTTCTTCAGCAGCATTAACTGGAAAACACAATTTCCCAGGAGCTCTGCTTTATTTTAGTTAATGTTGTTTCAGAAAGGGACTTTGTCATGATGATATCAAATTTTGATTAAATGGAAACAGCAGTGTATTTCTCTTATACCAACAGCGCCACATAAAATACCATTTTATTTAATGGAGAAACAATTGGAAAGGAAAAGTTTTCTCAAAGTACTATAACCAAGACATGGTATAGAGTTTTAAAATGATTTATACTTCCTATGTAGGGCTTGCTCAGTTAATGTATCCACTTATTAGGCATTAGGAAATTTAGAGTGAGGAACGAGGTTATGAAATAGATGTGCAAACATGGAAGTAGAAAGAAGCTGTATTGTTTGAATAAGTTAATGCTGCCCTAGCAAGCCTAGTGTTCTCTTTTTACCCTTTCTTCATTTAATGACTGGGCCATTTCCCCCCAGTATATTAACTATGGCCTAGAAATGAGTGAAAACTTTTGAGCAGCTACATTAGATAACAAGCTAAGGGTAAATGCAACTTTCTAAAGAGTCCAATATACAAAGAGTTGCGTATGTACTGGGATATTGAAATGTAGTGTTTGATCTCTAGATACCCTACTCTTAAATTCTGAGTCTGATTTAAACAGGACCACCACTAATAAATTTCCCTTGTGAAAATTAGAAAAATGTGCCCTTCCTTGAGTAAAATTGTTGAATATGTTATGTGCAACTTGAACAATTCTAAGTTGGGTCTGGGAAAAAAAAGCGGGAATGTGGATGGGTACCCTCTGTGGCCTAGTTTGGTGATTATGGACCCACTGGCCCGTAGGGAATAGAAGAAGGAGGGGTGGGAATGAGGGGATGGGGTCAGGAGCTTTGGCTCCTCTAATCAGTAGCATCCACCTTCAAGTCACCCAAGCAGCGGTTCCATAAATCAAACTTATTTTTAAATCAGTGACCAGAATATCTACATTCTATTAAGAATCATACAAAACTGCTGCTGAAAGAATGTGCCCGTTTGGCTCAGCCTAGCTCTGCAGGTTTGGGATATGGGGGCCCATAACCCTGGCGGGAACAAGCCTGTGTATATACTTCACACACACACTCCAAATGTCAGGGCCCACATTACTACTAGTAGGTAGTGTATACATCCTCTCACCCTACCCCCATTCCCATAAGTCTACCCTGTTTGGTATGGAAAATGAATTAGTCAGAATTGAGCCTCCTAGTAGAGCTGGACAGGTAGTGGGATGTGCCAATAAGTTGGAATTACCTGGCTTCTCCAAGTGTATGCATTTTATGGGTGCCAATGTGGAGTTACATGGCATACGTTTTCCCCATGGCTTTAGGTTTCAACTGCGAGACCCAGCATCTCTTCTCCTGCTGTCATACATGCTGATACAACTTCACATATATCTACTTTGTGGATGCTGCAGCCCCTCGCCAGCTGCAATGCTCTTATGCTACCCTGGATTCAGGTTCCATAGACGCACATAGCATTCTATTAAGTACTCCAAATAATTCAATGTTTCTATATTGAAATGAGCGCTGAAATGTTGAAAATAGAATCTGGAACACTTAAGAGTTTCCACATTTTACTTTTCTTAAGTTAATGCTTATTTTTTATATACTTCAGGTTGTTTAAATAAATTCAGACCACATATTATAAAATGTAAAAGCATGTATTAGTTATCCGTTCTCTAACCATGTGGTTAGAACTCTATAGTCCCCTGAATTTCTGAACAAAAAGTAATAGATGTTCCTTCCAAGGCTCTGAGTCTATTCAGAACTTGCCAATTTGAGCTAGGAGGTAAGAAAGAGGGGTTTTTCCAAAGCCCTAAAGACTCAGTGAGGAGTTAGTTGAAAATCCCTGAAGACCTCAGGCTCTAACAGAAATACAAATCCCAATTTAAGGCTATTCTTATATTTAGTGTCAGACTAAATTGCAAAGACTTGTCTAATGAGCTTTCATTTAAGAAATGTCTATTAGTGACATAAATTCACATTGAGAATGTAATTTCACCATGAGGTTGTTTATATAGTATTTTATTTTTAAAAGACTACATCATGAAATATGATCAAACATATACAAAATTGAGAGACTATGATAATGAACCCTTATGCAATATTACCCAATTTCAATAGCTATCATTTTGTCAATCATGTTTCCTCAGAAGTCCCCCTTCTTTCTTTGCCCTGAAGTTTTAAAGTAAATTTCAGACATCATGTCAATTCACCTGTAAATAGTTTAGAATTTACCTCTGATTTATAAGGCCTATTTTTAAACATAACCACCGTGCTATCATCATACCTATAAAATTAATAATTCCTTACTATCATTTAAGGAACATTCAGATTTCCCTGATGTCTCAAAAATATCCCTCAAAAATTATTCAAATTAAAACCCATATAAGGTTCATACATTGTATTTGGCTGTTTATGCCTCTCAGGTTTCATTTTTCTGTATTAATTTTTATAGTTTTCCTTACATTTTCTTCTAATTTATCAAGGGATCTGTAAAGGAAAACTTGCTATTAAAATTAACAAGTTAAGCTTTACCATTAAGTCATTAATTTGTGCATTCTTTACATTTTCAACTTTGTACATACTTAATGCTGAAATGTAAAAGTCTGAGAAAATGGGGGAAAAAAACGAAGGTCTCCAAAACAGGCATGAATTGACTTTATTACTGAACAGCACAAACCAAATGCAGAAATTTGGCTCCCACCCTATTTGAGTTCAAGTAGGGCTGTATTAAATCACGTTTTTAGGCCACCTTATAGTTTGACCTACTAAAATGTCACTTTAATTATGAATATAAAACCTATAAACAATGATCCCTTTGCTCCTGGAATCTTAGCTGTTTTGTCTTTCAGATTGGGGTTGTTATTTCAGTATAGTAAATTCAAACTAAGACAGTGTTTTCTTACCAAACATGTATATCTCCTCTACTGTTACCAATTAACATGCGTACATGGCTTGTCCATTGATAATACTTCCCATTGAGTTCACTCTGATAACTCCAAAACTTTGTTCTATGTAAAAATAGTTGAATCATATATTTGCTTCTTTTAAAAAATACTTATTTTGCTATTCTATCAGGTTGGTGCATTATTTTCTTTCAACATGGATAAGAGGACAGAAAAGAATTTCTTCTGCCACTATAATTTTAACACTACCATGCTTGATATAAATTGTGTAGTGCTGCTAAAAAGCCTCAAATTTTACCACTTCTTTTTATAAACTCTCAATCTTGTGATATCGTTCCTTTCTTAGGATATGAACGAGTCTGCCAAACAAGAAGATATTTTAGAATCCACAACAGATGCTGCAGAATGGAGTCTAGAAGTGGAGCGTGTACTACCACAGCTGAAAGTCACGATTAGGACCGACAATAAGGTATAGAAGAGAGAACACATTTCGTTCAGATAGATTTTCATAAGGCAATTTCAGGGTCAAGGGTACTTCCATGATACCAGTATTTTATGAAGGGCATTAGGATTCAGTTTCCAGTGTTTTGTCTTATTAGAGACTTAATAAATTGTCATTGAAATAAATTATGTAATAGCATCCAAAAAATAAGGAATCGATCTTAGGTGAATAATGAATGCAATTGGAATTCCAGGACTGTATACCAACTGAGTAGAGTTAGACAGTGCTTTAGAATTCTGCTGAATGGCAAAACAGAAGACATCCTGGAAGTTGCCTTATATAATCTATTCTGTGCATGTGATTAAAAGTTAAATATTAAGAAAATGATCAAGAAGTCATATGCAGGGCCAGCCAAGTGGCTCTTTGGTTGAGTTGGCTTGGGACGCCAGCTCTGAGCAGCAGGGCCCCAGTTCAGATCCTACATATAAGCGCCAGTGACGCTGTGCACTCAACAGCTAAGATGGTGAACAATAGCTCGACTTGGAATTGGGTGGCTGTGAGTCACCCACAGTGGCGTAGGCTGCAGTGGGGCTGGCCAGCAGCTGGTGTGTGCTTTCGTGGGCTGCCGTGAGCGGCTGTCAAATGGCCGGCCAGCAACTGCGTCACCCGGATAGAGCACAATTATAATACCAACATGGGTCAGTGAAGCGACGTCCTCCACAACTAGACTGAAGAACAAAAGGACAGCAACTTGTCTCTTCACCTTTCTGAATTCCCCAATAAAAATCTTTAAGGAAAATAAAAAAAGCCATATGCAATTAGATTTGGGAATTAGGCCAGATGAATTGGTCCATTTCATCAAGTTTCTGCATCCTTTTTACCTATAATTTATTAGTAAGAACTTTACAACAGGCTAATAGCTGACTAGACAAGACTGTTCTCATTAGCACTATTAATATAATACACTCATCTTTACAAAAGGGGTGAGAGTCATCTAGATAACGAAATTAAAGGATTTTTAGCCTTGGAGGCTAGGGACAAGCCCCAGCATTATGGAGCAAGATTCCAGGGAAGCGTGTCACTCTGAAAATGTGGTCCTATATCTGCCCCCTAAGTAGAAGGCCTGCAAAGATTGCTATTTCCAGTGTGCCCCGGAAGCGAATTCGTTCTTAGAATATCTGGATTTGGGCTTGTAGAATTGTGTCCTAGAGAAGGTAAGAAGTAGCCAAGACTCCTAGGGCAGTCCTAGAACAGGATAAGGACAGCAGAAGTCATACGAGACTGAACAGCTGTGGAACAAACTTTGTCTAAGGTAAGTGGGCAAAATCCTGCAGCCTGTCCACCATGTATTTCCCCCCATCACTATGAGCACAGCTATTATTTGACCACATTAGGGGTGAATTCATTGTTTCCATATCTCTTATATATAAATATATATTAATAAGAATTTCTTCACTAATTAGATCTCTACTAGTTAGTCATAATTTGCAAAAATTATGTAAATTTTCCTGTAAATCCCATTTCTGATTTTTAAACTTTATCAGAACAGTCCCTTCATCAAATTAAAAATCACTATTGTGATTCTAGTTAGAATGACATGTTAAAATAATTGTGTGGTTGGGAACTCTCAAGTACCTCTTAATCCCACAAGGAAAGAAGTTTAATTTGTTTACTTTCAAGCTAAGTAAACTCTTGAAATCAAACATCTCATTTAGAACCTAATAGGATTACAAGAGAGTGGCTTTGTAAGCATGATCATTGATTTCCACATAATAGAAGTAATTGAATAAAGAAGAAAGAATATAAATGTAACTGCTAACATATAAATATTTAGTTTTTTACAAAACTAAGTGCAGGTCAAATTCTATTACAAACCAATATTACAGTAATCAAAATCTTGTGTTCTTAGAGAATCGATGTTTTCCTGCTTTGGCGAATAATTAACCAGTTGAAAGTTGGACTCTCAGTCTCATGACACACATTACGAGCCTTGATCTCATGAGGCTATACTTTGCCAAATTAATTATACAATCAAATTTTATAGGCAAATTCCAAAATGTCAGATAAAGTTTTGGGGCTTTCTTTTTTAGCACTTTTTAGAATATGTGAATATTATTTTGAACTTGGATTTTTGTGGTAAAACATAATGACCTAAAGTTATATTTGATTGCTTTTTCAGAATTCTTCTCAGATCATTTGGTCTTTGTGTTTAGTATTTCACAAGCTTTTCCATCTTCTAAGTATTTCAGATGTAGCAAATGTTCAGCTTAAGGAAAATAAAGCTATGCATTGCTTTGAGAAAATAAGGGACTAATGAATAGATAAATTTTTTTTTATGTCTCAAAAATAAAAATAATCTGGTTACATATGAGCTTCCTCATGGACTCATTATCTTTCATCAGAAGAGGTTGACCCCAGAATGATGGAGGATCCCATTCTTCCCCAAATCCTGACTCTACCAAAACCAAACCCTCTCTTTTACTCTTGGCCAAAACAATAACCTTTCACTCAACACAGGCTAAATAGGACATTTAGAGATTTCAACTTTGTGTCTGAGGGAAAAAAAGGAATTAATTATTTTCAGATCAGTGTGTTTTATTGATCACTGTTAGATTAATTTTTAAGTAGCATAGATATGTGGGAGATAAGTAATAACAAAGGGCCTCCATTATTTAAATCCATTGTAAGTTTTTTTGAAATGGTCTTCTGTTAGTAGGTAATAAGTTCCGTATTTATTTGGTACTAAGTCAAATGTTCTTTTTGCCTTTTTTTCTCACAAGTTCAGTTTATTTCTTGTATGCTTCCTAGTAGGGAATTACAAAAAAAGTAATTCTCCTTTTCTATTCTTTTTGCATACTGCAGTATGTGTGCTTTGATGAGATCTTATTTTATTTTGTATATTCTCCATAAGGTTGTAATCAAGTTTTTATTGCTAGGCTAGCTTATCCCTGTTTCTGGTACTACTACTTGTTACTGTTTGCAGTTCTCAAAGAATGCAAACAAATTTTAATATTAGCTTAAACAAACTACAATTAGAAAAATAAATATGTTGCCAAAAATACAAATAATATATTCCACAATGGAGATAAAGGATTTTTGTCATATGCTAGCTTGAATGGACAATATTAATAGTTTCCTTTCTAGTGCTGTTTATAGAGACTGCTCCCATTGTTTACATCTGGAGTAGTTACACACCCAGAGACCAACTCAGACCCGCCTCAACTTGGAATAATGTGTCTAAAGGCACAGAAAATCTGCCAGGAGAGCCAATAAATTCAGCCAAAAACTAAGTCATTCCACTGTAGTTAATGCCTCTGTTATGACCAAGTGAGTAAGGCTCCGGAATCAGCTCCCTAGAAGGGCAATCTGAGGACACCTAACCTAGAGGAGATGTCGGCGCCACCTAATGAAATTGTCTACAAGTATTGTTGGTATGTTGTGACTCTACATCTTGTACTTTTGTTCTTTCCCTCCTTATTTTCTTCTGTTTATTTCTCTTACCCGTTACTTCTCTGCTGCGTCTGTCTCTCTTTTGTCTTGTTCTTTATTAGACCCAGTAGTATTCATAAGTGTTATATAGCTGGTGGAATTTAAAACAAAGTGCAAACATATGTGATTATAATCAGACTAGACTTAAATCTGTAACTAGTCAAGAATTATCCTAATCTCTGTGTCTTCTTAAAATACAATTTTATTTTAAAGTATAAAAACAATACAGAAACAGTATTTGAAGGGGAGAGGGGGCAGGCAGAGTGCTATGAATTAGAAGGTAGCAATCACACATATAGTCCCACTATCAGTTCCTGATTTAGTGTACCAAAATTTCAGAATCTTAGTGGAACTATGGTAGCTATAAAGACCCAAAGAAGATGGAGCCTATCTCTCACACCTTTCCTAGGCACCCAGAATTTATACTTACACCACTTATTAGTTGTGTGACCCAGAACAGGCTACTCCTACCTCTCTGTTCCTCCTTTTCTTGATCGTATCTGTAAAATGGGACTAACTCTACAGATTGTTGTAACAAGAACAGTGTCTGACACATAGTGAATGCCTAACAAATGTTAATTATTATTATCTTACAAATTATTGTTTTGTATCATAGCCCTTTGTATTCAGTGCCTATATCAGTATTCAGGGAGAACTTATAAAATTTCTGCACTAATGCTTCCATCATTTAAGGGAGTATTGATGAACATCAGCCTTATATTCTTACATGCAGATGTAATCAGATTCATATAAGTAGCAGTTTGGTAAATCATTCTAGTTTGTTCCCCCATGTAAAGGTACATATAATATGATGATGATAATAATAATAACTGACATTGACTAAGTGTTTACTGTGTGTGAAGTGCTATTCTTAGCACTTCAAATATATTAACTCATGTAATCCTTTCCACTGCCTTATGAGATGCAGGCACCTTTTTACTACAGAAGAAGAGACTGAAAGACAGAGAAATTAAGTAACTTGTCTTTGCTTAGTAAGTGACAGATGTGACACGAACCTGCAATCCAGGCTGTTACCTATTTGAGTAGTGACAATATAGCATAGTGGTTCAAAGTACAAGTTCTGAATCCAGTTTGCTTGAATACTGACTCTTACTAGCTGTTGGACCCTGAGGGCAAGTTATTCAACCACCCTGCCTCAGTTTCCTCATCTATAAAATGGAGTTCATTATAAAACCTACCTCAAAGGATTATTAAAAGGATTAAATGAATTAACATATCTAAAGCACTTAAAATGGTGTCAGAGGAATTACTTAAAATATTTTGACCACTATTTCTATGTGCTTTTATGTAGACAGTTGAGATTATTCCTTCTTTTTTTTAACATAACATACCATCCTAAGCATTTGCACACATCCTTAAAAATTATACACCATAACTTTAGATGGCTGTCTGTAGTGCTGGAAGGTTATCATCAGTATCCAGCTGATGATAACAGAGGTTTGCCAGCCTCAGCAGTTTGGGGTCAAAGCACACAGTCTAGGATCTGGGTGGGGGAATGACAGCAAGAGCTGGTGAATAGAATATGGGGAAGCATAGCAACCATAAGGTCTAAGAACACAGACCAATAGCAAGAATTGGAATCTGCCAATTAGTCATTTTAGAGAAACAAGTGGTTATTGAAGGTGGCTGTCCAGTTGAAAGGCAAAACATGGAGAGCAGGAAGCAGAAATGAAGATGAAAAGAAAATTAGATTTAGAAATCATGTGTAATTGCTTCAAGAGCACACAGTCAGACCAGCCTGTAGGTTGTAGCTGCTGTTACCTTTTTTCAGCTTGTGCCAGGGGCTCTTCTCCAGGGTCCTGAGGACAGTTATTAAAGGATAATATTTTCCTATATGATTGAAGTATTTTTAACTCCATAATAGTATTATTTTTTTTTAACTTTTAAGTGAATCAATTGACAGTTGCTAAGTAGAATGATAATAGTAGTTGAAACAGAGCTGTCAAAGAATTCTATGTGCCCCATATTTCTGGGGAATAGGAAATATGGATGTATATTCATATAGATTTCACTTTTTGTGTGTTTTTGATTAATTTTGAATCATTAAATAAATATTTAGTGCTGTTTCTTGAGGGAAATTATTCTATCTCTTTGAGTTTTCTTTTTACCAAAGAAAAGGAAGCCTTTATTTGACTTTGCGGAAATAAATGGACCACTTAAATGAGAAAAGGTAAAGACTATGTATTCAGAGTTTGCTATAGCAAGGTAGCCAGCCACCGTCCCTTGTGTTTGGCAGGCTCAAGGCAGGCAGGAGAATTTAAAAGATTTACAGTGGGGAAAAAAGGAAGACTTCAGATATGTTTAGATATGACTGGAAATTTGGAGGCGGTCTATAAGCAGATCCTCCTATGTGATTGGTTAGGGGAGGACATCTGGCTTTGTCTGATTGGTCCTATGTTGGAAATGGGTGGGAGGCACAAGAAATGGGGAATCTGGCAGTTATTAATGCCTGACCACTTTGGGCTGATTGCTACAGAGGTTAGCTTCCTGAACGAGTTACTGCAGATTGTGGGTCAGAATTCTATTTTGTAGAATGGCCTGGCTGTTGTATTTTTGTTCATTTGTATACAGTCATGTATCACATAATGCTATTTTGGTCAGTGATGGACTGACTACACATATGACAGTGATCCCATAAGATTACCATGGAGCTGGAGATTTCCTATTGCCTAGGGATGTCATAGCGGTCATTAATAGAGAGGAATGTTCTTGGTGCATGATCTGCTTACAAGCAAATCTATGATGAAAAAAGAAACCAAGCAAACCCCCATGGACATATTTCTGAAAAGGGTAACACCTTCTCTTAAAGAGCCTCAGCAGGTCCTCGAGTAGGTCTTCCAGAAGAAGGCACTGTGGTCACAGGAGGTGACAGCTCCATGCATGTTACTGCCCCTGAAGACCTTCCAATGGGACAGGATGGGAAGGTAGAGGCCGTGAGACTGACGCTCCTGACCTTGTGTCTAGGACTAGGCTAATGTGTGTCCTTGTCTCTTAGTTTTTAACAGAAATGTTTAAAAAGTAAGAAAAAATTAAAAAGTAGAAATAAGCTTATAGAATAAGGATTGTTATAAATAAATATTTTTGTGTAGTTATACGTGTTTTTGTTTTAAGCGAAGTGTTCTTACACGAGTTGAAAAGTTAAAAAAATAATAAAGTTTATAACATAAAAAGTTACAGTAAGCTAAGGTTAATTTATTTTAAAGAATTTTTTAAATAAATTTAGCCTAAGTGTATAGAATTTATACAGTTTGCTGTAAAACAGTATGTTGTGTTATACCAGCCGCAGCCTCATACATCTTGTGTTTACCACATCTCTTGATTGCATTATTTTCTCTTGTGCTTGATTTAATCTCATGTTGTTTTATAAATATAGTGTAGCCTAAGAGTACAGTGTTTATAAAGTATACAGTAATGTCCTTGGTCTTCACATTTACTCACCACTCACTCACTGATTCACCCAGAGCCGCTTCTAGTCCTGCAAGCTCCATTCATGTGAAGTCCTGTAGAGGTGTACCATATTTTAATCTTTTATACTGTATTCTTACTGTACCTTTTCTAGGTTTAGATACACAAAAACCATTGTGTTACAGCTGCCTTCAGTATTCAGGATAGTACCATGCTGCACAGGCTTGTAGCCTAGGAGCTATAAGCTATACCATAGAACCTAGGTGTATAGCAGGCTAGACCTTCTAGGTTTGTGTAAGTGCCCCCTGTGCTGTTCACACAAGGATGAAATCATGTAACAACACATTCCTCAGAACATCCCCTTGTTGTTAAGCAATGCATGACTGTATTCAGTCTCTCAACTTCATTCAATGAACCGAGAGAAAGTGCCTTTTTAAAATGATCAATCTTACTAGTCTATCAGGAGAATGATGATTTTTTTTCAAGTCAAGGGTTTTTTTACCATAATAGAAACCAAGTAAATATTAATAATATTTATTCTTCTTCCCCAGAAGTAAGAGCAAAAAGTGTGAAATCAGTTTTCAACTAAACCTTTCATAGGTCCTTTTTTTCAATTATATAGTATTTATACTTAAAAGATTGTATATTATAATGATTTAATGTTAGGTGTTTAATGCAGTGAACAAATGTTCTATCATACTTTAATGCCCTGTAGATATTGTAATTAAATTTTTGATTAATGACTTAAATAGATTTTTTCCCCCAAATTATAATTAAATGTTTCCCGCTTTGTAATTTTAAAACATCGTTGGGTAGGTACCTCCTTCATTTCACCAAAAAGTCTCCAGTCATTATGTAAATCTTTAGGTTCATTGCAAGGGATTTAGATGGAGAATTTTTAAGGCTTTGAAAGTACTACAGTGTATATTTTTAATTATTTCAAGCACTGATTCACTGACTGAACTGCTTTTCTTAACACCCCTACCTGTTCTTCATTGTCTGACTTTCTCAGGGTGCAGTTGTAAAAAGAACCTTAAACTTTAAATCTCAACTCCAAGCAATTGGATTTTGTTTTAACGTAAATAAACCATACAGGTGTTGCCTTGGGTGATTCACAGCGGGAAACCTTTCTAGAAGAGTCATTGTGCTGATGGAGTCATTGCAATCATCTTGAGCCTTTGGGCTCTCTAGTCACTTTTCAGAGCTAAAAGGGAGGAAGGAGGCCTTCATTAATCAGCAGATGGAATTCCATTTAAATGAACCTGGAGGGACCACAGAATTGCTGTATTAGATCTAAGTCTCTTCCAATTGGAAGCCAAATCCTGCATAAATGTACAATGGTAGGCTTTCTCTTTTTACTATTGTAGACAAATCTGTATCTGGAAGCAATAGAGGGTATTTTTCTCATTCCAAGCAGTGGAGAGAGTAACTTGCTTTGACCGTCTGCCATCATTGTGTTTGGATGCAGTGTAAGAAAAGTGTTAATAAAATTTAGCTCTCTAAATATTTCTGACCTGTTGGGATTTATAAATTGTTATAGTTTGGGAATAAAGAGCATTTCTTAAGACTTATGCTCTGGTTATTAGATAGGCTATATTAATAGGATTCTTGTATCCATGTGCAAAAGTATAATCTGTGGGCTAGGATACAGGAATATATTTTATGTGTATATTAGTCCTTAGAATGAGATCCTGCCTGTTATATAAATAATGGAAAAACTACATTTATAATTCTTATAGATTTTATGGTAGACCTTTGGCTGAGAAGTATTCACATAATTAAAAAAATTAAGGCACCAAATTTTTAAAAATCAGCTTTTACAATTACCAGTAACAAATGTAAACACAGGTGGCCATAAGTTGGCCTCCATGAGGCTCCATGCAGGAGTAATAGCTCTAATTACTGTCATAAATGTTTGTAATTGTATCTATTGCTGCCAGACAATAAACGTTTTTTAATATAGTAAGGCCATAAATGTACATACTGCTGTTATTTAAACAAAATACAATTTTTTGCAAATTTATCCTTGAAACACCTGCTATAATCAAAAAGAGGTGAATGCTATCAAAATAGATTGCCTAAATTAACTAGACACACATACATTTTTAGAGCAGCCTGCATAATTACTCAACTGCCATGTCGTCTCAGAAAACGAGGAGAAGTACTCCTGGCAGACTTGTATAGGCAAGCTTTCTTTAAAGGAGACGACACAAAACAGAAAATGGTTTTGAATGTTATATTGTTTTTAAAAACATGGTATTACTTTGTGGGCTTAAAGTTGTATTCGCAAGATCAACTTTTTTTTTTTTTCCTTTGTAGCATGTGGGTCATGGACAGATAATCAGGGCTGTGAGAAAGAATACTATGCTTAAAATGATACGTGTGAAAAAATACTGCAAAGGGGTGGAGACAGCCCAGCCGTCCTTAAGCAGCTGGAAAAGATTTTTAGCTGCTTCTGTAATAGTCTTGTTGAACATTCAAGATATTCTGTGTTTAAAGATAGTTGATGATGCCTTCCTTCCTATTTACCCTGAGTGTGATAAATGTTTCAACTGGATTGGGGAAAGGTTTCATTTATCACGAGTGGAAATAGGAGACCAAGTGTTTGTGCTTCAGAGATTACCATCAGCTCTAACTAAAGAGCATCAAGAGTAGTAGCAGATTTTAATGAAATAACCAATAAAGACTGGATAAATACTGCATAGGAAAGTTACTAATGCCTCATGGCAGATACACCTCAAATAGACATTTGTGATTCAGAGCAGTGAGTTAATACATATTGATTATAATTAAAATTTCTAGACTGCCTAAATATTTCATTATTGCAAAGTATGATTTAATCTTCCCTTTAAATTACTTAATATAAAATAAGAATTGAAGCAGAAACCATTTGTCATGTGGACCTCCCTATAAAATGTACTTTTTAATTGGCTTGACTGTTTGTCCAGTCAATGATATTAGAGTAGTTCTCACTACTACTGTGTTTTATTACAAATATCTTAATATCTGGACAAATTTTACTCCCATAGTCTTTATCCAATTATATTTGATTATTTCCTTATGCCAAGGTAACAATTTATATTACTTGGTTTTTCAAATATGAGACAATCACTTTATTTTTTCAGTTTTTTATTTGTTTGGGGGGTATCAGTATGAGATCAAAGTTTTTTTTTTTGTTTTTTGTTTTTTTTTAAAGATTTTATTGGGGAATTGGCGGAGGGGAAAAGCGTTGGGGAATCGGGGAAGGGGAACAGACAAGTTGCTGTCTTTTTTGTTCTTCAGTCTAGTTGCGGAGGATGTTGCTTCACTGTTGGTATCGTCATTGCGCTCTTCCCGGATGAGGCAGATCAGTTGCTGGCCTCTGGATGTCGCTCACCGCGGCTATTGGCAGCTCATGCTTGGCTGCCAGCCGCTCACGCTGGTTGCGGGCCACTCACTGCAGCCTATGGCAGTCCACTGCAGCAGGGGCTGCAGCCCACACCATCACCGGGGCTCGCACAGCCCAGCTCCAGGTGGAGCTGTTGTTAGCTGTAGAGGGCAGTGTCACTGGCCCTCATGTGGGATCCGAACCGGGGCCGCTGGCATCCCAAAACCAGCGCTCAACCAATGCGCCACTCGGCCGGCCCTGAGATCAGAGTTTTGATTAGTAGATTCTTGAAGTTGAGAGGGACTGGCAAGATCACCCCTTCCAACTATTCACCATAGTTACTCAGTATCCTGTGAAGTAATTATATTCTGATTTGGCCTAAGAGTATCCCTGTATTCTCAGAAGGAAGGGTCCTATTCACTCCCTATCTGCCTTGCCAGATCTCTCCTCTGGGCTTGTGACTCTTCCCAAGGCCTGGAAACCCTCACTCAGAAGATCTGTGGTCATATAAAAGTGGGGGGGGGGGGGAGGGTATGGATGGAGTAAGCATGAATAATAAGGCTAAGTCAATGTATGAAAAAGGTTGAGGAACAGATGGTAGTCCATAAAGATAATCTCTAAGCACACCTTAGAAAGGTAATTATTTAACTAACAAGGTGTTTTATTTAGAAATTATGGCTCTCCGGCTTTAGTTCAGTTACAGGCAGGTGTGAGAATACCAGTGACTGTTATGATACCCTTTGCCAACCCTCTGTGCACACTGTCTTCATTTTCTCTACAAGAGGACTGTCTAGAAAGCAGGAACTTTCCCGAGGAAACACATACTTCCAGCAATCATGATTCCCACACCCCCTGCAACAAGTACACACATACAACACACACCACACATATATATTCAGCTCTTAAGTTGTAGGTTTCATCTGTGAACGCTTATATAAAGAAAAATCATGCTTTCACACCGCAAGGGTGTACCACAGAAGACTTGAAGCTGCTGGCAATGAAAGAAAAATGTCCCCTTTAAAAATTCAAGAAAGCCAAAATCTGTAATTATTCCACAACCTGATGGGTATTTTTCATTAAGAAAGTAATTCAATCTCATGAAAAAGTGATTTAATTTAATGGACAGTCTCACTCTTCCTCTGTCACACACATACACACAAAAATACGTGTACAAATTTGAGCAGTGAATCAAAGCTGAAAATTAATCTAACAAAACAAGAGGAGACTGCAAAACTGCTTCTGCAAAGAGGCAAGAAGAGAATACACATAATGAGTTCTGTGCTCTCGTGGAGGAGGGAGATATGTACGCCACTCACATCCTTTCAGAAAGCAGAATAAATTATCAACCTATCCCAGAAATATTTGCTACAGTGAACTTAGACCTGCACAACTCCTTCTATCAAGCTGTCTTCTGTGCCTCTCTCACTTAACCTGACTTCCTGCCATCAGATTTCCAAAGAATGTTATCATTGATGTGGATGAGGCATTAAACATGTCACGGGAACATCAGTATTCCATGTTGAAATTTTGGACTGGAGCTCACACTTGGCCCTACCTCTCTACAACTGCAGCTACAGTTATAATTTTAATCATTAAATTTCTCTCCCTGTGGTTGAAACAGAATGAACTGTTCCAATCCCCTTATAAGTAAGGACTTGCTGTGTAGCCACAGCGAGTATTGTTAGGTCAGTAGAGTATAGTCAGGTCCAGCTGCCTGTTCCCACAGTGGCAGAGGGCTGCCTAACCCAAGGTCATGCCCTTCCAGAGGAGCCCCCATCTGGGCTTCTATGAGTTGTTTATATAACATCAAGGACTATTATAAGTAATGCTGCTTTGAAAACTCTTATACGGAATTTGGTAAACATATATATGCATTTCTATTGGAATTTCTACCAGAGGTGGAATTGCTAGGTCATAGCATATGTATATGTTCAGCGTTAGCAGACCCTGCCAAATAATTTTTCAAAGTGGTTATATAAACTTATACTCCTCCCAGGAGTGTAGGAAAGTTCGCATTGCTGCACATCTTTATCAACATTCAGCATTGTTTTAGTTTTTTTTGCTTTAGTCATCACGGTAGGTACGTTGTGATGTTTCATTGTTTTTTTAATTTGCATTTCCTTGATTACCAATGAAGTTGAGCCCCTTTCCGTATGTTTATTTGCCATTTGGAGATCCTCTTTTGTCTTTTGCTTTTGGGTTATTGGGTTATTTTGATTTGTAGAAGTTCTTTATATACCCTGGGTATGAGTCCTTTGTCTGATACATGGTGTTTTTTTGTTTTTTGTTTTAGCTGAGCCATCCTGCCACCTGTTGGCAGCTTAACTGCAGCTCAGCTCAGCTGGGCATCGAACTGCTGTTGCTGGGAACTCAGCTCTCACTCGAGTGAGCTCTTAACCAACTGAGCCACTTGGCTGGCCCTATCTGATACATGTTTTACAAGTACCTACTCTTTAGCTTCCCTTTTCACTCTTATTGGTGTATTATGATAAACAATGGCTTAATTTTAATACACTCAAAATGATCTTTTTTAGCGGGAGGAAAATATGGCTGCTATTTGTGTTTTATTTAAGAATCTTTGCTTACCCCCATGTTATGAAGATATTCTCCTATGTTTTCTTTTTGAATCTTTATTGCTTTACCTTTTGCATTGAGATCTGCAATCCCTCTAGCATTGATTCTTGTGTATAGAGTGAGATAGAATTTAAGATTTATTTGATATATATATATATATTATATGCAACTGACCCAGTTTATCAAAAATGTTATCCTTTAGGGCCAACCAAGTGGTTCAGTTGGTTAAGAGCTCGCTCAAGAGTGCGAGCTGAGCTCTGAGCAACAGCAGTTTGATGCCCAGCCTGAGCTGAGCAGCCACTGAGCTGCCAACAGGTAGCAGGATGGCTCAGCTAAAAAAAAAAAAATGTTATCCTTTCACCAGTGCTCTGCTTTGTCATAAAAAGCAAGCATGTATGTGTGAGTCTGTGTTTAGATACTACTTTATTTTATTACGTTAGTCTATTTCTTGTTATCTCATCCTATTCAATATGGTATCTTGTAGATTTTATTTTCTGTTTATTTGTTGCTATATATAAAAATGGAGTTCCCTGTGAGTGTGTGTATAGGTATACACATGTCCAGCAAACTTACTAAATTCACTTATTTATTCATTTATTCTAACAACAGGCCTGTAGATTCTTTTGCATTTTCTGTGTATATAGTTATATCAGCTGCAGAGAACATCAATCTCATTTCTGTCTTTACCAGCCTTATCCCTTTTATTTCTTTTACCTCATCTGATGTACTGGTTAAGAACTCTGTGTAAGTGCCATTAGCAGAGGAAGAGCTTTCAGTATTTCATTTTTACCATTAAGTCTGATGCTAGCTTTAAGACTTTTATAAATATCCTTTAATAGATTCAGGAACTTCTCTTTTGTTCCTAGTTTGCTGTTATTATTATGAATGGATGTTAAATTTTTCAAATGACTTTTTCTTAACCTGTTGGGGTTATCATATGATGTATCTCCTTTTTTTTCTCTCGTAGTATGGTGGATTATATTGATTGATTTTTGAGTAACTAACCTTGCAGTTTAGAATAAATCCAACTTAATCGTGATATATTAACCTTTTTATATATTACTGGATTCAATTTGTTGGTATTTTGTTCAGGATTTTTATATCTATGTTTACAAAAGTTATTGATCTGTAATTTTTCTTGTTTTTTAGGTGTCTGCCAGGTTTCAGTGTAATACTATACAGGTCTCATAAAACAAGTTGGCAGCTTCTCTCCCTTTTTTTTGTTCTCTGGTAGAGTTTGTATAAGATTTTTCTTTCTTTCTTAAATATTTGGGAAGATTCACTGATGAAGCCATAATTACATTTATTTATCCTAAAAGTATTTTAAATTCGTTTTTTCATTATATAATTGATATATAAATACATTTTTATAAAAATTCAAATATTACAGTTAAAACTACAGTCTTGTTTAATCTTTGTCCCTTTAAAATTTTTAGTCTGCTTTACTACATTTCATCAGGGTTATGATATAGCAAACCTGGGCCCTACCACAGGTTTGCCTGTGTGAGCCTGGACAGTCTATTTAAAAGTAGCTGTGTCTCAATTTCTTCATCTTAGTAGAGATTTTAAAAGAATTATATGTGATGATGTATGGACAGTGCTTTTTATGGCAAATGCTAAGCATTCCTTGAATATTAACATTCAAGTTGTTATTATTAGACTTACAAAGATCTCAGAATGGATGTGACTGCTGGGGAACTACTCTGTACCCAAGCTAGGAACTAGAAAAGGTTTCTGGTAGCCAAAATGGATATCACAAAACAGCCACGTACTAAAGCTTATGCATTTTATTGATAGGAGAGTCCTCCTATAAACCCTCCTTAGGAACTTACATATATTTATTTTAGAGATTATTCTAACTAGTTTGACTATCCAGATTGTTCATCCACAGAAGATAAGAAGCAGCAAACCTCCCGTAGCACCTATGCTTTACAAAACAACCGAGCTAAGAAACATATTTTAATGTGCAAACTTGAATTGGGAGTTGTCAGAGTTTTTGTGCTTATTGAAATTGGGTGACAAAGTAAGGAAATGAAAGGAGCGCCTTGGTGTAATGGAAAATCTGTAAGTGAGAGAAAGGACATTTGATTTCCCATTTAGTTTGTGATCAACAGTGGAAAAATCACACAACCTCAATTTGTTACCCAACCTGTGAAATGGAGGTACAGGATCTCCTCCCCAGTGTGATCTTGAAAATCCCTAGAGAAAGTGAAATCAGAGTGGAAACAAAGGCCTAAATGAGAAAAATGGGTTTAGGCACTTTAAATGGAGGGAGCCCATAAAGACCCTTGTAAATATTTTTATTTTCACTAAAATACTACTGCAAAAAAAACCAGAACATTGAATTAAGATTCCATTAGTAATTATTCACAACAGAATTGAGGGAGGAGCATTAAGAATACAGGAGAAAGGTAGGGTAGATGGCACAAGTAACATTTTGTGATATAGGCAATTCAAGACACCTGAGAGCCTTGGGGTCCTGATCCTGCTCTTGGGGGCTGGAGCGAAAGGGGCCAGTAGACCCGGGAACCGCTAGAGTCTGCTGTGCTCTGGCATTGACTTGCAGTGAGCCCAGGAAAAAAAACCTCCCAGTACACACAAAGGTGCCTTTTTTCTATCAATAGTCCTTTGACACTCTGCCCCTCCACACTGAAGCTCAAACTTGGTTGAAAAGCACTGACAGTTTGACATTTTACAGGTTGTAAATTAGTGACACTTATACACAGATATATAAATTCTACTTGCCATCCCTAGCTCATGTTTTCGTCAGTCTTTCTCTGCAGATTCAGAGAGGAGCTTTGAGCCTTGAGTAAGTGACCTAGACAAAGAAACATACGCAAAGGAAATCGTTCAGGTGTTGTTCTAGTGAAGTAAAACCCAGAGAACCATATAGTTTTGCCAGTCACCTTAACAGCTGTTACTAGGTTTCATATATTTGAGTTTTATGGTGTGCTGTGAATCACTATCTGCAGATATATTATCACAGCTCTCCAGTTTCTGAAAAAGGGAGATACATAATTTGGTGCTAAAGAATTTGGAATGTGGAGGGGATTATGGTTACAATACCTTCGCTACCTACCTCACAAGTGACAGAAAGAATTATACATGAGATTTGATATGAAAGGATATTGAAAACTAGAAAGTCTAAAGAAATGATATTCCATATTGTTATTAGTCTTCTCATTTCCACAGAGAGAGGTAAAACCCTCAGCTACAGTAGAGAGGAGAGATGATGCTTAATGAACATGCTTAGAGCACTTTGGAATAGGTGACCAGTAAACTCCAGGGGCCAGTAAGACCTCACTCGATATATAACACAAACAATTCTTGGTTTACCTTAGATACTGTTTGACAGTTCATTTTATCACAAAGGAAAATAAAACAACAAACAAAACATATGCTATGTGGAAAATGCACTGGTTTGGGAGTGTTCTCCATTTTCCAGACATGACACTTTGGAAAGGTCATTTAACCTATCTGATTCTTGGTTTTCCTCCTATAAAATATATATTGTCAGTTTTTCTGTATCACCAACAACCGCCACATCACAGTGGTTTACAGTAATAAGAACACACATTCTTTTCACTCAAGATACACGGCTGTTGATGTGTGGCTCAGCTGCAGCTCCACCCCAGCTGTGTTCCATGTTTCTTATTTCCAGACCCAGACTGAAAGGATAACCCTTATGTGGGGCATGCCTCTTTCAGGGCTGAAAGAAAGGGCAGGAGAGCTGGTGAATCCCTCTAACGGCTTCTGCATCGTCCTGGCATAGGCCATGTTCCCTATCATTCCACTGGCCCAAGAGAATAGCAAGCCCAGCATCACCGTAGTGGGCAAGTATGCTCCTTCCACGGCCAACCAGCAAATCCCATAATCCTCTTAGAGGCATGGGGAGAGGTGGAAAAGAGATGAAAATACCTGCTTAGCGATCCAAACCTTTGTGAGTATCAAATAAAGAAAGGTCTATAAAAGTGTGTTATAACCTAATGGATTCTCTAGTAATGTAAGAGCTATTATTGTTGAACAGTCTCTTTTTTCTGTTACTTATTTGGGGAATCGGGTCCTTACATATCATTAAAATGCATCACTTCTTCATTCTTACCACAAACCCTTATAAAGTTTTTAACCATCTCAGTTGTAGTTTTTTAAAAGCTATGTATTTTGCCTTTTTATATTCATGTTTTTAAAATGTTACATGTATGATTATAACTATATTAAACCCCTTTCAAGAACTTCCTGGGCATCCAGAAGATTGTTGGCTTTTCCCCCTTCTGATTAACGTGAAAAAATTCTCTTGTAGGACCTTTGGAAATTTTTGGAGGATAAAGAAGAAAATGAAAACACCAGTGTTCAAATCCCTGTCTTAATACACACACACATACAGACATAAAAATATACCCAGTACTAATTTTTACTAAATTGGCCAACTAACGAGTATACTCTTGGAAATGTTTTTCCACTTTACTATATGCTGTTAGCATGCATTTTTGCTGATTTTTAATATTTTTTGAAAACATGAACTTAGCATTTTATTACCCAATGTTAATGTACGTCATATGAATAGATATGTAATTATGAAGCTCAATAATAACGCAAACACTCATGAACCCACTAGACTACTCAACTAAGGAACTAGACCATCACAATACACTTGGAGTGGCCTGTGTACTCTCTGCGGCGCCTCTTCCCACCCAGGGGTAACCACTGTCCTCAAGTTTGTATATTGTCATTAGCTTTTTGGGTTTTTTTTAACTGTTTTCACATCCATATCACTAAACAGTAAATTGCTATGTTTTGCTTGGTTTGGAGCTTTGTAAAAATGGTATCATGCTGCATTATTTTTAATGGTGAAGTGAATATTAAACTGTCCTCTACTATTAGATATTTAGAGACTTTTCTGCTAGTTTACTTTTACAAAGAAGTTGTACATTAATCTGTGTGTGTGTACCCAATTATTTCCTTGGGAATAATTTTTAGAGATGAGATTGCTGGGTTAAAGGTTAAGAACACTTTTAAGGCTTTTATTTATAACTGTACATCTTGAAGATGTGTCCATCTTGAAGATTTTAATAAACATTCAGATTTGTGTGGCAGATAATTATAAATCATTGCTAGCTTTCCATTTTAAAAGGCAGTAGGAATACACAAATGTCCCAATGGCTTATCAAATTAAAATGTCCGAAACCATATTCCTCAGTATGTCTTGACTTGCGGAAGTGTGTTCTGTCCTGTCACTCTGTGATGTTACTATCCTCTTAGTTCCTAAGGCTGGAAATCTTAAAGACACCATCTCTCTAATTCCCCAGCTCGACTGCAGCCTCCCCACACCTACCCTCAGTCAGCCCTCAAGTGCTACTAGTTCTGTCTCTGTACTGTCTCTCGAATCCGTCCCTTCCCTCCCATTTCTACAATCATTGCTCTGATTCAAACCCTGCTAATCTATTTAATGGGCTGTTACACAACCTCTTAACTGGTCTCCTTCCTGTCTTTAGTCTCTTGCTTCTCTGATCAGTCCTTCATTCGGTTACTTTCTCAAAACACAGACTTGTCTTTTAAACTGGCACCAAAAATCCTTGATAGCTCTCCATTATCCACATGATAAAATCCACACTCCTCGGTTAACCCCTAGTTTAACTTCCCTCTCCAGCTTCATTTCCTCATGATTCACCCACCCCGCCCCACTCCACCCCACCCCACACCAAGAACCTTGCGTTTGATATTCTAGCCAGTCTAAGCTACTTGCTATATCTGGGGGTGCCAAAAAATGTACATACATGACTTGTATTCATCTTTTGTTATCGGTATATATTGAGTATTACAATTTTAATACAGTTTTTTCCTTTCTTAAAATGTGTAATACATTTTTGGCACCCTCTGTGTTTTCCTGTTTTTCCATGTTCATGTTACTCCCTCAGCCTCCCTGTGGAAATGCTACGCATGCTTCAAGTTCCCACTGAAATGCCAGCCCCTCCATGGAGTTTAACATTAATATAAGTTATCATAGTCATACGTAGATGAGTCAGGCACGTTTACTTCTCTTGAGATACTTTGTGAAAACGTGAAAAAAAGTATTTTTTACATTTGCTTGGTAGATAAAGCAGAACGCAAACTATTTTAAACATCAATTACAATACATAAAAACACTATATAAATATATATGTTATATATGTGTGTGTGTGTATATATGTATATATATATATATATATATATATATATATATATATATAGAGAGAGAGAGAGAGAGAGAGAGAGAGAGGGAGAGAGAGTAGGAATACTTGAGCTTGGTGTTTATTAAGCTTCTGAAATTTTTTTTGGAATAAGACAGGATGAGTACTTTTATAATAAATTGATTAAAAATGGTACTTGTTCGGTTCATTTTCTTTCTTGAAGATGCTTGCTGGGGCTTAAACAGGCATCCATTTTGAGGCCTAACCATATTTGGTCCATTTGCAGGAGGCCAACCAGTTGCATCTCCCCTCTGTCCCACTGTTAACTGGCTGAGTTGGAGGGCCCTGCTTCCGTGCCAGATCTGTCTAATCAGTCACCTGGGCTGAACAGCCCACTCACCTGTAAAATGAAACACTGCACTAGATGACTGTTAAATGGATGAGTAGATGATCTTTAAGGTCCTTTCCAGTTCTCATATCCTGATGAGATACCTTTTGTTCATGCTTAGGAACAAAAGAAAGTGCTAATTTGTTCTCTGCCTTAGCTCTCTCACTGGTGTCAACTAGCCAATTGCTCCTTTTATTAACTGAATGACCCAAATGTATTGTGTGGGAATTAGTACATTTGGCTTCTGATCCAGGTTTACCATTACCTGGGTGGCCTTGGGTGAGCCCCTTTCTATCACTGGGCCTCTGTTTGCTTCTCTATGAAACGATAAGGGTGAGATAGATACTCTATGAGGTTCTTTGTAGCTTTTCAATAATTTTATAATTGGTATGTGTGAAGTACCCAAGGATTTTTTTTACCCTATAATCACTAGCCCATGTTTCAAAGTTAAGAGATCGGTAGAATGGGACTAGTAACAAAATATTTTTCTCTTCACAAAATATTGTAGATAACAAAGTGCAGAATCTGGGTTCACAAATAGATATGTGTGATTGAGGAATATCCTGATTTCATCACTTCAACTTACCATAATATTTTTTCTCTTATGATGGATATTTCTCAAGTCTTAAAATTGTTACTTTTAGTAATTTAAACCGAAAAGTTGTGAAGATATCTTGTAGGAAACTAAATTGTTGGAGTAGATATCAATATGCATACTAATGCATAGCACTCTAGTAAGTGGTACAGTGTATCTCAAAATATATGAACTCTAATAATTAATATAGACTTTCTTTCTTAAGAAAGAAACTCCAATACCTTACTGAATAAGAGGGCCTCATTTTAATTTCCAAGGGACAAACTAATGTTTGCTATATGAGACTTGATTCCAGAATCGCTTCTGGTGAACATAATAGTTACTGCTTAAACAAGTATTTCTTTTCTAGTAATTATTTTTTTTTCATTTTGATGGGTAGTCATAAATATTAACCACCAGCAGTGCAGGAATAATTTATATTCAAATTGTCAGACATCATTCTGTGAACACAAAATAATTTACATTTATTTAGAACCTTTTATCCTAAAGTGCTCTACACATATTTCTTTATAATCTGATTGCAAGCTATATATAGGACTCTTCCACCTGAAATAGGGCAGCAACCAAAGTAATTAAAATAAAGGTTGCGGGCCAGCCAAGTGGCGTGGTGGTTAAGCGCTGGCTTGGGAAGCCAGTGGCCCCGGTTCAGGTCCCACATATGAGGGCCAGTGACACTGCCCTCAAAAATAAATAAATAAATAAATAAAAAATAAAATAAAGATTGCAACTTCAAAAAGGTAGAAAAAAGAAGGAAATGTATTTTTGACTTGTTCCTATTTGCTCTTATGCCTATAGGATTGGAGAATCCATGTTGACCAAATGCACCAGCACAAAAGTGGAATTGAATCTGCTCTAAAGGAGACCAAGGTATGTGAATTTCTTCAGATGAATCAATGTACATTTACTCATCTGTGAAACACCAGTTAAGAGAGAACATGAAAGGAAAAAAGACACGGCCCTTGCCCTTGAGGTTCTTACTGATTGAATGTACCATATTACATTTCAACAGCCTGAACACTTAAACCAACTAAAGAAAGGTAACTTTATATAAAAGCACTATAATATACATTGTATTAGATATGTAATATATTTGTATATGTATATCAGAGGAAAACATTTCATGATTCTTTCCTCTCTGAATCCTAAGAGATAACAGAGCACCAGGCCAGCCATGCCTAGAATCCACAGCTTCCCCAGGTTTGCTGCCCTGTCAGAAATAAGGACTTTTGGAGGATAGCACAAAGTAGCAAAATTGAAATGAGAAGTTATGGGTCCCAAGCTAGAGCTATAAATTTAATGACCTACTTCCAACTGGAATATTCCAGCCGTCTTTGAATTGTGCTACAAGAAACTCATGTTATCCCCTTACCTACTTTGATTATAAACTTCATATAATGCATACTCCACTCACATTCATGTTAGATATGCATAAAAGCAAATAATTGACTAACACTCCCAGGTGCTTTTTTAATTTTAACATTTTGCAAAGTGTGACTGAACTATTTCCCATTGTAGACTTCTTTTGCTATTGAAAATTTTAACCTGTCTTCTTTTTCACAAGTGGTGGAGAATATGTGGGATGGATGGAGGGAGATATAAACTATTTTAAACTATTTTTGAAAAATAAGTTTGTAAATTATCTACTAAAATCCCATGGAATTTCTAGGGATTTTTGGACAAACTCCATAATGAAATTACTAGGACTCTGGAAAAGATCGGCAGCCGAGAAAAGTACATCAACAATCAGCTTGAGCACTTGGTTCAAGAGTATCGTGCAGCTCAAGCTCAGCTGAGTGAGGTAACTGAAGAATGATACCCGGGGATTCCATTCCAGCTAATGGCCCTAATCCCTAAATTTGACAGAACACTTTTCATTTAAGGGTTGTGAAATGTGTTCCACAAACAGCTGTACAGTAAGTCCTCATTCAACGTTGATAGCCTCTTAGAAACTGCAATTTAAATTTAAAACTAAACCAGTTTTACCATAGGTTAATTGATATACAGAAAATGTCATAGGAACTTAACTCTTGTTTATTTCAGTTAGACTGCGCTAAAATTACAGTAGTTTCTAAGAACCTATTGATAGACAACATTAAGTGAGGACTTTCTGTACATCAATTAATTCTCTGCCCATTTTGGGAAGCCAAGCGAGGCAAATAGAACTTGTCATTGCCATTTTACATGCGATAGAGGAGTTATCTCCTAGAAGTCTTTTATTTATTTATTTATTTATTTATTTATTTATTTATTTATTTTTAATTGGGGAACAGTGTGTATCTCCAGGACCCATCAGCTCCAAGTCAAGTAGTTGTTTCAATCTAGTTGCAGAGGGCGCACCTCAATGGCCCATGTGGGAATAAAACCAGCAACCTTGGTGTTATGAGCCTGCGCTCTAACCAACTGAGCTGACGGCCACGCCTCTCCTAGAAGTCTTTAAATGCATTTCTTCATTTGATTTAAATAAACAAAGGCATATATTGTTGGGGAACATGGCTCAGAACAGGAACAGTGTCAGGGACACCTGGTTTTGTTTCCAAGTCTGCAGTTAATTTACCATGTGAGTAAGAGGAAGAAGAGTAGTATGCATTTACATGTGTCACAGGGAAAAGACGCCCTTACCATAATGGCTTACAACCCATAATAAAGAATATGAAAAATAAGACACGTTCAAAGACAAGCAGTTTAATTAATTAAATGAGAAAATTTTGTAATCCTTGCAGTTTTAGAATTTCAACCAAAAACTAAAATGAAACCTTCAGCCCTTGAAAGCAGCAGTTCTTTGTCCCAGCAACAGGAATCCAAAGGCGTTCCTTTGGGATTTAGGCCCCTCTTTCCTGATGTTGAAGACGAGTTAGAGCACTTGAAAATGTCAGTTGAAGGCATTTTTTTTTTCCCTTTGCAGACAAGGGGAGAAGAAAAAAAATGGAAATAAACTTGAGATACTTCTGTACTTTCAGAAGTTCTCAAAGACCAAACAGTAATCTTCACTGTTTTATTGTTATTTGATTAATTATTTCCTCATCTATACTTCCATTTATGGATATTTTTGCTGTAAAAGCTCTGATTAAAGCCACCATGTATCTCTCAAACGCTGATATTAAGTAATTGATTGTTACATTAGTTCCCAAGAATATAGTTCATACTGTCATAGTGTTTATTAATTCTTATTAATTGCTTATCCTGATGCTCTATTGTGATTGGTTTTTTTTTAGAACTGGCTTTCTCTGCATAGCGTGCAAATTAGCTCAACCAAGAGCCACTCTCCTAAACTGTTTAAGAATGGCTGAAGACAGTTTTTATTGTGAACCATGCCCATGCGAGTTACACAGTCAGTATATGAAGGTTAAGGCAGTTCATCATTTTATAGTGCTTTAGTTAAATACAGTGGTGCCTATTAGGGACATAAAATTGCTACAGTTAAATGTCACTTTCATAAATGTGTTCACAAATGAGGGGGGAGGTTGTCATAAAATGATATGCAGAAATTGCAAAAACAAAGAGGTCATATTTAAGTAATCTGCTTCTGTGCAGAGTTTGTCATTAAACAAAATGTTTTCTCCCTCAGGCAAGGGAGAGATACCAGCAAGGAAATGGCGGAGTGACTGAAAGGACCAGACTGCTGTCGGAGGTACACGCTGTGTGCTCTTGCCAGCTTCTCACCTGTCAGCTGGGCCCAGCTGTTCAGAGCCTTGATGCCATAATACTGTTACAACCGTGGGTTGTTTCAATAGTTGTTTCCTGGGGCTTTGAATTTTCTGTAGGAGAAAATGCCTAATTTTCTTATCAGTGAATTAATTATGTGTGTATATACTATTTGTTTCCATAAAATGCCTTAATTTAAGCTGTTCTATTAAATTCAACATAAATCCTGCTGATATTAGCAAATTCATAACTTTCCTTAATATTTTTAAACATAATAATTATAATTGATATGTAGCAGAGTAGGTAAAGCACTAGCTTAAATATAACAAATTTTAATGTTAGTCTGCAAGATATAATATTTGTTTTTCATTGTTGTTAATAATTTGTGTGTGATCCTGAGTATTTCTCTGTCCACAAATTGGGAGAGGCTTGTAATCATTTTTTTCTGAGAACTTCGGGAATATATATATATATATTTGTATTTATTTTTATCATCTTGGAAGAGAAGTAACCTATTTTTCATTAAAGAGCTGAGAGAAAAAAAATACTGTAAGGTCAGTAGCCAATGTGGAACTAAAATCCAAGATTATTTTTTTATCACAAACCAGCATAATTGTCACAAACTTTTCTTCTATGTAATAGAATTAAGCATCTTTTATAGAGATTATTTTGTTTATATATTAAAATTTATTGGGGTGACAGTGGTTAGTAAAGTTACATAGGTTTCAGGTGTACAATTCTATAATACATCATCTATATAGCACATTGTGTGCTCACCACCCAGAGTCAGTTCTCCTTCCATCACCATATATTTGATCCCGTTTATCCTCATCTACTACCTCCCTCCCCACTTACCCTCTGGTAACCACTGAACTTATTGTCTGTGTCTATGAGTTTTTGTTTCTTTCTTTCTTTGTCTTATTCCTTTATTTAAGGTATAAATAGCCCTTTAAAATACTAAAAATATAACTTTAGAAATATTTAGACTCTAATCCTATGGTGTTTCTAAGCAAATAAAACATTATATAGAAGTAAAGTGCTCACTTAGGTTGGGTAAATTAACACTTGAAGGGAGTCCAGGGAATCATTTAGTTTTTTTGGAGGACGTAGTTATCCTCAGCTGTAACATTTCAGGTACTTGAAAAAAATTAATTTGCTTTACTTGGATGAGCACTTTATTCCCAAGGAAGTTTTTACTCACCAGTACAATAAAAAATAAAGCCTATTAAGCTATAATAATTATGGCTTAGTTTTAGATCATATCAACATTTTCAATTTGTTAAAGATGATATTTCCTACCTAGTTTAATGCTACTTTGGAATTTTGCGAGTAATAGTTGTGTGATTTTGAGTATGATGTGGAGTACAGATAAGAGCCAATATGACTGCACAGTATGCCTCTTGGAATTCATAGTTTGGATAGAGTAGTTAGAATATTTTTATATATAGCCATATGGTATAAGCATTATTTTTAGTATCCTGTAGAGTTAAAGGTGGCATATTCTCTTAGTAAACTATAATATTAAGAAAGATAGCTGTTGGGCCAGCCGAGTGGC
Source organism: Aselliscus stoliczkanus (assembly GCA_033961575.1). Lineage (NCBI taxonomy): Eukaryota > Metazoa > Chordata > Mammalia > Chiroptera > Hipposideridae > Aselliscus > Aselliscus stoliczkanus. Next base: position 75,770,866 of record CM066729.1, read on the forward strand.
GCGGTGGTTAAGCACTGGCTTGGGACACCAGTGGCCCCGGTTCAGGTCCCACATATGAGGGCCAGTGACACTGCCCTCAAAAAAAAAAAAAAAAGGAAAGATAGCTGTAAACCTTTATATATCCAAAATCTTTTTAGGATGTTTATACTATTTTAATTGATAACTGATTATTAGAGACTGGCATGGTAGATGCAATAAGATAACTGCAAGGTTTGAGTGCCTAATACCTAAAACAGTAACTTAGATCATTTTTACTCTTATCATGTTACCACCTGAGAAAGTTAATGAGGAAGCAATTTAGTGAAGTTTAACCTTAGGATCACTCTCCAAAGATAATAAAAAGCTTTGCATATCTGCATACTTTATCTTAATATTCAAATTGTCCAGAATACTCCTAATATCTTTATATCCTTTATGTATGTATTATATCTAAATTAATTTTCTTAATACATCATTCAAAATTTTTGAAAGTTTATTAAAATTCAGTGCTCATGAAAACTTTATTTTCAATGAAAGGTTACAGAAGAACTAGAAAAGGTAAAGCAAGAAATGGAAGAAAAAGGCAGCAGTATGACTGATGGTGGTAAGTACACACTCACTGTAAGGAGAAAATGAGCAAGAGAAGCCTCTCTCTTCAAGAAGCCTGTGTCACAAAATGCTATTAATAAATAAGGAGTCTGCTTTTAAAAATGAATTTTTTTGAGGAGAGGTACATTGTACCAAAATGATGTCCTATAATCAGTATACTGTTTTTCTTATAAATCAACTAGAAAGAGCCATATGTTTTTTACTATAATTTAGGATTTTTTTATATTCAAATTGTATTAATTCAAAGATAGAGTGGGAAATTTAAATATGCACTTTGTTGTGCCAATTTAAATAAATATTTCGTTCCGTTTTCATCAAATGAGTTTCATTATTCCATTTTATGTACAAAAGAGCTCTAAGTGTATGCCCAAATGACACAAAGGCAGTGATCAGATGACCTCAGTTTTTTTCCCTGTTCCCCTGTGGACTTGACTGGGCAGAGGTCAAATAGAGAAGAATTAATAATCCCCTAGTAATCATCCTCCATCCTGAGCTAGTTACTTTGACATGGCCCAGTGCTGATTGCTTGAGGCCATTCTGTGCTCTAGACAGATTTTCTAATGGTATACCCGTATACTGAGTGATCTTTCAAAATGGGATGTGTAGCGGTTTTGCAGTATGTTTCAATGAGCATTGTCTGTATCTCAAAGGTAGTTCTTTCGTTTCTTTTTCTCCCATTGTATCCCCTTTACCTTCAGACAGATGTACCAACCCATAAAAAAAAATATATTGAAGACATCCTTAAACATCCCATTAGCAGCTCTCCCCTAGAAAAGGTAGGACATTCAGCCTCAGTACTTCAAAATGCTGTATCATTTCCCATCCTAAACATCTCAGGTGTTTAAAATGCCACAGCAAAATTATGTGAATGTCAGTAAGTTCTTGGCTGTGTTTTTAACCCTATTTTTGGCTTAAGACCAAGTGAGGAAAATGTTATACCATTCTGTAATACAATGATACTCCTAATAAGTATGTTTATGCCTTGTTATTTTCATTCTGCAGCTCCTTTGGTGAAGATTAAACAGAGCTTAACAAAGCTGAAGCAAGAAACCGTTCAGATGGATATTAGAATCGGTGTTGTGGAACACACGTTACTCCAGTCAAAACTGAAGGAGAAGTCCAACATGACTAGGGACATGCACGCAACCGTCATTCCAGAACCTGCAATGGGCTCTTATTAAAACCTACTCTTTTCTGTGCTTCTGATTAATTAATTTTTTATATCAAACCCTATTTCACATCACATGGATTTCAAAACACAATTATACCTCTTAAAGCATGTCCAGTGGTTATTTTTATACACATACACACACACACACACACACTCACACACACACACACACACACACACACACACACACACACACACACACATTGTATTGTGGTGATTATGGGTGGTTAAAGCCTTTAAATTGAACATAATATTTAATAAAGTAATTAAAAAGTTATCACTTTCAGGCCGGGTCAGTTGGTTAAGAGGTTGCTCAAGAGTGTGAGCTGAGCTCTGAACAACAGCAGTTTGATGCCCAGCCCAGGCTGAGCTGCCGCTGAGTTGCCAACAGGTGGCAGGATGGCTCAGCTAAAAAAAAAAAAAAAAAAGTTATCACTTTCAAGTACACTTTCAGTAATCATTACAAGTATGTTAAAGCCCCCACCTCATGGATCATTTTTCTTCTGGTTCCTTGCATAAGTCAGTGTATGTGACCCACGCTTTTTTGTAGGTGCTGCTGCTATTGTCACCACATGGACTTTTGACAGAAGCCTGGCCCCTGCAGTTTGGTCCCCCTCTACAGTGACCACCCAGTGCTTCTGCTCCCAGAGGCAGCTATCGATGGCTGGGGATTCTTTGTAAGAACCAAAACTACCATTGCATCAGCTTTGTGATTAACTAAAATTACATTTTTTAAAAAAAGCATAAGAAAAAAATGATGTCTCCCCCCACCCCCTCGTGGTGTTGGATTGGAAGTGGAAACATCACTGTGAACTTATGGTTTTTTCACACATATAGGTTAATAGTAATAACTACAGAAATTGTGTGTGTGTGTGTGTGTGTGTGTGTGTGTGTGTGTGTGTGTGTAGATATATATTTACTAATTTTGTCCTCTGAAAGGGCCTAGAAGCAATGACAGCCCAGTAACAATGAGAATACCTAATATTCAGGTCTTGGTTTCTAAATTTACTTAGAAAAAAAAAGGGCTTCTTAGAAAAATTACTGATTTCTGGGCTGGGGCAGAGAAAGCACAAGACGAGCCTGAAATACCTTGCTCTGCCAGAAAGTAAGGAAGTACTCAAATGGTGGAAAAATGACTAAAGAACACATATTGTGGGGTTCCCACCAGCCAATGTGGGACAATTGAGCTTCAACATAATTATAGTAATAAGTTATAACTCTGAATAAAACAAGAAAACATGAGTCCATACAGATAAAACTAAATGAATGAATCAATGGGAAAAGTGAAAGGTTTTCCTTGTAATAGAATGACAGCTAATGTAAAAGGAATACTATATTTAGAATTCACCATCTGACAACTACCAAAACAGTAGTGATTGTTTCACGCAAGAATGATCAATGAATGCTAAAACTAGTAGGTGAGAATTTAATTGAAAACTGAATATTTACATTGTCTGAAAGTAAATTGTAACTTTAAAGTAGAGAAACCTGGCAGACACCACTTTAACTAACTGATCAAAAGTTAACATCACTAGTAGAACAAATAGACATCATGTGTCTACTGAAAAGGGCACACACTTGTGTAGTTATTAATGAAAACACATAATCTGAATCTCACTGTGAGGAAACAGCAGACGAATAACAGTGGAAGGACATTGTAGAAAATGCCCTGTATTCTTCAAAAATGATAAGGTCATGAAAAAAAGCAAGAAAGACTGAAAAAGTCTCCCAAATTAAAGAAGACTAAAGAGACATTATTAGATGCAAAAATATGACAGATTGGATACTGGGCCAGGAAAAAAAAAATTTCTATTATAAAGGACATTATTGAGACAACAGGTAAAATATGAATAAGATCTGTAGATAAGAGAATAATGTTCAATCAGGGCTGGCCAAGTGGCGTTGGTTAAGAGCTGGTTTTGGGATGCCAGCGGCCCCGGTTTGGATCCTACATATGAGGGCCAGTGACACTGCCCTCTACAGCTAACAATAGCTCCACCTGGAGCTGGGCTGTGCGAGCCCCGGCAACGGTGTGGGCTGCAGCCCCTGCTGCAGTGGGCTGCCATAGGCTACAGTGAGTGGCCAGCAGCCAGCGTGAGCTGCCAATAGCTGCGGTGAGTGACCATCCAGAGGCCGGCAACCAATCTGCCTGATCCAGGAAGAGCGCAATGATGATACCAACATGGGCCAGTGAAGCAACGTCCTCCGCAACTAGACTGAAGAACAAAAGGACAGCAACTTGTCTGTTCCTCTTCCCAATTCCCCAATGCTGTTCCCCTCCCCCAATTCCCCAATAAAATCTTTAAAAAAAAACAATTCATTCAATGCTAATTATTTGATATTTGCACTGTGGTTATATAAAAGGATATCCTTGCTTTTAGCAATAGACAGAAGTATTTGGAGGTAAATTAGAATCATGTCAGCAATTCTCAAATGATTCAGGAAAAAATATGTATGTGTCGTGTGTGTGTGTGTGTGTTTACACATGTATATAGAGAAAAGGAGAATGATGAAATATGGTGAATTGTTAACATTTTTGGGATTCTGGAGTAAGGATATAGGAATCTGTTGTACTTTTTTTTTTTACAGTTTTCTATAAATCTGAAATTATTTCAAAACATAAAGCTTAAACAATGATGGTTCTTAGAAATTATATACTTCATATAGAAGTTACCCTCCCTCTGACTCAAATAGTCAACTTGTTGAAATAATATGACCTCCCCAATAAAATTATATGGCTCATTGAACACATCTTAAACTTATAATTATATAATCATTGATTCATTGACCAAGTAGGAACGATTTTTCAACAATTTTAAGGAAGTTTTTTTTTTTTTTTTGTCTATTTTCCTCTCATTTATCTAGGTCAGCATTTCCTATGAGTCTTACACAAAAACAGAAGTTTCTGTAATCAGCAAATATGAGGAATGTCAAATAGGTTTGTTTTCTTCAGTCCTCCCATCTACATTGTGAATCTGCAAGCAGCAAGTGTAGCTCTATTATTATTTTACACATATATAACCACAGAGCTTTTCACCCCAGAACACACCTTGAGAATGCAGATTGGGGGAATTGAGCATGTGAAGATCAGCATGCAAATCTTAGATTATTTTCCAACCTTTCATTAGAAGCAGTGGGCCTGTGGAGGAAGATAAGAGACCCAGGGCTCTGATTTGTATCTCTCCTGCCTGAATGGTTAACAAGCAGGCAATGCACCTCGAATGTCAGGAGACTTTGAAGATCTGGGAAACTTTGTAGAGAACCTAGGATTACATGGCCAAATGCTTTTCTTCTTAATACTCTTTTATGCCAACCCCAAAAGTTGTTTTTTCTTTAAAGCAGCCTTTATTATGACAGTGCAATTATGTAGTTACAGTGTACTGCCCTATTTTCTGGTCAAATAGCAACCATTGTCAGAGCTGTACATTTTTTAAAACTTACTGTGCCTAACAGTCAAGTCATAAATCCTAACATTTTATATTTGAAAAAGGAGGAATGGCATTTTAAAGGGTAAAAACAATCTGGGATTCATCAGTTTATCTTTTTGTTTGTTTGTTTTTTTGTTTGAGAAGCTTTTTTTAAATATAGGAGAGAGGACAGCAGGAACCATGCTCACTTAATGTGTCCTAAATAACACATGCCAAGCATTAGATTTCCATAACTTTGCTTTTAACACAGACTTGGAAAGTTCAGACCTGTGATTCTCTGACTCGCCATCAGTGCCTTAGTTCAGGCCCTCCGTAGTCCCTCCATACTCTAGTCCTGCACTGCCAAGTACAAGGACACTCCCCGTTGAGAATCAAACAGTACCCCCCAGCCCTTCCTTCAGGTAGGCTTAAAGCTCTGGACACCGCCCCTTCTCTACCAGCCAGTAGTTCACAACTAGTTACCACTTTCTTACACTGCAAAACATTGTCTAGGAGGCTAACAACATCTGAAGTTCCTAACTCTGATTGGGCATCAAAATCAAATAGGCAACTTTTAAATTAAAAAAAAAAAAATAGCCAATTTCCCAGCTCTCCTCCCCGTTCAAATCTTACTTCATAGGTTTTGGGTGGGACTGGCGAGAAGAAGAGGTGGATCAGAAAATTTAAAAAGCTCCTTGGGTGACTGGTGTAGATAATCAAAGAATTCTTTTAGGGAGTTACCACTCTAGAAATGTTCCCTGGCTATAAGTAAACAAACAGAGCATCTTAGTTCTAAAAAGGCCTTTAAAGAGGATCTTAACTAGTGTTAAAGTGTGGCCTTTAGATAACATTCTCACCTGGGGTGATTTCTAATAAGTACCCTAGATTATTTAATGCACAATACAGTTTGAGACATACTAATGTGGAAAACTGACTCAAAAAAAAATCATAAAACCAATACCCCAACAGGTTAAGTGGTATGCCCATTTACAAACCAAGATGGACAGTTTCCTATATGGTTCTCAATGCAATTTATAGCAGCTGTATAGGAACTTCATGATCACAGCATCTGTCATCCATTCTGCCCCATTCGTATCCCAAAGCAGTATTATACATTCATGTTTCCGTTCATGTCCAATGTCTATTTTTTCTCTACTCCCTATATAAGGCTTTTGAGTAGAACACTGCATGGGTAGTCCAGACACCTTGATTCCTCCCAAATCTGCTAGTAATTTTCTGCATAAATTTTAGGACATCACTTATCCTCATTGTCAATATTTTTCTTCTGCGAAGTTAAGAGAAAGACTAGAATACTCTGAAGGCTTTTAGTCCTAAAATTGCATGATTTAAAATCTTTAGCAGGCTTTCCTCCACTGTTTGTAATAACTTGCAATGCTGTACCAGCTCCTAGCTGCTGACTGTCAGATATTCAGAATCTTTGAGAGCAGTTCTTAAACTGTTGGTAGCTTTAAACCAATCCATAATGGAAGGATTCACACCATGGAAATAGGAAAACACTAAAAATTTGGGCTTTAAAAAACAAATCAGAAAGCTGGTTTAGCAGCACACCACTGACATTATAATAAGTAGTATAATGTTCTGTAGACCAGAAGTAAATGCAATAAATACATAACAGGGTGTTCCACCATACTTTAAGTTACTATAGTACAAATTGAATTAGACCAGATTTGCAAATTGTTCTCAAAAATCATTAAGTGTCCATAAAACTACTCAGTGTGTCAAATGTGCATCCCCTGCACCATTTTATTGATATTACTTTACTGCCTTTCTAACTAAGCTTGGTTCCTTTTAATGCTTCTCAAATCAATAGGCTAAAGCAGCCCAAGCATCTTCCTACACGATAGATTCAAAGATCATGCTCATACGACTGGAAAAAAAAATGTAGAATGCACAACTAGTTCAATTACTTGACTATAAAAACACAACTAATTCAGTTCACTGCATCATTGATCCATTTAATTGTATAGCAGCTTCCTGTTGATAACAGGAAATACCCCTGAGCCAATCCTGCTGAAACTAACACTGGCCAGTTTTCCACAACCATAAATTTCAGTAAGGATTCTATGTAAAACACAAGGATTAAAAATCACAGCCAGAGTTTATTAAATTTTTTAAGATTTCACTGACCTGTTTCCCTTGCATATGAGTATGACCAATTCTCTCTTCTGCTTCCTGGACTTTGTTGGTCATTTGATGTTAGCCTATACTTATGTTCATGCCAGGACATTTTATTTCAGGTATAGATTGTGATCAACTTTAAGCTATCCATTCATTTGGTTCCTGAAAACCACTTAGCACCCCATGAGCTTCCCAGAAGGCTGCTGATCCACAACTGCCACCTTCAGTTATATTTCTGGCCTCTTGGTTTAGGCAGATGCTATAAATTTGTATGTTTATGTAGTACAAATACAACAAAAATTTGATAGATAACTACTGTATTTTGAGGGGCAGCATCAGGTACTAAGAGAAACAAAATATGAATAAGATATAATTCCTCCCTCCAAGAGCTCACAGTCTAATGGGAAAATATATGTGCATATAATTAAAATGTCGTAATGATTAAGTTTCATAATACATAATTAAACAGTGTTCTTAAATCTGGGTTAAGTAGTAATTCTAAGTTGGAGAAAACAGAGAAGGATTCGTAGAGTTGGTCCTTGAAGGATAAGATTTCAGTAGCGAAGAAAAATGGGAAAGCCCATTCCAGGCAGAGGGAAAGACAAACTAAGTCATGGGGAAGGGTGTTAAAGAATTGGGTGGTTAAGGGAAAGTGTTGGAGGAACGCTGGGAGAAAAAGAGAAAATGGAGAGTTTTGAATGCAAGGATAAAGTCAAGCAGGAAAAGTGGCAAGCCAAATACTCATAACCTGAATGCAGTAGAACACAGTTAAGGAAACGTGAACCCAGTGAGAGGAAATGGTATTTCAATCAGGTCTTCTAGAATTTTGCAAAATGGAGAAGAGGAGAAGCAACATTCTAAGAGGAACTACCATGAGCAAAAAGCAAAAAGACAATGGTAATGATCATTATCACTGTATGCACCAAGCAGACACAGTATGCTAAGCATTTTATCGATATTATCACATTTTATTTTGCAAGTGAGTGAGAGAGGTATTATTTCCGTTTTACAGAGATGAAGTTGAGACCCAGAAGAGCTAAGTAACATGCCCAAGGCCACACAATAGTGGACAGAGGATTTGAAGCCTTTATGCCATAAAACTTTCAATCTGAGAAATGTAAAGATACAGTATGTAGGAGCACAGCAGTAAGTCGTTATAGTATACATCAGGAGTGCCAAAAAAAATGTACACATATTTTAAGAGATATTAACACTTTGATCAACATTGCTCAAGCAGTAGTTCGCCATAATCAGAAGTGTGTGGACACTGATGGAAACCACTTTGAGCTCCTCTTTTAATTGCAGAAGTCACACGTGACTTCTATTCATTTTTTGTTATTGGTATATATTGAGTATTACAATTTTAATACAGTTTTTCCTTTCTTAAAATGTGTACACATTTTTTTGGCACCCTCTGTATATGTAATCTTTTTTTAAAATTGTAATAACCCTTTATTGAGCAGCTACTATTTTGCAAGAAACATAATATGTGTATTAAGTCATCACAACAGCTTGAAGAAAAAACTTCACCAAAGTCACCCAGTTAGTGGCAAAGCTAGAAATTCTTGCCACACAAAAAGGAAGACAAGACGCCGGTCATGACTTTCCAGAGAGGTATCAGTGGAGAAAAATCAAGGGAGTTTTGGCAGCTATGAATGACCACTACACTATTCTATGCCTGTTGCTACTTATCCTGCTTGCTTAATACACATAGAGAAGAAATGAGATTCGGGATCAAGAGAGAGCCGCAGTTGATTTGAACCTTGACTTTGAAGCATGTTCAAAACATCCATGTGGATACTCTCAAATACTGTGTGTTAAGTGTGTTAAGCTGCAAATACTGTCTGTTAAGATTAAGTATGGGATATCTTGTGATGGGAAATGGTGGAGGAACTTGACTGGAAACTAAACTAGACTACAAGAAAATGGATCAAGCTTCCCTGTCCTTGAAGGAGAATAATATGTCACAGACTAAGTGAGCCCAGGGATATCACACTTTAGTCCTACTTCGAATCAGGAAGTGGCAACTTTGGATCCCCCTGGAGGGAATCCAAAAAACCCAGGACACCAGAAAACTTCATGACTCTTAGAAACAATTCTGCAGCCCACAGTTTCCAGAAGGTGCTCCTGATCCAGAAGTACCCCCTTCCGTCAGACTTCTGATCTCTTGGTTTAGGCAGATGTTATTCAGTCCTAATCTCACTGAAATTCTGAAAGAGGCCGAAGCAATTTTGACCCAACACGTACTCATTGGCCATGAGCAGTTCAGCTCCACTCATTTATGTGCACAGGTGGCTGGATGCAAGACAGCAAGGCTAACACAGTTCCAAGAATGCAGGACAGAATCAGAGCTAGAGATTGGAGTTATCTACCGGTAGGCAGTATCACAGGCCTACGGTAGGTAAGATCCTTCAGAAGCAGAGATTGGGAAAAGGACCAAGAATTGGACATGCTTATCTTGAAGGACCAGTCAGAGAACAGAAACTAAGGATTAATCAGATGAATTAAAGGTAAGTGAGGAGAATGTAGCTTCTAATTTTCTCTTCTTCCCTCATTCCCTGTATACTACCTTTATTTTCCACTTTGATTTGTAATTTGAACAAACCTTCAAAAAGAAAACTCGCTTCATTGTAACACAGTAATGATTCTTCCCTCTGGAAGGGATAATATATATGGCTGTACCAAGTGAACTGGGTACTCCATGGGTGCTGATTCTCATCTGCTGACCGCTGCCCACCCTCCTCCTGCCCTGGGGTTATAGGCCTTAGTGTCTAAGTCCCTTGATCTCACCATCAAAATATAAACAATTGTGATGAAGTTAGGTATGGTCCATTTCTACATACAGAGAAAAGGAAAGAATCAAGCCTTTGGCTTCCCAATCATCTTTTGCGGTGTATTAAAAAGGTGTTCTTTGGCTGTCCCCTTTAATGGGTGATAAAACTGAAATAATCAGAACTGCCCTCTCCACATTCATAGTTGCAGTCTGTACTCTGGCAGACACTTTATTACCGGGTTGCTTAGCATTTGGGAAATTTCAAGGAGTCAAAGGAAGCAAGATAATAAATCATTCGGTAGTACTTATCCTTCCAGCTCCGGAGCAAACCAGTACCTCAGAATCACCTTATATATGGTCTACTGCTTAGCTATTAGCTATTATATTTCAACATTACAAGTGCAAAGATGATGATTGGCAGCCTGTTACCTTTCCCCTTAATAGAAGTAGCTGGTGTTTATGAGAATAGGGATCATTATTAGTTCCACTTCCTGGACTTACCTTTCCTGTATTATGACTTATATTGTTTCTCTCAAAAACACACACAGCTTTCTTTTCTTCTTCTTGTTTTTTTTTTTTTTTAAATTTTATTGGGGAATTGGGGTGGGGAACAGTGTTAGGGAATTGGGGAAGGGGAACAGCTAAGGTGCTGTCCTTATTTTTGTTCTTCAGTCTAGTTGTGGAGGACATCACTTCGCTGGCCCATGTTGGTATTATGATCACTGCGCGCTTTCCCACTGAGGTGGCCGGTCGCCGGACATTGGACGGCCACTCACAGCAGCTCACGGCAGCTCACAAAAGCACACGCCAGCTGCCTGCCAGCCTCACTGCAGCCTATGCGGTCACTGACCACTCACGGCAGCCCAGCTCCAGGTCAAGCTGTTGTTCACCATCTTAGCTGTAGAGGGCGCAGCTTACTGGCACATGTGGGAATTGAACTGGCAGCCGTGTTGTTCAGCGCTCGCTCTCTTACCAACTGAGCCACTCGGCCACCCACACACAGCTTTCAAAGCATAGTTCCATTGTCCACATGTTAACTCCCTTATGGCCAGGGGGGCCCATGGTCTTCAACAAACCAAATGAGGAATTTGAAAACAGTTCTAATGTAGTCTTCCTCACCTGCCAGCCCCTAGGAAATCAATGGATGTTTATGTCATGGCCCAGAAGCCTCTCTACTCTCACTTTGGAGAATGAGCTGAGCTCCAGAAGGAGAGAACATGACAGTGTTGCCACTGTGCTGGGTTATAATTGTGTCTTCTCCTCCTGTCTGGCGCCCCTGAGGGTTCAAGGATCCCAGGGACATCACGCTCCTGGATCTGTAGATATATGTGTAAGTATGTGGATACACACACACACACACCAACATTCGAAAATGGGGGCAATTTCACATAAAATCCAAATGTAGACCTCGACTTAAAAATCAGAGACTGCCCTAACACAGAGCCTGCCTTCCCACCTGTGACAATCAGATCAATGGAGTAATGCTCTTCCTTATACCTCAGTTCCCACCACTCCTGGTTGTATTCCTGAAATGAGGCTATCAGTCACAGTTCTAAAGGCTGAATACAATGACACTGGATTATAAGAAGTCTTATGTTGGCTGCTGCACTTTTCTAGCTGACCTGCTTAGCCCTGCAGGCATTTAAGTGGAAATTGGTGAGTCCTTGCTGCCTGCTAAACTCTGATCACCCCACAGGTACCAGCAGCTCCAGCTCCCATTTGGCCGTCCACTTTCAGAACAAAACAAACAAAAAGATCAACAGGTTTTTTTCTGTCTCACTGAGTCCATACAGCTCTTGGGATAGACTCTGTGCAAGCTCCTAAGGCCATCCAAAGGCCATGGGACAGTGCCCAAAGCTGACGTACATGCTGGCAGGATTCTGAATTGGGCACCAGGCCCCTCTGACACTTTCTGGCTCTTCTGGGGGACATAAAACAACTCCCCTTCTAGGCCAGTTCAATGTAAGCCGACTGCAAGAAAGATATTTGTTGTTATTATTGAAGCATTGATATACCTACGTTTGCTATCCATATACACATAGTTTACATATATCTATATGCATATTTTACACACATATAGGCCTATATGATTTTGGTATGTCACAGTAGAAAACTTTGGTATGTTATTGGTCTATAGTTCAGTTGAGGTTGGGAAGCCGTGGCCTAGTGTGTGCAGACCTTGTTTCCTGATATCTCCATTTTCTTTCCAGTTTGAGAAACTACCCTGTATAGACATTAATGATCACATCCATCTTTAATGGGCTTTATTCTACTGAACAAGCTTGTACATCCATTCTCGCTCACTGCGCTTTCCCATCCATCCACGGAGATGCACGGGGCACAAGTCACTATCCTGCATGATGTAAAGGAAACTGAGGCTCTGGTGAAGTGAGCTGCTGGAGAGCATTCAGGAGGTTGGGGTGGAGTCAAAGAAAAGCCAACCTCCTGGCCGGCAGCCGTGGGGCACTTTCTGAGACTGATGCCTCCATCAGAATCCAGTGAACACTTAAAACATACCTGCTCATTGAATAAACTACCCACAGGCCCTGGCATTTAGTACATAGGAAGATAAAGCAGAATATTAAAAAGACATATGCACTGTGCTGGAAGCTCCTAGGTATTGTATTGGGCTAAGAGGCTTAGAGCAGTTGTCAAGGTGCTCTCTAATGAAAAATGGTCATGGTTGGAATGTGCTCCTTTATCTCACTAATTCTATAACCCATTTTGCTCTTTTTTTTTTTCAAGGACCTTAGGCCTGAAGAGCTCGAGCTGCATTTTGAAGCTTATCTCATTAATATTCACCACCACACCCTCAAAGAGCGCGGGGCATGTATCATTATCTGCACGTTTCAGATGAAAATATGGCACTGGGACGAAGCATAGCCATGTGTGTCTGGGTTAAGCATTCAGAGACTGTTTCCTTTTAGCACCATCATCCATGTCCGATTCGGCTTTGCCCTCACCTGTGAGAAACAACACTGAGATAAACCAAGTGGGATGCCATCCTTTCAGCCTGATGTCCCCAGTGCCACAGTCTGATCAAAATAATAAGATCAAAGCCCTAAGGTTAGGATGAAAATGAAAGGCTACGATGAAGTGAGATGGGCAAAGAAGCCATTATGTATTGGCCTAGGTACTCAAATGTCCTTAGACAAAATATTATAGACACAGATGTTAATATTAAACAGTGACAATTAAAACCTATGTCTCACAGTGGAAACAGCCAGTTTACAGATCTAAAAGGGTGGCCACACAACAGCGGGGGATTTTTAGATTCAATTCTGGTGTGATCTTTCAGCTTCCATGTGTCAGTTTTACGGCTTCCAACACTTCTCACTGTTTCTCAGTCTGCAAATCTCTTTGCAGTTTTTATAAAACAGGCTAAAGACACCTGTTATTAGCAACCCCAGTGACCACTATAAAAAACATAAGAAATGTCATGCTGGGCAGATCGGTGGTCCATTTGATCAAGGAATCTGTCACCATTATTTGAGAGATTTGGGGGAGGACACAACTTCTTAAAAACTGATATTGTCCTTCTGAGTACTTACCATACAAATACAAAAATCACACAAGATTATTCACTGCAGTGATATCTGTAATAAAAAAACTTGGGAACAAACTAGGTGACCATTAATAAGAGATTGGTTGAATAAACTATAGTACAGCCATACAATGGAATATAACTCAGCTTTTTAAAAAAATGGATGAAAATTCTTATGTACTAATAAGGAAGGATCTTCAAGACATACTGCCAAACACATAAAGAAGATGCATATAAGTGAGTGTGTGGGCCGCCACTATTTATCGAACAGTTGTGTGAATATATTTGATCGTTTCTTATATTTCTATTGAACATCTTCTATGTCCCAGAACTTTCCTAGTTGCTGAGGATACAGTAGCTAGCGAACAGACTAAATTCCCTGCCTTCAAGGAATTTATTCCTATACACTGTATATGCACTTTTACAAATATTTGAAAACATACACAGGAAATCCATAAACCTATTGGGAGAGGGAAGGACTGGGCAGATGTGGGACAGATACATGCGGGCAAGTTTTCATTGTACGGCCTTTATATTTTCTAAATATTTAAATCAAATAAAATATAAAAAAAACAGGAAAGCAGGCCAAGTGGCACGTTGGTTGGGAGTTGGCTTGGGACACCAGCTCTGAGCAGCGGGGCCCCGGTTCAGATCCCACATGAGAGCCAGTGATGCTGCGCCCTCTGCGGCTAAGCCCACCTGGAGCTGGGCTGCCATGGGTCACTGGCCAGCAATGGCGTAGGCTGCAGTGGGGCTGGCAGGCTTTTATGAGCTGCCTTGAGCTGCCTTGAGCGGCCGTCCAATGGCCGCCAAGTGACTGCCTCATGGGGGAAGAATGCAGTGATGGTATCAACATGGGCCAGTGAAGCAATATACTCCACAACTAGACTGAAGAACAAATGGACAGCAACTTGTCTGTTCCCCTCCCCCAATTCCCCAATAAAATCTTTAAACGAAACCAAAACAAAACAAAACAGGAAAACCCTAAACACCTTTCCCTATTAATTTGATGTGGATTTGTACTCACTAATTTATCCAAACCTGTCTTGAACCTCTACCTTTTTAGCCTAACTATTACACCCTACAAGCATAACCTCTTCCATATATTTACTTGTGGAATTTAAATTAAATAATATTCTTTTTGTTTATCCTACAGGCATTTTTTCCCTTGGTTTCAAAACTTCTCTTTCATCTAATATTCTGATACTAAATGAATGTGTTTATTGTCCTCAAACCATACATTAATTTATAAGCCTTAATGAAATCTCCCATTATCTTTGCCTTCTCTCACTAAATAGTTCTCATTCCTGCTAATAAATTCCTTATTTCCATTCTGTTAGTTATATAAACCAGCTTCTTTGCTTGTAATTGAGGTGACTAGGGTGCCAGTCTGCCCCTGCTGGAACCACCAGCCACCAGCCTCACCACTCCTATGACTAGTTTTCACCTTCATTTTTAACCATGAACTCCTTTCCCTCAGGAAACATCCAAAAATGATCATTCTGGACCACAGATATTCTGTTATTTAAAAAATCCTGATTAACAGTACATTTATCTCTTGTCCCCATCCTTCCTCTAACTCCCAATTTTGCACCTGCCTTGCATTCCCTTTATACCCTCATCTGTTGATTACACTGTGCCATGTACCCATTGTTGAGTTTCCTGTTCCAGGCCAATTCCTAGTTGTACCAATGTGCTTTCTGCCCTTCTTCTCTCACCTATGCCTCTAACCGCCACACTAAAAGATGTTTTCCACTCTGATCATCCTCAGCCATTCTGCAGTGTTTAAAATGGTTAAAAAGCATTCATACTTGTCATAGGTCACAAGCTTTTATCATTAAAAAGGTCCTCTGTCTGCTTTGGGGCCTCCATCATCCTTGGCCTCTTACAGAGACACCTGTGGAGGGTCCTGAGGACCCCACTCACTCCAGCTTGGGGATAGTCCCACATCCACTGTAGCAGATGCTATCAGGCTCTGCCCATGTCCCCTGGGATCCCTTCCCAGGATGACCAGACATTCAGTTAGCCCAAGACTGAGGTACTTCCCAGGATGTGGGACTTTATATTTTAAATATGAATAGTCCCGGGCCAGCCCAGTGGCGTGGTGGTTAAGCCCTGGCTTGGGAAGCCAGCGACCCCGGTTCAGATCCCACATATGAGGGCCAGTGACACTGCCCTCAAACAAAAATAAATAAATAAATAAATAAATAAATAAATAAATAAATAAGAATAGTCCCTGGCAAATTGGGATGAACTAGTCACCCTATCTTTACCATTTCACACATAGTGCTTCTGTGTGTGCCCTCACTCCCAAATCTCAGTACCTGTGTCTCCTTGTTGGAGGGCTGCCCTCTGGGTACTAACATCTCCTACACCTGCTTCCAGAGACCCAGAAGGGACTGGAGTTTATTATCCCTAGGGCAGCCCTTAACCTTGACTGAAAGATCAGGGAGTTTCGCTTCTGCAATGCCTTTGAGTCTAATGGGAACAACACTGGATTATCACTTACAATGTATCCAGAGCTCCTTGCAGGATTACATCAAATGTACCCTCCATGGAACTTGACTTGGTGCCACATCCTTGCTTGGTTGTCTTCTCTTTGCTGTCCCATTTCCCCATACCACTTCTAATTTCTCCTGGGAACATATTGAAATAAATCATTATCTTATTTCAGAGTCTGCTTCTAGAAGCCCAAATGTTCTGGTTCTCTATTGCTGTGTAGTGGTTAACTACAAATGTGGTGGTCACAACAGTGATTTTATTATCTCTCACAAGTCCGCGTTGACTGGGCTCAGCTGAGTGGGTGGTTCTTTTATTCCATGTGATGACCGCTTGGGCTGCAGGAACCTATGAGGCTGGCTAAACTGGAATGTCCAAGATGTCTCCTGCCATGAACATTCACATGTCTGAGACCCCTTGACAGTTCTGTTTGTCTCACTTGGGGTCTCCTGGGTGGTTGTGGTCACACAGCAGCTGAGGCTACAGTCATCTGAAGGATCAGCAGGATGGTGGACAACTAGTCTTCATTCTCTCTCCATATAGTTTCAAGGCCTCTCTTCTTATGTGAGTTTCCTCAGGCTGCCATAACAAAGTGCCACAAACTGGTGACTTAAAGCAATAGATATTTATTCTCTTGCAGTTCTGGAGGCGAGAAGTCCAAAATCAAGGTATCAGCAGGACCATGCTCCTTCTGAAGGCTCCAGGGAAAAACCAGCCCTTCTCCCCCTCTTTCTAGTTTCTGGAGGTTGCTTTGAATCCTTGATGTTCCTTAGCTTGTAGCTGGATCACTAAAATCTTTGCCTCTATCATCACATGGCTGTGTCCCTGCATGCATCTGTATTTTTACACGGTCTTCTTATAAGGTACCAGTCATTGGTTTTAGGTTCCATCTAATCCAGGATGACCTCATTTTAACTTGATTACATCTGCAAAGACCCTATTTCCAAATAAGGTCTCATCCATAGGTCTCTGTTGGGCACATGGTCCTTCCATCAGCGTAGCTGGACCTCTTACGGGCAGCTCAAAGTTCCCAGAAACACATAAGTAGATGCTTCCAGGCCTTGTTAAGACTTTCCAAATACTCACAATATGCCTTGCACTGTTTTAAATGCTGAGGTTACAGTGGAGAACAAGACAGGCAAGGTGCCTGCTGTTATAAAACTCCCATTATAGTAAAGAGAATATCATTGGCCATTTCCCTCGCCTAGAACAATTTGAGTTAACGTGCTATGATAGTGTGGGTAGAATAATAAACTCCATCTGACACCTGGACTCTAGCTGTGCTTTGGGTTCCAGGCAGAACAGAAGATAATGTAGCCTATCTCCTGGCTCAATCACATAATGTCCCTGGGCAGTCATTTCCTCATCTACACAATGGAGGGTTTGGACCAGACAATCTGAGGCCATTCCAACGGAGATCTCCACCATTTACACAACTGCTTTGCTTTGTTCAAAGCACTTTCTAACTTTCATCTTCTTCAGAAAGTCTTTAGAAGTAGCTAATGCTTTGGGGCATGAGTAAGAAGGGGATGAGAACTTATAGAAGGGAAGAAAGATAATGAGGTTCCTGGATAGTTGAAAACTGCCTCTCCCACTCCAAAGATATTCCACGTTCTTTTTCTCTTAAACTGTGGCACCTCCCTAAATTATTAATACACATCTGCTCAAATTGTGGCTTCCATCTCAACTGGCCCATTTGGTAGGAATGACAGGCCGCAAATTGTGATCTGGGCCAACGTCATATGATTTTTTTTTCCATTGCTATCTTGAGCACGCACCTGTTACAGAGAACACCAGGTGTCAGGCAACAGATGTTCCCGGGATTCACAAAGAAAAGCAGGTAACTGCTCCTCTAGGCTTCCTAGCATAAAAACACAATGATACCCATTATTATACTTTAGTGGAAGGGACCAGAGGGTCAGCCCACATGGTAGCATGTGTGTGCTTGTACCAATCAGGTCAGTAGAGCCGAGAATACAGGTTTGTTTTTGGTTTTTATTTAGAATAAGTGTTAACACTGTTCTGAATAAAAGGTGTCTCTATGGCAGTGTTTTTTCAAAGTGTGGTACAGGAATCCTATGTGTCAAAATGACTTGGGCTGCATATTAAAATGGGGATTTGGGGCCAGTTTTGATAGTTAGTAGTCCTCGCACTTAATCATTTCCCCAAAACACACTGAAAATAACAAATCCTACTAGCATCTCACTCTTTCATGCAACCCCAACCACGCCCTGTTATTTCTTCAGCAGTTCAGATTACAGGTGAGATTCTCACAATTTCTTCTCCTTCCATTGACCATAAAATAGCCATCGCTATCACCACCACTACCTACTACTCTCCATCCACCCCCACCCCCACTTTCCACTTCTGCTGAAGCTGTAGAGACACAAAATCCAAAGATGAAGCAAAAAGTAGTCTGAAGAGTCACCCTAACCAAGGGCCAACAGTCGGCTCTGATTTGAAGGTAATGTAGCTATGAAGTCAGAAGGCAGGAGATGCAAGAAAGTGGGGTGATTGTGGTGGAAAGGGGGACAGCCAAGCCAATATTCTAGAGCAGCATGCTCTGGCTGCCACATACTACAAGGAGGCCAACTTTCAAGACCCAGGGATGGTTTTAAGACCAGATCATACTCTTTTATTATAGGCCACTGTGAAAATTAAAAGGATTATACATGGGAATATTCAGAATGTGTTAAGAAGCTTAAAATAGAAAAGGGGAGTTTTGAGTCAAAAAAAAAATTTAACTATCTTAAAAGTTAACATGTGACTTACCATTTAACAGACATTTGGTTCTTACTATTTAATCTATTACATATAAAATTAATTCTGTTGTGTTTTTAGAGTCATTCATCTTAATCATTCAGTGAATATTTCTTAATGCCTGCAAGAGATAAAATATTTAGCAAAAACTGACGTGGTCCCTGTCCTCACAGAGTTTGTATTCCACTGGAGAAGAGAAACATTGAGTAAATAATTACATAAATATAACCATAATTACAACTTGAGCTAAGTGTTAATGATAGTGAGGGATAGGAAGATGTCTCTAAAATCTGACATGTGATCTAAGAACTGGAGAACGAATAAAAGTTAACCAGACTGGGTGTGAGGAGGGGGAGCATTTCAGACAGAAGGAATAGCATGTGCAAAGGCCCTGCAGTAGGCTAAAGATGCCCAAATGAAAGAAGACAAGCATCCTGACTACAGAGAACAAGGAGACAGAATCCATATTAGGCTGGAACTTCAGGCAGAGGCCAATCTTTGCAGACCCTTGCTGGTCATGCTCAGTATACAGTTCCTCATCTGAAAACAATGAGATCCATGAAAGAGTTTAAGCAGGGGATGATATGGTCCGTTTGCATTTTGAAGAGACCATTTAGACAGCAGTGTCAAGAGCAGATGATGAAAGTCAAGGCTAGATGTAAGGAGTCCAGTCGGGGGTACATGGCACTAGAGCAGATGAGTAACAACAATGGCTTGGGTGAAGAGGGTGGCTGTGGAGGTGGGGAGAAGAGAATGACTTTGAAATATGTTTCACATGTATCAGTAGCAGGACATAATAATAGATTGGTTATGGGCTTGAAAGAGGAGAAGAAGGAGTCAAGGATAATGCCCAGGTGTCTGGGTCATGTTGCTAAATTGAGAATTGTGTATTTCATTGATGGGGAAACACTTTGAGAGGACTGGGTTTGGAAGGGAGGAATAATTGAGTTAACTTTTGGATGAGTTTAGCTTAAAGTGTTTTGAGACATCCAAATGGAGACCTTGAGTAGGCAATTGAAGTTTGAGAGTCATTATTGCTTCAATGGCAATTGAACTCATAAGTATGGATGAGATCAACCTACAGATTCCATATAAATGAATGGCAATATAGAGCAGTGGTTGAGAACAGGGGTCCTAGAGTAAAACAGCCTGTATTTGCAGCACAGCTAGCTCTGTTACATCCTAGCTGTTCAAACATGAGGAAATTACTCAAATAATCTAAACCAAATTTTTCTATCTACAGAACAGAGACAACAATATTCACTACCTTATAACTCTGTTGGGAGTATGAAATGGTATGATACACTTAAAACTCTTAGTGTGGGTCTCAGAATCTAGTAACTATACTATTAACCAGTCAATAAATGTGGACATTCCTTCTTCCAGAGAGAACACAGAGTTAGTAAGTAGGATCCAGGGGTAAGCCTCAAGAAAATGTAATGCTTAATGGCTGGATAAAGAAGTATGAGGTACAACCAAGATATAGTCTGAAACTGTGCTGTCCAAATCCACTTACCAGAGAAACTAGGTCAGCAGCCACATCTGGAGCCTTCTAGGGTGGGTTATCGCTTTTAAATCATCTAGAAAGGGAGCCAACCATCCTTGAAGGGAACCCAAAGTCAAAGGCCTGCACCAAGGAATAAAGGGGTATAGAGAGTAGGGGACAATAAATCAGAGTCAGGAACAAGCTGGAAATAGGCTAGAAGCAGGGGAGAAACCAGGGAATTAGGGGCTGGGCAATCACTGTTAACTGTAGGATACCCAGAGCATCCTAATAAAGGGAGATGGAAAGAATGGAAGAAACACAGGAATCTTATGAAATCTTATGGAAATAAGATTCTTAAGTAGATGCCCGCTGCTCAGAATCACCTGCCTTAGTAATATTTAAAATTGTTCTATATATGAACAATGAAATAGAATGGTAGCCTTTCTACTTCAAGAGTTTAAGAGTATCCTATATTATATAAGTTTAGTCATGACACTATAAAATTTTCATACTTACACATTATGTAATATGTTACTTCTAAATATATATATTTCCCTCCCCCCCCCCAGTATTCTTAATTAGTATTATTGTTTGGGGATGTAATATGTTGGACAGGAAGTATTTTCTTCATCCAAAGACCAGTTGCGACATTCAAAATGTTCTAAAATGTTCAATGATATGATGATAACAATCATGGTAATACTGATGTCATCAATGTCATTATGAATGTTTCCAGTGACAAAAGGATCTGGTCAGATGTGATATCTGTGCTATGAGAAAAGCTATAGATGTATATGTGGGGTGTGTGTGTGTGTGTGTGTGTGTGTGTGTGTGTGTAAAGAAAGGGGAACATGCAAAGGCTAGAAAACTTAATTAAAAGCAAATTTGGATTGAGACCAAATACATAGCAATAGAATTTGCATTATTAAAGTATTGATATTGGCTCATGCTCCTAGAAGCCTATTCTCATTATTACCATAGCTTCTATTTCTCCCATTAGATTGATGAATTGCTGAAGGAAGCAAAAAGTGAATTTGTCTCAGTAAGTGAAAATCATTCCATTGAGCATGAATTTTTTTTTGGTTCAACCCCAGTACTAAAATAGTCACAGGTTGAATGTTAAATGGTCTCTAGCCCAGGCTATTCTCAGTCAAAGGCAAACATACACTGCTTGTTCAAAGGAAGAAACATTATTACCTGAAATTTAACAAAGATCTAGGGAAATATTTAAATAGACTAAATCTACCTTTATTTTTTTCGCCCCTGAGGAGAAATGTTGTTCTGAAAGGTCTTCAGACTGACATGGACTGTTTACTTATTGATTGTGTGGTTCCCACTGTGCCAACACCATTATCATCCCTGGGATCATTTGTGAATGTGACTTTTTAGTGCTTTTTTTTTTTTTTTTTTTTTTTAAATTTGGGCGTTGTAATGTATTCAAGGGAGGCAGAAAGTGAAAAGTACCTATCCACACACACACACTCACAGGTACACGTCCACCTCAAAAATAGCCTCTCATCCCCAGCCCACACCCCCAGTCTCCCTCTTGCTGCCCTTGGTTTCTGTTGAAATTTGGGGGCAGAGTAAAAACCATTCACCCACCCAAACAACACCTTCCAGCTCCTCGCAGTTAAGAACCTGGCAAAAGAGCAAGCAGAGGATCAAAGCACAGTATCAGCTTTACCAGCAGTAAAGCTGGATTGGATAACACTGTGCGATCCAAGCACAGAATCAGCTTGATGTTACCGGCCAGAGAGCACAGGGCGCTTTGTTTAACTGTGCGGGGAAATGCAGCAGGATCTACAGTACTACTTCTGTGCTCCAAATCTGCACCTGGACGCCCACTAAACCACAACTTACTACTTAGCTACAAGTGAAGAGGCAAGGACAAGAGATTTAGTTGGGCCCACTAGTGACAAGCCAACCGTTGGGAGACTTCAGACAGGCATAGGCAGCTCTAGGAGTACCTTGAGTCTCAGAGACCAAGAGAAAAAGACCAATGACCTATCAACACTTAACTTTGCCCATTAAAGAAATGTGGCCACGTAGGTGACGGGTTTTCCTCAGTCTCACCGTTCAGGTAAACTATCTTCCTCTCATGAAAAGAACTGATTAAATGGGAAAGGGCAGGGCTATAGCACTTTTCCTAAGAGGGCCACCGACCATTCTAGATGCATGTGGAGAAACTATTACATTTCATTATTTCTCTAGTGGAAATAACACACCAATTTTTTCCCCTTTCCTATCGAGCACTGATGATAGATGACCCGGAGAGCCAAGAATGGAAAGGACTTGACTGGGGTAAAGTTTAATTACTCATGTTCACCATTTTGGTGATTATTAACTCTCTTTTCCAACTGGCAGTGAAGGATTTCTGGAGATCAGCTAATTCAGTCTCTCGGAAGAAGCAGATACAGTTTGTTGCAAATGTGTTTTTGCTTCACAGACAACAGTGCTGTTGATGGAATGGTTAGCCCATGAGTCTGTGAACAAATGAATAAATCACACACCTGTTAAACTGCGTGCTGCACATAATGAAGGGGTTATGATGTGTGTGTGTGTGTGTTTCTTAAAGCAAAATGTGACTTCTTTCCATTTGCTGCTCTTAAACAATTTCTAAATGTAATGTCCTGTGCATCTTCCCTTTTAGTGAAGCTCAGAGTGTGTGTACATGTGAATTCTAACTCTATTTATTCTCCCCATCAATTCTTGGAATGCAAATATAAACACCCAATTTAGTATATGAGCAAAATAAAATATATCAACATCCTGTACCAGTTTATATTACAGTCAAATATAGAAAAAATAAAAACAAGAGGCTGAACTGGTGCCAGAAGAATTCCATTCATCTGGGAAGAGTATAAGGTGGATAGGCCCTTGGAGGAACCCACCTATGCCTGGGAGCCTTAGGCACACGCACTGTAGATGAGCTTTTCATCCCAGGAATATGGCCATTGTGTTCACTGGCCCAGGCCAAAAACAGAAGGAAAACCATGAAGCTTCTGGGTTTTAAAACTTGTGCATGGACAGCTTCTGAGTCTTCAGTTGTATCTCGTAGGTTGAAAATTCCTCTTCCAAAGTAGGGAAATATACTCCATTATGAATGAGGACATTACCTTTTTGTCTCAGCTAAACAATAATTACAACATTGATTTTGGCGAACTCTGTACCTATTATGTGTCAAGGTAGGCAGGGGAAAGAGTACAGGATTTGGAGCCAGACAATTTAGCTTTAAATTCATGCTCCACATTCTATTGGGTTGTTAGAAAAGCCACAACGTATTTTTTCTATGTTTTTCACTGCAAAAATACATCATGACTTTTCCAACAAACCAGTATTTGTTATTGGCCAAGCTACTTATATAAATTTGTTTACTCATCCAAAAACTGGACATACAATTATTATAGATCAGGACTGGTAGGGGAACTAAATGGTATTGTGTGTGTGTGTGTGTGTGTGTGTGTGTAAATAATATATACTAAGATTTAAATAGACCTGTAGAAGTTAGATACTTTTGCTAGATTTTGACCAGTTTATGTGCTAAGTTATTTATTGGTCCACTGTGTGTGTGTGTGTGTGTGTGTGTGTGTAACCATCAAAAGAGGTTCTTTAACTTGAAACATCATAAATACAAAGGAAGATAAGAGAGAGAGAGAGTAAAAAGAGAAAGAAAAAACAGGAAGAATTGAAAATGACTGAATGCCATATTACTGCGAACTACATACAGTTGACTCACCACATTGATAAACTACATGTTATATATGGAGCAGTCCTGATATATCTCACAATTCCTCCTCACTAAGAACTGAAGAAGAGACCTACAGGAAAGATTAGTAGATTAGTCTCTGGTGTAGGATAAACTTTTCTTTCGTCCTTGTATTAATTCGACTGACCCTTGCCAGCATGCTCTGAGAGGCTGTGTTCTTCCAGCTGGCCCCTATTTTCAGTCGTTTCTCATTCACTTGCCCCAAGTTCACTTTACTTTGAAAAGAGCTCTTATCACTGTGTTACTGAGGAGGGTCTCATACTCTAGTAATTAAGTCAAAATGCTAGCCACTACTTACCTGGTATATAATTGAAATACTTCTCTTCTGTTTGTTTTCCTGAAGCCATCTTCCTTTTTTTTTTTTTTTATCTGAACGTTCTGTCATACTGTGGAGATGGGGAGATTTTACTTTTGTTTTTCTTTTCATTCTCTGTGCCTGTTGGTGGAAGGAGTAATTTTCATATTGGTTTCAACCTGAACAACAAGTTCCCTTACTGAGTAAAAGCTGGATACCATGGTACTTTTTGTGTAATTTCTGGATTTTAAAGATTCCTGTGGCTATAGCAGTCAACACTGTACTCAACCATTTCTATCCAAGGCTGAGTAGGTTTCTAAAGCACCTAAAGTGACATTGAAAGCTGTGTTTGTTATCTTCAAGTGGCATTTTCATAGGTTTGTCAGCAGAGCCTTCTAGCTTTATAAAATAACTAATTAGGAGGCATTAATGAAAGCCATCTGGCCTTCAAAATATTGCTTTCCTCTCCCTAACCCCATTGCTTGTCTATAGATCCTGAAATCCTCAGCATTGTTCATTCTTCAGACCATAAGTATTTACTGAGGTGCTTCAAGTATTCAATCACAGAACTAGGCAGGGAATTTAATATAATGATATATGTACGCGTATATGTACATGAGGCTGTACACACACAGAGCTCACAGTCAAATTGGAATGGGGTGTTGGTTCACAACCTCGGGAGCTTTCGTGAAATTTGAAATTGGCCCCCATAAATGGAGGGCAAGGAGAGACCAAAGAAAGAGGCAGACCACTCCAGATTGGAAGGTGCCAGTTTTAACAAGCAAGGGAACTTACATACAAGGCTTGTCCTGGGCTTCCACAAGGTGGGTAGATCTCCACATCCACCCACCAGATTCTTAAGAGTTTATATAGAGGACTTAATGGGGTTTGGTTGGGCATGCCATCCACATGGTCCAAACAACACATTGCTCTCTCAAGGCGATGTCTTTGATGTAGCTCTTCAAGCAGGAAAAGTGGGTGGTACGTATATTCCAAAGACAGGGGAGTGGGTGAGGAGTCTCTGATTTTCCCAGTCCAGGTAATGGGTCAGCCGGTGGTCGTGTCTTCTCGATGACCTCCTCCAACAAGGGAACAATTAAACAAGTGATCACAACAATTGGTGCTACATGCCATGACAAGAAAAGTACAACTTTACTTAGGACCCTTACTAGGAATTTTTAACCTGTGGGGGTAGAGTGAGCCTGGAGGAAGTGGGATTTTACTGATCCCATGATGCCATTCTTTTGAAATAAGGCATTTATTTACCCTTGCTAAAATGCAAACCACTTACCAGAAGAATAGCAGTTTAGATCATAAGACCTCTGGGTAATAATATAGATAATGTCCCAAAACTGAGGCCATCAAAAAACATATAAGAATTGTTCATTTTTAGATGGTAGCAAAAGGGAAATTAAGCCCTGGACACTGTTTAAAGAGCAACAAGCCACTTCTGTGGGTGATTTTGTGTCTGCAGAGATTTGGGGTTACCACAGGGTAAGAATAGGGCCTAAAATAAGACACTGAAAGACGATGCAGCTACAGCAATAATTTCCCATACATTACAGTTTTGCCTAAAGCCTGCTCTAATCTTCAGCTAGTCCTAACAAGTCCCTCTCATCAAGGACAATGCTTCAACTTGGCTTCTAGATAATGAAAGTGAAGTATGAGAGGAAAAATACCTTTATAAAATCTGACAAGATTCTAAAGTAGTTGTGTGCCAGCACAAGTCATGCTGGAAAAATCCGTCTTGTTTTCCTATAGGTTATCTCTCTGGCCCCTCCTCCTGTGTGAATTGTTTATGACTGTGTGATTCTATTTTTGTTTTTTTTAATTTTATTTAAGCTGAGCCATCCTGCCACCTGTTGGCAGCTCAACGGCAACTCAGCTCAGGCTGGCATCGAACCGCTGTTGCTCAGAGCTCAGCTCGCACTCTTGAGCAAGCTCTTAACCAACTGAGCCGCTCGGCCGGCCCTGACTGTGTGATTCTAAACTCAGCATAACAACTGGTCACTTATTATTTGATTATATTACATAAACATGTGCGGGCACCTACACTTCCTTATTCCTAAAGCATTTCAGAAGTGCTAATGAATAAGTCTCCCGTTTATTATCTAGAAAAGCTCACCTAAACATCACTGCAACATAATTCATACAGATATGCCAGGTTGTAATAAAAAATCGCTAACCCTAATTTAACTTGTGTTCTTTTTTAATCGGATTCAAAACATTTGTCAAGTGATTTCCTTCCTCCTGTTAAATAAATAATAATAAGTGTTTCCTTGTGAAAATGAAGGTTCAAAAGTAATCAGTTACTGGGAATTTTGTCACGACTTCCCTTCCTGCTTTAAGAGATGTGAATTCTGTGAACCAGGACTCCTACCTCTCCTCCTGATAGTGGTGTGTGTGTGTGTGTGTGTGTGTGTGTGTGTGTGTGTGTGTGCGCGCTCACGCACACGTGTGTGTGTGTGTGTGTGTGTACGCGCACGTGTGCTCATATGTTTGGAATGAGGAGGGATTAAGTTTTGAGTTCCCGCCTTTGCTGTGGGACAAAGATCTGTCCCTGCCAACACAGAAGTATGGAAATGGGGCATACTTTATGGAAATAATAACAAAGATCTGAATAACTTTTTACAGTTTCACATTCACTTTATTCCAACAACATACCTCTGAAGAAGGTAGGTTAGTTACACTCAGTCTTTTGCTTACTGACTTTCAACCTATGGATGTTTGTAGATAAAAACAAAGCTCTCCTGTAAGAACACACTACATAGTACCAGCAGATAATGTTGGTGTGCAAGCTGAGGCTTGTTGTACCCTAAAACTGCACTGTTTGCCACCAGTGCATTTTGGCTGTGTTTGTGTTTATTTTGAGATGTTTTGCCAAGTGGTATTAACCACATCAGGTCCAATAACTCCAAGGGCACTGAGAGTGGTAAAAGTCCTTGTCAAGATATACAATTACTGTGGAAACAGAAGAGGTTTTTAAAATTTTAAAGTGTGAGAAAAGAAGAAATGTTTCATGTGAATATAGAATGAATTATTCAAGAGTAAAAAATGATTGTGAAAGACAAAGAGCAAATCATGTAACTTACAAAAGTGCTGTGCCTGCACCAGTGGACAATATCAAAAGGAGACTGAAGCCGGACACAATGAAACACTCTATGAGCGTGCAGCTGGACACTGGGTGGGTATGAGCCTCGAGGTAATTCTAGGCATTGGAGAAGTTTAAGGGTTAGCAGATGGGGCCCTGCTTCTGAAACTCTTGTCTCTAACCAAAGAGAAAGGCCTTCCCAGTGTGGCTTATATCACACAAGAGGTGAGGTGGTGAGCATGGAGACTGCTAAGGGACAGCCCAGAACACTGAGGGACACCTAAGTAGGGCAGTCACTGCCTCCACAGACTTCCAGTAGATCCAAACAAGGATGATTTGGGGGAAAGATGTCATTCACTGATTCAAAAAATACATAGATAGATAGATAGATAGATAGATAGATAGATAGATAGATAGATAGATAGATTTAACTCTAATACATACATACACACACAAGGTAAAAAGAGACCTTTTAACCCTACTCTTTTTGACAATGCCCCATGCTCTGGATTTTTTTTTTTTTAAAGATTTTTTTTTTTTTAACTGGGAAACTGGGGAGGGCACAACATTGGGAAATCGAGAAAGGGGAACAGACAAGTTGTTGTCCTTTTGTTCTTCAGCCTAGTTGTGGAGGACGTGGATTCACTGGCCCATGTTGGTATTGTGATCATTGCACTCTTCCCAGACAAGGCAGATTGGTCACAGGTCATTGGACGGCCACTCATGGTTCACAGAAGCCCACTGCAGCCCCACTGCAGCCTACTCCATCGCAGAAGACTCA
The DNA here is from genome assembly GCA_033961575.1 of Aselliscus stoliczkanus. Taxonomy (NCBI): domain Eukaryota; kingdom Metazoa; phylum Chordata; class Mammalia; order Chiroptera; family Hipposideridae; genus Aselliscus; species Aselliscus stoliczkanus. Next base: position 75,799,166 of record CM066729.1, read on the forward strand.
CAGCAGCCCAGCTACAGGTTGAGCTGTTGTTCACTATCTTAGCTGCAGAGGGTGCAGTGTCACTGGCCCATGTGGGATCCAAATGAGCGGTCCTGCTGCTCAGAGTTTACGCTCCCAAGCCAACTTTTAACTAACAAGCCATTCGGCTGGCCCTGGAGTTTTCTTTTTCTCAGTGACCATGTTAAGGAATATATATTGGGTTGCCAGAAAAGTCATGACATATTTTTCTATGTTTTTCATTGCCATATATATATTATATATATATATATATATATATATATATATATATATATATATTCCCCAATACCTTCTATGTGCCAAACATTTTTCTCTCAGCTAGGTATACATGGCATAAGACATGTGTGAACAAGGACACCAGCCTTAGTACAAAGTTTGAGAATCTGATTCATGCTCCTATTCCTGGAAGAACCTTTGAGAGTGCAAGCTTAGTCACTTTGGACTTTCCAACAAATGGATTCACTCACAGCTTGATTATAAGTGGAGTTTCTATGTTAGCATTCCCAGTCTACTGATGAGGAAAGTGGGCTTCAGAGAGGTTAAGAGACTTTCCCCAAGTAGTCAGATGTGGAATGAAAATTCAAACCCAGCTGCTGACTTCAAACCAGTGTTCTCTTCTACTACATTATGATTCCTTAAAATGTGGTCTAACGTGTTATCAAAAAGTGAAACAAAATCTGACCTTCCACATTTCCTTCCTTTGGTTCTTGGAAACAAATGACATGCAATGCCTTAAATTTTCTTTTTTACATATGATGAGAACTATTTTCTCATAACCTACAAAGTATGTGATTAAGGATTACTAAAATATGGTGTCATCATCTAAAATTAGCACATTATTAGAGTTCAGCAAAGACTTAATTCTACATTCTACTAAGAAGATTGAATAGCACCAAAGGATCATCAACTTTAGTATGTGACCTACTTAAAGACATGGAGATAGTTTGGAATTTCTGTAACTTTTAGTAAATATGCTATACATTTTGAGCGTTATCATGAGTGTCTGGAGATTTCAACTGTTGCCATTCTTACCTGTATTTATAATTCATTGTTAATTTAATTTTAAAATTCTCATTTTAATTTGTGGTAGATTGTTGAGTTAATCCTAGAGTGAATAGTAATGTATCAACAGTACTTTAGCTCAAAATTATTCAATGACTAGGTTTTAAGACATAGGTCCTTTGAAGCATTTATTTTGCTAAAACACATATAGGTAGAATCCACCCTCACTCAACAAATGTACTTGTCCAGAGACACTTCTTTTCTTTTTTCCAATCAAGTAATTTTTTTTCTTTTTATTGGAAAGTGGGAATGAGTGGAAGAAGAGTGAACACAGAATTTTTTCTACCTGTGTTCAAAACATCTGAGAGGCACTTTAACCTCTATCGAGAATACAATTACTACTATTCTTTAGGTGTAAGTGCCATTCGTTACTGGTTAGCTGTTGAAGAACCGTTCCCAATCTTTCTCCCTTACTGCTTCTCACCACAGAGACTGGAAAGCAAAATATGTACTTTCTCCATTTTTGTTGAAGTTAGAGAGTCACGTGTTCCTGTCTGGCCCATGAGATGAAAATGTAAATCATCTGGGAGAGGTTACTCAGAGAGCTTCTTTCCTGAGGAATAGGGGTACGCCCACTTCCAAATTCTTCTGACATTGAAGGCAATGCCCGAAACAACAACAGCCATTCTATAACTATGAGGAACGTAGTAGCAGAATCGCGGGGATGTATTGTTAAAACCCTGAATTTATGCTGGCAGTTGCCCATCTACATATTTCTTATTATGGGAGAAAAAAAAATAAACCCCTATTTGATAAGGTCAGTGGGCACTGAGTTTTTGTTAGGATACAAAAGCATTGTCACTAATGCTAATGTATGGGAAGGTAGGGATTTAGGTGCTGATTTTTATATATAGTTCTTATTTATAACATTGTTTCAAAGGGGAAATGTGATCTGGGGTCAAACAGGCTTACAAATTGAAAGAAAAAATTTGAAACATAACTCCCTAACTGATAAACAAGTTCAAATGTTTAGTTTTATTATATGTATCTCTCTCAACTCTATATATTCTCATTAGTGCACGCCCACGCACGTACACACACACACACAACACACACACACACACATTTGTGCACACACACCTGCTCAGAGACCTATATTTGCCCCTATTACCTAGTACTGGGGTGATAAATTGATTTCATCTCAGGCATCAACATTGATAGATTGGTAGTGGCTGTCTGGATCACTATGCTGAGAATAATTTTGAGGCAGACAACACAACTCATGAGGAAGAGTGTTTGATCAATCATAGGCCAAGTCCAGCATGAATGTGAAAAATGGGAGTGGCAGCACCTCTGTTTTTGTAACAGTTGACCTGTTCCAGTGTATCAAATCTTAATGGCTCAACCTAGTATAAACCCTTCTCTTCTCTTAATCCTGCAGGTAGGAATTTTGTATTTTCAGATTAGTCCTTATGTTAGCTGGAGTATACTAACTAGAAAGTCAGAGTATCCTAAATAAAACAATATCCAGCTAGGGTACTTCAGTTGGAATTATAGAGAAAATCACATGTCTTAAGAAAAATTTAATATGTATGTGCTGGCTGTGGGGTGCACACTTGCTTCTTTCTGCCTTCTAGAAAGAGCTTGCTGTTCAGCTGCGGGAAGAGCAGTTAGGTGAGAGCATCCAGCTGCATTACCTGCAGAGCCCACCTGAACTCTCAAGCCAAGATCATGTGTTTCCTAGGCAGACCCAGACATTGACTGAGCATCAGGGGGAGGTGGGGCGGGGTATGGGGGATAAGGGGGTCACAGCCTGGATAATGTCTATTCAATGAGGAGCTCCACTACAGGCAGTCTTTGTTATGGGACTCCCATTGTTGTATTAGTTAAGACCATCAGGTCTGCATCAAGGTTTGAAGCACTCCTAGCTTGATTCTGCTACCTTCTACCTCTTCTTTCTCAAGTGCCAGACTAGCATCCCTGCCCCTTTCTGCTCCCCACCCTTTATCTTTCATAGGTAGTAACTCTCCTCACCTACTTCTAACTCTGTCTGAGTGTCTGCTTCCTGGGGGACCAAACTGATACACATACCCACTGCAGATATAGCTACTTAAATTTATGAAGCCTGTACATTAAATGTACAACATTCCAAAAGAGACGAAGTGCTGCATTGGCTTTGGCATCAGAGAGCATAGATTAAAATCTCAGACACTTATCATCTAGTGGCATTAAGCTAGTGTCCTCATCTTTAAATTGTGAATGCTAATGGTGATACTTGATGGGACTGTGTAAGGATTAAATGAGATAATAACCATGAAATTGATTTCTAGAACTACTAAGCACTGGTTTCACTCTTTTTGTTATTCCAAATAACCTTAAATATCAAGTACCAGCTGATCAATTATCATCCCTTTACAAATTTTTATGGTGCCCTTACCACCATACTGGTGCTGATCTAGGAAATGAGGTGGACAAAGTCCTTGCTCTAGCAAAGCTTATATTTTCTAAATTAACCAAATAAATATAAGTTTCATTCTAAAAATACTAATGGGCCCAGTGAAGTGGCTCAGTTGATTAAGAGTTGGCTTAAGAGTGCAAGCTCTGAGCAACAAGTCCGTCAGTGCGATTCCCACATGGGCCAGTGATGCTGTGCCCGACCTGAGCTACGGCTGAGCTGTTGGCTCAGCTGGTGTAACAAGATTGCCTGTTCGGTGGTGGGCTATGCCCACCCGCAACTAAGATTGAACTCAGCACCTTGAGCTGAGCTGCAGACCGGATGGCTCAGTGGATACAACATGTGCTCTTAACAAGGCTGCTGGTTCAACTCCCACATGGGATGGTGGCTATGCCCACTCGCAACTGAGATTGAACACAGCACCTTGAGCTTAGTGGCCACAAGCTGCCGACGGGAAGCCAGATGGTGACTGACACCCTCCACAACGAAGACCGAAGAACAACTTGGCTGATGCCCTCCCCCAATTCCCCAATTAAAAAAACAAAAATAAAAATACTAATGAATTAACAGCAGTTCCCTAACAGGGGAGGCCACATGTCTGGCTCTCTTCACGGCAAAGAGCGGTTTGGTCTTGTCCCAGGATTTATCTTTGTTGACCTTTCTTGCTGACTGCCTTTCTTTCTTTCAGCTTCACCATCCTAATGCTGTGAATCCTACAGGGGGTTAACAGAGTACAGTCAGAGCTTCTCACTCCGCCTATGCACAGCTCCGCCAGCCCAGCCACTGGCTGATACACTAGCTGCTTTTCTCTGCCTTTCTCTGCTTTCAGACCCTACCCCCTTTTCCTGAACACCTGCCAAACAGGGCCATTGTTTCTGATGTTTCCTGGGACCTTGTAGCCAGAGGAATCAGGATGTGTCTCTGAGAGGTCTCTTCACTTCAAATTACCTCAGGTCTCAACAACACAGAGAGGGATGTAGCCAGCCAACCATGATGGTTGTGGCCAGGGCCAGCTGGTCACCACCCACTGAGAGGCTGGCTGGAATGAGGCTTTGGGAAGTGTACAATGTCAAATGTCTGCATAAAAGTAGAACCCTCCAGTCTGGTCCAAGCGGTTACTATTTCACCATATTCTACATCCATGGTTTCTCGAATGGATTTGTTTTAGTTTTTATCCTAATGGCTAGAAGTGTACAGATAAATCAGTAGCTATCACATTTTTTTGACCATGCTCTACTGTTAGAAATAAGTGTGTGTATGTATAAATATATATACACACACATATATACATGTGTATTTGTACACACATATTTGTATATCTGAAACAAAAGTTTCACAAAATAATACTTACCCTTCTTATTGTACGTGTGAAGCTCAATTTTTTTACATTTCTTTTTAATCTAGTCTATCATAGAAATTTTTGTTTAAATGCTAGCCTTGAAATTTTTAACCTTTTTGAAAATTTTGGTGCCAATTCTATTCAGTGTGGTGAAGCTTATGGACCCCTTCTTGGAGTGATGTTTTTAAATGCCTAAAAGAAATTCATAGGATTGCAGTCTTATGTTTTTGAGTGCGTAAAACAGAATTCATAGGATTATATTGAAATACAGTTCTATTTTTGGGCTTCTGGGAGTTGGGGGGCTGTGTCCATGGACCCAAGATTGAGAACCCCTGCATGAGAAAATTGATTTCACAACCAACTGCTGAGCCACAAGCTGCAGTTTGGAAAATATGGCTATAGACAAAAGCACATTTTGTAGTAATTAAATATTTCAGATGCTTATTATCCTGTCATGGTTTTAATGCTCTCTTTTCCTTCCCTTTCACCAAGCTTCCCTTTCTAGTCACAGCCGCCCCGCCCCCACCCCTCACCCCACCCTCCACACACATGCAGATTTTAGGTCATATATCTGAAATGAGAAGAGGCCCTAGGCTACTGGGCCCAGCCACTCCTATCTCCCCAGTCCTCTGACTTCCCAGGCATCCCATCCCCCTTGGCTTCAGCCTCAGAAGATTTCAGTGGCTCATTATCTCTGCGGGGCCAGTATTCACAGTTGTGGCTTTCTTGGTTTGCTTCCTGGCGTTGTCATCTAATAGGTGCATTCTGCCCTAAAATAACGGTGGAGGCTGGTGATAGCACAGTCCCGAGCCCTCAACCTTTATTTTCCGGCTTCAGTGAACGTTCCGCAGCAAGTGTTTCCTTTTGATAGGCGGAGGTTCTGCTTCCCAGTACAAGGCAGCCACTCTGTGTCACCCGCAGCCTGCAGCTGAAGCCCTCACTTGGCTCACAGCGGCCATGCTGAACACACTGTATGCCCAACACAGCAGCGCAGCGAGGGGGGGCTTGGAGGAAATGTAGTTAACTGCGACACTGAATTATGCAGGTGCTTTCTCAAATGGCTTGCTACTGTGGTTTTACACAAAAATATGCACACTCCCATGAACAAAAAGGAAACAAAGGGAAAAGAAGAGCCCACATTTTCATTTTCACTTCTTTGGCATGATAACAAGTCAGATTGCTCTAGAATCAGTCTGATGAATATTTTCACTAAACTCAGCACTCACAATTTCAAAAATGGATTTTTCTAGGTTTTACCCTAATGTCTAGTAGCCAATAGACCAGTGACTATAAAAATGTGTGAGGTTTTTTTTGTTTGTTTGTTTTTCACTATGCTCTACAATTAGAAACACAAATACATAGAATAGGGCCTCAGAGGCATTCAATCCAATGGACTTCATGCAAATAGGACAATTCTGAAGCCATGAGATGGGATGGAACTTACCCAAGGTCACATGGCAGGAAGAGCAGATGAGGGCCCCAAATTTTGCCCTTTTCTCTAGAGGCTTCCATGGTACATCCTGCTAAGGAGGTTTCAACTATAAAACCCACACCATGAAAATTAGATTGTTGTATGCATGTGTCCTTCAAACAAGTATGTAGACGTTGAAAGTTCACAAAGGCCTTATAAAATTACCCAGAATAATTAAAAAGGCATTTAACGACAGTATTTCAAAATCTCTGTTTTTCATGAAGATAGCTGGGTTGTTGGTTTTTTTCCTCAGATAAAATAAAAGTTTTTTTCTGCTGATGTTCTAATTATGCCTGGGCCTTCCTTTATTTTTATTATTTTTATTTTTTAGTCATTTGAAATAGTTTTTTCTTTCTGTACATTAATTACCTTAAAATACACCTTTTTTTTTAGCAAATAAAATTCCAAAACTTTTTTAATCTTTATTTTTTTAACGCTTAGTTCTCCTCCCTTATTATAAATCACTTTTCCTATCTTGTTCAATGAATTATACAATTATTTTCTCACCTTCCAGATGGTTTGCTATTGTGTATGCCATAGTTTTCTTCTGCATGAAAAAAAACTCTTATTTCATACAATAGTGTCATTGCCTTTATTATTCTTTCTGTCACTGAGGGGAAAAAGATCAAGAACCAAACAATAAGACTTTTATTTACAGCCACTGGAGAGCTGTCCTGAGGGTCACTACAAGCCTCTGTCATTGTGTGCATCCATCTTGAACATGCCATCTGAGATGCATAGAATGACAATGATCTTCAAGACCATGACATCTAATCCCTTCACTTCACAGAAGAAGAAAGTGAGGCAACCAAGGCCACACATCCAGCTAGTGGAAGACCCAAAACCCAAACTCAGGCCTCTGACTCCCAATGCACTCACTGTCTTTTCCACTGCCTGGGAAATCCCAGGAATTCCTCCTGAACTACTTGAGTTCATCCCAAACTAAGATTACAATTCACTTGAGTTTATCTCAATGGTATGGAAGAAAAGGAATGTCATGACTCCTGGTTCAACAACATGAATTTACATAATAATTTGCATAACCTGGTGGATTGGTTTCAAGTTGCTCCAACCCCAACTTTCAATCTATCTTCAAAAGTTCTTTCATGTATCAGATTTCAGAAGCTATCTGCAAAATCCTGCATATGACCTTGTGCTGGCCAGAGGATGGGCTCAGGCATCAAACCTGAGCAAATTATTAATTTTCCTCTGCCTCAGTTTCCCCATATGTAAAATAAGGATGCTGATAGCACCTAGTCGTGCTGCTGTTGTTGAGGATTAAATGAGGTAATGAATGCATGGAAAGGGCTTGATATTCAAAACAGCTCAATAAATATTAATGATTACCAATAAGGGCACATGACTTGACAGTGTTTTAATAAAAATTTACAAGGAAATGTAATAGAGTAATTAGTGCAACTGCAACAATTGCAGCATAGTTCAGTGCAGTGGATATCATCGTGGGCTGTGAATTGGGAAATCCCAGGACCAGATGCAGCTCTTCTGCTTATAAGCTCTGTGGCCAGGGAGAATCAGGCTCATCTCTCTGGGTACCCATGTTTTTAATCAGCAAATCTAATTTTAATCTCTAAATGAGAGTGACTTCCTGAGAAGTATAACTTAAGGGACTAAAAACCAGTCAAGGCAACCTCATCTTCAGCCAGAAGAAGGTAAACCTCTGCAAAGAGTTACTGTCCTCTCTAGAGTGAGGAAGCTGCTTCCCTGGTCCACTTCCATGGGAAAAATAATTGTTGGGCCATCACTCTGAAACACCCTGCCCCTGCAACAACCCAGGAACAGTTCCATGCTTGCCTTTGCGTGAGCCACCTGCCTGACTCAAGCCAGAGAAGACAGCAGATGAACAATGAATGTCACAGCAATTAGTTTTGGCAATTAGGCAGGCAGTTAGTTCTGCAGTGTGTAGAATGGGAGGAGAAAGTAAATTGGTGCTGAGAAGTGACAGGGAAATATGATTAGGACATCAGTTTCCAGTGACACCCAGGTGGAAGGGTGTTCATCAAGGTCCCTGCCTCCCCTTCCTGTCACTGCCATGAAAAGGAGACCTTTGAAAACAGCTACTTTAAGGAAAGGGGCTTTCAGCTCACTATTTTCGTCTCTTTCTCAGGGTCACCTTATGCCTCCAGTGGTCACTCCAGGCTAAAGCTCTTGCTATTTTCTCCCTAGGAATTCTGCTCAGAGTGTTAAATAAATGGACCAGTAGTTTTCTGAAGACTGTCTTCTCTTAATGAGAGTATGTTTGGCTTTTGTTTATTTGGTGTTTGTTTGTTTGTTTGTTTGTTTTAATAGCTCTGGTAGTTCTTCTCTAGGCACAAATCAATTCCGCATTTTGCTTGGATCAGAGGGAGAGATGTTATATATAATAATTGTATCATATGCTGAAGGGAAAAACTGAGCTTTAAGGTCACAGACCTGGGCTTGAATTCCAGCTCTGCTACTTGCCAGGGTCTGAGCTTCAGTTTCCTCAGCTCCAAAATGGGCATAATAATAGGAATGCTTCCTCCAAAGACAAATTAATTTCACAGTTGGGGTAGGAGCACATTTATATTTTAAAATTATTTGTTTTTATCTGGAATTCAAATGTAACTAGGAATTCTCCAGTGTATTGACTAAATCTGGTGACTCTAGATAATAATATCTATCTCAGAGAGTTACTGTGAACATTAAATCAAGCACTGTATTAAAACCCCTCACAGCGAGCGTAATTGGAAAGTAGAGGAACAGCTCCAGTTAGTTTCTTTTCACTTGCCTCTGTCACTATCATCTGAAAGGTTAGGCTTGTTCTACTGAGCTCATTAGCCTAGAGCAATGCCAACAGAAACAGGTTTTGACTCAAGACAAGGCAAAAATCTTTCTAATGGGTTGCCTCAGGCAAGGGGTTGGAGCCCAGGCCCAAGTGCCTTGAAGAAGACAATCAAGCTTCAGAGGGGTGGCTGGACTTGAACCTCAGGTAGGTCCCTATATACTCTGAGATTCCGAACTGGTATTTTGAGCTGTTTTTCTCATGATTAAGAACTGAGAACAGTTTAGGAGGAGACAGAAGTGAAATCAGAAGTGTGGTGATGTATGAAGCACTAAGCACAGCAGCCGTCTGTCCAACACTTACACAGTGGCTCTTAGGAAAAGGCGAGGATGGAATTTTCAGTTGTAGATTTCATCCTTACTTTACTCAGTGGCAGTTCTGATGACCCACTTCATCAAAGGCACCTTCAGGTTTTTTGAGGTATGAAACTTATACAAAAAAGAATGCAGATTTACAAATACAAAATTAGACATGAAAGTGAATATTTACTTGGAATGAGAAAATAGATTATGACAAATTATAGGAGCACTGGAAAATTAGGTACCTTACTTCTGAGAGCTCTTCAAGCGATTTACCAGAAATGCTGACATAGAATGATTCCTGATTGTAACTTGGCTCCTCTCTCCACATGGAATATTCTACAATTCTTAGTAACTCAGACACTCTCAGGGCACAAACAAGTGTGGGGACGTATAATTTGCACTTTATTAGTTTCATGGTATATCTTCCCCAGCGCCTAACTAAATACATTTACAACTATGGTTATTACACAAACAACATTGTAAGTGTTAATGAAAAACTTAAAAAAAAAAGAGAATGGGGGGAGAACTCTCATAATCCTACCATCTTAACCAACTGTTTGTTTCCTTTTTCAGTCTGTGCCCATATATGTTTCATTTCTGTACTTAAAAATCATGGTACAAATATAACTTCATATCCTTTTTCACTTAACATGCCATCAATTCCCTATGGTACTCCACTGTCTTAATCAATGTGCTATTCCTGCCGTTGTTAAAAACTTGTTTTATACAAATGGTAATTTTGAAGATGGGAATTTTAGCCTGACTATGGACAATTCTAACCTACATTTTTTTAAAAGGAAGAAAAAAAGATCTAAACAGCATTATAATTCACAGAAGCGTAAATAATCTGTCAATTTTTTTAAAAAAATCAGTCAAATCAATTATGAGGTGTGGGCAGATAAAGAAAACTACCAGCAGGTTGGATTTCCACTTTTCAACTAATTTCTTCAGTGAAACAATTGAAAATCCAGTGTGAATGACCTGTCTCATGGAGTCACTGAGTAGAATAAATAGAGATTGCCATATGACTGAATAGTAGAGTGGACATTTTTTTTTCCCCCTAAAGAATATTTCCTAATGAAGAATATTCCTACTGGAATCACACCATGCCAATTCTATGGCAATAATTTAATTATGCCAATTAGAATACAAACCCTTCCGCAAAACACTGTAAAGTTCCTCTCAAACTTCTGAACAAAACATTTCAATAGTGCTCAGTAGCTTTGCCTTCCTGGGTGGAAATTAGGAGTCGATTATAATATGATTCATAACTTCATGGAACAGTTGCTGTGGGTGGAATTGTCACTCACGTCTTCCTTTATACCCATGGCTACACCTCCTTACCTTTTACTTTCTCACCTTCTCTGTGGAATACAGCAACCAAAGCACCTGTAGGGGGTTGATTTTTTATATCTCCAGTATAAAAAAATGGGGGTGATAAAGACTTGGCAAAAGAATCAAAGGCTTCTATTCTAAATTCTTGGAGAGTCATATCAGGTGGCAAGTTCAGGTCTGAAACGTCTTTTCTGTGGTTTGGAACTACATCCTTGGCCCATGCAGTTCATAAGTAGAGGTGATTACATCTCATCAACTCATAGCAACTCATAGCAACTCTAGTTGTGGAGGGTGTCGCTTCACTGGCCCATGTTGGTATTATCATTGCACTCTTTCAGGGTGAGGCAGTCACTCGTCGGCCATTGGAAGGCAGCTCATGCTGGCTGCCAGTCACTCAGGGTAGCCCATCGCAGCCCACTGCAGCCCCACTGCAGGAGGGGCTACAGCCTATGCTGTCGCAAGCGATTCATGGCAGCCTAGTTCCAGGGTAAGCTGTTGTTCACCATCTTAGCTGTAGAGGGCGCAGGGTCACTGGCCCTCATGTGGGATCTGAACCAGAGCCCTGTTGCTCAGAGCTGGCATCCCAAGCCAACTCTTAACCAAAGTGCCACTCGGCCAGCCCCCAATGAGTTATTAAATCTGCATCTCTCATGTTCTCATATTAAGGGCAGGATGGGGGATCTGAGAGAGCATCTGAGTAGATTGGGTCTCCAATTCAGCCAAGGGTGTCTTGGATCCTACGTTGTGACAATATCAAGGCTTAGACCCTTCCCAAGTGTCAACATGTAACATCCCCTCAGACTTTGCGGCTTCAGTGCCATGTAATGAAAGGTGAGATTTGGTGGGGAGGGGTTGAAGAACTGGGGTAACCACAAAGAACTGATTCCACAGAGCCTCCTAAGGTATCAACCTTCCTTCTACATCAGCGACTCATCTAATGTCGCAGGAATGGTGATGATCAAAGGGCTTCTGCCTTGCAAAGACAAAAAGAAAATGTGTACATTTATGTTTTTTTGAATTTTATAGACGCCAATGTCCATGTGAAACTAAAATAGGGAATGACATTCTGACCAGCCAACTTTCTTGCTGAAGCTTTTGTAAAATGAAATCTTTGCTTCCTATTTTTATGCTGTCTTATAGTGTTGCTGGCACTGGTAACAATCACACTTGGCGTTTCTGTCATGCTTTTCATCCAAAGATTTCAAAGTGCTCCACAACACGGTTTCATCCTCACCGCAGGGAAGGGAGGAAGGTCAGCGCTATTATGCCTAGTGAGCAGATGGAATACCGGGAGGTGACATGACTTATATGCATGCCCTGCAAAGCTGCAGGGGCAGAACCAGGTGAGAACCCAAGCTTCTAATTCCTAACTCAGTTTGCTGATCACTTGTCCAGGCTGATGTGGCCTCTTCTTCGAAGGACTGAACAGTAGGCTTAGCAGGACACATTATGAACAGCTTGTTAAGTGTTTTACTGGAGAGCCACCATGCCAAGGTGACTGACCTCAAGGAGAAATTTAGAAGCCCAAATCAAAAGAGGTCTGACTTGTTCTTGAGAACTACTTTTCAGTCTTTAAGAACTTGGACAAATAAGCCTCAAAAGTTAGTGCAAATCTCCTAAGTGAAAAATGGCTACCAGATTTCAATACTTGAAAATATCAAAGTATTGGCAAGAAAGTCAAGCAACAAAAATCTTATTCCCTGCAGTTGGGAAAGTAATTAGTACAATCACTCAATAGCAATAGTTTATAAAATTGAACATGCATATATACTTACACCCAGCAATTTCATTCCCACATAGAGACACATATGTACATGTATACATTTTAAATGTATATGTTCATTAAATGAGATATTATCCAAGGGTAAAAGTAAATGAATTATATATTTACATAAAATATGAGTAGATCTTATATATAGTACTTAATGAAAAAAAGCAAGACTGAGAAGATGAGATAAAAATGAATCTATTTTTGTAAAGCTCAAAAATATGAAAACTAAACATATGTTTAGAGGGACCAACATATACAGGATAAGATTGTTTTTTTATTTTGTTTTGGTTTGTTTTTAAAGAGCAAAGGAATGATAATGGCAAAAGCAGGATGGTAGCTACATCTTGAGAAAGGCAGGGATCTAAGGTTTGGGGTATGCATCAGTCAAGGTTCTGCAGAGAAATGGAACCCCTAGTATAGGTATAGGAAGAGATTTATTATAAGGAATTGGCTCATGTGATTATGGAAGCTGGGAAGTCCCTTGATCTGCCATCTGCAAGCAGGAAAGCCAGTGGTGTAATTCCATCCCAAAGGCCTGACAACCAGCAGAAATGATGGTATAAATCCCAGTCCAAGGGCAAGAGAAGACCAATGTCTCACCTCAAGGAGGCAGGCAGGAAGCAAAAGGGATGAGTTTTCCTTTCCTTGGCCTTTTTATTGTATTCAGGCCTTCAACATATTGGGTGATGCCCACCCACATCAGGGAGGGCAGCCTACTTTACTGAGTCCACCGATTCAAATGCTGATCTCATCCAGAAACACCCTCACAGACACACCCAGAAATCATGTTTCACCTGGGCACCCCATGGTCCAGTCAAGGTGACACATAATATTAGCCATTGCAAGGAGGAACACAGTGTGCTTGGCATTTTTTAGTCTTGGGTTAGGTGGTGGATTCATGTGATTTTGCTTTACCATTTTTCTTCAAAATTACATAGATGTTATGTGTATTCTTTTCAAATATTACAAAATAATTTTAAGTCTGATGAATTAAGAGTGGAAACAATACTTTGAAAGGAAAGTGTAGGCCTCCCACCAGGGTGTGTGTGTGTGTGTGTGTGTGTGTGTGTGTGTGTGTGTGTGTAGTTCAATATACTGTTTAAAAATCAGAAACATCTGAGAAACTTAAGGGTCAGTATCTTAAAAACATCTGTCCAACAATCATAGATCAAGAAAATTATTTGAAGATTAAAAAAAGAAAACTATTTGAAACAAAGTATGACATAAAAAGAGTTATTATAGTTAGTTTGTAAAGCATTCATATAAATTGAGAAGCAAGGCATTAAAGCTGAGTATAAAATCTGGGAAAGCAAGGGGCCAGCTGAGTGGCTCAGCTGGTTAAGAGCTTGCTCAAGAGTGTGGGCTGAGCTCTGAGCAACAGCAGTTCGATGCCCAGCCCAAGTTGAACTGCCGTTGAACTGCCGTTGAGCTGCCAACAGATGGCAGGATGGCTCAGCTAAGAAAAAAAAAAAAATCTGGGAAAGCATATGAACAAAATTTATATGAAACTTTAAATGAGAAAGATATGAAAGAGGTTTAAACTTCATTTGTAAACAAAGAAATGCAGAGTATTTAAGGGATTTTTTTAAAACCTAAACTTTTATCTTTAACCAATAACATTAATGAAGATTGAAAAAATACTCAGAGCTGTCAGGAGTTCAGTGGAGCAGGCATGAGCACTGCTGACGTACAATATTTTCCAGAAGCATTTTGGAGATAAGATTCAGTCACTTTAAGCCCATAACTTTCCACCCAAGAAAGCCCTGGAAACCTTTCCAAAAGAAATCATTAGAAAGCCAAAGATGTTCACAGCAACATTATCTTTAATAGCAAAGATTTGCCTAAATGCTAAACAACCGGAAAATGGTTAAAGTATCCTCAATGAAAATTATGCAACCATTAGCAATGGTGTTTCCGAAAAGTATTTACTGAAATGGGTGAATGCTCATGCTAAGTGAAAGTTGTTTGTACTGCACAATTTTAGATTTGTAAAATATATGTATATATACACACATACACACAAAGAAAAACTCATGGAAGGTGTCAAAAGGCTTAAATAGCAATCTGCATTATGAGCTCGTAGGTGGTTTTTAGTTTCTCCTTTATATCCTTCCATGGTCCCTACATTTTGTAGCTTAATAAGAAAATATAACTATTTCTTGAGATAATAAAAGTATCTACAATAGAGGGGTAGGCATTTCCTGTAACATAACAGTTCTGGATCGTAAAATGTCCATTATAGGGTGATCAACTCTCCCAGTTTTCTTGGGCTCTCCCAGTTTCAGCAATGAAAGTGTCACATTCCAGGAACCCTCTCAGCCCCAGGGAAAATTGGGACAGTTGGTTTTCCTCCCGTTCAGCCTGAAAAAAATCATAGAAGTGGAACTGTAAATTGCACCAGTAGTCTTGATAGTTTCTTCAGTCTCCCCATAGAAGTGTCTATTTTGACCTTGCAGATTTATGAAGATGGTTAAATAAGTCCCATCTTTATAAAGAGCTGGATAAAAGTGGAGTAGATTGCATAAATGCTAAATAGGCTGGTTAAGCAACTTTATACAAGCTCTGAATGTGTACTCAAATAGGTCAGAAACAAGAGCTGCCTCTTCTCTTAGGGAAGAGAAGCCCATTTGTTTCTCATTGTGTGTGTGTGTGTGTGTGTGTGTGTGTGTGTGTGTGTGTGTGTGTGTGTGTATTCTTTCCTTTTGCAAGAGTGGGAGTGACAGGTGTATCATGTCACTAGAGGAAAACAGCTCTGGGGAATCAGATTAGAGGGTGAACTCCCCGGTCAGGGCTAAAGCGCAATGAAAGAACAAGGATTCAGGTTAGAGCTGCTTTTACCTGCCTTTCTTACACAGTCAGGACTAATCCCCTTCCATGTTCGATCTCCAGGAAGTTTTCCCACATCTTTGCAGAGGAAAGCATCCCGGAGATATGATAGAACTATTGTGTGTGCTAAGAGCAATCTCGTGTCACAGAGGAGAATTATACATAGCAGCTCAGAGGTGGCAGGGACCTCACATGCAGGTGTTTGAGTCAAGCCTTGCCACTTCCCAGCTGTAGGAGTAACTTGGGCATCCAGTTAGCTACCCTGTGCCTCAGTTTCCTTACATATAAAATGGGGATGCTAATACTACCTACCTTATAGTGTTATGAGAGTATATAAGTTTATAGATAAGGACTTCGACCTCAAAAAAAAAAAAAAATAGAAACATTTTGGGCCGGCCTAGTGGTGCGGTGGTTAAGAGCTGGCTTGGGACACCAGCGGCCCTGATTCGGGTCCCACATATGAGGGCCAGTGACACTGCCCTCAAAAAAAAAAAAAGATAAGGACTTGGAGCAGTGCTTGGAGATGGGCATGTGGGTGGTTTATTAGGGACCATTCCTAAAATCAGCACCAGGTGTAGCTAAAGGATGGAAGCAGAGTTGAGCAGAGTTTAACTGTGACGAAATCTTGACAGAGCCTCAGTGGGGACCCTCCAGATCTGTCTCCTAAGTTGACAGAGAGTTCATTTGGCTTTGAAATGCCTGCAAACAGTCAGATGAGGAACACTCAGAGAAGGAGGTGTGACTGGCAAGGCAGCTGTGAGTCACCTCTCAGGACTCCTGCTGCAGTCCAGGGGCTGGATCTGAAATCCAGGCCCCTTCCTGGGAGGTTGGGGACTGATCTGATAGCTGATTTTTGTCTGCAGAATTCCCCGGTGGCCTTGCTGAGCCTTCCTTAGGTTTCACAGCATTCTAGGATGACCTCACCCAGGCTTCTATCTTTTTCTCCTCTACTTAGGACCTGATTCCTTAAAATCTGCAGTGAGCACTGTGATGGTCTGCCCCAAACCCCTTTAGGAACAAATGTTAAAGTTTGGTTATGTTTTTAATCCTCTTTAATTTTATTTTATGTTCGGAATATGTAAAACTTTGTGATTCAAAAGCCAAAACTAAAAATATTAAACAAAGAGAAACAAGAGGGCTGGCCGAGTGGTGCAGTGGATAAGAGCTGGCTTGGGACACCAGTGGCCCTGGTTCGGATCCCACATATGAGGGCCAGTGACACTGCCCTCAAAAAAAAATAAAAAAAGAGAAACAAGAAATAAATTCCAAGAATTCAGATGCTCACCCTAAAAGGCAGAAAACAAGGTAGAGGAATTGTCTTAGACTAAAAGAAACTAAAGAAACACTGTGACTAGTTAGTTTGGGGTGGGGAGAGGGGGGAATCTGTGTAGCTATAGCTAGCTATAAAAAACAAATATGGCAAAATGCTAACAATTGTTTATCTACATAAGGAACATTATATTAGTCTTTGAGTCTTTTTGTGGATTTTGAAAGTTTTCAAAACTATAAATATAGGGGAAAGGTAAGAAATCTCTCCTGGTTGAAGTATCTGGCACTTGGGTTCATATTTATCTGCAAAACAGAGAAAATAACAATGTAATCTGAAAGAGAGCACATAAGTCAAACACTTAAACTACATCTTAATTTCTTACAAGCCAAGCAGGAATTAGTGCAGGGAGATTTTTTTTTTTTTTTAAAGATTTTATTGGGGAATTGGGGAAGGGGAACAGCGTTGGGGAACCGGGGAAGGGGAACAGACAAGTTGCAGTTCTTTTGTTCTTCAGTCTAGTTGTGGAGGACATTGCTTCACTGGCCCATGTTGATATCGTCATTGCTCTCTTCTCAAGTGAGGCAGATTGGTCGTTGGCCTCTGAACTGCCGTTCATAGCGGCTCTTGGCAGCTCACACCAGTGGCCGGCCGCTCATGCTGGCTGCCAGCCACTCACTGTAGCCTATGGCAGCCCACTGCAGCAGGGCCTGCAGCTATGCCGTCCCAGGGACTCACAGCAGCCCAGCTCCAGGTGGAGCTGTTGTTCACTATCTTAGCTGTAGAGGGCAGTGTCACTGGCCCTCATATGTGGGATCCGAACTGGGCCCACTGGCATCCCAAGCCAGCTCTTAACCAACGTGCCACTCGGCTGGCCCAGTGCAGGGAGATCTTTGGAAAGGGATTTTAACAATACCATTTATTTATTTATTTATTTATTTATTTATTTATTTATTTAATTTTTTATTTTTTATTTTTTTTAAGCTTTTATTTATTTATTTTTAAGGGTAGTGTCACTGGCCCTCATATGTGGGACCCGAACCGGGGCCGCCGGCTTCCGAAGCCAGTGCTTAACCACTGTGCCACTCTGCGGGCCCCAACAATACCCTTTAATTCTCAGTGAAATTCCAGACAGAAATTAAACATATAAGGTGGGAGAACTTAGAAAGGAAAGCAATGATCACTAGGAGACGGCATATGCTCATGAAGAAAAAGTCATGCAAAATACACCTTTCCCAGTGGGGAGCACCAAAGGTATAATTTACTTACAACAAAATGTTTGAAAGAGTCGATCATATTGGCTATGTGATTAAAATGGAGAAAAATAAGCTGAGTCATTAGCTGAGCTTTCCTTCCCTTCCTCCATTTCTTTCTCGTCCCTCATTCATTCAATGTTAATCGTATGTCCAGCACTGCGCTAGAAAACAACCCTATGAGAATCAAAGAACACATTTCTGTTAACTTATACTTGTAGGAAATTCCTAAAGATGTTTCTAAAGTATGGCTTAGAAACAAAAATATCAGAATTACATGCTCTTGTTAGAAATGCCCCTTCCTGGAGTCTCATCCCACACTTATTGAACATTTCTGGAAATGAGACTTAGAAATTGACATGTTTAACAAATGTTTCAGATAATTCTTTCTTACCCTAAAGTTTGAGAACCACACCCAAGTTCTCTGACCTCTGTCCTGAATTCTTAGACATACTAATCAGCAAATTAGGTAAACTCCAATATAAATTTTACCTATCAAATTTGTAGATGACTGAAAGTTGGAGGAAAAGCTGATAAACCATACTAAAGAATCAAACTTGAAAAAGACCTTGACAAAGGAGAATGATAGAACAAATTTAACAGTATACAACTTGATAGGGTTAAATGTTAAGTTCTGCATCTAAGTTCAAAGAATCAACTACTTAAATACAAGGTAGGAAAGCCCTGGACTGACAGCAGTTCACTTGAAAAAGATTTAAAGTTCAATGAGAGTCAAAAATGTGATATTATTTTTTAAAAAACTAAGACAAATCTTAGACTGTGTTAATAGAAACTGAAATTAAGGAAGGGAGGAGTGAGGTTATAACCATCATGTTTTGCATTGACAGAGCACATCTATTTTTAAATATTTAAGTACCCATTTTTAAAAAAGATTATCAAAAGAGAGTGTGTCCAAAGGAAGGTGACTAATAAAGTGTCTTAAACCCACATCATATGAAGAATTAATTAAGGAATAGAATATGTTTTATATAAAAAAGTAAAGATTTATATGTCATGATAGCTAATATTATGGGATTGAAAGGCTATCAAGTTGAGGAATGATTTTATTTTTTCTGCTTTGTTCCTCAGGAAAGAGCTGGGAATATTGGGGCAAAGTTATAGGAAAGTTATTTTTGGTTTAATGTAGAAAAAGAATTATATGAGAATTAGAGGGTTCTGTATAGGTATAGGGTGTTCCCTTTAGAAATAGTGAGTTCCAGCAGTAGGCTAAAACTTCCATCAGAGATATTGTGGAAAGGATCCAATCAATAAATCAATTAAGGGAGGCCTTGCATGGACCAATAGTGATGGTGGGTTAGAAACTCAGGAGTATGTTTAACTCTACCCACTGTAACTGAAATACAAAACTTTCTTTCCCTTTCATTGTTTCTCTCTCTCTCTCTCTCTCTCTCTCTCTCTCTCTCTCTCTCTCTCTCTCTCTCTCTCTCTCTCTCCCCCTCTGTCTCTCTGTCTCTCTCTCTGTCTCTCTCTCTGTCTCTCTCTCTCTGTCTCTGAAATGAAAACAAACAAGAAAGGATACCTGCATTACATAGGTGCTCCCTTCAAACAAAGTTTCCATTCTTTAAACTTCTGTATAAGTTTACCCCGAATTTTGGTTTCAATGAAAACTTTCCAGAACCTTATCTGGTGATATCAGTTGTTTATCCTTCCAATGAAATCCTTCCTGGCATCTTTTAAAGGGACTGTTTTGGAGAAGGCAAGAATCAGAATGCCCATGATACACTTTTCTCACAGAGGAAAACTGACTGTGGTGAATCCTTAAATTGACATAATTCTAATCCTTAAACAGTGTTACTCCACTGTGTAAGAGCCAGCCTCACCAGAAGAGGGAATTAATCTCAGAGCAAACAAGATGTAGGCTGGCTGGTGCTTGGTAGAAGACAGCTTGGTACAATATCTATTTTAAAATAGGCATCATGGTGATTTATTGAAGGCATTATAGTCCCACTTTTGGAGAGTTTTACATTTAATATACAAATTGGTTTGCACATTTGGAAGATGGAGCAGAAACAAAAGATACCCAAAAATAAAGTAGGCTGAAGAGGCTACGAAAGATCACTGAACATACTGAAATTATTAGTAAGCAAAAGCTGTAACAAAGTAGAAAACAAAAGATATATAAAGGAGTGGGGAGAATGGCTGGCTAGTGGGAGACAGTAGAGTTGAAGCAGTCATATAGACCCTTGCCAGAGTTTTCTTCAGGGCAGGGGATGAAACAATTCAGCTGCTGAGGTGATTTCAAGATAATTCATTTGCCAGAACCATCTTGAATTTTTTTAGCTAACTCTATTTTTTAACAACATTCTAATCTCCAAAATTAACTGTTGTGCAGTCCTTGCTATTTATTGTCTATATTTTTTCTTTAACTTGAATATATATTTTTTTCAATTGCAGAAAGGCATACAATACTATATTAGCTTCAGGAGTACAACACAGTGATTAGACAGGGCTATGTCCTGCCCAGGGCCACCTGCAATGAGCCACAAAACAATCCAAAAATGGCCACCACCTGCACAGGGCTTGCTGGTGCCTCGGGATGCCAAGCCACTAAAGAGGGTGACTGGCACTAGTGCTGGGTTTGGGGCTGCCTAGCAAGATGTACGGGACATGCTGAAGCCCGGTGCTACTTGTTTGGGGTTTGTGAACCTTTGAGAGATTTTAGGAAAGTCCTCAGCATGAGCCATTTGTATGGAAAAGCCACTGGAAGCTGCTTGGATGGGCCTACTAGTTAGGACTATGGAGGGCCTCCATAGTCCATGTTCCACCGTCCCTCCTGCTGCATAGCCAGAAATATAAGCATCATTGTTCATACTGTCTCTCTCTCACCTTCATATCTAACCCATCACATAGGACTGTCAGACTTCTCTCCTATTTAATGCTTGTCAATCACTCTCCAAGTCCTCTTGACAAGACAAGTCCAAGCCACTGTTCTCTCCCAGGGGTGGGCTCTCAGGGAATCATCAGGTTGGGGGAAATGGTGTTTGCCAGGTTGATGGAGACTCACATAGGGTGGGCCCCTGATCTGCAGGCTGGGAGTGGGGAGGGCCCAACAAAGAAACAATGCATTCTGCCAGCACTTCTGTCTGGGAGAAAGCTGCCCCTCCAGCTTATCTTTAGCCAGATAATTCAGTTCCTTCCTGTTTGTCCCTGGCAACTTTTGGGCTGCTGCGTTAGAGCTGAAGTTCAGAGTGAGTAAGTCAATCAGCAAGTAAGTCCATGGATAGTCCCTTTAAGAGGAATGCCAGAGACGGTAGCCACCCTCATCTCACTCAACCACAATCTCTGCTGGTTTTCACAGCCAGACGTTGTGGAGACTTCCCTTCTTGGCACTGGAACCCTGGGCTGGGGAACCTGCTGTGAGGTTGGGGCACCACACTCCCCCAGCGGGGCAAGGTGGGCTCTGCAGCTGAGGTATCTCTCCCAACTTTTAACCACCACATGTGGGTGTGAGATCAGCCCGTTTGGGGTCTCTGCCACTCATACCAATCTCGATGTGGCTTCTTCTGTATATCCTTAGTTATAGGACCTCTGCTTAGCTAGACTTTAGGTGATTCTCAATGATGGTTGTTCTGTAGTTTAGTTGTATAACATAAAAATTTTGATGTGGTCATGAGAGGAAGCCAGCACAGCATTAAACCTCTCCACCATCTTGACCAGAAACCTACTGCCCTAATTTCTATGTGAATCCTATATATTACTTCTCTGACTTTCCTACTTATCCACAGAAAGAAAAGAACATACAAGCATACTACTAGTAGTCTGTGACATAGCCCAAGCAGTTTATCTTAAGTTCAACATTTTACAGACTTATGTTATTTTTATCTTTAAAGGTTCATGAGAAATTTTCATTCTCCTCCTTAAGAGATCTGTACTAATTTTTATATAAAAATAATGTTTAATCCATTGATTTAAATTAACAACTTAGGGAGCTATGCCACATTTTTTTTTTTCCCTTCCCATCCATAACTCTTGGCTGATAGCTCATGTAATCCTCTGAGGTATGGCTGCTTACATTAGAGAAATATGATCTTACAATAAACTTACATTACTTGAGATTATCTGAGTAACTGTTCCCTGAAGATTCTAACTAATGCAGTGGTTTTAGAGAGATGTGTGTGTGTGTGTGTGTGTGTGTGTGTGTGTGTGTGTACCCCATTCCAGAATCTCTTCTGAGTCACAAAAGCCAGAACACAGAGCATTCTAAATGTTTTAAATACTTATTAATCAATAATAAATTTAAACACATGCTACAGAAAATGGAATTTAATGTTTAAACTCAAATATTCTTATTTGTAGATATTTTTATATCTTTCTATAATTAAAAGTAAATATATGGTTTTTTTCTTAAGTTAGTATTAATTTCCCCACTTTGTTGTGGTCCATCTTCTTTCTCTTAAACTCCACTAAAGAAACAATAGAAAAAAAGAAAGAGAAAGTCACAGACAAGAGCAATACAAAGAGAATCAAGGAGGAAAATTAGAATTAAAACTTAGTCAAGGTGTAGGGTTACATGTACAGTAATTGTTTCCATTACATTTTACTTAAAAATTAATTGTGTTAAAAATTGTTTTTATGTGCTGAATGTCATTGGTAGTTATTAAAAGTTATTATTTATTAAAAACCCAATAAGAATTAGATTTTTTAATTAAATATTGACTCCCAGTAAACTAAGTTTAAATAATTAAGCCTAATATTAATGGTGAGGGATTATGGGAGAGGAGGAAGTCCATTCTGAAACCCACTTTTTATTAAAAAATTTATATATAAATAATGTGTTAAAAAATTACCAATCCACCTTTTTTTGCCCATTGCTAGTGTCTACTTTCTTTAGAGACAGGTTTATACTTCCCAGGCACTATAACATGCAGTGAAATTTACTGAGAACCCACTAATGACTGTACACATAAGTTTAGCTCAAAAGCCTTTATTGCACGGTAATATGCACCTGACACAGCAAGGGAGGACCACTGAGATATAGTCCTGACCTTTAGGAGTCCACAGCCTGGAAAGAGGGAAAAACATGGAAACACATAATTACTGTGCAGCATGGTACATGCAAGAGGGAAATGTCTATAGGGCATCAAGTTAGGAGACCCAGAAGAGTCTTTACAGATACGGTGGTCCTGGGTCGGATTTTGACAGGATACTAAGTAGGACTTTGACAGTTGAATATCAGAGAGGAGGATTCCAGGAAGAAGCCTTCAGTATGTGCAGAGGTGTGAAGCAGCATGGGGTGTTAGAGGGACACCTATTATTTCAGTGTGACTGGGAGAGGTTATCGGAAATGAACTGTAGCATGAGTGAGAAAATAAATGAGGTCAAGTTTAGATGTGTCATTTCTTCTCTCTGTGTGATCTTAGGCAAATTACCTGACCTCTATAAGCTTCAGTTTCCTTATTTATAAAATTTCTTCTCAGAATTATTGTGAAAATCGAATGAGATAAAGCAGTTCCATATTATGGACATGAATTGACCCTTAGCCCTCAGTGAAGACTAGCTGCTTATGATGGTCATGGAGTTTGACACATTTAAATACAGGAATGGACCATCACCAGGTCCATGACCTCACAGGCCCACCTCAAACTCACTGCCATGCCAATATCTATAAATTGGGGGCAGAGCAAAGACAGAACTCGTGTGTATTGACCCTGGGAAGCAGGAAATTTATTCCACCTGTGCCTTGGACTCTCTGACACCCAGGTGATTATTGTATTTAAACTACTTTCTATAATAAAATAAGTTTGTTAGTTCAACACCTGGCCTAGACAACCATGGAGTTTGCACGTTCCTCCTCCACACTCTCAGAAATCCACTGGAATATGGCAAGTGAACATACCTGTATGAGTGATGCCTGTTAAAGTGAAATACAATACACATTTTTTTTTTTTTTGAGGGCAGTGTCACTGGCCCTCATATGTGGGACTGAACTGGGGCCGCTGGCTTCTGAAGCCAGTGCTTAACCACCGCGCCACTTGGCCGGCCCACAATACACATTTTTAACCACTTTATTGAGGTGCAATTTGCGTACAAAAGATTGGACATAGTTAATGTATACCACTTGATGAGTTTGGAGATAAGTATACATCCATGAAACCATCACCACAACCTATGCCATAAACATATTGTCTCCAAAAGTTTCCTTCAGCCTTCTTATTTATTATTTTTTGTGTTAAGAAATGTTAACATAAGATCTACCCTCTTAGCAAATTTTAAGTATACAATACAGTATTGTATATAAGCATTTTGCTATACAGCAGATCTCTAGGACTTATTCATATTGTATATCTGAAATTTGTACCCTTTTTTAAAAAATATTTTTTATGGGGGATTATTGGGGAACAGTGTGTTTCTCCAGGACCCATCAGCTCCAAGTCAAGTAGTTGTTTCAGTCCAGTTGTGGAGAGCAGACCTCAATGGCCCATGTGGGAATTGAACCGGCAGCCCTGGTGGTATGAGCACTGCACCCTGCACTCTAACCACCTGAGTTAACCTGCCATCCCAACTTTGTACCCTTTGACTAATACCTCTCCACTTAGCCCTCCGTACAACCCCAGCCACCAGCATTTACTCTCTGCTTCTATGAGATTGAATAATTCAGATTCCTCATATAAGTGGTATTGTGCAGTATTTGTCTTTCTGTGTCTGGATTATTTCATTTAGTTTAATGTCTTCCAAGGTTCATCTAAGTTGTAGAAAATGACAAGATTTCCTTCTTTTTTAAGACTGAAAATATTCATTGTATGTATATACCACATTATCTTTATCCATTTATTCATTGATGGACATATAAGTTGTATCCATGTCTTGGCTATTGAGAATAATGCTGAAATGAACATGGAAATGCAGATATCTCTTTGAGATCCTAATCTTTATTCCTTTGAGAATATTCCCAGAAGTGAGATTGCTGGATCATATGGTAGTTTTGTTTTTAATTTTTAAAGGAACCTCTAAGCAGTTTCCCATGACAGCTGCATAAATTTACATTCCCACCAACAGTGTACAAGGGTTCCCTTTCCTCCACAACACTATACACTCTTAATAAAAGTCTTCACATCAAAGTCCAATTGGACATCTTTATGTTTTTTGATAGGATAGGCACCTAGAGTTCATTGATCTGACAGCCAATTTAGCTGAAGCTTGCCCCTGAGCTTGCATCTCTTCTCTGCTCCCTATGCTGGTCATGGCATCATTCTAAACCCAGTGCTCTTACCAGGGACATGTAAGTCACCCTTGACCCTCCCTCTCCTTCACCACTCACACTCAATCAATTACTAAGTCCCAGCAAATCTAACCCCAAAACACCAAGCCTGTCTTCTTCCTTCCACTTCTAATGTGGCTTCCATCTTCTATCTCTATGTTCAGACAACGTAATTGTAAAAGCCTCACTGAACTCCCTGCACCCATCTGAGTTACCACATAGTGACAGAGAGATCTAACATCACACTCCTCTACTTAAAATCCTTTCAGGATGCTCTCTGTTATCTACAAAGTGAAGCCCAAACAGGGTGGGCACAGGCCTGCCTGCTCTGACCCTGCCTCTCTCTCTAACCTCATCTTTCACCATTCAACACTTTGCACTCTGTGCTCTTATTATATCAAGTGACTATGTGTTTTCCAGAAAAAACTCTTCCAGTCCTCCATAGTTTCGCACATGCGTCTCCCTTTGTCTAGAACTTTGTTATTCAAAGTGTGGTCCATGGACCAGCAACATCAGCATCACCTGGGAGCTTGCTAATAGAAATACAGTTTCTCAGTAGGCCTCACCCCAGACCTACTGAACTGGAATCCACATTTCAACAAGATCCTCAGGTGATTTTCATACACATGACATTTTTAGAGTACAGTAAGTCCCCACTTAACATCATCAATAGGTTCTGCAACTTGAAGCAAAACAATGTGCAACAAAACCAATTTTACCCTAGGCCAATTGATATAAAGAAGACTTAAGCTTCTATAGCATCTCATCAACCATATAATGAAATTATGTTATTCAAGGGCCTGCTGTCCCAACTACAATGCTCCTTCCATCAACTGTGCCCATCTCACTGGTTCTCAAACTTAGAGACCTAACACCCCTTTTTATATACTAAAAGAAGTAACCTACCCTTTACTATCTTGAAATAAATATCGTGGATAACATATCTATGCTCATAATTTTTAAAAATCCAATATAATAGTTTAATTGTAATAATAAAAAAGGCAAGTAATCTGAAATAAAATATGTATTTCTGTATATAAATTCCTGGAGACAACTACTCTCAACGACATAACAAAGTGATGCAATGTTTACCTAGAATCACTGAGGATTGACAGATATAAATGAAGACCAATTCAGGTGTATTGTATAGGTGACACAAACACCATGAGCAATGATACAGTCAGTGATGTGACTTTTAAAGATGGTGAACGACTCTTGGCAACGTTCCAGAGAGAGCAAAACACAATCTTCCTTCGACTCATAAGGGAGTCATATTTCTGGAAAATGCAGTTTTTACTGAAACTGTGTAAAGCATGCTTTGTGTTTAAATGTGACAGGAGTTGGGTTTGGGGCTCATATCATTATAATAACCAGATCTCACCTACATGAATGTCTGGGGGAGACACTCAAATAGCATGGTTCTTTGTTCTACAGGACTAAATCATGCATAGCAGGACATCTAGCATCTCTCACCTCCATCCACTAAATGCCAGAGCTGTCCTCCTATCAGGGACCAGTCAGTGACCACTGGTAATATCCCCTAAGATTTCCAAACTCCCCAAGGAGAAAATATCGCTCCTGCTGAGAACTGGTGTTCTACTTGATCCACTTAATCCTTCCTTCAAGCCTCAATTTACACAGCCACCCTCTCTCTCCCCAGCGCTTCTCTGGCTCTTTCCCTCTATGGTGCTCTCTTAGCTCCCCAGAGTAGCTCCAGCCCAGACCTTGCAGTGCAGGAGGGCAGGTTTGTAGGGCAGGACTGTCTCCTAATCACTTTCTTACCACCTCAGAGAATTGCACAGTATGAAACTGAGTAAATGTTCCACAAATGTTTTTGAATAAATGATTTGAAAATAATAATAATAAACAACTTAGAGCTTATAGATTAGAGATATTGCCATCCGTAACAACTGAACGTTTTTTAATATACATAATTTACCCTGAAGATAACATGAGAAATATGGGCAACATTTGGTAATCTTTTTGGTTCTTCTTTATAACTGCAAGTATTTCTGCAGTCTTTATTCTTTCATTTCATGTATTCAGTGCCAGTTGTGTCAGGCACTGAACTGCACATTCCTTTGAGGAATTCACGGTGAATCATGAGAAAGAGCAAAATATATAACTTGGTATATTTAAGTCTGACGTTATGCCTCCCTGGTGGCACCAAGGGAAGAAGTGATTAATTCTGACCAGGGGATTTGGGATCACGTCTTCCTCATGATAATAGTGAAAATGTTCACATTTTAGGACTCTCGTATAAAGACAATATGAAGAAATATGTGATTTCTTCACTGATGGCACTTTTAAAAACCTCTCTTAAAAAAAAAAAAGAAAGAAAAAGAAAAAAAAGCCAGAAAATAGGCATTCCCCCAAAGGTTCACTGTTATGGGTAAACTATCCGCCCTTCGTTGTATGACTTGTGGCCCTTCTACAGACCTTAGGTCAACTGTTAAAATTGGCCTTCTAAATGGGATGACCTCATCAGAGCACTCTTGTCAAGTAGGCGATTTGAAATTAATATCATTGTGTTTTTTCCCCACTAATGCATTGAGTTTTGTATTTGTACTCTGAGGAAATGTACCATGTAAATGTAAAAATATACTTCTTTAGTTCAAATAGTAAACAGGATAGGTCTTGAATATATTTGCACTTTTAGGGGTGGGTTGTGGGGATGGTGGTAAAAAAATTAAAACAAAAATACTTTTAGCAGTTCTAATATTTAAGAATTACAACATAGATATCTGCCTGGTTCTTCTCTGTCCAAGTATCCCACAGCTCTTGGCATATCTGAGGCATATAACAAATATTTGTTGAATGAATTAATGCATGCCTACATGAATGAAATGGTCTATGTTTCCATTTGTTCTGAACTTCAGAATTTTTATTAAAATGACTAAGCTTTAGGAAAGTCCAAAAATGTTGTTAAGGAAAGTGACTGTGGAAGAGTTTCCTTCCCACCCTGGAGTGAATGCAGCCTTTGAGGCACCAAGGACTCTTGGTCAGGGAATGTTGTGACCTCCCAAACCTAGCACAAAGGTGGTCTTTTTTGTTTTCCTCCCTCTCTTCGCTAGTTTCATGAGCTGGTGCCAGCTGAGTCTAGATGGTGTGCACTTTACACTTGAATGAAATACTCCCTGCCCTCGGTTCTGGGAGCTCCACTCTGTTGCCTCCATCTGCTGTTACTGATAAATGCTCACATTTTAAATATATTACTCTCAGCTCACTCCCAGTGATTTGCCAGCTCTCTACACAGCAAACAACCCCACTGGCACAGAGCCACTTCTTGGGTGGAAAGAATTTGGGCAGAAGACATATCTCCCAGTGAGGAGGGATGAGAGACAAGAGGGAGGAAATTGCCTGGCAAAGCTTCTGACAACGGCTCCGTCTGTATCCTGTGGGTCTCTAGGGGCCCCCAAGACCAGCGGAGGACTCCAGGTTATCCATGCAGAGGGGGACGGGGTTTGAAATGAGGCCATTCTGAGAGATGAGCAGAGGTGAAGTTGAAGAAGATGCTTTGCATTTTCTCTGAAAACAAGTTGAACGTCAAATGTCCTTAGCCATGGTTGGCTGAAAACCCTGAATTACGAATAACCTCCAGGAAAGGAGGATACATGGGAATTTGCCTGTAGCCTTCAAAGCCTCCTTGGGCACATATCCCATTTAAGCGGCTCTTCCAATGCCCCCTGATCATTTCAGCTGGCGGTGCCTCCCATTCAGTGTTTCTTCCTCCCAGCAACTGATCTCTAGCCAGCATAATTACCAATTGTATTTGGGAAAGATGGAGCAATGCGGTTTGGAAAGCCTCCCTGAAGAACACAATCACAGCAGAAGCCAGCAGGGTAGATGTTTGTTCTCTCACAGTTGTAGAATCACAGGATATGAGAGCTAGAAGGAGCATTAGGGAACATCTAATCCAACCCCTTTATCCTAAAGGCATCTTAAATTTTCATGTCCCAAACTGACTCCTGATACCCTCTCCCAACCCCCCCCACCCTGTCCCCACTGAAGTCCCCCTCTTGGGTGTTCACCATTTCAGTAATGGAGACTCCATTTCTCCAGTTGCTCAGGACAAAAGCCTTGGAGTCATTCTTGGTGTCTCTCACAACCCACATCTGGTACAACAGCAAATCCCGTGGGCTGTATCTTCAAAATACAGCCAGTATCTGACCCCTTCTTGCCACCTCCACTGCTACTACCCTGGTTCTAGCCACTTTCATGTCCCTTCTGGATTATAACAGCCCAAGGATCAGCATGGGCCAAATCTGACCTGCCACCTGGTTTTATGAATAAAGCTTTATTGGAACACAGCCATATTCCTTAGTTCATTTTATGCTACTACAGCAGCGTCTCGGAGTTGGAACAGAGACCTCATAGGTTTCAAAACCTATTCACCATCTCTAAGCAATCCCTTCAATAGATTATTAAATTGGAAGTGGAATAATATCACTGCCCTGCTCAAAACCTTCTCACTCAAAGTAAATGCTGAATTCTTATAAGGCCCTGTGTAAACTGGACCTCCCCCCCCACACACATACACACACCCTGTGATCTTCTGACCTTATCCCTTCCCATTCTCCCCAGTGCTCGCTCTCATCTGGACACTATCTCCACACCACTCCTCCCTCCACCCCCCACACTCCCGCACACACACAACCTTTTCCCCCATACCCTGCTCTTCCTCAGACAAGTCAGGCATGCCCCTGATACAGGACCTTGTGTTTACTGTCCCCTTGGCTGCAAATGATCTCCACATTGACATCTGCCTGGCTTGCTCACTCTTTATTCATTTTTTACTCAGATGTCACCTTCTAGTGAGCCTTCTCTGACCCCTTATTTAAGATGGTACTCCATCCCCATCTCTCCTCATCACTTTATTTTTTTCCATGGCATCTATGAGTTTTCCCTTATATATCGTGTCTGTTATCTCATCCCACCTTCCCACTAAAATGCAAGTTCCATGAGGGCAGGGATTTTGTCTATGCCTAGCCATATACTAGGTGCTCAACAAGATTTTGAATAAATAAATAAGTTTCGGGAAGTGGTGATGCTACAGAAAATGTGAAATATATCCATGTCTCAGCAAAGGTTTCTACAAAGGAAGAATCGCTAGGAGCTCCAGGCATAAATGACCTGTGGATCTGGGGAGGCACTTTATTTACCATTTTCCCACTTCCCTGTTTCCATCTTATTTCTTACCATGTAACTAATGTCGTTGTGCTATTTATTGAGTCGATGACTATAGTTTTCTATAGTGTTTCAGATCTCACTCTTTCTTTTCCACCTATCATTATTAAAACATATTTCTCTGTCTTCTATTACCAAAAGACTCTGGCCCATTCCCTTCTAAGCTGATAAATTCATTACAGCCCAAATATTAATGAATAATAATGTCTCTACCTCCTAGAAAATAATTTGCATTTAAACAACTTTCAGTGCCTGAATCCAAAGAGGCCAGTGATGTGGGAATTCCCAGCAGGCAAAGGGCCTGGGCCAGCTGGGGTAGTCATGGAAAGGTCCCTGCAGCAAAATCGAATCACAGCCCATTGGCAGCTGTCCACTTTGCCTCTACAGGGTGAGTCCAGCCACATATATTTCCATTAGGGTATGCAAGCACACAGATACACAGGGTGTCAGAGGCACTGAGAATATCTTAACTTGCATGGAAATGAGCCTGTCACTTATGATATATGTACACACTTATATATATTGCTATCGATTCTTTCCTTTCGTGCTTTGATATCGTTCATCCAGCTTACAGTCTCACTAGCACAAAGCCATTTCTTGAGGAGGAAGAAGAAGCTGGATAGGAATAGGATTCAGCCTCCAAAGAGGCAAGAGAGAAAAAGGGGGATGTCTATTGGAGCACAAACTACAAGCATGTTCCATTGGCCTTCTGGAGCCATACTTACCACGCTCCAAAGCACAATGAGGGTTCTGAGGAAGAAAAGATTGAGAAGAGCAACCTTTTTTTTTTTTTAAAGATTTTATTGGGGAATTGGAGAAGGGGAACAGCCAAGTTGTTGTCCTTCAATCTTAGTTGTGGAGAGCGCAGCTAGCTCAGCTGCAAGTCCAGTCGCCATTGCCTGTAGGCAGCTCACAGCTGCTCAGCTCAAGGTGTTGTGTTCAATCTTAGTTGAGGGTGGGTGTAGCCCATCATCCCATGCAGGGGTCAAACCAGCAACCCTGTTGTTAGGACCACGTACTCTCACCAGCTGAGCCATCCTGCCACCTGTTGGCAGCTCAACAGCAGCTCAGCTGGGGTGCAGTTCACTGGCCCATGTGGGAATTGAACCAGTAACCATGTTGCTCAGAGCTCATGCTCCTAACCAACTGATGCACTCGGCTGGCCTCAAGAACAACGTCGTCACCAGAAAAGGATTCCCCACTAAAAAAAATTCCTGGTTCACAAGATTCTGTGCTATGCAAGGAAACCAATAGACTTTTTCAGGTAATTCAGCACTGCTAAACAAAATTAAGAAAATCACCTGAACATCTGAAGAAGAGGAAGATATCCATTAGCAAATCTGACTGATTTGTGTATCAGGAGCCCTTCTCACACCTTCAGAGGAAGAAGCACTCACGCCCAACTAGACAAGGATGCTGCTTGCCTTTGAGGATAACACAGGTTAAGATGAGCCCATTACCTTCATTTACCAGAACCAGCTTCAGGGGGCCAAGCCCATATGGCTGTCTTAAATGAATAAATCATTTTCTTTTGAATTATGATAGCGTATGACGTGTTTCTTCCCTACTTCACATACTGTGACGGAGGTACCTCTGAATTTATCATCTGGTGAAATAGGTATTGATCTGTCATTCCTCCAGGGAATTTTCTGGTTTCCTGACTTCATTCTGTAGACAAAGAGACACAATTATGTAACCATACTTAAGATTTGTACATTTTATCGAAACAGCATCTTGCAAGTGGAAATTCACAAGAGATTAGCACAAGTTGCAGATACTAAGGACCTTGATGGACATACAGAAAAGGCAGTTTGTAAACTACAGTGAAATGAGTTTCTTACATTCTAAACTCACTAAATATAGAACTAAAGAGATCCTCAAGCTGCTTGGAAGTACATATTGGTTTCTATCGGAACAGAAGCAGGATATGCGTCCCTTCAGCACAAGACGTCACAGAAACCCTGCTTCCACAGGGATGCTTTTCCTGGAGCTGACAGGAGTCTCACCAGGACACTGCCACAGCCTGACGGAACTTATGGCCACAGCTAATACAAAATGCCCAGTAGGCCAGGAGACAGTCAAGGTTCCCAGGTGTGATCCACTGCCCTATAGGTAGGTGTTTCCCACCAACTCAAAGAGGACAGAGTTGATGATGATATTTTTACCAAGATGGATCACCTCCTAGGCAGGCCACTTGACTGCTGAGATCAGATCCTAAGTGGGTGGCTCTCAAACTTTAATGTTCACCAGGGTTACCTGGAAGACTCTCTAAACCACAGATTGCTAGGCCCCACTCCAGAGTTTCTGGTTTAACAGGCCCCAACAATGTGCATTTCTCAGATGCTGCTGATCCAGGTACCACATTTTGAGAACCGTCCCTCTAAGCACAGTGTTTACCTAACTTTTTCCTTTCCTCCTGCTATTGTGGTTCATGGGGCCTGTGTTTAGGGAAGAGAGGGTGGAAGTTGCAGCTGTGACAGCAGCAGCTGGCAAATGGGGGCCTTCAAGTCCAGGCTACCATTCAAGACAGGCAGATAAGTGAGGTTAAAGGCACATGGAATCAAGCAGCCTTTCTCACAATTCCAGGTGTGCATGTTTGCCTTGTCTAGCAGCTTGATCCTCATCTTTCCACTTCACTTTTAAAGACCATCTGATGATAGTTTGAGTCTACTGGCCCTCACCCATAGCAATTAGGCCAGTGTTAGAGAAAAGGAGATTGGCAGATGTACCCAGAGAACTCATGTTGCAGCAATAAACAAACTTCACAAAGCACAGTGTCTCAAGTAATTTTGCCCAAGTGGCCATAGCAGGGCAGGGAGGAACACACCTAGAGAGCTCCAGTTCAGGCAGAGAACAAAGGTTTCTGAGCAGAGTTTCCTGGCTGCTGCAGGTGGGGCTCGCTTCTGAAACTGGGGATGAGACTGTCAGCCTGAAATACAGACAGATACTCTGCTGCTAATTTCAAAGAATGCCCATGCACTCTTGCCTTCATTCTTTTTTTTTTTTTCCTAGAAAACTTGCCCCTCTAGGGATACGAAAGGCTGTCTTTAAAATCTATTTCTTTCTACACCTTGGCCCCAAAGAAGAATGATAATGCAGTAAAATATTGCCAGTGGAGTTGGGACTAAGAGGAACAGTGAACCTGCAAAGTGGTTTTGGTTAATGGCAGTGTTCAAGTGTGTGTCCATATCCATATATAAGGAAGGAAGTGGGGAGCTGCCTTTGCTGGAAATATCTCTGAAGGACTTGGTTATTAAATGCTGTTGTTGGTGTCTGTCAGGAGAGATAACACATTTACTTCTACACTTGTTGCGTTTCCTTTGTAGGTCAGCTGGGGCTGTGCCTTGCCTCATCCTTACCCAAGGACCCAGGCTGAGGGAACACCCGCTGTCTGGGTCACTGCTGATTACCTTGAAGGAGGGAAAGAAAAACTGGCAAATTGCATGCTAGGTCTCGATGGTTTTTGTCCAGAAGTAACCCATTTACTGGCTATAAGTGTTGAATAATATTCCCCCAAAATTCATGTCCACTCCCAGAAACTCAGTGTGACCTTATTTGGAAATAGGGTCTTTGCAGATGGATTTATTTAAGGATCTGGTGATGATATCATACTGGATTTAGGGTTGGGCCTGAATCCAATAACTGGTGTCCTTACTAATTAAAAACAGAGGACAGAGAGACAGAGAAGATGACCATGTGAAGATGGAGGCAGAGGGTAGAGTGTTGCAGCCTAAGCCAAGGAGCTCCAAGGATCTTCCAGATTGCCAGGATCTTCCAGAAGCTGGAAGAGACAAGGAAGGATTCTTCTCTAGAGCCTTCAGAGGGAGTATGGCTCTGTTGATATGTTAATTTCAGACTTCAAGCCTCCAGAACTATGAGAAAATAAATTTCTCTTATTTTAAGCCCCCTTGTTTATGGTAATTTGTTAGGGCAGCCCTAGGAAAATAATACACTGGACAAAGCAAGTCATATTATCATATCCAATTTCAAGGGAATGGGGAGCGATAGTCCCTCTGTGCTGAACAGTCTCCCTGAAGTCCACTATCCATCTTTCCATACTCTGAGCCTGGAGAGCTAAACTTCAACAATTGCATAAACAGACCCTTTTCTCTCTGGCTTCTGCCTGAGATTTGCCCAAAGCAGGTGTTCAAAAGGTGGGAGGAAAGTGAAGTCAGAATATTTCCTTGGCCACCTTCCTCTCCACCAGGCTAATAGTGGCTGTGTTACTCTACCAACGGTCATAACCCCTGCCAGGCAGCCCTCCTTCAGTTTCTCCTTTCTCTAGGGGTTCTCTTAGCCATTATTCCCCTTGCACCCCCAAAGCTAAAGGCCCACTAGCAGCAGCTGTTGTTAGCTAATGACACTGCCATTCCTTGTCGGCTTCCATTAACCCTGCCCACACCCTGGTAAATAGTTCCTTCTTCTCAGTAACTTCCTTTGAGTGTGCCATCTGTTTTCTGCTGAGACCCAATGGATACACACATCGTGCAAAGAGGAGGAGAACTGGAAAGTTGGTGAATATGCTGAGGACAACCTCACTGAGTTGAGAAATTGCCCTAGTGAAGCAATAGAGGAAACTGCAGTGAGAGTGAGGGGACCGCACAATTGCTCTGCTGTTACTGTTCCTTCACTCTAGCAGAGAAAAGAGCATGAGCTCTGAAGCAAGATTGAAGCGCCAGCTCTAGCATTTATTACCTGTGACATAAACCTCTCTGAATCTCAGTTTCTTCACATGTACAATGGGTATAACAATGCTTCCCTTATTGGGCCGTTCAAGAATTCAGGGAGATAAATATTAAAAAAGAACATAACTGTGGTAGGCAGAATAATGCCTCCCAAAGATTTCCAATCCCCAATCTTGGGAATCTTTGCATATGTTACTTTATATGGCAAAAGAGACTTTGTGGATGTGATTCAAGTTGCAGGCCTTAATACAGGGAGTTTCTCTGGGATTACCTGAGGGACCCAATCTAATCAATTAAGCACTTAAAAGTAAAAGGGGAAGCAGAAGAGTCAGTCCTAGAAATGTGGTAGAAGGAGAGGCAGCAGAGACATGGTAACAGAAGGCTTTAATGTACCGTTGCTAGTTCTGAGATGCTCAGAGACTACATGCCACTAAATACAATGACCCAAAACAGGCCTCTAGATGCTATCCTGTACCAACATGGCAGCCAGCAGGGTAATGCGAACCTCAGTCTTACAGACACTGAATTCTGCCAACTACCTGATTGAACCTGAAAAGGAATTCTCCTCTTAGAGCTTTCAGAAGCGAAAGCAACCCAGCCAATACCTTGATTTTGGCCCCGTGAGATCAGAAGCTGAGAAAGAAACTACAGGACTTCTGACCTACAGAAGTGAGATAATAAATGGGTGTTGTTCAAAGCCCCTCAATTTGTGGTAAATTTTTCCAGCAGCAATCGAAAATAAATATGCAAGCATGGTAAGATCTTGGTGTCCAGTATGTACCCACTAAATGTATGTTATCTGCCCTCAAAGAAGAGAGTTAGGGAAGGTACAAAAAGGCCTTCCCAGGACCCCAAACATCAAGTGCTCTCAAAGAAATAATTCTGCTGAGATTTTAAAACACACCTAGAAGCTGGCTTTCCTAGTGCTTTCCAGCTGTCATGAATATGGGTGCCCTACCTGAGAAACCTCCAGGGCCCCCTATCTGAGAAACCTCCAGCAACAGCATCAGGAGGAGAACCAGAAAATGCCATGCTTCTCCCTGACCTGGGCAAAAGTAGCCTATGAACATCAGACATCCAGAAGGAAACGTATGACAGATCAGGCCTGTCATCTCTCTGGTAGGATATCCTGTACCTGAAACCCTCAGTCCCACCATCCTCCTACCTGGAGGCAGTTTCTATTTCTAATATTTGCCTGTAATTGAAGCACAAGCTAGGGAGAAGATCATTTCGTGCTGCTGGAGCTTCCTTCTGTTTCCCTCAGTCAAATCCATCTAATTGCATATCAATATCTTCCAGCTGCCTAACCATCTAAACAGTCCTTGCCCACTGAGCACAGATCCTCATTGCTACACTGCTTGATTTGATGACTGGGACAATTATGTTTTACAACTGGTTCAAGTTGAAGTAACACCCTAGGACACCGGAACCTAAGCCAGGTGTCAGAGATGTGGGTCCCTTCGTGTTCAATCACCAACAAAGTGTACAGAAGAACACAAGGATTAAGGGCTACTCACTGGGTACAGACTTGTGCCTCTAGCTTGAATCAAAACTGTAGACATTTGGGGCAGTCAGGTGGCTCAGTTGGTTAGAGCATGTGCCCTGAGCCATAGGGTTGCCAGTTCGATTCCTACATGGGCCAGTGAGCTGCACCCTCTGTAACTAGATTGAAGACAACAACTTGAGCTGAGCTGCAGCTGAGCTGCCAGTGGGTGGCCAGATGGCTTAGTTAGTTATAGCAGGTGATCTTAGCAACTCCCGCATGGGATGGTGGGCTGCACCCCCTCCCCACCACCACCACTAGATCGAAAATGGCGACTGGACTTGGAGCTGAGCTGCGCCTTCCACAGCTAAGATTGAAGGACAACAACTTGACTTGGAGCTGATTGGTCCTGGAGAAAACACGTTGTTCTTGGAAAAAACACATTGTTCCCCAATAAAGTTTTATAAAAACAACAACAAAAACATAAAACTATAGACACTTACCAACTCAGTGCTTCTTCAAGGCTTCAGGCCAGCAACTGGTGATCCTTTAGATAATAATTTCCACTGTTCTTCTGGAAGACTTATCTCACTATAAGAAGATTGTAATAATAAGAGCTAATATTGATTGTGTGTTTACTGTGCACCAAGCACTGCTCTGTGTAGCTATAAAAGTGTTACCATTAAAATCTCAAGGGAATTTAAAGAGTTAATTTCTATTATTTTTATTGTCGAACTTTACAAATGAGGAAACTAGGGCTCAAAAAGGTTAAGTAACTTGTCCAAAGCTAACCAATAGTACATGGCTGGTACTCTAATTCAAACCTAGGCTAAAGTGTTTCTATATCCTACATATCACACTGATTTTCTTGGTTGATTCAACACACACAGAGCTTTTAGGCCTCAAACAGATACTGTGCCTGACCGTGGAAATACAAATGTACCCAGGAAAAATTTCATTTTTTCCTACTTAACATGATAGAAAAGGAGACAGATATGTACAAAGAAATATATAGATACACTTTATTAGCAGCATAAACAAAGTGTAATGAAGGAGGTAATTAGATGTTATAGGGTGGGAAAAAAAAAAGAAGGGCAGAGAGGACAGGAAGATAGACGTAAACAAAAGGGCAGAGAGAGAGGGAAGTATCACATACAACTGTGGGTAAAGTGCTCATTATGCCCCTTTCCCTTTGTTTCTTCATTGCTAAAATGGAGACCATCATACCCATTCCAAAGCTGTTATGAAGACTAATCTAGGTAATAAATCAAATGTGTATTACCTCTGTTTAAAACATTCTAATATGCATTATTCTGTCACCTTCCACCCAAGAAACCACTTACATAAAAATAAGATGAGCTCAAAGTCGAAATAAAAATGCTTGGAAACGTTAAAATGGAAACACAAATAGAAAGTAGTTAGATACTTGAGAAAGTAGTCCAAGATTACTTTAGAAAGAAGATTATCAAACCTAGGCAGCTTGTTCTTCTGGAATAGGCCTCCTCCTGCCCCACCATCAACATACATCTCAGCTAGATTTCAAAGAGCAGAGGTGGTCACCCAGGGAGGCTCTTATTCACAGGACTTAAACCTATTCTATTTTTCATACAAATCTACATTAAGTACATAGCCCCAGTAGCTCCCAGTATAAGATAGAGCATCACTCAAACTTCACCTCTGAAAGTTGGGGACAGCTCTGCCCAGTCACTCTTTAGCTTTAGGGGTGTCGGTTAGTCTCAGGGACAGCTGACAGCCTTGTTTAGCCAACCAACTGCTCTGTCATACACACTGAACCGAATGCTCAAAATCTGGTGGACGATTCTTTCGTGTCCACATCCACATAAGCAGGCGTTGGAGGAAAATCCATCAGTCCCTTTGGTAGTCTCAGGGTGTCAAAGCTGCCATTCAAATCATTTCTATCGTAATTATTAACCATTATTTTAGCGAGATACCTGTTTTTCTTTCTTTCTTTCTTTCTTTTTTTTTTTAACCATTAAAAACAATCAAGTTTCAGTGGAGCAATGCTTGCCTCAAGTCACAACAACACTTTCCTTAAACCTCTTCTGTTTGTCCAGTTCAACAGGAAGTCTTAGAGGAGGGAATACTTAAAATACTCTCTCTGGTATTAAAAATTGATATGCTGTGGGGGAGAGGTACACGCACACACCACCACCACCACCAACAACAACAAATTATAAGGAAAAGTTACATAGTATATATGATACACCGCTGCAGAGTGTCAGAGAATCACAATTTTATTTCCTGGATTTTATTACTATGGGGCTGGGATGCATTGGAGGAGATACCATCGGTAGAGGATTTGGAGAAGTGGGATATTGAAGTGGGAAATTGCTTTCTTTTCCAGCAGGTGAGAGAAAAACAACCTTAGGAGAGGACAGGTTATGCAGCCCATTAGAGTAGCCACCAGAGCCTGACTTCGTGACAAGACAGTTCATCATTTAGGATAAACGTTACAGGTAGTTTTAAAAGGGCTATTGCTTCAGTTTGAATGATGTGGCCTCTCTGATTCAGTGAGATATTCAAAGACCTTGTTCTTGTTCATATTGCGGCTTGCAGCCACATTTTGAACCCATTTTTCAAGCATGCTAAAGCCAAACAGCGCAGTGGGCTGGCTGCACAGGGCACTGTGACAAATCAGGTTGGAAGACGTTGGTGGAAGGGATGTTTTGAATCAGTCGCTAACGTTTGTGACCACGCCTGATCGCCTCTGGGATGTCAGCGTTAACCACATCTTTACATGTTTACCACATCGGGGGCAACCTGAGTAACCCTGTGCAATGGATGAAAACACTGAAGAACAAGGCAGGAAAGAAGAGACCTGTGCAGGGGAAGCGAAAGCAAGTGAGGGCAGATGGACCGAGCAGAAGGCGGGAGCCTTCCCCCCGCGAGTGGAAACTCTCTGCGGACAGATGTCAGCCATCGCCTGCGCTTGGCGCGGCGCCCTCCTGCTCGCTGGCCGCGTAGGAAGTGCAGAGACGCCCCCACGCGCTGTGCGCCTGTGGGACAGGCGGCGGAGTTTAGGGGGACATGCGTCGAATTGAGAGGCGAGGAAACATCGGGGTCGACGCGCGCGGCAGACCTCGACCTCCAGGAGAGGAGAGAGATCAGGGGCTCAGGCTGGGCCAGGGCACCGAGGTCAGGGTGCACAAACAACGCCTGGCCACGTTCCTGAAGCTGGATGGTGGGAGTGAAAACCAGGCGAGGCCAGTGGGGGGAGGACAGTGGGTGCCAGGGCGGTGCGAGAAAAAGAAAGGGGGCTGCGGAGAGAAGCAGGTGCAATGAGGTCCCCCGTTGTGCGTGGGAACACATGCTCAGCCTCCCATGGCCGGCGGCGACACGCTCCCAGGCGCGTGGGGGAGAGTGGGGCGGGGCGTGCCCAGGCAGCCCGGCCCGCGCCACGTCCCGGGAGCGGTCTCCGGGGCTCCGCGGAGCCGGCGGGAGCGCGGACTCCAGTCCGCGAGTTGCGAGGACCCGCGTCAGCAGCCGCCGCGGCGGAGCGGGGGCGAGGGCGAGTGCGCGTGCGCGGCCTGCGCGGGCGGGGGAGCGGGCGGGGAGGCGCGGGGGCGCGCGTGCGCGCAGCCGAGCAGCCTGGGCGGTGGGTCCTGTTTGTGACCAGCGGCGGCGCGCGGTCCTGATTGTGACAGCGGCGGCTGCTCCAGACACGGGCGGCGGCGGCAAGGCAGCGGCAGCGGCGAGGCAGCGGCAGAGACAAGCGACCGCGGCCACCCCGCGGCCACCCCGCGGCGGGCGCGGAGATGTGGCCCCTAGTGGTGCTGCTGCTGCTGAACTCAGCGTACTGCGGTGAGTGGTCCCGAGTCCCTGGTTCTGCGGCTCAGCGCCTCCGCGGCGCCCCCGCGGGTGTGTGGGCTGCGCCCAGGCTGGCCCCCCGGCGCCCCAGAGAGAGTGGCCGGGGCGCGCGAGGCGCGGGCAGTGCGCGCCCGGGTGTGAGCGTGGGAGGGCCCCGCGGGTGATCGGGCACCCCTGTTCTTGCTTCCTTTCTTTCCCACCTTTTCCTCTTCCCCCTGGATGGAAGCGGGGCTCCTCTCCTTCGCTGGTTCTCCGCCTCCAGATGCGTACCCCGAGGAAGACTCCAAACCGTTCACCTTGCGCAGAAATTAACTGGAAAGGGAAAAGGCGGGATCGGAAGCGAGTGGGTGGCAGCTGTTGGGGGTCCCCCCACCTTCTTTCGCACCCCTCTTCCTTCTCAGTGCCTATACGCAGTTAGGGTGAAGGAGGGAGAGTGGGAGGGCCTGGGCCTCCTGCGATGGAAGGGTGCATTTTGGCGAAGTCTGCCAGACGGGGGTTTCTCCTGGTTGCCCTCCCACATGAGCATGGGAGTTGAGGGGACATAAGGAACGCAATTAAGTTTTATTTCCAACCCACCATGTAGTCAGAAGAATCTACTGCCCCCCCCCTTTTTTTTCATTTAAACCCTAGAAATAAGCTTCCTGGAAACTCGCTATCCCCACGCCCCATGAGCCACTTTTAATACAGTCCAAAGTGTACCTTCACGTTTCCCCATTTTATTTGGGGGAACCATTTTTAAAGTAATCCAGATTTTGCTTGAAATATGAAACAATAACCTCTATTCAAAACATTTGCAGCTGAGTGGGGATTTGGTGTTTTTCCACGCCGAAAGCGTTTTGGCCCCCAAGCTTTTGGAACCCTTGTCGCTTTTTCAAAAACGTGTGCTTCGTAAGAACTGAGGCAGGACTACGAATCTTCGTGACTATATTCAGTGTTTGTCACACTTCACATCAATAGAGCCTTTTGTGAACTTCTTGTTAAGATTCGGAATTGAGTTTGAGTAACAA
The DNA here is from genome assembly GCA_033961575.1 of Aselliscus stoliczkanus. Classification (NCBI taxonomy): domain Eukaryota; kingdom Metazoa; phylum Chordata; class Mammalia; order Chiroptera; family Hipposideridae; genus Aselliscus; species Aselliscus stoliczkanus. The sequence continues at coordinate 75,840,435 of CM066729.1, forward strand.
GCAATTGTTGTATTTAATGCTAGACGGCTAAATTAGATTTTAAACTGGTTATTAGTCTCACTGTGCCGTTCATAAAGGCTGATGACTTCGAGATGCCTTTAAGATCCTGCTTACCACTTTCCCCACTCTGAATGTTCAGGGGTGTTGGAGCTGTGAATAATCACTATATTATCTAAAGGGTTAATATTAGGCGACAAAGTAGTGTTTCCTGTCATCATTAATGGCTTGTTGACATTACTGTTGTTATAGCTAAAATAATACTGCTTTCAGAAACCTGTTGTAGGATCAGAAAGCATATTGAACCAGATTATAAATTTGTGATGAAATATCACTAATTCAGACAGTAGGCATCAAAGCTAGTCTGAAGGATAAACACTGTAAAAATGGGGTCCTATTTTCATGTAGATTAGAAAGAATTGCTAGAATGGTACTTTTGGGGATAGGAATTCTGTTAGGCCTCCTTAGTAATAATAAAGACCATGTATAACTAACACTTATTTACATATAATATTAATGGACTCAAGTCCATACAGAGACATAGAATTCAGAATTTATGGTATTTTGTACTTAGTTAATAATAACCTAAAAAAAACAAAATAGAGTTGTTATGCATTTGAATTCTGATATGTTTTGAATATAAACCAGGAAGTGATAGCATTTGTCATAAAATGTAATGGAGAGAGAGAGAGAGATTAAAAAGGACAGATATGAAGAGATGCTAACAGTCTCAGAACACAGGTAGTAATAAACCAAGGTATTTGGGAGACTGAATTTAAGAATCTAGAATGAGTAAGAAAGTCCATGGATACTGTAGGTTTATTTCTACTTGAATGTAGATTTTGCTTTCAGTTTCGTTTATAAATGACTGGTAATGGTGTTACTGGATTGTGATAATTTTTGCTTGGTTCTTGACTTCTCGAGGGAAAGAATTCACTTGAGAGACAGAGTTTTGTGCAAATATAGGATAGTAAGTTAATTAGTAATGGCAGATAACACTCCAAGATGTGGAGCTGACCAATCCCCAGAGGGGGAAAGGCCTCTCCTTACATGGTATGAAGCCGTTTATTTCTATGAGTAGAATTGCCTCCTCTTTCCCTTCTCCTTATCTCTTTCTCTCCTGCTGAGGTGCCCAGTCCTCCTTTTTGGTTCTCAATGTCAATTTTCTTTTTGTGATTTGTTTGAGAAGCTCACTAAAATGGTTCTGATAAGTAGAATGTATACTTTGATAAGCAGGATGTCTTCCTTCCTTCTCTGGCTTCCAACAACACATCCCTTTGATTTAGGGGCCTGTGTGAGCCTGGAACCCGACTAGTGAGGCATTGGTGCACTAAGTGAGGGCAGCTGTAAGGGGTCTTGACTCCAGTAGGAGCTGCAGCAAGGGGCTTTCTAACCGGCTCAGGTCTCTCCTTCTCCTACACATTTCTGTCTGTCTACCTACTCTATTGATCAGGTCATTTCCTGATAGACACTACAGTTTACCTTTGTAGAAAAATAAGTTATCTAAAATGCCCATTCCGTGTAATTATAGGCAAACTGCAGCTCCCTGTATTGGTTTACAAGATGCAGAATGAATTACTATGCTCCTTTCCTTCCCCTTGCCCCATATGTCCAATTGTGCTTTGTTTAAAAGCACATCAACAGTTTCAGTGGTATTCACAAGTTGGTAAATAGAACCTTACTCAAATAATGAGAGTCTGTGAACTGCCTTTGCAGTGGTTGGATTATTTTTCTTTGTTCAAAGGAGTTTTAAAAGTCAAGGGTACACATGATTAAAACACATTTTTATTGTCTAAGTCTAATAGTAATTTGGCTTGCTTAAACAGAAATATTTTCTTTTCTCCTAAACAATATATTACTTTTAAACACAAGTTGCCATTTTAAGGATGTAAATGCCTATTTAAAAGTACTTGTTTATGGGGCTGTCCCAGGAGTCTAGAGGAAGTGTGTTAAAGCACTGTACTAAATGCCTACCATTAGGACATTTGCTCATGCTGTCATATGTATTTTGGCAGATGTTTTCTTTGCCACTGAGTTGTTCATGGAAAGGCCAGGTTCTAAAGACGAAAAATAGTTGGTTTTCCTCAAATTGATAAATATTCCAAATCCAAAATAATCCCTCTTACTATCTTTTGCATTCCTTAATGTTAATTCAGCTATTGCTAGTATAGGCATTGTTTTTAGTACATTAATGTTATTTTTATGATATAATTTTCATAAAACCATTTTACCCATCTTTTAGGTTTTTGCTGTCATAGCTTTTTATACAAGATCAAGATCTCTAGATTTTTATATCTTGTATCTCAGCCTAATATGCACTCTTGGGTTGTTATACAGCTACTTTGACTTGTAGTGGTGCAGATATTTTTTCTAGGATAAAAGAACAAGAATAATAGTGTAGGATCAATTTTGTGAAACCCATTGTAGTACTAAAGTGAAAAATACAGAGCACCCAGGAAATTTGATTCTGACATACCTAGACTAAGACAGTAGATTCTGGGCTTTCCTCCTTTGTGGTTATGCGGAGTTGAATGAGAAGCTGCACCCTCCTCCATTTCATTCCACATCTGTGGAGCAGTTGTGTAAGACCCTGGCCCACTCCAGGGTTTGAGAATAAATGTGCATATTTGAATACATGCCACACTTGTGGGATAAAAGACAAGGAAGGGAATGTGGCAGAGTCTGTCAAAATTGCCTTTTCTGTTTCAAGCAAGTATGAGCCCTTGCTATGCTCTTGGGTACTTTGTTAGGCCCCCTTGGACATATAGACACATTTCAGACCCTGTACCTCTTAACAATGTGAAATGTAGTTTATGGAGAGTAGGAATTCATTGTTTTTATCCTTCAGTGGTATTGAATATATTTTAAGTGCTTGATAAGGCCATCATTCTGGGTGTTGCTGACTTGAAACTGTCCTTCCCCTAGAATTCTAGGTCGACCACTTCCATTCTTTAAAAGGCCACTTTTAAATCTAGTAGAGGATTATTCAAAGTCAGAACTAAACACTTTGTGGACATCCCCACTTTACCCCAGACCTTAATATGGTTTTTATTCAGGGGAGATCTGACTCAATCCTCCTTTTTGACCTTAATTCTAATCTGATTCAGTTTGAGGCTCCAGTTTTCATACCAAGATATGCAACTGGTAGGATTCATTTATAGCAGGTATCTTGACCCATGAGATTTGCTGCATTTACCTTAGTGATTGTTGGGGCCTGTTACCCCATTCCTGAAAATCCATTCCAAGCAGATAATTAACTTTCTACTCTACTGCAAAAAATAGTGATGTGTGGTATAAACACTCTCAAGTTTCCTTCCACCATTGCTAAACTTATCTGTAATATCTTAGGCAACCTTCATATCTTTCTTCTTTCTCACTCAGTTTCAGAAGTATACCTTTTCATTCACCTTTTTAAGTGTACCTACCTGTCTATCGCTCTTTCATTTCCACCATCTTGGATACCTACCTAATCACCTTAATTTAGTCGTGGGTCTTAGACCTTTCCCTCTCCATTGGTTCCTTCACCTTAGCTTGCAGACATGTTCAAGTTTTACCCAATATTAAAAACAAACAAGAAAAAACAAAAACTCTTGCCATTGTCCCTGCCTCCACAGTCCTTCTGTTATTGCCTTCTCCCTGCTTTCTTACATTTTGCCAAATTTATTGAAAGAATCACGGCCTCTTCTTCCCCCTCCCCTCTCATTCACTTCCCAAATGCAATCTGACTTCTGATCCCACTAGTCTGTTGACATTGCTGCAGAAAAAGAAGCCAGTAATTTTCAATCTAGAGGCTGTACTCACCCCACTTAACATCTATTTTGTCCACATTGAGATCTTTCCTTGGTGTCTGCAGTGGAGTTCTTTGCTGCCTCACCTACTTCTCTTGCTCCTCACTTCCTTGGTTTGTTCTTTTTTAACTGTTTGCTCCATAGATAACTGGCATTCCCCAACATTTTATTCTCTGGTACCTGACCTATTTGCTTTGGAAGGACTCAGGGCAATCTTGTTTATGCTCACAATTTCAATTACCAGCTGTATTCTTGGTAATTCCCAAATCTTTGTAGTTCTGACCTTTGTCTTTAAATCTAGATCCATATATCTTGGTATCTACTGGACATCTCCATTTCATTATACCATAGGTACTTTAATACTCAGCTCATTAAATATTAAAAGAATATTTTCCTGTAATTCTCCTAAATCTCTTTTCTCTATAGTTAATCCACAATCTAACTATTGGGTTGTTGGAAAAGTCCTGTCGCATTTTTGCAACGAAAAACATAGAAAAAATAAGTCACGACTTTTCCGACAACCCAGTAATTACACATACTCTTTTGGTTGCAACTAATTCTTCCCTCTTCTTCTCCCTTACCTCCCGCACCTGATTTATGTCCATTTTATTTCTTTGTTTTTTTTACTGTAACTTTGGTCTTATCTCCAGTTGTCATTTTCCCGGATTACTGCAATGATCTCTTAATAGGCCTCCCGTTCTTATCTCCCTTTCTGCCCTCAAGCCACCCTTCATATTACTGTATTACTTTTTTAATGCAAGTAAATCTGAGTGCTTTGCTATTGCTTCTGTTTTCAAGTCCAAACACCTTAGCATGATATTCAAGGAAGCCTTCACAATATTTCTTAGCTATCTTTTCCACTCCCTATTTCTCGAGCTCACATGAATAATCTTTTGCTTCCAATTATTCCCTTTCATTCCACTGCACACGGTACTTCTCTTCCTAGATGGCCCTTCCTTTTTCATGACATTTCTGCTCATCCTTCAAGACCCAGTTTAAACATCACCCTCTAAAGGGATCATTCTTAGATACTATTATATTTTTAAGGAACTCTTCCATCCAACCTGCAACTGATTTAATTGAGATTTTCCATTAAATTCTTTAGCTTTATGATTACATAATCAGGTCTATAGAAGTGAGAAGCAGTGAAGGATTCCCTTGATGTATGGAAGAAGAGTGAATCCTCTCTGATATGATTTTTAGATTTTCCTTTCTTGGGATTCATACTTTAACTGTTTTACATTCATAAGGAACATATTGAGTCCTACTTGCTGGACCCTGGGTTAGATCCATAGGGTACCAAATGAAGACATTATTCTTGCTGATTCTACTTTTTGTGCCCATTGGAGAGATGAGTAAAGCAGTTATTACATGCTTCAGTAGTAAGTGCAGTGACAACATTTGAGCAGGGGGCGATAGGAGCAAAAGTTGAGGATGAATACAGTTGAGTAGTGGTAGGGAAGCGGGGACAGGATTAAAAACATCTCAACTGTGTATCAGCAGGAAGAGCCCCGTTAGCGAACTCGAGCTGCCATTATTGAGCATTTGTTATGTACGCGGAAGACACTGCAGTGAGAATTTCATGTTCATTATCTTATTAAATCATAAAGTATTAGGTATACACTATCGTCTATAGTATATAGAAAACTGAGATACACAGAGTAAATAAGTTGCCTAAGGTTATACCTCTAGGAAGGACTAAATCTTGAGCCAAGGTCTGACTCCAGGCATTCATGGTAACACACTTAGAATTTAGCCTGAAAAGAGGGAAGGGTGTTGTTAAAATATATTAAGCAAAGGAATGTACATTTGTATGTAGAACATTTATTTTGGGAACTGTGGCAAATAAGTTGGGGCTGGGGTGGGGAAATACTGAGACTGGAGGCAGGGACCTAGTTAAATGATAGCAGTTCAAGGGAGAAACGCTGAATGTCTAATTCATTCATACAACAGACATTGGATTTAGAAACTATGAAATAGGTTGGGTCCACCCAAAATTCTCCATTCTAAAAAGAGGGAAGAATCCAGTACGAATGATTCTTAGGTCCAGGTCTGGCTGACTGGTGGATAATAGAATATACGTGACGATTTGGGGAGTGGTATGAAGAAGGTAAATAGATTTTGGACATGTTGACTTTGAAGTAACCGTAGTACATCCAAGTGGAAATGCACAGCAGACAAGTTGGCTTTCTAAAGTCTTAAGATAAGGAGAAAGGTGGGGCCTGGTTAAATAAAAAGTATGTAGTTAAAACATGGAGTATGGGAGAATACTAGGTGGGGGGAGCGGGGAAGTATTGCTGAATATGGAGCCTTTAGGAATACTAATAGTTCTTGTAAGTCAAGGAATAGATTTCAGTAAAGAAAGGAAGCTGGGATGGATGGACAAAACAGGAGGAAGACATTCAGAATCAAGAGATATCATAGAGGCCAAGGGACAAGAGCGAGAAAGGATCTGCCCACTGTGTCAAGAACTGTAGTGAAGTTAAGCTAGAAAGTGAACCATGCACATTTGAGTTTTTTACAAGGGATTATTGGTGACTTTGGCAAGAGCTGTTGTAGTAAAGTAGAGAGGTAGAGAAGTGGTGGCCAGATGGCAGAGATTGAAGAAGTGAACATGAGGTGAAGAATGCTTTCAGATAATTATTTTAGGATGCTAGGGAAGAGAGAGAGAAATATGATGGATTTTTTTTTTAAAGTTGGTGAATATTCAAGCATTCTTTAAATTTTCTTTTTTAAATAAACCTTATGTAAATGGAATAGGGGGATGTGGGGGATGTGGGAGGCTGATAATGAAGTAGGGAAGGTCCTTGAGATTGATGGCTGTGGTGGCAGAAACGAAAACTAGCTCTCAGGTGAAGGGATTGATTTCTGAAAAGGGGGAAGTGGGGAGGAAAGAGGTGGGGGTAGTTGGGGTTGCAGGTAAACGTCTAGGTGGGGAGTATAGGAAGCTTTGGCTCCTCATCTGAAAGACTCAACTTGAATTAAGCAATGAGAGAGGGCTCCTTTGGAGAGTATAGGATCAGCTCTTGCCAAGGAGAGTGATTGAAGAGCTGTTAGAAAGGAGAGGAAATTTGCATGGAACCTGTGGAAAAGAGTGAGGACCCTGATGGGTTGGGACTATGACAGCTTTCTGTTGCTCCCCTAGTATCCACACACATTTTCTTAGACATCTGTAAGGCTGATTACTCTCCTGCCCTTGCATAGCACTTTGTTCACACAGGAAAGAGCACTTCCCATCGCGTGTTATAGAAAGTAGAAATCATTCCCCCAAGTGAGGATTGTAAACTTTGAAAAGATAACTCATACTTCTTTGTTTTCTTCATTGTATCCCCATATCCTATCATGACGTTTCAGAGTAGGTCATTCTCAGTAAATGTTCGTTGCATTTTTCCATTTCTGAGCTGGACTTGGATGCTGTGACTACCATGTATCGTGCTTTCTCTGCAGTGTTGGTTTTCAGGACTGTGGTACGAGGTGGTTTCAGTCGGTAATCTGTATTCACACAGGTATTAAGGTGCAATGTTTTTGGCATTTGATGTAAAATAATTTTCCCATTTTGTTTGTAATTTATTGGTAACTCTGGCATCACAGATTGCTATATTTGTCTATTCCTATCTGATGTAGACTGCTATAGGCATATCTTGATTACCCAGAATTTCTTCATTCGTATTAATTATCTATGTTCCTTTATTTGCTCCATGTATTTCAAATTTTTTCTTCACCTTGCTGTTTCATCAGAAGGCAGTACACAAAAGAGAGAAAACCCAAATCAGATAATTGGACAAAATAATAGTTTTTAAATAAATGTTTATAGAAGATGAAGTTGTAGTTAATAACTAGTAGAGTGATTTTTTTTTTGACTACCCTTATTTATTAATTATTAATGTAAGGGCTATTCAAGTTATGGTTTATCCAGGTCAATTTTACTTTGAATTTTATTGACAGCATTTAATCTATTTAAACTGCTTCAGCTATAAGATTTTTGTCTTGCAACAATGCAGTGCATTAATGCTTTCCATATTCTTTAGAGAATTCATTCTGTAAGCATAAGTTATGAAATTGTACAGTGTTGGCTGACAACTTCTTATTCACCTAGAGCCTTCTAGAATGTTCACTAGGATAACTGAACTCTTTACTTGTATCTCTTTTATTAAAGGATAATTTTTAGAAAGTAAAATCTTGACTCAGACAAATATAAAATGAACACGTGTCAAAGATTTTATTTCACGCATTAATAAGTAAACCACCAAGATGGTAAGACCATCTTGGTTTTTAGAGAAAATTGGAAGAACAGACACGTTTATAGGCAATCAGGAATTTTGAAATGAATTTGTAAATGTATGCAAATTGATCAGTATCCTCAGGGCGATAAAATGTAATTTTTTGAAATCCTTTCTTCCACCAGGCAGAAATCAATTGCAGAACAAAGTTTATTTGTATCTCTATGGACATGAATCATTTGCATTATGATCAGTTTTCCACAACTTACAAAATTGTAAAATAGCCCAGTCAAACACAGTGAAAGGCACAAGCCCCTATAAAATCAGATATTCCTAAAAAGAGCTGTCAGACACTGCCCAGCACGCCATTGAAAGGACACCTAGTAATCCTTTTGTGTATTTCAAAATTGTTCACCACATTTTCCGACGCTTCCTTTCTAATTCCAACATCACAGCCACTTACTTCTCCCTTGTTGAACACGATAGTCTCCTCCTCAATGCTCCTTTCTTAGGGGAAGTAATTCAGAACCCCAAGGTTTTGAAGAATGCAAGTGGAAGTCCAGATTTTGCCCAGGGCTTTCTGATATTTGGATATCTAGAAATATAGAAGACTTGGACGAGGTAAACAGTAGACCACCTCCTTGGTTCAGACTGCAAATTCCCAGAAATATAACAATTTGGACTTGCCAGTCAGAGAGGGTCTAGATCATTGCATTAAAATACTGTGTTGCCTAGCTGTCATAGTATCACCTTGCATATTTATAGCACAGCATTGTTTAGAGGGCACTTGCCCATAGATGAATATTTTTTTCTCCCTTGATGCTCTCACCACAATTCTGTGAAGTAGCCCAGTGTTCGTTTTGGATCCTCTTACTTAAAGAGTAAACCAAGGCACAGAAAAGTGAATTACCCAAGGTCATATACTGAAAGTGACAGAGGATTTGTACTCAGGCTTTCTGAATATTGTCCAGTTCATACCCTGCTGTGCATCCTAGCATTCACTTCTGTGGGCATTTACTAAATAATATGTTCCTAAAATAATAGCATCCTATGCCCCTGATTTTTATTCCTTGTTTATATAGAAGGCAGAAATCTTAAGGAAGAACTATTAAAATTAGTATTTATATTTGTTAGTGCTTTGTTTTTTGAGGGAAAACCCGACTAGCTACTTTAGATCTAACAGTTGATGAATGAAGAATATGGAAAACAACTACATTCTTTCACATTTTAGATGTAAAATGAGTGATTGCATTTATTTTCCCAATCCTTATTTTATAAGGCAACAACTGGTAGCTTATCCTATTGAGAAGAGTTGATAGAATTAACCCTACTTATTGGGTTGACAGAAAAGTCATGACGCATTTTTGCAACGAAAAACAGAAAAAATACGTCATGACTTTTCCAATGACCCAATATTATCAATATCTGCTCATGGTTTCAATTTGTTTCTTAGCTTTATTTTGAGTGGTTTATGGTTTCTTAGGGGAGGGCATACCTGTACTATACATTTGGAAATTGTTATTCTGTAGTTTCAATGAAATGTGAGGGTGAGAAAATGCCTTTTAATTGAATATAATCCTTTATCATACTTGCTATAAAATGTCTATTTTGCCATCTATGTTTTACAGTCGGGAAATAGCCATGAAGAATTTTTATTTTTCTCCTTAGCATTCTAAGACTTTCCATCCTAGTGGAAAGATGTGCTGTGATTCATCCTTTTTACTTTTTATATTAAAGTATGGTACAGCCCACCACCTTTTTTGGAAATGCAACATAAAAACAGAGATAAACTTTGTATTGGTTTAGCAAGTTCTTTTTGGAGGAAGTATATAGACTGAATATAGTATGTGGTTTGAATTTCTGTTAAAAAATTTCCCATAGTAAGGACAGTAGCTTTCTACATATATCAGTAGGCAGGAATGTACTTCAAAGCTTCCAAAGCCAGATATTATACCTGCATATTCCAATACAGGTTGCGAATTTATTCCCAAGATACGTGGTGATGTATACTGGGTATTACTGAGAATGAATAAGGAAAAGTTGCAATATTGTCCACCAGCTGTACACCTTAATATTAAAATAATTTGTTTCTCTTTTTCACCTTGCCCATCTTCTCTCTGTGGCTCCACTGTTTGCTTAAGTGAACAGTTGAAGCATTTGTCTTTTATCTTAAGGATTTGTAACATACCTCAGATCTCAGAGTAAGTAATTCTATAATGAAATGAAACTTATTTTTTTTTCCAGGTTCAGCTCAGCTAATATTGAATGTGACCAAATTTGTAGAATACACCAATTGCAACAATACTGTTCTCCTTCCATGCATCGTTCATAATATAGCAGCAAATGACCTTTCCGAACTCTATGTAAAGTGGAAATTTGGAGGAAAATACATTTTTACCTTCAATGGAGCTACCCGTGAATCCAACCCCAACAGTAACTTTTCGAGTGCAAAGATCTCTCCGCAAGACTTACTAAAAGGCAATGCTTCTTTGGAGCTGTTTAAGAAGGATGCCCTTCTAGGAAACTACACCTGTGAAGTAACAGAATTAAGCAGAGAAGGTGAAACCACCATGGAACTAAAATATCATACTGGTAAGATTTCTATAGAAGTTACCCTGTTATTTGTCCTACAGCAACCTGCTCCTATTAGAAAAGAGGCAAAATGGGAGCAGGAACTCCTTTGAATCAAAAAGCAGGCTATTAATAACAAACATTGATGTAATGTTGAGCAACTTTAAGATCATGAGTTTTATCTTGTGTCCTCTTTTATTTTCTATAGTAAAACTTTTTGCTGTTTGTTATTTGTGTGTGGTGTGGTTCCCAGACTTTTGGTCTGAGGACAGTTCTGTTGGGGTGGGCGGTCCTGGGTTCATCTGCTCTGCATTTCTGTTTGCTGCCATCAAAAGCACTTTCTTTGGGCCGGCCGAGTGGCTCAGTTGGTTAAGAGCTCGCTCAAGAGTGCGAGCTGAGCTCTGATCAACGGCGGTTCGATGCCCAGCCCGATCTGAGTTGCCGTGAAGTTGCCAATAGGTAGCAGGATGGCTCAGCTAAAAAAAGCACTTTCTTTGATGTGATTCATTTTCCAGGCTCTTTCCAATTATTTAGTCTTTTTGTTTGTTTGTTTACCTACACTTTGATCAAGAGTTGACAAGCCAAGCTTCTGCTGGAAAGAATAGATTAGGGGTAGAATCAAGAGATTGGAAATCAGGTTACCATGGATGATTCCTTAAGGTTTCCTATGCCTTGCTATGGTATTCTTCTTGGCAAAGATGTGGAACAACTAGGGATCCCATCAAATGATTTGATTCCAGCCTGGGTTATTGCACCTTGATTGTGCCTTTTCTTCACAGACTTGCATTGGTGAATTGTATAAAGCAGTACAGTTAACAAAAGTAGACAGTCTCTTTTCTATTCCTTGCTGCACCAGCTGATTTCTTCAACTACATACAGTACAGTTAACAAAAGTAGACAGTCTCTTTTCTATTCCTTGCCGCACCAGCTGATTTCTTCAACTACATACAGGTTCATTCTGACTTGATATTTTGAAAGCTCATTTTAGAATCACTAGACATATTACTGATCTCAGGTTGAGACCATCCGTTGAGAACCTCTGCTTTATATGGGATCAGAACAGTTTAATTGGATCAACTTTTGCCTTCTATTCTTCTAGCATATGCTGTTACCAAGTGTCCGTTACCAGATTGGGAACGGAGTGTTTAGTTTGAGGGACTATTTTGACATTGTTTAGGGTTGGGAATTGGGAGGTCTGGTTATATCCCCTGTTCTGCAACTTAACTGTTTGCCTGTATTGAACTTAAGAAGTTACTTCACTGAGTCAAGTTACCTTGATGAAAATAGATTCCTGCTTTCATGTATTCTACAGTCTAATGAGCCTCAAATGAGATCCCTTGTATACAAGTCCTTTGTAAACCAAAGTGCTCTGCAAATGTTAGTTGTGTTACTGGGACATGTGTTTTATGACGTAAGAGTTGTTGAAGCTGGGGTGTTGTGAGAGCAATGTTTGTGCAGTGAGGAGTGAGCAGGAGATGGCTTAGATCAATCTAGCAGAATTTGGAAGGCTTTTCTGCTTAGAAATCTGTCCTACGATATAACTTTTATTAATTTGATACTAAATTGGACTAGGAGTTTTTCTTTTAATTATACCTTTCAGCAGGGGACATATGCACTGTGAGTGACTGGAATTAGATAATCTAAAATCTAGTTGAAGGTTTTCTGAGGGAATGTACCGTTTCATAGGAATGAAAAAAGACATGGGGAGTAGTAATTTTAGAGTGTAGTATAGGCCACTGAGAGGGGAATTAGTAAACTCAAGAGACTTGAGAGTCCAGAGAATGGAATGAAGACAAATGGGAAAGGAATAGTACCAATATCTAAGATGAAGACAAAGTTTATGATTTTATATGTGATTGTTTTTCTTGGTTTCAAAGTACCCTATAAAAATATAAGCTATGCTTACTTTTTAGGTGATTAAAATGAGGTGGTGGTATTGTGTGATAGAGAATGTAGAAAATTCTACCAGAGGTCCTAGACATTTGGCTTTGCACCCATTTTTATTATTTGATAACAATTGCAAAGATAGAATCGAGAAGTACTGTATACTCTTTGCCCAGCTTTCCCAAATGGTTACATTTTATATAACTGTAGTTAAATCTCAAAACCAGCAAGTTCACAATGGTACCATGTGTATATATGTCTTTGTCATTTTAATCACATGTGTATATTTATGTAACTACCACCACCATATAGATCTATTACATTAACACAAAAATCTCCCTCCTGAAGCCTCTTTATAGCCACTTCCCCACCATCCGTAACCTGACAAGCACAATTTGTTCTCCATATCTAATCTATACTTTTGTCATTTCAACAATGTTATATAAATGAAATCATACAGTATGTGATCTTTTGAGATTGGCTTTTTTTCACCCAACACAATGCCCTTGAGATCTATCCATGTCGCATCAATAGTTCTCTCTCTCCTTCTATCCCCCACCCCCCCGACCCCCAGCAGTATTTCATGGTATGGATATATCACAATTTGTTTAACCATCCACATACTATAGGGCATTTTGGTTGTTTCCAGTTGCTTTTGGCTATTCCAAGTGAAGCTGCTATGAACAATCATGTACAGGTGTTTATGTGAATATAGTTTTCATTTCTCTGGATAAATGAAGTGTAGAAGTACAATTACTGGGTTGTATTTAAGTATAGGCTTAGTTTTTAAAGAAACTGCCCAACTGTTTTCCTTAGTGATTCCATTTTTCATTTTCATCAGCAACATATAAGTGATCTAGTTCCCCCACATCCTTGCAAGCGTCTGGTGCTGGTACTATTTTCCACCATTTTTTGACTGAAAAACAAACAAAAAATTATTCTGCACAAAAAAGTTAATTGTGGCAGGACTCCTACAAATTTATTGTGATAATGATACTTACCCATCATGTGGACTTTGGGGATTTAGGCAATAGAAATCATTTTTACTGTGTTGTGCTTTTTTTACAAATATAGTTATAAATGAGAACTAGAAATTGCTTGATAGAGAATTCCACATAGTAGAATGTGAAGTAACAGTGGCCATTCTTTGTTCCCTTTTGGGGTGCACTAGGACTGAATATGTGGAAATACTATCTACGAGGTATAGTTGTATATACCTCTGGTGCCTATGTACAGTATAGAACCTTGGAAGGAACACAGGACTTGAATTTAGAAAGCTTTTCCTGTACTGTGCCATTTTCTAGTTTATGAAAACTTTGATAAGAAAAACAAAAAAGCAAAAAAGAAATTCAACCTTCAACGTTTTTGGTCCTCAGTTTTTATCTGTAAAATGGGGATACCATCTCCATCACAGGATTGTTTGAGATGTCAGTAAGTTAATGTCTCTCTTACTTAAACAAAGATTTATTGAGTGCCTACTATGTGCCAGGCACTGTGCTAGGCACTTTGGATTCAGTGATAACTAAGATGTGATCCTTGCTTTAAAGGAAGTGATAACAGTACAAATAAGAACAGTAACAGGCCGGCCGAGTGGTGTGGTGGTTAAGCGCTGGCTTGGGAAGCCAGTGGCCCCGGTTCGGGTCCCACATATGAGGGCCAGTGACACTGCCCTCAAAAAAAAAAAAAAAAAGAACAGTAACGTAACCTAACATTTATTTGAGTATATGCCAGATACTTTATGTATGTTACATCCCGTGATATTCTAGGACAGAGATATGGGTCTTCCCATTGAACAGATAAGACATGCTAGGAGATACATATAGGTCTTCTTGGGAACTCGAGGAGATAGATATAGGCCTTACCATTCAACAGAAGAGGGATTTAGGGCACTAGTTCAAGGTCAGAGTCATAACCAAGGGTTTAACCTAGATCTGCCTGTCTTCAAATCCTAGTTGTTGTTTTTTTACCACTATGGTATACGGTTTCTGTGAAAACACCTTGTAAACAACCAAATACGAAATGTATATATAGTATTAAAATTTGTTGTTAACATCTATATTTATATTAATGATACAAAAACTTGGAACGTAACATTTTTCCAAGTAAGCTATTAGGGTTTTGTTTAAAACGGTCAGTTCAAGTTCAGCAGAGTTGCTGTTTCCATCATTGTCAACGTTCTATATATTATGTTGACATGAAGGCATTACAAGATCCCTGTATTAGTTTTCAGTGACTACAAATAACCACAAATGTAGCAGCTTAAAACAACACCCATTTATTAGCTCGTGGTTTTGTAGGTGACAATTCTGGTCATGGCGTCACTGGGTTCTCCAACTCAGTGTTACACCGCGAAAATCAAAGTGTCGGCCAGACTGTGTTCTCAGGAGTTTGGAGGCCTGTTCCAGGCTCACATGATTGTGGCAGCATTCAGTTCCTTATAGTTGTAGGACTGAGGCCCTGTGTCTTTGCTGGATGTCTGCCAGGGCCTTCTCTCAGATCTTAGAGATAGCTCCCACTCCTTGCCACACAAGCACTTACATATTTAGAGACAGCGATGGAAAATTGTCCTCTTGTTGAATTCCTCTCACGTGTTGAATTTCTTTTGCCTGGAAGAGCGTAGACCCTTTTGAAGGCTCACTTGATTAGGTCAGCCCCCTCTATCCCAAGGACAGTCTCTTTTTCTTAAAGTCATCCGATTTGAGGACCTTAATTCCATCAGCAAAATCCCTTTTGCCATCATATGACAACATAATCATGGGAATGAAATCCATCCTATTCACAGTACCTTGTCCTTCAAGGGAGAGAGGTTATAAAAGACTGATTTAGTACTTGACCATCCAATTCAGTGATCCTCAAATTTCCCACTGTAACAAATTAGACAGAGGTAACACATTCATGTAATATACAGCAGAGGTCTACAACAGTGATTTTTAATCTGAGAGAATCATGGACATTCCCCTCACCCCCCACCCCCCCACACACACAAATTTGCCATGGGGGAACATATTAAAATCTTGGGGTGGGAGCTGAGAGGGGAGAGTGTGGAAGTTTGAATAAACCCTCCAGTGATTTTGATAAGTTCCATTTAAGAATCACTTAGACGATATTTTTTTCTGTGCTTCTACCTGCTTCTGTCATTGAAATATTATTTCTACACAGACGTTTGGAGTCCTTTAGTAGTCATCTAGTCTATCTTGCCATGTAATTCAGGAATTACTTCAATCACACCCCAGGTAATTGGTTACTCATACTTTTTACCTAAATGCTTGACATGATGAGACCATTACTTCCTAAAGGATCTTGGTCTATTATCAGGTAGTTTCGATTCTTCTGTTTGTCCAGCTAAGACTTGCAGCCAGGCAATTTCTCACTCCCTAGGAGGGCTATAGTATTTCTCTCCTGAGTTTATTCTTCATTAAGGTAAGAATCTCCACTTCTTTCAGCGATTGCCCTTGGTTTCAGGACCCCCATTCTAGCCACCTGCCTTTCGATTTCTTGTTATGTCTTTAAATATGATGAGTAAACTCAGGACTGCCTTGTGGGCCACATCTTACCTCCTGTCCTTACCCAATTGCTGCAGTCACTTTCTGATAGGTCCTACTTCTCTAGAATTCTTTCTTCACAGGGCTGCCAAAGAAGATTTTAAATACATCAGATCATTTTTCTTCTGCATGTCAGGCTTTTCAATCACTTGTCCTTGCTCTTAAAATAAAATACAAATTCCCTTAACAAGGTGCTAAGACCCAACATGGTCTTGGCCCAGCAAACTCTTCCCATCTCCCATTTTATCACTAAATTCTAGCCACCATTTAATGGCCACCATTTAATTGCTTGAAGTTGCTGTTGCTTTGGAGTCTCTTCTTCCCTGTCTTCCCATGGCAGACTTCTCCCCATCCAAGGCTCAGCTCCAGTTCCTCTCCCCAGAGGCCTTTCCTTACCACCCGCAAGAGTCTGTTCTTCAACCCTTCTCTTTCCTCAAGCTCATGGCCCCACCTGTCTTGTTCACTGCTAGTGAGTATCCTGCCCATGCTGGACTTTCAGTTAATGTTTGTGGAATAAGTACAAAATGAGTGGTCAGACTAGGGCCAAACTTACCTCTTAATTTCACTAGTAGATTTCTATTACTAGATCCCAAAGATTGTTGAAGATTGTTCTGTTGTGTAGGGAGGAGAGGTCAGTGAAAGAACATTTCATTGTCAGCTCATCTTGAACATGAGATCAGATACTGGCTATATTTTGAAGGGAGCACCTGCAGGATTGACCACTGGACCAGGTGCAGGGTGTGAGAGAAACCAAGGAGTCAAGGATGACTCCAGGGTTCCTGGCCTGAGCAACTGGGGAAATGGTCTCCACTACTGAAATAGGGAAAACCAAGAGGGGAGGTCTTGAAGGGGGAGAGGGGGTATCAGGAGTCAGTTTGGGACATGAAAATGTAAGATACTTAAGGTCCTTAATTTACTGTTCCTCAGTTCCCTCAGCCTTAAGAAGGGGTTAATAATTCCTCATGTAATAATTATGAGGAATCGAGAAGTCAGTGTACCCAACTCAAAACATAATAATAGAGAAAGTGGATAGATAAAAGTAAGTTGATTAAGAATGGTCATTAGAGGGCCGGGCGAGTGGTGCGGTGATTAAGTGCTGGCTTGGGAAACCAGTGGCCCCGGTTTGGGTCCCACATATGAGGGCCAGTGACACTGCCCTCAAAAAAAAAAAAAAAAGAAAAGAAAAAGAAAGAATGGTCATTAGATCATAGAGCTTTTACTAAATCCTTTGGGCATTATATATGAAAATCTAAGCATAATTCACAAAGGTTTTTCCTGGTAGGATTTTAGGCTGAATTGAAATGGGTTTTCCGTGCTATCGGAAGACGTTCAGTAATTCAGTTGGCAATTTAGGTAGTGTTGATTCAAATAATCTGAAAACATCTATGTCTTGGTGGAGATCTGCAACCATGGGAGCTTAAAAAAAAATCCTCTTATATTCACTGACTAACCTATTTTATGACAATTGCAACCTTTACCAGCAAACCTATTGAGTCTCTACCATGTGTAGGGTAAAATGCTAGATACTAGAAAGTTAATATCTCTAAGCTAAGCATTTGTAGTGTTGCTGTATTCTGGGGATTATTGTGAACGTGTACCGGAGTTTTGTATGATAAGCCAAACACAAGAAATGCACGCCAGCATTATGGTATGACAACCCACAGTGCTGGATCCCATGCTCATACAGAGGGGCAGAATGGTGGAGGGCTTGAAAGGGTTAATTTAAAAGGAACACTGTGCTTGCTTTGGCCAGTACTCACAAGTGTTCTTCACACAGCAGCCTCACCCCCTGCACAGGCAAACACTGAAATGCTCTCAGTGCATTTACTTGGCTTTATTGTTACAGAAGAAATTTCAAGAGTTGACAGGATGCAATTAAACTTAATTTTTACCAGTTCTCAACAAATTTCATTGAAGTCTTACATACTTTATATACAATGGTGGCAATATTTTCACTCTCTAGGTATCATGTAAACCACTTACTTACTAGAAGCTTCCCTAATACCTAAAGCTCTTCACGTTACTTTGCACATAAATACTCATTTTGAGCCTTCCATTCCAGAGTAAGTTTCAGAAAGGCTAACTAGGGCTTACATCTGTCTGGGTCTTAAGTCTCAGTAAGGGAAAGGTACTCAGTTGTATAGCTTCCTCACTTCCGGCCCCTGAGTTGGTCTTTACAGGAAGACTTACTTCACTGTTGCTTTCAGGTAAACTTTTGGCACTGTACACGCACAGGCATTTACCGTAAGAACACCTACTAATAACTGTAGTTAATGTTTACTGAGTACTTGGTAAGTGCCAAGCTTTGTTTTAAGCTGTTTTCATATCTTAGCTCTGTTAATAGTTACCATAGTCCTTCAAGGTGTAAGTACTGGGTGGTACTAGCATAACAATTGAAGGACAGAGAGGGGTTGAGGTCACAGATTGTTAAATTAGAATTGGGTTTCAAACCCAGGCAATGTGGCTGCAGAGCCTAATTCTCAGCTCCTGTGGCATACTAGCTCCTTCCATAAATCCTAGGTTAGGAAAAATGTGGTGAAAAACACTTAAATAACTAGCTTTTGTTTCACTAATAAAATGTGTCATATAAGTAAATTCTATATGTAATTATGTGTGTATGTATTTTAAGGCCACAGTTTTAATTAATAATTTTTATTTTTAACAATAAAATATATTGTTGATCATTCATTGGCAGGACTTAAAAGTTATTATAGTAAATATTAATTGTGATTTTTGTTTTCTTTCTTTCCAGTTTCATGGTTTTCTCCAAATGAAAATATCCTTATTGTTATTTTCCCAATGTTGGCTATACTTTTGTTCTGGGGACAGTTTGGTATTGTGAGTAAGTATTAATTTCTATTTTTCATTTATGTTTTGGTGATGAAATAATTTCTTCTGTGAGGCAATATTAGTGAAAAATTGTATTTAACAAAGTCGTATTAGAAAGTGTGATTGTGTTATAAATATAAATATAGATATAGTCACCCATAATTTGCTGCAGTTCCTAAGAAGGTTTTTTTTTTGAAAAACAACAACAACAATGAATACAATGACTAGTGGGAATCCTAATATCATACCTAAAACTCATGCTGATTTTAATGTTCACAGAGACTTACACACGCATTGTTTTCTTTCGTGAAGTGATGTTCACAGCTTACATTATAGCGTTAAGATAGGATGTTGCACTTTTGAGCATTATTTTCCCAGTTTGATCTTCTCTGTATACCTGTGTTCATCCTTGGAAAAATCCAGTTTGAACCGTGTTTACCATCCTTATTGTTTAATTCTGCAGGCTCTAAGAAAGAAGCCACAGGAGGGTTGTGTCTTTGATCATGTTTCCTGTAGTAATCATGTGACCAGACTTCTCAGGGCAGGTCTTAATGCTCTATAAGATTTAGCATCAACAGTGTAGACTTTGTTGCTACTAAGTACAACGGTAATATGCATTCTGGTTGATGATTATACTCAGCCATACAGTTCACCCTTATATAGCACATGGTTAAACTGTGTGGGTCCACTTATATGTGGATTTGTTTCCCCAATAAATACTGTAAATGTATTTCCATATGATTTTCTCAGTAACATTTTCTATTCTCTCTCTAGGTTACTTTATTGTAAGAATACAGTATATATTACATATAACATACAAAATATGTGTTGATCAACTGTTGAGTTAATCAGTAAGTCTTCCAGCAATAGGCTATTAGTAGTTGTTTTTAGGGAGTTTAAAGTCATATGTTGATTTTTGATTGTGCAGCTCTCCTAACATCTGCGTTGTTCAAGCATCAACTGTATTTCCATACCAACTTGGTAAAGGAAATTTATTAAATTAGTGAAGTTTTGAGGTGACAGCCTAAAATTTTAAACTTTTAAAATGTAAGGTTTATTACTTATCTCCCAATAGTGCAGTGGAGTCATGGAAGGCCAGTTAACATTTATGCAAGCAAAGAGTAAAAAATGCTGATTTCATTTATTTATTTCATGCTGCAACCTTTAAAACAAAGTGAAAGCTAGTAAAATATTGTACTGGTTACTCAGAAGTTGAAGTAAATGTATATCTAAAGTGATATATAAAAATGAAAAAGGAAATGATTTGGTTTGTAGTTTTAAGGGCTCTTCTCAATGGATGGCACTCTGGAAGTGCTTTGTGATTTCAAAGCTATTCTCAACCTTTGTCTAAAGAGCAAAAAATGGGAAAGAAAGGGCTAACGGTGACAACGATCAAGACATTTCACAACTTGCACTTTCAAAATTGTGTCTAGAATTCTTGTGCAAAATTTTTTAGAATTTTGGGAAGCAAAAGACTGGTGTAGCATGAAGACCTTGTCAGTCTTCACTGACTGACTTGAAGGGAAGGCCTTTAACTCTGTTGGCAGACCCGGGTCTTCAGACCTACGGCATTTAATTTGGGAGGAAATTAACTTTTTTAAGATTGTGAAATTATTTCACAGGGTGTGATTTGTTGTTTTTGGGTTGATTACAGTTTGCTGATCATGGCATTCTCATTAGTAACATTATTTTTAGTAGGCTGAACCAGGAGTGAGTCTGTTCCTGTTAGCCCTATTTTTACGAAATAAGCTTTACAAAATCTCTGACTTAGCACTTTAGGATACTTTATACAATATAATATACAAAGTTATAGAGAAAAAAACAAAAATCATCTAGAGTTCCCACAACCTAGAAATAAACTGTTGGTATAGTCTAGTGAATTTCCTGCTTCCTTTTCTGTCTTTTTTTCTGTGTTTTTGATATCTCTCTTAAAAAAAAGAATAAAACTATAAATGGACTTATATAGCTCATATATTTGTATATCCTAATTCCCCCATCCATGTTTTCAGAAATAATTTCATAGCTGCCTATGCTCTTCTTTTAGGAATGCACTATAATTTTCTTTTCATTTTTTTTTTTTTGAGGGCAGTGTCACTGGCCCTCATATGTGGGAACCGAACCGGGGCCACTGGCTTCCCAAGCCAGCTCTTAACCACTCAGCCAGCCCTGCACTATAATTTTCTTAACTCTCATCTTGATAGATATTAAGGATGTTTCCAGTTCTTTTTTTTTTTCTTTTAAAGATTTTATTGGGGACTTGGGGGAAGGGAACAGTGTTGGGGAGTTGGGGAAGGGGAACAGACAAGTTGCTGTCCATTTGTTCTTCAGTCTAGTTGTGGAGGACATTGCTTCACTGGCCCACATTGGTATTATTGCACTCTTCCCGACTGAGGCAGATCGGTTGCCGGCCTCTGGACGGCTGTTCACACTGGCTCAAGGTAGCCCAAGGTAGCTCACGGCAGCCCCACTGCAGCAGGGTCTGCAACGTACGCCGTCGCCTGCAACTCACAGCAGCCCAGCTCCAGATCGAGCTGTTGCTCACCATCTTAACGGTAGAGGGCACAGTGTCACTGGCCCTCATGTGGGATCCAAACCAGGCCCTGCTGCTCAGAGCTGGCGTCCCAAGCCAGCTCTTAACTAACGCGCCACTCAGCTGGCCCTTTAGTGTTTTGTTTGATACTGTGAAAGTACCACAGTACCAAAGTATCACTCTGCTAAAGACATGTGAGGCTGGAAGTGGTAGAGATTTTCAAGGCTTTTGATACATACTGCCAAATGTTTTGTAGATACATTGTATAAATTACTACTGCAGATGAGAATACCTGTCTTTCACCTCATAATCCTGACATAATTCTAAAATCTTTCCTAATTTGATAAGTGAAAAAACATCATGTTTTAATTTTCATTTTTGTGTTAGTGAGGTAAATGTTCTTTTCTATATTTATTCTACTGGTCATATTTTAAAGAATGTGCTTACGAGACTGAAAATATTTTGGTGGCAACTTTCTTTTTAGGATCATTTTAGAACAAATTGTGTGTGTGTGTGTGTGTGTGTGTGTGTGTGTGTAAAGTACATATGTACCTGACTTGCCTAGTCTGGACTGACTTTTAAAGGTGTTTATGATAATAATACCTAAACATTTGTGGAGCTCTTGCTCTGTGTGATAGTTACTGTGCAAAGTTCTCTCCATCGGAAATCACACTTACTCCTCTCAGGAACTTTATAGGGGTAGGTACTATTATTACCATTCCCATTTTATGGATAAAAAACAGATACTTTGGCAGTTTGCCCACAATCATTCATCCAGGTGTTTGTGGTACTGGGATTTGAACCACTGTTATTTACCAGTACACTGTATTTCCTCCCTGTGTTGAACTTGTTTTTTTTAAATTAAAGTTTATTGGGGTAACAGTGGTTAGTAAAATTACATAGGTTTCAGGTGTACAATTGTGTAATACATCATTTATATATCACATTGTGTGCTCACCACCCAGAGTTAGTTCTCTTTCCATCACCATATATTTGATCCCATTTGTCTTGAACTTATTTTGAGAATTTTTTTTTTCCCTGAAGAGCTTACCTGTATCTGGGTACACAGACTGAATAAATGAAACTGTTATTGATAGAGCAGAATGTGGACCTACGTGGTTTGTTTATTCAATAAATGTCTATTGACAGATGCCTACTGATTGCTAGGCACTGGGCGATACGCACAAAATGTGGAAGTAAAAGGCATATTGCCCCTATCTTTGTAGCACTCACATTTCTGTTGAGGGGACAAGTGAGTGAGCATGGTCTGTGCCTTCTGTGACATCTTTGGGATAGACATGGATCTAAATCCACTTTTCTTTCGGTGCCCTTTGTAAGAGGCCTCCTGTTTATGCTGTGGGGATTCAACCAGCAGGAGAGTCCCTTTGGTTTCCATTTGTTGCTTCATTACACACTTTTTGAGCTGTGGTAACTTACAGTCCCTAGAGTATTAATAGTAACTCAGACCCGTGACTTTCACTTTCTAGATCTCTAGATCTCCTTAACGGCTCCTTCTTCTCCATACTTGACCACCACTGGGGTTTCTCACGGTGGTTTCTCTAGCTCAGCATGTCAGTCCGCGATAAAACCTGGACCTTCGGTAGGCTCAAGAAACATTCAGTAAGGCAGCAGGTTATGCCTTCACTTTGAGGAGAAAGAGTTTCTTTATACCAGAATGGTACCTTGAACTGATCTCAGGATGCCATTGAGCCTGTTGAGGAAGACTGACTGAGAAGATTTCTGAGCCCCTGAAGCCAAGCCAAGGGCTCTCAGATATGGTGAGCTACAGACCTTTCACCTTTTAAAAACAAAGGTCTCTATCGGGAATATTCTTAAATACCTTTTCCTGTAGTTTTAACTTATGAACTTTTCAGAAGACTCTTATGCTTAGCGAAGAGATCAGAGATTACTAGAAACAAACACTAAGCCTAACCAAAGTAACAAATCTTTAATAGCATTGAAGGTCAGGCACTTTGTTTTTTGTTCTGACTCACAATTTTCCACTCCACTGACTATTAAGTTCCCGGCTGGTTTTCAGGTTTCTTCTTCTCCACTCTGACAATATAACAATACATCAGTTAGATGTTTGGTAAATGATTTCAAGAGCGCTGCCTACCAAGACCTCTAGTTCCTATAAGATTAAGGTTCAACTCCATATCAAGAACTGGCTAACATTTTGATGTTTTGGGCTTACTTTTCCCTCCATGGAACTTTGGTCATATACAAGGAGTCCTCCCTTTACACAAATGTGGGAGACCATAAGCATGACCATGTAAGCTGAAACTCCGTAAAGCAACTTAATAAATGGGAAAAAAACTATTGCTCCATGACCTCTAAAATTTTTTGTCAAAGCATTTAAAACATCTCCTACTGTACACCTGAAACTAATATAATATTGTTTGTCAACTGTAATTGAAAAATAATTTTTTTAGCTCTTACTATCAGTAATAAGTGTATTCTATAATAAAAAAATAGTAAAACTAATATTTAGTACATAGTAAATTAAATCATTAAAAACACTGATAATTAAAGTGTTTTATCAAGAGTCGTTTTCACAATGCTTGCCTTTTTGTCATATGACTTGGAATATAGAGCAAGTATCTTTTCAGTGCCTTGGTGAATGGCCATACTCCTTCTAAGTTTGAATCAGCTTCCAGCATTTTATCTGTTGCTTTTTCAGTGTCATGAACTACCTCTGAGAGTTTCTTTCATGTAAAGCTTTTTGCCAGCGTCACTTCTGGAATATCTTTATTCTTTGTGTTACATCCTCCTCCCTTTCCTAATATATGCAAATAAGCTCGCTTTTACGAAGTTCCTCTGACTGTATATCTAGAATCTGTTGAATGGCAATAGTTGACATTCCCACAGTCAGCCCTTCTATAATGCCATTTATGTTCTGTTCGAATTTCACTTTTAGCATTATCACTTTCCATTTCTTTGCTCTTTCATCTTTATCGCCCTGTTTCTGCCTTTGATTGTCCATTGTAAAATGTCACAGGGGTTTATCACTGAGAAATAGGAGGTAATACAACATAGGCTTTGCTGTCTGTGTGTGAATTGAGTAACAGATGTGCAGTGACCAGTCACCAACAGTCTTTAAAAGAAGTGACATGATTGGTTCTCTTTGAAAGAAGTGACATGGTTGGTCAGTGATGATGATGCACATCTGTTATTTATGTAGTGATTTATGGACTGAAGAGATAGCAGTGACCTTTGCACTTTATCAGTTACGTTTGCACTTTATCAGTTACTCAGTTGATTTATTGTGATACCTGAGATGTGAACTGTGTTTTTAGGGGACTCGTGTTATTTTTAACTAAGTCATGGTAACTGAAATTCATGCATATCAGAAGTGTACAAAGCCTGGACTATCGCAATGTATTTAAAACTCATGCCTTCTAGGCATCTTTCGTTTTCTAACTTCTTAGTTCCTGCACAAGATTATTCCACATGGATTTTGGTTACTGATCAAGGTTTTTGGTTACCGATCAAACTGTTTGGTTAGATGTTCCTGTAAAAATTATTGTTGGGGATTCCAGGAAGAAAATTATCTATCACAACAGCCTGGCGATCCTACTAAGTCCTTGAGTTCAATTTTGAGGACTAGCTTAATATTGAAAGTAATTAGGTCATGAAAGCACATTTAGAAAAAATAATGAAACAGGAAATTTCCTTGTAGATTAGAAAAATCATTCTGAAGAAGTAAGGATATATACCAACTTGCATCAGGAAATTTCTATCTAAGAAGATAAAATATCATCACAATAAATATTACAAAGAGTCATTCTGTGACTTGGTTGATGGCCCTAATTAATAAGACTTTTTTTTATTAAGTTTACTCTAACTTCCATTAAATACCCTTAAACTATCAGTGTTTTTTCTTGGTCCTGTCCACATAATTATCACATTCTATTATTAAATAATATTTTGTGCACTGATTTTATTGTGAGAGAAGCCAAAAACAACACAAACAAAAAACTAGCTCAGCAATACACTCTTGTAGAAATGTAGAAATGTTGCTATTCCTTTGATCTTTTCCAAATTCAAACATCCCAACATCTCACATACATTCTGATGTTAGCACATCATCCACAAGACCAGCGAACACTTGGCATTAAGAAAAGGAAGTTAGTGGGGGCTGGCCAGGTCTCGCAGTTGGTTAGAGCGTGAGCGCTGAGCAACAGGGTCGCCAGTTCAATTCCCACATGGGTGAGTGAGCTGCACCCTAGCTGAGCTGCCATTGAGCTGCCAACAGGTGGCAGGATGGCTCAACTGGTGAGAGCACAGGCTCCTAACAACAAGGTTGCTGGTTTGACTCCCGCATGGGATGGAGGGGCTGCATGCGTCACCCCCTCCCCACTGCCACTAGATTGAAAGTAATGACTGGACTTGCAGCTGAGCTGCACCCTCCACAACTAAGGTTGAAGGACAACAACTTGACTTGGAGATGATGGGTCCTGGAAAAACACAATGTTCCCTTTCCCCAGTTCTCCAGTAAAATCTTAAAAAAAAGAAAAGGAAGTTAGTGTGTTGGACAGCCTCTTCTTCAATCTTTTGTATTCAAAGTACTTGCCGTACAAAGCTTGGGCTCTTTTCTTTCTGGGTCCAGTAGACTGAGAGTGTGATTTCTAGTTGTTATTGATTTGACAAAATTGTTTCATCAAAGCAAGTTGGATAGTGTATGGAGTTAATTATAAAATTATTTCACTTGTGTTCTGGCAAGTAACCAGTTTATCATTGGCATTACTGTTCATTTTTTCCCTAGTACTAGTTTCACAAAGCCTTCTTTTATGTTTTATGAGAGTATTAAGTCTTTTTTAAATAGCATTTTAAATTTAATTAAATAATTTTAAACTTTGAAATTGTAATTAAAAAGAAAAAATTATAGGGCTGGCTGAGTGGCGCTGTGGTTACGCGCTGGCTTGGAAAGCCAGCGGCCCCGGTTCGGTCCCACATATGAGGGCCAGTGACACTGCCCTCAAAAAAAAACAACACAATTATATGTGCTTTATCCTACATTGAAGACAGTATTGATTTTCAGCTCAATAGATACCAAAAAGATCCTAAAACTACTTTCCTAGAGTTATCAGAAGATAACACTATAATAATGAAATTGAACACATCAGATCTTTATGATTTATTCTTAGACTGATATGCATTATACCTCACTGGTTAGCCTTCTTGTACTCATCGTTAAATCACTAATTACTTAGTAAGGGATCATCTAAACATCATTTCTTTGAGCAGGCATTGAATTCTTGGATTTTTGGGTTTTGTTCATAGACTGTGGTCTGTGTGGGCCTGTATGGGCTTATCAATCCCATCTTCAGAATATCATGAAACTAAGATGATAGGTATTATTTGATCTCCATTGAATTGAACTGCAATTTCACTAAATTTCATCAACCACAACCTGCATTCTATCTTATATGTGCTTTACATCAGTGATTAGGGGGATGAGAAAACCCTAATGGATCGCGTATTTCTGACATTAGCTGTTTCTTCAGGTGGCTAGAGAGTCATGCCATTTATTCATTCACGTGAATTTGAAAGATTACATAAAAGGGCTTTCTTAGGCTAGAGTAGACCCACACCTTTTATTTAACTGGGGAAGAAGATTTAGGAGTAACACTTCCCATCATTCACTCCCCCCACCCCAAACATATCCACTTACTCACACATTAGAATGTAAGGGCCTTGAGGCAGGAATATTTGTCTTTGTCAACTGCCAGGACTTAGAATAGTGATTGTCACATAGTAGGTGCTCAGTCAATTCTCCAGTAATCTACTTTGTACCTTGATTTGGTTGAGATGGACTGATAAAAAAAAGGGCCTTGTAGCTACACACTAAATATTTATAGAACAAATGAATGAACCAACCTAGCTCATTTCTGAGAAAAAGCTGACTAGATTTAATTATTTTACAGAAGGTATAAAAGAGAAAATTTTAGAATTCCTAATCTGTTGACAAAAATGTAATATTATCTCCCCATATATTTGGTATTTCTGTGTCAGGAACACTAAGTTCATATGTCTTCTTAAAAATGTAAATACTGACAACAGCAAATGCTGGTGAGGATGTGGAGCAACAGGAACTCGCTTACACTGCTGGTGGGAATGCACAATGGTACAGCCACTTTGGAAAACATTTTGGCAGTTCGTTACAAAACTAAACACACTCTTTCATGTGATGATCCAGCAATTGTACTCCTTGGTATTTATCCAAATGGAGTTGAAAACTTATGTCCACACAAAAACCTGCACATGGATGTTTATAGCAGTTTATTCATAATTTCCAAAACTTGGAAGCATCCAAGATATTTTCAGTAGGTGAGTGGATAAATGCACTGTGATACACTCAGACAATGTAATAATAATATTCAGCACTAAAACGAAATGACCTACCAAGCCACAGAAAGACATGGAGGAACTTTAAATGCGTGTTACTAAGTGAAAGAAGTCAATCTGAAAAGGCTACATGTCGTATAATTTCAACTTGAGGACATTTTGGAAAAGGAAAAACTGGAGACGATGAAAAGATAAATGGTGGTTAGGTGTGGGGCGCAGAGAGAGAGAGCACAGAGGGTTTTTAGGGCAGTGAAAATACCTAGTATTATACTATAATGATGGATATATTTCATTATATATTTGTCCAAACCTATAAAATATACAAAACCGAGAGTGAAACCTAATTAAACTATGGATTTGGGGTGATTATGTTGTGTTAATGTAGGTTCATCCTTGGTAAAATATATGCCATTCTGGGAGTGATATTGATAATGGGGGAGTTACATATGTGTGGGGGCAAAGAATATTTGTACCTCCTTCAAAATTTTGTTGTAAACCTAAAACTGTGCTTTTAAAAAAGTATTTAAAAAGTGTAAATACTGTTATTTCTCATATTTTATTTTGTGTACTATTTCATTGACTGTGGTTACTTAAGTAGATCCCACTAACATATTTGTTAGAAACAGCTGCTTAATTTAAGGAACAGTTGAAGATAGCCTTGGGAATAAATAGTAGTTGAACCAATCAGTAGAAAATAAAGCTACCTCCAATAATTATATGCAAAGATTTTGAAAAGGACATTCTATGGTAAAACACTGTAAATAGTAGTATTTTTGTGGTGTTTTTTTGTTGTTGCTATTGTTGGCATTATTTTTTTCCTATAACTCTTATAAGCCTGAAGAGATTGAACTCTTATTTTTATTAAGAAAAGTGTAAGTCAGCAATTAAAAAAAAATGTTTTAATTTTTTAATTACAGTTGACATACAGTATTTTGTTAGTTTCAGGTGTGTAACAT
Source organism: Aselliscus stoliczkanus (assembly GCA_033961575.1). NCBI lineage: Eukaryota > Metazoa > Chordata > Mammalia > Chiroptera > Hipposideridae > Aselliscus > Aselliscus stoliczkanus. The sequence continues at coordinate 75,869,100 of CM066729.1, forward strand.
ACTGATTAGACATTTTTGTAACTTACAAAATGATCACCCCAATAAAATGTAGTACTCATCTGACACCCTACATAGTTATTACAATGTTACTGACTATATTCATTATGCTATACCCTAGGATCCCATGACTACTTTGTAACAACCAATTTGCAGAAGCTTAAACCCTTCTCCTTTATCACCCACCACTCCAAAACCCCTCCTATCTGGCCACCATCAAAATGTTTTCTGCATCTATGAATCTGTTTCTGTTTCATTTGTTCATTTATTTAGTTCTTTAGGTTCCACGTATAAGTGAAATCATATGCATTTATCTTTCTCTATCTGACTTCGCTCAGCACAATACTCCAGGTCCATCCATGTTATTGCAGATGGGAAAATTTCATTCTTTTTTGTGGCTGAGTAATATTCCATTGTATATATGTACCACCTCTTCTTTATCCATTCATTCATTGATGGAGAGCCATGTTGCCTCCATATCTTGGCTGTAATAATGCTGTTTGTAAACAATGCTGCAATGAACCTAAGGATGCACATGTCCCTTCGATGTAGTGTTTTGGGTTTCTTTGAATAAATACCCAGAAGTGGAATTACTGGGTTCTTCTTTGTCTCTTGTTATAGCCTTTGTTTTATAGTTTATTTTGTCTGGTGTAAGTATTGGTATGCAAGGTATTCTTTTGTTTTGTTTTGTTTCCATTTTCATGAAATATCTTTTTCCCATCCCTTTACTCTCAGTCTATGTGCCTTTCGATTTGAAGTGAGTCTCTTGTAGGCAGCATATGTAAGGGTCTTGTTTTCTTATCCATTTAGCCATCTATCTTTGATTGGAGCATTTCATCCATTTACATTTGAAGTAATTGTTGATAGGTAGTTATTGACATTTTATTCATATTTTTTATATGTTTTTGTTTTCTTCTTCTTAAAGAAGTCCTTTAACATTTCTTTTAATACTGGTTTGTTGGTTATGAGCTCCTTTAACTTTTCCTTTCCTGGGAAGCTCTTTATTTCTCCTTCAATTTTAAATAATAGCCTTGGTGGGTAGAGTAGTCTTGTACGTTCTTGCTTTTCATCTCTTTGAATGTTTTGTGTCAATCCCTTCTGGCCTGCAGTGTTTCTGTTGAGAAATCAGCTGACAGTCTTATGGGAGCTCCCTTGTAGGTAACTAACTGCTTTTCTCTTGCTAATTTTAAGATTCCGCACTTTATCTTTAAGCTTTGGCATTTTAATTATGATGTATCTTGGTGTGGGCCTCTTTGGGTTGATATTGTTTGGGACTCTGTGCATCTTGAGCCTTTATGTCTATTTCCTCCATCAAGTTAGGGAAGTATTCCATCATTATTCCTTCAAATAGGTTTTCAATTCCTTGTTCTCTGTCTTCTCCTTCTGGTACCCCTATTATGTGAATGTTGGTATGCTTGTTGTCCCAGAGGCTCTTCAACTCTCCTCATTTTTTGGATTTTTTTTTTTCTATGTGCTATTCTGACTGGGTGTTTTCTGCTATCTTCTCTTCTAAATCATTGATTCAGACCTCTGCTTCATCTGATCTACTGTTGATTCCCTCTAATGTATTCTTCATTTCAATTATTGTTTTCTTTCTTTCTGACTGTTTCTGTTTTATGTTCTCTATCCCCACCTTCATTTGTTGAAGTTCTTACTGAGACCATTGAGCATCCTTATAAGCAGTGCTTTGAACTCTGCATCTAGTGTATTGCTTTTTTCCATTTTGTTTAGTTCTTTTTCTGGAGCTTTGTTCTGTCTTACATTTGGGGCATGTTTCTCTGTCTCCCCATTTTGGCTGCCCCCTATATATTAGGTAGAGCTGCCATATCTCCCAGTCTTAGTAGCATAGCCTTATGTAGTAGGTGTCCTGTGGGGCCCAGTGGCTCATTCTCCCTGGTCACCTGAGCCGGGTGCTGCAGGTGTGTCCCTTGTGTTGGTTGTTTGTGCCCTCCTGTTGTAGTGGAGCCTTGGTTGCTGTTTACACACAGTAGGAGGGATTAATCCTCTAGCTGATTGGTTATATGGAATGGCTGTGACTACAGTGGAGGAATAGTTGTGCGGGGGCTGACCCTACAGAGCTGGATTGGCTTTAGCAGGGTTCCGGTACCTGCCCAGCGTGCCCTTTGGGTATAGTCTGTGGTTGTAGCCGGGTGATGCTCCAGCATGCTGTCCAAAGCCAGCCACAGGGTGTGCTAGCCCTGAGGCCTCCTGGGATGGGCACTGCCATAGGCCAAGTTCAGTCTCTGCCTGTTCCCTGCTCAGGGCCACCTGGCATTAGCCATAAAGCATTCCGCAGATGTCTTCCACTTGCCCTGGGCTTGGTAGAGGATAAACTACAAACTGAAGCTGGCTACCACTAGTGCCCAGTTTGGGACTCCTTAGCAAGTAGAGGGCATGCTGAAGTGAAATGCTGCTTGTTTGGGGTTTGTAAACCTTTAAGAAATTTTAAGAAAGTGCACCAAGAGCCAAGACAGGCCATTTGTGTGCAAAAGCCACTGGAAGTGGCTTGGCTGGGCCCGTAAATTGGGTGTGGCAAGATTCCAGGGAATTATCAGGACGGGCTGAGCGATGTTAGCCAGGTTGATGGAGACTCAGATATAGTGGCTCCCTGCATCTGCACACTGTGGGGCGGGGAGCAGGGGGGAGGGCGGAGAGGGAGGGCTCAGCAAAGAAATAATGGCTTCTGCGTTTCAGTCTGGGAAAAGGCTGCTCCTTCAGCCTGCCCTGAAGCCAGATAACTCAGTTCCTCCAGGTTTGTCCCTGGCACCTTTCAAGCTGCTTTCCCAAAGCTGGAGCCCAGAGTTAGTAAGTCTGTCAGCAAGCAAGTCCCATGTGCAGGCCTTTTAAGAGTAGAGTCTGAGATATCAGCCGCCCTCATTTCTACTCAGCCACCACCCCACTTGTTTTCACAACCAGAAGTTGTGGGGACTTCTCTTCCTGGCACTGGAACCCTGGGCTGGGGAGTCTGGTGTGGAGCTGGGCCCCGTCGCTCTTCAGAGGAAACCTCCACAGCTGAAATAGTGCTCCTGGTTTTTAACCACCATGTGGATGTGGGACCAGCTGGTTTCTCATCTCCTCTCCACCTCCCAGTCTCGATATGGCTTCTTCTGTATGTCTTTAGTTATAGGACTTGTGTTTAGCTAGACTTAAGGCGATTCTCAAGGATAACTGTTCTGTAGTTTAGTTATAATTTTGATGTGGTTGTGAGAGGAGGCAAGCAAAGCGTTTACCTACTCTACCATCTTGACCAGAAATCTAAGTCAGCATTTTTACATGAACTTCTACTGTACTCGAAGGTGAATTGTTGCTGCTTGATCTTAGTAGCTCTTTTAGGTATTGAATTAAACCTGGAAGAGTATCTTTTGAATGTTTGATTAATTGTGAGGTGCATTTGAAACAGCTTCTGTGAGTTTTATAACCCTTTTGCAGAACTCTCTAACTCTATTTAGGTAATAAGATGCATTGAATTAAATTGGAAAACCTGACATATGTCTAGAGAAAGTTTATTTATTTTATCTTTGTGCCTTTTGTAACCTATACATGAAATTTCATCCTAGCCAGTGTATGATTCTAGAATATAGGGAGGCTGTGAAAATCTGTGCCCTATAAGGGTCATGACTGAGTCATAATCATGAGTCCTGTAACTAACTAAGTGGTAAGTTCCAAGTCTGGATGGATCAAATGAAAGCTTGGGGAACCTGTCGTATTGTTTGTCATTTTTTTTCTGATTAATGTGGAGTTCAGTTACTCAGCTTTACAATTGATGACTGATTAGCCCTCCATCTCCCCCTAAAGATTTAAAATAAATTTGAGGTTCCAATCTAAAGTATGAGTAGGTAGCAATTTAAAACAATCTCAGGTGCCTGTAATATACCTCGAATTCTCTTAGCCATGGGTTATCATATAACCCTAGGTATAATACCTTAAAAATAGTGTTTAGCATGGTCATTTAAGGTATTATTTGTTTTTATTGTGTTTGATCTGTTTGTCATTTTAGTGGAAGCAAGTTTAATGCTAAATATAACATTTAAAAAAATTTTTCCCCTCAGGATGTTAATTAATGGCCTTGATGAAAAAAAGCAGAATTTCAGTCATACACTGTTTTTCTTTGCTGCTCAGTCTGCTTTTATGTTACTTTAAAACAACTTTCTTGGTTAAAAAATAATTTTATTTACTTTTTTTATTTTTTAAGGGCAGTGTCACTGGCCCTCATATGTGGGACCCGAACCGGGGCCGCTGGCATCCCAAGCCATCTCTTAACCACCGCGCCACTTGGCCGGCCCAAAAAATAATTTTAATATTAACCAAACAAAACCCAAAAGAATATAATAAAAGAGGTAATATTTTTAGGCATATCCATTACATTATTCTTTCAGGGAGGATACCAGATACTTGACAATAGAGCTAGCATCAAAATCAGTAACATATATGATCAGTCCTGTTGAGTATGTATAGTTCATTTTTATGAAGTTATTTTAGTTGAACAATGTAAGCATTTCCCCCCCTCAGGATTTCAAGAGAGTGTGATTTGTCCAATGTGTTTATTCTGCTGTTTCAAAACAAAGTATCTAGATTTCCAAACGCTTTACTAATTTTATAAAAGGTGGAACAAAGTTCTCTTTTTCTCAGTATTACTAATTAATTAGCCAATTATTTCCCATCAGCATTATCTATATCAGTTGTAAACCTGAGGCAGTTTTTCTCCTCAGGAGACATTCGACAATGTCTGGAAACATTGATGGTTGACACAGTTAGGAGGCTGTTACTGGCATGTAGTTTGTAGGGGCCAGGAATGCTATTAAACATTCTGTACTGCACAGAGCAGCCCCCTGCCCCAACAAGGAATCATCTGGCCCAAAATGTTAATAATGATCCAGTTGAGAAAGTATGATGTATGGTAATTCATCTTTAAAATGTAGGGGAATTAAAGCATCACCTATAACTTCAGCATCCATATTTATACTGCCATGACACTGCTTAGCTATTGACTTATTATGAAAAAGATTTGAGGTGGCTTGACATGATATGAAGTTGTTGTTCCTCAAAGGTTATTCAGTTATATATAGGAAGTTACTAGTTTGTCTCTGCACTTTTTAAGTTACGGAAATGGCTTCACTTCTTGTGATTGATTTCACACAATTCTTTGTTTCTTCAAGCACTCAAATATAATTCCAGTATTATGAAGGAGAAAACCATTCTTTTGTTTGTTGCTGGACTGGTGCTCACTGTAGTTGTCATTGTTGGAGCCATTCTTTTCATCCCAGGTAAGATGTACACTTACTATGAGGAAAGGTAAGGTTGATAATGCTGAGGACATTCTGGGCGGGGGGCGGGGAAGCGATATTAGTTTCCTAGGACTGCTAAAGCAAATTGCTGCAAACTGAGCATCTTAAAAGTATAGCAATTCTTTCACAGTTCTGAAGGCCATGAGTCTGAAATAAAGATGTCATCAGGACCATTCTCCCTCCCAAAACTCTAAGAGAGAATCCATTCCTTGCCTCTTCTAGTTACTGGTATTTACTGGCAATCTTTGCAATTCCTTGGTTGGTGGCAACATAAGTCCAGTCTCCTCCATGTTAAATCTCTCCCTGCCTCCCTCCTCCAAAGACACTTGTCATTGGATTAAGGGCCCACCTGGATAATCCAGGATAAATTCTTTCTTTCAAGATCCTTAATTTAATCATATATTTTGCCATGTAATGTAATACTCAGTCTTTGGCTATATAAATTAATATTCACAGATTCACAGAAGTGAACATATCTTTAGGGCCACCATTCAACCCACTAAAAACAAATGTCATTGGCCAAGATATGGAAGTGGGAATATGAATGTGAGAAACAAATGGATCTGAAATAGCATTTACATTTGGAGGATGGGACATGGAAGGAACAGCAAAAACAAGCTAGGACTTGCAGTATGGACTGTAGAAAGCCATTTTATTTTTTTTGAGCACAATACAGTATCAGTGTAATGTTTAGGAACATTAGTTTGGCAGCTCTATTTGTATCTGAAGTTAAGACACAGGAGGAAAGACATGAATCCAGAAGACAGCTAGAAAGAATAACTGCTTTGACTTTGGGACAGATCGAATATAGGAAATGAAGGGTTTGGTAAGAGAGGCTCCAAAGTTTCTCACTGGAATTCTGTAAGGCGGTTAAGAAGGAGGCAGAGCCAATTCAAGTTTCAACGTTGACATTTAGATGTTGACATTTAAGTGTCTTAAGTTTAGTCTTAAATAATCAAGAAGTAACTACTTAGTTTATGTGAAGTTTTGGGGAAAACATATTTTTAAAAGTTTAAAGTAGTGTATAAGCATAGTATTAAGATTAATACATTTAATAAATTAAGTAGTTTAGCTTCCTATAGTGTAGGAAGTATGTAGGAAAATATTTTAAATATTATTTTTATTTATTAACAGGTGAATATTCAACAAAGAGAGCTAGTGGACTTGGTTTAATTGTTGTTCCTACAGTGATATTAATATTACTTCAGTACTCTGTGTTTGTGATAGGTGAGTATTTGTTGTTTTAGCATGATTTTGCTAAACCACCTTTTTCATTTTAACACTTTGTAAGTGGGCATAAAAAGCTATATGACGAGTTTACTCGTTTCCCGCAAAAAATGTGTTAAAAAAAAAAACACAGTAATTTTGACTAAAATATTCTTGTATGGTTTTTTTTATAGTATAATAAAAGTTGGTTTATTAAAATATTTCCCAAGCTATTCTTAATTATGTTTTCCCCATATGAAATAATTTTAAGGTTATAATAGGTTTTCAAGGTATATAGTTATTTTGTAAAAACTGCTTTTCATATATATATTTGAAGCCAGTCAGTGGATTTTTAAAATTATGCTATATAATTTCTTAATGATTAACTTTATATTCTTATTTCAATTTTTTGAAATTATAAGTAGATAATTAAACATACCCTTTCTCTTCTTTTGCTAAGGCTCTCCTTAAAAAAAAAATAGTTCTACAAAATAGTGTTTAAATCATAGATAGTGAGTATATATATTTAGTTATTGGTAAATCTTAACATTTTAGATTTAATAGATGATATAAATATCCAGCCTATAATTGGTAACGTTTTCACTGTATTTGGGGAGTAAATCACTAACTTTTTTTGTTAATATTAAAGAACTTTTTTCCTCTTTGTACATTTAACTCTTGGTCTTAGAACCTATTTCTGGGTGGCTATATATTGGAAGGTATTAATTTGTTATAAAAACACGGATCTAGATACACAATATGAGGTTATGATGTTTACAAGGGCATGCTTGTGGAATCATTCTCTCCACCAAAGCAATTTGTGGCAAATGCATAATAGCCATTTATATTATAAAATGCACAAGTATGGTAAAAGCAGCATGGTTCCAAGATTTGGAGTAAAAACTGCCAGTCCAGCTCAGCTCATGGCGAAAATAAAAGACTGCTGAGTGTGTGAATCTGGAGCTGACTGCTTGTGTGGAAAGGCATGGTGCCCATCACTGGGAAAGCATCTTCCGTCTGACAAGGAACTCCAGTGTCAGTCCTTGGCCATAGGATATTATTCTTGATTGCACAAAATACAAGTCGGAGTGATTGCTTCTTTAACACTGTCCACATGCTCTTTCTTCCAAGCTCCAGGTATTGGGATGTCCTCCTTCAGCATTGCCATATTGATTCTTCAGGTCCTGGGCTTCGTACTTGCTGTGGCTGGGCTAAGCCTCTGTGCTCCAGGTAAGGGTCACAGTAGCTCTAGTCCCAGTTTGTCTTCTTACTAGGAATTTGTCTTGCATTAAGCTTTTTTTCTTTGTCTTTGCCTTTCTTCTCCTTTTTTTAATATATAGACTTTATCTTTTGGAGCAGTTTTTGGTTCACAGCAAAATTGAGTGGAAAATACAGAGTTCCCATATACATGTACCCCACATACTCACTGCTGCCTCCACTATCACCTTCCCCATGTGCCCCCACCTCCAGATTTGTTTCAGTTTGTTAAACCAACATTGTTGTGGCATGATCACCCAAAGTCCATAGTTTATATTAGGGTTCACTCTTGGTGTTGTACGTTCTAGAAATTTGATAGATGTATAACAACATGGATCATAGTCATAGACAGAAAACCATACAGAAAAGTTACACTGCCCTAAAAATCCTCTGTGCTCTTCCTGTTCATCTTCCCTACCCTGAAACCCCTGATCTTTTTACTGTCTCCATATTTTTTCACTTTCCAGAATGTCATATAGCTGGAATCATATAGGATGTAGCCTCTTCAGATTGGCTTCTTTCACTTAGTAATCTGCATTTACGATTCCTCTATATCTTTTAGTGGACTGATAGCTCATTTATTTTTAGTACTAGATAATATTTCATTATGTGGATATACCACAGTTTGTTTATCCATTCACCTGTTGAGGGACATCTTGGTTGCTTTCAGTACATTGGAAAGGTATTAATTTGTTTTAACGTCACAGATCTAGACACACAGTGTCTAGAGCTTTCCTCTTTCAACTCTCATTTTGTCCCCACTGAGAACACTGCTTTCCATTGCCCTGAGAGTATTGGTTGTATGTGGCTTATGGGCTGGCTGACTGTTCTAGCATCCAAACGGCTATACCAGTATTTGTGGGAGAGCTTTTAAAGTAACTAGGCACCAATTGGTTAGAGACTTAGGCTTTAAATACTATTTTGCATTCATTTTGATGTAATAAGGTACATGTAATGCAAGCCAAGGCTTTTTTTTTTTTTAATTTTAATAATTTGGGAGTCCTTTTACCTGCTGAGTTAATGATGGATATACATTGGTGGATAATTTTTGTTTCTTGATAAATAGAGAAATATTTGCTCTCCTTAAAACTGGACATCATTACTGTTATTGCTGATTCTTTAAAAATGTTCAGTTATTTCATGTGAATTTCTAATACAAAATTTCATTTGTTTTCACAGAGTGTGCCCCAGTGCATGGCCCTCTTCTGATTTCAGGTTTGGGTATTATAGCTCTAGCAGAATTACTTGGATTAGTTTATATGAAATTGACTGGTAAGTCAACCTTATTTTTTATATTCTATGCTAAGAATTTCAAATATATAGTTTGGGAAATGCTTCAGTTTGTTCTTACAGTTTAAGATTAAAGAAATGCATTGGTAACCAATGAATAGGGTAGAATTCATAGGAATTAATGAAAAGTTTAGATTATGGACTAGTTTAAAAGAAAACGCTTTTATATTTTAAAACGATAGACCTTAGTAAAAGGAGATCAGGTTGAGGATTCATTTTAATAAATACAAAAAGATTTTTATTTCTGTAATAGAGCTCTTTCACAGAGACCTATTTGTCACTTAATCTTCTTATAGACTGCCCTAAGTAAACAGGAATTGAAATTTAAAATCTGTCACTTTGTTAATTAAAGAGCAGTATCCTCTGATACTTGACTTCAAAATATATTTAGTTAAAACCAATACAATAAAAACATTGAGATTTAAAATTTAAGCTTTTGTTACTTTCATTTTGTCTCTCCTTTTTTAATTTTTCAATTACAGTTGATTTTCAGTATTATTTTATATTAATTTCAGGTGGACAGCATAGTGGTTAGACATTTATCTAATTTATATAATATAAGAAGTGATCCCCCTGACTAGTCTAGTTTCATTTTCTTATCCATTCAACCACCCTGTGTGTTTTGGTTGGAGCATTTTATCCATTTGCATTTAAAGTAATTGTTGATAGATATGTAGTTATTGCCATTTTCTTCATATTTGTTAATTGTTTTCGTCTTAAAGAGGTTTTTAACATTTCTTATAATATTGGTTTGGTGGTTATGAACCCCTTTAGCTTTTTCTTGTCTGGGAAGCTCTTTGTCTACCTTTTGATTCTAAATGATAGCTGCTAGGTAGAGTAATCTTGGTTGTAGGTCCTTGCTTTTTCATTCTGTTGAATATTTTGTTCATGTCCCTTCTGGCCTACAAAGTTTCTGTTGAGAAATCAGCTGGCAGTCTTATATGAGCTCTCTTGTATGTAACTAACTGACTTTTTCTTGCTGCTTTTAAGATTCTTTCTTTGTCTTTAAACCTTGTCATTTTAATGATGATGTGTGTTGGTGTGGGCCTTTTTGGGTTGACCTTGTTGTGGGACTCTGTGCTTCTTGGGCTTGTATGTCTATTTCCTTCTCCAGGTTAGGAAGGTTTTCCATCATTATTCCTTCAAACAGGTTTTCAATTCTTTGCCCTCTGTATTTTCTTTCTGGTACCCCTATGATATGAATGTTGGTTCCCTTGATGTTTTCTCAGAAGCCCCTTAAAGTCTCCTCATTTTGTGGATTCTTTTTTCAATGTGCTGTTCTGACTGGGTGTTCTATGTTATTCTATCTACTAAATCACTGAAATCTCTGCTCATCTGATTTACTGTTGATTTCCTCTAATGTACTCTTCATTTCAGTTATTGTTTTCTTTATCTCTGACTACTTCTTTTTTTTGTTTTGTATCTCCATTTTTGTGTTTCCTATCTCTTTGTTGAGATTCTCACTGAGATCATTGATCATCTTTATAAGCAGTATTTTGAACTCTGCATCTGGTAGATTGCTTGTCTCCATTTTGTTTAGGTGTTTTTCTGGAGTTTTGTTCTTTTCTCTCATTTGGGACATGTTTCTTTGTCTCCCTATTTTTGCCACTTTGCTGTGTTTGTTTCTATATATTAGATATGGTCTTAGGAGAGTGGCCCAATATAGTAGGTGTCCTATTGGGCCCAGTAGTGCATCCTCCCTGGTCACCTGAGCCAGGTGCCACAGGTGTTTCTCTTGTGTGGGTTGTATGTGCCCTCCTGTTGTAGTTGAAACTTGGTTGCTGCTTGCATGTCAATAGGAGGGGTTGGCCCTTAGGCTGATTGGTTGTAAGGACTGGCTTTGACAACAGTGGAAATGCTGTTGTGTGGGGGCTGACCCTACAGAGCAGGATTGGCTTTAGCAGGGCTCTGGTGCCTGCCCAGTGTGCCATTTGAGTGTGTCATGCTTGGAAGTGGCTGGTGAAGTTCGTGCTCTCTCAAAGTTGGTCACTGGGCCTGCGAGCCCAGGAGCCTCCTGGAAAGGGCCCCACCACAGGCCAAGTTCAGCCACAGCCTGTGCCCTGTCTGTGACCACCTGCCATGAGCCACAAAGCATTGGCAGATAGCCGCCACCCACACTGTGCTTGGAGCGGCTTTGATAAGCCTAGCCATGAACCGAAGCCAGCTGTCGTTAGTGCTGGGCCTAGGACTGCTCCGCCAGAGGTATAGGACATGCTGAAGCCAGATTCTGCTTGAGTTTTGTGAACCTTTTGCGAAATTTAAGAAAGTCTGAAGCATGAGACACGACAGCCCAGTTGTATGAAAAAGCCACTGGAAATGGCTTGAGTGGGTTGGAAAGTTAGGTGGGGTTTCAGGGACTCACCAGGGCAGGGTGAACAAACAGTGTTAGCCAGGTTGATGAAGACTCAGATATGGCAGCCACCTGTGCCTACATATGGGTAGAGGGGAGGGCTCAACAAACAAACATTGGCTTCTGCCAGCTCTTCCATCAAGAGAAAGCCCCTTTTCCAGCCCTTGCCCTGAAGCCAGACAATTCAGTTCCTCCCCATATGTCCCTGGCACCTTTCAAGCTGCTTGGAGCTCAAAGCAAGTGAGTCCACCAGTGAATGAGTCCATAACGGGCCCTTTAAGAGGAATGCCTGGACTGCAGTTGCCCTCACCTCACTCAGCAATAATCTGCTGATTTTCACAGCCAGAATTTATGGGAACTTCTCTCCCCGGCTCTGAAATGCTGGGTTGGGGCTGAGACCTCTCGCATCTCCAGGGTTGGGGGGTACCTCCAAAGTGGAAAGATGTCCCTCCTGATTTTTGATGGTCACTTGTAGGTGTAGGACTAGCTTGTTCTGCCTCTCTGCCCCTCCTACAAGTCCTGATGTGCTTCTTCAGTATGTCCTTAGTTGTAGGACTTCCATTCAGCTAGACTTCAGGCAATTCTCAATGGTGGTTGTTGTGTAGTTTAGTTGTAGTTTTAATGCAGTCATTGCACAACATTTACCTACTCTGCCATCTTGACTAGAAATCTCTGGGCCTTTATTGCTTCTAAAATCAATTTTTGGTAAGTTTGGAATTAGGTTATTGTTTCTAAACTGTATTTAATCTGCCAACTTTCAATTAATAGGTTTCTATATAAGTTATTTTAATACATATATAGAGTGAGATAGATGCTTTTAATAGTGCCTAAAACTAGGGTGTTGTCTTACTTAAGCTAAAGGTGTTCCCTACAATCTGGTTTATATTAGTGTCCCTTAAAAAAATAAACAAAAACTATTTTTTTTATTTATGAAGTAAAGCAAACTCTTAAACATTTATCAAAATAATAAAAAGTTACAAACTAATGGAATAAAAAAAAAGTCTTTCTGCTTTGCTTTATGCAGAGTTTACTATATGTGTTTCTAAGAATTCACACAAGCCTTGAATTGTTATAGTCAAATAATTTTCCATGTCTTGCCTAGTAGTTTCAAATAAATTTTATCTTTATTTCTGAACTTCAGCTTTTGCTGACTGATAATTGAGTTGAATTCTGTTATATATTCTTTGTCTCCTTTTAATTAATGCTTATGAGATAAACAATTAAAATATAGTACTTACCTAAAATTTACCTGTCTTTAGTTTGTGTTCATAATATCAGAGTTGTTTTGTCAATATAAGTTTCATACTTCATGCCACATAAGTCCCTAAATACAATTAAGGCTTCTGAAGCAGACTGGCATTCTATTTCGGTTGAGTCTTCTAATCATCATTTGCCTGGTTCTTGAGGATAACACAATTGATTATACTGTTTCCGATGAATGCCTGAGAACAGTGTATGACCTGCAGTAGCCATGCAACATGATGTAGTATTAGATGTCATTGACTGATAGTCAGCTCTCTATTTTTTTCCCCTCATTATCTGGATTGTACTCTCTTTTATTGCCATGCCTTCCATGTCTAACGAAAAATGATGTTTAGTACACTTCTGAACAGGTCTAGAGATGCTGACTGAAGTGGAAATAGGCATTGTCTAGCAGTCCCCCATTTTCTATTGCTTACATCCCTAAGAAGCCTGTGAAACCAGTGTAATTATAAACCTACTGTTCTCAAATCAAAGTGAAAGTGAAATTATGAGAAGTTGCCTAAGTTACTTTTTCTTTCATAGTTTAACATATAAATACACCATATGTATGAGGCATGATCATTACATATGGTGACTGTTTAAATAAAAAATATATTATAGTAAAAGACACATTGCCATTAATCCCCCTCAAAATACTACCCCTCACTTTGAACTCATTTATCCCATTGTTTTTGCCACTTTCTGAAGCAGTTCTGAAAGTCCTCTTTTGTGAGTGTCTTTAGTTGCACTGTTGCCGCTGCCTTGATGTCCTGAATTGATTCAAAACTTTTACCTGTCAGGTCAGTTTGACTTTGAGGAAGAGTCAGAAGCTGCATGATACCAGGTCTGGTGAATAAGGTGGATGAGGACACAATGTAATGTTTTTATTTGACAAGAATTGCTGTACCAGAAGCGAAGTGTGACACGGAGCCTTTTTGTTGTGATAAAAAAATATGGTGAATGCTGCTGCCAAGTGTCATCCAACGGAAAGGCAGGGATCTTCAATATTGGAAGTGGCACGTGGAACCTTAGTAACAGAGTGTGACAAGTTTGAACTTGTTTGGTGCAGTCAGTCAGGTATGAGCTATGGTTGAGAGAAGGTGTGTTTTAAAGTGTGTTATAAATCATCCTCCATTTATGACAATGCTCCGTGTCACACATCGCTTCTGGTATAGGGCAGACAAATAAAAACATTCTGACAAATAAACATATTCTGACAAATAAAAACATTACGGTCTGTCCTCATCCACCTTATTCACCAGACCTGGCACCATGTGACTTCTGGCTTTTCCTCAAAGTCAAAATTATTCAGGGTATCAAGCAGCCACGAGAGCGCAACTGAAGACACTCACGAAAGAGGACTTCCAGAACTGCGTCAGAAAGTGGCAAGAACGATGGGATAAGTGTTCAAAGAGGGGGAATTTTTTGAGGGGGATTAATGGTAATTTGTCTTTTACTGTAATTTTTTTTTAATTTAAACATTCACCATATTGTTTGATCACACCTCATTAACTTAAGAATTTAGTCTGAATTTATTGACATGTTAAAAATATTCTAAATTAACTTTCAATATCAACTTGTTTGATGCCAGAGTTGAGAAGCGTACCTTCCTTCACATGAAGGCAAGAAGAGAAAAAGGTACAGGAAAGTTGCTCCTTAGATACTGTAGTAGACTAGGAGGATGGATGTGTATTTCTTTATTGATCAGAATTTGTAAATCTGAGTATATATAGCATTAAGGTTGCAAATTTAAGCATTTGAATCAGGAAGTAAAAATTGTAAATGTTTTCAAAATAACTTTTACTCATTGCAGATGCTCTGTTTTTAAAAAGCCTAATAAATGTGCATTGACTTAAATGCAGTAAAATCCTCAAATAGTTTAAAAAAGTATATATCCCAAGCTCTCTCTTTAAGATTAAGTTAATGTCCCTATGAAAGTTTAAAGATCATTTTCATTATAGTTACTTAGCTCTTCTCTCTGCGATTCTTTACCTACTAGCCAACTAGCTCATCCTCTCCTGTGTGTCCTGATTTTTCATCCTATTTACATGTTCTCACTGCTGGCTTTTCTTACTACCTATAACTCTAAGCTTTAAGCTCCTTACTTACTTTCTTGTCTTGTCACCGTCCTTTACCGTCACCAACTTCCTAGTCTTCTTTCTGTTTCTCTCCCTTCACATTTTAGTAGGAGAGAGAAACTTTTCAGGCCAGTCCCTTGCTATTTTTCTTGTTTGAGGGAGCCCTGTTTGGTTAGCCGAGCGAGTGGCTGCCCTTTGGTCCCATCTCACCCCCATTTCCCTTCTGCTTTGGAACCTTGAAAGAGTGAACATGGAGGTGTGGTAATAAATACATAGCATAGAAAACTAGAGCAGTTCTGAAGGCCTGCCTCAATCTACTAATAAGTGAATCCAGTGCTGTCATCCAATTCAGAGTACAGTGGGATTGAGTACTGTGACCAGTAGCACCACTCCCCTACAGAGGCATTCATAGGATGTTGCCAGGTGAAGCTTTTGTACCTGTAGGACTCTGACTCTGTATTAAGGACTGGTTTTGGCTGCTCTGCTCTTAGTCCATGTAAGGAAGCTGTCTCTTCTTCCCTATGCAACTAGAGCAGCTTTTTCCTTTTATCACTTTTTTTATGTCCTATTTTTCTTCATCTTCATTAATCAATCCATTCAGAAGCAGTGAAGGGTCAGCTAAGATGGAGCACATGGAGAAGGGCTTGCTAAAGTAGCTAAAACTGCTGTCTGAAATAATTCTTGAATCTCAGAGGGATCTGAAATATTTGTTAGCTGTCTGGGGCTTTAAAAACTGGAAAGATAGAAGAAGAAAAAATAAGACAAGGCCACAAGGAACAAGAGCAGGGAATGAAGGGTGGGAGATGTAGTAGAAGCAGTGATTGGTCATTGTCACTTTCCAGTTTCTGGCTGGGTTGCGTAGGGAGGGATGTAGAGTCTACTACAGTGGGAGTGAGTACATGACAGCATTTTCCACCACAAAGTGTAACAAGTGACTGATTTGGGGAAGATACGGCATGCACAAATGAGAGAATATGTGTGTTTATTATTTGATCTAGGTAATGTATTTGCACCCTTTTATTCTATCAATTCATATAATCAAGAATATTAGATCTTTTTAATAGACTATCAAAACTGGAACTCTTTCAATGGAATTCCAGGCACCTCTAGTTTTAGCCTTGATCATTTTATTTTAAAATTAAACATTATATTGCCTTCATTTCATGTATTAAATGCATTTTCTCATATTTTTATTTTATCAGCTACTAATCAGAGGACTATACAACCACCTAGGGTAAGTTAAATTTTCTTAAATGAATTGGTCTGATCACTTGATGGTGTAGAGACTGAGGATGGTCGTTGAATTACTGAATCCTTTGGTTGTTTAGTGTAACATCAAATGAAGAGAATGTTGGAGTCATTTCATGACCTTTGCATAAATAGATCATGTTTTATTTTAAAACCTATGTTTCGTCATTTTCTAGCAATGGGATAGAATAAATGATTCCTTAAAATTATGCTGACTTCTGGAAAATTTACATGTAAGAATAATAGTCGTTATCTCTGCTGAAGGAAAGCTGATTCTAATATATTATATACATCACCAGTTGGAGTCATTTGATGTGCATATGCGAAATGATATTTCAGGCTTAAAAATGAGGGAGGGAGATTTATAGTAAATTGATTTCATTAAATAATCTATAAAGTAAATGAAATATTCCTTAAAAATAACTACTATGAATGATGATTCATTTCCCTCCTTCCCCCATTTTATAAGCATTTTTCTTCTTCCAAGCTGTGCCGTAGTTTACATTATATTTTGAACACCTTAGTAAGCTATCTGAGAAAACTCCAAGAAAAAGAGTAAATTTAGGAGATAAACTGAGAGGGACAAATGGGGGTGTGAAAAAACACAAACAAAAACCCTTTATAAATAGATTCCTCATGGTGACAGGCATGAGAGTTACTTTATGGAAATGCGATCTGGAAAAGACTATATTGTAGTCATCTTCCTATGAAAGATTTAATGAGGACTCTATCTGTCTATCTGGAATGCCAAAATCGAGACTCCTGGGTGTGCCAGGAAGTGGAGATTACATATGCTCCTAAATCTGACTGAGCCTCAACAGACATGCCTGAAAGGCAAGGCGTGTGGGGGTGCCTCTACCACAGGTGTTTATTCTAAAACGATCGGTGCCATAGCTACACTGGTCACAAACACACAGCAGTTTTTAATATGCCTCTGTTAGAGATAATCCAGCCATTAAGACCCTTAAATACTAATACATTTTCTTTTCCTGTTACTGAGTTCAAGCCACATGACTTAAAAATGATTCTGTTTTGCTCTCCTCTCTTGTTTAACTGTATTATTTATATGTTGCTATTTATGTTTGCACTTTAACAATTTTTTTGAGAAGTTAGGATTTCTTTAACTGAGAAAAAATATTAAGAGAATAATAGTTATTATTGAACTATTAGTGAGACTTGGCAAGCTTTGCTTTTTTGCCTTGTTTTTAGACTATAGGATTCACTGTTTACTATATACTTCAAATGTTTATATACATTTTAGTAGAAAAAAACATGAAATAAATTCCATTTTTATATACATCTATTTTAAATATTTTCCAGAAAGCTGTAGAGGAACCCCTTAATGGTATGTGGTTATTACAAATTTGTGTATTTTTCATAATTACCAGATCATAATTTGAACTGGTCCCCAAAGCAGTTAGAATGTTCTGTCTATGCCTTGGGAAGAATTGAGGTGTTTTTTGGGTTTTTTTTTCCCCCTTGCCTTGACCTCTTTTATTATTATTATTATGATGATGATGATGATGATTTATCAAGAATTAACAGTATTGCTTTTGTAATGTTCTTATTTCTGAGAAAAATACACTGTATCTCCCAAGTAGCTGCTTGCATTAATCAAGTGATACTGGGTGAGGGGACCTTTCATTGCCATTTTATATTGGCCAAGATAATGTGTCACACCCCCAATAGAGAAAAATTTCAATTAATTTTAATTTCTGATTTATAAATTTCAGAAAGATAGAGGCAATCACCATGGAGTGAGACCAAAACATCTCACTTTCTTTCTTCCTAAATCTAGATCTGTATTCCCATCTGACTTTGTTTCCTGGTGGGGGCTGTGTATGTAATCCATGGAAAGGCATTTGGAATCAAATGCTTTAAAATTGATTGGGATTTATAGCTGGGGAATAATTGGCATGATATTAGTGCATATTTAGAATTGTTTTTTAATTGTGGAACCTTACTAACTGCTTGCTTGGTTTGTTACTAATTCTTAGCATTTAAAGAATCAAAAGGAATGATGAATGATGGTAAGTATAAAAATGCACCTACAATTATAGATTGGTTTAAAGTATGGCCAGTGAAAAGAAATCAAATGGCTTCTTAAAAATGTTCTTGTTTTTTTTTTAAATAAAAGGGACACTGTCAAATCATAAAGGTTTATATTTCTTGATTTATGGAACTTAAATCTACTCTGTTAAAATTGCGAAACTAGTAATATAAAAGCTGTAAGTGTCAGTAATCCGACTCTCCAGTCATATTGCTCATAGCAAAATTAATGCTTTTTAAAAACCCTTTTCAGATGTAGTGTCTGGTGACTGGAACTTTAAAATAGTTCTTATAAGACACAGATAATCTGGCACAGATCTTTATCATCTTGACAGAGTTTCTTTTGTGTGGTGTTGCTGATTTTGTTGCATTTAACCCATAGTGACTTAATATCTCTACTTTTCTAAGCAGGAACTTGGTTCTAGCCTTTGAGCAGAGGATTTAACAAGAGAGTGGCGAAAATGTTTAGTCACTCCAGCTTTTGCTTCTTCCTGGGGACTCGGGGCTAACATCTTAAAAATTTTATTACATTTTGTAAAGACGTACATTTGTCCTTAAAGATAAATAAGGCGGAGATATTGAGTACGGTATTTCATTTTGATTTTATGTTATGCTTATGATGCTTCAGTTCTGTTTACATTTTAATGTGTTTGTATCTTATCAAGAATTTCTTCATACCTTTGGTATTTGCAATCATGCTTTGATCATATAAATACACTTTCACTTTCCATTTTGCTGTTTTAAAGTCTGTGACCTACCTGCTCACCTCTATAGCAGAGTACAGCATTTAATTTAAGAGGCTGTATCCCCAAGTACAATTCATTTTTTGCATAAGATTGAAAACCACCGATTGTGTGTTGGTGGATTAAGTTTAAAACAAGGCTTAGGCTGTGTTCAACAAGGAGTCATAAAACGATCCCACTTTGTAGGTTGTGTCACAGCCTTTGTTACAAAAATGCATGTTTTGTTATACTAACCATTGCCCTCCTTAAAAAAAAAAAATTGTAGTTAATAAGAATAAATTAAATGACATTAAAAAAGAACTGGCGCTGGGAATTGTGGCATGATTTGTCTATGTTTTTATTCTAGTGTTCTGTTTTTTAATTCCTTTTTTCTTTCCTTTTCCTACTGTGGTGTCATTTTTCTGGGGTTGTATGAAGAAACTAACTTCCTTTTCTCCACTGTCAGAAACCAGTATAAGAACCTTGACTAACTCAGCCTTTGATAACTTCCCTTAAGATGTGACTTTTTTTGAACCACTGTATCAGGAGATGCAGCAGTTTTTCTTTGTTCATAGCACATAAAATCTAGAATGACTTTTGAAATTCCCTTAATTTTACTAACATTGAACTGTTCAGAATTTGTTTGTTATTCTCAAATGTCTGTCTGGTGGGCTTTTCCAACTGACAACTGCACGATGCTTAGCGTGTGTCTGGATTGTCAGTGAGCGAGGTTCAGAGTCCCCCCTAGGGACCATAGTACCATTTCCTCTTTAACTTGTACCTAATCCCCTGGTTGGTTCATATACGTTAAATGAATGATATAGATCTAACGTGAATGTGATAGAATATTATTCTATGATCAATATCTTTTGCTTTGAAAAATCATCATCTCTTGGCTTCTCCTCAGCTAATCCAGCAAATGGAAATGACCAGACTTTGTTGATCGTTATTTTCATTTAACATTGGCCTTTTACTTACTATAACTAAAAAGGCTAAATTTGCCTGGTTCATGCCTGCGACCTTTACAAATACTTTTCCTTTATTTTTAGATTATATACCTGAAATCATTCTAAATTTTTATAATAAAATACATCAACTTGCATAGACTGAATAGTGATTACATGTTCATTTTCAATTTTCCAGAGTAACTGAAGTGATGGACTCTGATTTGGAGAGTAGTAAGATGTGAAAAGAATACACTTGTTTAAGCACCATGGCCTTGATTCACTGTTCAAGAGAAGAAAACAAGAAAAGTAACTGGTTTTCACTTAAGAAAGTAAATCATTTAAATGGTTGTTGAATTTACGTTTTTACTCAAAGCATTTTTAATTTAGTTAATAAAAGAATTATGATCTGTGTTGTGTGCCCAATTGAGATCCAGTTTTTTTGTTGTGATTTTTATTCAATTAGGGGCAAAAAATAGAGTTGGCAGCTTCCAAGAATGATGCCTTTCAGATCCTAGGACCTCTTGACCCTAGGTCACCAGAAGAGAATCGGTTCAAGAAGAGAATTACCTGGCACTAATCTGGTGGCTACCCAGAGATATCATTGAAAAACAATGGCTTCCATCGAACCTTAGCAAACTCAGGTTCACAGCCACTTTGGCGGTCACGGTGTTTGCTGAATAATGTGTCTGCCAATTCTGGGTCAAGGGAACAGAAAATTAAGTACAGACAGGAATTTGGTTGGGAACATTTTGTATGCTGCCAATGTGTGATGTAATACTGATGGAGACCGTGGTCTTCATTCTTGGGGTTGCCATTCATACATTCTTCCTTCAACATACAGTGTAACAGATCCTTTCCAGAGTAAGGGTGATTTTATTGATATATGTGTTTTTCTTTTATTCACACAACCTTTTAAACCCTGTCTTGTCCTCCTGTTATTTGCTTCTGCTGTACAAGATATAGCACCTTTTCTCCTCTTTGAACGTGGTCCAGTGATACAGTAGCATCATTGCAGAAAGGAGCCAGACTTGTTCTCAGAGAACTATGTTCACACTTTTCAGCAAAAATAGCAGTGGTTGTAACATATGCATTCCCTTCCTTGAATTTGAAGGCACAATCTACAGTGTTTCTTCACTTCTTTTCTGATCTGGGGCATGAAAAACCAAGATTGAGATTTGAACTATGAGTCTCCTGCATGGCAACATAACGTGTGTCACCGTCTGGCCAATAGACCAGCCCTCAGAAGGGTGGTTTTATTACTGTTGTATCTATGTTGCATGATAAACATTCATCATTTTCCTCCTGTAGTCCTGCCTCATCTTCCCCTGACTCTAGGATTGAAAAGTAAAACAAGACCCCCACATTTCCTACCCCCATTAGAAGAAAATTAACATTCTAACAGTTGTGATCGCCTGGAGTACTTTTAGACTATTAGCACTCGTTTTCCTCCTTTGTGGGTGTGTGTTTGTATGTGCACATGTATCAGATAGGCACATGCGTCTTCTGTGTGGACAACAGTGGGGTACCTACAGAAGAGCAAATGCGATTCATGCTTTTAGCAAAAACATTTAAAAACCAAGATCTTTATTGGGTGGGATTATAGTTGATGCGACTATTTGATCACGTTAAAACTTTAAAAATGTCTAGGTAATTTGCCAAGTTTTTTGACTGTTCACCAATACCCTCTAAAAATACTAGAGATTCTTTCTCTTTGTCTAATAATAAGACATTCACGTTTGTAGTTGTATTACTAATAGTTATTTCTTAGTCCGCTGAATGTTCCATGTGCCTCTTTTATGCCAAATTAATTGTCACATTTCATGTTGGGACCAAGTGGTTTGCCCATGGCAACCCTAACTTTATGACCTGCTGATGCCTCTCAGAAAACTGAACACTCTATAAAAACAGCTCTTCTTGAAAAAAACTAAAATAAAAATAATGTTTTCCTAATTGTGTTGCTATCCAAAATATTATCATATGTAGAGGGAGCTGAATTCCTTTATACAAACCTTGTGGCTCCTGCTGCTCTTTTTCCTTCTGAAAATATTTCTATTTTAGTAATATCATTTGTTACTTTAAAAATCAATTTTGTTGAAAGGAGGGAAAAAGCAGATGGACTTGAAAAAGATCCAAATTCCTATTCTGTATTAAAAAGTCAGGTATGAAAAAAATCTTTATAGTAAACTTTTTTATAAAACTAACGTTGTACATTTTAATATGTAGTGAACTCCTTTATTTGGGGTCCAGCCTTGGGACTTATCCACCCTTTGAGTTCTCTGTAATGCTGCCTGATTTTTGAGGCATTCACTGCCCTACACAACACACAGGTAGCAGGAGGAATGCTGGAGGAAATCAACTCTTGCTCTTACTAAGTTGTCAGCTTCCCTGCAAAAGGGACCACAGCAGCAGGAGCCCTCTTACTTGGGCATCATTGTTTTTCAGCCAGACTTGTAATGGCTCTAAATTTTCTGTCACACCTAATTAAAATTGCTAAGAATATTTTGGGCATCATATATCTGCCCCACCATCACCACCACCACTGTAATCTGCTTTGTACTCTTTCCAATTTTTGCCGCTGACTCTTCTTATTTATTCCATGTCCTCAGAGTGACGCCATTTGTCATTTTTGCAACAACTGTTTCAACCTTTTTGGCCAAATCAAATTTATTCTGTTATTCAAAACAGTAGCCACCAGCCCTTTCTCCTCCACTGGCTCCCCTTTGCAGCCTATCCCCATCTGTCTAGCTGCCCCTTTCATCTTTACAAACCTTTCCTAGTACTTTGTTGTCTCTGCTTAGCTCTGTTGGCTTATTTGTATTGCTTCTGTCACTTGATTTTAAAATTTCTCCATAGCAAGAGCTCTTTTTATTCTTCTGCAGTGTTTTATATACATTAGATACTCAGTATATGTTTAATGATTGAGAGTTGACTGTATGTAGATATCCCACTATTTTTAATTGGGTAAGCTAGAGAGTTTTCTTTTTTGACAAATTTCACATGCTCTGAAAACCTTAAAAGATGATTTGTCACCTGGGAACTCCAGGTCCATTCTGTTTAGATTTCTGAGAATGTCAGAATTAGAATAATGAGGCTGTCCCGTAATTGGGAGTGTTGCTCTTTCAGGATGCTGTAGTCAATTTAGTAAATGACCAAATTGTGGTTTGAGTTAATAAAGTTCAAAAAGTGATAAGTTTGCTCCTCCATCTCATTAATAAGAATTAAGCTCTGTATCACCTATCTCTTATCCTAAAATTAGTATTCAAAAATGGACATCTGTGGTGTATGTGTAGAAATACATACCCCTTTATTTACCTGTCCTTGGAAACTGGAGAAGTAATTGCTGGGAAACCCTTTATACTTTTATTGTATTTGATGGAAAGTATGTTTAGAAAGTTTTCCATGTGTCATATTTTCGAAATCACGTAACTGACATCACCCACGGGGGTCTTTTGTTATGTCATTTTCCGAGGCTAATAGGGATAATCCAGGTAACTTTAAGAGATGAGCAGTGAATTGGAAGTTTTCCTGTCTTTGGTTTTTGACAGCTCTTACTTATCATGTAAGACCAGCTTTCCCACAAATTTAGCCTTTTGAAAAAAAAAAAAGCATTTGTAATCAGCTTCTCTGTAAGGCAACTGTAGTGGAATCTTAGAAGTGTTGTTACCAGAGTTGGTGAAAGAGGGAAACATTTTTGTTTTTATTAAATGGAGCATTATTTACAAAAAGCCATTGTTGAGAATTAGATCCCACACTGGATGAATATCCATTACTCATTCTAAGTAAAGAAAAGTCCAGTGTTGCTATGTGCAAGATCCTCTCTTGGGGGCTTTTTTCCGTAGCAATTAAAGGCGTGCTATTTGTCAGTAGCCATTTTTTGCAGTGATTTAAAGACCAAAGTTGTTTTACAGCTGTTACTGTTAAAGGTTTTTTTTTATATATATATATATGTATTAAATCAATTTATCACTCTGTTTGAAGCTTTGAATATCTGCAATCTTTGCCAAGATACTTTTTTTATTTAAAAAACATAACTTTGTAAATATTACCCTGTAATATTCTATATACTTAATAAAACATTTTAAGCTATTTTGTTGGGTTATTTCTATTGCTGCTACAGCAGACCACAAGCACATTTCTGAGAAATTTCATTTATCAATGTATTTTCAAGTCCATATACTAGGTAACAATGCAAAGGATGACTTAAAATATTAATTTATAAATTCTTTTTAAAGTATAATGTCCAATAAGTAAACTTTTAATTGAAACAAAGTTTTAATTAAAAGTTTAAACAAGTCCAATGTGTTAATTTTCCCCACGGTATAGTGAAAACATTACACGAGAAAGAAGGAGACCTGGGTTGCAGTCCTAGCTGTACTTCTAACTATCAGAGGACCTCAGCAGGTAAGACAAGCCATCTACTTGTGTCTCAGTGTCCCTCCTCATCAGTAGAATGAGATAAGCCTCTTTTAAGACTGAAATGTAGATTAAAATGGTTCTCCATTTTAATTGGTTATCAATTAGGGCTATTTTGATTGCCAAGTGAAAGAAAACCTAAATCTAAGAAAAATGAGATTTATTGGCTAATGTAGCTGAAATTCCAGATATACCGTTGGATTCTGGGTCCAAAACAATGTCATAAGGATCCAGTGTCACCAGCTTTCAGCTTTCCTCTCCTCCTTGTTGCCGTCCTTCACAGGTTACATGTGATGGCAAAAAGCTGGCGAAAGTCCCAGACCCACTGCTCCCAAGCTCGAGAGAGGAAGGGAGAAAAGAGAGTGCATCTCTCTTTCTCAGCCGTGCCATCCACCCCAGAGTGCACCTCAGAGCTCTGACTGGGTCATGTGGCTCTCTTACCCAGTCACAGAGGCCAAGCATCTCTTGACGCTCTGACTGAGCCCGCCTGAGGCCCATGGCTAGCCGTTCCGTCTGGAGTAAGGGTTGGGGGACTGAAGCGAAGTTAATGAAGCAAAATCAGGATTGTTACCAGATGAGATGTCATTAGATTTCTGGGCACAGGCTTCCTAGCCAGTGCTGCATTCTTTGCAGGTATGTACTCTGATTCTGCGTTGTATGTGTGATTGTGGACCATTTGAATGGAAAATAATATTTGGCAGCAAAGCACTATCTTATCCCCTTACCTCATAGGCAATTTAATTTTTATGCGTTTATGAGGACTTTTTCGCTCAGCAGGAGTAACTAATGGGGTTCAGAAAGCATTTAATGGCCTACCTCCTACACTGGAAGCTGTTCTGTGTAGCACAGAACCTTACTCAACCTGATGAGAACTCCCACAGAGGCGGAGCCTTCCAAATGCAACTGGATTTCATTTTTATGCAGCACCTTTCCAGCTCAAGGCCTCAAGTTTGACACCTTTAATAATGGATTATGGTAACCGCATCCATGATTTCACCAGTAGCTCAGATTTAAGCACAATTGACTGTATTCGATGTGAGAACTGCGACTGTGCCGGAACTCTACAGCCAGTGTTTGTTTTGCATATATAAGCTTCATGCTCAAGTACCCATCCGTCAGATCAAAGGGAAATGAAGTATTTAACCCTGACTTATGGGTAATTGGACTGCGGATAATGTTGAAAACAGCACTACAGACTGCATAGGAGTGAGAGTGGACTTAATGATCATAACTCGATTTAGTTAGCAACCACTCATTTATTTGGCCATTTTGATTAGAAGGCAGGAGCTTTTCAGCTCTGATAATAGCCAGTGGGAGAAGAACAGGTATCTTTTTCCCAATTTGGACAAGAGGAAATGCTTGGTAAGGAGCCCAATTTGGAGAGAAATGATTTGTAAGTCTGTACACTGCAATCTGGTGCCAGACTTGATGCCAGATAGCATATGCCAGTGTTCAGATGTGCAGAACTGCTGCTATTGTTCTCTCAGAGATGTTGCAACACCATGGCATGGTACTGGGCTCTGGGATCCTCTTAAAATAGTCCTACTTGATCATAGGCCTGCCTTCCAAAAAAGACAACTATCGTTTTTTCTAATTTTCTGTGACTTGCCTACGAGCTGCCTCAAGAATAAACTGATAAACTCACTAAACAAATGGATTGTTTGCAAAGTTTAAGTGTATTTCTTTAAAACATGGAGTATATCTTCCATAGAAGCTCTCTACTTATTTTTAAAATAAATAGTAATTTAGCTCTCTTTTGATCAGTCCAACAGGCTGTCTCAGTCATTTTTATTAAAAATATTGTTTATTTGGGGGATGGGATAGTTAAGCTGCATTATGGGTGAAGGGAATTTTTGCATACAAATCAATCATCGTATTTGTAACTCATTCTGTAGGGAAAAATATCTCACGCTGAGGCCAACTAGAAAGTGCTGGAACCTTTGCTTTCCCCAGCTCTCCCTAGCATTTGTAGGAATAGCTGCCCCACTGTGTTGGATGAGAGCCCCGTGTTGGCACACCTCCAACCCCACCCACCTCCTAGGCAGCTTTTCAAGCAAGGCTCCTCACTCCCCAGGGAGTTTCCACCCCCAGATCAAGCAGACATTTTTAGAATGTAATGTTCATAAGCCTCATTTTTGCAAGTGAGAGGATACATAAATTTGGTTACCCGAAGAAACCTTTCTTTATTGCAATGTTATCAAAGTTGAACTGGTTAGGTATATATCTTGAATTTTTAAAAATTTGATTATCCTGGTTTCAATAGAGCCCATGTCTCATATCTTTAGCTATATGCCTAGCTATAAACAGGGATTTCTGGTAACTGTTACTAAATCAAACAGAAAATACTACTCTGAGTCCTATGCAAGAATCTATTAGAAAATATCAACAAATACTAATTTTTCTCACTTCTATTCAAAAAAACAAAATTACGAAATCCTTATGCTTTAAGCTGATTGATAAGATTGTGAGGCATTTATTAATTGCCTGCAAAAAATGTGTTTCAAATTACACAAAATTTTTTTCCAGGTTTTTCAAATGCATCACATTTAGTAAAATTTAATATTCTTGTATTATTTTTATGTTTCTGGAAAAAAATAATAAATACACTCTCCTGAAAAACATTTGGCTAAAGGGTTTTAATGGAACAGTTACCAAATCCCGTCCCTGGACCTTCTGGTTGGAATCATTCTCTTCATAAATAGACCAGACAGTACAGAGACCAACAAGCTCTTGGCATCCCTCCTCAAAAGAAACTGGGACTCTCCAAAGAATTGGTAGTATAAGGTGATAGGAAGGTCTCTGAACAGATTTTTCCTGAGTGACTGGGTCCTGGGGGAGGCCACTCAGTTGCTTTAACAGGTGTTAATGAGGCCACCGTCTCTACCTAAGCCTGGTCCTTATTTACGTGATGCTGTCTTGCTCCTCAAAGGACATAAAGCACCCCTTTTGTACACCTGAAACTAATAGTAAGAAAAATTAAAACATAAAAGTAAAGCTCCCCTTTTGAGAATATCACACAAAGGAAAGCTGCTTTCCATGGTTACACCCACTTTGGTGAGGTCACAAATCGGTCTGGGGGACCAAGGACACTAGAACAAGGGTGGTGAACAACTCTGCAAACCTCGCCTTTAAATGCCATGCTCAAAGCAAGCCAGCCCAGAGGCCGACAGATTAATTTATTCATATAAAGAATTATTTTTCCCGAGAGACAAAACTATCACAATAATTTTCACTATGCTTGGAAAACACATTTAGAAAAATAAAAACTAAAAACAAAATTCCTGAGTTGACACATTCCGAAGTGCCTGGATGCCGTCCAAATGAGCCTGGCTGGCAGTGGCACAGGTGCTGAAGAAAACAGCATTTTATGAGTCTACCTTCTCCAGTCCTCCTGGGTATTTTTTATTCCTCAAATTGGAGATAAAAATAAGGGCTGATCTCTCAACGAACGTGAGAAGAGAGAGAGCAGTGTGTGTTCTTCAAAAGACTCCACAAGATAATGAATTTTTTTAAAGCTGTTGCTGAGTACAGCTGACTTGTAGCTTCAAAGGGCTTTTGAGAAACAAAATCTTTGAAAGCAATAGTAAAGCAACCTAGAAAACCCTGGGGTGACAGTTAGCATCCTGTCGGATTTAAATCTAATTATTAGCTTGAAAATAACGAAGAGAAAGAACCGACCAAGTGTCAGCCCGGAAAACAATAATAGTCGTTGTGATGTTCAGCAGCCCAGTCATTAGTGCCCTAAAGGATAGCTCAGCACATTCATTCTTACTCTGGAAAGAAGGCCACAGAGATTTCAATGCTTTCTGGTAATAGTGTCTTTTTCTAAGGAGTACAGATGCTGCCTATGCTTCTAGATAGCGTGTCTTCCGAGCATCTGGCCCACCTGGAGCTGGCTGTGAACACAGGCGCTCAGAGAAGAGGCCCTAAACCTCATTGGGGGCCCCAGGGCGCCCACAGCCTGCACTTCACCAGCAGTGTGACCCTGTGTGAGTCCCTTGCCTCTGTCTCCACTTGTGAAATGAAAATGAAATGTGAATACTAAATGAGAGACTGCCTGTGAAGCATTTAGTACAGTGCCTGGCCCAAGGTAAATTATTCAGGGCCTATAAGCTATTTCTCTATGTCCTCCTTTTATTAAACATTTGTCGGGGAGGAAAAAATTTAGCATGAACCGTCTAGAGATATGCATAACATATACTGGAATGTGTATTTCCCCATGCTGGGTGATTGCCACAGAAGCAAATAGAATACAAAATGACTGGGAGTGTAGAGTGATGTCATGACCAGGGCAGCTATGCTGCAGACATATTCACCTCAAACGCAATGTTCTTGTTAGGACACCCACTGATTCCCTTAGTGAAACCAAAGGACAGGAAGGGGCTTCAGAGAACGGCACCAAATAACCCTATTTACCCTTTCATGGAATACAAGGAAGATGGAAGAGAAGGACCCCATCCTTGTGGAACATGGCAGGTCTTTGGAGCCCCACTTCTCCTGCCAGCATTACTCAGCTCATCCATTTATTCATTCATGTCAGTGGCTGATGATCAAAACTTCTAAAATGAGTTAAGGGCAGGCCCCCCAATCACTCTATTTGGAATACAATTAAGAACTTAGATCTGTCTGTAGGCTAATAGCCAGCAGAAACTAAATCCAAGAGTATGGGAATCAAGATGGATGTTGAAAATATTGAAATCTGGTAAATATTATATTTCACAAGTAGAAGTAGTTCAATTGGGGGGTTTTGCTTAGGTTATACTGTAACCAGCCCTCTCCCTTCTCCAAAATGATGTGTCTGCTCTATCAGTCCTCCTGGGTGGCTGTAGAAAGCAAAAGAGGGGAGCCAGAGACATTCTGTGAATCAGAAGTGGCTTCTACTTACTTCTCCTTCGCCTACTCATGTGGACTCAATGATGCCCAGTTCATGGGGAGTGAAATGGCAAGTGGTGCTATCTGGCCTAAATCCTTTGTGCCAGTGCAACAGCTTGCTTTAGACAGTGCTTGATTAAAGGCCCCAAATTCATTTGAGGGTATGCTATACTATTAAGCCTTTAATGCCTACAATATAGTATACTGTCCATAGACAGGGAATCTGAACTCTTCTGTCAGTGTTTTACCTCCTAACTTGGTCAGAGATGCGTGGTGAATCGATATGTCATAGTCCATTAAAAGATGCTTCGCTGTTCATGTTTGTTGGTGTTTAGAGATGCAATAGCTCCACGGGAGGCTTTTCTTCATCTGTCATCTGTTTCTGAGGGAACAGAGAGTAATGCACAGAGAGCTGATCACAGCACCATAATTATATGAAAAAGTGGGTGCTTGTGTGCTTGCTTCATTAGGACATGCTACCAAATGCAGAGTATTTTATGGACACCTCCCTCTCATTTCTCCCTCCAAACCAATCCCCCTCTCTCTTCCGCCCAAAATAAAAGTGCACTGTGAGTCGTGGTATTGTCGCTGAATGTTCAGGGGGGAGGATGTTCTGAGCATTGAAAACTATAAATAAATTGGCTCTACACTGGAATTAACTGTGGAACCCGGAAGATAAACACAGCACAATTAATTGCATCCAAGCAAGATTGACAAGAGTGGTGTTCTCTGGAAAGGAAAAAAAAAAAAAAAAAATCAGCAGCATTGATGAAAATTAAGCAATTTCTCAGTGGAATTAGTAAATAAATAAATATATATAGATATGTTTCGTTAAAAGCAAGAACTAATTATGTCTCACTTCTTACTGAGCCGCTTAAATCAAGAAAGTCTAATGTTAAATGAGAAAAATCAACTCAGGACATCTTGTCATCTGCATTTAATCAAGACTTCTGTGTCTCAGAGAAGCTTTTAAAGACAGGTAAAGGCAAGGATGTCTTTACGAGTCTCATGTGACCTTCCCATGGCTTCCAGTTTACAGGTCTATAGATTTCCAGTTGGGGCACAGAAATCTAAAAGTATTACGACTGTAAAGCCATTTCCACTATAACTTTCACTCTGCGATTTTGATGAAAAGAGAGTATTGTTCCACTGAGTGGCACGTTGGTTAAAAGCTGACTTGGGACACCAGCTCTGAGCAGCAGGGCCCCGGGTCAGATCCCACATATGAGGGCCAGTGACGCTGCGACCTCTATAGCTAAGATGGTGAACAACAGGTCGACCTGGAGCTGTACTGTGGTGAGTCGCCAGCGACGGCGTAGGCTGCAGCCCCTGCTGCAGTGGGCTGCCATAAAGCTATCGTGAGTGGTGGGTAGCCAGTGTGAGTGGCCGGCAGCTGGCAAGAGCTGCCAAGAGCCGCCGTGAGTGGCCATCCAGTGGCGGGTGACCAATCTGCCTCACCCGGAAAGAGCACAATGATAATACCAACATAGGCCAGTGAAGCCACACCCTCCACAACTAGACTGAAGAACAAAAGGACAACAACTTGTCTGTCTGTTCCCTTTCCCCAATCCCCCAACGCTGTTCCCCCCACCAATTCCCAATAAAAAAATCATTTAAAAAAAAAAACTTTAAAAAAAAAAAGAAAGTATATTGGGGCTTATAAACAAAGCTTATATCAATGACTATAGCCAAAATTATTGGTATCTTTTTGTCCTGACAATGAAGCAATACAGAAATGTTCAGCAAAGCATTTAATTGAGGTTTTGTCTCTTTTAGGCTCAATTCACTGTATTATTCTGGGCATCGCATTAAAGTTTAACATTAAAGTTCAGATTTTGAGTAGAAGACAGATTTGGGGAGTTGTCCCCATGTGTTTTGTCTAAATACCTCACCACAGTCAGCTTTCTAAATTATTTTCTCTCCATCTACTGAGAGCCCTAGGTGAAATTTGAGTTAATTCCACTTGCTGAGTTTAATGATCATCTATTCCTAAGTGATGAGGGTGGGGTAGCAGGCGGAAGGCACTCTCCCTAGAGGTGCCAGCAGAGAGAGTGCTCTGAAGGCCCCAGTGGTGCAGGGAGGAGAACACGGGAAGCAGATTACAGCGCCCTGTCCCTAAATTGTATGTTTGGCCCTCACTGAATCATTCCTTGACTCATATCCCATCACTTGCCTGGAATTCTGCTAGAACTGGTGAAAAGACAAGGGAGGTAACTATCAATAGCCCCAAAAATGTTTGGAAGAAGGATGTGACATACAAAGGGTGCCAAAAAAAAATGTGTACACATCTTAAGAAAGGAAAAAACTGTATTAAAATTGTAACACTGAATATACACCGATAACAAAAGTTGAATGCAAGTCATGGGTATACATTTTTTTGACAAGGGAGATAACTATCAAATACCCCCAAAAATGTTTGGAAGAAAGATGTGACATACAGAGGGTGCCAAAAAAAATGTGTACACATCTTAAGAAAGGAAAAAACTGTATTAAAATTGAAACACTGAAAATATACCGATAACAAAAGATGAATGCAAGTCATGGGTATACATTTTTTGGGCACCCCCGGCATAAATCAGTCATTTCTTAGTTCACTATTAATTATGCAAACCTTTTTTTTTCTTCATTCCACAAGGTCTTTTTTCATCTTTCATGAAGGTCTCATCATTCACTGTCTATCTCACCCTGGGAAATAACATTATCAGCAACTACTTACCGAGCTCTTTTTCTATGCTAGGCAATATACAAGGGCTTAAGAACACATCCGGCGTCAGACAGATACCGTCCCTCCAGGCTGGTGGATATATTTAATAAGTGGCTTACTTTCTCTGGGCCTTTATCCCCTCATTTGTTATATAAGAAGAAATAAAAAATAGTAATCACTCCTTCCAGAAACGTTTTGAGGTCTACATGAAATAAGGGATATAAAAGTGTCTAGTGGAAGATAACTAGGAGTTTAATAAATGATACTTCCCTTGTCCCCATCATAAGCTTCTGTTAAAAAAAAAAAAATTAAAAAAAAAAGTGGATCTGGCCACCCTGGGCCCACCTCCCATCCCTCAGTGATTAGCTGGGGTTGCACAGTGTCTGCTCTCCTTGGGTGGAAAATGCATTTCCTAGGTTTCCCTAACTCCTGCAGTTGCTACTTCAGCCTGTATTTTCATATTTTGGTTTCGTGAAGAAATAATTCCTACGTGCTCATGAATCCACAAAAAGTGAGAAAACAAATCATGCACCAAGCAGACTGTTTGCTGTACCAACAAGTAGTGGAAGCATCTTTGTGGAAGTGAGGGACAAGGCTAATGTTTACTGTGCAAAGTCCTGGCATGCTCCACTCACTCACATGACCTGTCTGGCTCTCAAAGGCATTGTATTTCATGTCCTCTTCCTGGAAAACTTGGAGGCTGGAAATCTGCAGATGATCTTCAGCTTTCATCCAGCCATCCCTCCTCCAGGGCTGTCCAAGGTCATGGTGGGATTGCCTTGGCTCCTAATCTTGGCAGGAGTGCTGTTGTCTTTAGCCCTTGCTTGCTTCCTCACTTGCAACAAACTTAACACATCTCCAGCAGTCTTCAGGCGGGTAGGAATTTGGCTTGGTTGCTTGGAGTATTAATAACATGAATTTCTATTATGATGTCTCCGTCTTTCATGCAGATGAAGAAATTCAGGCTCAGACTGGTAAGTGACATGCCCAAAAGGTGGAATTTCAGTCTCAGGTGGTATAGAGAGGGGGTTGGGAAGCAAACCCCTTCTTGCTCCTTTCCCTGGGGAAAGAAAGCAAGGTGCCCTTCCTCCACAACCCCTTTCCCTCTTCTCCCAGCCCACATGAAATATGTGTACACACTGGCCCTCAGGTTGTAAGCGCGCCAGCTCCTCCCAGCCTCTCCCAGTGTCACCCTCAGCTAGCAGATGGGGTGGTGCAGGGAGGGGAGCCAGCTGGCATCCTTACACTGTGGGCTTGCTGCCTGTGGGATCGCCGCTGCTAGCTACTGCCAACAGAGGCTGGTCACGAAGGGCTGGGCCCTAGAGCCCTCAGCAGAGCCACTGGCCACGTGTGGACAAGAATGGGCCCGAAGCTCTCCCAGGACTGCCCAGTGCTGCCAGTTCCCAGCAGAGTGGGCATGGGGAAGGGGGTAAACACTCATCCCGGCTCTGAAATGGAACTGAGACCACTCTGCCAGGATTCAGAGAAGCTCAGTAAAAACAGGATGTGTGGAGGGCATATAAACATCCTAAAACGAGAGCAACTCCACAGCATTGGGGTTGGTGAGGCGAAAGCACAGCCCCAGATGCGGGCTGTGGGAAACCTCTCTCCAGCCACACTCACTCACTCAGTCCCTATTTGATGAGCACCTACTATGTGTACCTACGTACCTAGGCAAACACAGTTTCCTCAGCATCTCTGGCTAAAGCCACATCATCCACAGGGAAATTTATTTACTGAGCAAGAGTCAGATCTGGAGAAAATCCTGAGAAAGCTTTGTCTGAGGTTCCAAGTCAGTGTGAAAATAGCCAATTCACCTGCTCTGAGCTGACCAGTGTCCTCCCAATACACATATTTAAACCCTAATCCCAATACGATGGTGTTTGGAGACTTTTGGGAAGTGATTAGGATTAGATTAGGTAATAAGCGTAGGGCATTCCTGGGATTAATGGCCTTTTAAAAGAGAAAGGCAGCAGCCATCTGCAAACCAGGAAGTGGGCTCCTATCAGACACCAAATCTGTAGGCACTTTGATCTTGGACTTCCCAGCCTCCAGAACGGTGAGAAATGAATGTTTGTTGTGTAAGCCACCCGGTCTATGGTATTTTGTTATAGCAACCTGAGCTACGATATCACCCAAACTCAATTCTTTGGCAAATGATCACTTTGCAGAATGACCAGTTAAATGCAGGTACCAGTCAGATGGTTGGGATATACAAACTTCCACCCAGAGTATGTGCCAATGGAACCTGGCCTGGATTCCAGGAGGAAAAAAAAAAAAATGGTAAAATGAACTTGAGTTTCTACTATGTCCTAACACAGCGTTAGGGGCTTTTAAGTATGATGTTATTTTAATTAAATCTCGGAACAATCAACAACAGGTTTCTCCAGAGATTTTATCCATGAAGCATATGAGACTCAGGGCAAGTAAGAAACACATCTAACCTCGCCCAGTTGGTAACTGATACAGTCAGGTTTCAATCCAGTTCCTTTGGCTCAAAGCCCCAGCTCTGTTCTTCTCAGCTGTGCCTGGGAAGGCTGTGCTAAAGAAACCTTTCTGGGTCTCAAGCTATTGAATTCACCTTGAATCCTTGGAAGCGTTTTAAACCAGCTGCACACATAGTTTCTAAAGAGTGTACCCATAATTCCTTCGTGTGTCAGTATCTTCTTCCAGATGGCTGAGACAGGTTTGCTGGTGATAAGACCGGCTTAACCTATTTCAACTTGATAACTTGATGACTGGATTCTGACACACTGAAAAAAAAAAAAAGAAGTACATAAAGGACAAAAACCACAGCTACCCTGGACACAATATTTTCTCTTAGGAAACCTTCAGATTTTACAACCAAATATTTACTACAGACCCAAAAGAAAATAAAAATTACCATTTTTCCTTGATTTTAAGATCTACAATTTAGATAGCCTAAAGTCATGATGTGTCTTAAAATCAATAAATAATTTTAACTTGGCAGTCATTCCTCTTCTTATCCCCCACCCAAAGGGGGATTCACCTGCAAGTCAGGAAACATCAAAAAGCACAGTTAAAACAATTTTGTGCCTGAAAAATCAATGGCATCTTAGAAAGAGGAAATATGAAGTAATGAAAAGAAGTCTGGCCAGAGAACGCTAATATGATTTCAACATGTTTGTTAAAAGAACAAGTACCTCAATAATATAGTATTATTTTATTAGGAAAAGTTTCAAACATATACCAAAATATAGCATGTATTATAATGAACTCCCATTACCCAGCCTTAGTATTTTCAACTCGTGGTCTATCTGTTTCTACCCCCACACCTTCCCTGCCCCAGGTAATTTTGGAGCCAATCCCAGTTGCCTGGACATTTCATTGGTTAATTGTTCAGTGCATGTCTGTAAAAAACAAAGACTACTATTTTAAAAAAGCAATAATGATACCAGTATCACACCTCCTTAAAAAGTGATCATCAGATGTCCTTAAAATCAATACCAATAGCCAGCAGCCCCGGTTCAGTCCCACATGTAAGGGCCAGTGACACTGCACTCAAAAAAAAAAATAGAAAAATAAAAAAATCAATACCAATCATTCTTTAATGTCATCCAATATCTATTTAATATGCACATTTCTCTGATCATCCTATAAATAGTGTCTCTCTCTCTCTCTTCCTCTTTTGCTCTCCCTCACCCCTTTTCCTCAGGTTCCAAATAAAGTCCATACTCCTTTCCCCTGTTTGTTGTGTTGTTGTTGTTGTTGTTGTTGAAGGAACCAGTTCTCTTTGTCTGGTAGAGTTTCCCCCAGACAAAGTTTGGCTTCTGTTGATGGCATCCCCATGACATTGTTTAATATGATTCATTTTCTCCTGTATTTCCTATAAAGTGGTACTTAGAGCTGGAGGTTTTGGATTTTTTTTTTTTTTTTTACTTCCATCAGGAGGTATGGTTCTCTGTCTTTGGATGTTGTTTGCTATTGATGATGATTACTTAGATCATAACCAGCACCTTTGAAATATCTGTTCCATTTAATAAAACTATCCCCAAAATATACATTAAAAAAATAATGGATCTGAGATGTTGGATATGATACCTGTTCAGTCATAGGTCCTTTTGATTACAAGGAAGTGTGGTTCCCCTGGATCGGCCCCCCAAATAGGAGGCTTTACTACAGTCGTCTGCAGTGACATTAAGAGTTATGTACCCAGGCAAGGCAACCTTTCCTCAACAAATCAGCATTTCAAAAACTTGTTTTTCAGTTAAAAAAAAAAATTGGGGGGAATGGGGTTTGTAGGAATGGCTATAACAAAATCATTATTTATACAGTTTCAAGCATATTGCTAAAATACTTAAATGTACACATAAATATGCTGCTTGCGATTTCATCTAGCTGTCAGTCAAGAATCAGTCTTAAGCCATCACCAGCACAGCACTTCTTACACATGTCCATTACTTTTAGCAGATTGTGACACTTATGCAACAGGTTCTTCCCGCTGCCTACACAATCTACTTCTGTGTTGGTCATAGGAGTCTGCACATGTCCCCTAGTTAATTGGTCCTGTTAGGTCCCCTTTATCTATTCATGCTGTGTACACACATAGCAGTGAGGCATACAGGGGTCTCACAGGGGTTCAGGGAAGGAGCCAAGCGTATGCACAGGCCTCCTGGAGACCTCAGCTGGGTCTGAGGGCACTGCAGGACCAGCGTGATTACATTACTGCACCTCTGTGTTTTCAGTACTTTGGGCCTCTGTCTACTTCTCTTCCCAGTACAGACAACCTTCATTATGCCTTACTCTGCCTCTCTCTGTAGGTGAGATAGGCATCAGAATGCCTCATACATACAGCAGAAGCTTTCAAACATATTTGGTTCTCATTTAATAAATTTCTATCATAACCAGGTATACACAAACATGTAGGCATGTAAATGAGCCTGTATGCTGTGATAGAGTTACACACACATCATCATCATTCAAAATAAAGTTTCACACATGATCATCCATGCTTTGTGTGATATATTCTATATTTTCTTTTCTATTCTACTCCTTTATAAAAAATAAAAAAATGCTGGTTGTGACCCACTAAATTTATTTCAAAATTCATTGGTAGGTTGTAAGTTTCATCTTGAAAACAGAACCATACAGTTACAGACAGAGATTGAAGAGCATCAAAATAAAGCTCTTGGGAACTAGACTGATTCCAAATGCAAAAATTAAGACTCTTAAGGGACTGGAGTCTCATTACACTGTGAATTAGATCAGAAATTGGAGCATCTTTATATTTGTCATGTAATAAGACATTACGATTTCAAGTTGAGGTGACCAGACAGCCCTTTTTTGGTTGCAATTTGTGATCAGGTTAATCTAGGGAGTAAATCTATCTGGGAGAGAGAAAACCACCAGCCCCTGCAGTCTGTCTGGGATCCCTGCCTCTCCTATTGTTTTTGTGATGGATCTGCACTTCTAAACAATAATCATCCATCATATGAACCCAATTCTGTTTTTCTAGCTCGACAGGGCACACTGTGCTCTCTGGAACCACAAGGGGAAAAAATATTCCCTTCACCACTCCGGCGTGATGAATTCTTCCCCCTTTACATAAAGCCCTGACTACAGGACTCGTCTTTTTGGCTTTCTGAATGTCCCAACACTGACAGGAGAACAGGGAGAAGAACAACAGCGCCGCTGCTGCAGCCAAATCATATTGCCTTACATTTTTCACCTCATTCCTTATAAAGAGCTCCCAGCTCTAGGGAGAAAAAAAAAAAAGATAAGAGGAAAGGAAAACCCACACAGTATCAATAAGTTTACTCTTGAGATTAAGTCACTTTCTCAGATGGTGCTTTCACAACATTTTTTTTTTAATTCATCCTGCTTAGATTTTAAGATATTTAGGCAGAAATCAGTTTTCCTTTTGGCTTTGATTCAGCACCTTCTAACACACACACACACACACACACACACACACACACACACACACACAGTAATATATGTAGAAAGTGACATATGACAGAGTTAATTTCCTATTTACTAGGACCAGGGAGCTCTTTCACCAGATATGAGCAATTTAGAGGCATTAGTGCACAAGTTTTATAATATTTCTGGTAACTAGAGAGAAGGAAATAGCCCATGAGTCATGAAAAACCTGAAAAGATTATTCTGATGTTTGTTTATGTTGAACTAAATTTGCAGGGAAATAAAACCACTCTGGCTGTGAAAACTGCACACTCACATTCTTTTGTATGAATTAATTATCCTTAACTGCGCTATAATGTCCTGATTAATTATTTCCTGTTCCGGTCGGTTTCTTGTGCAGTTTTGATATGAAACCTGAATCATGATGAGAATTTTTGACTTATTTCTCATCTTGCTTGAGGCCCCTGGGGAGCTGATTTGAACAACGAGCTTCAAAGGCAGCCTGTGTCTTCACTAGCGTCCTGGGAGGGCTGTGTGCCAGCTCAGGCCGTGACAGTGAGACTGTACTTCGAGCCCAGGGCACGGAATCGCCATGTATACATGTGCAGCAATGAACTGGAGATTTTAACACTGCATTGCTTGGGAGAAGCATAACTCTCATGCACAAACACTGGGTGCCTTGTCTCCCACCAACAGGCTCTCTGATGTGTCTGGGGTGATGGGTCTAGCCAGCAGGGTGGACATGGCCAGGTAGGAGAATCTGAGTCTATCAGTTTCTTATTGCTGCTGTAACACACTGCCATAAATGTAGTAGTGTTGAACAACACAAATTTAGTATGCCTGAGTTCTATATGCCAGAAGTCCTAAAATCAAGACGTCAGAAGGGTTGTGTTTCTTCTAAAGGCTCTAGGGCACAATCTCTTTCCTTACCTTTTCCAGCTTCTAGAGCTGCCCATTCCTTGGTTTATGTCCCCTTCCTTCATCTCAGAAGCTAATAGAATAATACCTTTAAATCTCTCTCTCTCTCTCTCTCTCTCTCTCTCTCTCTCTCTCTCTCTCTCCCCCCACCCCCCTTCATTCTGTCATTGCATCTCTTTCTCTCACTTTCTTATCTCCCTATTTTCCTGATAAGGACTCTTGTGATTACAGTGGGTTCAGATAATCCACAAAATCTCCCCATCTCTCAAAATCCTTAACCATGTAAATCCCTTGGCTGTGTGAGGTACATTTTCACAGATTCCAGGGATTAGAATGTGGACTTCTTGGACAGGGAGGTGGAGGGTGAAGGTGCTGGCAATGTCCTGCCTCCCACACGAAGTACCCAGACTGAGAAGGAGTCAGTGTAGGTCAAACCAGGTGGCAAGGCAGCGTTTCGCCAAGCCTGCACGAGCACTAGGGAGAGGGTGGAACAGGAGTCAGGAGATCTGCATTCATACCTTGGCAAGATGACTTAAATTATACCCCAATGCTACCCTGCTTTTTACCAGGTTGAAGGTTGATTTGCATTCAGTTTGCCCTAAAACCATACATGTAGGTGTTACTCCAATGACCCAAGATACCCAATTAGCTTATAAACATGGAACAAGCACAGCAGAAAGGTGTTACCAAGAACCTGAAGAACGGAAGTGCCCCTAGAGTTCAGTGACTAAAATCAACGCACATGGTTGGTTTTATAAAGTTATGCAGTACATGGGTTAATCCCAAACTATAGTCAACATTCACACATTTAAAGGAAGAGAATTGAGAATCAGGAAGGTTAATAAGCTTTGGAGCAGAGAAGTACGAAGAGGTCGGGGTAGGCTGACCACCTACCTTGCCTCTGTTCCCTGACAAGCCCACTGAGCCTGTCCCCGACAAGAGATGGATACATCAGACACAGAGCCTGAAATCCTGAAGTACTCAGGTTGTGTAACTAACTGCTCTTTCCTCTGATTCCAGGCTCACCATGAAACCCTCGGATAATTGACTTCCCAGGGAGCCCTCTCCCACCACCAACCCCCAGGCAGGGAGAGGACAGGGCTGTCAATCTCTAGTCTGCTTGACAGATCGACTCTGTTTCTCATAGAAAATTAACAAACTGGCATGCTGGCTTGCATATATTAATGGCTTGGGAGTTCAGTTAGCATGAGTCAGCACCTCAAAGCTGTCAATCTCTGGTCTGCGTGACAGATTTATACTCTAATTTCTCATGAAAATTAGCAAACAGCTATGCTGGTTTATATGAGTTTAGTTAGCATGACTCAATATCTAAACTCGGATCAGCTCAAGGGTCCCTCCCACCATCTGTTCCCCCACCTCACTGCCACCACATTTCCCAGCCCATGTGCTGGGCGGTTTCCTCCCACATCTCCAGTGTGAAAGGCACCCCCTGGAGTTGTGCAGCTCTACAGCACAGCAGCCCTGCCCTGAATAATTACTCCCAAGTATCCTTCAGGCCTTCCCTTCCATGCTGCTTCTCTTAAAGCCTCCCATAGCCCCTCAGGATTCTTCAGGCCTTTCTGTTGACAATTCCTCATGTCCCTTTCTTGCACTCATCTCACCCTTCTTTGGTGTCTAAATTCCCCACCATGAAGTGGATCAGGTTTGTTTTACTCATCTTAGATGTCCAATGCCTAGCACAGTGTCTGGCACAAAGTAGGTGTTCAATAAATATCTGTTGGACAAATAAATCGATGGATGCTGTCCTGACCTCCCTTCATGCCCTTTTTTCAGACACTAGAGCATGGAAAATGGATGCTAATACGCCAAAAGATTCAGGAGTAGATATCATAAATTAAGGAAAAGGTCACATTCGAGATAAGACAGAGAATGCTTTGTGAAGTTAACAGGAGGCTGTCTTCCCAGGAGCAACGGAGAGACAGCCCATTAGGACAGACTGTGACAGGACAATGCTGTCGCAGTGACAGGGCAGCAATGACACATCTCTAACAAACAGCTGGACATTTCTATCTGAATGTCCTGACATTACCACAACTCAAACGTCCCAGAGCAGGCAGGCTCATGGTCTTTTTAACCCTGACGCCCACTTACTTCTGGGTGTTTCCCAGGATCTTACCTTTGGAGTTATTTAAGATTCCTCTCTCTTTAAAGTTCACACCAATTAATAAAGCAACACCTCAGCCAGTCTCTAATATCACTGCTGCCTTCATCCCAAGTCCCATCACATACATCTGGGCAACAGCAGCAGCATCCTGAGTTGGCTTCCAATTTCTGGTCTCTCTCCTTTCCTGACTTATACCGTGTCTCAGATACTTTTCCTAAAAATACAAATACCACTCTTACAACCTCGTCTTTTCCCTTTTCAGAAGCTCCTTCGATGGCTCTGGGACTCCACACTGTTAGCAGGCTGACTTTTGAAACCCTGCACATCTGCCCATTTTCCCCATCCAACCCCCTGCTGTTTCATGCCTGAAACCCTGATCTTTCTGTCCTTCCCAAAATATCTCTTGCCTCCTCCTCCTTTAGGGCAGGCAAATCCTATCCTTCTCCCTTGAGATGACCTTCTGGCCCCCCATACTTTTGTTCAAGCTGGACTGTCCCCCTTCTTTCCCTCCTGTTGACACCCCATCTATCCTCTGAAGCCCAGCTTAAGTCCGAAGGCCTTCCTAAGACTTTCCTTGGTTATTTCAACCCACATACAGAGACTCACAGAGCAGAACCAATAGTTAAAAAGACTTAGACCTCAGTGCAGCCCCTGTGTACAGCTCAGGAAATTGAGGCTGACAGAGCCTAACCTTGCTCCCTTTCTGAAGCCGTCACTTTTCCTTACCATTCACCATGGCACTTAATCATCAGCGGCCTGTGTTCTTGCTGCTCCCCGTCTTCCCTATTAGGAAGGTTGGCTCTGGGAGGACAAGGGGATCTATTAGGCTTCTTCTATTGCAACCTCAACATCTCACTCAGTGAGAGGTTTAAAAGCCTCTCAACAAATGCCTGCATTGAAAGAAACTAGAGAAAGTGGGTCATGGGGAGTATAAAGAAATGAAAGTTAACAGAGAAAGAATTTAGCTATGGGTGTTTCCAACCATTCTCTCATAGGCCAAGTGACAAAGTGGCCTAATTCTCAGTGACCCATATCCCAGTTTTGCACAATCAGTCTAACAGGGCTTTCCTATGGAGCTGATCCCTCAGCCCCTGAAGCGGCTGATGGCTAAAGGCCATTTGATGAATCTACTCCTCACAGTTAGGCAGTGCAGTGGCTTGACTAAGGGCCACCCGAAAAGGCATGTCCACCTCCTAAACCTGTAGTTATGACCTTATTTGGAAAAAGGGTCTTTGCAGGTATAATTAAGGATCTTGAGGTGAGATCATCCTGGATTATCCAGGTAGGCCCAAAAAAATCCAATGACAAGTGTCCATATAAGAACAAAAGAGGAGAAGCGACAGAGAAGATGAGAAGGCCATGTGAAGATAGCAGCAGAGATAGAAGTTATGCAGCCACCAGCCACGTGGAGCCACCGGAAGTTGAAGAGGCAAGGAAGGATTATTCCCTACAGCCTTTGTAGGGAGCTCAGCCCTGCTGACACCTTGAATTCAGACTCCTAGCTTCTTGAACTGTGAGACAATACATCTCTATTGTTTTAAGCCAACTGGTTTCTGGGAATTTGTTTCAGCAGCTTTAGGACACTACTGTAAACAGCAAGCTCTACCTTGAAGGGGGAGCTGGGAAGTGCAGGGAAGTGCATCTGTCTCTTCCTCACTGTCCTCAAAAACATTAGTGAGCTGTCAGGCATAAATAGATCACTGTAACTTAATATGATCGGTGTTGGGATAGTATTTCCAGGATGCAGTACACACACAGGAGAAGCACTTGTCCAATCAGTGCTGGAATGGGGCGGGACAAGAGAAAGGGGTAGAGACAAAGTGAAGGAAGATATTCAGGGAAGCCTTCTGGAAGGAGGAGATGCTAAAGCAAATCTTGAAGAATGAGACGTTAGCTGGGGGAGGACGTTGGAAATGTCCCAGCAGTCCCTGTTAAGGGAGAACCCAGGGTGTAGGAGCAGTATAGCAGGCCAACAGTCTAGGTGGGGGTCAAGAAGACTTGGCAGCCCATAGTAAGAAACACGGACTTTTTCTCATAGAGGTGATTGTAAATTGGGGGGGCACCCGGGCACGTTTGAGAATGTGTGTGTGTGTGTGTGTGCATTTCTTGGTTGTCACAATGAATGGGGACTTCTACAATGACTGGGGGTTTCTAGTGGCACTTAGAAGGCTGTGACCAAGGATGCTCAGTACCCTACAGTATAAATGGATGGTCCAGCACAAGGAAGAATTTCTTGCCCTTTCCAAACATTCAAAAGAGCCCCATCCCTTTGAGAGAAACTGCTGGTGACAATAGTAAACCACTGAAGGAGGTTTGATCAGAGAAGTGACAAGCTGGGAACTGCAGACAGATTGTGGTGGTGCAATGTGAGTGTAAGGTTCAGAAACATAGAGGTGAAGGCCTGAGAAAAAATTAGGAGACCACAGTCCAAAGTCAGTGAAAGTGTGATGAAGATACAAAGACCTGAACCAACAAGGGAAAGATGTATGGCTGGAGGGGAAAGAATAGGGACTGGAATGGGAGGCAAATTCAAAAGACATTTAGGTTAAAAATGCAGTAATTTGTAGTCGAATACAAGATTGCATCTCAGATTTCTAGTTCCAAGGCATCATTAACAGATATTAAGAATAAAAAGAAAGTTACTAAAGAATAAAAACGAGAGTTATTGCATCATAATTCAGTTTGGGACTTGTTGATATTGAGTTGCCTACGAGATACTAAGCAGAAATGTCCAACAGGCAATTGAAACCTAATATTCAAAGGATGGCATGAACATTGTAATCTCTAAGGAGAGTATTTTCAAACAGACTAGCAGAAGGTGATTTCTATAAGTGGACAATTTGAAACCTATAAAATTACTATTCTCACCCTCAGTGGATTGGGTGCTTACAATTTAGTGCCATTTCACAAGAACTTGGTTCCTTTAAGGGTGAAAGATAATCTTGACCTTCAAATGAAGGGTTTTGTTTGCACTCAGATTCGTTTATAAAGGAAGCTAACAGCTCAGGTGCTCAGAGTCCATGGCTCTTGTATAACAAGGAATTAGATTGTTCTTGTTTAAAAAAAAAAAAAAAAAAGAGTTGGAAAAAACAAAGCATTAGAACGATTTAGACCACTAAGACTTGAGCAAATGTTGACTCTTGGCCTTTGAAAGAAGAATTTAACCTAAAGAAGGTGGTATTTCATTTTTAAAACATTTTTCTTTGTTATGATACCTGGAGCAGTTGAGATATTTCTATTAGTTTATGTTTAATTGTAAGAATAACTTTACTATTCTGTTTTAGTTAAGTGAGGGTAAAGTTCCCAATACTTTTCATTTTCTTTAGCTACATCCAATCCATGAGAGCTCCCAAAAGATGTAGGAGCTTATTCTCAGTTCTTAATTTGGTAGCTTTATGGAAAATCCATAAGGACATGGACCAAACCTGTCTGGTTTACCTTTGCATCCCCAACAGTCAGCATACCATCATGCATACAGCAGGCACCTAGTAAATATTTGATTTTTTTAGAAAAGCTTTTATTCCAGTGAATGAAGAAGATGGGCAATTAACATCTAACTACAGCAGTAACTCCTGAATTGCTTTTTTTAAATTAAGTCTATTGGGGTGCAATGGTTAGTAAAATTACATAGGTTTCAAGTCTACAATTCTATAATACATTATCTATATATCACATTGTGAGCTCACCACCCAGAATCAGTTCTCTTTTCATTACCATATATTTGATCTCCTTTACCCTTTTCTGATAACCACTAAACTGTTATCTGTGTCTATGAGGTTTTGTTTCTTTGTTTGTCTCGCTCCTTTGTTGCTTTCAGTTTTATATCCCATATGTGAGTGAAGTCATATGGTTCTCTACTTTTTCTGTTTGACTTATTT
Source organism: Aselliscus stoliczkanus (assembly GCA_033961575.1). Lineage (NCBI taxonomy): Eukaryota > Metazoa > Chordata > Mammalia > Chiroptera > Hipposideridae > Aselliscus > Aselliscus stoliczkanus. Next base: position 75,913,564 of record CM066729.1, read on the forward strand.
TGCTTAGCATAATAATTGCTTTTTGATGAAGTCTTCTAAGGGGAAAAACAGGTAGCTCTGGGAAAGGATAACCCATAGGATTGGTCTATTCTGGAAAGAGAAAGGTTGGAAAAAAGTCATTTGAGTTGAGATCTGAAGGCTAAGATGAGTAGCTGTTAAGACCGGAAGTAGGAGGAACAGAAGCAGTGGGTGGTGAAGTGCTTTGATGGATGAAACAGATGAGTGATGTAAATAGGAAATTAGGAAAGAGAGAGGGTATGCTCTGTCAGCCTCAATTTCCTGCACTGTAAACAAGGGCTGCATTCTGAAAAGAAACTCCTTTCTACACTTGGTTTTGCTTCATGAGTTTCCATATGCTGGTTGAAATAATCAAGGAAAGTTGCATGAATGCCTTTGGACTTAAGCTGAGCTATGAAGATAGGTCAGGCTTCAACAGGGGGAAGAGAAGGGAGGACACATAAAGTGGTGGGAATACTCTGAGCAAAACTACAGAAGCAGAAAAGAGCATGGGCCTTCTGGACAGAGGGGGATATGATTTGCCCGTTCAAGAAGGGGAGAAGAAATTTAGGAATATAGGAAGAGAAAGATGTATGGTAGAAAATATTAGGCCAAGTTATCTACTGAGCCAGGAATAGATAATCCCGTATAATCTCACAAAACTGTTTGAGATTAGGACTGCACTCTTTTTGCCCTAATGCTATAAATGAGAATAGAGAAAATAGTATTCTCTATTCTCTATTCTCATAGAGAAGTAACAGGACGTGCCCAAAGACATGTGACAATCAAATGGTGGAGTCAGGAATGCAACATGTGCAATCTGACTCCCGAGCTACTACTGGGAGCAGGCCTGGGACACAGATAACCAGTGAGATGCTTTCCTGATACGATCCTGCAAGATGCCTCATCGCATGACTTAGTTTTTATCTCCTTTCTCCTCAATAAGTTTATAAGCCCTGTGACTGCAGGAAGAAAGAGTTTATGTTTCTTCTAATTCTTTGTAGTTCTAGATCCTAGGCAAGGACTCAAACCTACATTTTTTTTTTTTTTTTTTTTTTTTTAGGGCAGCATCACTGTCCCTCATATGTGGGACCGAACCGGGGCCGCTGGCTTCCCAAGCCAGCACTTAACCACCGTGCCACTCGGCCAGCCCTCAAACCTACATTTTTGATTGAAGAGGAGTCTATTATTAGGACCCTGTGCTTCGCCACACACAAGACTCACTTTTGTCCCTGTGTTTTTGCCAGCCTGCCCAGGAGTGGACACCTGTGGCAAAGTCAGCCTATGACCTTGATTCTAATTATTGCTAAGGATCTTCCCAACAAAAATGACCTCTATTAGGTAACGTCTATTTCAACCTATCAGACCCTCTCTTTTTTTCTTTTTTTTGAGGGCAGTGTCACTGACCCGAACCGAGGCCGCTGGCCTCCCAAGCCAGCACTTAACCACCACGCCACTCAGTTGGCCCGGACCCTCTCTTATTTAGGCTCTGAAAATGAGGTATTCAGGGAAAATCATTAGTCAGTAGCAGGACAGAGGTCACATGACACAGAAAAAAGGTAAGAAGCAGACACTATAAAGCAGCAAAAGCAGAGTAGCATCTATAAAGAGTCAAAGAAGTTGAAACAGGGAATAGCTGAGTTACCATAGTGGCAACTACTAAGACAGAGCTGACTTCATGGTTGTGTGACATGTGCAACCTCACAGCCCTGTGCTCAGAAAGTCCCCACCCCCCACTTGCTGTTCTTGTCTTGAAATTCTTAGTAATTTTTAAACAAAGGTCTCCAAATTTTTGTTTTGTATTAGGCCCTGCACCTTATGATAAAGAAAGTGACAACAGTGACTACTATTAAAAAGAGGAAATGAAAACAGGGTTGGGAATTTGGGTAGACTTGAGATTGGGAGGTACTAATGTGGTCGCCTTCGCACTCTCCATCCTCAGTTCTCCAGACGCATCAATCATGGCCTATGCGGGATTGTGTCCACTGCCTCCAGGGCAGTCAGCTTAGAACACAGGCCATATCACTCCATTTAAAACCCTCCAATGGCTCCGAATTCCCTTAGGTCAATGCTCCATGTGATCACGAACTTGACACTCTCCAATTCACCTGTCCTTGTGTCAGAGACAGGTTAAGGGCAGGCTCGGAGCAATTCCATTAGATCCTCTATAAGAGACACCAAAATATAAAGGGGCAAAAAACTGTTACCAGAGAAACATATCCTCTCAGAATAACTGCATGTTTTTGGAAGGATTAATACCCTTTTGGGTGGGTAGCCGCTAAGCGGGGGAATTGAGCAGGACTCTCAGAAGTGTTGAGGGAAGGATGAGACCACCAAGGGGTATGCTGTAGGACAGATCGATAATGACTAGGACCAGATCTGAGGTCTGTTAAGAAGGACAATATGAAATAGGAAGACCTTAGTTACCATATAACCTCTGCTTGGCTGACTTGTACATAGTGTTTGCAGTCAGAGCCAAACGATGGCAATGGAACTAATGAGCAGTGGAACAAAGGAGCATAGCCTCTTCTGCCATTTTCCCAGGCAGAGCTCAGCCACTCACTTAAACATTTAAAGAACAAAGTTTTAAATATAAAAATATTCAAAGAACAAAGTTTTAAAGGGTGCCAAGGTTTTGGACTGCAGGGCTGAATACCATGTTTCAATCCAACCTTTCACCTCCCCTTGCTCTTCTCTCTCTCTCTCTCTCTCTCTCTCTCTCTCTCTCTCTCTCTCTCCCACCCACACACACAGGAACTTCTCAGAGACTCTTTTCTCTGCCTAGAAAATACTTTCTTTCCTCTGCATTTTGGTTCAATCAGCTGTGGTCACAACGGCAGGATCACATGGACAGAAGGTTTTGTAAGAATGGCAGGTACAAGGCAAAATAGACTTCTATCCAGTTCCAAAGGAAAACTCTAGAACTACAAAGAAGTATAAGAAATACGACAGCATCTGGGTTCTTGCGATGAGTCATCTCAATGGGCTGTGAGCTTCTCAATGATGTAGATTTTGTCGCTCGATCTTTGTCCTCCCACTCCCACCCAGCCCCAGCTCTCCCAGCAGTGGCTAAGAGCACAGACTGATCAGTTGTATTCCTGGCTTCACCACTTAATGTTTATGTGTCCTTGGGCATAATTTCATTTTATTTTTTTGTATTTATTTTTATTTTTTTATCTCTGTGCCTGGTTCCTCATCTGTGAAGTTGAGAAAACAATAGGACAATACCAACTACAGAGCCAATAGGGTTAAATGAGATTGTTCATTACCTGGCACCATAGTTGCATAAAACATTTTAATTACTAACAAAGTGTCTGACACTTTGTATTATTTTGAACCACTCAACCCAATAAGTGTTCCATGGATGTTCCTTGCATTGAATTAAATGTTAAGTCCCAATGGTAAGCTCTTATGACCACATCCTCACCTCTCTCTACCCTCTGCTAGAATCCTACCTCAAGTCAAGGTAAAAATAAAAGGAATAATCCAAATTCCCCATTCTTACACCCCATAAAATATTTTTAATTGCAAACAGAAGCAGAATGTTTTCTGATGGAATACTTGTATATTTTCCTGACTCTTTAAAAATATACATCTACCATACTTAGTAAAAAAGGTCCAATTTGCAGAGCAGGTGAAAGATATTATGAAGTTCTCTATTAAGCAGTAGAAGAGTGACAGTTCATGAGAGTTTACTGTGTGTGATTCATGAGGCCCCAGGGTTGTGATGTTGGCATTTAAACTTTAGCAAGAATAGCGCTGAAAGCAAAGCTGACATATGTAATAATGAGTGGGCCCTGATGCTGCCTTTTCATTCTTTCAGAAAGATCATAGCATATTAATGGGAGCTACTCCTAATTCTCCTTGATGTGGCTGCCACATCAGCCTGAACACACCATCCTTCAGTCCTCTAGATAGTCTATTTGATTATCATGGAATGAATTTTAACAGGGCCCTTCCTCCCTCCTTCCATACCTTCCATCCTCCTCTGCTTCCTTCTTTTTCCCTTTTCTCTGTTAATTCACTCAAGAATATTTATGGCCATCTACCAAAGGCCAGGCAGTAAACCATACTAATCTGATAACCTTGTTAATCTTACAGTCTAGCAAGGTATACAGACACTAAACATTAGTATATTAGAAGGTGCTATGGGAGTGAGAAGATACTGGACCCAAACTAGTCTGGAGGGTGAGATAGTGGGAGTCTGAAGCCCCCTGGGAGAAATAATTTTCCTCTGAGATCTGAAAGGTGACCAGTTCAGCTAGGAGAAACTGGTTAGGAAGGGAAGGGTGTGGGGGTCAGCAAGGGCAGTGGGAGAGGGCTCTGGGTCCTTCTAGTCTAAACCTGTAGCTGCTCTGGGGACTCCCAGTGCTTTTCACTTCGACTGCATTCCGTACTAGGGATGATTTCCAGGTAAAATCAGCTGTCACCTTCTATTGTGATCTGAGGGACTGTTGTACCCTACTCTGGGCTTTGTAATGATCAGCAATCACTTCCAGTTTGCACACATGAAGCCTAGTTTCTGAGAAGCAGAGCAGCTTGCTCCAAACTCAAAGCTCCAAGAGGCAGAGCTGGAATTGAAACTCAGGACTTATGTCTCTAAAACATGTGTCTGTCCCACAGTGAGATATTGGGTTGTTGGAAAAGCCATGAAGCATGTTTGCAACAGATGGTACTAGTTCATTTTTGGAAGTACTATGTTACCGTTATGTCATTTGACAGCTGACAGTTCTAGCTTCATTCTAAAAAAAAATTGGGTGATTTGGTTGAATTTTGGAGATTTTGCAACAAGTTGAAGATGGAAGACTGAACTATACATTTTTGCCATATTTTACTGTTTTACTTTCATAAAGGGAAGAACGCATGTCAAGCTTGTGAAAAGTTGCATGAAGTTTATGGTGACAATGCTCTATAAGAATGTCAGTGCCAACGATGGTTCATGGAAGTCCATCCTGTTGATTTTGATCTCAATGACGCTCCTCGGTCAGGGAGGCCCACCGACGTTGATGACGACAAAATAAAGGCATTGATCAAGTCAAACCCATGTTACACGACTCGAGAGATTGCCGAAACATTGAACATCCATCATTTGAGCATTCATGACAACCTGAAGAGGCTGGGATATGTAAGCAAACTTGATATTTGGGTTCTGCATGAACTCAAAGAAGTTCATTTGATGGCGCGTAGAAACATCTGCAATATGCTCATTAAATTTGAGGAAAACAATCCTTTTTTGAAGCAACTGATAACTGATGATAAGTGGATTGTTTACAACAATGTGGTGCGCGAACGGTCTTGGTCCCAACATGATGATTCGCCTCAAATAACATTAAAGGCAGACATGCATCAGAGGAAGGTTATGCTCTCAGCGAGGTGGAATTTTAAAGGTGTCGTGTTTTTTGAGCTCCTACCAAGGAACAACAATCAATTTAAATGTGTACTGTCGGCAATTGAACAGTTTAAACAAATCCATCATCCAGAAACGTCCAGAGCTTGTTAATTGTAAAGGAGTTGTGTTCCATTGCGACAATGCGAGACCACACACAAGTTTGATGATCTGTCAAAAGTTATTGGAGCTTGAGGGGGGCCGACCGAGTGGCATGGTAGTTAAGCGCTGGCTTGGGAAGCCAGCGGCCCCGGTTCGGGTCCCACATATGAGGGCCCGTGACACTGCCCATAAAAACAAAAATAAAAAATAAAACAAAAGTTATTGGAGCTTGGATGGGATGTGTTGCCACACCCACCATACTCCCCTGACCTTGCATAGTCAGACTTCCACTTGTTTCACTCTCTTCAAAAGTCCTTGCATGGTGTAATATTCAATTCAGATATGGCTGTAAATCAGCACCCTGTTCAGTTTTTCGCAAATAAAGACAAGTCCTTCTATGAACGAGGAATGATGAAGCTCACTGAAAGATGGCAATACGTTATCGAACAAAAAAAGCAATATATTATTGATTGATCTTTGTTCTTTATATAAATAAATGACCTTTGAAAAACATAGACAAAATATGTCATGACTTTTCCAACAACCCAATAACTCCCAGAGGGCCTTCTTAGGCAAATCTTCCTGCCTGTAAACACCATCTTTACCTTTACACAGATGCCTGAAATTCCTCCACAAGACAACATTTAATACCTTAGAACAGAATGCTGTCCTTTCCCCATATCCCTGTTTGAAAACAAACACTGAGCAAGCTTTGGAATGTTGAAAATGCTCATAATGAAGAATGAGGACCGGAAGCTTCTTAAAATTGTCCTTATTAGGGCCGGGCCAGTGGCGCGGTGTTTAAGCGCTGGCTTTGAAAGTCAGCGGCCCCAGTTTGGTCCCACATATGAGAGCCAGTGACACTGCCCTCAAAAAAAAAAAAAAAAATTGTCCTTATTGTTTCTTTTTGTCCTTACTGTTTCAATCATGACTATTCCATGTCTTGAGTTCTTCTATACCTTAAACAAATACATAATTTAAAAAAATTTTTCAAAGAAAACTCCCTTGGGAGAGATAACCTATTAAGTCAGTAATGCTTAAGAGTATATATGTTTATTGGGAAATTTTCATCCTAACAAGAGAAACGAGGGCAGCACATAAATTATGGGTGCCTACCAAAGTTTGAGATAGAGAGGCAGAAACTACAGTGCTAAGTATAAATATCATGTTCTTCCAGGTTTTATCTTGTACCAATTCTTCTAAGTTATTATAAAATATTCTGCATTTTCTGAGCTTCACTCACATTTCCACTGGACATTTGCTCAATGTGTACTCTCTGGGTGGAATATCTTCTTACCCCTTGATATTGATGTCACCTTCTCCAATAAACCCTTGCAGATCTCCTGGTCTGAAATTATCTGTGCCCCCTCTCTTCCCATACTGTGTGGTGATATATCTATTATGAAGCCCTACTACATTTGTACTTGTCTTAAAGTTAATTAGGCATTCATCTGTTTCCTTTTCTAAATTGTGAATTCTCAAGAATCATAGTTCATCAATTTGTGTATCTCTCACAGGGCCCTGCTTAGTGCTGTGTACATAGTAGGGGTTTAATAAATGATTAAAGACATGAAATAAAAATATGTTCTCCTTAGCTTGATTAATCTTTAGTAGGAATTTCCCCACAAATAGTTATATAATGAAGAGTTTTTCAGTTTGAGCCATTTATAGGATTGCTTTGGCCTTGAAATTTCTTTGATAGGGAAAAAAAAAGTAACCCAAATATTCTTTCCTGTGATAAGAATAATAATTGCAAGAGACAGAGCTGTTCACAGATAAACGTTTTGAATTCTGTACTATCTTCTGAGCCAATTAGAAGCAATTAGATTTATGAATTTTTTATTTTCCTGATTGATTTTCTATTTAGTTTCTCCTGAATAAGTACTTAAAAATCTTTCCATAGCATTCACCCTTTTCGTTGATTTCCAGCCCTGGAGAACCAACCTTTCAGCAATTATACAAACCCTTCACACTTTTTTTCTTTTTGCATTCCACTTCTTTTAAAGTAGTTTATTGAAATCCTCTCCAGTTAAAAACCTTGAAATCATTAAGCAGATCACTGTTCAGAGCCACATTAATTCTTCTATTTTTCTCTTTAAAAGAAGATGACTGGTGGAGAGCTTAGAAAAGCAATGAGGTGTAGTATTTATCTATAATACCTCCTCCATGATGAATAACTAATTTATTTAAAATCATATTACTTGGAACATTTCAATCATGGTAGAATGAGGTCTCTGATTTGGGTCCTGGTTAATTTAGAAATGGCCTTTTTCCCTGGGGACATGGAGAGCTGCTAGTGCCAGCTGGTGATGGGGCCTGAATTTAAACACTGCAAAGCTAGGAATGCAAGCAAGAGCTTCTTAACTCTTGGTTTCAAATAGCCCATGAGGTCAGGAGCTTTGCCGACCTCCATTTTCTCGAGATTTCAGCCCCTTTCCAAGGAGCCTCTCCATAGCTGCCACAACTGTCCTGATGGGCTTTGGTGTGTACAGGGAACTGGACTTCAACAGCATTAAATACTCCAACTCTAGGAATCCCCTCCTTGACCACAACTTCTCCTGGCCTGGCCCTGGCTCTGAGAAGCCATGTTCTTAAAACTCACAGCAGCACCCACCATCCTTACTCATAGAAGACAAGCTGTGTGCTGGTCAGGCCCTTGGAGAGCACCCCGCTCAGGGATTTTTGTCTAGGAATACTTTCCTTGAATGAAATCATACATGGAAGCCTCATAAAAAAGAGCAACGAGGGTAGGGTTGCTGTGACTAACGTGTGTGTGTAGACCCCAAATCACCCATCATGTCTTATGTTCTGGTTTTTCAGATCACAGAATAGAGGTCTAAACACATAGGATTTTGAATAAATTAGATTTGTAGTCCTAGGCTTTTATTTCTACTGCTAATGCAGAATCCCAGCCCCCAGAAAAATCTCCTTTCACAGTCACCTCTTCCCTAATGTTCTTGGAAAGCTGCAGAGAGTTTCTCTCATATGAATGAAAAAGTTCCTCATGGGAATTAAATCATTTAGCTCCCTACATGAGTCCATTGTGCTGTCTCCACTCTGATCCCCTCTCTCCCTGACCTTGTTGTTTTCCTGGGCTGCTAAATCCCACAGGCATTGCTGCTGCCTTTGCTGGGCACATCTGCCACCCTCTGCAGGCACCACTCAGCTTCAGCAAGAACCCCCTTTAGGGCAGTAGAGATGTAGAGACCCTAAGGTTGACCTCCTTCTTTCTGAATAACATTCTGTTAAAAGGGTGCCAAGTTAATCTCTTAGAGAGTTATTCATGAAAAGAGCTTTTTGTATTTGTTCATAGCCTTCTCTCTTCAATGTCCTGACTGTCAAGTCAGTAGTAGTCTGAGATGAGAACCCACCTGTGTTACTGAGAACTAAGGCTTTGGTCTTGAGTCTGACTTATCAGCTGGATTCTGCCTCTAAGATAAGCTCCTGTCTGCAGGCTCTTCAGTTTCTCAGGCAAATAGTTTCTTCTGACAGCTCACTAGATGCATTGATTTGCAAGGATAGGTATGGTATAAACATAAGCTGAGCCATCTCCTCTGGCTCCATCTCTGGCCTCCTCCCTACTCACCCCTGCCCCCTAACACACAGGAGAAAAAAATATATAAGAAATTTAATCTGATTGATCTTTACCAAAATGAAAAATTAGGGTATTCTGAAAGAAGACAAATTTCTGAAAGTAGAAATTATATTTACATGGCTATGCATCAATGAGAACTAATATATACTGACAACGAAAGATGAATAGAAGTCACGTTTGACTTCTGCAGTTACAAGAGGTGCTCAAAGTGGTTTACCATCAGCGTCCAGACACTTCTGATTACGGCGAACTACTGCTTGGGCAACGTTGATCAAAATGTCCACTTGTACACATTATTTTGGCACCCTCCGGTATATACTGGTCTCAGCATCCAGTTCCTGACAAAGGCTCCTGAAAGCCTTGTAGATTCTTAAGTGATAAGAATTCTATAAGCATCTTTTGTTCTAATAAGGCAACTTTTGGATAGCTCCTAGAGGGGGACTGGTTACCAGAAAGACCAAGCCGTGACTAGAAGCTTAGAATTTCCAATTCCATCCTCCATTGTTCAGAGAGGGAAGAGGGACTAGAAGTGAAGGTGGTAACTGATCATACATATGTGTTGAAGTCTCCATAAAACCCCAAAACTATGGGGTTCAGAGACCTTCCAGGTGGGTGAACATGTCTGTGTTTATGTGGAGGGTGATGCATGTCAACTCTATGGGGACCGAAGTTTCTGCACTCAGGACCCTGACACTCTCCATTTTGCCTGGCTGTTCATCTGTATCCTTTATCAAATTTTTAACAAACTGGTGAACCTAAATGTTTTGTTGAGTTCCGTGAGCTGCTCTAGCAAAACATTGAACCTGGCGGGGAGGAAGTCATGGAAATCTCTGACTTGTAGCCAAGTAGGACAGAAGTTGTGGTAACCTGGGGACCTATTACTATTTGTGATTGGCATCTGAAGTGTGTGTGTGTGTGGGGGGGCGGCAGGGCAGTGGAGACGGCAGTCTCCTGGGACTGAGCCCTTAATCTGAGGGATCTGACACTATCTCCAGGTAGATAGTGTTAGAATTGAGTTAAACTGCAGGACACCCAGCTGGAGACACAGAGAATTGCTCAGTGTGGGGAAAACCCACCCATCCAGTGTCAGTAGTGTTGTGAGTGCAGTAGTAATAAGACAGTAAAAGAGAAACACACAAGGAGGACTGGAGGCTTTTCCAACACATTATTCAACGTGCGGTCCACAGACCGGCCACATCAGCATCACCTGGGAACTTGTTAGAAACGCAGAATCTCCACCGCCACCCCAGAGCTGCTAACTGAGAGTTTGCATTTTAGCCCTGCAGGAGGTTCATCCACACTCTGAAGCTGCGAAGCACCGCTCTGCATAGCATCATATAGATAACATGTCTCTGATCCTGTCAGAGCTCACATGTGGATGAGGCACAGGAGGGAAGAGGCCTCAGGGAACTTGGAGAGGAATAAATGAAAAAGTGATTAAGAGGGATGCTGGAAATGTTAGGGGGGGGGGGACAACAAAAAAAAACAACTTCATGCTTCTCAGTTTGCCAAAGATTGGCTCTAGGCACCAGCCTTTACAGTTGAAGCCAAGAGAAACACCGTCCAACTGTATTAATTTCAAATAGGAACTGTGGATTTTCTCCAACCCCAGGGTTCAGCTGCCATCAGGGACACTGGATCAGGACCCTGCTTCCCCATTCCTGACAGATGACAAGTCTGGAAACCCTGTTTAAGAGACTGGTAACTGACCAGCTTAAGAAAGAATAAGACATATTATTTACTGTTGCCTTTTCTTTGAAAGGAATCAATGACTGCTCTGCCTCATGATTTATTTCTAGCCACTGACAATAATGTTCAAGTCATGTAGGTGGGAAAAGAAAAGCCTAACTTTAGTAGATAACAATGATACATCCCATTCTGTTTAATCCTCCTTATGCGAAGACAGTTAGACATCTGCAGAATAGAAGTAGGTAAGTAGCTGGCTTTGCTAAATAGTACTAACTCATTTGCAGAAGATAGGTGAAGGACAGCAACTAGAATGTCTAAAAGTGGCTCACATCCCTCCTGTGGGCTCTTCCATCCTAGGCATGCTGTCCTAATGATGAATTTCTCCCAGGGAAAGCACCAGAAAATGCAGGAATCAGGGTGAAACCCACACAGGCGTGTCTGCTGCACTTTCCCTGGCTCACGCTTTGTCCACAAGATCAGTCAGGGATAGGACTACTGCTGCACACACATCCTGTGCTCACTCAATCCTCCTCCACCCCACCCCACCCTGGGAAAATGCCATGGCCCTGTATTATTTTCTTTTCCACTCAGAGCATCTGTATTTGTGACTCAGGAAATCCAGGGCTTTTAGCTAGACACTGTGCTGTGGACACAGGGCCTCTGCTTGGCCAAACAGCTGCCTGTGACAATACAGAATTAGAAGTGGAGTCAGGGCAAGGCATGTCACCCACCACTCTCAGAGCTCAGGAGACAGGCTGCTATTAATCACTCCGCCACTTCTACCAGGCTCCTCTCATTTGGCCACAGCTTATAGTCACAGAGGCACAGCCAGGGTCTCCTGGCAAACCAAATCCGTCAGTTATATGATAAAGATGACACAGGTGAATAGGGGACGAAAGTGCACAATTCTAGCCATGTGTCCACAATATTAAAAAAGTGAAGGGAGAAAACGTCTGCTGACTGCCAATCAAATGCCAAAGACTATTAATTTCTCTCTCTCTCTCTCTCTCTCTCTCTCTCTCTCTCTCTCTCTCTCCTCTCTCATCTTACTTAAATTCCACCACAACTCTGTGTGGAAACTAGAATTATCCCTGTTTTCAGGTAAGGAGACTAAAGCTTAGAGAAGTTAAATATGCCCAATGTCACACAGCTAGTAAACAGTGAAACCAGTACAGAAACTCAGGTCTAGGAGAATGGCAGAAATAATTAGGACAGAGAGAAAGATAAATAGGATAAGTAGGAAGCTGAGTGAGGGGGCACAGAGACAATGAAAAGAGGAAGAAGGAAAAGGAGGGAGAAAAAAAACAAAAGAAAAGAAAAGGCCAGGAGCAGAAACAAACTGCTTTCGTAACCAGAGTTCCTACATTGGAGTCCCAGCTTTGCCACTTACAGGCTGTTGACTTGGTACAAATCATAAGGCCACAGTTTCTTAATCTGTAAAATGAGGTTAGTGATATCCAGCCAACTGCTTCACTGGTTTATTTTCAGGATCAAATAAGAATTTATATGGAAAGTTCTGCAAAATTGGAAGTGCTATACAAATGGAAGCTATTCAAATGGTGTTTAGAGAATGGACGAGAATCAGAAGACCAGATCCCCAGTGTAAAGTGAATGAGAATATCTGCCAAACAGTGAGCAAAGCCGCAAGGACCGCCTACAATTAGATTTGTGTGAGAACCTGCAAATTCTGCTTCGCATGGAATTGACCCCCGCTCTGTAGAGGTGAGACTGCTGACTCTAGTCACTCACTCTAGGTGGAAATAGCACAAAGCTGAGACTGCCGGTTGTTTTTCCATTGAGGTTTCAGAGGGTGGAAACTCCTTATCCCAAATCCTGCCGGGGAATCAAGAGCAATCACCCCCTTCTTCCTGGGCCAGGAAAATATTACTGAATTGTCCAATGCTTGTATTTTATGCTTTTGTTAATAACAGTCTGAGAAGATAGTGAGAGATGGAAATGTGATGAATGTTTTTGGGCTGAGTGGAAATCTGGGAGGAAGGAAATGGAAAGTTTGAATGTTAATCCCACGCAAAGGGTTAATGTAACATGATTCAGGAATCCAGGAGAGAAGTACTAAAGAAACTTTTCAGTGACATAAGGTCCAGAAGGAAGAAACCAGAGGGGAATAAGTTAGTTGGAAAGCTGTTCCTGCCTGTTTTGTGCAAGGCAGAGGGCCAAAAAGGAGAAGGACAAATTTGAGTAGTTGTTTTGAAGTGAGAGCCATAAAGGAATTTTTCACTCTGGAGGCCAAGGAGCTGCTGGGAGTGTTGGAAATAAAGCCTGACCGAGTCTATTAATACTGCCCAGCTAAAGAAGAACCAAAAACTACATTTGTAAATATTTCCCTGTTTAGCGTGTGCCTCAAGGTTTCTGGTTTGTTTGTTTGTTTTCAGTGGTGCTGACCAGAAACTACTGGAGAAAAAATGCTATCGAGTGAAGGAGAAAGGCCCAGATTCAAGGGTGTGATCCTGAGAGAAGGAAGCAGAAAGCTCCTCTCTGCTTCTCCTTCCTCCCTTGGGAGGGTGGTGTCATTGGCTGAACAGTGTCCCCAAAGATATGCTCACATCCCAATCCTTGGAACCTATGAATATTACCTTATTCAGAAAAGGGGTCTTTTCAGATGTGATTAAGTTAGGGCTCTTGAGGAGATCCTTCTGGATTATCCAGGTGGACCCTAAATTCCATCATGAGTAGCCTTAAAAGAGTGAGGTTGAAGGAGATTAAATAGACACTCAGACAGAAGGCTTTGTGAAAATGGAGGTAGAGATTAGACTCCGATGGCCTTATGCTCAAGAATGGCTGAAGTGACCCAAAGCTGGAAGATGCAAGGAAGGATTCTCGCCTAGAGCCTCTGGAGGGAATATGACCCTGCCCACACCTTGATTTCAGACTTCTGGCCTCCAGTGCTGTGAGAGAATACATCTGCATTGTTTTAAGTCACCGAGTTTGTGGTGATTTATTACATCAACCGTTGGAAACTAACACAGGTTGTAACAGGGAAAAGTTATCCAGTGGTAGAAACAACTCCAAGTCTTCCGACTTTCCTCTTCAGTCCAGGACTGGTCCATTTGCTAGGATAGGGTTTCAGGAGTCTGTAGTAGCACCCACTTTGTGCAGACCATGATGCAGAGTTTCGGACAGAAGGAGACCGCAGAAAGCATGCTGTCCACAGAGGCTCGCTTGGAAGCAGGGGCCGATGGTGAGAGGTGAAGGCCACACTCCTGGGGAAAAGGAAGGGAAACATCAAACAGGAGACAGACACCCAGTATCTCATCAACTCCAGCAAGCAGGTGAGTTGGAAATGGAAGCTGGGAGAGTTCAGCATGAGAGGAGTCCATCAGACCTGGGTGTGAATCCCAGTTCCCCAATTCAGTGGCCTTGTGACATTTCCCATTGCCTTCAGTTTCTTCATCTGTACAATGGAAATGATAAAACCTACATACAGGCTTGTTGGTGTGAAGTTTAAAGCACTTCGCGGGGCCCCGGGCTTCCTGAAGAGACTTGGTAAATGGCTTCTTGCTGTTAATGTGCAAGATCACCGAGCTGGTAACATGGATCTATTTGACCTGCGAGAGGTGATCCTCCTGGAACCTGACGCTGTCTTATCATGCTCGGATCAGATCATCTGCGTAAAGGTGCTCACTTCAACTCCCAAATGACACCAGGTCTGTGCCAGGTACTGTCTGCTGTGTTCAGCACCTGCTTTTCTATGCTCCCCAAATCACCAGAGCTAGAAAGCTGTAAGCTACATTTCTCAGGCTGCCCTGCCAGAAGGGTTGCAGTTTAGATTCTACCCCAGTGGGGTACTTGCATGGGAACAGGAGGCAGCTAGAGGGATTCCTTTCCTAGTTCCAGCTGGAGCGGAAGCAGTCTAATACCAACTGCTGCAGAGGTGGTTCCGGCAGCAGTGGGATCCTGCAGCTGATGCCTGCTGGCTTCAGAAGGCACTGAGTGGCAGGGAGGAGGTGTGCAAATCTTGTGGGCTCAGAGTCAAGGAGGTTCCTATGGGGTTGGAGGGACTGACTGGCGTGCTTGACCTCTGGGAAACACCATGCCTTTCACCCCAGTTTTGCTCCTGCCTTCCAACAACTCGGAAACTTCACTCCTTGTGCTAAAACCCTTTTTGCCTGAAGTACCTACAATGACTTCCATTTTTCCAGCTGAATCCATAATCATTACATCAGTCCTCTGTAGAGGCATAGGGGTCAAAGCATAGAGATTTTAGGGGCCCCCGGAAGACCACCATCACCAGGAAATCCAAGCTTACATTTTCAAAGTCTTAAAATGAAAATATGCCAGGGGAAGCTATCCTGTTGGCTTGAATACCCACAGGGGGTCATTGATTGACTAATCTGTCTTTAGAGAACATTTTGTAAATAGGCAAGAGCAAGAAGAGTGGGAAAAGCACTAGGGTAGAGAGAGGAAGCTATGATGAGACATGGGGAAAAGAGAGAGAGTCCCTCAGAGTGAGAGAAAAGTCTCAGTGGGGAAAAGTATAGGTTTGCCCAGGCCAGCCCAGCCCTGACTGTAATTTGACTTTTCTCTTTTTTTTTTTTCATTTTTTAAATTGTGGTAAAATATACATAACAGAGTTTACCATTTTAACCATTTCAAGTGTGTAGTTCAGAGGCATTAAGTGCATTCACTTGTTATACCACCATCACCACCATCCATCTCCAGAACTTTTATATCTTTCCGAACTGAAATGCCATACAATTATACAATAACTCTCCACTCCTCCCTCCTCCCTGGCTACCACCATTCTACTTTCTGTGTCTATGAATTTGACTAGTCTAGGAAACTTATATAAGTGGAATCACTTAGCATCATGTCTTCAAGGCTCATCCACATGTAACATGTGTTGGAATTTCATTCCTTTTCCAGGCTGACTAATATTCCTTTGTATTGTATAGACCACATTTTGTTTATCTATTCACCTGTCAATGAACATTTGTATTGCTTTCAGCTTTTGGCTATTTCAAATAATGCTACTATGAACATTGATGTACAAATATCTGTTCAAGTCCCTGCTTCCAATTCTCTGGGGTAGAAGAATTCCACCTAGAAAAAGACTCTTTGGACCACATTTGATTCTAGGTTTAATCTGGGGGAGATTCGCCATGCTGTACTCCACAGTGCCTGAAATATTTTAGTTCCTACCAGCAATGCACAGTTTCCAATTTCTCTCCATCATCCCTAACACTTGGTATTTTCTGTTTCTTGTTTTTGGTTTTGTTTTTTTCTTGATAATAGTCATCTTATTGAGTGAGGAGTGATATTACATTGTGAGTTTGATTTGCATTTCCCTAATGATTAGTGAGGTCGAATATCAGTGCATGTGTATATTAGCCATTTGTATATCTTCTTTAGAGAATATAACTTGACTTTTTTTTAACAGGAATTAAAAGGAGAATGAGCAGACTTAAGTCTGTCTGTAGGAAGAAAAAAATGTGACTCCCTCCCCACCATATGAGCTTCAGAGAGTATGAAGAAAAGTATTTTAAAGAATGTGTGACATCACATTTCTTATATTTATTGGGTGCAAATGGATGCAGAATGGGACTTCTCTGCCTACTCAAAAAAAAAAAAAAAAAAAACACACACCAAAAACCTTAGTCAGAAAGATTCCAATATGAATCCAAACAAGTTGTGAAATAAAATGTGTAAAAGCACGTCAGTTTCTATTGAACGATGCACAAAACAGCATAAAAATAAAACTACCCTTGTCACTCAAATTGTAATTTACATGTGTCTGGGCTTCTGATGATGGGAAGCTGCATTTTAAACTCATGAAGGAGGAAGGAGGTATGTGCCAGGTAAGCTCATGAAGGAGGGAGGAGGAACAAATGTGAAGTGAACAGCAAACCAGTGAAAAGACTAAAAGCTGCTTACTGGTGTCTTTTTTTCATAACACACTTGATGCCCACACAAGTGATACTGGAAACTGCAGAAGAGAAGTTTCTCTGGGGGCAGTGAGGAGGCGGGTCACCTCCTGTTCAGGTATGCTAAGAGCATTTGTCTGAAATGGGCATGTGGCAGTGAGTCTGTCTTCAAACTTAGACACAAGAGAGATCTTGTTTGCTGTTATAATTCCTTTGTCCCTCCCGCCTCATAATTTTACTCCAAAGTGAGTGCAAATGATTCAGGCTTCTGGGACCATCACTCTCTCTACAGCTTTTATTAAGTTTTGTGCCATTCACAAAAGAATAGCAATAAAGTTAATTAATGACCAAGTTAATTGGAATCTACATTGCATCAAAATTTTACCTCAACATGTTTGGCAAAAAGAAAAAAAATTGCACCAATGCTAACAGCTAATGGAATGGCTGATACATAGTAGATGCTTGATGTGCATGAATGAATGAAAAATTAAAAATCTGAGTTCCATCGTCTCTTGCATGAATTATTATAATTGCTTCCTAACTGCTCTCCTTGCATTCCACCTAATTACCGTCCACCTGATCATATAACTGAAAGTCAGCTTTAACTCCTTCTTGCTCACTCCCTACTACCCACCCAGTCAGGGTCTATTGCATTATCTTTTAACTAAATCTACACCAATTCTGCTCCTCTCAAGCTCCCTGTCACAGTTTAACTAGGGTCCTGAATGACTGTCACCTGGATATTTTAATAATCTCCAATTGTCCTCTTTTCCAACAAACTCTCTCTATATTAATACATCCACTAAGATTCCAACACAGTAATCTCCCTTACCAAAATCAAATGACGGCAGAAATAAACATAATTTCTAGAAACTTATGTAACAGAAGCTAGGAGCCTATGTAATAGAAACCATAGGCATGAATACATGAAGAATATATGTACAATGATAGTCATTGCAGCATAATTTGTAATGTCAAAAACCAAATATCAATCTACACAGGAATGGGTAAAAAAAAAAGTGTGTCTATAAAATGGAACACTATGTAACTATGACAACGAAGTAGGTAGACCTACATGAACTGGCATGGAAAGATATTCACGATAGTGTTATCTTAAAAAAAAAAAAAGCTGCATACAGACAGAAGAAT
The DNA here is from genome assembly GCA_033961575.1 of Aselliscus stoliczkanus. NCBI lineage: Eukaryota > Metazoa > Chordata > Mammalia > Chiroptera > Hipposideridae > Aselliscus > Aselliscus stoliczkanus. The sequence continues at coordinate 75,931,364 of CM066729.1, forward strand.
ATATAGAGATGGAACATTTTGTACAAAATGTATATATAAATTGTGTAAGAAAGAGTTCACTTAGCAGGCCTGACTATAATCCTTTGAAAGCTCTGCTTACAACGCTGGCCTTAGCAGGCATCTGGGAAGTTGGAATTCAGGGGGCTTCCACCATTCCTGACTGATAAAAGTGGCTCACTGTGCTTCAATTGTTTGTATGAATGATATGGTTTATGCTAAACTTCTGTTTTCCTTCTGGGAGTCTGAAATTATGGTATGTGCCAGTTAGAGGCTGCCTCTGTGCTGCCCAGACCCCAATAAAAACCTTGGGTATTGAGTCTCTAAAGAGCTTCCCTGCTAAGTAATATTTCACAAGTGTCACAACTTCTTGCTGGGGGAGTTAAGCACATCTGTGTGACTCCACTGAGAGAGGACCTTGAGAATCTTGTGCCTGGTTTCTCCCAGACTTTGCCCCATGGACCTTCTCCCTTTGTTCACCTTGCTCTATATATTTTCATTGCAATAAATCTTAGCATAATTCTTGGGAGTAGTCTTGAGGATCCCCAGCACACAAATACATAGCTTTATTTATATATGCATTTTATATTTATTTTATATAGGAAAAAGTCTGGAATCATTAAGAATTTTAAATGGTTGGTAGTGGGTAGTATTTGTCATTTTTACTTCTTACTGCTTGTATTGTCAGAGCCCAAGACAGGCCACTGCAAAATATCCCACAATGATATATGGATTATTTTGAGTTAAAGTTACTTGTGTCACAGGGCATCTTGACCCTCTCTTGTCGCCTTGAATGGAGGAAATAATCTCACATGTGAAAAGTATCCTCCCCATACCTGGAAGACACCCTCTTATCAGTAGAATTAAACTCAGACCCAAAAAGTCTATGCAATCAGGGCCAGCCGAGTGTCACGGTGGTTAAGAGCTGACTTGGAAAGCCAGCGGCCCCAATTCATTCCCACATATGAGGTCCAGAGACACTGCCCTTAAAAAAAAAAAAAAAAAAAAAAAAAAAAAGTCTATGCAATCAAATCTTATTGCCTCTTTTCTCACTACTTGGTTTCGATTTCTTACTAACAAATATCCAAACGTTGCTTAGATTCCTTTGTAAGGAACACTAACTTTCTTTGTCCTATCTATCAATTTGCCACAAAGTTATTGTTTTTCTTTGTCTAAAAGGTATAAAAAGTACCTGGTTCAATGATTTCTTTGAGCTTCATTTTATGATCTGAGTATCATTATTATCCTTCTCCCATATGTATGCATTAAATTGGGTTTTCTCCTGTTTATCCAGTCTGGTGTCAAATTTATTATTTTATTATTAATCCAGCTTTGAGAACTGGGTGAGGGGGATTCTCCCCCTCCATGATACTATATAATGTTTTTAAAGCTGTGGGAATGCAGCGGAGTTTTGATTTTGTGGGTCTTCAGTGACTTTCCATGTTGTAATAATTGCTTACATGTATGTCCCACATCATGAGGAGTCCCTTGGGGGAGGATTCTTATCTCATTTTTTGGAACACCTTCAGTGACTAGCATAGGTAATAGAAATGATGATGCTAATTGAATTTGAAAGGAAAGTAAGCAGAAGGACATAGATATGATTTAGAAATAACCTAAGGGTAAAGGGGATCAAATATATGGTGATGGAAGGAGAACTGACTCTGGGTGGTGAGCACACAATGTGATATTTAGAACTGTACACCTGAAACTAATGTAATTTTACTAACAATTGTCACCTCAATAAACTTTAATTTAAAAAAAAAAGGAAAGTATTTACATGTAGGATCTCCTTTCCTTTCAAGTTTCATATTTTCAGCACCTTTGATTTCCCAGCTTACTTCAAACTTCCCCAATTTTCACCTGTTTTTGGAAGAGATGGAGGGAAAACCTAAAATAAGGAACAATAAAATGACTTGCGATAGATGAAGATAGAAAAAATAGCTACAGTTTAAATTTCCTCTCTCTTCAGCTCAGCCAGAGGCAAGCAGCTGGCACTTTTTCATTTGACATAGTTTATTCTAAAGAGGACAGTACGTCTTCTTTCTCAAAGAAATCTCTGTTGGCAGCATAACTGCTATATCAAAGGGCACACTATGTGTGGTAGGTAGAGTATGAAACAAATGTGGAACCCTTTTAAATATTCTTCCTTTTGAATGTGTGGTTTTGTAAGACTAATGATTAAATATCTGAGTAACTGCAGGGTATTGCTGTGTAAAGATAAGCTAAGCCAAGTGTTTATTCATTGCCTCAGGCTATACTAATACGGAACTGTTGGATTTATTTTTATTTCACTTGGTACATAAAGTAAACCATCATAGATTCAAATTGTGAAGACTTGTCAAGAGTATGGATTTTGAGGGGAAATAAGTCATTAAAGAAACATAGAGGAATACTACTCAACTACTGAGTAAAAAGTAGGCTGAGCCCAAGATAACTTTGTTTTTGAGTTTTAAACTCTGTCTTAACTCGGAGTCTATAATTCAAGCTGGCACCAAGCCAATTTCTTCTTGTTTAATCATAGATATACCACATACTCTATAGACAGTCACAAATTGAAATGGCACAGAAATGCATACCTCACATATGTGTATAAATTTTTTATCTCCATTTTATCGCCAAGATGCAAGATATTCCCAGTAGAAACTGAATATGTACAAGCAGTCAGGCTGGTCCTGCCCAGGTTCTGAGAATAATTTGAAGGAACCCAAAAACCATAATTTTAAAAAAAAAACCATTAAACTCCTCTCTGAGCTACTGCTACCATGAGCTTCCAGCCATAGACTTGAATAGGCTCTTATCCTGGTGAAAGATCAGAACCTGTTTTACATGCTGAAGCTTTGTAATAAGGTGAATCTGAGGCAGCATAAGGACTTGGGCCCAGGCAGAAGGAATGCAGAATGGCCAGGAAGAATGGTGACAAGCTGACCACAAGCGTGCCACCACCCATCACACCCTACACAAAAATGCAAAAGTAACTTGATTATTATCACCCTTCTTACGATCTACTTCCTTGCAGATATCAGAAACCATTTCCACACACAGTTGATCAAAGTGTGACCTGGGTGGGCGGGAATGAGCAGCCAGCCATCTTGCCCCACAGCGCAGGCGCACGCACAGTTACCAGGCAGTGGTAGCTCGCCACTTTCAAAAAGCTCGCCTTTTCTCACAAGCCCACTTGGTCCCCAGCTCATAAAAAGAGCAAAGCAGAGCCAACCCCTGAGTCAGTTTGGAGGACCTTCCTTTCCTTTGTGCTGCCTCTCTTGTGCTGGAGCATAAGCTTAATAAAATTTGTCTGGAAAATTTTCAGGGGTTTCCTCTCAATTTCTATCTTGGGGAACCCAAGAATGAGAATGCTGGTAACAAATCCATTTACCCTAGTTACGGAAAGTCAGAGTTTGCCTGACATTTTTATTACTAATAGCCATTTTTTCAGAGTAAATTCACACTTCTCAGTGACCATAAATGGTTGTCAGAATTCACCCAGGGTTCATCTAGATATTCCCTTAAGATATACTTATTAGTGAGTGGACAGATTTCTTCCATATGCCATATAATATACAGCCCACATGTGGGCAAATACAGAACAGCGTGTGTGTGTGTGTGTGTGTGTGTGTGTGTGTGTGTGTGTGTAATTATGTCATATCTCAGTGGACAGGTAGCTTCTTTTTTTAAAAAATAAAAGGGGGTGGGGGAAGGTTGCCTGTGCTGGTTTTGGCCACTCATCCCCTATCTTTTACATATAGGTTTAATTGAAAAATGAGAAACAGTGGCTTCAAGTCATATACCTGCATTTAAAATTCAATGCAAAGTAATTAAACAATTAGCCACTTGAATAAAGCTCAACAGGTGTTGTTGAGTCATGAATTTATTTGGGGGAAGAGCTTTCCAGAAAAAGGAAGTAAGAAGTGCAAAGGCCCAGTGGCTGGAGGGAAAAGAGTCTGAGGAGAGCAGCAGAAGAATTGCTCAGAAGCCCCAGGAGGCCAGGACTTGTAAGGCCTTCAAGCGATTGTAGTCTTTGGCTTTATGCCACCCTATGAGGTAGAAAGCCATTGGAGGGGGTGTTTTAAACAGAGGAGTAACATGACCTGATTTAATTTTAGCAGTGTCACTTTGCTGCATTGATTTGACCAAGAGCAGCACAGGTGAAAGAAGAAGGGAGATATCAGGAGCTATGAAAAGAAAGGGTGGTGTCTTGGAGCATGGTGGAGGTAGAAGTGGCAACAAATGGTCATGTTGAATGTGTATTGAAGGGTCGAGCCCTCAGGGTTTGCTGACGGGTGGAATGAGAGGTGAGAGTGAAGCAGAGGCTTTGGTCATGAGCAACTGGAGGAACGAAGCTGGCATTACTAAGTCTTCTTCATCTAATTTCTTCTGTCAGTAAACTTTCAGCCATCCATTTTCCTGGAGTTGTAAAGACACAGCCTCAGCCAGCTGTTGGGCTACTATGTTTGCTCAGCCACAGGGCAATTCCAAGGGTGTGCCTGGGGTGGCCCAGCACAGCTGCAATCAATCTGAGCCTGGCATGTGATGCATGAGAGGTGATGAGGGAGGCAGACGGGTTTTTTTTTATTTATTTGAGGAACTGAGACTTTCCCTAAGAGAAGCAAGAATATGAGTCATCAGATCATGACAAACAGTCCTTAGTAATAGAAGCAAGGGAACTTCCAGAATCAGTGTGTCTGAGCTCCAGGTGCTTACCCAGCCCAGACCTCCACTGACTTCTGCCTGGGTCCCAGAGAGTGAGAGAAGGAAATGACTAATACCTGGAAGAGCAATTTCCAATGAAATTTTTGTAGGGTCCCTGGCCTTGAGATGTACCCAATTGGGGCCCTTCTGTCAGAGTGTGACACTGAAACAAGACTCAGTTAGGATCCCCATAATAGAGACCTTTCAAACCCCTGGCCTCTCATAGCTTAACAATAGGTCCCATAGCTTAATAATAGATCATCCCCCTGAGGGTTGCTCTGGGAATGCCCCCTGTCCCACCCAATTCTCTGTTTTAGAAAATTACCTGGAAACTTACTGATCACAATCTCTATGGTCTAGCATTCTTTCCAGGCTAATCCCATCATTTTTCCAATGTTGCTGACTCCACCACCAAAGAATCACATTCTCAGACAGAAGACTCCATGCAGAAGACTGCCCCTCCCCCGCACCCCCCCCACACACACCCAACCTGCCACGTGGCCCCTGGAGGAACACCCAGGGCAGCTTTTGGAGGTGTTAACCCTTGGCCTTATCAGACTACCAGTGCTCTGACAATAAACACTTATTCTGTGACCCAACTCCTATGTCAGTCTATTGGCTGAATGGCACAAGCAGGCCTCTGGTGTCAACACTGGACTGTGTCCCCTCCTCCTAGCCACCCTACAGAGTTATCTGGGGCTCACCAAGAAGAAGAAACACAAGTCTGACTGTGCTCATTTTGTGACTGAATGTAGGGCATCCCCTGGGAACTCCCAGAAATGCATGAGGGGAACACAGAGAGTGAGGTTGAGTGCTGGAGTGCCTGCATTCAGGGCTGGGAAATACCACCAATGAAGCACAGACTGTGTGAGTGATTTCCTTTTTGCTTTTTTAGCTGAGCCATCCTGCCACCTGCTGGCAGCTCAACGGCAGCTCAGCTCAGGCTGGGCATCGAACTGCTGTTGCTCAGAGCTCAGCTTGCACTCTTGAGCGAGCTCTTAACCAACTGAGCCACTCGGCTGGCCTGTGAGTGATTTCTTAGGCAGGGAAAAGCCTGCCTGACCCTCCCACTCAGACTAGCATTGGTAGCCTGCCCCCAATGGAAATGTCCCAGGTATGGCTGGGGTAGCTATTGACAGGGGCTAAGTTTTGGGACCAAAGGGATAATGGAGATGGGGAGGAAGGGTAGACATCAAAAGGTTAAACACTGAGATTGAAAGATTTTCACCTTTTTTTTTTAAGTGCAACTCAATTGGAATCAATTTTTAATCCCTTAGGTGAGGATTAAGTTGCAAAGTGATAGCCACTATGATGTCAGGGTGATATAAGGGAAAAGCAGGATAAGAAGTGCATCTTGCCATGGGCCCAGGGCACACTAAGTCTCTGCTCTGGTCCTAGTTGCCCCGCTGGGACACCCAGCCCTTAGGATTCACCACCTTGGTGTTATGTATAAGGTGGGGGTGGGGGTGGGGGTGGTTAGTAGGCAGTGTTCCTGCTCCCACTGTGGACATAAAAAGCATTTTACAGAAAGTAGCCTCATAGGGTGATCTGAACATAAATTCCTTACTTGGCAGGTCATGGTCATGATATAACTTTTTAGTAAAAGGTTTATCTTTGCCTTAAGCAAGCCCTGTCCATTGTTGTTGTGCATATACAAGGTCTGACAATTAAGTCCACTAATTTGTTGCAATAATGTTGCTAACTCTTTTTTATATCAGAGGGGATTATTCATTATTAATTTGTACCAACTGGACAGATAGTTAACCAAGTTTACTACTTGGCAGCGCTGAAAATGCTGCAAAATGCTGTGAAAAAGTTAGATGACCTGAACTTTTCACTAACTATTCTTGGCTCTTGCATCACAACAATGCACCAGCTCACAAAGCACTGTCTGCGAGGAAGTTTTTAGCCAGTAAACAAATAACTGTATTGGAACACCCTCTCTACTCACCTGGTCTGGTCCCCAATGACTTCTTTCTTCACCTGAAGATAAAGGAAATATTGAAAGGAAGACATTTTGATGACATTCAGGATATCAAGGGTAATACGATGACAGCTCTGATGGCCATTCCTGAGGAAGAGTTCCAAAATTGCTTTGAAGGGTGGACTAGGTGCTGGTGTCTGTCCATAGCTTCCCAATGGGAGAGCTTTGAAGGTGACAGTGATATTCAGCAATGAGGTATGTAGCACTTTTACTAGGAAGAGTTCTCAAAATTAATTGTTGCGCCTCATAGGTTAACACACCTTTGAAATAAGCAAAACCACCCCCAAGAGAGCACATAATCTTGTTAACTATCCTGTAATCCAACCACCACAGCCACCTTGCTTCCTCCCACCTCCATGTAATCTTCCTTAAATCCCTTCCTTAATTTCAAATGCATAAATGAAACTGAAAAACTGTTATCCTCTGAAGCATGAGTTCTTACTTCCTGGCAATTCACTTGGCTCAAATAAAGTCTTATAAATGTTGGCATTTTTTATGCCAACATTTATTTGGGTTAATTGGTACGATTCCAAAGAAGTCCGTCCAGGACCACCCTGTGGCCCCAGAACTGGTGTTAGTTACAAGCAAGAGCCCACTGTGCCCCACCAGCTCCTAGCTTCTCATTAGGTGAACTAGGGTGAGTTTTTTCTCTTGAAATCCAGGGACTCCTTGCTTTAAGTGACAGGCCATGACTTTATTTGAGCTGTTCTTAGAAAACCCTTGAGGTGAATAAGGGTTGAGATAACCTGGGGAAAATGGGTTGCTGGGTTTTTTTTGTGTTTTGGTTTTTTTTAAGATTTTTATTGGGAAATTGGGGAAGGGGAACAGACAAGTTGCTGTCCTTTTGTTCTTCAGTCTAGCTGTGGAGGACGTCGCTTCACTTGCCCATGTTTGTATAGTAATCATTGCGCTCTTCACAGCTGAGGCAGATCTATCACCGGCCATTGGATGGCCATTCATGGTGGCTCATGGCAGCTCATGGCAGCTCCCAGCTGGTCACACTGGCTGCCAGTCACTCACAATAGCTTACGACAGTCCACTGCAGCCCCATTGCAGCCTACTCCATCTCCGGTGACTCACGGCAGCCCAGTTCTAGGTTGAGCTGTTGTTCACCATCTTAGCTGTAGCGGGCGCAGCGTCACTGACCCATGTGGGATCCAAACCCGCAGCCCTACTGCTCAGAGCTGACGTTCCCAAGCCAACTCTTAACCAACAAGCCACTCAGCCGGCCCTATGTTGCTGCTTTTGATTTTCACTTTTTAATTGGATTGCTTACTGAGAGTCTGAACCAAATCTTTGGTGGTTAAATGAGAGATAGCACTCTGTTTAGCTCTGAAAGAGAAGGGATTCTTGCTTCCCCAACCCAAATAGACAATGGGGTGACAATAGTTGTTTCAGACCCCTGAATCTGGAGTCAGAGATGAATGCCCTGAGTCATCAATGCCAGTCACAAAACTGATCTGGAGAAGCTGGTGGGAGCGCCAGGAGAGTTCTTTGTGAAGGTCAGGGTGTTACCATAGACTCAAAGGATCTACTTGCCTGTGCACATCCAAGCAAAAAAAAAAAAAAAAAAAAAAAAAGACATGAGCAAGAGTTTGCAGCAAAGAACATAAATGTTTATTTAAGGAGTTTTGCCAAGCCCAGAGACACAAGTGAGCTAATGCTCTCAGAAACATGACTTTCCAATGGCCTCTGGTAGCTAGGTGATATAAGGGAAAAATTATTAATCATGTTTACTATGGGAGTTGGGGTCATGGGCTCTACTTATTGGTTGGGGCTAAGGCAGGGAGCAATTGATCATGGCTTCAGGTCCTGGGGTCAGTCATGGCATGGTGTTCGGTCTAGTTTCCAAGGGGCCATTCTGCTTTCATGAGTCTGGAGCCGAAACATAACTGAGGCCAAGATGTTATCTTTGTTTGACTCAAACTTCATCTAGTTTGAGATTTGGTTATGGTATCTTGATCATGGTTAATAGACCTGAAGCTTTATTGTTAAGTGAGTTTGACTCTGACTAGAACCTAATGTCCTATGGACTTAATAACTAAAAGGAGAAGGTATACAAGGGCCGGCCAAGTGGCTCAGTTGGTTAAGAGCTCACTCAAGAGCATGAGCTCTGAGCAACAGGGTTACTGGTTGGATTCCCAGCCAGAGCTGAGCAGCTGCTGAGTTGCCAACAGGTGGCAGGATGGCTCAGCTAAAAAAAAAAAAAAAAAAAAGAGTGGGTAGACAGTATAAGCACAGGTAGGAGGATGAAGGGGAAGAATCCAGATAAACAAAGCTAGCTTAGATTAAAGAAGAATACATGCTAAAGAAATGAAGTTCATGTGAGGTTACAAGGGCATCCTGGGATGGGTTCACCCTGAGAGATGGGCCCTGCCTTGTAAAGCATCATACTTCTGGTGTGATCTGGTAAGCTCCCACTGGCCCTTGCTCTGGTATTAAGTGACTAAGAATCTTTGTGTGGTTATGCTATGGGAGTTTCAGTTCTTATTGCCGACACAGTGAAGAATCAAAGGTCAGCATGCCGATTAGTATGCAAGCAGGGTTTATTAATGATATGTTCTCAAGGTTGGGGAGAGAGGGAGAGAGGGAGAGAAGAGAGAGAGGCCTAGCTGAGGTGGGAAAAGGAGGGGGAGGAGATAAGAAAGGGGTGAAAAAGGGGGAGGGGGAGAAGAAGGGAGCCCTTGTCCCCAGGACTTACAGTTTGCCCAGTGGGGTGAGGGAGTTACATATTGACTTGGCAGGAAAGGGTGATGCATGTTCTTCCACGGGAGAGTGGGGCTTCTTAAGATGGGTGGAGATCTGTTGACTCAGATTCTTATCTTGCTCTAGACCAGGGGTGGGCAAACCTTTGAGATGGAAGACCCAATCCTGTCCCTCACAACAATTTAAAAATTATTTGAGAGCCATAAAACAAATGAAATCACCATTATGTGAATAATACCCTTTAAAAATTTTATAAATGAAACTATCATAGTTTTATTTTCATTTTCAATTTTACTTCAGAGCCACATGCACATACTGTACCCAAAGAGCTGCATGTGGTTCTTGAGCCACAGTTTGCCAACCCCTGCCCTAGACCACCTCTTGTCATCTGTTGTTGTAGAAACAGATATGTGGTTGGAGGCAGTTCAACAAAGCTAGTTATAAGCTTTTTCTGTAGGCACTACGGACCCCCTCCCACCCCTCCTCCTTCTCCTACATTTTCTAACTCCTACCTAACAGTTAACTGAGGAAAATTTTCTCTAGGGCATGAAACAGTTCTATAGGGATATTCACTACATTTGGCTCATCTGAGATGTGCACATAAATGTTGGTTTTCCCTAGAAGTTTGTTCAGACATTACTGATCTCAAAGGGAAAGTTGAAGCTAACATGGGAAAACATGCATCCAAGGCTGACAAACCCCAGGACAGTCAGCCCCCCATTAATATTAAGATCACTGAGAAGAGGGTCCTTTGAAACTTCTAAACTAATCTTTTGTGCACACAATTAGAAAGAGCCAACTATAAAATTAGGCAGAATGAATGGAAAACATATTTAATTGGTCTCTTCAAAAAGAGGATTTAGATAAATGGATCAACAACCTATGATGTCTTTTAGGTGTCAACCTAGTTCTTTGGGGGTATTAAAAATGGCTGTCCTTATTTTAAAAGGGGGAACGTCATTTGAAACTTAACTTGTCACAAACAGATATAAATTTTAAATACCTCCAAAATAAAATTTGGATCCAACTGTTCTTTTATAAACTAATGAGCTTTTCTCATGACTAAAAGATCTGTTTGTATCTGTCTGTGTTTGTCTGTCTATATATATATATATATATATATATATATATATATATATATATTATATGTGAGATAATTTCTACCTACAGATGGTATTATTAAAATTAATTTAAAGGCAAGTGCTTATAAAGGATTGGGTATGAAGGAACTTATGAACTGATATTATTGAAAAGAGACATCTTACACTGTTCCCAAGGTTTGAAAGAAACGCTTCAAGAACATACCAAGTTGGTAACCCCTTCTTTTCACAGTGATCTCCCAGGTGACAAAGATTTTAAAGATCATTGTCACCTAGAAATTTTGTTTACTGAAAAGAATATCAAAGACACTCTCCCACCTCACTGGAAGACCCTTATCAGATTCCTAACCACGAATGGACATCTGACTCTGTCTCAGACACTTGCTTCTGCTCCTGACCTCCCTTATAGAGTGTAATACAAGCTAGTGATAGACAAGGAAGAACCTTAGCAAGGCCCATTTGATCAAAGTCATCTCTGTGTGTCCCATTGATAGAGATGGAGCAACAAACATTTGTTCAGTAAACATTTGCTTTCCTATGTCCATGTGAAGAGTCTTCCTCCCTTTTCAAGTCCTAAACCACAACTTCCCATTTCTCCTTAGCTCAAGATAGCTTACAAAGTCTGATAATTAAGATCGTGAACTCATCCTAGAAAAAATGCTACATACCTCATTGCTGAATATCACTACAGTCATCTTCGAAGTACTCCCTTTAGGAAACTATGCACCAATGCCAGCGCCTAGTCCACCCTTCAAAGTCATTTTGGAACTCTTTTTCTGGAATGGCCATCAGAGCTGTGGTTGCATTACCCTTGATGTCCTGAATATCATCAAAATGTCTTCTTCCTTTCAATATTTCCTTTATCTTCGGGTAAAGAAAGAAAGTCATTGGGGGCCAGACCAGGTGAGTAGGGAGGGTGTTCCAATACAGTTATTTGTTTACTTGCTAAAAACTCCCTCATACACAGTGCTGTGTGAGCTGGTGCATTGTTGTGATGCAAGAGCCATGAATTACTGGCGAAATGTTCAGGTAGTCTAACTTTTTCATGCAGCCTTTTTATCACTTCCAAATAGTAAACTTGGTTAACTGTTTGTCCAGTTGGTACAAATTCAAAATTAATATTTCCTCTGATATCAAAAAGGTTAGCAACATCATTGCAACAAGTTTGCAAACTTAATTGTCAGACCACGTATATGCCTCAACTACCCTAATCTGAGATTTGTCCTCAGGTCCCATCATCTTAGAGAATGCCCGTAGGTACATACATAATACATTTGATTATTTTTTCCTGTTAACCTGTCTCATGTCAGTTTGATTATTAGACCAGCCATAAGAATTAAGAGGGGACATTTTTTCCTTCCCCACAATAAACTCTCTGAACCTCAGGCACCTCATCTAAAAATGAGGCCAATAATACATACTTTGATGTCACCTTCATGAATGAGGGACTCCTGCAACAACTGAATTAAATTCAATGAAATGAGGCAACACAACACCCAGCACATGTTCAAAACTCTCAAAGCACTGCTCTGCAGCTGGACTTTCTTCAACAGACCAGGCTTGTTGTTTCAATGTGGGAAGTGGTCTTCAGGAGGGAGCAGTGAAAGTAGTTGGCTCAGTTAGAAGAAACTCTTATGGAACTGATTGATTTGTTCAGCTCTGTCTGGTGGCCCCCTATAAATAAAGTTTTTCTATAATGAAGATACCAGCTTGGTCTCAAGGTCTTTGTTCATTAACTACAGGGACTCAAATTGCAGCAAGGGGAGCCAAAGCTGTTGCTATCTGCAAGGCCTAGAACATCCCACTAGTCCCAGCCCCGTACTTGCAGGAGGCACTTCCCTTTAATGACTATTCACTAGCAATTACTAGGAATTAATTCAGTAGATAATCAATAGATGACCTACTGATAGTGGTCCATTAAGGCAGACCTGCTCTTCTTCTCAGGTGTGATAAATAGTGCATTTAAAGGATTCAATACCATAATAAAGGTTGTAATTAAGTGAGGCAACTTGGCATCTTAATAATTGCATGCTTGAAAAGAATTAAACTTCAGACTGAGACACAGAACAACATTCATAATCCCTCAAATGGTTTTCTTTCCAGAAGAGAGAAAATAACATCTGACTCTTCTGAGAAGCTAGCTGGCAGAGCAGATCTGTCCCCAGATACTTAAGGAGTTAAAAGTAAGAGGTGAGTGACTTTGAGCACCTGCCAGTGCCACTGTGTCTTTTGTTCTTGGTACTTCCCTGCTAGTTTAATGATTACCCTTCTGGGAAGAAGGCGGGAGAAGAGAGTCCTGAGGGAACACAGTGCAGGGACCTAGTAGCCCCAGCAGTATGCAAATCACTTAGCAATATACAAATGACTTCACAGAGTGCAGTAAGGCTTCCCAGACCAAATTACCTGCACTTCTGTTGCTTATTATTAAAAGAAAAGCACTTTCTGCCATCACTTATCCTTTTGCCCTCCCTGTTCCTTCCAGAATTTGCATACACACACACACACACACACATACACACACACACACACACACACACACACACACACACACACATTTAAAATCTAACTTTATCCTTTCCCTGTAGGTTCTGAGTAAAATTTTTTAATGCAAATGTCAGATAAATATTATAATCACAAGTCATCTGGCAGGCAGTTTGCAAAACAGATGCATTTTGTTTATTTTCATGCCATCCAGGAGATGTGTCTCAATGGCTGGACGTTGGCAAATGGCTGCTGATATTGTCAAATATCCCCCAAGGCTTAGGATTGTGAGTCTAAGAAGAGATTCAGCAGGCTGGCCGAGTGGCTCAGTTGGTTAAGAGTTGGCTTAGAGTGCATTCTCTGAGCAACAGGGCCACTGGTTCGATTCCCACATAGGCCAGTGAACCCTGCGCCTGAGCTGAGCTGTCTCTGAGCTCCCAACAGGTGGAAGGATGGCTCAACTGGTGTAACAACAAGATTGCCTGTTCAATGGTGGACTACACCCTCCTGCAACTAAAGACTGAACTTGGCACCTTGAGTTGAGCTGCTGCCCGGATGGCTCTCAGAGGATAGAGTGTACGCTCTTAACAACAAGGCTGCTGGTTCGAGTCCCACATGGGATGGTGGCTACACCCACCCACAACTAAGATTGAACACAGCACCTTGAGCTTAGAGGCCACCAGCTGCTGATGGGAAGCCAGATGGGGACTGGCGCCCTCCACAATGAAGATTGAAGAGCAACAACTTGGCTGGTCCCCTCCCCCAAATCCCCAACACTGTTCCCCTCCCCCAATTCCCCAATAAAATCTTTAAAAAGAGAGAGAGAAGAGATTCAGCAAAAGAAAGGAAGAAAAAACTTTCATTCTCACACTTCTGTGTTTAAATGCACACTGCCTATGCTCATCATCTGTGGACAGTGTTTATGGAAAATCACACATTAATCAAATAGTTTCATCCTGGGAAACTTTTAAACCCTGTGACCAAGGGTGAGCCTGCCAAAATCCAGTTAAACTCGCTCTCTGCCATCCCGCCCCCACTCAATCCCATTGTGTCCTCCCAATTGCTGTTTTTCTAAATTCTGAACATTATATTTAGCAACCTCTAGTACAGATCACAGATTTCAAAAGTGAAACAAAGTGCTTGTGGAGACCAGAGGGGAGATTTTAAGCTTAAAATTATTATTAAAGTTTAATTTGATGTTAGGTAAAAATATCTTGCTTTATGCTCTGGTGAGAGAGCATATCTATTTGTAGAGGGCACAGTGACATGTACTGACTGGCCAGTGCATGTCATTTAGCTTTTTAGAGTTAAAAGAAAACAAAAAGAGTGTTTTTGGAAGGTCTGCCTTCGTACAAACTATTACAAAATGAATCCTCTGTATCATGGCTTGGTCTAACCACACCCTTGACGCTTTCCCATTCCTCCTCATGGACAAAACCCCATATTTGGCAGGGCTCACTGCTAGTGGTAGCTCTGACATGCCAAGTTGCATAAGGATTGGACTGAGAATTGCACAGTGCTTGGGAGAGGAGCGTGAGGACCAAAAGTGGAGTCAGAGTTGGTCAGGCAGGCTGGGCCAGGGTGAAAGGCAGGCATTTAAATACAGGATCTACCCAGAATTTCTCCAGGTAGAGCCCCACGCCAGGATAGAGCTGTACACTTGATGCATTGCTCTGTTCATCCCAGAGTGTGAAGTCGTAGCTAGAAAGGTTTTAGGGACTGAATATTGCAGTTCACTGTCTCAGCTGTCAGAAGAGGTCTGCAACAGTGATCACAGTTGTCTGAAAGCTTCTTCTGCTGCCTTTGAGGTCAGAGCAGCTCGGGGAGCTTGACCAATCCCACTCTACTCAGGCTTCCTCACTGCCAGTGCCACAAGGGCAAAAAGCCCAGTCCCTGGTGCCCTCATTCATTTGTTCAACAAATATCTACTGAGTGCTTACAATGTGCCAGGCACGGTGTTAGGTGCTGGAGAGATGGTGCTGAATGAGAAAGATATTGGTTCTGTTGGCCTGGAATTTAATGCCTAGCAAGGAAGACAGGCCCTAAATAAATAATCATGAAAGTAGCAGTTGATTTTAATTG
Source organism: Aselliscus stoliczkanus (assembly GCA_033961575.1). Taxonomy (NCBI): domain Eukaryota; kingdom Metazoa; phylum Chordata; class Mammalia; order Chiroptera; family Hipposideridae; genus Aselliscus; species Aselliscus stoliczkanus. The sequence continues at coordinate 75,946,403 of CM066729.1, forward strand.
AGAAATTGGATTAAATGCAAAGCCATCTTCCTCCAAGAGCTTGGAGAGGCACAGGCCTCTTGACAAGCTTTCTAAAGACAGTGAGACATCATTTGGAGAATTGCAAATTTTTATGTAGAGCCAGAAGGACATGCAGGACCATTTGGTCACCCTGCCCTTGATGCACGATGCATGCATCGACCTTCAGAGTCAAGAGGAAATTGTCCATGGTCACATGGCTTATTGAGCCCACAAGTTAGATTTGAAAATATATACCAGACCATACGAGTGGGTGCAAATGTGTACCCAAACATACTCTTCATAATTATACTAGTGAACAGTGAAAAGCAAGAAGCAGAGGGGTGAAAAGTCGCAAATCACCGTGACCATGTTTTGATTTTGTAATGCATTTCTGTATAATATTAAGAACTTCAGAGCAGTTGGCGTTCTGGGAATTCCCTTCAAACAAAAATGATGAAACTGCATGATAATTACCTGACTCATGAGTTGCTGGGAAAATGTCCAATATCCATACCCAGACCCTTGTGCAACTCCCCTGTGAAGCCATATCTTCCTGGAAAATAGATTTCTTGGGGTCAGAATAATAGACCTCTTTTTTGCCCCACCTTTTCCTTGGAGACACAGAGCTCCCATTTAGGCAAACAAGACAGGGAAGTGTGTTTTATTTCAAACAGGCTAGAACCAACCTCATTTAGAGGAAACTATGACTAGTGAGTGTAAAGCGTGTCTCCAAAACAAATATCTAGTGGCCCCATTCATGACAGCTGCTGTCACCAGGTGGTCTGGGAAATCCCCAAGAGTGCTGGCTTGATGCTGCTGACTGGGAATTTCATAATGCTCCCCTGATGGCTTCTAGAGACCTGAGGAGTTCAGTGAACATATTATTTTTGAGAGATATTTAAATTAAGTACTTGTAAGACTGCCTGAAGAGACTTTTAATGTAGTAGTTAAAATTGGATGATATTACAATCCTAGTGATGCTTATGCTGGCAGGAATGATTTAAATGTTGGGGTGGTGCCAAAAAAATGTATACAAGTGGACACTTTGGTCAACATTGCTCAAACAGTACTCCATTGTAATAGGAAGTGTCTGTACGCTGATGGTAACCACTTAGAGCACCTCTGGTAACTGCAGAAGTCAAACGTGACTTGTATGCATTTTTTGTTATTGGTATAGATTGAGTATTACAATCTTAATACAGTTTTCCTTTCTTAAAATGTGTATACAGGGCTGGCCGAGTGGTGCATTGGTTAAGAGTTGGGTTGAGACACCAGCTCTGAGCAGCAGGGCCCCATTTCGGATCCCACATATGAGGGCCAGTGACACTGCCCTCTACAGCTAAGATGGTGAACAACAGCTTGACCTGGAGCTGGGCTACCGTGAATCACCAGCGACGGTGTAGGTTGCAGCCCCTGCTGCAGTGGAGCTACCATGAGCTACTGTGAGTGGCTGGCAGCTGGCGTGAGCAGCCGTGAGCCAACGTGAGCTGCCAAAAACCACCATGAGCAGCCAGCCACCCAATGGCTAGCGAGCAACTGCCTCACCCCAGAAGAGCACAATGATAATACCAACATGGGCCAGTGAAGCGACGTCCTCCACAACTAGACTGAAGAACCAAAGGACAGCAACTTTTCTGTTCTCCTTCCCGGATTCCCCAAAGCTGTTCCCCTCCCACAATTCCCCAATTTTAAAAAAAAATAAAAATGTGTATACATTTTTTTGGCACCTTCTGTATTTAAAGTATTTAAATTGTTTAGGTTGTAAAAATCGTGTAACAAAATGGTATGAATTTGGTCCATCTCACCCTGCAATCACCTTCTGATTCACGGTCACTCTGATATCATGGTTTCACTTCATCAAAAAGATCCTAACCCTGGGATTGTTGTAACAAGAGGTTTTAAAGGGGCAAGTTTCAGATTTCTGTCTCTTGTGTTCTATAGTCCAGTTGACTACTTAGACACTTTGCTGCCACTAAGGAAACTCACCCAAGAAGCCAACCTCTTCTTATTTCTTCTTCCCAATTTCTCATGGACCAGTTGATGAACTAGGGGGTGCAGCAATAAACTTTGCATGAAGGGAACTTCCCCACTGGGTGCTATATCTTCTTTTGCCACACCAATGTTGTTTCATGGCACATAGCTAGAGTAAAAAGAATCTTGCAGTGAAGGCAGAGGCACACAAACTCCAGTTAGGAATGCGAAAGACTTTGAAATAGATGAAAAATATTACTGGGTGTCCTGTCTAGGGCTTGTCTCCATCTTTCATTGTCTTTGAGCTATTTTACAACTCTTTAGTTTAGAAAACTGATAATAATGCAAATAATTCTTATACATAGAAATGCAAACTTCGACATGTGTTCATTATACATTCATATGAGTGTCATGATTTGAACTATCTAAAAATATTAGCCTCTAAAATAAAGGTAAGCTGTATCTCATACAATATAGCTGTGGAAATATTTCTTACCATGGATTGTGATTATAAATGTAGTTAATTATAACAACTTTACCTCTATAAACTGCCTAAGAACATTAACTAAAATAACTGAAATACTTACTCTAAAGTGTCTGTCAGTGTTGGGTTTCAACATACAGATAAGTTGGGTGAGGTAGCTATTTCAGTAGGTAAAGAAGATGTGACCCCACTCTGGTTGGGGCTTCTGGTCATCATTTCCCATGTCATAGCCACACTGAGTTTGCAAGTCAAAACAAGGCACTCCAGTATGACACAACTTTACAGGCCACTTCTCATTAGAGAATTATGTCACAATTAACTGTTGCCAAGAATCCAAAGCTACATGAGACCTGCCATGCTACCCAGAAGAGGCGTCTTCCTTGATAAAAATAAATAACCAAAACCCAATGTAGAGGGAGATAGCATAATGACATTTCTTCTCTGAACCTCATCTTGACTATTGTTTACCAAAACTGAAAAAATGAGGAAAAGGAGACATGTAACAAGCATACAACTTAGGCTATGTGCTATTGCATTTGCTTTTGATTTGTTCTCATCTGAGTTTAGTAAAAATCTATTTACTACAGAGAAAATTTAAGGATTCTCACTTTCAGGGTTAATATCCAAATCTAAGGCAGATATTGCTCATTACACAAAAGAAAAAGAATTATCAAACAGTAGGATCCTATTTTCATTTAAATATATATGTTTTAAATGTCTGGAAGAATATATGCAAAAAAACTAAATATCTCTGGTGAATTGAAAGTAATTTTATAGATTTAATTGTTTTGCTAACTTATTTTTCTAAATTTTCTACAATAAACCTGAATTACATTCATAGCATGAGAAAGAAATTTAAAAGATATGCTGAATTTAGTCCTAAAATCTATTAGGCAGGTTCTTTAACTTAGCAAGAGACTTATATAGGTTACCTTCAGTGATGGGCCTCTTCATATTTTTTTAACAAAAAGAGGGACATCACATCAAATTGCCTCAACAGCTTGGACTGTCATCACTTGTGTTCAGAATGTCTAAGAGCAGGACGGATAGCATGTCTCCCTTAGTTCAATTAAACAGTAAAATCGTCAGTGAGCTGTAACCCAGGGAAATGATTAATGCTATGACTCAGAATTTATCATAGATCTATAATTTTTGAATAGTAGGGAAACTCTTTTCAGATTTTGTTCAGCCTTGAACATCGCTCTTTTCTGGCCAATGAAGATACCAAAACCTTTCACATACTGTAAAGTTCAGAGAAAGTTGAATCTCAGGGACACAGACTGAGAATTTTTTGTAATTAATATAAAATTTCCTGGTATTAAGGAAATGATCAATTTGAAACAAGCTGATATCTGAGTGAAAATATAAGAGGACCTGCAAAAGATAAAGAATCAGGATGACAATCCCTAAGAAATAACAGGGACAGAGGTATTTTACTATTTCTTGAGAGGAAGGGATTGGATTTTTAACATCTGAACCATACTTGTATATTTTATGTTGAAAGGTCCATAACCAGGTCCCCAGAAAGGCCTTATGTTCTGCGCAAGCTGAAATGTCAGGGATGCCCAAGAGGTATATGGACAAACTTCGAGCAGCCATTCATATGAAGACCAAGGATCCTCATAGCCTGGAAAATTGACTGGTCGTTTTCAGGATAACCACTGTACCCTGGATCTAAAATTCCTAAGCCAGAGGAAAACAGAGGTTGCCTCTTCCCACCTTCCTGTCATCCCACCAGGCAGTGTGTGGGATAGGGCCGAGTTCCCTCCAAGCAGAAGCAGCAGAGTTGTAGTCAGAGCTCTGTTAGACACAGAAGTTCAATGGCTGATGCCAGATTGGCTGCCAGGCCAGCCCCATTTGGACCAGTTTCATAAGTTAAGGGAGAGAGGGCTGAAGAACAAAGAGCAAATGGTAATAACAATAAGTAATACGAAAACCAACAAACAAAATCTAACAGCCTAAGACTGCACAGTTGTGAACCTTAAAAGTATACTTTGGAGAGAGAGGTGTTCCTTCCCTGTCATTTCAGGAAGAGAAGTTTGATATGGAAAGGAGAAAAGGCAATGGCAATGCATTGAAGACGGTCAAGGGAGAATTTGTAATGAAGCAGGCATTTCAGGAAATGGGCCCACAGGCTCTGTAGGGGACTTCTGTGGCAGTGAGTTGAGGGACTTCTTCCTCTAGTGAGCAGTGTGGTGGGCAGGTGGCCGTCTTTGGCAGTCCCAGAGAATATGCTACTTCTGTCACGGGCACTTCTGTGACATGTTGTAGGTCTGCCTTGGAATCAAAGGTGGGATTAGGGCGAGATGGAGATCCTAGAGCGTTATCTAGGGAAAAACCAAAGGGTTACTCTGTTATTTCTCTTAGAAAAACAGCTGTGGTGTGGCCTAGGCAAACATTCTTTCAGCTAGTGGCTTTGATTATTCTGAAATGATACATTCTGTTGACACTCATAAGTTATATAATAAAATAAATCCTCTGTGTATTATGAGATATCTTAGCTAGGCATATCCAGTTAAAAATTTCTGTAAGCTTCCTAGTACCCACTTTCATATAAGGGTGTTGGGAAGATAAAGTAATATCACCCTTAGGAAAGCCATTTAACACTATATAACCCATAAATGTTAAAGGTACTTTTATTCTTTGTTAAGTAATTCCATTTTTGGAAGCATCTTAAAGAAATAATATTAAATGCAAATATATATGTATGAAGATGTTTATTATCATATTACTTATAAAAGTAAAAAACCTCTATCAATCTAAATGCTAAAATTTGGAGATGGGTTAAGTAAATTATGAAAATCCACACTGTGGATGCAATGTAACTATTAAAATGGTGAGTATAAAGTTTTTTATGTCATTGGGATATGTCTATGACATAATTTTAAGAGGAAAAAAGAAAGCTAATAAACTTTAACATATAATATAAGCTCTCAGCAATATAAAATAATATGCATTATACATAGAAATAGGAAGCAGATTAAAACTTATCTGACTGATAAGACTGATTTTTGGGCCAGTTGAGTGGCTTGTTGGTTAAGAGTTGGCTTGGGACGCCAGTTCTGAGCAGCAGAGCCCTAGTTCGGATCCCACATGAGGGCCAGTGACACTGTGCCCTCTACAGCTAAGATGGTGAACAGTAGCTTGACCTGGAGCTGGGCTGCAGTGGGGCTGCAATGGGCTGCTGTAAGCTACCATGAGTGGCCTGCAGCCAGCATGAGAGGCCAGCAGCCGGCATGAGTTGCCATGAGCCACCATGAGTGGCCAGGCAACGGTCAGAAAGTGATCTGCCTCAGCCAGGAAGAGTGCAATGATCACAATAACAACATGGGTCAGTGAAATGACGTCCTCCACAACTAGACTGAAGAACAAAAAGACAGCAACTTGTCTGTTCCTCTCCCCCGATTCAACCAAAGCTGTTCCCTCCCCCAATTTCCACCCCCCCAAAAAATACTGATTTTTATTCTTTTCCATCTTCTACATTTTCTTTTCCAAGTTTCCACATAAGCAAGTAACTAATTTATAATCTAAAAAAAAGAAATAGATATACATATTTGTGTGTGCTCATGTGTATGTATATTCCTATGTGCACATGTGCATGCACACATATGTTCAGTGTTTTGACAGGAAAGCAGCTCCCCCTTGCACAATAGCTGTCTCACGTTATAAGCTCAATATTCTTATTGCTTTTCCTTTTGTAGCTTGAAGAATAGGTGTAGCTCTATTTGTTCTATTCTTTTTATCCCCTTTTCCCATAAAAAAACCACACACACACACACACACACACACACACACCACATACACAACAAAACACACACTCACACATATGATTACAATCTTTGTGGGCAAGGACCTGAGAACAAATAGGATACAGTATATAAAATTTCCTCTCTAAATATTTTCTCTCCCTCTCCCTTCTTTTCTTCCTTCCTCCCCTACATTTTTTTTTTTTTTTTTTACTTTCCTCCTGGCTACCATCCCTCCACTAGTTGATGCCTGTGGAGTGAGGAAAGAATGAGAAAGACAGGCATAGGGGAAAGGACAGCAAGACAAGCAGATTTCCTTGGCAGGATTAGAGGGTAGTTCGTGTCAGCCATCTATGAGCCAAAAACCTGCTGAGATGGGGTGCAGGTTGTGTTGGAGAAGGGCCTGGGAGGCAGATAGCTTGGATTGGAAGAGACAGGCCATTTGGAACCCCAGTAGACTCCCCAGCAGGGAGCACCAACATTCCAGAGAAAACTCACTGTAAGGAAGGCCCAGGGCCAAGGTGCAGGCCTAGCCTGCAAACTCGTCCTCATCTCTGAATGCCAGAAAACAAAGGGTTGGCCCCAAGTTGCTCTATTTTTGTGGGTCAAGGGGGCCATTTCCTCTCCCCTTTCCCAATATACTGGTTTTGTGTGAAACAGAGGTCATAGACTCAAATGCCTAGGGACTGGACTGTTACGTAAGTGAGGCAGGCTAAGTGTGATCAAATACAGAGCGACAGGGATGGAGACCTCCTAGGGAATGTTTGCTCTCTGAACAGGTTCTGCATACTTACATGCCAGCACTTTCGCTCAGTGAATATGAGGCTAAGGGCTGCAGGCCTTCCAATTTTTCAAGGAAAGCTAAAAATCCAGAAGGGCTTGGAGATATGCGTGTATGTTTATGTGTGTGAGAGAACTTAATTTTTTAAAATGTTGGTTCAATTTTAAAAAAAAAGAAAGTAATACCTTTTAGACCAAATAAAATGTCTGCCGGCTGAATTTAATATATGGATGGGCCACTGATTGGGAATCTCTGAAATAAAACTAAGTAAGAGTTCCTCCCCCTTTCCCTTACAGCTGGTAAGAAACTTCGTATCTCTTGTAGAGAGGCAAATATTTAGTTCCTATTATGGGCTTGACATACCCTAGATACCTAACGGATGCATGAGAAATAGTAAGTTGTTCTGCCTTCTAGGAGCTTAAAATATTACTGAGACAAAAAGATATGCAACCAGGAAAGGCAGGTTATAGTGCTATGAAAGAATTCTGGTGTCGAGGCCTAAATGGTTTGGATCAAATACACCAAAGTCACCTTAAAAAGAAAGAATGGCTTTTAAATTTCTATCAAAACTTGACTATAGTAAAACCAATGGTGTGAAAGTATCTAGAGTATTGTTCACTTTTATATTCCGTGCACTTGGCACATAGCAAATGCTGTTCAACAAATACTTCTTGAAAAAAGGATAAAATTCATGAGTCATAGAAGGAAAAAAAAATCAGTCTTGTGAGCTTAGAGAAATGGAGAGAAAAATAAGCAAATGTTTTCACTGTTGATGACAATATCCAGTGAAGGATGACAAATTGGATGTCATCCAATTTGGATGACAATATCCAAATCCTGGATTTGAGGGCCAGAGCATTTTGTCATTAGGGTCGCCACTCCTGCTAGGGAACAGGAATGGAACCATTTCTTGCTGTAACTAGTATTAAATAGTTTACAAGACTATTTTCCTCTTCTACTGAAACATCTAGTCAACCTCTTAATGACCAATTAAGCTTCCTGATATTTTAACGGAGGGAGAAAGGAGCCCCGTATAGGGGACCCATATGTTCTGCTCATGTGAATGGCTTGTGTCTTTTTATAACAAGCATTCTGAATTTCACATGAGTGTTTAGGGAGTTTGGTTAGAAGTGCTCCTGGGCCGGCCGAGTGACACGGTGGTTAAGCACTGGCTTGGGAAGCCAGTGTCCCCGGTTCAGTCCCACATATGAGGGCCAGTAACACTGCCCTAAAAAAAAAAAAAAAAAAAAAAAAAAAAAAAAGAAAGAAGTGCTCCATCCCTCTGGGCCAGATGCCAGTCTTTGGAATCCTATCTTGGTAACTGCAACTGACCTTCCTTGCTGGTGCCTGTAACTCATCCCTTTACTCCTAGAACTGGCATCATGGAATAAAGGCCTAAGTGAGCAATGCAGATAGAATGCACAGCTGTAGATCAAAGAGGGGAGCAGTAATTTTTTTCTTTTTTTGAGTGGCGAAGGGAAGGCTCAGAACAGAATGGGATCCAGGTCTTAAAAACATGAATCAGGGTGTCCAGTTGGCTCAGTTGGTTAGAGTGCAGTGCTCATAACACCAAGGTTTTCGGTTCGATTCCCACATGGGCCAGAGCTGCACCCTCCACAACTAAGTTGAAAACAATGACTGGAGTTGGAGCTGATAAGTCCTGGAAAAACACACTATTCCCCAATAAAATTTATTAAAAACAAACAAACATGAATCAGTTTTGGAAAGATGGAGAGGATGGGGGAAAGAGAATATGGAAAGTGATGACAAAACTTATTTGCTCTATCAAAAGTTTGTTTTGGAGGAGTAGTGAGAAACTTGGTTAGGTCAACCCAAAAGCCAGGCTGAAGAGTTTGGACTTTATCCAACACACCCATGCGAAAAACTCAAGTCCTGAGGAAATGAATGATGGGATGAAATTGGTGCATTACTTAGATTTTCTGGTGTGAAAATAGAAAGGGCTTCATAGCATTCTCATGATTGTTCAGAATTAATGAATCAACCTGAGGGCTTTCTGGGAGGCAAAGAGGGCCCTTCCCAAGAATGTGAGCTGATTGCAAATGCCTGAGGCTTGGTCTCCAGGAGACAGGTAGACAATCAGAGAACACAGTGGGCCTTAGCTTCCTTGAACAAGCTCAGCCATGAAGGCAACATGAGAAACACCACAGTGAGCTCAGACCCCATTATTAACAGCCCATCTCTGCTGTCCTGATGGAGCGAAAGAAAACTCAAGGTCCTGATGTCGTCATGGGTAAGATTTCCAACAAAGTCATTTACCAGCCCTTGGAAGCACCCTTAGCCTTTGACAATGCTAGGATATCAAAATGGCAGCCATGTGACACCCCCAAAAAAGTAAAAGTAAAAGAAAACTTCCAAGGGCATCATGATCACAGTTTGATAAATTTTGGTTGAGGGACAAGGACTCATAAGGCCTCTTAGCTGGGGAACTAGTACAGATCACAAGTATCTGCAGCTGCAGTTTTCAATTTGTTTTGGGCGCAGAACCATTTCTTTAAATGAAAACTCATTTAGATTTCTAATACATGAAATGGATGGAAGTGTCAGGGCTGGCCAAAGACTATAGGGGATCCTTTCTGATGGGCCTTCGCCTGCTGTGCTTTTCACAGCTAAGCCACCTGCACCTCTGGGGAAACCAAGGCACTTCTGCTCAAGCCAGGGCTGCCTAGAACACAATGTAGAACCAACTGGGCTAGACTGTAGATATCCAGAGTGAAAATTTGGTTTAGCTGTGGCCCAAGGAAATAATAGCATTTTAATCATACTTTTATGTAACATTATTTTGCATTGTTATGTGCCAAAGATTGTGATAAGCACTTGACACATGCTAATTCTTTGACTCGTAACCCCATGAGGTTAGAAACTATTATTACCTTCATTTTACAGATAAGGAAACTGAGGTCTAGGGAAATTTAGCTTCTTGCCCAAGTTAGTAAGTGGTAACGCTAGTAAGTGGTAACACCAGGATTTCATTCCAGGAAGTCTGGTTTCAGAACCAGCCCTCTGAACCCTCATTGATTCTGCCTCATTATCTTGGGAAAGTTATTGAACTTGTAGGATTTGTATACAAGTGTCTAGTTTTAGTTTCCTTTCCCTTCCCTAAAAGGACAGGAACTGTCAGAGGAGCCAATCAAGGTTCGCAGAGGCCTGGACTCGAGGCCAGTTTATTCCACCCCCTTTGCAACACTGGAAAACAAATGACTCCGCTACCAATGTCAGGGAGAGCTGACATTCATGCTCTTTGTTTCACAGGAGGAGGGACTGTAGCACTGAAGCCATAGCTATAAATATCAGAGTTAATGAGGGAGGATTCCTGGAGACCTAAATGAATCCATTTTATGGGTCTGTCATACATCAGGTTAATATGATTCTGACAAATAATTATATTGAAAATTGGACAGGAACCAAAAATGTTGTTATTCCTTTTGAATATTACGGCAGAGCCTTCTGGCCAATTAGAGGGTGATGGCGCCAACACTGAAATGCAGAGCAAAACTATAACAATTTGTGGCATTTAGACAAAGAAGCTCACAGCTCTGCATCCACCCAGGCTCAGGCAGTGGGATTGTCATTGTCTGATTCCTTAATGAGCAAAGCAACTCCTTCATATAGATTACTGTATCGTTAGATCCAGCGTGGATGCAGGAGGACGGGGTAGAGGCACAGTGGAATACTAATGCAGCTTCTTTTTCCTTTTTAACATCGACTATCAGGGTTTTCATATCAAAGGACATATACACTGGGGGATCTCCTGAACACGGATTTTCAGTTTGAATATGTCAAGCTGTGATAGCAATTTCTTGTTTGGCTGGAAGGATGGCTTATTCTTGCTTAGTTAATTACAGTGTCCTCTGAGGAGAATAGGCTTCTTACTAAAGGAGAAAAAAAAAAAACAGAACAAAACAAAAATAAAGACCACTATGTGGCTGTGACATTTGCCCTCATCTAACAGGGTCACCCTGACGTCCTGGAGCTGCATTCAGGTAGACGTTCAAGTTCATGGACCTCTTCTCAGCTACAAGGGGTTTCTCTCTGCACTAGGGGTGCACTGGGGATGAAGTTCAGCCCTGGCTCTGCTCATCCAGCCTCGCCTCTGGAGGAAGGGGGAATTTTTTAAGTTTGAACAAAGGCACTGTGTGGGTTAGCAGAGGCCCTTAGCTCATTGAAGATCAAGGTCAAGGTCCCACTACCTGGGCTGTTAATTGTTAGAGCAACTAAGGAGACAGCTGTCCTTTGTCTCTCTGCTGATTCCAACCTACTACCATTTGCCCCACTTAGTCTTTCTGCCTCATGCTCAGCCTCTTCTCATATGGCCTAAAGAAAGTAAAAAAAAAGAAAAAGAAAAAGGTAAAGGAAGTCAATAGATACAGAGAACAAATTGGTGATTGTCAGAGGCAGGAGTTGGCAGGGGGAGTGAGAGGAATGGGTGAAGGAGGTCAAAAGGTACTGGCGTCTATTTACAAGATAAATAAGTTCTGGGAAGGTAAGGGACAGTATGATGACTATAGTTGACAATACTGCATTGTATATTTGAAAGTTGCTAACAGAGTAGATCTTGAAAGTTCCCATCACACACACACACACACACACACACACACACACACACACACACACAGAAATTAGTAACTTGTATGTGGTGATAGATGTTAGCTAAACTTATTATGTTGATCATTTTGCAGTATATACACATATCTAATCATTATGTTGTACATACCTAAAACTAATACAGTGTTGTGTATCATTTATATGTTAAAAAAATGTACAAGTTAATTAATTAATTAATTAGTTTTAAAGGAAGAGAGAGATAGAAATGAGACATGTTGTTATGGCTACACTTAAGAACAAAACTCCATTTGGCCATGACTCTCTTGGCACTATTCCTTTTCACCAGCAAGAAACTTTCCTCACTAATGTCAGTTCCCCTCTGCATCCCTCTCTTCCCCAATAGCTTTCCAGCCAGGGATTGCCAGGGAAATGTTTCTTCAAACATCCATACCAAAGCACTGATCCTGCAACTCAGGTCGACCTAGACTTTGTACAAATGGAAACTCAGGGCCACTGCTTTAGCAAGAAAGCAACCCCAGAAATGGACTCTCACTAATCAATCATAACCACAAGTAGAGACTTCAACGTGATGTTTTTTCTTCATAACATCCTCTAAAGCCATTCTGTGTTAAATTGTTTCCCTAAATTCTCATTAAGATAACTGTGGTGACTTCCAGGAGAATGGATGCCAGAATATTACCATGGGGAAAAGTCTCCATTTTTGAGGACAGCTGCTCCTTCCTGTCATCCAAAAAGTTCTGGGAGCGTGGGACCCTCTCCAGGCCTGAGCACTGGCCCAGGAGCCCTCTGTCAGCCCTCCACCCCCAACCCCTGTGTTGCTCACCCTGCCTTCTGCAACCACCAAGTCTGAGCAGGAGGCCCCTGGCTTGGATTGAGCATCCGGAAAACAGAGAAAGGCCTAACTCTGTAGGCTACTCAGGCCTCAAACCCAGTATGTAGGCAAGTCTTCCTTTTTTTGTTTGTTTTTTTCTTTCCCAGTCTCAGGAAAGGATAATGCCATGTATTTTTCTAAAGAGCAGATACACGGCATAAAATAAAATCATTTTTTTTCCCCGCTAAGCCTCCCGTTGGGTTCCCTAGCCAACTTTCTGCAGCTCATAAAATAAACACAATTCCCATTCATCCTCCCAGCTCCAAATTCATCATTACTTGGCTCTGGGCAAGTGGGCAGGTGGTGCTGCCCAACAGGGCTTGGATGAGCTTTTTTTTTCCTTCCTGGTCGGAAGGAGGAGGATTAACATAGAATCTTTTTTGTTAGTGAATGACAGGACAGACAACTGGGAGGTTCGTGTGAATTTCATCCTGGAGAAAAGTATGGAGGTGATTATTATTTTTTTTTTAAAGTTGCATAAATGAGTTTATTAGAATGAAAATACATTTCAAAGAAGTAGAGGTGGGCCTGAGCAGTAGAGAATCGCTTAAGGGCCATTATTAGACAAGAATGTACACTCCAAGGGGTTTGGAGCGGGCTGAGCAAAGAAAGCTGAAAAGGTCTGGAGGTGATTATTAGAACAATCCTGCTGTCACTATAAGGATAGGCCTGGAATCTGCCATGCTGACCACAATGCATGGTCTAGACTGGTTTTGTTAGATGAAGGTGAGAGACTATGTGGTAGGGGGTGGGTGGGTGGGTGGAAAGCAGAACCACTATGAGAAATGTGAAGCCCTACTGCTAAGCATTACTTACTTTTAGATTTGTTTCCTTTTAAATATTGAAAATTGGGGAACTCAATGAAGTAGCCTTAGAGAAGGAAAAGCATATAAACAGATGTAGATTTTCTGCAAAGTTAATAGAGCTTACAGGCCCTCACTTGCTTTGGCCTTCATAAGCACTGAGAGCTGCTAGGAGTTGGAGAAGGTTCTGGGTGGGGCTGCGAAGCCAGGTTGTAATTAGAAAGTGCTTCTTGATAAGCACATGCTACTTTAAAAGTTGCTGAAGGAAAAAAAAAAAAAAAGCTGCTGAAGCTGTTCTGAATAAGCACACAGAGAAGGTGCCAGGTCTTTGTGTAGCTGAGAACGTGGCTATTAAGCGGGAGTGCATGAGGACTAGTTCAGTTCCTTTGACATCTGTAGGCCCTGAGGCAGTTCTCCAAGCTGGAAGAGGCTTGCTGAAGGCTGCCATGCGGTAGATGTTGAGTGTTAAGTTTCCCAGGGGCATCCCTAGCTGTGCAGGGTTAGTGTTGCCATCAGGAAACTGACTCGCAGCTGCTCACTCTGTAAGATTCAGAACTTTTTGTCTATGATATTAGTTATTGTCCAAGGGACTTATCTACCTGTATGATGTATGATGTATTTGGCCCACTGATTACCTCTTAGGTGACTTTGAATAATGAGAAAATAATACATACCTATAGGAGCACCATAAATAGCCCTGGACTTAGAATAACAAAGTATGTCCGGAACTATCCTAAAAGTCCCTATTCCCACTATTTCCCAGGGGAAAGATGGAATGGATCCCAAGCCTGGATAATCCCTCTAAATGGAGAGTGGGTATCCTTAGAAGAATCTGTCAAGTCAGAATTTGTGAAGGGTTTAAGACCTTTTATCTTGCTTGCAAATTAACAAGTTAGCCTGCCACAGTTTTATTGGTTTTCCATAATATATATTTTTATGTATATATATGTGTTTATCTACGTATCTACAGAGGGTGCCAAAAATGTATACACATTTTAAGAAAGGAAAAAACTGTATTAAAATGGCAATAATATATACTGATAACAAAAGATGAATACAAGTCAAGTTTTATTTCTGCAATTACAAGAGGTGTTCAAAGTGGTTACCATCAGCATAACTTTAATACAGCTTTTTCCTTCTTAAAATGTGTATACATTTTTTGGTCCCCTCTGTGTGTGTGTATGTGTATATACAGACACGGGTATATATACATGTATATATTCGTATACACATATATATGTGAGCACACACACACACAGAAAAATGAGACCTCTGGATCAAGGACAAAGACCATGTATTACTCTCAGCAAAAGCAATACGGTGGAACTTCAACGTGCACTGAGGGCCAGATGGCGCCTACACATGCAGTGGGGTACATAACTGGAGAGAACTGCCACAATTAGAAAACTCATATTTTATATAGAGTTGCTGGCAACTTGCATATCCTCCCCTTTAGAAAGAGAAAGACATTAACTTGAATATTGAATTTAAGCTAATGTTTGGTGTGTTTTTTTGTTTTTGTTTTATTTGTTTGTTTGTTTTTTTGTTTTTTTGAGGGCAGTGTCACTGGCCCTCATATGTGGGACCAAACCAGGGCCGCTGGCTTCCCAAGCCAGCGCTTAACCACTGCGCCACTCGGCCGACCCTAATGTTTGGATAGAGGTAGTGGAGGTCTTCATCCTACCTCAAAACATCTCTAGGGAGGGAGACATCACTAAACTTGAGTGTCCTGGAATGTCTCCTTATACAGGAATTCTGTTTTTATTTTTTATCCAATCATAGTTGACTACAAGCATTCTCTGTTTGCTGTAAACGTCTGTTCGTAAGACCTGGCTAGTTCAGAAATGTGAGATAGTCATGAAGAATTGTCTCTCATCAAAAATATGTAGGTAAAATAAAAATTCCTCTCCTCGAAAAAATCCCTTTGGTTATGCACAGCCCTTCAGGAACATTTTAGATAATTATATACTGTATATAGTAGAATTTTGGAGAATAGAAGCAAGGGAGAATAGAAGTGTGGCTAACTTCCACATTTATCCCTCTAGTATTGACCACATTCTATTGAGGGACACTGGAAATCAGGTGTCCCAAGCTGTGACTGTCAGCATCGTGAGTGATGGTTAGAGGAATGGCAATAAAGAATGCATGTGAGAAAGAACTTCTGCCTAGTGGACATATCAATGGAAGATCAGAGATAAACGTCCTCTTTCTCAAAGGACACTAGAAAAATGGGGCTCGTGAACCAAGTGAGTCTTACATTTAAATACAAGTGTGCACTTATTTGCTCCAAGGTGCAGTTGGTTGCAGGGCTCTTCTCTTTGACTTAAAGAGAGGTTGAACCCTTCCAAATCAAAGGAAGTCCAGGCCCTGAAAGTCTTGGCTCTTTACCCATATTCTTTGGACCAAAACGCTTTTGACTTATCTGTACATGGCTCTTTTGCTAATTATCTGCCTGGGCTTCACTGAACAAAAGACAGGCAACTTATTTCTCTTTAAGGTGTGTAGGAACTCCATGCCAAGAATCAATCGTTTCTTGGCAGTGAGGTTGAGCAAGTTCATCAGCAGCCCCTGCCTCACTGTGGGCAGACCTCCTGCCTGACCCTGGAAAGCTCTCAGATCTTTAAGCTGCAGTTTTAGCTTCCCAGTTTCCACCAAACAGCACTTCCTCTATTCTTCCCTCTACCCAAGCAAGAGATCTATTATCTACATCCCTTTGCAGATGGTGAGTATATTTTGGGTTCTGGACTCAACTTCCAGTATGAGGAGGGTGTTTCTCCCACCTCCAGCAAGCAATACCCAGGACACCAGATGAGTGTCCTAAATTCAACTAAATCCTGACACTATTGACTTGGAAATAACATCAGACCACACAGGTTAAGGGTTCAGTCCCATAAGACCACCTTCCACCTCAGATGCCAATTGCTAGTCCAGGTTGTTATCTTGGTTTCTGACTGACAGGCTATAAATCAGAGGTTCCCAGGACCTATCTTTGGGTTCAATTAATTTGCTACAGTTGCTCATAGAACTCAGGAAACTCACTTACTCACTAAATTACAGGTTTATTACAAAGGATATTAAAGGATATGAATCAAAAGCCAGATGAAGAGATATATAGAGTGAGGTCCCAAACTAACGAGCTTCTATCATGGAGTTTGGGGCCCAGAATGGTGGCACATGGAAGCGTTTGATTCCCCAATGTGGAAGTTCTCATCACCCTCTCTTTTGGGGCTTTTATGGCAGCATCATTGCATAGGCATGATTGATTAAATCATTGGCCATTGGTGATTGAACTTAATCTCCAGCCCCTTTCTACTCCCCAGAAATCATGGGTGGGACTGAAAGGTCCACTCATCTATTCATGGTTTGTTCTCCTGGTAACACCCCACCCCCACCCCCATCCCTAGGTGCTTTCCTAAATTCCATAAATTAGCATGAGACCAGTTGTGAAAAAGAGCTTGTTATGAAAAACAAGACACCCATTTTACCTTTGTGGCTCTGAAGTGATTTAAGGAACTGAGGACAGAAGACCAGATATTGTGACAAAAGATACTCCCATTGCTTTTATTACTCAGGAAATTCTGAGTGTTTGGGAAGCTGTGAATCAGGAACTGTGGATATTGGTCATCTGAATAACCAAATATTTATTTCTTATAAATCACAATATTGATAAGACTAGTCTTTGTTTGAACCACATGAAATTCTTTTCTTGAAGATCAAAAAACTGTTAAATATTGACAATTTCATATGATTCGCCTAATGGTTCTTCCTGCCCAAGAAGGCAATGTGGGATACTCATCAATTGCCCAAGTCAACTAGACCCATCCATTGTCCATGGTTCCAACAATCACACACACACACACACACGGATGACTCAGCATGTATCTCCAACTCCAACTTCTTTCCTGACCTACTAGACATCTCCGTTTGGGTGTGACAAATCCACCTAAATCCAATATGTCCAAAATAAAATTATCCTTCCCCTTCTCAGACCTGTTCATTCTAAATTCTTATGGCAGAAGCTCCACTGTCTACCCAAAGCCACCAAAGATGACCCAGGTGACTTCTTGGCTACCTTCTCCTTCATCCTCCATCACCAGTTGATAGACACAAAATAATATCTCCTTCATGGTGGTTAATCTATTTCCTACTTCCACACTGCCCTCTTCTATGCCTTCAGAACATCTTACTTGCATTCTAGCAACCACCTCCTAATTGTTTTCCCTGCTTCTAATTTTCTCACACTCCCCAATCATATGATATTCTTCATTCAAAGAAATATTTCTAAAACACAGATCTGATAGTTGTTTTTATTCATGTGTTCGGTTGCCTTTACAACGGAGTCCTTATCTCTTATTGCTCACAAGACTTTGTATCTCACAGTTCTCAAAGGAGGGTGGGATCTAACAGTATCATCGCTTTAGAGTTATTTGGGGTTTCTCAATGACTGGCATGTTACTGACATTTAGTGGACAAGGGACAGGGATGCTGAACATGCTGAATGAGAGAAGCAGTTCTGCCCAATGAATGATTATCCCATCCTGAGACCAACAGTTCTTGAGTTAAAATATGCTGGTTGGCTCTCGACCACTTCTTCAGCCTGATTTCTAACTACTCCAACTTTTTAACCTTGCACTGGAACCATCCTGACCATTTCAGTTCTTGGAGGTACCTATTATCGTATGCCTTCATTTTTGTCCGTCCCTCTTTTCTACCTCCTATCAACCCTATTCACCAGCTTCTTTCTTTTTTTTTTTTTTTCTCTGCGTCATCCTGCCACCTGTTGGCAGCTCAGCTTGGGCCAGGAATCAAACTGGTGACCCTGTTCCTGAGAGCTCACACTCTTGAGCAAGCTCTTAACCAACTGAGGCAATCAGCTGGCCCCTCACCAGCTTCTAAATTTGCTAACTCCTTCCTATTTATCCTTCTAGAACTCAGCTCTTATATTATAGATGTGGGATTCCCTTCTTGCCCTCTCTTACCCAGCCTGGAGCTGGAGTCTGACCTCCAAAGCACCTTGCACTTCCTTCTCTACTACATGTATATGGTGTCTCTTCATTTGTAGGTATCTCCTATTTCACTGTGACCCCTACAAGGGCAAGACAGGGTGGCCGATTTCTGTATTCCTAGTATAGAACTAATATATAGTAGCTTCTCAAAGAATTTTTTTAACTATACAATATCTTCCATTTTTTGCCAAGATTTTTTTTAAATCTGAAAATTAATATATCTGCTTGATAAAAATTTAAACAGAAGAAGAAAGACCATGTAGCATAGTGGATAGAGTTACCTGAATTTGAATCTGGGCTTCATTGCTTAAATTCTCTATGCCTTTATTTCCACATCTGTAAAAAGTAGGTAATAATAGAGACACTATTGTATAGTCATGAAGTGCGAGTGCTCGAAAGGAGCTCAAGTTGCAGCTCTGTTACCTACTAGCTGCGTGATCTTGGGGAAGTTACTTGACATCTCTGTGTCTGTTTACGCAGATGTAAACTAAATAAAATCTGTCCTATGGGGTTTTGGATGATCAAATGAGATGACATACCTGATACTTAGCACACTTCTTGGTACAGTGCAAATACTCAATAAATATTAACTCACATTATTATTAATAGCAAGAGTATTTTAAAAGGATATATATTGAAGATACCAACTTCCTTTACCAATGGCAAACATTTTTAATATTTACTTACGTATTACTCCAGAAATGTTATGTATATATACCCAGTGATATATTTATGGGTTTTCAAAAACAAACAGGAGCAAATTATGCATTTCTTATTTTTCCTCATTTAACAATATGCTTAGAGACCTTTGCCTAACAGAACACATAGATCTAACTCATTATTTTAATGGCTTCATTGTATGGCTGTTCCGTGATTTATTTATTAGTTTCATAATTTTTTTGACCAACTCCTTCAACTATTGATAATTATTTCCAGTTGTTTGCTATTGCAATAAAAGTTTGTGCTGAGTAAGTACATTCAACACACATACTTCTGTCTTTCTTAATAGAAGGCTCTCTCAACTTACTCTCTAGTATCACAGGCTTTTGGTTGCCCCTCTCCCTCAGCGGTCTCCTACATCTCCCCATGCAAATGACCCAGGGCCATCCTGTCTCACCGTAGCTCTCTTTTTACCAAGACTGGCCCCCAGTGCCACAGGCCTTATCGTCTTTGGGATCCATACAGCCTGAATTTTCATCAGTGAATACTTCAAGCAACTGATTACTACTTTAAAAAAAAAAAAAGAGATTTAAAAAAACAACTTAGGTGATATAAACACACTTTATTTAATATACTTCATGAAGTGAACAGTCTCCATTCGGAAAACTGCAAACTGAGGCAGTATGCAGGAAGTGTTGATTGGGTAAAGCACCAGGAACAAGGAAGTACATACAGAGCCCAGAGTTAATGTGGTGTTTGGGAACTGTCTGACTGGATATCCTGGGTTCCTGGTTAAGCGGAACATTTACAGGGACATAAAAGTTATCTAAGTTTCGGTTTGCTGACATGGCACCCAGGGCAGGAGTGTCTCTTTCTTGGGCCTGGAAATGTTTTTCAACACCACACAGAGATGGCCACAGCTGGGCAGAAGGGGGAAACGTGCCCCTTCATCTTTTCAGAAGAGGGAAATGATTCATAATTGTCAGAAATCTGATAAAAATTTTACAAGTACATGAAATCAGTTATATAAATTATAAAACATAATTCATGATTCTATTTGTTCTGTGACAACTAAAACATGGCTCATTTTTCATCAGTATAGAAAATAAATAGAAATCACTATAATATTCAAGTGGTTGTTCCTACTCCCTCCCTCCCCGGCAGATATTATACGCACTTGTGCTCATGGATGGCAGTCAGTATTGAAAGGGGAGGGGGCTGGAGGGAGTGGAAGATAGAAAGAAAGGATCCAGATGCAAGAGGTGGGAAAATGTCAGAGAGAAATTTCCCTTGTGTCCCAGTTTCGTTGTAGCTGATTCTACCTGGAGTTCTACAACAAAAACTGTCCTGAAAGGAGGCCAAAGAGAAAAAAACTCCTTTGTGAAGCTTTCCAGGGTAGACATTTCTGAAAAGCTGATTGTGTGGCTTCCTAATCATGCAGGTCCGCAAGCCATCCAGGTCCAATCACCACAAAGACTGAGACATTAAACCCATTTCACAAAAGTTTCTGGAATCCAGGCTTCTTTTCAGAGACAAAATCGCTTGAAATATACAGTTCCCCTCTGGAGGATTTGCTTATTTTGGTTCCATGTTTTACTAACTGTCAACTGGAGAAGCAAAAGCAGGCATCTGTGCCAAGTTCATGGCATCTGTCTTCTGGGGAGACCAAGCAGCCCTGGGGACTGTGGTGAGCTACAGCCTGCCAATACCCTGGAGGAGCAGCTCATCATTCTACTGTATTTTGGGGAGAATCAACCATTTTTCAATCAGAGAGAGGTTTCCTTACTTTCATTCATCCTAATACCCTACTTCTACACAATCAGTCATATTGGCTGAGCAGAAAGACTAGCCTGTTCACCAGTGTCTGGAAATGCCAGAGGTACTTTTTTAAAATCCTGGAATGCTTTACACTGAATGAGGCCAAGCATCCATCCAGAAGGTTCTGCCCATGAATATGCCAGATGCTATACCTAGGCTGTCGGCTCCTTGGGCTGCTAAGTCTGTACCTCATGTCGGACTGCGAGGGCCTGAGCTTCCCCAGTCACCTCTCCACCCTGCAGTAGCTAGCATGGAGCAGTGGAACCAGCGTGGGCTTGCTTTAATGACAGTTTCCTTACCTGCTCTGTGACTTCATTTCTCATAGTTGGCACTCCGAACATGTTAACTATTATTATTAACATTTATCAGTGACAAAATGTCACCAGCACTAAGGCATTATTATCCTTTAGTCCCTTGCTACTCATAGTGCATTCACAGATTAGCTGCATCTTCATTACCTGGGGTTTGTGAGAAATACAGACCCTGGGGCTCTACTGCAGAACCACTGAATCAGAACCTGTATTTTCACAACATCCCCAGGAAGTTCCCATCCATCGGTCACATTTGAGAGTCCTTGCAGGCTAGTTAACCATCACTTCTTGCCTCCCTGAAAGGGCCAACCCACCCACTCCGCTTTATTCACAAGGGCAATCGCTCCTAGCATTCTCCTTGTGGTGAACATCTTTCCATAACCGAAATCTAGTCACTTGGTCAAATTACGTATGAATTTACTTAATGAAAGCAAGGGGACAGAATATTTGACATTGAATTGTATCATCACCATGTTTAACTCCTATTTCATAACCACTTTGTTTTTCTCATTTTGAAAAGGGTGACGAGTTATATTGAAAGAGTCCAACTTTCCAGCCTAGTCATGGATGGGGCTGTGTGGTAGCTTTCTATAAACTTCTCTGTCAAAACATTTCCTTTAAGAAAAAGAGACTCCTTAGCAGAGACCCCATAGGAATCTTCCCCCTTCCCACCATGCTTCTGGAGTGTCACTCACTGTGCTGACTGATGGACCAGGCCCTATGACAACCTGGCCTTTCCCTTCAGTGAATGTTATAGGTCCCACCTTAAATTCTGTTTCATTCAGCTGCCACACAGGACACCAGGCCATTTTCAATAACAGTTTTTGGACATGACCCACAATGCATACTGCCAGAGAGCAGCAACTCTTCATCAGGACTGACTGAATCAGAGGCCTAGGCAGCATGTGTGTGCACACTGGCATCCCCTGTGCCAACAGAGATGATGTTTACAACTCTGTGTCTCGTTTTTTCTGTACTGTGACCCTAAGGGCTCAGCAAACTACTGACCTGATGGGCTGCTTTCGTACACCCCCAACTCCACATATTCAAGTTAAGAATGTTTTTGAAAAGAGTTGTAAAACATCAAACAAAGAAGGCTACAAGACAGGACCAAATGTGGGCTGCAAAGGCTAACATATTTACCATCTGGATCTTTATAGAAAAAATTTCTGACTCCTGAAAGAAAAGAGACAGTCTCTCACCCCATCCACCAATTCTAGCAGAAATGTCCCTGAGAGACACGTGCATCCCTGAGGCAGTCAATGTGGCAAAGGGAGATCAGGAGACTCTCATTGACCAGGCTTGAATCATAAGACCCCTGGATACCTGGAGACAGAGCAAGAGTTCTCTGAAGGAAAAGCAGGTTGCAGTCCCCTCCAAAGGGAGGTGAGCTGGGTAAGCCAAAACAAGAGCTACTCTGTAGGAAACATATGTCATTCTTTAAAAAAGGGCCATTTCCAAAGGTGTGGACAGTGGTGAGGGATGGAGAACACTGGGATAAGCTATAGGAGACACTTAGGCCTGAAGGGGTACAATGGAGACCATTAACTGAATTCACAGGAGCTGTGACCATGAGATTGGACACTGGGCTAGAGAGAGCAGGAAGAACACAGAAGCCTCCAAACCGCTGCCTAGTGGGGAGAAGCTCACACTGTCCCCTTCTCCAGCCTCCTGCCAGTGCCTCTCATTAGCCAAACAGAACCAGAAGCCAGAGGGCACATCCTACAGGTCAGCCTCCTGGGCATGGAACCTGCTGGAGACGTGTGTGCAGCGGGTCAGGAGGGGCAAGCGCAAGAATTCAGACAGAATACACGGAGAGAACAAGTCTGTGTTCTGACAGTACTCAGGGCTGGCCTCATGGGTGTATGACCTATAGGATCAAGGAGGGGCCTGAGTTTATAAGGGCCCACACTTGGTTCAATGCTCACCTGTCACCATCATACAATTCTTAATTTTTGAACAACGGGCCCTGCATTTTAATTTTGCACTTGGCCCCACAAATTTCCTAGTCCATCTTGACTCAATTCTTATGACGATGTGATTTCAATTAGTCATTTTAATTCGTCTGACTTTCGGTTTCCTGATCTGTAAGATCAGCTTAACAGTATTTTCTTCTCAGGGTTGAAAAGCAAATGAGATTTGTATGTAAAGAGCCTGCTCCAGAGAATGAGCCATCAACAAGGAGAGCTTCCCTCCTTTCCCCAAAGTGCTCTTTCTCCAGCTTTCCTCTGAGGTGGACCTTAACAGCTTTGGGCAGCTAACTCAGGAAAGAAGAGTGAATTCGAAAATGCAAGGAATGTTACTAGACAACCCAAGTTGAAAAATCCCTGGTCTTATCTCAGGCCAAGAGCTGATCAGAGGGGAGGGCTAATTTGGTTACTAGTCGTTAAGGGACCTTTAGAAAGAACTTTAAAACCCCCATAGTTCCTTTGTTTGACTTATGAGGAAATTGAGGCACATAAATATCAGACCTAGTGAGTACCAGAGCTTGACCTCAACCTCGGGTGGCTGAGGTCAAGTCCAGTGAGCTTTGGGCTCACTACTGTTAGATTAATTAAATAGCCATTAGACTGAGGTGGTTCTGATGCCCTGATGGACTACATAAGCACACCAAAATTTTAACCTGTAAATGTCAGGTCACAAAATCAAAACACTAAGGACCACCAGTCACAAACAGCCAAGTAGGCTTCAAGTTACAAAAAAAAAAAAAAAAAAAAAAAAAATCAAATCACTTCCTTTCTTTGTTTCTGTGCTTTCTCTGTATAAGATTTTCCCCTGTCTCCAGTTGGTGGAGTGCTCCCGACTACTTCAGGTTTGGCCCTGCCCCACTCGAATGGATAAATGCTCAAATCAACTCTTAAAACTTTTAACATGCCTAAGCTTATTTTGTAACACAGTACATTGATGCTCACACCAGAAACTGGACATGGTTTGATTTAACTATAAGGCTTGGAAATTATTATCCATTTGTGGGGATACAAAATGTGCTTTTCCCCCTCCAGCCTCCCCTTCCAAGAAATCCCCTCCCTCTTTCTTCTTTTGTATTTTCTATTCAAAGAAGCTCAGGTTTTCATTTCCTTAGAAGCATGCGCTGGCATCATGGGTGCCAGGGCCCTTGAACTGAAGGGCTTCAGGACTCAGATGAAACCCATGACAGAATGCCCTGAGACACTGCAGAGCTTAATGAAAACCTGGAAGAAAACTTCATTTTCTCCACATAATGACTGGGCTCTAAAATGTTCGATGCTTTGTGAGTCTCGTTAATGTGAAATAATTCTGTTCTTACTGACTCATAGATTTTTCTGCCTGCATTTGTACCTAAAGGCTTTTTGCAATTCTCATTAGAGGTTTTCTTTTTTTGTGTGTATTAATGCAAAATTGTCTTCTATCCCACAGCAAGCTTTAATGTGGTAAGGACAGTCTGTTTCTCCTGGCAACATTGAGGCTACTTGCGCCGAACAGGGGTCAGCTGAGTAGTTTGAAGAGAAGCCTTGGTAATCTGTTGAACAAAGCTGGGAATTCTCTGAAGAATGTTTAGCAAAGATACTACAGTTTGAAGTGAATAGGAGGGTTTTGTTCACAGGCTTTGCCTTGCTGTTAGATTCAAAGAGTGTTCAGCCCCAGGAAAGGACATCAATGTCTTACTTGGAACTTAACCACACACACAAAAGCCTTCTTTTCTGTCCACACTGAGCTGTGCTTAACTGTGGAAAAAGTTCATCATGCCTGCAAATGTGTGTTTTTGCCTTTGATCCAAAGCAAATGCTCTATCAGAACAAAGACATCATATCTTCTGCTTTTGGGGAAATGAATTGTAAAGGGTTTTGCTTCAGAAAGATCAACAAAAGGCCCAAGTGGTTCTGCAGACTGAGGTCTTGGAATTTGGGCTGTGGACTGGCAGCGGGGTCTTGTGTCATGTTGGTTCTCAGTTTTATCACTAGTCGATGTGTGTGACCCCAGACAAAGCACTTAAACTCTTTGTACCTTTATTTCTCCATTTGAAATCAGGGATAATACTTGCTGCCTACTTAACTTCAAAAGGATATGTGAGGATTCGCCTGTTAAAGTTTGCCAAATGCTTGGAAATCAATGGAGAGAATAATCTATATGAATATAAAGTATTATTATCATTTCCCTCATCTTCCTCCTCTCTATCTCTTTGATAGGATTGCTGTCCTGGGAGACTCCGTGAGCATTACTCATGGTTTTGCTGCTACAGAAAATGGCCTTCTCCTACTATTAAATGATTTGTTTGAAATTTATCCGTTCTATACTATCAAGGGGAGTTTTCCAAACTAAAGAATTCCTAGACTAAGCTGTCAGTGAGTCACGCCTGGCAAGTGTTCCTTTGGATTTATCTTTAAAATCCTGTAAAGAGCAGAAACAACCTTTTTAAGGTAAAAAAGTAAGTATAATTTGGAAAAAAAAATTTGCGATTAGTGATTCAACGCTAGTGAAGTATAAAAATAGTCAATTTAGGGTCCCTGTTACAATCCTTAAAGAAATTCCCCTTTAAACCAAAACAATAATAATCATACTTTACATTTCACAAGCATTGCCTGTAAAATGAGTATAATACAATTTGGTCATATTATACTCATTTTATAGTTGAAAAAAATTGAGATGCAAAGAAGGTAAGTGATTTTGCCCAAGTAATTTAGCTAATAAGCAGCAAAGCCAGAACTAGACTCCAAATTTCTGTATCTTCTGGTTCCAAGGGCAGTAGATTTCCCCAGTACACCTTGCTATTTATCCTTTGACTGTGGCCCAAATGATAGTAAAAGTCCAAACCTTGCTGCTTTGGTGCTTTGATATATCTGTTTCTCCATACCACCAGATCATTAGCCCAATTCTCGCAATAGTTACACGGAGATAGCACCAGATCCCACAGGTTAAGTGTTCAGTTCCACAAGACTTCAGTCTCCCTCCCTCCATTTCAGGGGCAATCACAACTCCAGGTTGTCACCTGTGCTTCTGACCTTCTACCCCAGAGGCTTCCACAGCATCTTCCTCAGGTTTGATTAATGTGCTAGAGTGGCTCACAGAACTTCACTTACTAGACTGCCAGTTTGTTATGAAAGGATGTAACTCGGGAACAGCCAGATGGAAGAGATGGGTAGGACAAGGTATGGGGAAAGGGTGAGAAGCTTCCACACTCTCTCCAGGCATGCTACTCTCCCCAAATCTCCACACGTTCACCATCCAGGAACCTATCTGAAGCCCACCTTTTTGGGTTTTTGTGTAGGCTTCATTACATATTCATGATTGATTAAGTCATTGGCCATTGGTGATTGAACTCACGCTCCAGCCCTCTCCACTCCCTGGATCTCGGTGGGGTGGGGCTGAAAGCTTCAACCCTCCAATCACTTGATTGGTTTCCCTAGCAACCAGCTCCCACCCTTTGGTTACCTAGGGGCTTTCCAAAAGTCACCTCATTAAAATGACTAGAGATACCTTTATTGCTCTCATGGCTTAGGAAATTCCAAGCGTTCTGGGAACTCTGTGCCAGAAACAGTGGGTGAAAACCAAATACATATATATTTCTTATTATAAATTACAATATCACAGTACCCTTTCCTTTACTTCACAGAATCTTTGGACCTGTACAATGTACCTAATTTCATGTGAGAACCTCATGGAAAGCCTAGAATAGGAAGCCCTTTCAAGACCACTTCCTGTGTGTGCTATGGGGATTGTGGGGTGCCAAATGCACAGAATTGCATAAGGAAAGCTGGAAAGTCAGGCCAGAAATTCTTATTGGAGCATCGTTTGTCTGCTACTCAAATTCCACCCATGCCTTTTCTCTGCTGTGTCTGCAGTAAACAGTTGCTCAATCAGAAATATTTGGTAGGCCCTAATGCAGAGATAGAAAATAGTCATCAACTTGGATGTTGTGACATGCCAACCAGATTCTTCCTTCAGGACCAAGGCTATCATTCCCCCAGATTCTGGGGAACTCTCAACTGAGCTGCTCTCCAGGAACTGGCAACAGCTACAGGGAGCTGACCCCACCAAAGTCACCCTCCCTACCAGGTGGCAGGATGTTTGAGTTGGGGGAGGTGGCAGGGAGGTGGTTTATGAAGGTCCAACTCCTCTGCCTCAGGGCAGGACCACTCTGTAGGACTATCCAGGATGCCTCCTAAGGTTGGCTGAGGCCTTTGTTGTAACTGAATGACAGTTCAATTTCTTTCTAGGCCCAGCTGCCTCACCTCTTATGGTTATGGTTCCTGAAAGTATTTTCCCAATGAATTTCCTGTACACAAATCTAAGAATTTCAGAGTCTGTTTCCTAGGGAAGCTGACCTGCCACAGATGGCACCAGAAGACAACTGAGAAAGCAGACTTCAGCCTGGTGGCAATGACGACTCCCTCATTGGTGAGGAATAAAACATGACTAGCCCTTGGCATATACTTACAGTTCAATCGTTAAAACTTTTACCAGTGGTAAACTGGGATGGGATACTGGTGGAAGGGAATTGCACTAGGCAAGCACAATATTTTTGGCATTTGAGAGTTTTGTGGTAAATGCTAATTATCAGGTCTATGGAATTGGATGACTGCTGCTAGGGTCCATCCATACATTAGGGGAAGTCAATGAAAAGCTGAAGGCAACTAATCGCCAATATAACCACCAACAAAATGTGAAAGCCACAGGGTCTCCTTAGTAGGATTTAAAGAGACTCTCATCCTCTGCATCAGGAAGTCAGAAAAACCTGAAGATCAGGGCCAGGATATAAGGGCAGCGAAGGCCCATGGAGGTTGAAATTCACTTTGACAGGTCTCCTACGCTAAAGTCATGGTCCTGTTTGGAAAGGAGTGGGACCCTAAGATTTAGGATGAGGAATCTACATCCTCAGATTTGGCTGGGTCTCTGGACCTGGATAAAAGAAGGAATCTTCTAAAACAAAAACAAAAAAAAAAGAAGGAATCTTCTTGTTAAAGGCCATTTTTCCTCCTTACTCGAACATGATGCAGAAAACTCTACCTTACAACATGCAGTCCTCATAATCTACCCCTCCCCTTGTCATCACCAGCAGAATCAGAATCATTTACTGTCAAATCATAGCATAACTCCACTGGGGAAGTGCTGGGATTGCAAAATGAGGAAAGGTATACCTAAGGAAGTGAAAAATCTAGTTAACATTACTGGCAAGACCCATCAAGATATAAATGGACTGAATTCTTACTGGATTAAGGGAGACGGAGTATAAAGTTGGATAAAAAAATAGTTTATAGATATTGGAACACTCACCTTTGCTGTAGGATTTAAGATCCTGGCAAGAACCTTGGTAGATACACCAACAAGAATCTTGGGCAAGTGATGGAAGAAGGGATCTAAAGTCCCAGGAAAGTAGGCATATTGAAGTGGTTATATTATGCGATGTCAAAAACCCTGTTAGCTTATTATGCTGTGCTAGAGAGTTCAGAGGACCTTCCATTTATGGAAGAAATGGGATTCACTGGGGACACCAACCTTGTTATGAATCTCCCTGGTGACTGACCTCTATAGGCCAGGACTGAGTTAAGAGGATGCTGTTGCACAACTGAATCTCAGGTAGCAAAAGACTGATAGACTCCAAAAAAACAGAGGTCAGGTGGTAGCTCTTCACAATCAAGAGCAAAGTCAGCTCAATTGTTGTCAAGAGGGGCAAGGTTTGGGGAGGGTGATGTGACTCACAGAGTTAATGAAACACAGCGTTTCCAGGGTCAAGACAGGATGAGCATACAACAAGGTTATTTCGCAATCTTTACAACAAAAAGAAACAAAGGCTAAGGGCTAATGCCCCAATAAAATGTCACAATCTCTTGCTAAGTTTCTGGACCAGATCCAGTTCTCAACCTAGAGTCCATCTACTGAAAGAAAGGATGGATCTCATGAGAAAAGGACCCTGCAAGACCATGGCAAGCACTACTGCAATGATTCTCTCAGTCCTCCAGATCTATGATTATCTACTTAGGGAACCATGTACTCAATCATTTCAATTACAGGGTGTTAACATTGATGCGTGGCTCATAGAAAGCCAACTCCGTGTATGAACCCAACTAGGGGTCATTTCTCCAGTCCCTGAACGTATAATTGGAACAAGGAGTGGGCAGAACCTCTATATTGATTCCTTGGCCTTTGATGTAAGAATGATCATAATGGGAAAAGCCAAATGGAAGCCTCTGACATTGCCCCTAGGGGAAATGACAGAGATAGGATCAGTCTTGAAGACCTAAAGAATACAGAGCCCTAACCCCTATTTACCCCCATCCCCATTAAATTCACCAGTCTTGTACCTACAAAAGCCAGATGAGTCCTGCAACATGAGAGTGGACCACAAATCAATCAATAGTAGCCCCAAGTGTAGCTGTTGTACCAAAAATGGTATCTTTGCTAGAGCAGATTAGCATGGTATCTATCAATGGCATGCAGTCATTGATCTTCATATGAGATATGATCTTCATATGAGCTAAACGACCTTATATAACTTGCCCCAAGGCTATGTGAACTCTCTCCTTCTTTCATAATATAGTGGGCATTCCAGAAAACCATACATTTGTCCACTTTATTGGCGACATCATGCTAATCTGATCAGATAAGCAAGAAGCAGCAAGTATTTTGGAGTCTTTGATAAGACACATGAACTCCTGAAGGTAGAATACACATCTAATGAAGATTCAGAGACATACCATATCAATGAAATTTTTAGGGGTCCAGTGGTTTGGAGCATGCCAGGATATCCCCTTCAAGGTAAAAAACAAAGTATATTATATTGCCCCTTCCACCACTAAGGAGGGAGCACAATGCCTGGAAGACCTCTTTAAGTTCTAGATGTAGCCTACCACACACCTGGTAATAATGCTCTGACCAAATGTTTATTGCTTTGTTCAAAACTGAGCTAAAAAACAATTATTTTTTCATACTTTCTTTGAGGAAAGAATCTAGGAGGGACACAGCTGGGTAGATCTGGCTCGGGTCTCTCATGTACCTGCAGTCAAACAGTAGTTGAACTTAGAATAGTGGTGGGGGGGAGGGGAAGATGGGTACAATAGAGACAGAGAGAGTGAAGGGAGGGCTGGAACAGCTGAGAGCTGACAAGACCCATATGTCTCTCTCCCTCTCTCTCACTCTCTCTCTCTCCCTCCTGACCCATAGTTTTTGCTTTCTTAGAACTTGAGCTAGCATCATGGCCTCTCTAGCTTCTCTCTACATTAAGACATTTCAATGTCAGCTCTCAACACTCTTCTTCTTTAGGAATATCCTGGTTCAAGTTCCCAGGAAAGGGATAATTTGCTGACCTTAAAGTGGATTGTCTGTGTTTGGGTCACATCATCTTCCTGTTCACTGAGTGACCACTCTTGTATAAAGAAGTTTAGAGGGCCGGCCGAGTGGCGCAGTTGTTGAGCGCTGGTTTGGGAAGCCAGCGGCCCTGGTTCGGATCCCACATGTGAGGGCCAGTGACACTGCCCTCAAAAAAAAAAAAAAAAAAGTTTAGATATTAACAATTCAAGCCTGAAGGACAGACAGCCATGATCAGCATGGTTGTATATTCATCATTATGGTTCAATGTAGGTGGTGAGCCCCAAAAGCTTATGGTATGGATCAATTAAAATAAGAAAAGTAACAGGTATTGTAAAACAAAGTTATTTAAGAAGATGTATGTCTTAAACATACATTCAAATGTATCCACAGACTGATTTTTAAGAATCAATATATCAAGTTAAAATTCTTGCTAATTAACCTAGCAAACGGATGCTTGAAGATTAATGTTTTGTTTCCATAAATGATTATTGCAACTGTTCTTCCCTAACATCCAGTCATGTGCTAGCTATTCAGGACCTCCAAGAGTTGAGAATGACTCTTTCAAGTTCCAAGCAATTGGGCATGCAAATAAAAGCCTTGCTAATGTGTAGAATCTAGCATTGTATTTTCTTGGGTTCTCTTTAAAAAGAGGGAAACTCAAAATTATTCTTTATTCAAAAGGCTTGAAAATGCATCCGTTTCTAACTGCATGTGTTATCTACTCAAATCTGTATTGGAAAATTACACTGTAAATGCTTTGTAGGCTTTTTTTTTCCAC